>OX451740.1:856188463-857508463 GCA_948472305.1 Vicia faba | reverse complement strand
TCAAACTTGTAAATAGTTACATGGTTTCTATACTTGTAAGTTTTTGTTTCTTTTCACGTATGTCAAAAGTGTGGTTAGATGTGTAGTTTCGATTAGAGCTCGAAGAGATGAGAGCAAAGGTGAGAGTGAAAGCATTTGGCTCATTGGAAGTAACATGTTGGTTTCTAAATAACAGGTGTCGAGCTTACGATATAAAACAAGCATGTTTTTATTGTCTTTAGTTGTTTTGTTATTTTCCATTATACTAGTTCAGGTAATGTGTGAATGTTGTTTTAACAAGTTGAAATTTGACCTGTTTTAAAATTCTCAAATCTTTACTTTTTAACTTGTTAATTCACTTTCACCCATTTGTTTTGTTATTTCAACTTGTGTTTTTCCAAAAGTTTGTCGTGTTTAGCTTGAGGGAGTTGTTAATGTTGTAAATATTGTAATTATTGTAAATTGAGTGTGTAGGGTGATTGTGAAGGCTAATATGTTGTACCAGTTGCTGCTGTCCTGTTTATGCATCTGGTGTAGCATGCTTAGTGCGCTCTCCTATGATGTGCCAGTGAATTCTTTTTAATTTTTCTCTTTTGTTGTTGTTTGGAATCCAATTTTGGTCTGGTAACTTGAAAAATTTCGAGGTGATTTTTCAATTTTGATTGATTCAACTTGCGTATGTATGCTAATGATATTATTTTGAAGTTGGTACACGTATGGTACTCATTTATCGCTTTCTATAGCATAACATGTTTAGGAAACTTATCATTTATATAATTACTATATCATTCATTCTTTTTGCATTACCTTCTTTTAATTGAATTACTTTAGTTCCCTTTTTACCCCAATTGTGAGAAAGCTTTCCATTGTTCATATATGTTGGAGGCTATAATTTTTGTTTTAATTGAATTTCATTATGTTTAATATTTTGTTTGTGTTGATTATATGAATGCATGAATATGATCAAGGTATTTTGTTTCATTTTGAACACAACTACCTAGCCAAATAGTCAATTCACCTTGTGAGTGTGTGAACTTTTATTAACAAGCTTTGCTACAGAGATCAGGTTAACCTGAAATCTAGGCACATAAAAAACATTGTGATTGGTTAAGGAAGGTGATATGATAACAATGCCAGATATAGAGGCAAGAACTTGTGAACCATCAGGCCTATAGATTTATGATCAGTAAAAGAGGAAAGATTGAAAGAAAAATGATCAGTGGCACCAGTATCTAGGATCCAGAGGAATGGATTCTTACCAGCAACATTGGAGGAATGAGAATTCAGGACAAAAGGTGAGGTTGACACTGAGTTAGCTGCAGTGTTTGGCTTGGATTGTTGAAGTAATGCTAGGATGCTTTCATACTGGTCTTTAGTGAAACCAAACGAGGCTGCATTGGAGCTCCCAAGAGAAGACTCGGAAGCATTGTAAACAGATGCAACAGGTGAAGAAGATTGAGGATTCCCTTGATTCTTTCCTTTAGGTCGATAACCTGGTGGAAATCCATGCTTAAGAAAGCATGTCTCAATTGTGTGATTCGTCCTGTTACAATGTGTGCACAATCTGGCATTTCCCTTTGCAACATTAGAACCTTGATACTTAGCACGATAATTGTTATTACCAGATTTAGCACCAGAATTTCCTGAGTGTGTTTGAACCTGAAGAGCAGAGACTTCTTCAGTGGAATCTGTAGATGAAACAATACCAGCAGCAGAACTATCCATTTCTATTTCTTGCTGAATAACAAGTGAAAAAGCTTTCTCAATATTGGGGAGAGGATTCATCATCATAATTTGGGACTTTGAGTGTGCAAATTTTTCTGATAATCCTTTGAGAAAGCGAATGACATAATCTTGTTCCCTATACGTCTTAACAGATGCAATAGCACCACAAGAACATGAAATCTTACAAGAACAAACAGGAATGGGTCGATAGTTCTCTAATTCATCCCACATGACTTTCAATTGCGTGAAATAATTAGAAACATCAAGCATACCTTGACGAAACTTGTACAGGTCCTCTTGAATGTTAGAGATGCGGAAGATGTCGCCATGAGAAAACCTAACTTGTAGATTCTTCCATACACCGACAGTGTTATCAATCCAAAGGACAGATTTAGCTATAGATTCTGAAATCGATCGGTGAATCCACGCGAGCACCATGGTGTTCCAACGAATCCACAAAGCGTACAACGGATCAGAGACGAGTGGCTTGGTGAGAGTTCCATAAATGAACTTCTCTTTATTCTTGGAGATCAAAGCAATCTGCATTGAACAGGACCAGGTGTGGTAATTCTTATCAGTAAGAGACAGTAAAACAAGAACGAGCGTAGGACGCTCGTTCGGATGAAGGTAGTATGGATTTGCAAAGTTGGTTGCGAAATCGGCGTAGCTCTAGTTTGTCATTGAAAGAAACAAGAAGATTAGATGAAGCTCGATGAAGGTAAAACAAAGAAATGATCGAAGAAGAGAGCTTCCAAGAACAGAATTAGGGAGAAAGAAAAAGGACAGATCAATGGCTACCAGAGCTTTTGATGCTCTGATACCATGTTGATTATGGCAAGAAAGTTGTAACAGAATAACAAACTTGAGAAGAAAAGAAAATAAGCCATTGGAGAAGAAGATAAAATCTGTTATTCTATTACTTGATTGGTAGTTACAGGATAAGATTATATATATACAAGTATTGGACCCAGTAGATAGAAGACAAGTAAGTTAGCTGGACTATACACAAAGAAGTAGAAAAAGACTATGTATAATACATATAATCTAATAGTGATAATTGGTGGTGGTAAGATTAGTGATAAGTGGTGATGATTAGTTGTAATTTACGGTAAATGTGGTGGTTAGAATGCTAGTTGGTAGTGATTACTCATGTTCGTATTAGTGATTGGAGAAAGATGAAATGGGAATTTACAATGATTTGGTCAGAGATCGACAATGGTGGTTCACAATGGTTATAATAGTATTTGTTGTGGTCATAGTGGTGATTTGTGGTGATTAGAGTGGTGGTTTATGTTTAAAGTAAAATGATGGTATGTGATAATTATAACGATGGTCTATATGATTAGAGTGATTGTCGGAGATTGTCAGAGTCATTGCCGATAGTAATCGGTAATGTTTAAAATGGTGGTCATAATAGTGATTGAAATAGAAGTCCGCCACCGTTAATGGCGATGTCTTAATAATATTGTCATTTTCTTAGAAAAAAAGTAAAATGGCTCACGTTTATTTTTTTGCTTTAGAGAAAACGACACTTCAAGCATAGCTTTGTCCACACCTATGAATACGAACCGTGATCTTAAGTTGAAACATATACACAGTAGTGATTTCGTTCTTCATTCTCCATTTCTCGTGTTTGAAATTTACTCATATGATCATGGATTTTGAATTTGAATATATCAAACAAGCGTAACTTAAACGTCAAACCACGCTTTCATTGACGAGGAAATGAATAGTCGAAAATAATTGACTTATATAATTTATTTCATTATAATTATAGTATATATGTGAGCAAGCTAAAAAGTCAAAACAAAGTCAGCATCAAGAATCAATAAAAAAATGTACTATAGTACATAAGTACTAGTCTGGTACTATATAAAATGTAAGCTACTATTATTAATTAATACGGAAATATTATATTAACTATGATAATTGATCTTATCGGATCAGAAATGAACCGTCATAGCTGGCTCGAGTATAAGTTGAATGACATGGAGGTATATGCAAGACACTCTAATTGTAGCGGTAAAATCAATGAAGTCGCTACCGAATATTTATTTATCCCATATGAAAGGGAAAGGAAAATCATCGAAGAAAAACCTAAAGGGGGAAATCAAGGTCTTGCGACCGAGAGATTGAGTAAGGGAGTCGATTACGCGAGGGGAAGGTATTAGCACCCCACACGTCCATAGTACTCTACGGGATCCACTCTCGTTATTCTAATCAAAGGGTGTGTTCAATCTAATGCTTAAAGGTTATAAACTAAGAGAGAATGCATGCAAAGAAAAGAAAAAGAATGTAGGGAAAATAAAGTTGTACTCGCTTGGGCCCTACCCCAATGCCTACGTATCCTTTTTGAGGAATCAGAGCTATTGTAGTTCGGCTCATATATTTTGTTTGTTTGTATTTTTTTAATGAACAATGTTGCATTCGATCGTTCCACCGCTGTTCGACCTTTGGAGACTTATGACCTGTAGTGGAAAGGAGCTAACATGCTCTTAGAAAAAGAAAAGCTGAATGACGAAAAGAAATGGATTGGTTGGTATTTTTTTATCATGAAAAGAATTTTCTTATATACTTAGCATTTTTTATATGTTTGCAAAAAAAAAAAAGAAGTTTTAGTTTTAAATGTAATTATGCAAAAACGGGAAGAAAATATCTAAGGGAGACTAACCTATCTCTAACCTAATGTTATCATACAATGAGGTATCCTATCTAAGTTAGCATGCCAAAGAAAGTCTAACATACTATCCTATAGGGAACATGCACTGAGAGCGAAGTCGTGATCTCAATTTCTAAATTGAGTGACTCATCGATCAACAAGAAATAAAGGAAAGCGATAAAATCTTATAGGGAGCATGCACTGAGAGAGAAGTCGTGATCCCAATTTTTAAATTGAGTGACTCATCGATCAACAAGAGAGGGAACAAACACAAGCATAACACATATAAGAAATAAAGTGCGGAATGTCTGCTACAGGTCTTTAAACAGCGACTTCGAGCGCACGCTCTTTATTTCCTACTTCTCATGATATCTAGAAAAGCGATAAATGCGGAAATATAACTTGGAAGCAGTATAATACCAAACGAACAATGACGTCCGCAAAAAGCGCAACCAAAGTAAAGAAATCTGAGATACTTCGTACAAGCTGGCATCAACAAACAAACAGTCAGAGATCGAATATTTGGAATAGGTGTTGAAACTTTGTCGATGTGAAAATAAATCACAATCGGAATCTAAAACACATCCGCATATCAAATAATGAACCTGCATAAAACTCAGCTCAACCAACAAAGGTGAATCACAAATTTTAAGTTATCAAAAAATTCAGGAATAAATTTTCTAAAAAATAAAATGAGAAATCCAACAAATTTATTGATTTTTTTTAGTTTGTTACCTAAAATGATGAGAGGCATCCCCAAGATCTATATATTTTTTATTGTTTTTATTATATGTATTTTTCTATTATTTTTATTGTAAGAGGAATTTAAACTAAAACTAAACAAAATCTTTAAAAAAAAACATAGGAAGTATAATTGATGAGGGGGTGTATGGCTGAACTGGGGAGTGCGGTGTAGTAAATTGGTGCTAGGCCCAAATTACAGTCCACTAAGCCTTTTTTTCCGGTAAAGCCAGCTTCCTGTTATAAAAACGAGTCTTTTGGTTCTATGAGGAGTTGCAGGTAGCTAGCCCAACAGATCCAAATAACACACATTCACCAAGTCCAACTAACAATTAAAAAATAAAAACAAAAACAAAAATACTGAAACGGTGAGTTTTGGTCATCTCTTGTTAGGGTTCAACATACAGAGACTCCTCAGCTTCTTCGAAACAGACCCCTCATCTCTCTCGGCATAAACGGCACTGCAAAATCCTCAACCTTCAACACTATCTTCTCTGATTAGCTCCTCCATTTTCCGACTATCTCCGACTCTCTCATCCTCTCTCATCCTTCATGTTACAGGGGCGATCTTCTCCTTCGATCTCTCCGTCTCAAAGCTTCGCCATGTTGCTTCAATTTTTCCCGACCTCGATCTCCTTCGATTCAACTCCATCTTCATCACGATGACACCTCTCAATCTCCATTACCTCGCTGCTCATTCATCATCATTTCCGGCCTTGAAGCACCATCCGTCAACTTTGATTTACAACGGTATCCTAACAAAATAAAATAAAATAAAAGACGAAGCAATATAATTTTCAACGACTTACCTGCAAATCCGTTTGGAATAGTGTGAATAGAAAACCAGAAAGGAAGTTTTGATAGATAAGGTACGTCCTCTTTAGCCTTGTATTTTGAATTCCTCTTTTACTTCTTCTCCGATTCACTTCTCTGTGTGTTCTTTATTTATTGATTCTTGAAGATGAGATTGTGATGCGCTGTTTGTTGATCGAAAAAGATCGGTGAAGGAGATTGTTTGAAGTGTTGTTGTCGTAATTTGAAGAAGAAGATTCTATTGCAAAGTTTTCTATGGCGGAACAGATGTGACGAAGCTCGAAGTGATGATGATGACGATTATGCGGCGGGGAAGATTCAGTTATGGAAGACGAAGATGGAGTATGATGAAGATGATGAAGAATCGTTGGTTCAGAAGCAGGAGATTGAAGGAATTCCAGAGAGAAGAATGAGAGAAAGGTTTTTGTGTTTTCATGGTAGTGATTCTTCAGAGATTGAAGAATAGTGGGTCGTGACGGTGATGAAGCGAATGAAAGGAAATCCCTTGAGCTTTTCTGTGTTGAATCCTATATCCTTCTTCTGAGTTTTTTTCCCTTTCTATTTCCTATCATCTCTTTTATCTCCTGTTTGAAGTAGTTAGAAGCAGTTAGGAATTTTGTTCGTTGAAATTCTGTTAGAGAGTTCGTTTTGGAAATTTCGTTCTGTTTGTTAGTTATCTTTAGAACAATTAGAATATTTGTTTTGTAGTTTGTTAGGAATTGATTAATAATATCCCTTGGATCTGAATTCGGTTAGAACAATGAATGGTTCAGATCTAATTGATGATGAGATGTCAATTCTGATATGTTGAGTCCCTGATTTTTTGTTATTCACTAAGTTGGATGATGGTTATGTTTGAAAATGCTAGCAGGAGAGTTCGTTAGAGTTTCTGTTAAAGTTTGTTTTATAAGGTAGATTACAGTTAGTTATTGGTTGTGGGTAGTTTTTCTGTTGAACAGGGTTGTTAGGATGTTTGTTGGGAATTCTGTTTCAGTTAGGATTAAAATTCTGTTTGGATTCTATTTTGGGAATTCTGCAGGTTAGCTGGACGAGGAATTCTAATTTTGAAAGACAGTCTTTCAGATACAGGACGTCCTCAACATTCAACGAACCAGATTCTAGTCCCTTTGCCCACACGAGGAAAACTTGGAAAATTTTATCTGCTGCTTGTGAAGGCAAAGTGACGGTTGATAACTGCAGCAAAATTTGAATATAGATGTGTAAGGGAGGTGCCTCTTGGACCCCATACTCGTAAACAAAGAAACCACGAAGGTCGGGGTAAATATTGCACAGTGACTTGTTAATTGGTGAGTGCGATGAGCTGCTTTGGGTATCAAACTCCTCCGTCTTTTTTGATTTAATTTTGAACTCTCCTTTTTGTTTTTTCTGTTACAGAAATTCTAGAATTCGTTTTTGCTGTTAATTTCAACTGGTTTGAATTGTTATATACAGGCTGTTTTGGGTGATACGGACCCGTTTTCATGGCAAGGGGTTTGAAGGAAATGATGAAAATATCATGGTTCAACACATAGTAGCAAGTGGTATGAAGATTTGTTCGAAAGAAGAATTGGTCGTGGAGCATTGCTCTTGAAGACTTAGGATAGGTTTATGCTTTGTTTTACGTGTAACTTTAATGTAACCATGAGTGTTGTAGATGAAACTTGAAGGATGTCAATGCAAACTTGAATCATTCTTGTAATATACTTGACTTTTCTTTTGCGGCGTAATTGGAATGAAGTATTTGAAAACTTGGCGAGGTAACAAAGTTCTTGAAACATGGCCATACACCACAATCTTGTATTGTAACCTTGTAAATCCAAATGATACACTTTCCGAAACATCTTTCTCTTTCTAAGTTTCAAGCACTTTTCATTGGTTGACTCATGAATTCTTGCTCTTTAAGAATGTGAGAGGACTTTCTTTATTTGACATTTCAAAACAATCTTCAAATTGTAACTTGCACAACCTTAATATTTTTCTTCAACCTCACTACTTTGGATGCTCGAATGTCTTCAAATGAAATATTTTGGTTCCTTCCTTGCCCATAACAATTTGAATGAAATCATGGATGAAAATCTAAAGATTCGTATAAGAGCTAGTAGGAAGACTTGTAACACCCTTAAGTTGATAGCACAATGTAGTTCTGATTGTTGAAGTGGGACACTTTATATTAATCATTAATCTCTAAAATTTATTGATCACTGCAAACACCATGAAATGCATCTTTGTCCACAAAGAGTTCACAAGCTTATCTTTTGCGCCATCTTGGTCAATGAATCTAAATCTTTAATTGAATCCCAAACTCAAGAAGCCACACAAATCATATCAACACACTTGGGTGAGCTCTTAATTCGTAGCTTAATGAATAATAAGCACATTGATTCGATGAATTCTTCAACCAATCCTTAACCATTTAACAACTAACATTAAATGAACTAAGCCCTTGACTAAATCTTCTGAACTTCTTGAGAGGAATGTCTTGATTAGGATAAACCTTGATTGATGATGATGAGCTCACAATAAGGGAAGAGTAGTGCTCAATGTAGCCTTGAAGCGATACATTAATTCAATAAACCTCCATAGAGGAATCACTACCAAGTTCAAATAAAATGAAGAAAAATCCTGGTTCTCTGGCTGATTTAAACCCTAATTCCTTTATTCCTTGAAAGAACTCTGATGAAGAAAAAGTTTTAATCTTGAGGAAATCTGATAGCAGAGACATCTATGCTCCTTGAGATCCAAAACCCTAATCTCATGCCACGAAAAATGAGAGCGCCAGTTGAATCAATTTTGAGCAAGACGACAACCTTCATTCAGAGAGAGAAACCCTAATGCCAAAGCTCTTCGATCTTATAACTACAAGATCAATGCTATGTAAAAAACGTACAAAGTATGATGAGGGATCTTAGGGGGGAAAATTGGGGTACAACAGCTGCCCTTATTTAAGTGTCTTCTATCCGGAGATACGAAGATTAAAATCTTCGTTTCGATGTGATTGAAGATACTTAAATATAAAACAAGCCCTATTTTTGGTCCTAAGATGCCATGTGATGCTTATGATTATGGATGTAACGTATGAATTTCATGCAGACGGGCACGACACACACTGGAGAAGCAAAAGTAGAATCTACAAATTAACCGAAGGAATTTAACCAGGATAATAAACCTCTAGAGAACAACACGACTCCGAGGATAGAAATTTGAATCTATTGGAGACGAATTGGCTCTGCTGGGGAAAAGAAAACTCAACTTTACTAGGGGTAAGATCCCGAGAGGAGATAAAACAACATAGAATCAAAAACTGAGGGAGAAGTAATGGATGACAACAATTAACCGATAGCTTTGAACTATCCACTCATAAAGGAGATAGAAAAAAGAGAGTAACATCAACACAGGGGATCGGCAGTCGCTAACTAGAAAAGATCGATCTTACCTAAGAATGGTAATGAACCACCCACTCAAGAATGAAGGTAAAAACAACATAGGACAATACTGACTTTTATTGAAGGTAAAGAAACAAGAGATACACTGACGTTTACTGAAGGTGGAGAAAAGAGAATGCACCAGCTTTTAATGAAGGTGACGTCTCAAAGAGTAATAATGAACTTCCCAAAATCCTGGCATTCTTCCTAGAGCGAGTAAAAATACAAGCTATCTCAAATAAAGAGACTACCACTTGTAAAGATTTCACAACAAACTTCTCTTGTGAAACTTCCTCGAAGAGATACCATTTGATGGAAAATCAGATAAACTTCCCCTCGATCCTGACTATAAGCCACGAATTGGTCTCAGTTTCTTCTTTAACCAAGATATTTCACCTGAAAAGGGTAAAAGTACAAGTTATCTCAAATAAAGAGACTACCACTTGTAAATATTTCTCAACAAACTTCCCTTGCGAAACTTCCTCGAAGAGATGCCATTTGATGGAAAATCAGATAAACTTCCCCTCGATCCTGACTATAAGCCACGAACTAGTCTCAGTTTCTTCTTTAACCAAGATGTTTCACCTGGAAAGGGTAAAAATACAAGCTATCTCAAATAAAGAGACTACCACTTGTAAGTATTTCTCAACAAACTTCTCTTGCGAAACTTCCTCGAAGAGATACCATTTGATGGAAAATCAGATAAACTTCCCCTCGATCCTGACTATAAGCCACAAACTGGTCTCAGTTTCTTTTTTGACCAAGATATTTCACCTGGAAAGGGTAAAAATACAGTTGTAGGAATCTTTCAACGAATTGTCTTTATCATTGAAGTACAGCTAAACTCAACAACAAACTATCTCCCATAATGACGAGACTACCATTCATTGGAGTAACAAATTTTAGCAACGAACTACCTTCCATAATGACGAGGCTACCATTCATTGGAAAAAAATCTTCTCTGGAATTAACAGACTTACTGAGAAGAACAGGCTACTCAAATAAAGAGAATCTCCGCTTGCCGTTTTAAGAAGGAATTGTAATAAGACTGGCGAGAAAAGAAGCTTGATTTCCTGGGGAAATACCAATACATTCTCGTTGAGGAGAAAAAGTCTTTGCGTGCAAAATAAATGCACATTCTCAAATTAAGGCTTGAAGCCTGCAGAAATCAGAATAATAATGTTGTCGGGGACTACAGACTCAAATAAAAAACAAACTGGGATGAGATAATCAACCAAGTCAGCACCCGATGAGAAATAAACTTAAAAGGGGATCATACTCCATCTAGATAATGAACCGAATGGGAAGGCTGAAGCAAAAATCTTCCACGAGGGATAACTCGGTGGGGAAATTGAAAGGATATACACTTTCGGTTTAACATTGACAACTCTATTGGAGAGAGAGTAACATAAATTTTCAAAGGGGATAATATGATGACAAATCATTAATGAATGCAAATGAGTGATGAATTTTAAATTCATCTATGCATGATGTGTATGAATGTATGGATGTCACCATGCGCATGCTGACAAAATAACCATAATACACTGGGGATAACCATAAAAATCTAACTTGGGTGAAGACCACACTCGACCAAGTCACATGCAGGATGAAGATCAGATTCCACGAGAGGGTAAGCATCAACAGAGGAAACAAAGTCCTATTTCACGGCTTAAACTCACTGGGAAGGACATGGCTTGAAAACAATCAAAGAACCACCTGACTAGCAACAAATAAAGTTGCGGGAATATCATAAAATCTTCTATGTCTCACCGGGGAATACCAATACGAACTTTGATAATGGAAGAGGAAGCTTCATCGTCTAGACTTCACTGAAGATTCCATAACTAACTTCACTAGGGGAAGATGAAAATCCTGTAGTCGAGGCTTCAACTGGGGATGTCAATACAGACTTTACCGGGGAAGATGCAAAACTACATCGTTGATACTTTAACGGGCGATTGTTACGCTAGCTTTATTGGGGAAAAATAAGCCACATACAATAAAGAGAGCCTAGATACAGTCTTCAATATTAGGCATAATGGTTGTGCAAAAATATCTGGAGAGAGATCACGGAATTTCATGGGATAACAACCTCAGAGGGAAGTATCATATTCGACACATCTGGAGAATTTAAGAAGTCAACAACACAGTAATGGGTCAGCTCGTGGGGATTTTAAATCAAACTCAGCGCATAGCAAGAGAAAACCCAAGGAGTAGACACTTATCTCAAAACTTCTTAAAATGTATATTGCCCTTGTCTGGTTGCTTAAAAGCACACAACAACAATAATATCATAACTCGAGAGCATAATATCCTGATAAAGATTACTTCTCAACACGAAGGGAGAAAGAGTTTAACAACTAAGAACATGCTTTGTAACTTTTCAACCTTTTCTTGATCACCTTCTAACCACGAAAGGAAATTACACTCAGTCGGAGAAATCTGAATCGGGATCCGACTGGGGAGGATGGGATTATAAATCCACCATTAAGAAGCTGCTTGAAGATGATCTGAACCAGAACTTAACTAGGGAAAGATAGGAACACAGGCCCAAATGCCACACCATGTATTAGCTTGTATGAGATTCATCTATCCCAAGAAATAGTATCCTGAATGGAACATGCGCATATTAGTAAGAGCAGCCATGGGACTTTTCAAACTTAGGAGTTCGCACATCCTTGGAATCACTACTTTTGTACCACTCGAATCACAACATCTGAAGTAAAAGGTAATTTGTAAATTCGTTTCAAAACATTTTTTATTATTAAGTCTTTTTGTTTTGAAAATTTATATCGATAATAAATGAAATTTTTGTGAACAAAATAAAAATAAGAACTGCAAAGAATTGGATAAAGGCTCAAACTTTATTAATAGAATGGTAGTCTGCGAACAACGAGACTCCATAGATGATTACAAAGTTTGAAAAATGGTAAATATATGGGAAAGATACATTTGAATACAATGACCATTTTTCTCCCTAACAACTTCGGACTCGCGAGCAAAGACTCCAGTTGAAGTGTGATGAGAATCTGAGAAGATTGTTGCTTCAACAATTAAGTCTTGTCTGACGCAGTTACTTACCAAGAAATCCCTAACTTTTGCCTAGGTTGCCCTTGCGAGTTTTCAACCTACCGGGAAGAATTTTTTTTGTTTATGTCTCTAATTTTTGCCTAGACTGCCCTTTTGGGTTTTCAGCCTACCAAGACGCTCCTTTTTGCCTAAGTCGCCCTTTCGGGTTTTCAACTTAGCGAGTTGTTCTTTTATTTCTTTAGGCGAAGTATTTCTTGACTGCATCAGCATTCAAAGGACGTGGGAACTCCTCAGCATCCATAGTCTCAAGAATCAATGCACCACCAGAAAAGGCTTTCTTGACAACATATGGGCCTTCTTAATTGGGAGTCCATTTGCCCCTAGAATCAGCATTAAAAGACATGATCTTCCTGAGCACGAGGTCGCCTTCTCTGAATTCCAGAGGCTTGACCTTCTTATCAAAATCTTTCTTCATCTCTTCTGATATAGTTGACTGTGACACAAAGCCGACATTCTCTTTTCTTCAATCAAATTCAACTGGTCGAACCTATTCTGGATCCATTCAGCCTCTAATAATTTGGTTTCCATCATCACGCGTAAAGAGGGAATCTCAACCTCAATGGGGAGCACCGCTTCCATACCATACACAAGCGAGAAAGGGGTTTCCCCTATTGATGTGCGAACATATGTACGATACCCATGCAAAGAAAAATGGAGCATCTCATGCCAATATTTATAAGTAACAACCATCTTCTGGATGATTTTCTTAATGTTTTTATTGGCAGCTTCGACGGCTCCATTCATCTTTGGCCTATAGGGAGATGAATTATGATGGATAATCTTGAATTCTTCACAAAGTTCTGTCATCATCTTATTATTTAAATTCGAGCCGTTGTCAGTGACGATCCTTCTTGGCACGCCATATCGACAAATCAGATTATGCTTGATAAAGCGTGCTACCACCTGCTTAGTAACATTGGCATATGAAGCTGCTTCCACCCACTTGGTGAAATAGTCAATCACTACCAAGATAAAATGATGTCCATTCGACGCCTTAGGCTCAATCATTCCTATCATATCAATACCCCACATAGAGAAGGGCCACGGGGATGAAATAACATTGAGAAGTGTCGGGGGCACATGAATTTTATCGGCATATATCTGACACTTGTGGCACTTCTTCGCAAATTTGAAACAGTCAAATTCCATTGTTAACCAATAGTAACCTGCCCTAAGCATCCTTTTTTCCATTGAATGTCCATTCGCATGAGTACCAAAGTAACCTTCATGGATCTCACGCATTAACATGTCTGCTTCGTGTCTATCCACGCATCTGAGCAAGACCATGTCATGATTTCTTTTGTATAGCACTTCTTCATTAAGGAAAAAGCTACCTGCCAATCTTCTCAAGGTCTTCCTATCTTTATTTGATGCGCCCAACGGGTATTCCTGAGTTCAGAGAAAATGCTTGATATCGCGATACTAAGGCTTTTCATCTAACGTTTCCTCTATTGCGAATACATGGGATGGTCTATCCAGACGTTGCACTGTGATACGAGGCACGTTGTTCCAAGCATTCACCTGATACATAGACGAAAAACTTTCCAAAGCATCTGCCATTTGATTTTCCTTCCTAGGAATATGATGGAATTCAACTTTGTTAAAGAAGGGTAGTAGCCTTCTGGCATAATCTTTTTAAGGGATCAAGCCAGGGTGACGAGTATCCCATTCTCCTTTAATCTGGTTTATTACTAAAGCTGAATCCCCATAGACATCAAGGATTTTGATTCTGAGATCCATAGCTTCTTTGAGGCCCATGATAGATGCTTCATACTCCGCCATATTATTGGTACAATCAAAGGCCAGACTTGCAGTGAAAGGAATATGAGACCCATGAGGAGTGATAATCACAACACCAATTCCTTTCTCGTAAGCATTCACAGCTCCACCAAACACCATGCCCCATCGGGACCCTGGATCAGGACCTTCCTCAGGCAAAGGTTCATCACAATGTTTTACTTTCAAAAACATCACATCTTCGTCGGGAAAGTCGTGTTTGATAGACTTATAGTCTTCAACCGGTTGGTGAGCAAGGTACTCCGCCAACACACTACATTTGATAGCCTTCTGAGTGTGATATTCAATATCGTATTCAGACAACAACATCTTCCAGCGAGCGATTCTTCCGGTAAGAGTAGGCTTTTTAAAGATGTGTTTAATTGGATCCATTTTGGATATCAACCAAGTAGTATGATTCAGCATGTACTGACGCAGACGCTTCGCTGCCCAAGCCAAAGAATAACATGTCTTTTCAAGTAGAGTGTACCGCGACTCACAATCAGTGAACTTTTTACTCAGATAGTAAATGGCATAGTCTTTTCTTCCCGTTTCATCTTGTTGTCCCAAAATGCAACCCATAGAATGATCCAACACTATCAGATACATAATCAACAGTCTTCCCTCAACGGGAGGGAGAAAGATAGGAGGTTCAAGCAGATACTCCTTAATTATTTCAAATGCCTTCTGACAATCATCGGTCCATACACACCCTTGATCTTTCTTCAGAAGCTTGAAGATGGGTTCACACATTGCAGTCATGTGGGAGATGAACCTGGAGATATAATTCAGACGTCCGAGGAAACCTCTAACTTGTTTTTCAATCCTTGGAGCAGGCATTTCTTGAATTTCCCTGACTTTATCAGGATCAACTTCAATTCCTTTTTACTAACAATGAAACCTAGCAACTTTCTCGAACAAACACCAAAGGTGCATTTATTCAGATTCAAACTAAGGCGATACTTCTTTAAACGCTGAAATAACTTCAACAAATCTTCTATATTTCCTTCCTCAGAATGAGATTTAGCGATCATATCATCAACATATACTTCGATTTCCTTATGCATCAGATCATGGAATAGGGTTGTCATAGCCCTCTGGTACGTTGCACCAGCGTTCTTCAACCCGAAGGGTATCATTCTATAACAGAATGTTCCCCAGGGTGTGATAAACGTTGTTTTTTCCATATCCTCAGAAGCCATCTTAATTTGATTGTACCCAGAAAATCCTTCCATGAACGAGAACACTTTGAATTTTGTTGTGCTATCTATTAACATATCAATATGCGGTAATGGAAAGTCGTCTTTTGGACTTGCTTTATTTAGATCTCTATAATCAACGCACATGCGGACTTTTCCGTCTTTCTTTGGTACCGGAACAATATTGGCAATCCATTGAGGATACACTGATGTCACGAGAAAACCAGCATCGATCTGTTTCAAGACCTCTTCTTTTATCTTCATTGCCATATCAGGGTGAGTTCTTCTTAACTTCTGCTTGATGGGAGGACACTCTGGATTCAATGGCAAGTGGTGCTCCACGATGTTAGTGTCTAACCCAAGCATATCCTGGTAAGACCAAGCAAAAATATCGGAATATTCTTTCAGTAACTCAATCAATTTCCTCTTCACGTCGGGATGAAGCAATTCTCCAATATTGACTTCTCTTGGGTCTTCCTCCGATCCCAAGTTAATCACCTCCAACGGCTCTTTATACGGCTGAATAGTATTCTCCTCGCACTCAAGCAACCGCGAAACCTCTTCTGGGATTTCATCGTATTCTTCTTCCTCGGTCAAATGCACATGATATTCGAAGTTGGGAGAGGGCGCAGGGTCATTGTATTCAATGGTTTTCTTAGTTAATCTACACATGTGATTATGATTGATTTTATAAACTGACTGATGTATAAGTGAGTATGCAGATTTTACTAATGATTACTTATTTATTTTGAAAGGTTTTATCTGATTACCATTTTCCAAGAAAAAGAAATAAATAAAACATAATTTGGAAAACAAAAACATCTTTTATTAATGATGTAAAAGTTCAAAACAAAAGACATGCCCGTACAATATCGCTTTCACCTTGGGGAGAGTGAAAGTATTTTTGGAAAGATAACAAGAAAACAAATTACTTCAAGATGTGGATGCAAGAAGGAACATCAATGGTGATCCAATTATGGACCCTCACTATATGCATTACGAAATTCGGCATCTCTTGCCCTGGCTTGTCCTCAAGGATAATGTTGATCTTTGAAGTAGTGGGATGCATATACCCCGCACTGTGGAATATGTCTTGGTATTTGCTGAAAGCATACTTCGGCTTGAAAATCTCACACTTATTATTCTTCATTTAGAAGCCCAGACCAGCTTTATTCTTATTCACTAGTGGATTAATAATTTGCCCCCACGCCTTGCTACGACCATTTTGTACCACCTGTTGAGCATCTTTGAATGAAGCAATAAAATCCTCATTTTTCCTTATATTATCGATTGACAAATCATGGAACTGCATTCTAACAACAGCCTCGTCAACCTCTACAACACTGAAGGACGATAAATGGGATATTAATAAAGCTTGCTCGCCGCTTATGATAACCACCTTCCCTTCCTGGACAAACTTTAACTTCTGATGAAGAGTCAACGTAACAGCTCCTTCCTTGTGGATCCATGGTCTTCCCAATAGACAACTGTAAGAGGGAATGATATCCATCACCCGGAAAGTAATCTGGAACAGGTGTGGACCTATATGCATAGGCAAGTCCACCTCTCCAATGACAGACTTCCTGGAGCCATCAAAGGCTTTCACTATGATACTACTAGGGTGCATGGGGGCTCCTTGTTACTTAAGCTTTGAGAGAGTGCTTCTTGGAATCACGTTTAAGGCAGAACCGTTATCAATCAATACATTGGATAAATAATCATTTTTTCAATTCATCGAGATGTGTAGAGACATATTGTGGTTTCTTCCCTACTCGGGTAACTCTTCATCACAAAAGCTCAAATTATTACAAGAAGTAATATTCCCGACAACACCGTTAAACTGGCCCATGGGAATATCTCTTTAAACAAACGCTTGATCTAGCACTCTCATCAAGGATTCCCGATGGGCAGTAGAATTCATCAATAAGGCCAATATAGAAATCTTGGACGGGGTCTGTAACAACTGATCCACGATCTTGTAGTCGCTCATCTTAATGATCTTCAACACATCGTCGAATTCTTTCTCTAAAGTAGTGCCACTAGATTCCCCGGCCTTCCTTTCAGGTTCAACATTAGTTTCGACGACTTTCTTTCCATGACCAACATCTCCCTGGAAAGTAGGAGCAAACACCCGACCACTACGAGTCACTCGAATGGCCTCAGCAATATTCTCCACATGTGTCAAAGGTCGTATCGGGACTTCGATCCTGTCTTCTAGGATGGTTGCATTGTATTTATAGGGTACAACTCTGTCTGATTCATATGGGACACGACCAGGTAGACATATAACAATAGGGGTTATTGCGGGCTTGCTGCAATATGTAATCTCCACCGGAGTAGGAATATCAAAATGAGGTACAATAACATTCACCCCTACCTCTCTTGTACATCCAAACTTTACAAAATCACCAATGAAAGCATCATCTTTGACCACAGGCTTGGACTCATCATCAGAAAAGGATTCGTCAGCAGAAATATATTCATCATCCGACACGATCTAGCCAAAATGATCCTCAACCATGTTGACTCCAGCATAACCATCTCTATTTCTTGTGACGCTAATAGTTCCTTCATCTAGAAGTAATTGGATACCCCTCTTCACGATGGAACAGCCACGGGGGTCTCTACAACAGATCTGACAACCACCATATTGATGTAACTCTTGTCCTGGCATATGGCAAAAGTTGGCATGTAACTGTACCAGATTGTCCTCCATATCATTCACGTCATAAATTCGAAACTCATTGGGACATCCGTGCACCATGTTCACCCCTTCTTCACATTCAGTATTGGTCCTGATAATACAAACAAGGCCTTCATCAATCACTTTTTGAAGGTTAACTTTCACCTTAACACATCCACGACTATTTTGGCTGCAAATATTACACATATTATGGTCATGCATACAATAGCCGAGCCTGCAAAGGTCAGCGTGCATCTTCACCAAATTGCCTTTTATCATATTCACATCATAAATCCTGGACTCCCCTGGATCATCTAAAATCATATTCACCGTTCCTCCACCTCCATGTTTAGGCAGCGATTTGTCTTTCACGTTGGGACCAACGTCTTTAAAGGACAGAAGGCCAAATCTAACCATTTTTTGGACCTCGGACTTCAAAGGATAACAATTCTTGATACTATTCCCAGGGGCTCCCTGGTGGAAGGCACACGTCTGATTTGCCTTGTAATACCATGGTAAAGGAGACAGTATAGCGGGTGGACTCTTGTTCTACACTAAATTTTTCTGAATCAGTGCTAGAAATAGCTCTATGTAACTCATATGGATGGGGTCAAAGGGTTCTCTCTTCTTACTCTGCCCTTGATTGCCTTGTTGAGGTGTTCTTTGGCACGTAACAGCAGTCGGAGCCACGTTAACAACCGGAGTGACCAAAGCAACCTGTTGTGGATGTGCATGGCACCTTCTAGGAGGTTTATCTCTTCTCTATTGAACAACAACATTTGCATCTCCTTCCTTCTTTATAGAAAATCCATATGACAATTTTTTTGCACCACTAGAACTTTCAACTCTCGTCAAACAACCTTCCCTCACGGCTTCTTCTAAGTGAACACCCATACCCACCATTTCAGTGAAGTCACTTGGCACACTCGCCACCATTCTTTCATAGTAGAAGGAACCCAGAGTCTTTAAAAAGATCTTCATCATCTCCTTCTCTTCCATTGGGGGAATTACCTGGGTGGCCACTTCACGCCACCTTTGTGCGTATTCCTTAAACGACTCCTTATCTTTCTAGACCATAGCCCTGAGTTGATCGCGGTCAGGCGCCATGTCCATATTATACTTGTACTGCTTAACAAACGCCTCTCCTAGGTTGTTAAAGGTATGGATATTGACACTATCCAAGCTCATGTACCATTTCAGTGTAGCACCAGTCAGGCTGTCTTGAAAGAAATGGATTAGCAAACGTTGATCGTCAGTGTGAGTGGACAAAATCCTCACGTACATTATCAGATGAGCACGGGGGCAAGTATTGCCCTTATATTTTTCGAATTCTGGCACTTTGAATTTCGCAGGTACTTTTACATTTGGAACTAGGCATAGATCGCTCACATTTTGTCTGAACAGTTCTTTTCCCTGGAGGGCTTTCATTTCTTTTCGCATCCCATTAAACTGATCTTGGAAATCATCCATTATGTCATAGAATCCAATTCCTTTGCTTGGCGTAGGAGTAGGATGGTGAACCACATCATTAACAATAGGGACAACATTCATTACTAGAGGCACGGTATGACAGATCTCATTGCTGATAGTAGGAGCAACGTGTACCACGGGAGGGGTAGAAGCCATAACTTGTTGAGCAGATTGAGCAATTTGAGGAGTACGATTATATCCTTCTAGCGTATAACCTTCAGGCATTCCCCATGGATATCCAGGAGGCATGCGATGCTGAGCAGCGGTAGTATTTGGAGCAACTAAGACGGGAGTTGTCATAATTTCAGAGATAACTGTTGCTTGTTATGGTTGCGTAGCATGAGGAGGTGAAGGTGGTGGTGGATGATTCTGAGCAGCCACCAACGACTCTACCAAAGCAGACAAGTTCTCCATCCCGGTTCTCAAAGCGGTAAACTCTTCGCGCTGTTCGCGATTCTCTTGTTTGATATTTTCCATCTGCCTCTTGAAAGTGCTTCGAGTATTATAACGATGAAAATTTGTGGTAGCAATCTCTGTAAAGAAACCCGAATCAAAGATAAGAAAACTTGTCATGACCCACCTGTCATGATATGGTATGCATGGATGAATGATTATGCATGCAGTGTTTTATCATTTCCAGGAGAATCCTTTGGTTTTTTCATCAAGCATCGATAAGCAGTAGGATAAACAACAAGATAAAACAAAACAAAGGCAAAATATCAGAGTAGAAACTGCTCGTATCATAGAGTCGAACAAACATCCATATGGTAGTGCTTTAGTACAAATAGAGTCAATTATTAAAGAGGCCCCGTCCAACAAGACTGGCGGTGACCTTGTCGATCAAAACAAGCATAAAAAGATAAGTGGAGTAAAAAGAATTCTCTTCAAGCTCAACTATCCGGCTAATCATTTCCAGAGAAAGGGTCCCCGGTCACAAAGCCCCTCTTCTTCACTAGCGCCAACAAATAATGATATTTGAGTTCCCAATCCTCAAAATCTATATTTCCCACTTCGGTATCTTCTGCATGAACCTTGTCTTTATTTGCTACTTGGGCTTTGATTGTTGTCAACTCTTTCATAACTTGAGTCAAGCGAACATCTTTCTCTCTCAACTTTTTCTTTAACATATTAACCTCCTTTCATTGCTTAGCTTCCAATTCCTTTTTAGCCAATCGAAGGTTTTCCATCTCTTGATGCTTAGCCTGTAGCTCTTCAACCTGTCGACTGGTAGTATGAGAACCCTCGACCCTAGGTCTTTTCGACCGCTCAAGCAAACCATGTTTATCTAGCAACTGGTTCTTCAGCTTAACCTCTTTCATGAGCTTCTTCTTGTCTTGCAAGGCAAATGACATATCCACATTCATTTCTTCCTGACTAGCCTGGAGTTTGAGGTTTTCGGCCTTGACATTCTTAAAACATGTTACAGGCACGAACTCTAATCCTTCTGTGACCGGATGCACAGGAAACAAATCAATACTGAATAAAGAATTGTCTGCCTGAACATCCACTAATGGGTCAAAATCAGGTTGAGGATATAGCAACCTCCCCCTTTTATAAGGTAACCGCACTTCCCTCACACGATCCTGAATCTAGCTCGTATAAGTATCATAAGCTACACTTCCGTTCTGGCTGAAATAAAGTTTCCCTTTATGGCGAATATGTCCCCATGCTATCTTCACCTTTTCAAGCAACACTTCATCTTCCCCTTTACCAAAATAAATGGTACCCATCACCTCCCGTTCATCGGGTCTATCTAACATCGCAAATCTTAATTGACGGCGTTCCAGGATAGGGTTATAATTAATGCACCCCCTTTTCCCCATAAGCGGGACATCAGGGAATTCTCCACACCTTATAATGATCTTTTTCAAACCTATCACACTTTGCCAAACAATATCATATGAGGTGAGTCCCATGATACACTGAGACCATAAAGATGAATCAGCAGCATGAACAAAAGGCCCTTTTGTAGGCATATTCATCATCAACCATTTATAAAGCATGATCGTGCAGCACATGACTTCTCCTTTCTTCCCATGTCGGGAATGGATGGTGTAATAAGTGTCGGCGAGTAGAGTTGGTACGGGGTTACCGTTCATGAAGACACATAATGCGGATAGATGCACTAACTTCTCAGATACTGGAAAGAGGACCAGGCCATAAATCATTGCTGCCAGTTGTGCATTAAACGCGGTCCAATTCATGTCCTTTGCAAAACCCTTGGCCTTTGATATCAAGTAATTTAGAGGGAGACCGCTTGTGTTTCTTTTGTTAATCCAATTACTTTTAACTTCACCATGAGTCAAATAAAGAGCTCTGGCGATCGCCATATAGTCTGGAGTCTCCGGTGTTCGAACAAAAGGAATATTGTTGGTCACTTTGACATCCATAATGTGCACATATTCTTCGAGATTTGGTGCCAATTGATAGTTTCGGAAAGTAAAACAGGGTAGCTGCGGATCATAGAACTGAAGAAGTGTTCTCACGGCCCATTCTTTAAAATCATCTTTCACCAATGGTAATAAGTTTCCATATTGTCCTCTGAAAACTTTTTCATTTGGTCCTTTCACAAGAGCTCCAACCTCTCACAATCGACCACCAAAGCATGGGAACTGATAGGCAGCAGTGTTTCTAAGAGGCTCTGAATTTGTCTTCATGTTGTTATCCATCTTCGATGCTGATGACAGACCTCAGAATAATCCTAGAAATGAAATGCAAATGCAGGTTAGGAAGTTATATATTTTTTTGCGTTTCTTTTGTAAAATAAATATGCCATGATGTAAGTGAAATAAACATAAGATCGAAGTTTCTGTAATGCTGGATAGTTGCTGAGCTGATAACATAACCACTGTCATATGTAATAAGATCAAAGGTCCGGACCAATTCAGAATATCAAGGATCAAAGTCATCAGTATAATCAAAGTCACCAACGGAACATGTATAGTCACCATCGGTACCTGTAAAAATTATTCCCTCCCCACTCACAGGTAAAGACTAGGTCATGGTAAGGTCAATGGTAACTCAGAATCGAGGGTACTCCTGAAAAAACTATCGCCATATCACCTATGTGAAAACGATAGCCCCCTCATTTGTACCTCATCTGAGCGTGGACGACATGGCGGCATAGTGAAACCTAAGTCAACTAGCCGTTCATGTTCCACTCTATTCCTAGTGTTCACGTGGTTTCCACTTGTCCTGGGTATTGGGCCTTTTATCTCATAGTAACATCCCACCCATCAAAGAAACATAGAAACCAACAAAATAACAATATAACAAATAACAATAAAGATGCAATGAAAACATATGCTCAAACATATGCAAATGAATAATCCATAAAAGCAAAATGATAAACACCCTAAGAAAAGAAAAACGGGAGCTAGGAGTGACTCACGGGATGGACCAACAATTGGTCGACATGACATCCCCAGTGAAGTCGCCATTTTTCTATAGCGGTAAAATCAATAAAGTTGCCACTGAGTATTTATTTATCCCATATGAAAGGGAAAGGAAAATCATCGAAGAAAAAACTAAAGGGGGAAATCAAGGTCTTGCGACCGAGAAATTGGGTAAGGGAGTCGATTACGCGAGGGGAAGGTATTAGCACCCCACACGTTCATAGTACTCTACGGAACCCACTCTCGTTATTCTAATCAAAGGGTGTGTTCAATCTAATGCTTAAAGGTTATAAATTAAGAGAGAATGCATGCAAAGAAAATAAAAAGAATGTGGGGAAAATAAATTTGTACTCGCTTGGGCCCTACCCCAATGCCTACGTATCCTTTTTGAGGAAACAGAGCTACCATAGTTCGGCTCATATATTTTGTTTGTTTGGATTTTTTTAATGAACAATGTTGCATTCGATCGTTCCACTGCTGCTCGACCTTTGGAGACTTATGACCTGTAGTGGAAAGGAGCTAACATGCTCTTAGAAAGAGAAAAGCCGAATGGCGAAAAGAAATGGATTGGTTGGTATTTTTTTATCATGAAAAGAATTTTCTTATATACTTAGCATTTTTTATATGTTTGCCAAAAAAAGAAGTTTTAGTTTTAAATGTAATTATGCAAAAACGGGAAGAAAACATCTAAGGGAGACTAACCTATCTCTAACCTAATGTTATCATACAATAAGGGATCCTATCTAAGTTAGCATGCCAAAGAAAGTCTAACATACTATCCTACAGGGAACATGCACTGAGAGTGAACTCGTTATCCCAATTTCTAAATTGAGTGACTCATCGATCAACAAGAAATAAAGGAAAGCGATAAAATCCTCTAGGGAGCATGCAGTGAGAGCAAAGTCGTGATCTCAATTTCTAAATTGTGCGACTCATTGATCAACAAGAGAGGGAACGAACACAAGCAGAACACATATAAGAAATAAAGTGCGGAATTCTTGTCACAGGTCTTTAAACAGCGACTTCGAGCGCACGCTCTTTATTTCCTACTTCTCATGATATCTAGAAAAGCGGTAAATGCGGAAATATAACTTGGAAGCAGTATAATACCAAACGAACAATGACGTCCGCAAAAAGCGAAACCAAAGTAAAGAAATCCGAGATATTTCGTACGAGCTGGCATCAACAAACAAACAATCAGAGATCAAATATTTGGAATAGGTGTTGAAACTTCGTCGATGTGAAAATAAATCACAATCGGAATCCAAAACGCATCCGCATATCAAGTAATGGACATGCATAAAACTCAGCTAAACCAACAAAGGTGAATCACAAATTTCAAGTTATCGAAAAATTCAGGAATAAATTTTCTAAAAAATCAAATGAGAAATCCAACAAATTTATTGATTTTTTTTAGTTTGTTACCTAAAATTATGAGAGGCATCCCCAAGATATATATATTTTTTATTGTTTTTATTATATGTATTTTCCTATTATTTTTATTATAAAAGGAATTTAAACTAAAACTAAACAAAATCTAAAAAAAACATAGGAAGTATAATTCATCAGGGGGTGTATGGCTGAACTAGGGAGTGCGGTGTAGTAAATTGGTGCTAGGCCCAAATTTCAGTCCACTAAGCCTTTTTTTCCGGTAAAGCCAGCTTCCTGTTAAAAAAATGAGTCTTTTGGGCCTATGAGGAGTTGTAGGTAGCTAGCCCAACAGATCCAAATAACACACATTCACCAAGTCCAACTAACAATTAAAAAATAAAAATAAAAACAAAAATACTGAAACGTTGAGTTTTGGTCATCTCTTGTTAGGGTTCCACATACAGAGACCCCTCAGCTTCTTCGAAACAGACCCCTCATCTCTCTCGGCATAAACGACACTGCAAAATCCTCAACCTTTAACACTATCTTCTCTGATTAGCTCCTCCAATTTCTGACTATCTCTGCCTCTCTCATCCTCTCTCATCCTTCATGTTACAGGGGCGATTTTCTCTTTCGATCTCTCCGTCTCAAAGCTTCTCCATGTTGCTTCGATTCTGCCCGACCTCGATCTCCTTCGATTCAACTCCATCTTCATCACGACGACACCTCTCAATCTCCATTACCTCGCTGCTCATTCATCACCATTTCCGGCCTCGAAGCACCGTCTGTCAACTTCGATTTGCAACGGTATCCTAACAAAATAAAAAAAGAAGACAAAGCAATATAATTTTCAATGACTTACGTGCAAATCCGGTTAGAATAGTGTGAATAGCAAACCAGAGAGGAAGTTCGGATAGATCAGGTACGTCCTCTTTAGCCTTGTATTTTGAATTCCTCTTCTACTTCTTCTATGATTCACTTCTCTGTGTGTTCTTTGTTTATTGATTCTTGAAGATGATATTGTGATGTGTTGTTTGTTGATCGAAAAAGATCGGTGAAGGATATTGTTTGAAGTGTTGTTGTCGTAATCTGCAGAAGAAGATGCTATTGCAAAGTTTTCAGTGGCGGAACAGATGTGACGAAGCTCGAAGTGATGATGATGACGATTATGCGGCGGGGAAGATTCAGTTATGGAAGACGAAGATGGAGTATGATGAAGATGATGAAGAATCGTTGATTCAGAAGCAAGAGATTGAAGGAATTCCAGAGAGAAGAATGAGAGAAAGGTTTTTGTGTTTTCTTGGTGGTGATTCTTTAGAGATTGAAGAATAGTGGGTCGTGACGGTGATGAAGCGAATGAAAGGAAATCCCTTGAGTTTTTCTGTGTTGAATCCTATATCCTTCTTCTGAGTTTTTTTCTTTATATTTCCTCTCATCTCTTTTATATTCTGTTTGAAGTAGTTAGAAGCAGTTAGGAATTTTGTTCGTTGAAATTCTGTTAGAGAGTTCATTTTGGAAATTTCGTTCTGTTTGTTAGTTATCTTTAGAACAATTAGAATATTTGTTTTGTAGTTTATTAGGAATTGATGAATAATAGCCCTTGGATCTGAATTCGGTTAGAACAATGAATGGTTCAGATCTAATTGATGATGAGATGTCAATTCTGATATGTTGAGTCCCTGATTTTTTGTTATTCACTAAGCTGGATGATGGTTATGTTTTAAAATTCTAGTAGGAGAGTTCGTTAGAGGTTTTCTGTTAAAGTTTGTTTCATAAGGTAGATTACAGTTAGTTATAGGCTGTGGGCATTTTTTCTGTTGAACAGGGCTGTTAGGAAGTTTGTTGGGAATTCTGTTTAAGTTAGGATTAAAATTCTGTTTGGATTCTGTTTTGGGAATTCTGCAGGTTAGCTGGACGGGGAATTCTAATTTTGAAAGACAATCTTTCAGATACAGGACGTCCTCAACATTCAACGAACCAGATTCTAGTCCCTTTTCCCACACGAGGAAAATTTGGAAAATTTTATCTGCTGCTTGTGAAGGCAAAGTGACGGCTGATAACTGCAGCAAAATTTGAATATAGTTGTGTAGGGGTGGTGCCTCTTGGACCCCATACTCGTCAACAAAGAAACCACGAAGGTCAGGGTAAATATTACGCAGTGACTTGTTAATTGGTGAGTGGGATGAGCTGCTTTGGGTATCAAACTCCTCCATCTTTTTTAATTTAATTCTGAACTCTCCTTTTTGTTTTTTCTGTTACAGAAATTCTGGAATTTGTTTTTGCTTTTAATTTCAACTGGATTGAATTGTTATATGCAGGCTGTTTTGGGTGATACGAGCCCGTTTTCATGGCAAGGGGTTTGAAGGAAATGATGAAAATATCATGGTTCAACACATAGTAGCAAGTTGTATGAAGAGTTGTTCGAAAGAAGAATTGGCTGTGGAGCATTGCTCTTGAAGACTTAGGATAGGTTTATGCTTTGTTTTACGTGTAACTTGAATGTAACCATGAATGTTGTAGATGAAACTTGGAAGATGTCAATGCAAACTTGAAGCATTCTTTTAATATACTTGCCTTTTCTTTTGCGGCGTAATTGGAATGAATTATTTGAAAACTTGGAGAGGTAACAAAGTTCTTGAAACATGGCCATACACCGCAATCTTGTATTGTAACCTTGTAAATCCAAATGATACACTTTCTGAAACATCTTTCTCTTTATAAGTTTCAAGCACTTTTCATTGGTTGACTCATGAAGTCTTGCTCTTTAAGAATGTGAGAGGACTTTCTTTATTTGACATTTCAAAACAATCTTCAAATTGCAACTTGCACAACCTTATTCTTTTTCTTCAACCTCACTACTTTGGATGCTTGAATGTCTTCAAATGAAATATTTTGGTTCCTTCCTTGCCCATAACAATTTGAATGAAGTCATGGATGAAAATCCAAAGATTCGTATAAGACATAGTAGGAAGACTTGTAACACCCTTAAGTTGATAGCACAATGTAGTTATGATTATTGAAGTGGGACACTTTATATTGATCATTAATCTCTAAAATTGATTGATCACTACAAACACCATGAAATGCATCTTTGTCCACAAAAAGCTCACAAGCTTATATTTTGGCCATCTTGGTCAATGAATCTAAATCTTCAATTGAATCCCAAACTCAAGAAGCCATACAAATCCTATCAAAACACTTGGGTGAGCTCTTAATTCGTAGCTTAATCAATAATAAGCACATTGATTCGATGAATTATTCAATTAACCCTTAACC
This sequence comes from Vicia faba, assembly GCA_948472305.1. Taxonomy (NCBI): domain Eukaryota; kingdom Viridiplantae; phylum Streptophyta; class Magnoliopsida; order Fabales; family Fabaceae; genus Vicia; species Vicia faba. The sequence goes on along the minus strand of OX451740.1, from coordinate 857,480,861 downwards.
ATTTAACAACTAGCATTAAAAGAACTAAGCCCTTGACTAAATCTTCTGAACTTCTTGAGAGGAATGTCTTGATTAGGATAAACCTCGATTGACGGTGATGAACTCACAATAAGGGAAGAGTAGTGCTCAATGCAGCCTTGAAGTGAGACATTAATTCAATAAACCTCCATAGAGGAATCACTACCAAGTTCAAATAAAATGAAGAGAAATCCTAGTTCTCTAGCTGATTTAAACCCTAATGTCTTTATTCCTTGAAAGAACTCTGATGAAGAAAAAAGTTTTAATCTTGAGGAAATCTGATAGTAGAGACATTTATGCTGCTTGAGATCCAAAACCCTAATCTCATGCCACAAAAAATGATAGGGCCAGTTGAATCAGTTTTGAGCAAGACGACAGCCTTCATTCAGAGAGAGAAACCCTAATGCCAATGCTCTTCGATCTTATAACCACGAGACCAATGTTATGTGCAAAACATATAAAGTATGATGAGGGATCTTAGGGGCAAAAATTGGGGTACAACACCGATGGCAAAGTAAGTTGCAGAATGAGAAAACAAGTATGAGTTTAGAGATATGAATTGAATACCCGACCCTCTCGATAGAGGGTATTTATAGTCCCCAACGCTGGGCCAAGGTTCCCACTCTTGGGTCATGTTGAGACCCAATAACAGGAACTGCCAAGGCTTATGTGTGTATGAAGCCCAGTAAGTGGGCTCCCCCCTGGTCAACTGCTCCACGAGAATAGGGTTGAACCCATAATTTCCAGAGGGCAGTTTAAGATGGTTGTCGTGGGCTTCCCGTTTGAAGGGCAAGTGTAAGCCCAATCCAGATCAGGAGCCCCCCAAGTCATTGCCCTTGAGCAAGAGGGTGGTGGCTTGAGTTCAGCTTTCGATACCAGAGACTTGATCGAGGTAGATGGACGAAGTCCCCCGAACAGAGTGAGTTGTTTCCCGTGTGGGGGAGAAGCTCGAATACGTCGGGGGATATCATGGATGAGCGGGCAGCGAGACTGAAGGGGTCAACGCTTGCTCAAGGGGACGTATTAGTGACGGAGATCCTCTGCGAGATTCCCTTTGACATGCCCGTCTCAAGGGAGTTATTGGTTTGTCGAGCATTATTTCATCCTCGAGGTGGTCGAATAGAAATGCCCTTACGTACACTCTAATGTCTAGCATTTCCTCGTGTGGGTATTTGCCTCGTGCGTGTCTGGGGACGACGCATAAGAGCCAGGCGTATGCTCACCAGTCCAAAAGGGACTCGTGGTTGATAGTTAAGCCACGTGACTAATGCTTTGGGGTGCCACCCATTCAAGGAAAAAGCAAAAAATGGAAAATGAAATGATGACCTTTCATGAGAGATCCCTTGGGGCGTGGGTCTCCTATAAAAGGGGGCCCCTGGGTCTCATTTGTCACCTTCTCATGTTTCCTCTCAACCTTTTCCTGCTCGTAGTGTGAAGCGATTCTCTCAACTTCTCAGATTTCCTTGCTCGTTGTGCAAAGAAATCCTCTTCAAGTTCTTCATCCAAGTAAGTTATAACCTCTTAACACCATGTTTCTTGAGCGTTTCTGGATTAAATGTCAAAATTATGCCTTGATTGGATGAACATTTATGAGTTTTATGATGAATACTCACGAATGTTCGTTTGAGTTCATGGATTTTGTGGCGAGCACTCATGAATGTGTCGGACACTTCTGAATGTTCATTAGTTATAGTGTTAGGGGCCTCCCCAAACAATGTCTGTAACAGGGGATGGTTTCCTCGGATATAGGGGTATCTCGGGCTTTTTGCTCGATGAATGATCCCCCCGACAACATGTCCTGGTAATGTAATGGTCCGCTTTAGCGTGTCGAGGGCTTGGGTCGATTTCGTCGCCCTTTCACTTGATCTACGGTGGAAGGGTGGATCTGATAATGTCGAATTCACTAATTTCCCCTCCATCTCATGTATAATGGCGCGTTCAGTCGGGGATGACATTCTAGCCGTCCATCACGAAGACGAACCCCATACCAACGAGGACCCTTTTGCTTGGGTCGCTCCTGAGCCCCGGGATAAACGATCGTGATTTTCCCAAGATGCGACGAATGCGTTCAATTACCCGGAGGAACACACAGAAGGGCACCCCGCCAATTGGATGCTCCAAATCCCCCATTAAGACCAAAGGATATGCTCGACGTATCCGGGAAAACGCTTCCCCATGTACGAATTTGCTTTCAAAGAGGAAGGGATGCGCCTGCCCTTCAATGACTTCCAGGTCGGGGTTTTCCAGTGGCTTCAATTGGTGCCTTCCCAACTTCATCCGAACGTGCTAGCGTTTATGTGGGCGTTTGAGTTTGTCTGCCAGTACCTGAGGATAGGCGCCACGCTGCCCCTTTTTTCTGCATCTTTCACCTCCAAAGGCAATTTGTCAGAGGGGGGCAGGCGTGGTTATCCTTCAAGCAGTTCGGGAAACTCTTCCGGCCTTATCTGGAGTCCGTCCGAAATTTTAAAGAGAGGTACTTTGTCGTGAAGCCCCTGACGGACGCAACTATAGATTTTCTTTATACCTGTGTGGAAGAGTTGGAGGACGGGCAGCCAGTTACCCGACTTATGGCCAGATTCCCGCTCGAATGGAAGTGGAAGCATTATAAAAAAAGGCCTGAATACTATGCAGTGAGACCCGAGGACTTGGACGCCCAAGACCAGCTTTCGTACGAGAAGTTGTAGGCTTATGTTAAGAGTTTCTCCCCTGCGAAGTGCGTGGATGTGAACAACACCCTGTTGTTCAATGACGAGGAGGATTATCTCTTAGTCAATAGGTTGATCAACACGAAGGCCTTGCTCGAGTACTCCTTGAATGGGGAAGCCATGAGGCTTTTGGGTAAGAGGCGTAGCCGTTAATGTGATCCTCTTTATGCGGGGACATGCTCGCGCTATTTTTGATTTTTCTAACTCGACTAACGATTCTTTTTTATTGCAGGTCAAATGGCATCTCTTTCCGAGCGTCTGTTGAAGCTGAGGCCCAAAAATATATCCACTTTCGGGACACGAAACAGAGTCACCCAGCTTCAGGAACAGGCCAAGTCTGTCGGTCAGGCCAGTGGTTCCCCTTCCTCATCAAAAAATCCCGCTTCCTCTATTGATCCAGCCCAGATTCCCGTTAATGAGCCCGTGGCTAAGAGGAAGCGTGTAGATAATGCTGCGGGCGTAACGCCCGAGGGTGACAAAACGCCTGCAGGGGTCTTTTTATTGCCTCCTTGCTATCTAAACTGCGGCCTCTTCAGAGAGGAGAACTCCCTCGGCATGCGCGAGGAGGAGAGGGAGGCAATCTTGACTGAAGACAAGGAGGTTCTCCAGAAGCACTTGGCCGAGGACGTGGCTGCTGTGATAAGGGTGCTCGAGATGGCTCTTTCTTTCAACTATGAGTCCTCGAGTGCTCAAGCCTCCCTGGACACGGCCTACGCCAAAATTCACAAGCTGAAGGCCAAAAATGAGAAGTTGAAGTGTGATATCCTCAACCACGAGTTAAAGTTTGAGGCCCAAGTTCGACTTCTCAAGGATTTGAATAAGCTGAGACCCCAGTTAGAGGCGACCACTAAAGAGAACGAGCGTTTGGTCGCTCGTAATTTAGAGTTAGAGGGGATCACTGCGCCAGCCGAGGATGAAATCGATACGGAGAAAAACATGGTGACCAGGGTGGATTTGATTGATCGCATCCGTGTTCTCAAATAAGACGTGGTTGATACCCTTGGCTATGGATTCAATACTGCCGTCGAGCAGCTGAAGATCTTGAACCCGGGGGTCGAGATAATTGTCGAGGGGGCGGGCCTATTTAACCAGGTAGTTGACGGGAAGATTCTTTATCCCCATGATAGCAGCGACGGGGAGGATGAAGTTTGATTGTATTTATTGTTCAGGGTTTGCGTGTCCGCTGTTATTTTAGGGCCTGCATGCCCGCTATCATTCTTTTAGTTTTGTGACCGTCGTGCCTAAACTATAATTTTGAACAACGTCGGCCCTTGTGGTCAGCATATTATAATTGCTTTGTTTATAACTGTCTATTTGATGAATGCTTTGTTTATAATAGTTATTTGATGAATAACAATATTTGATGTATGTGTCCGACCATTGTTGTGGTAGTTATGAATTTTTCACGAAGTTTGTGTTCGTGTGGAGATACCCGTTCGACCCTAATGTCAGTTTGACACACTTTAAAATGTGTCGAGGGCGCGGAGTAGGGATCCGCGGGACGTGCGTATGATCGCGATCGTGAGACTACACTCGTGGCGTGAACTTCCCATCGCGAGCTGGGTGTTCTGCCATGTTGGGGTACTTTGACAGCAGAGCTCGATCGAGGTGTCCCTGTCGGGCACGTATGTTGTTCGTCAAAGTGAACAACATTATGCCTTTGTTGGTTGGTAGGTCGGGTTCGTACCTTGACTCGCCTACAGGGTCGATCTTTCCCCTTCGTCGACTAAAGGTGAATATTCGACGGAAAAAGTCCCCACCAGGTGAGGGACTTTAGCTATAATATTGTTTTAGCTTCGCAATGTTCCAGGGTCGAGGTAGTGGTTCACCATTTAATTGCTCGAGGTAATATGCTTCGGTGCCCGTAGCTCCCTAGACGCGATAAGGTCCCTCCCAGTTTACGGCCAACTTTCCTTCACGGGAATCCTTCTGGTTTCTTTGCAAGACTAGGCTGCCGACCTGAAATTCGCGTTTTATGACTTTGTTGTCGTGGCGTAGGGCTGCCTGTTATTTCATAGTGGCCTCATGCAAGGCTGCTCCTGATCGGATTTCTTCAACAAGGTCGAGCTCGTCTCTCAGGGCCTCGTCGTTTATCTCCTCGTCAAGGGGCATTTCATTTCGCCTAGATGGATCCATGATTTCTACTGGGATGACTGCCTCGGTGCCGTAAGTCAGTTGGAATGGTGTCTCGTTGGTAGTCGAGTGGGGCATTGTTCGATAAGCCCATAAGACACTGTGTAATTCTTCGACCCATCCCATCTTGGCTTCGCCTAACCTGCATTTGAGTCCTCGCAAGATAACCCTATTTGCGGCCCCGGCTTACCCATTAGTGTGGGGGTGTTCGACTAAGGTAAAATGTTGTTTGGTGCCGAGTTTGGCGACGAAGCTTTGAAAGCCTTGGTCGGTGAACTGGGTGCCATTTTCCGTGACGAGCGCCTGTGGGATTCAAAACCGAGCGAGCATGTTTCATTTGTAAAAACGGAGAATGTTGTGTGAGGTGATTTCCACGAGGGCTTTGGCCTCTATCCACTTTGTAAAATAATCTACGGCCACGACGAGGAATTTGTTTTGGTATGTCCCTTGTATGAATGGTCTGAGTATGTCCATTCCCCACCAGGCAAATGGCAATGGGGACAATAATGTGATCAGCTCGTGCGGCGGGGCGAGGTGCATGTCGGCGTGCCTTTGGCACTTATCACATTTCTTGGCGCACTCTTTGGCATCTTATTGCATTGTCGGCCAGTATACCCCACTCGTAATGCTTTCCGTGCTAGGGACTTTCCGCCCATGTGTTAGGCATAAATCCCTTCGTGAATTTCTCGTAGTATCTCGGGGACCACAGACTCTTCGACGCACTTCAAGAGTGGGATAGAAAATCCCCGCCGATAGAGTTTGTGCTCGAGCACCACATAGGAGCATGCTCGTTGTTTGGTCGCGGCCGCTTCCCTTTGGTCCAGGGAAAGTTCTCCCTTCGTTAGGAAATTGAATACCGGGGTCATTCAGCACGAGTTGTCCCCGATGGCATTTACTTCGGGTAAAGTCGTGGGTTTTTCAATGCTTGGGCGAGATATAGATTCTTATACGACGGATTTGTTTCCGCCCTTCTTCTTCGTGCTTGCGAGCTTTGAAAGTATGTCGGCCCGTGTATTTTGTTCGCGTGGTACGTGCGAAATTTCTGCCCGGTCAAACTTTTTCATATGTTCCCTGACCAAGTTTAAGTATTCAATGAGGTTGTTGTTCTTAGCATGGTATCCCCCTTGAACTTGAGACGCGACAAGTTAGGAGTCAGTGAAAATTTGTATTTTGCGGGCTCCTAAATCCTCAGCCAGTCTAAGACCTGCGAGCAACGCCTCATATTCTGCCTGATTGTTTGAGGTTGGAAAGGAGAGGGCGAGCAAATGTTTGATCACTACGCCTTCCTCATTTTCGAGGAGGATTCCCGCTCCGCTTCTGGTTGAGCTGGAACCTCCGTCGACAAAGATGGTCCATTTGTGCTCCTTCCCGGCGGGGGGGGGGGGGGGGGGGGGGTATGAGCGGTCATCTCCGCGACGAAATCGGCCAGAGCCTGGGCCTTCCTGCTCTCGTACTGGAAATCAAATTTTGAAAGTTCCAAGGACCATTTCAGCATTCGGTCCGCCATGTCTGGTCAACCTAAGAGCTGTTTCACGGGTTGGTCTATTCGCACGACGATCGTGTGCGCTAGGAAATAGTGTATGGGCCTTCTCGCTGTGTTGACAAGGGCCAAATCCACCTTCTCGATCTGTTGGTATCTAACCACGGGCCCCTGGAGCGCTTTGCTTGTGAAATAAATGGGTTTTTGTCCGTCATGAGTCTCGCGAATGAGGACCGCACTGACAGCTTCGACGAAAATGGCTAGGTATAAAAATAAGGTCTCCTGGTCGACTGGTCGTGATAGCACGGGCGGCTGCGAGAGGCTCTGTTTGAGATGGAGAAGGGACTGTTCGTATTCTTCGGTCCACTCGAAAGTCGCCTCCTTGCGAAGGAGTTTGAAGAAAGGCAGGGACGTCAGAGAAAGCTCATCACTTGTCGGGGTTGGATTTGATTCCTCATTTCGTTAAGTACACGCCTATGTTGTACTACTTCCCTAGCGGCTGGATCAATGGCGAGTTGATGATAGGCGACCCCAGGGTCGAGACCGGGCATCTCCACAGCACTCCATGCAAACAAATCTGCATTCTCCCTCAAGCAGGCCTTAATCTGCTTTCTTGCTAAGTCGGGGATTCACCCCTCTTCTTGGGTCTTCACCGAGAGGGACGAGCTTAAAGTCCCCATCCGGAATTGGTCGGAGGGGCACTTGCTCTCTGTTGGAGGGTTTGTCTTGGTCGAAGCGAGTGTCCAATGAGATTGAGTCGACCTTTGGAGGGGCCCTCTGTTCCTCTACTCTGACGGGCTATGTCTCTGACCGCTGAGGCTCTGGTCGCGCAGTTGCAGCTTTCTTGTCGGGCCGTGTCCCGGTGTCGACTGTGTTGTGTCCCTTGGCCTCCGCGTTGAAGTATCTTTGGGCAGCTGCTAGGCCGCCTTGAATGGTGGCGACCCGTTCCCACTTGGTGTAGAACTTCATCTTTAGGTGGATGGTGGAGGGCACCGTGGTCATCTCTGCCATTGTCAGACTCCCGAGGATGCAGTTGTAGAGGGATGGGAAGTCGATGATGAGGAAGTGCACCTTACCCTGCCTGGTAGTGGTATCCTCGCCGAAGGTGACCATAAGCTCCACGTACCCCCATGGCTTGGAGGTCGAGCCATTAAATCCCTACAGGTCTGAACCCACGTATGGTGAAAGGTGAGAGTCATCGAGCTGCAGGGTTCTGAACAGTTGGCTGTATATCACGTTGACGAAACTTCCCTCGTCGACCAGGATGCGATGGACGTCAAAGTTGGCCATTCTCGCCCTTATCATAAGAGGAATGGCTGAATTGAAGGCCCCTTCGGGAAGATCCTCGAGGTAAAAGGTGATTGGCTCTGATCTTCCATTCACCCTTTCGAAGGTCACCGTTTACGGGGGAGCCGCATCGACCAGTTCTTCCAGCTTCCTCTTTGCTGAATTTATGGTCAATCATTAAACCCTCCAACATTGATGACCATGGCGGAGGGGAAGTTTTCCCACCTGTTGTATGTAGACAGAGGCTCTTGCACATGTCCAGGAACGTAGGAGTCCTCCGGTCTCGTGACGAAGAATGCGGTTTGGATGGGGACTGACTCGTCAGATGGTCAGGCATCCTCTTCTACTTCCCTTGTCTCACGGGCATCTCGACGAGGGGCGTCGCCTCACTGATATTGCGCGAGTCTCCCCCCTTTTATGAGGGTCTCGATGGCGTCCTTGATATGGACACAATCTTCGGTCAAGTGCCCGTGGCTCCGGTGATACTGGCAATACTTGCTTCGGTCTACCCCAGGTTTAGCAGGAGCAGGGCGAGGACGCTTGACGCCACTGTCCTTGAAGTCTGTATTTATGTGCTCCGCTAAGATGCACTCGCGGGAAGCCGTTAACGGAGTGTATTTAGTGAACCTCCCCGAGGGCCCACTTTGTTCCCGGGCATCTCGGGGTTTGTAGTCCCTTCTCTTCTCTCTAGTTCGTCGAGGAGGGGCGGTGTCTTGTCGCGGATTACTGGTAGATCCATAATTCCTGGGATCCCGGGCTCTGTTGGTCGCTTCTCTCTCCTCGTAGTCCATATAGGCTCTGGCCTTCTCGAGGAGGGCATCAAATGTACGGGGTGGTTCGATGCCTACAGCCTTTCTGAATTCAGTGCTCGGGAGGAGTCCCCTCTCGAGTAGGTATCTTTTCATGTGGTCCGTGCAGGGGACCTGGATGGCCTCCCGGTTGAACCGGGTAATAAACTCCCCCAGGGTCTGATCTTGTCACTGGACGATGGCCTCGAGGGCTGCTTCGGTCTTCGGATGTCATCGCGAAGCAGTGAACGAACTGATGAGTTGGTTCTTCAGATTTCTCCAAGAGGTAATTGACCCCGGGGCGAGACCTTTGTAGCAGTCCATCGCAGCTTTCCTCAGAGTCGTGGGGAACAACCAACATTTGATCGGTCCCCCGACGTTGTGATAGTGTAGCATGGTGTTGTACCCCAAAATTTGCTCTCTTTTCATACACGCATATTATTGGTTTTATGGTTATGGAATAAAGGTATATTTATCAAGCTTCTTCAGGTTACAAGTGACGTTTATTTCATCAACGAATATTCTCAGAGTATTTTCTGTGCTGAAGATCGGTTCGCCGTTTTGTAACGATTCGGGGTTCAAAGATTCACAAGTACAACCCGGCGCGTCATATTCAGGTGTTCTTTTGCCAAGATATCTCTGATAACATATTCTCAAATTCAGGTTCGGCTCAAGAGTCAATTCTTTAAAGAAGGTATCCGAATGTGTGAGTTTTCTCGAAGAAATATGGTGAAAAAGTGTGCTGAAAGTGCAGTTTTATGCGCTAAAAAATTCATAACTTGAAGACTGTGGCTCTTTTTGAACCCGTTCCAGTGGCCAAAATTCCGTATTAACGTCATCTACATTTTCATCTCTCACGGCTGGAAGCCAATTTCGATCAGAAGGTCTTCAAAAATGCGGATTTATCAAGTATTTTGGTACCGAAAATTTGTGACAGAAATTTATTTGCATCATGTTCAGAAAATCATAACTTGGTCGATTTTCATCGTATCGAGCTGGTTCCAGCGCCAAAATTTCACAAATTGAGTTGGCTACATTTTCACAGGAGGTATCAAGTTCGAACGGTATTCAAAAGGCCTTCTTTTTATGCTCAGAGTGTGTGTGACGCACCGAAAATCCTGAATGCTGAATATTATTTTATCTGGGTCGAAACTTCGAAAATTCATAACTCGGTCAATTTTTATCGGATTGGGCTCATATTTTTACACAAGGTCACTGACTCAGAGATCTACAAATTTTCTTCAAAAGTCGAGACCGAATTATGCTCCTATAAATACCAGTTTTTTATTGAAGAACATGTCAGAGTCGACACTGGAGCCCAAAATAAGTTTGTCTGAGCTGAAACTTCAAAAATTCATAACTAATTCACCTTTTATCCGATTGAGCCCATTTTCGGACAGGAGTTAGTTCTCGATGTCGGATACATTTTGTTTTCACATTTCAACTTCAAAAATTGCACTTAAGCCCTTGTTATTTTTCCTAGAACGTGACAGACTCAAGTGAACATTGGAGGCCCAATTGCACATTCAAAGCCCGTTTTTTTTCTCTCTAATTTCCATTATATAATCTCATTCTTTTCACACAAACAGAGAGGACAAAAAAACCCTTGCCACAACACTGTCAGAATATCAAATTCTTTCAAGAACCCTAAAACCTTGAAATCCTTATTACAAACTTCAATCTCACTACAAACAAGCGATCCTTGTTACAAACTCACATCTCACTACTTTTCCAGTAAGGGTAAGGCTGACTTGATCTCCATGATTAAAAAGGCATAAAAGCATTCATATCACCACTTCTCCAGTAGGGTAAGGCTGATTTGATCTCCATGATCAAAAGGGTATAATCATTCATACATGCCATATTGGTTTTAACATTAATTTTTTTCCATATATTGGCTTTATTTGTATTTCATGATTTATAGTAATTTATTTAATGTGTTCATGAGATTCAACACTGTAGATTTAGACAGGATCTCATGCAGGTTCATTACAGAACGTTGAGGCCAAAATACAAATGGCCAAAACAGAACAACTTACACATGATACCAATACATGACGAGGCAGACATCCTGAGAAGGTTAAGGGCGTGGGTTCAACAACCACTCCTATTGGTTTTGATTTTCTTACTTTCTATTTATCCTTTTACCTATTTTTATTGTTTCTGTTTAAAACCTTTTTTTTTCATAAAACTTAACATTTTTCACAAACCTTTGATTTTTTGTAATAAACTCGAATAATTAATTTTAGGTTTTAATTTAATTTTAGGTAACTTTAATTGTTTTGTAAATAAATTAAAATTAATTAGAACAATTAGGATTTTGTTTCTAACTTAATTCTATTTTCCTTTTTCTTAAAATAACAAAACACAAAAATAGGCCATTTAATTATTTTTTTAAACTAATTTAATTACTAATTAATTTTGTATTTAATTTTAAAAAATCTAATTATTTTTTCTTAGAAATAATTAAAAACAACAAAAAAATATTTTTCTTTCGATTAGGTTAGACGGGGTCAAAACCATATTTTCTTCCCGATCTTAATTTTTCTCGCGTGCTTTATTTTTATTATATATCATATTGATGTAACTACCTACAGTTTGTAATAGTTTAATTAGGGCGCTTATTTACATTTATCGCTTTAATTTCAAAGAGTTTGTTTTTGGCTATGTAAATACCCGAAGCCTTGTAATAGCTTAGTTTAATTTATGCACTTTAAATTCCGCAAAATATAAACTGTTAGATGTATGATATAGGGATGCATGACAAGAATGTATGTTTAACTTTAAAACAGTTAGATAACCCTAAAATGTGCAAAGATAATAATCTGAAATTGAATCACTCGCACATGAGCACTCCTAGGGTACACTCCCACTTGGTTGCCTTCGGTAAACAGTCATTGAGTATAGGATGCTTTAGTGGTCGTCCTTTTGTCCAAAGATCAAGGTTGCATCGGAAAAGTTACCTCGGATATTGTTGCCTCGGATAATTGATCTAAGACTTTAGGGTTACTACTAAAACGTCCTAACATTGCTTTAGTGACTGAACGTCCCTTTCGAATTGACCCTTAAAACTTCAACGACGGTGCTACCTACTCACTAATAGTGGGATAGCGATGTCTAAAGGAAACGAACATAGAACGATTCTTTTTTCGAGTAGGTAGATTAGTTCTTAAGTACTTGCTCAATCAAAACAAACTTTTTTCACACCTACACTCCTTTACAAGCAAAGTTTTCAAAACACTTCATTACACTCTTGAAGACAAAAGCAAGAGTTAAATCAAAGTCAAAACAAAAACTTTTCAAAGCACACAAAACACAAAGAAAACAATTTTGAAAATGATGAGCAAGTACCTAAGAGCCCGTAGATAACTACGGATAGAAAGGGTACTAATACCTTCCCTTTCTATAATCTACCCCCCTTACTCAGAAATGTCTCAAAAAAGGAATTTTTCTGTGCTTTTTTCCTTTCCTTGTTGGATAAAATAAAAGACAGTGGCGACACTTGCTTACCGCGACACTTTGCGAACACAAACGCAAAACACAAACCAGCAAATTCCTTAAAAAAGGGAAACACGTCCCGATTCTGGCCACTGTATCACAGAACTGGAGACTCTGCTGGGGATTTAATAAGTGGGGTGTACCTTAGGAATAGTTCATCATATTGTTTTCTATTGTTTGATTTGTTTGCTTTATCTTTGTGGGTTTTGTATCGGAGTTACTATAGATCCTAACCCAGATCTGGGGACACCTTTTAAGTAAGTAGCAATAGACTGTGAGGGAACTGTACGGCGTAGAACGATACGGTTGAAGCAGTAGCTACGTTGATGTGAAACATTAGTTAGTACCGATATCCCTTGTGGAGGAACAAGGAGAGTATGGGGCTGCTAATGAGTCATTAAGCATCAACTTACCTTAGAACCTATAATTGACCAACTTGGCCATAGAAAGTAGCAGTATGCTACACTCATTGAGACCATACTCTCGAGATGGTTCCGGCTGTAAGAAAAGATTGCTAAACTGGAACTATGACTAATCGAGGATGGTCAGTGATATTGAGAACCTCTAGAACCCGGTTACTATTACTAGGACAGATTGAACCAACTAAACTGCAAGAGAGTAGTACCTAAACTCCATGCCAGCCTGAAATTTAAGGGCTATTGTGTGACTTGTGTGCCTTTACTATGTTTGTTACCTGCTATACCTGTTGTGTGTTTTATCATGACATCATGCATCATAACATAACATGGCATATCATACTAACCATTTCAAGGATCTCAAGGGTATGTGATGTAGGTCATGGCGAACCAGACATCTAGCAAGGGGATTTATTTTCCTCTAGCCAATGTTGTCAAAGGATCTTGAGTCAGGGGCTATGACCCACTCGATATGGTAAGCTTGACTCTGGAAGAAGGACTCTCAACGACACGAAGTTTCTTCAATCAAGCTACAATAAAATTCTAACAGTTTCTTGTTTACCCCGCGAGATCCTTGAAAACATTGCATGCATATCATGCACATCATTACAGGTAACATACAGGTTTCTCATCTCCTTCGCTGTTTATTTTAGCACAAAATGTCTTCTGAAATACCTACCGATCAGGCCATCAAAGCTCTTCAGGCACATAATGCCCAATTCCAAGAGATGTTCTTGAACTTGGCTAAAGGGGAAGAGGATTTGAAGACTCTCATCTTGAAGGAGAAGAAGAAGAAGAAGAAGAAGGTGGTTCTCCTGAATATGGGTCACAGATTTGGGAATAGGTTGCAACAGGAAGCTGATCTGTCTCATTCATCTAAAGGAGGAGAGAATCAAGAGGAGGAAAAGGGTCCTAGCCTTGTGGTCTCTGATAATGATACTGATTTTGATAATGAACAGTACCCTCATGCTGAGGATAGGTACAAGCAACTTGAGGACCGTATGAGTGCTATGGAGATTCAGAAGATCTCCGGTTTGGATTTCGGAGATCTGGGACTGACATTTGGGGTGGTGATCCCTCACAAGTTTAAAGCACCTGTTTTTGCCAAGTACGATGGAGTGTCATGCCCAAAACTCCATCTACGCTCATACGTCAGAAAAATTCAAACTTACACTGCTGATAGGAATCTGTGGGTACATTTCTTTCAAGATAGTCTGTCAGGGACTCAGCTTGAATGGTTTTATCAATTGGAAGGAGCTAATGTCCGAAACTGGGAGGACCTTGCTGCTGCTTTCTACAATCAGTACCAGTATAACGCCGACCTTGCTCCCACTCGTACCCAGCTTCAGGGTATGTCTATGGGTGCAACCGAAGGTTTTAAGGACTATGCTCAAAAGTGGAGAGATTTGGCTGGAAGAGTCCAACCCCCATTGTCTGATAGAGAGTTGGTTGATATGTTTCTGGGGATGCTATCTGGTCCATTCTTTAATCATTTGATCGGCAGCTCGTCAGTGTGTTTCACCGAGCTGATTCTGACTGGAGAAAGAGTAGAAGCCGGGATCCTGAGTGGTAAGATCCAGAAAAATACCTCTTCAAGTACAGAGAAGAAGTCATTTGGTGGCAAGAGGGAAGCCAATGTTGTGCACGGCCAGAAGAGGCGTAGCAAGGCAGACTACCACTAATCTGTGGGGGCAGTGTTGATCTCTAATTCGGCACGCACACAACGACCACAACAATGAAACAATCAGCCAAGGGTGGAAAGACCTCAAAGGCAGTTCACCCAAATCAACATTCTATTGTCACAAGCATTGCAACACATGTTGAAGATGAATATGATTATGGTGATAAACCCTCATCCGAACCCTAAGACTTCTTCTCTTAACTACAACCCAGATGCAAGGTGTGCTTATCATTCTGGTAGCTCGGGGCACGATACTAACGATTGTTGGGCGCTGAAATACAAGATTCAGAATATGATTGACACCAAGGAGATCGAATTTGATCCTCCTGAGACTCCCAATGTGACCACTCCTCCCTTGCCAAAACATGGCTAGGATTGAAAGAATTTTTGTTCATTTGAATTCTGAAGTTGTATTTTCTTTGCTTATTCAAATAATTATTGTCATGTCAAACTTTCTTATTTCATTAATGCATTACACGTGTCTGTCTTGAATTAATTTTTTTCATTATGCTTAAATTGCTTCTTATTTCCTTTTGTGATATTCAACTCTCGACTAAAAAACTCTAAGCCTTTAGAGGGAGGATGACAAAAATGATGTCAAAATTTCTACGGTATGCTTTTGAACAGACCCTGCTGACGATGTACAGGCGTTGTTTCAAATCCTAAACAGTGGAGTTATAAGGAAGATAATCCCTAGTCAACCCCTTTGAGCCAAAGAAGTTGGAGTTTTTCTTTTCACAAATTAAAACCCTTAATTATAACCTGGGGCAGGGTAGTTTTCTCAGTTAATCCAGGTGCACAATGAATGGCATCAAAGAGGTCCTTCCAAAACAAAATACGGTGATGGTTCCCTATAATCGTCAAGACAGGCAGTCATTATCTCTCGAAATAAAAGCCCATTAAGTCATAACCTATGAAGGAGACTTAAGAAGAAAAAAAGCCAGGGCATCCCGCTAACTGTAATCACAAAAAAAACAGTACAGGCAAAAAACAGGGATAACGAAAAAAAAAGGTCCTACAAACCCTCAACAAAAAATAAATGACGGCCTATTCAAAATAAACTGTCAGTATCCGAACCATCACTGGAATATCAGAGCAAAGACTCAAACGGGATTCTAAACGCGCAATTAACTGATCATAGGACTGAAGAACATCACGAAGAGTGGGTGGGTACAAATAAATTTTGAGCCTTTATCCTTTGTTTCTTGAACCGTAAACCAAGCCACGTTATAACCCTTAAAAGTCCTAGCTGAAGCATGGGTTAGTTCGAAAGCATACTGTTACAAAAGGTATCCTGACTCCTGTAGGACTTGCTGTAAATCCTGAGTTGACATCACACTTTTACAAAAAAAAAAAACTTGTTTTACTAAAAAATGAATTTTCAAACTTCAAGACAGACATAAGCTTTGCATTCTTAAAATAACATTGTTTGCATATGACTATTTGTTCAACAACAGAGAAATTCGCATGACAGATATCTAGTGAACAAAAACCTTCTCAATAAAAGGATCACCTCAAGTGGAAAAACACTTCCAACCAAGGGGCACGACATGATCATTTTCCATCATCTGGGGCAGTCAAGTCAAGATTCAAGGAATCTCGCAAAGATGCCAAATAGCCAGGGGCAGATATCCATCTGAATCACTTGGGGCATTGGACATGAATTCTAGCAACGAATCTTGCATGATCAAACGAACATCTTCTGGTAGTATGGCAACACAACACTACCGACAGTAACAACTCCCTACACTCTGAGAGCATGGACATAGTCAGAAAATATTGCGCATGAATAAAGACCCGCTAGGCTGACTGGCCTAGGAAAAAATAAGGGCATCGCGGCGAACCAAAAGGGTTCGGGCAAAAATTAGGGATAAAAAATGAAAAAATTTGTACACCCGGCAAGTCGAAAACCCGAAAGGGCGGCTTGGGCAAAAAAGGGTATCCCGGTGGACTGAAAACCCGAAAGGGCAGTCCAGGCAAAAATTAGGGATCAAAGCGTACGATTATGTCCCATTATCTTGTCACTTTCCTATCAATAGAAGACTTATCATTTCAATCGAAAGTTACCAAGCACCTCATAGGTTAAGATAACACTCAATCCATAAGGCCTCCGCAGGCACCTTCTCCCGCAGAAATAGGGGCAGAAAAGTCTCGATGCAGAGTCATCGTCATATCCTCCGCATGCGTCCCAGTAACATTAACTACCCTCAGAGTAAGAAAAAGACAATGATGTTAGCTGTCCAAAACAGGACACCACTCTCCCCAGCTGAGGCTCGCAACCGCGAATGAGTCGGAGATACTCTCTCCAAGCAGAGTTTATCTATCACCAGCACTGGAAGATTATCCCCAATGAAGTTTGGAGAATTATCCCCAGTAGAGTCTAGAAGACCATCCCCAGTGGAGTCTGAAAGGTTATCCCCAGTGGAGTCTGGAAAATCATCCCCAGCGGAGTTCATTCCTTTCACAAACAGAAAATTCAATTCCCAACAGGGTTCATTATCACCAGCAACGGTAATTCATCCTCGGCTGAGTTTATTTCTCCAAATCAACAGGTCCTCTAGCAGAGTATCTCTTCTCCCCACAGAGTCATTTCCTCATCATTTTATTCCCCAGCGGAGTTATCCTCTCCCGCAGGTTGATTCTCACAATCATCTTCATTCATTATCCCCAGCGGAAACAAAGAATTCAACTCTTTTCTCCAGCAGCAATCCGAGATTTATTTTCCCCAGCTAAAAACATCACATTTCCATACATCATGACATGCATACGCATCATACAACACATGCTCATTTATTTTGAGAACATCATTGCCTGATACATATCATGCATTGCATACAACTAACCTTTATCTTTCAGGAAAAATACAATCAAATTCTCACAAAATTTAAGCTGTGAAGCCCAGGTACAACTGGATAATAGTTTAATCCCCAATTGAATAACAAATGACCGAAGTGAAAGAACAAGATTAGTTCTGACCTATCTCAAGAGTTTTGATGATAACTAAATTATATTTAAGATAATTTATACTCTGATAAATGTGTTTCAATGACTCAGTTAATGTTCTAACAGAAAACATTCTGAAGTGCTAAGCAAAAATTATGAAGAAGTTCTTTGATAAAAGAACCTTTTATTCAAGCGCATCTGCTGACTCTGGTAAGACACTTTATTTTTTAAATATATCTTCTAACTTTTAGCAGGCTCCTTGCTCAGAAGATAACTTGAAAGCAAGCGCTGTTCAAAGTTCTTAGCAAGCAACGCACTGCCTAGAAGATGAGTGAAGCATGTTCTGACTTAAAGTCATTGGAGAAAATTCTGAAATAACATTTAGATCAACTTGTCTTGTCAAAGCAAAGGAAATATGTTCTTACATACTGACGTTTGCTCATTAATGCAAAGACGGCTGAAAGCACTCAAGTGCCTACAACTAGTTTCTTGGAAAATGGAATATTGCAAGTAAACACGCAAGCATTTAATGCTCTCCATCTTTTCTGAAGGCAGCAACGGTCTTATTGTTCCTACTATAAATAGAAGGACATTTATTGCAAGCCAATAACTACAACCAAGTAAACCAATCAAATTTTCAAAGAAGCAAGAGACTACGTGAAAGAACCTAAGCTCACAAACTCATTGTTCATACAATTTGTGCATTATATTCTAAGTGAAAAAATCACAGTTGTGATATAGCTTGATTAGAAGCAAACTCTATTTCATTATCTGTAAAGATTAAAACTCATGTATTTGTTCCTTGAGAGACCAAGTTTGGTCAGATTTCTCAAGCAGACTAGGACTAGATTTAAGTCTTAGTGGTGTTAGTCACTTGTAAGTTTACTTGTGCATTGTTAGTCACAACAGTTGTTGTGTGTTTGTAATCAATTGATTATAGTGGATTAAGTCCTTGTTGAGAAAGGCGAAATCACCTTGGCGGGTGGACTGGAGTAGTTTGAGTTCAAAGGAACCAGGATAAAAATAACTGTGTTCTTCCATTATTGTTTGAGCTTTGTGTTGAAAACGAAAAGAGTCACTTATTCAACCCCCCTTCTAAGTGTTTTCTTACCCCTTCACGAAGGTCCTAAAATTCAAACTTTCCTCTTCAATAGAAATGATTCCTCAGTTGAATAACGGACGATCGAAGCTCCTAAATGTTAACAGAGATGATTCCTCAGTAGAATATGGACGACCGAAGTTCCTAAAATTCAATAGAGATGATTCCTCAGTAGAATACGGACGACCGAAGTTCCTAAAATTCAACAGAGATGTTTCCTCAGTTGAATACAGACGACCGAAGTTCCTAAAATTCGACAGAGATGTTTCCTCAGTAGAATACGGACGACCGAAGTTCCTAAAATTCAACAGAGATGATTCCTCAGTAGAATACGGACGACCGAAGTTCCTAAAATTCAACAGAGATGTTTCATCAGTAGAATACGAATGACCGAAGTTCCTAAATGTCAGCAGAGATGATTCCTCGGTTGAATAACGGACGATCGAAGTTCCTAAAATGTCAGCAGAGATGATTCCTCAGTAGAATACGGACGACCGAAGTTCCTAAAATTCAACAAAGATGATTCCTCAGTAGAATACGGACAACCGAAGTTCCTAAAATTCAACAGAGATGATTCCTCAGTAGAATACGGACGACCGAAGTTCCTAAAATTCAACAAAGATAATTCCTCGGCAGAATAACGGACGACCGAAGTTCCTAAAATTCAAACAGAGACGACTCACCAGCAAAATAACGGACGACGAAGCTCCTAAAATTCTACTTCTCTCAACAAAGATCAGCCTTCCCCAGCGGAATCTTCCTCAACGACAGGTATACAAGCTCTCGCTAAGGAATCTCTTATGCGATCGACACTCCTTCGGATGGCATCTTTAAGCCCATCTCCCGTCATCTCCTCCAAATGGCATCTGTAAGCCCATTCCCGATACTAACTACATAGTCAAGCATCATTACAGACGAGTGCAAATTTCTTGGCACTCTAGTGTTCAATCATCTTCCACCTTCAGATCACGAAAGAAAGACGAGCCAATCTAAATCTTCAGGTTTAAGAAGATTGAACAGGAGCAACTGTTGTACCCCAAAATTTGCCCTATTTTCATACACGCATATTATTGGTTTTATGTTTATGGAATAAAGGTATATTTATCAAGCTTCTTCAGGTTACAAGTGACGTTTATTTTGTCAATGGATATTCTTAGAGTATTTTCCGTGCTGAAGATCGGTTCGCCGTTTTGCAACGATTCGGGGTTCAAAGATTCACAAGTCCAACCCGGCGCGTCATATTCAGGTGTTCTTTCGCCAAGATATCTCTGATAACATATTCTCAAATTCAAGTTTTGCTCAAGAGTCATTTCTTTAAATAAGGTATCCGAATGTGTGAGTTTTCTCGAAGAAATATGGTGAAAAAGTGTGCTGAAAGTGCAGTTTTTACGCGCTAAAAAATTCATAACTTGAAGATTGTGGCTCGTTTTGAACCCGTTTCGGTGGCCAAAATTCCGTATTGACGTCATCTACGTTCTCATCTCTCACGGATGGAAGCCAATTTCGATCAGAAGGTCTTCAAAAATGCGGATTTATCAAGTATTTTCGTACAAAAAATTTGTGACAAAAATTTATTTGCGTCATGTTCAGAAAATCATAACTTGGTCAATTTTCATCGTATCGAGCTGGTTCCGGCGCCAAAATTTCACAAATTGAGTTGGCTACGTTTTCACAGGAGGTATTGAGTTTGAATGGTATTCAAAAGGCCTTCGTTTTTAGCTCAGAGTGCATGTGACGCGTCGAAAATCCTGAATGCTGAATATTATTTTATCTGGGTCAAAACTTCGAAAATTCATAACTCGGTCAAATTTATCGGATTGGGCTCATATTTTTACACAAGGTTACTGACTCAGAGATCTACAACTTTGCTTCAAAAGTCGAGACTGAATTATGCTCCGATCAATACCATTTTTTTATTGAAGAATGTGTCAGAGTCGACACTGCAGCCCAAAATAAGTTTGTCTGAGCTGAAACTTCAAAAATTCATAACTAATTCACCGTTTATCTGATTGAGCCCATTTTCGGACAGGAGTTAGTTCTCGATGTCGGCTACATTTTGTTTTCATATTTCAACTTCAAAAATTGCACTTAATCCCTTGCGATTTTGCCTAGAACGTGACGAACTCAAGTGAACATTGGAGGCCCAATTGCACATTCAAAGCCCATTTTTCTCTCTCTAATTTCCATTATATAATCTCATTCTTTTCACACAAACAAAGGGGACAAAAAAACCCTTGCCACAACGCTGTCAGAATATTAAATTCTTTCAAGAACCCTAAAACCTTGAAATCCTTATTACAAACCTCCATCTCACTACAAACAAGCGATCCTTGTTACAAACTCACATCTCACTACTTCTCCAGTAAGGGTAAGGCTGACTTGATCTCTATGATCAAAAGTTTATAAAAGCATTCATATCACTACTTCTCCAGTAGGGTAAGGCTGATTTGATCTCCATGATCAAAAGGGTATAATCATTCATACATGCCATATCGGTTTTAACATTAAATTTTTTTCTCTCCATATATTGGCTTTATTTGTATTTCATGATTTATAGTAATTTATTTAATGTGTTCATGAGATTCAACACTGCAGATTTAGACAGGATCCCATGCAGGTTCATTACAGAACGTTGATGACAAAACACAAATGACCAAAACAGAACAACTTACACATGATACCAATACATGGCGAGGCAGACATCCTGAGAAGGTTAAGGGCGTGGATTCAACAACCACCCCTATTGGTTTTGATTTTCTTCCTTTCTATTTATCCTTTTACCTATTTTTATTCTTTCTGTTTAAAACCTTTTTTTTCATAAAACTTAACATTTTTCACAAACCTTTGATTTTTTGTAATAAACTCGAATAATTAATTTTAGATAACTTTATTTGTTTTGTAAATAAATTAAAATTAATTAGAAAAATTAGGATTTTGTTTCTAACTTAATTCTATTTTCCTTTTTCTTAAAATAACAAAACACAAAAATATGCCATTTAATTATTTTTTTAAAACTAATTTAATTACTAATTAATTTTGTATTTAATTTTAAAAAACCTAATTCTTTTTTCTTAGAAATAATTAAAAATAACAAAAAATAATTTTTCTTTCAATTAGGTTAGACGGGGTCAAAACCCTATTTTCTTCCCGATCTTAATTTTTCTCGCGCGCTTTATTTTTATTATTTATCATATTGATGTAACTGCCTACAGTTTGTAATAGTTTAATTATGACGTTTATTTACATTTATCGCTTTAATTTCAAAGGGTTTGTTTTTGGCTATGTAAATACCCGAAGCCTTGTAATAGCTTAGTTTAATTTCCGCACTTTAAATTCCGCAAAATATAAACTGTTAGATGTATGATATAGGGATGCATGACAAGAATGCATGTTTAACTTTAAAACAGTTAGATAATCCTAAAATGTGCAAAGATAATAATCTGAAATTGAATCACTCACACATGAGCACTCCTAGGGTACACTCCCACTTGGTTGCCTTCGGTAAACGGTCATTGAGTATAGGATGCTTTAGTGGTCGTCCTTTTGTCCAAAGATCAAGGTTGTCTCGGAAAAGTTGCCTCGGATATTGTTGCCTCGGATAATTGATCTAAGACTTTAGGGTTACTACTAAAACGTCCTAACATTACTTTAGTGACCGAACGTCCCTTTCGAATTGACCCTCAAAACTCCAACGACGGTGCTACCTACTCACTAATAGTGGGATAACGCTGTCTAAAGGAAACGAACATAGAACGATTCTTTTTTCGAGTAGGTAGATTAGTTCTTAAGTACTTGCTCAATCAAAATAAACTTTTTTCACACCTACACTCCTTTACAAGCAAAGTTTTCAAAACACTTCATTACACTCTTGAAGACAGAAGCAAGAGTTAAATCGAAGTCAAAACAAAAACTTTTCAAAGCACACAAAACACAAAAAAAAAATTTTAAAAAATGATGAGCAAGTACCTAAGAGCCCGTAGATAACTACGGATAGAAAGGATGCTAATACCTTCCCTTTCTATAATCTACCCCCCGTACTCAGAAATGTCTCGAAAAAGGAATTTTTCTGTGCTTTTTTCCTTTCCTTGTTGGATAAAATAAAAGACGGTGGCGACTCTTGCTTACCGCGACACTTTGCAAACACAAACGCAAAATGAAAACCAGCAAATTCCTTAAAAAAGGGAAACACGTCCCGGTTCTAGCCACCGTATCACACATGGCTTCAAACCCGTCTATATGGTCGACAGGGTCGGCGATGCTGTCGTATTCCTTTAGATGGGAAGGCTTCTCCATGCCCGGGGGAATGAGTGCCTCCATGATAGCTTGTGACAAGGGACCGCGGGGAGTCGTCCTCGTCACTCCGTTCGGGAGAGCGAGATGGAGACCTGATGTAGTGGTGGTCACGGTGGCCCTAGTCGCGCGGAGCGGTCCTCGGGCGGTATGACTGTTGGTGGTTTCCCCGTTCTTGTCTCCAGGGGGTCTTCGTTCTTGACGCGAGGGGCCGTGACCGCGCCTTCCCGCATCAACGGGTTGTTCTCTCTCTAAGGTGGACCGTCGCCCGAGTGGTCGGAGAGACGGGCTTCGAGAGATCTTCCGACTACGTCTCTGCAGGGGAAATTGGGGATGTTCTTCTGTTTGTCGAGGAGGAGGAGGAGATTGAGGTCTCCCGTGTCTTCTTGGGGGCCTCCGATTGTCTTCGAGTGCCCTTAGTTTTTCTCCTTGGACGAAGATTAGGTAGTTGGTTTGACTGATTGCCGCGAACAGTGCCCTGGTCGCAGCGTCTGCCCCGAAGGGGACGGGCACCTCGTGGAACTGGACGTGTTGTAGTTCTGGGGAGGTGGTCGATCATCTTCAAGTCGACGAGGCAGAGATGATGACAAAGCATTTGCTCCTTCTCTGTAGTCAGAATGCCCGGGCATATTGACGCCGGGGGCTGTGTTGTGGTTGGCGGTACTGGCGTTCTCGAGGCCGATAGTGTTATCGGCAGTGTTGTTGTTGACGTCGATGATACGGACGTTCGTGTTGTCTGGAGTCTAGTCATCCATGACAATAAGGGATTGTTTAGCTTTGGTCTCAAGTGAATAGAAGACGAGGAAGCAAGTTTTGCACAGACGGCGCCACTGATCTTACCGGATCAGAAATGGACCGTCACAGCTGGCTCGGGCTGAAGTTGAATGAGATGGGGGGGGGGGGGGTACCTGCAAGACACTCCGATGGCAAAGTAAGTTGTGGAATAAGCAAGCAAGTATGAGTTTAGAGATATGAATTGAATATATGACCCTCTCGAGAGAGGGTATTTATAGCCCCCAGCGCTGGGCCAAGGTTCCCACTCTTGGGCCACGTTGAGGCCCAATAACAAGAACTGCCAGGACTTACGTGTGTATGGAGCCCAGCAAGTGGGCTCCCCCCTGGTCAACTGCTCCGCGAGAATAGAGTTGAACCCGTGATATCCGAATGATAGTTTAAGATGGTTGTCGTGGGATCGTGGACCACGTCCTCCAACAATCGAATGGAGAGTTGCCCAACGGTCCCTAACTTGGACTATCTTTGGACTTCCCGTTCGAAGGACAAGTGTAGGCCCAATTCAGATCAATAATATAGGATATTAATTGAAAAACATATATAATTATAATAATATAATCATAAATTTAAATACAACTTTTTAAAATTCAATTACATAACTAAAGCACACAAAATATAATTGTAATCTAATATTAAAATTCATTCATGATGCGTTAATAAATGATGAAATTAATTAGAATACATTGTCCGTATATAAAATTATTTTACAATATCATCCTATTAAATTTAAATATTTTGATATGTAATTATGAAATTAAAAATAAAATAAATAAATTATAATTAAACTATTTTAATAACTATTTTTTTATA
The DNA here is from genome assembly GCA_948472305.1 of Vicia faba. NCBI lineage: Eukaryota > Viridiplantae > Streptophyta > Magnoliopsida > Fabales > Fabaceae > Vicia > Vicia faba. Next base: position 857,456,921 of record OX451740.1, on the reverse strand, counting down.
TTTCTTTCTCATCTTATGTGTCAAAATAATTAATTATAATTAAATGATAATATAAAATAATTTTAAATTAATAATGTATTCCAATTAATCTCTATTATTTCCTTTCACCAAAATAATCTGAACGCTTTCATCTTAAATATAATCAAATTACAATAGAGTATTATTTAAAAATTTAAATTACATGAAAGTTGAATATAATATTTAGTGAACAACCAATTTGTTAACTCTGTGTGATGATATGTTTCATAAGGATAAATATAAAGTGTTTGACATGAATAATATTTGTACTTTAGTTAAAAACATATTATTTTATGAATTTTAATAGTCAAGATAAGAATAATTTACAACTTCAATTTTAAGGTTAAATTTGAAGCCTCTTCTACCCGTAACTTTGAATTTGGAATCTCTTCGACTTTTAAATTCAAATTTGCTACTCCTCTTTCGAGTTGAGCCAGATTCTTGTCGACGCCATAAGAGCCTTATTCTTAATATTACATTTCTCTTTTTTATTTCTATAGCATTGTAACGAAAAACACACTATAAAAAAAAATTAGGATATTGCGACGATTATACTGTCAATCAATCACAATCATATTAAATGACAAGTTATATTATTATTTTTAAATAATTTATTTGATATAACTAAATGATAAATTTTTATTAAATGATAATATAAAATTATTTTATATTATCGGAGCACTACATTTTAACTCAAATTTTATATACTTTTTGCAATGATTTAAACGATCCTAAATTTAAATTTAAATTTTTTGGAACTGTTTTAATTTCAACAAAAAAAAATCCCTCTCTTTTGTGACATTCAATGTTATTTTAACTATCATAAATAAAAATTATATAATAAAAAGATTAATAAATAATTGTATATAGTTATTTTCATTCAAAATATTATCTATTTAAAAGGGAAAATATTCATACGTCAAACTTAAATAAAATAGTTTAAACATTAAAAAAATATAACATTAGTTGTATGACTTAATATATAAAATAATTAAATAAAAATTCATAAAAATGTCTAAATAATCCTTAGTGATAATGTTCATTTATTTTCAGGTTAGTAGTTAGACTCAGGATAAACATCTATCTGATTTTAAGTATGATGCTAGAAAAAAAATATAAAATTCAAACCACTTTCTAAAGTTATTCAAGAACTTATGAATATGTTATTTAATATATTTATTTTATCTCAAAATCATAGTTATGAATATTTTTAAGTATGATTTATACTTATGAATATTTTTAAGTATGGTTTACACTCAAAAACTATATACCATATAATTTCAACAAAACTCTGTCTGCATATTCTGAAATACCATTCAACCAATTTTGGATGTACTAAACTTAAGAATACTTAATCTGTTTTTCTCTAAAATTTTGTATGTATTAAAAATACAATTTGCTCTTTCAAAACAATAATTTGTAAATTCTTCTCTTTTAGTGCATCAATTTTGCTTGTTTTCTTTTCTTCATCTTTTCATTTTCTTTAGAAGAAGATAGTGATCTTGTAGATCAAGTAGTTTGAGATGGTCTTGGATGTTCTTTTGCAAAAACTTTCTTAAATGTTTCATTTTTACACTGAATGTTATAAATTTTAGCTTGTAATTATTCCTGCACATGCAAAAGAATTTAAAACTAACAACTATGTTGTGAAGAGTTCACATTGGACACGTGATTCCAAACATAAATGGGTGAATTCTTTTGCTTTGAAAATATATCACATTAAAAAAACTATGATAAAAAAATTATTTAAAACAATTTTGTAATTTGAATAAAGAGTAAGCAATAAAATAAGTAAATAAAAATATTAGAGTGAGAGAGATTTAAGCGCAACATAAATATATAAATAGATGAACTAAAAAGAGATAAGAGAATTGCATTTGAGATTTATATAGATTCAGCCTAATCATTTGGCCACTCATCTCCTCCATAATTTTTTTTGAGAGTTTCCACTATAAATGCGAGTTTTTCACAAGTTATGTCCACAAGCCTTATTACAATCAGACTAGCTAATCTAGAAACTAAATGAGAGCTTTTACACCGGGCGCAACTCACCAATCAAACTGAGATTTTGATGGGAAATTTCGTGAACCAAAATGAGAACTTTTACACCAAACAATACTCATGAACCAAGTAGACATTTTCACGGATAATCTCACGAACTAAACAAAATCTTTTACTGGCTAAGCTTACAAACCAAATCACGACTTCTTACAAAAGATATTGCACAAAAGATAAATTCTTCTTGTACACATTAAAATAGTGCTTCAACACTAGAATACACATGAAATGCCTAATTAATATTTTTCACTCTTAAAACACTAAGAAAATTTTAGTGAAACGAAAGAAATGAGAAGGTAAGGAGTAGAGAGTAAAAAGTATGTCAAAATATTTTTTCTAGTATGATTTGAAAGTGAGGAGAGCCCTCTATTTATAGGTGAGAAGTCTGACTCAAAAAGGAAAAGTATGCAAGGTTTTTTTAATGCTCATAATTCATTATGCATTAGTTTTAATCAATTATGTAATTCATAAAAAAAGGCAACCTTAAGTCCTCAAAAAGAATATCTGCAAAGACTAGTGTCCTAATCTATTAAGAGTGTTCTTAATCAATTAGGAAGCTTTATGTCTTTCTCTAATCAATTGGCTAAGCGCCATAATTAATTTGGCAATGTATATAGTCCTTTTAAATGTTTAGGAACACCCTTGATCAATATCATAAGCATCTTCATGATTCATCTAAGGGTTTTAAGGAGTTTTTATTAAATAGAAAGGTTAAAAACACTTTTAGGTAAGTGTGTATATTGTCTTAGTAATTTAAGAATTACTCTAATATATTTTATAAGACTCTGGTAACTCAAATGCGGACCAGATGAGTGTTGTTACGGTAAAGCAGCAAGCAAAAGTATGTATTTTTAGTTTTGTTTTATCGTCTCTACAAGGAAGAAGGAGATGAACCGGAAACTACTCGCATTGTCAAAGCAATTCGTGCCAACCCATAACCAATCGACATGGTGTAGCACCCAATGATGTTTCCTAAACCTCTAAACTATCAAAATTTGACCAGAGCCTCTCCAAAGGGGAAAAGGGTGATAAAAACCCTAAAAAATTTATTCTAAACTATTTGTACAAAATCTGAAATCGCAGGTCGCGCTTAGCCCGCACAAGCGTGCTAAGCGCACAACCATTTATTCATCAATCCGCCATAGCGTGCTAAGCCCGCCCAGGAACACGCTAAGCGCACTCATCATTTCCAGTACAGGCTTCAAAACTCCCAGGGCGCGCTAAGCGCACACAGACCGCACTTAGTCTCATCTGCAACACTTATTTTCTTCCAAAATCGCACGTTTGAAGCCGTGTCTTCGATACTTTATTGCTCATTGTTGGAAGTGGTGTAACGGCAAGCAACAAAAGTTTTGAAAATATTTATTCAGAAAGTTATCGTGTCCACAGAGATTGGTTATTGAATTGCCGCTCAACAAATATCTCGTTAATGAGTTTGGGGATAAATGAATTTGTTTGTAAGGAAAGGGTAAAAATTATTGACAAGAAAATAAATACATTAAAAAGAAAGGAGAACCTAACAGGAAGGAATTTACACTTCTCGTCACAAACTTAAACCTATTGATAAGTTGCACTCAACCTACGATACTCGTCAAAATCATCACAGACACCGTGAGATGTACCCACAACAAAGGTTATGTCTAACACCAAGTCGCGAGACAACCGTATTACTCCATCAATAATGTCGTATGCGCTACAACAACACGGAGGCATTAAGCTTTAGCACCCAAAGTGAATATTAGCTCTAAATCTATCTCTAGAATCTAGAAACTAATAGATATCCATCATTAATCAAGATTTGTAAGGTATATGTCTATAACGATCCAAACATAAAGCAAAAAGATCAAAGAAGACATCAAGATTGATTTGTAAACAAACTTTATACAACACCATGATCAACAAATATACATATGTTTAAAGCAAATATACAAACATACCCAATAAATAGAGAAATACATAGAGAAGAAATGGAGAAAAACCAAACATTTCACGGATTGTCAGCGCCAATTGATGAGAAATCTGACTCTAGATCATCAAGATGCAAGCTCCAATGTTGTTTTATAGCTTCTCAAGACCAAAAATGGAGGTTTGATGAATTGGGACCAAAAATACCCAAAACATAACCTAAAAAATGTGTTTTTGACCCTAAATACGCATTTCTGACTGTCCAGGATTGCCCGACGATCAAAAAGCATTGCCCGATGATAACTGACAGTAAGTTGAAAAACCAGCACAGCATTCTGCACAGTTTCGGTATTAACTTTTGAACCGTAACTCTGATTTGCGCCCAGTTTGAAGCGTTGGAAAGCTTATTAAATGATATTTCTAAAAATGAAAAAATATAAACCAAATTGATGATTTTTTTATTCTTTGTTTTTTAACCTTATTCATTGACGAGTTGCTCCAAATCGCGCGTTAGAAGCCGCGTCTTCGTCACTTTATTGCTCATACTCCAAATATGCATCAATACCTACAAAATGAATAGAAAAACATCAAACGGTACCCTATGTATACAAAAACACAAATAAACACAAACTAAATGTATTTACACAAAAGTCGGGTTTATTTAACGAGATTAACAATAAAAATTCGATAAGTGCAACAAAAAGTATATACAAAAATAGTTACAATTTGCACTTATCAAACTCTCCCCAACTTGAACTATTGTTTGTCCTCAAACAAAGATCAAATAACCCAAAGAACAAAGAAGGATAAGTCAAAGAATCACGAATAAACAGGTTTTGAAAACAGAAAACAAATGCAATGGTTCAAATGAAAAACAATAGACACAAAGTAAACACTTACCACTAAACTACGACTATAACATAAACACGAAACAAATGCTAAATACAAAAATTATGTCAAACATTATAAAACAACACTAGTTTACAAATGAATCACACCTAACAAACACAATCATCGGAAGATGAAAAACACAAAAAAAATGGGGTATTTTCACTCATCCAACAATTTTGCAAACAATAGACTAAATCATGAATTCATCCAAAAATTTACATTCAAAAATATAAGAGTTAGAATCTCAAGGGCTTTTTAAGGTTGTAATGTGGCTTGGTTAACAAACAAGGGATAAGTCCTAAAGCTAATCAAAACAAAAACTTGCCTAAACCTAAGGGAGTAATTACTTCCACAAAGTTTCAAACAATAGAATTTCAATCAAACTTCTTCTTCATCCCAAATTTCAAACCAAGACACATCACTTATTCAACACAATATTATTTCATACTCTTTTTGTTTTCTTTTTCAAAACTTTTTCAATTTTTTTCCTTTCTTTTTCTATCACTTCTTTTTCACATTTTTTTCTTTCTTTATTTTTATTTTACTCTTTCAACCTCATAGCAATCAACCAATAAATAAAAAATAATTTTTTTCTCCAACTTGAATTCAACCATACATTAAAGTTAATACTCCCTACTTTCTAAGACAAGGTAAAAATTTAAACCAAAACAATGGTTGAGGGTTCAAGAAAACAACAAATCAACATCCATGCAACAAGGGAAACTAGATACTCATAGACAAGCATTTAGAAAATACAACATGGATATCGAAAAAAAGCTCAAAGAGGTTACTAATGATCATACACTCACAAGGTGAATTGACTTATTTGGCCAAGGTAGTTGTGCTCAAAATGAAACAAAAAAATGCCTTGATCATGTTCAAGCTTTCATACGATCAACACAAACAAAAGATTAAGCATAATAAAATCCAGTTAAAATAAGAATTGTGGTCTCCAGCATATGTGAACAATGGAAAACTACCTCACAAAAAGGGTAGGAACTAAAGTGATTCACAAATGAACAAGTATACAAAATAATGAATGGCATAAAAATTGTAAAAAGTCTAAGTATCATGAATATGCTAAAGTATAAAAAGTGATAAACACATACCTCGAATGTGTACAAAACTTTAACAAATCATTATCACGTGTGATATGGTGGCAGAATCAACTGTTTAATATTGGTTTGTGTTTTGCGTTTTTTGTTTGCAAAATGTCGCGGTAAGCAAGAGTTGCCACCGACTTTTATTTTATCCAATCAGGAAAAGGAAAAAGAACAGAAAAAACCTTTTTCGAGATGTTTTTGAGTACGAGGGGTAGATTATAGAAAGGGAAGGTGTTAGCACCCTTTCTATCCATGGTTTTCCACGGGCTCTTAGGTACTTGCTCATTTTAAAATTGCTTGTGTGTGTGTTTGTTTTGAAAAGTTTTACTTCGTGATAACCATTGTATCAGTCCTCAAGAGTGTGACGAAGTTGTTTTGAAAATTGTTTTGAAAAGTGTTTGTGTGAAAAGTTTTATTTGAGCAAGTACCTAAGAACTAATCTACCTACTCGAAAAAGATCTGTTCGTTTTCCTTTAGACGGTGCTATCCAATTATTAAGGAATAGGTAGCACCGTCGTTGGAGTTTTTAGGGACGTTCGAAGGGACAGATACAATCACAAAAGCAACGTTAGAAGGTGTTATTAATCATCCTAAAGCCTTAAAGATCTTTTTCCGAGGCAACACCCGTATGTGTCATTTGAGATCTTTCGGAGCTAGAGGACGACCACTAACAAACCCTATACTTCATGACCGTTTAACCGAAGGCAACCGAAATGGAGTAAACCCTAGGAGTGAGCATGTGCGAGTGAACTTTTTCAGTTAATTTGTCTTTGCACATTTAGGTTATCTACCTTTTAATTTTCAAATATTCTTGCCATGCAATCTTATTAGCATACATCTAACAATTTATAATTGCGGAAATTTAAAGTGCGAAAATAGAAATCCTAACTATTACATGGCTTTTACAGATACATAATTATTTTGACTGAAAATAAAATGCGGAATTAAAACCTAATTAAAGCTATTACAACCTCGTAGCAATTACAAAAATAATTAAAAGAGGTAATTAAAATGCGCGACGAATTTAAATGCGAGGATGATTAGAAAACCTAAAATATATTTGAGGAAAAAATATTTAAGTTATTTTTGAAGCAAAATTAATTTTTTACAAAAATCAAATCCTAATTTCTAATTGATTTCAATTATAAAAAGGAGTTAAATTTACCTAATTCTTAATTAAATTAATTAATTAAAAAAAATAAATATTTTATAAAAAAAACATGATTTTTGGTGTCTTTATGATTTTTTGTTTTTTTTGTGGTTAATTAAAAAAGGGATTAATTTGTGAAACCAAAATAATTAAACGAACAAAATAAATAAAATAAACAAATAAATAAAAATTAAATCGGGCCTGTATAGCAATTGGAGGGGGTGTGTTGTTGAAATTATTCCAGGCCCACCAAGTTGAAGCCCAGTCAGTGCGTGATCCAGTGTGCTGGTCCCCTGATGATCTATGGTATGACTGCACGTACGGGACGTTGGATCTGGATGTGATGAGATCTTGGGGGTTAGATCTGAGGTCTCACGGTGGACTTTGTTGGACATGGTGCATTGGAACCTATAGGAAATATCAAGAAAATGCAAAAGCAACACGCCTAGGATCGAATCCAAGACGTGCACCTTATAGATTTCCTCCTTTGCCAACTGCGCTGCCAAGTTATTTGTTAATATAATCACATAAAAAGCAATATATTATGAACTGGTCAGTGACTATATCCAAAACGCGCCCGAAGTTTAAACCATCCACTCAAGTTGTGACACGCACTCGTCTCCTTCAGGGGACTGTCGTCTTAGGTTCAGAGCTTTTACCCACGGACAATCAGCCATAGCTAAAAACCTGCAATCCTCAAATATCCTGTCTAGGCAATATAAATCAGATTCAAGTTCATGAATCGATTGGATTCGATCCTCTGATCATGATGGTATCCGTCTTGAGATCCAATTTTTCCTGCATTTGAAATCCCTAAAGCAATCTTGTAAACCCTAGCAATGGTGTCTCATCCAACATGCACCAAAACATGCAATTAAGCATGTAAAAACATTCTAAAAGGTGATATAAACACGAATATATGCTCATAACTCAATGATCATGCATGAATTGTGAAAATCAAATTAAAAAATATGAACGAACCGTGTTACAGCTAACGCTCGTTTCTTGATGTTTCAGGCCTTGAGGATGCTTGCTATTGCTTTAATGATCGCCCAGGAACACGATTTGATCTTCAGCGCGCCTTGATTTGGTCTGTAATTGAAGATCTGATTCACACTTTCTTGCCAAAATTTTGAGTTTTGTATTGTGCTTTCCACCACTGCCAAATCCTTGTTTTCGTGCCTGGCCTTATTCATTATATATCCCTAAGTGAATTAGGGTTATAAAAACAGCTAACATCTTTGCAATTTTTTGAAGATTTAATTTGGTTTTCATGTTGTATGATATCCTTCTAAATTTTGCCTAATCATGCCATTCTTGTGACAATTAAACTTGATTCGATTTGATTCTAATATGCTAGCATAATGAGCTTGTGATTCTGTCCAAAAATCCAATCAACACAAATCTTTGCTATTATTTACCATTTATTTGATTTCATTCAATTTTTAATTAATAAAAAATCAAAATAAAATAAATAATGAATAAAATAACATGTGAGTGAATATTTGGGTCTTGGAACATGTTATAAGTGAGGTGCAAGCATAAAAGGTTAGGCCCATTTGGCAAAAAATGCAATTTTGAGCATATTTGACTTTTGGCAATTTTGCAAAAATGGTCAAATTTGACAAGGCATGTCTCTTCCAATTTTAACCCTAGAGAGGTGTTCTTGGACTTTTTAGAAACCTTAAGATTTCCCCTAAACAACCCTTTTGGTCTCATCTCAATTGGGTCTTCCATGTTCATGTAAGAAGATTTGGCCCAAAAAGTGTTTTTGTTGACTTTTCAAAAGGACCTATAATGTGGAAATCTCTATCTTTTTGTGAGTGCATATTTTGAACTTGAGGGATGAAGATAAATTGTAGGGAATTTCATTCTCTTCAAAATGAGCCTTGGATGGAAATTTTCTGATAAAGTATGAGGAAGTTATGCTTGATCAAAGTTTGGTTGACTTTTCCTAAGAAACCCTAATTTAGCAACTTTTGGGTTTTGAGGAATTTGGGCATTCCTTGAAGAATCATGATCAACCCTTGATCAAATGATGGATATAACTTCAAAATGTTGATGTTTACCAAAAATGTTGAAGTTTAACTGTATGTGGGCCACAATTGACTTTTGACCTAATATAGTCGATTCTCAAGCATCTGAGCAATTGACTGAGCAAACTTCTTGTGCAAGGCTTGAAATTTGACATGGAGGGTCTTGAGAACATATTAGGACCATGGAGAATATATTAAGTCTTTGGAGTTCACCCATCTTGATGAAAATGGAAACCCTAGTTTGAGGTACATTGCCTTAGGAGAGAGTTTGTCTGGTCAACTCTTGGGCATCCTTGAGCAAGTTGAGGATCTCAATGGGAATTTATTGAATAAAATGAGAGGGAAAATTTTGAGGTACAACAGCTGCCCCTGTTCAATCTTCTTAAACCCGAGGATGTAAATTGGCTTGTCTGCCTTTCACGATCTGAAGGTGGAAGATGATTGAACACTAGAGTGCCCAGAAATTTGCACTCGTATGAAGTGATACTTGATTTGGTGATAGTGAGAATGGGCTTACAAATGACATTTGGAAGTTGACATAGAATCGTCGGGGATGGGCTTAAAGATGCCATCCAGGATGTGACGGAGAATCATCGGAGATGGGCTTAAAGATGCCATCTAGAGGATGTTGATTTCCTGAGATATTATTTTGATTAGAATTCCTATTCTTGTCGTTAAGGAGGAGTCTGCTGATGAATGTTGGTATCTGTCTTGCGAGAAATAGAATTTTAGGGGCTTTAGTTGTCCGTTACTCTACTGGGGAAATAACTCCTACTTGAGGATGAGGAAGTGAACTGCATATCTGGTCAGGGTACAGGCTGCATCACGACTTACTGGGGAAATGAGAAATTGATCGTGTTTGATTAGGTCCAGGTCTTACAGTGTTGTGAACTGTTGTCTGGAGATAAGCGAGAAGAAACCTAGATGATAAGGTTATGAGAAGGAACCTAGGTCGTAGGGTTACTTCGAAATGAAAGCCTGGATAGTAGGGCTATGAGAAGGAACCTGGATAGTAGGGTTACTTCGAAATGAAAGCCTGGATAGTGGGGCTGTGAGAAGGAACCTGGGTCGTAGGGTTACTTCGAAATGAAAGCTTGGATAGTAGGGCTGTGAGAAGGAACCTGGATAGTAGGGTTACTTCGAAATGAAAGCCTGGATAGTAGGGCTGTAAGAAGGAACCTGGATAGTAGGGTTACTTAGAAATGAAAGCTTGGATAGTAGGGCTGTGAGAAGGAACCTGGATAGTAGGGTTACTTCGAAATGAAAGCCTGGATAGTAGGGCTGTGAGAAGGAACCTGGATAGTAGGGTTACTTCAAAATGAAAGCCTTGATAGTAGGGATGTAAGAAGGAACCTGGATAGTAGGGTTACTTCGAAATGAAAGCCTGGATAGTAGCGCTGTGAGAAGGAACCTGGGTCGTAGGGTTACTTCGAAATGAAAGCCTGGATAGTAGGGCTGTGAGAAGGAACCTGGATAGTAGGGTTACTTCGAAATGAAAGCCTGGATAGTAGGGTTGTGAGAAGGAACCTGGATAGTAGGGTTACTTCGAAATGAAAGCTTGGATATTAGGGTTGTGAGAAGGAACCTGGATAGTAGGGTTACTTCGAAATGAAAGCCTGGATAATAGGGCTGTAAGGAGGAACCTGGATAGTAGGGTTACTTCGAAATGAAAGCCTGGATAGTAGGGCTGTGAGAAGGAACCTTGGTTGTAGGGTTACTTACAAATGAAAGCATGGATAGTAGGGTTGTGAGAAGGAACCTGGATAGTAGGGTTACTTTGAAATGAACGCCTGGATAGTAGGGTTGTGAGAAGGAACCTGGATAGTAGGGTTACTTCGAAATAAAAGCCTGGATAGTAGGGTTGTGAGAAGGAACCTGGATAGTAGGGTTACTTCGAAATGAAAGCCTGAATAGTAGGGTTGTGAGAAGGAACCTGGATAGTAGGGTTACTTCGAAATGAAAGCCTGGATAGTAGGGTTGTGAGAAGGAACATGGATATTAGGGTTACTTCAAAGAAATAGTGTAGATTAGTTGACCCATTTGGTTTCAGGAATTGAGTTTCTATTAGTCGTCTGCAGACGTGACCTATATAACTGCTGGATTTGTTGAAGCTAATCATCTTTCCTGAAAAGATAACAGGGTTAGTTATATGCGATGCATGAAATGCAGGGTTAGATGATGTTCTCAAAATAAATGAGATAATGATGTATATGATATGTATGTGCATGTCATGATGTATGTTCAAGAAATTCTATCGGGGTATGCTCGTGTCTGGGAAAATAAATCCCTGATTGTTGCTGGAGATTTATAAATATTCTGTCGGGAAGAGATGTTGCTTGAGAATAACTCTGTGGAGAACAAACTTAGGAAGTGAATTTTTGTAGCTGAAGTGATGAACTCTGTCGAGGATTGAGCCTCTGTATCTAGAGAATAAACTCTGCTTGGGGGATCAAATTTACTGAACCGCCCGCGATTATGGAATTCGGCTGGAGGATATAGCTGTCAGGTTTCAGAATGACCTTGGTTGGGGAGGTCACATCCTGTTCCGGGAAGGCTGACATCAATGTTTTTTAATACTTTTACTCTGTGGGGAGTGTATGTAATAATGATTGTGCTCCAAAGATGACTCTATCCCGGTACCTGCTGGGCATAGTAACTGCCGGGTTTGGCACTTCTTGTTTTTGCCCTTGTTTCTGGAATTACGAGTAATTGTCTTTTGTTTCTTATGCAAATATTTATAAGCAGCAATCATTTTCAAATGCATATATAAAAAATAAATCATTGGACGTTCTTGCAAAACAAAACAGAAAAAGAAAAACCAATCGAAGTTTCTTGTGAAGATGATTTGTATTGATTTTTGAAGTTGGCCTGTAATAGGCGTTTTTGTACAAAGAGGCTGACGCTCTGATAAGAGAACGCCGCCATAAAAATAGAAGCTATACAAATTTATGTAAATGAAAATAAAACATCTATGTGAAACAACCCTATTGGGTTCCAACTCTGCTATTGCCTTTATATCTTCAAGCGTCTCATCACTTTGCTTCTTGGCCGAAAGTTGATCAGATTGATTGGCGCCGTCCGAACTTGATAGTCGATACCGAAGTCTAGTCGCAAGATGATTCAATGAGACATAGTGGTACGCTTTATATCCCTAGATTTTTCCTGGACCGCCCTTTCGGGTCTTCAGTCCACCGGGATACCCTTTTTTGCCCAAGCCGCCCCTTTGGGTTTTCGACTTGCCGGGTGTACAGATTTTTCATTTTCATCCCTTACTTTTGCCCAAACCCTTTTGGTTCGCCGGGAAGCCCTTATTTTTGCCTAGGCCAGTCAACCTAGCGGGTCTTTTAATTGGGCGTAGTATCTTTTCGCTATGTCTGCATTGACAGGGTGAGGAAGGTCGTCACTGTCCATGGTGGTTAGAATCATAGCTCCACCCGAAAAAAATTTCTTAACCACAAATGGCCCCTCGTACATGGGGGTCCATTTGCCCCTGGGATCACCTTGCGGAAGTATGATGCGTTTGATCACTAGATCTCCGACTTGATATTCTTGACGTCTGACTTTCTTGTTAAAAGCCTTGATCATTTGCTTTTGATACGTCTGACCATGGCATATACCAGAGAATAAGGTGTTGCCCCTGTCGACGTCTGTTCTGAGGTACGGTACCCATGAAGAGAAAATGGCAACATCTCACGCTAGTCTTTGTATGTCACCGTCATCTTCTGTACAATCTTCTTGATGTTCTTATTAGCTGCTTCAACAGCGCCATTCATCTTCGGCCGGTAGGGAGAAGAATTATGATGTTGTATCTTGAAATATTTACAGAACTCGGTGATCATTGTGTTGTTGAGATTCGTACCATTGTCAGTAATAATTCTCTCTGGCACCCCATATCGACAGATCAAATTATGTTGGATAAATCGCTCCACGACGTTCTTGGTTACTGTAGCAAAAGAGACTGCCTCAACCCACTTCATGAAGTAATCAATGTCTTTTAGGATGAAGCGATGTTCGTTAGAAGCGGTGGGCCTGATTTCTCCGATCATGTCGATGCCCCACATTGCAAAGGGCCATGGAGCTATCAAGACGTTTAAGGGGACCGGGGGCACGTGCACCTTATCAGCGTAGATTTGGCACTTATGACAAGTTCGAGAGTGCTGATAACAATCACCTTCCATAGTGGACCAGTAATATCCTGCCCGTAGGATCTTCTTAGCCATGGTATGTCCACTAGAATGGGTTTCGAAGGTTCCTTCATGTATATCTGTCATGATCCTCTCTGCTTCGCTCTTGTCTACACATCATAGTAGCGTGGAGTCATGGTTGCATTTATAGAGGATTCCATTACTAAGGAATAATTTTGCAGCGAACCTTCTCAGAAACTTCTTATCATTGACATATGCCCCTTCAGGATACTCTTGAGCCTCGAGATACCTTTTGACTTCTTGAAACCAGGGTTTGCCTGCCACTTCTTCGGTATCGATTTCATAGCAGTGTGCTGGTTCATCTAACCTCTCAATGGTGATTTGGGGAGCTTCATTGTCCCACCCAACCTTGAACATTGACGACATGGTAGCTAGCACGTCCGCTAACTGATTATCTTCTCGTGGGAAATGTTCAAAGGTGATCTCTTCAAAATGCGGCAGCAGTGTCAGTATATACTCTTTGTAAGGGATAAGGTTCGGGTGCTTCGTATCCCATTCGCCTTTGATCTAACTTATCACCAGAGTGGAATCCCTGAATACACTCAAGAAATTGATCCTTAGGTCAATAGCAACCCTAAGACCCATGATACGTGCTTCATACTCCGCCATGTTGTTGGTACAGTTGAAACATAATCGGGCAGTGAACGGAGTATGACAGCCCTCAGGAGATATGATTATGGCGCCAATACCATTACCCAGTGCGTTTGAGGCTCCATCAAAATACATAGACCATCGGGATCCCTCCTTGGATCCTTCATCTGGTCCAGGTTCTTCATAGTCGGTCACCGGCATAATATTCTCATCCGGGAACTCAAAATTCATAGACTGGTAGTCATCCATGATCTGATGAGCCAAATGATCAGCCAATACACTCCCTTTTATTGCTTTCTGGGTTGTATATTGTATGTCGTACTCAGTTAAGATCATCTTCCATCTTGTTATTCTTCTGGAGAGTGCATGCTTCTCAAAAATGTACTTGGTCGGATCCATCTTCGATATCAACAAGGTAGTGTGAGTCAGCATATACTGTCTCAGTCGGCGAGCAGCCCATGCCAAATCACAACAAGTTTTCTCGAGCAGTGAGTATCTTATCTCACAGTTGGTAAACTTTTTGCTAAGGTAGTATATTACATGCTCTTTTCGACCAGACTCGTCATGCTGCCCCAACACACACCCCATTGAATTTTCTAGCACTATCAAGTACAATATCCAAGGCCTTCCTTCAACTGGAGGAATTAGAATTGGTGGTTCTTGAAGGTATTCCTTGATCCTTTCGAAAGAGGTCTGGCATTCATCATTCCATCTCACCACTTGATCTTTCTTCAGAAGCTTGAAGATGGGCTGACAAGTAGCAGTCAGATGCGAAATGAACCTGGCGATATAATTCAAGCGCCCAAGAAACCTCTAACTTCCTTCTTTGTACGGGGAGTTGGCATTTCTTGTATAGCCTTTACCTTTGTAGGATCTACTTGGATGCCTTTGTCGCTGACAATGAATCCCAGAAGTTTACCAGACCTTACCCCGAAGGTGCACTTGTTCGGATTCAACCTCAGCTTATATATCTTTAACCTGTCGAAAAACTTTTGGAGATGATCAAGGTGCTCTTCCTCAGTCTAAGACCTGGATATCATGTCATCAACATAAACTTCGATCTCGTGGTGAATCATATCATGGAACAAAGCGACCATGGCGCGCTGATAGGTTGCCCCAACATTCTTCAACCCAAAAGGCATCACCTTGTAGCAGAAGGTGCCCTACTGCGTGACGAAGGTTGTCTTCTCCATGTCTTCAGGAGCCATCTTGATCTGGTTGTAGCCAGAGAAACCATCCATGAAGGAGAAGATTTTATGTTGCGCGGTGTTGTCAAACATAACCTCAATGTGAGGAAGTGGGAAGTCATCCTTGGGGCTTGCCCTGTTCAGATCTCTATAATCCACACACATCCGTACCTTACCATTCTTCTTAGGTACCGGAACGACGTTAGTAACCCACTGGAGATAAGAAGTGACAGCTAAGAATCCTGCGTCGAACTGTTTCATGACCTCTTCCTTGATCTTCTCTGACATTTCTGGGCGCATACGGCGGACCTTCTGTTTAACCGAAGGACAGTCTTCTTTAGTCGATAAGTGATGTACCATAATGTCAGTGTCCAAACCAGGCATGTCTTCATAGGACCAGGAGAAGATCTCAACATAGTCATGCAACATTTGTATCAACCTCTGTTTGACGTTAAGCTCCATATTTGCACCTATTTTAACCTCTCTTCTGTCTTCCTCAGTACCCAAATTCACTGTCTCAACTGGCTCTTCATGAGGCTGTATGGCCCTTTCTTCCTGTTGTAATGGTCTAGCAAGTTCTCCAGGCACCTCAAAATCATCCTCACCTTCGTCCTGGACTTAGTTGATCGGATTTTCGAAGTCATAACTGGCAATAGCAGAGTTCTTATCAATGGGATCCAGAGTGGATATGGATATGCAGTATGATACGTGAGTGTGTGTAAGAGAATAACTATTTTGATAAAGTGAAAACAGAAAAAGAAAAAAAAACAGAGAGCGCAAAATTTGTATGTAAGAAACGTCCAATGCTTTATTAATGATATATGAAATGACAAATAATAGCCCTCACAAGCAAAGCCAATGTGCCTCGGGCAAGGCACAAGGCCGTAAAGTTTTAAATTGTTTATTACAAATCTCAAAGCAAGCAAGACAATTACTGCAGAATAAAATAAACTGGTATAAAGTCCCGAGCCATCCAGTTACTCGGTCCACCGTTGGTAGTTGGGTAGATCCAACTGTCGATGTATGAGTCTTCCTCGCTGTCTTCAATGGCATTAATTCCCCGATTACTGATGTGTAGGGGAGGTCCTCCAGCCCGAGCGCGTCGAATAGCCCTTTGAGCCCCTTCTTCAACCACGACTCTAACGTCCTTGAGAGAAGCCATCTTCAGAGGAGGTTTGCTTCTAGTAGTAGTTTCAGCCGGTGCCAAGATCTGAGGGACCTCTTCGAAGTTCTGACAAGGAGTTTCTATGAATTCCCCGTCCATCTCTATGTACCGGAAGGAATTGAGGTGGCTCACCATATACTCCTCTTCACCCTGCACAATGACAATCTTCCCTTTTACCGGATACTTCAGCATTTGGTGTAGTGTGGAAGTAACTGCCCCGGCCTCGTGGATCCAAGGACGACCCAACAAACAAGAATACGATGGTCTGATGTCCATCACGTAGAAGGTTGACCCAAAGGTATGGGAACCCACTTTGACAGGGATGTCCACCTCCCCGTGCACCATTCTTTTCGACCCATCAAAAGCCCTTACCATAATGTTACTAGGCTTTAAAGTCAAACCCTCGCAATCCAACCGGTCCAATGCCTTCTTAGGCAGAACATTTAGCAAAGACCCAGTATCTACCAACACATGAGCCATAGTGGTGCCCCTGCATTCAATCGAGACATGCAAAGCATCATTATGCTTCCTTCCATTTGGTGTCAAATCTGCATCTGAAAAACCCAGCCCATTGTCAGCAGTCAGGCTAGCCACGCAAACTTTAAATTGATCAACTGAAGTCTCCTGCGGCACATACACAGTTTTGAGGAATGCAATCAAAGCCTTCGCATGGGATTCAGAGCACAATAGCAGGAATAACATGGATATCTTTGAGGGAGTCTGCCCCAGTTGCTTGACCATGTTGTAGTCGCTCTTCTTAATTATTTTCAATATTTCCTCTATCTCTTGCTTAGAGGCTTCCACAACAATTTTTCTAGGCGCCTCCGTTCGGGAAGGCTCACCTATAACCTCTTTACCGCGGGTATCAGATGATTCGCCGACAGGGGTAATAACTGGATTAAGAATAGGAGCCGTAGTTGATGTACCAACAGGAACAACAGATGGAATGACAATAGGCTTGTTGACAGTCTTAGTGGAAATCTCGGGAGAGAAGACCCTTCCACTTCGGGTAACCTTGCTGATTCCGACAATGTTACCAATATCAGTATCAGCCTCTTCGTTTTTCAAATCTTGTTTGATGCCATGATAGTACACATCGGCACCATAATGCCAGGGGACAGCTTTGTCCGAGACATATAGGACAGGACCAGGAACAATGATTATTAGCGGAGCGATTCTCGGAGCAGATGTAATCCTAACAGGTCTTCTCGAGGAGACCTTAGAAGGATTGGCGGAAATGGTTATAATGGCAATGTCTTCATATGGAACAACAGGAACCACAGTTTTCTCAAACAAAATTTCTTTGCTGTCCATCAGGCGTTGAACACCTGATTTCAGCAAATGGCAACCAGAAGGTAGAAATGAACACATGTGGCAACCTTCACCATAACCCGGAAATAAACCGGCCAACAACAAATTCTTCTTCACAGTCATGAGAGGAGTAGAAACTTCATCCACTAAGGTTACAAACAAGTAAGTATCAATAACATTAACTCCACGACCGTGCTTAGGCATGGGAGCAGTTATGACATTGGGCTTTTCTAGAGCATCGAACTCAATTTCCTTGGCTTCAATCAGATCTTGTACCTTATTTCTTAGAGCCCAGCAGTCATTGGTATCGTGGCCAGGACTCTCAGAATGATAGGCACACCGAGCATTTGGATTATATAGGGGAGATATGATATTTGGATTCTTGGGAGCCTCTTTCAAGGTTGCCAAGTTGGATCTCAGTAGATGAGGTAGAACTTCAGCCAATGTCATATTGATTCGGGTAAATTGTCATTGTGGTCTTTCCACCCTTTGTTGATTGTTGCATTGTGGAGCAACTGCAGGTCTAGGTATCATTACGACACTTACTGTCTGACGATGTTCAACTCTATTTTTGCCCCTCGGGCTGTAGATGGCACTGGCTTCCTTCTTACCAGCAAAAGGCTTCTTTCCCGAACTTAAAGAGACATCCTTTTGTATCTTTTTGCTCCAAATCCCAACTTCTACTCTCTCTCCAGTCAGAATCAGCTCGGTGAAACCAGTTGATGAGCCGTCGATCAAATGATTAAAGAATGGACCAGATAACGTCTCCAGAAACATATCAACCAACTCCCTATCAGACAATGGGGGTTGGACTCTTCCATCCAAGTCTCTCCACTTCTGTGCATAGTCTTTAAAACCTTCACTTGCACCCATGGACATACTCTCTAGTTGAGTACGAGTAGGAGCAAGGTCGGTGTTGTATTGATACTGCTTATAGAAAGCAACAGTCAGATCTTCCCAATTTCGGACATTGGCTCCCTCCAGTTGGTAGAACCATTCAAGCTGAGTCCTTGACAGACTATCTTGAAAGAAATGAACCCACAAATTTCTATCAGCGGTGTGGGGCTGAATCTTTATGACGTAAGAGCAGAGATGGAGTTTTGGGCAGGACACCCCATCACACTTTGCAAAAATTAGAGCTTTGAACTTCTGCGGGATGACCACTTCCGATACCAATCCTAATTCTTCGAAATCCAGCCCAGGTATCCTCTGGACTTCCATGGCACTCAAGTGATCTTCCAACTGTTTGTATCTATCCTCAGCAAGAGGATACTGCTCATCATTGTAGTCGGTATCATTGTCAGAAACTTCAGGACTGGGGTCCTTCTCCCTTGTTTCTTATTCTTGATTCTCCCCTTCTTTGGATGAAGAGGTCAGATCGACTTGTCGCTTCTATCGCCCTCCAAACCTTCTGCCCATATTCAGAATACTGGCAGCCTTCTTCTTTTTCTTTTTCTCTTTCAGGATGAGGGCTTTCAGATCCTCCTGCCCTTTTGCCAGACTTATGAACATTTGTTGGAACTGGGCATTTTGTGCCTGAAGGTTCTTGATGCTTTGTTCGGAAGACATTTCTGCTGAAATAAACAACGAAGAAGATGAGAAACCTGTAATTGTACCTGTACCTGTAATGCTATGAATGGGATGTGCATGCAATGATTTCAAAGACTTTGGGAAATTTAAATTTGCGAACCAAAATAAAACAAAGATTTTATTAGCTGAATTCAAAGTTCAAATGCCTTTTAGGCGTTACAATTAAAAAAAAATCTAAAACTAGAAAAAAGTCAAAATTCCCATGGATGCTTCCTCTTCATGCCGAGATAAGCATTAAGTCCTCTTTCCTCACGGAGCTGCTTTGTGAGCTCCAAAACCTTCCTCTCCTGAGCATGGAATTGATCCCTGTAAGTATCCCACTCCTTCTTCAACTGAATCCAAGACCTCTGTAATTCTCCAAGATCAGTGGGCATATAAGGATAGAGAACCGTGTAAGGAATACCCCCTTCAGTAGTGGGTTCCACAATCACTAGTAAAACGGCCATATAGGGCATCATAAGTTTCTGGGTGCAAGCTCGTACCCATTGGAGGTAAGGTTCCATAAGAATGGAAGCCTTTGGCCCCAAAGCCCTGGCTCCAGATTTGTTTACCATGCCCCAAGCTCGTATGAACCTCCGACGATACCCGTGAACATCGTCCTCATAGTTGAATACAATGCCCTCGATAAGTAACTCATGGAGACCATCTCTTCGAGCGTAACCAAATTTTCGTAGAGCTAGACAAGGATTGTAGGTTATACCCCCTCTGATGCCAAGTAATGGGACATTAGGGTACTCCCCACAGCGGTCAATAATAGAAGTGTTTTCCATAGCTCGGGAACACCAGAGAATATCCATGTGAGCGAGTGACATTATCCTTTGTGACCAACCCAAACCTTCTTCATTCTTTAGTACGGACTTAGGGAGGTGAGAAATAAACCACCTCAACAGCAATGGCATACAACACATGAGAACCCCTCTTCTCTTCATGGTACAAGTATGGAGAGTGTGCAAAATATCTCTGAGCAAGGCAGGCACATGATTGCGAGAGAGGAAGATCATGATAGCATTCACATCTATGAATGAGTCTGGATTAGGGAATAGAACTAACCCATATATTAGAAGAGCCAAGACCTCCTCAAAAGCCTGAAAATCCATATCATCCCAAAACAACTAGGCCTTGTCTATTAGAAACTTGGCTAGAAAACCCTTGACTCCGCTTCTGGTTTCCCAATTGGATACCACGTCGGCCCGTTTTAGATGCAAAGCTGAGGCAATGACTTATGGCTTAGGAACTTCTTCCAAACCTGTGAAGGGCAATTGTTCAAGGATGGGTATATCTAATAGTTGAGATAATTCTTCCATTGTAGGCACCAACTGATAGTCTGGAAAGGTGAAGCAGTGGTGCTTGGGATCAAAGAACTGAAAGAGTACACTCATCATATTTTCATCAAAGTTTGAAGTAACAAGGTTGAGAAGTCGACCATGTCTCTTAGTGAACGCAGAAGTTTCAGAAACCTTTGATACTAGCTATTTGAGTTGGGAAGGTATCTTCACAAATCTGATTCAGATGGTGTTTCTATGAACGAAAACCATGATCTGTAAAACAGAACAAAGATAAATTCCCCTGGTCTTTGAAATGGTTAGTGCAATAAGAATGGATGCTATGTTATGATGCATGATGTTATGATAAACCACATGTATAGCAAACACATACAAATCACACCAAGTTCTTAGGTTTAAGGCTTGCATGAGGTTAAAGGTCATACCCTCTTGAAGTTTAGTTAGTTTCAAACCTGTCTTAAAAAGTAACCGGGTTCTAAAGGATCTCAATATCACTGACCATCCTTTATCGGGCATTGTCTCAGCTTAAGCAATCTTTTCTTGCGGCCGAAATATCCCGAAAGTCTGATCTCAATGAGTGTAGCATCGAGTATCAACCAATCCTCAGCTCTATACCAAGGCCGGCAATCTCATTACTTTCTAATGGCCAAGTTTGTTCAACTAAGGTTCTAAGGTCCGTTAGTGCTTCACGACACCATGTGGTAGCCTCGTGTTCTCCTCGTTTCCACACGAAGGATAACGGTACCAACCAAAGTGCAACACCAACACAACCATCACTTAAACCATATCGGTCTACGCCGTACAGTCTCCACGATCTATTGTTGTTTACCTAATGAGTGCCCCCAGATCCGAGTGTAGGATCTATAGTAACCCAAACAAAAACCCTTTAAGAATAAAGCAAACAAACAAGAAAGAAATTTAAAATGACCTAGATCCTAAGGTATACCCCACTTTATTTCATTCCCCAGCAGAGTCTCCAGTTCTTTGATACGGTAGCAGAACCGACTGTTTAATACTAGTTTGCATTTTGGCCATGGTAGTTGTGCTCAAAATGAAACAAAAAAATTCCTTGATCATGTTCAAGCTTTCATACGATCAACACAAACAAAAGATTAAACATAATAAAATCCAGTTAAAATAAGAATTGTGGTCTCCAGCATATGTGAACAATGGAAAGCTACCTCACAAAAAGGGTAGGAACTAAAGTGATTCACAAATGAACAAGTATATAAAATAATGAATGGCATAAAAATTGTAAAAAGTCTAAGTATCATGAATATGCTAAAGTATAAAAAGTGATAAACACATACATCGAATGTGTACAAAACTTTAACAAATCATTATCACGTGTGATACGGTGGCAGAACTGACTGTTTAATACTGATTTGCGTTTTGCGTTTTTTGTTCGCAAAATGTCGCGGTAAGCAAGAGTCGCCACCGACTTTTATTTTATCCAATCAGGAAAAGGAAAAAGAACAGAAAAAACCTTTTTCGAGATGTTTTTGAGTACAGGGGGTAGATTATAGAAAGGGAAGGTGTTAGCACCATTTCTATCCATGGTTTTCCACGGGCTCTTAGGTACTTGCTCATTTTGAAATTGCTTATGTGTGTGTTTGTTTTGAAAAGTTTTACTTCGTGATAACCATTGTATCAGTCCTCAAGAGTGTGACGAAGTTGTTTTGAAAATTGTTTTGAAAAGTGTTTGTGTGAAAATTTTTATTTGAGCAAGTACCTAAGAACTAATCTACCTACTCGAAAAAGGTCTGTTTGTTTTCCTTTAGACGACGCTATCCCATTATTAAGGAATAGTTAGCACTGTCGTTGGAGTTTTTAGGGACGTTCGAAGGGACAAATACGACCACAAAAGCAACGTTTGGAGGTGTTAGTAATCATCCTAAAGCCTTAAAGATCTTTTTCCGAGGCAACACCCGTATGGGTCATTTGAGATCTTTCGGAGCTAGAGGACGACCACTAACAAACCCTATACTTCATGACCGTTTAACCGAAGGCAACCGAAAGGGAGTAAACCCTAGGAGTGAGCATGTGCGAGTGAACTTTTTCAGTTAATTTGTCTTTGCACATTTAGGTTATCTACCGTTTTAATTTTCAAAGATTCTTGCCATGCAATCCTATTAGCATACATCTAACAATTTATAATTGCGTAAATTTAAAGTACAAAAATAGAAATCCTAACTATTACATGGCTTTCGCAGATACATAATTATTTTGAATGAAAATAAAATACGGAATTAAAACCTAATTAAAGCTATTACAACCTCGGAGCAATTAAAAAAATAATTAAAAGAGGTAATTAAAACGCGCGACGAATTTAAATGCAGGGACGATTAGAAAACCTAAAATCTATTTGAGGAAAAAAGTATTTAAGTTATTTTTGAAGCAAAATTAATTTTTTACAAAAATCAAATCCTAATTTCTAATTGATTTCAATTATAAAAAGGAGTTAAATTTACCTAATTTTTAATTAAATTAATTAATTAAATAAAATAAATATTTTATAAAAAAACATGATTTTTGGTGTCTTTGTGATTTTTTTTTGGTTTTTTTTATGGTTAATTAAAAAATGGATTAATTTGTGAAAACAAAATAATTAAACAAACAAAATAAATAAAAGAAATAAATAAAAAAATTAAATTGGGCCTGTATAGAAATTGGAGGGGGTGTGTTGTTGAAATTATTCCGGGCCCACCAAGCTGAAGCCCAGTCAGCGCGTGATCCAGTGTGCTGGTCCCCTGATGATCTATGGTATGAATGCGCGTATGGGACGTTGGATCTGGATGTGATGAGATCTTGGGGGTTAGATCTGAGGTCTCACAGTGGACTTCATTGGACATGGTGCATTGGAACCTGTAGAAAATATCAAGAAAATGCAAAAGCAACACGCCTGGGATCGAACTCAGGACGTGCACCTCATAGATTTCCTCCTTTGCCAACTGCGCTGCCAAGTTATATATTAATATAAACACATAAAAAACAATATATTGTGAACTAGTCAGTGACTATAACCTAAACGCGCCCGAAGTTTAAACCATCCATCAAGTTGTGACACACACTCGTCTCCTCCAGGGGACTGTCGTCTTAGGTTCAGAGCTTTTACCCACGAACAATCAGCCATAGCTAAAAACCTGCAATCCTCAAATATCTTGTCTATGCAATATAAATCAGATTCAAGGTCATGAATCGATTGGATTCGATCCTCTGATCATGATGGTATCCATCTTGAGATCCAATTTTTCCTGCATTTGAAAGCCATAAAGCAATCTTGTAAACCCTAGCAATGGTGTCTCATCCAACACGCACCAAAACATGCAATTAAGTATGTAAAACATTCTAAAAGGTGATATAAACACGAATATATGCTCATAACTTAATGATCATGCATGAATTGTGAAAATCAAATTAAAAAATATGAACGAACCGTGTTACAGCTAACGCTCATTTCTTGATGTTTTCGGCCTTGAGGATGCTTGCTATTTCTTCAATGATCGTCCAGGAACACGATTTGACCTTCTGCACGCCTTGATTTGGTCTGTAATTGAAGATCCGATTCACACTTTCTTGCCAAAATTTTGAGTTTTGTATTGTGCTTTCCACCACTGCCAAATCCTTGTTTTCGTGCCTGGCCTTATTCATTATATATCCCTAAGTGAATTAGGGTTATAAAAACAACTAACATCTTTGCAATTTTTTGAAGATTTGATGTGGTTTTCATGTTGTATGATATCCTTCTAAATTTGGCCTAATCATGCCATTCTTGTGCCAATTAAACTTGATTCAATTTGATTCTAATATGCCAACATAATGAGCTTGTGATTCTGTCCAAAAATCCAATCAAAACAAATCTTTGCTATTATTTACCATTTATTTGATTTAATTCAATTTTTAATTAATAAAAAATCAAAATAAAATAAATAATGAAGAAAATAATATGTGAGTGAATATTTGGGTCGTGGAACATGTTATAAGTGAGGTGCAAGCATAAAAGGTTATGCCCATTTGGCAAAAAATGCAATTTTGAGCATTATTTGACTTTTGGTAATTTTTGCCAAAATGGTCAACTTTGACAAGGCGTATCTCTTCTAATTTTAACCCTATAGATGTGTTCTTGGACTTTTTAGAAACCTTAGGATGTCCCCTAAACAACCCTTTTAGTCGCATCTCAATTGGGTCTTCCATGTTCATGTAAGAAGCTTTGACCCAAAAAGTGTTTTTGTTGACTTTTCAAAAGGACCTATAATGTGGAAATCTCTATCTTTTTGTGAGTGCATATTTTGAACTTGAGGGATGAAGATGAATTTTAGGGAATTGCATCCTATTCAAAATGAGCCTTGGATGGAAAATTTATGATAAAGTCTGAGGAAGTTATGCTTGGTCAAAGTTTGGTTGACTTTTCCTAAGAAACCCTAATTTAGCAACTTTTGGATTTTGAGGAATTTGGAGCATTCCTTGAGGAATCATGATCAACCCTTGATAAAATGATGGATATAACTTAAAAATGTTGATGTTGACCAAAAATCTTGAAGTTTGATTGTATGTGGGCCACAATTGACTTTTGACCTAATACAGTCGATTCTTAAGCATCTGAGCAGTTGACTGAGCAAACTTCTTGTGCAAGGCTTAAAATTTGACATGGAGGGTCTTGAGAACATATTAGGACCATGGAGAGCATATGAATTCTTTGGAGTTCACCCACCTTGATGAAAATGGAAACCCTAGTTTGAGGTACATTTCCTTTGGAGAGAGTTTGTCTGGTCAACTCTTGGGCATCCTTGAGCAAGTTGAGGATCTCAATGGGCATGTATTGAGTAAAATGAGAGGACAAATTTTGGGGTACAACATCACGCATTTTCAAGTCGAAATGATCAAACTTGACAAATCATCTCAATATTCTACAAGTTACTAGACCAAAACTTGAGTCCAAACAACAACAAAAGAATTAGAAAATAATACTCCTACAAAATTTACAATATTTACAACGAACAAAACTCCTCAAGCTAAACACGACAAGCTTTCGGAAAACACAAATTGACATATCAAAATCAATATAAATAACGATATGAAAACCGGGTGAAAATGAATTAACAAGTTGAAAAGTGAAGATTTGAAGTTCAGAACATTTACTTGTTTCAAATTGTTAAAGCACAAATCACCACACACATAAACAAATACAAACAAACATGCTTATTTTACGTCGTAAGCTCGATGCCTTTATTGTGCGAGATAGTAATCTCCTCTCATCATGCCATGGTATTGTCACACCGCGCAAACCTAAAGAAAGTGTCATAACAATCACACAACAAATGTTACAAAAACGAGATAATTCACAATAATACATGAAAACACATATATGCACAAATATCATATACAAGTTAATGTACAATTTCTATACAACATATACATTAATTACAAAACTCAAAAACAAAAGAATTATCGCAATTCGATGACAATGGAACTAATCCCCGACAACGGCACCATTTGGTTGGAAGTGGTGTAGCGGCAAGCAACAAAAGTTTTGGAAATATTTATTTGGGAATTTATCGTATCCACAGAGATTGGTTATTGAATTTCCGTTTGACAAATCTCTTGTTAATGATTTTGGGGATAAATGGGTTTATTTGTTAGGAAAGGGTAACAACTATTGACAAGAAAATAAATACATTAAATAGAAAGGAGAACCTAACAGGAAGAAATTTACACTACTCGTCACAAACTTAAACCTATTGATCAGTTGCACTCACCCTACTGTACTCATCAAAATCATCACGGAAACCACAAGTGTACCCACAATGAAGGTTATGTCTAACGCCAAGTCGCGAGACCAACCGTATTAATCTATCGACAATGTCTTACGCGCTACAACAACACGGAGACATTAAGCTTTAGCACCTAAAGTGAATATTAGCTATAAATCTATCTCTAGAATCTAGAAACTAATAGATATCCATCCTTAATCAAGATTTGTGAGGTATATGTCTATAACAACCCAAATCCAAACATAAAGCAAAAAGATCAAAGAAGACATCAAGATTGATTTGTAAAGCAAGTTTTATACAACACCATGATAAAAAAATACATATGTTCAAAGCAAATATACAAACATACCCAAAAAATAGAAAAATACATAGAGAAGAAATGGAGAAAAACCAAATATCTCACGGATTGCCAGCGCCGATTGATGAGAAATCCGACTTCGAATCATCTAGATGCAAGCTCCAATGTTGTGTTATAGCTTCTCAAGACCAACAATGGAGGTTTGATGAATTGGGACCAAAAATACCCAAAACATAATCTAAAAAAAATGTGTTTTTGGCTCTAAGTACGCATTTCTGACTGTCCAGGATTGCCCGACGACCAAAAAGCATCGCCCGATGACAGCTGACAGTAAGTTGAAAAACCAGCACATCATTCTGCACAGTTTCGATCATAACTTTTGAACCGTAACTCCGATTTGTGCCTGGTTTGAAACGTTGTAAAGATTATTCAATGATCTTTCTAAAAATGACAAAATATAAACCAAATTTATGATTTTTTTTTATTCTTTGTTTTTTATCCTTATTCATTGACGAGTTGCTCAAAATCGTGCGTTAGAAGCCGTGTCTTCGACACTTTATCGCTCATGCTCCAAATACGCATCAATACTGTTGTACCCCAAAATTTTCCCTCCCATATTCTTCAAAGTTTTGACAAGAATCATCCACAAATGGTTCAAGATCTCTCAGAGGGTTGCACAGTCAAACCATCCTCCTAAGGCAGGCAAAATTAGGGTTTTGGTTCTCACAAGGAAGTTGAGGTTTTCAAGGGTCCAATCAAGTCCCATATGCTCATACACTTTGTCAAGCACCTACATGTCAAGTTTCAAGGCTCACAAGGTCAAGTTGCACAGTCAAAAGTCCCATTTGCTCAACAGTCAACTATAGGGGCAAAATGGTCATTTGGCAGTCAAAAGTCAAATTTTTTGGTCAACATCTTATTTTGAAGCCACAATCATCATGTGGTCAAGTCTTGACCATGATTTCACCAGAATGGCTAAAAAATCATCAAGATGCAAACGTTTCTATTTTTGGACAGCTGAAAAGTCAACTGTAACTTGACCAAGGCATAACTTCTTCATGGTTCATCAGAAAAATCCCATCCAATGCTCATCTTGAAGGAGAAGACATTTCCTACAACTCATCTTCACATTCCAAGTCCAATAAATGCTCTCACAAAAAGTTATCAGTTTCAACATTATAGGTCATTTTCAAAAGTCAACAAAAAGGGACTTTAAGTCAAAGACCATAACTTGAGATTGGTAAATCAAAATAACATGGGACCAAAGACATTGGTTAGAGGACTTCAAGACCTTTCCAAAATGTCCAAGAACATGTTCATAGCTTCAAAATTGAGCAAGATATGCATTAGAGAAGTTGGGAAATGTTTGTGAAATGGCCAAAGTCAATTATCCTTGAAACTTCATTTTTGACAAAAAAAGGCCCACTTTTTCCACTTGTTTAAGCTTGGCCATGCCTCCCACGCGTCCCACAATTTATTTCAAGATTAAAAATTAATTTTCCCATTTTTATTTAATTTTATTTGATTTAATGCATTTTAAATCTTTAAAATTCAAATAAAAATCAAGAAAATTAATGGAGGGATATATTTTGTGTTGAATTGCTTTGATACACCATGAAGTACATTCCAAATTCGTGCAAGACCTATTATGGGCATAAAAATTCAAATTTTCACAAGAATGGCAAGTGGTTTTAATGGTGTTCATGGCATAATCCAAAACATAATGGCAAGGCTTCAAGGCTCTTTATTTGGATTGATACACATTACATAACATATAGGCAAGCATTCCTTGTACAATTCACGACCTAGAAAGCTCCAAAACGGCCAAACAACTTTCAAATTTTCAAGAGAAAAATCATAATCTGAAAACCACCTTGCAGCCCAATTCGAGCTCACTCTTCAATCTAAATACGTTCCTTACATCACCAGGAACCTTTTGCAATCATTAACAAGCCAAATCACTCAAGGAATCACTCATCACGCCCCCACGGTTTGTTCAAAACTTTGAGAAACGAAATTCCATTTTTACGCATCCTTGATTCATTTTGAACATTGCTATGTATTGCTGACACCATTACAAAACTTTCTGTATGTTTTAATTTCGTTATAAGGCTGTAAAACACAAATCACCATGGGAGATATTTAGGTTTTCCAAAGCTTTCAAATTGGGGTTTCTCACATACAGAAAAATTGGCCCTCAGGACACCCATGGTTGAATTGAGAGGGACAAGACGAATCGAATGCACACCTCGCGCCTAATTTATGCTTCATGAGCGTCTAATCGCTATTTCCATAATACTTGTATTTTGTGGGGGTTTAAAACCCCCGCTATATGTTTGATGTTTGTAGGAAAAGCTTGAAGATGACTGCGTGGCAGCAAGGCATAGGTGCATTCAAATCCTGCACGCGCTTTTTTTGTT
This sequence comes from Vicia faba, assembly GCA_948472305.1. NCBI lineage: Eukaryota > Viridiplantae > Streptophyta > Magnoliopsida > Fabales > Fabaceae > Vicia > Vicia faba. The sequence continues at coordinate 857,427,939 of OX451740.1, read as the reverse complement.
TTTCTAGCATATAAACGCGTTTTTGTATATTATATTTCTTTTCCATTATATTAACAAACACACGCAGATGGTGGAGTGGTGGTGAACGTGTCATGCAATCTCTGGGACCTGGGTTCGATTCCCAGGTCCCCTATAATTTCCATATTATTTTTTCAATTGCTTTCATGTGCAGATTCTCAAAAGAGGAACACTATAAACCTCATATCCCAGCGCTCCAAGTGTCCATGGATGCAGATCTAAAGGTCCAGAAGGCTAGCACACCATACTCTAGAGTCAGCGCATGCGTAGGCGATCCAAGAAAGTCAAACGAGCTGAAGCTTAATGGGCCATAATTCCAACAATGCACCCTCCATTTCAGCCCACACCCCTTGGGTTTTGCTCTTCTTTTTACTTTGTTTTGACATTTTCTTTTTTTTTATTTACTTGCTTTATTTTATTTATTTATTATTAACAATTAACCAACTGATATTTTTTTATAAAAAATCAAAAAAAAAAAAACTAACATCATTATTATTATTATTATTTTATTTTATAAATAAACAATAATTGAATTAGTTTTTAATTAGGCCATTTTAACCTTTTTTTTAATAATTAAAATAGATCTAGAATTAGGTAAAGTTAACTTTTATTTTTATTTCTCTTTTTTATTTTATTTCATAAAAAAACATAAAAGACAAAAAAATATTTTCCTTTAATTAAATTAATTAATTAGTCATTAGTTAGCTTTAATTTTATTTTAATTACAAAAAAGACCAAAAAATCAATTTCTTTTCTTAAAAGGGTCAACACCCTTAGAACGTTCCGATTTAATTTTTATTTGCGCACAATTTATTATTATGTAATTGCTTCCAAGACATGTAATAGTTAATTAGGTTTACTGCTTTACTTTCCGTACTTATTTACTAAAAAATGGGTCTTTGTAATTTTTGGCGATGTATAGACCCGCGCCTTGTAATAGCGTAGGATTTATGTTTCCGCAATTTACTTTCCGCACCCCCTTAACTGCTAAACTTGCATGAAAGAATGTATGTAAATAAAAACAACTCGTAGCTCACTAATAACAAAGACAAACATAACATGAATACAACACACAATGCACACACCACTTCTAGGGTACGCCTCACTCGTTGCCTTCGAAACGTGGTCATCAAGTATAGGACGTCTTAGAGATCACCCTTAGTCCAAAGATCAAGTTGCCTCGAAAAAGTTGCCTCGAAACAGTTGCCTCGAAACAGTTGCCTCGAAACAGTTGCCTCGAAACGGTTGCCTCGGATTAAAAAGGATCTAGGACATTAGGGTTACTTCTAAGGTGTCCTAACTGTTGCTTCGGTGACCACACTGTCCCTAAAATCGAATTGACCCGAACACCTCCAACGGTGGTGCTACCTACCTCTCAATGGTGGGATGGCACCACCTAAAGGACACTTACACAGCTTAATTCCTTAGGGTAGGTAGATGACTCATAGATACTTGCTCTTTTCAAAAACAAACAAAATACTTTTCACACCTTACACTTTCAAAAGCTTTCAAAACAAATTTTTCAAACACTCTTGAGGACAGATACAAGAGTTATTCATAAATCTTTTAAAGAAACTTTTTCAAACCCACTCACATTTTGAAAAGCAAACATTTTGAAAACATAAGAGCAAGTACCTAAGAGCCCATGGATAACCATGGATAGAAAGGGTGCTAACACCTTCCCTTTCTATAAATCTACCTCCCGAACTGAGAAACATTCTCATAAGGAATTTTGCTGTGCTTTTGTCCTTTCCATGTTGGAGAACATAAAAGACGGTGGCGAATCTTGCTTACCGCGACATTTCGCGAAACCAGCTAAAAAACAGTCAGTTCTATTTCCACCGATCACAGAACTGGCGACTCTGCTGGAGATCTTAAAAGTGAGGTGTAACTTAGGATAGATCATACTTATGTTTTCAATTGCCTGATTTGTGTGCTTTAATATTATTGGGCCTGTCTTGGGAGTTCTATAGATCCTAACCCGGATCTGGGGGATACCTCTTAGAAAGTAGTAACAAGACTGTGAGGGAACTGTGCGGTGTATACCAACACGGTTGAAGCAGACTGCTACGTTGATGTGGCACTTTGGTGAGTACCGGTAACCCTTGAGTCAAGTCAAGGAGAGTACGGGGCCTCCGCGTGGTGTCGTGAAGCATCAACTGACCTTAGGGACCTTAATTGAACCATCCTGGCCTCTTTAGGGGTAGTGAGATAACTGACTTTGGTGCAGTCCGAAGTTGGTTGATACTCGATACTACACTCATTGAGGGTTATTTTCTTGGAATATTTTGATCGTCAGTTCAGTGGCTAAATCAAAACAATGAACATAGAAAATAACCCAATGATATTGTGCTCCTTAGAACCCGGTTACTTCTGATAGGACGGGTTTTTGAGCCCACCAACTTCAAGAGGGTAGTACCCCAAACTTCATGCTGGCCTAAACTCTAAGGGCTCTTTGTGTGACTTGTGTGCCTACAAACTTGACTACTTACATACTTGTTATCTGACACTTGAGTTTCTTACAGGTTTTGTTTACAGTCCTTAATCTGGACTCATAACAGGGTTTACCTACATCACTCCACGCATAGCATAACATCATGCCATCATACCATTGCATACATCCTACATAAGGACTAATCCATTTCAAGGATCTCAAGGGTTTGTGATACAGGTCATGATGAATCAAATGTCTAGCAAGGGGAAAAGGGGATTTATTTTCCTCTAGCCAAGGTTGATGACTTGAGCCATGGGCTATGACCCACTTGATATGGTGAGCTTTGACTCTTGAAGAAGGTTCCTCTAGCCAAGGTTGTTTGGAGATCAAAACATGATAACTTGAGTCAGGGGCTATGACCCACTCGATATGGTGAGCCTTGACTCTTGAAGAAGGACTCTCAACAACATGAAGTTCCCTCATCAAGCTACCAGATTCTAACAATTTTCTTGTTTACCCCACGAGATCCTTGAAAACATTGCATGCATACATACACATCATTGCATAACAGGTACCCTTGTTACAGGTCACTTACCTTCTTCGCTGTTTATTTCAGCAATGGCTTCCCAACAAGATAACCAGGGTCTTCATGCTCAAGAGACTCAGTTCAGGGAGATCTTCCTAAGCCTATCCAAGGGGCAAGAAGAGTTGAGGACACTCCTCATGGGGAATATGGCCAAGAAAAGTCCCGAAGATGATAAGGACGAACGACTGAAACGTCTACAAGCTGAGGTAGATATAATGAGAACCCAGATGCTGGGGCAAATGGCTCTCATCCAAGGCTTAGCTCGGGAGCAAGAAGAGTTGAGGACCATGATCAGTCAGCTTCATCAAGACAGATACAACGTGAAGCAAACAGTCCAAGTCAGGGACCAGGTCATTGATCAGCTTCCGAGAGGACAAGAGTCTGGCGTGGTGAAGATTAGACCTCTCCGAATTGCTACCACTTCACAGGTCCAACCACAACCTCGCCCAGAGCAACGGGTTGATCAGAGCAAGCCAGACAAGCCTAGGAGGCAATTTACTAAGCTCAACACGTCACTGTCTCAAGCTTTACAACATCTGTTGAGGTTGAATTTGGTAACTCTAAGGGACCCTCCTAAGAACCCCAACAAGAAACCTTCAAGGTATAACCCCAACGCCCACTGCGCTTATCATTCGGACAGCCCGGGGCATGCCACAAACGACTGCTGGTCTCTGAAGAACAAGATCCAGGATCTGATTGATGAAGGAGCAGTGGAATTCACCCAAGACGGCCAGGCTGAGTTCTTCTACTATCCCTGCAAGATTCATCACTTGAAGTGACTAGTTCAAATTAGAATACTTTTGTTCATTAGATTTTTCAAGTTGTAATTTTATTTTGATTGTTCAAACAATTATTGTCATAGCAAACTTTATTACTTTATCAATGCATCGCATATGTCTGTTTTGAATCAATATATTCGCATTCGCTATATGCAAACTGTTTTCATATTTTTATGATGATCAACCCTGGGTTTAAAATTCTGAGCCTCTTGAGGAAGGATGACGAAAACGATACCACAATCTACAGTATGCTTTTGAACAGACCCCGCTGATGAGGTACATGCATTGTTTCAATTCCTAAACACTGGAGTTATAAGGATGATAATCCCTCGTCAACCCCTTCGAGCCAAAGAAGTAGGAGTTTTTCTTTTTGAAAATTAAAACCCTTAATCATAACCTGGGGCAGGGTAGTTCTCTCATTTGATCCAAATGCACAATGGACGACATCAAAGGAGTCCTTCCGAAACAAAAGACAGTGATGGTTCCGAATAATCATAAAGACAGGCAGTCGTTATCTCTCAAAATCAAAAGCCCAATAAGTCAAAACCTATGAAGGAGACTTACAAAACTGGGGCATCCCGCTGACTGTAAATACAAAAAGAAATAGTTCAGGCAAAAAACAGGGATAACACAATAAAAAAAAAGAAAGAGGTCCTACAAACCCTCAACAAAAAAGAAATGACTGTCTATTCAAAATAAATTGTCAACATCCGAACCATCACCGGAATATCAGAGCAAAGACTCAAACAAGATCTAACGCACGGTTAACTGAGTTTAGGTTTGAAGAACATCACGAAGAGCGGGTGGGTACAAATACATTTTGAGCCTTATCCTTTGTTTCTTAAACCGTGAACCAGGCCACATTATAACCCTTAAAAAGTCCTAGCTGAAGCATGGGTTAGTTCGAAAGCATACTGTTACGAAAGGTATCCTGACTCCTTAAGGCTTGCAGTAAAACAACGAGTTGACATCACAGTTTACAAAAATTCACTTGTTTTTATGAAAAGAAAAATGCATTTTCAAAAACTTCAAGACAGACATAAGCTTTGCATTTTTAACATAACTTTGTTTGCATATGACTTTTTGTTCGAACAGCAGAGAAATTCGCACGAAGAATATCTAGTGAACAAAAAGCACTTCCAATCAAGGGGCAGACATGATCATGGTCCATAATCTGGGGCAGTCAAGTCAAGATTCCGAGAATCTCTCAAAAGGCCAACCAGCTTGGGGCAGATCTCCAATCTGGATCACTTGGGGCATTGGGCGATCAAACGAAGATCTTCTGGTGGCATGGAAAAACACTTCCGACGGTGACAACTCCCTGCATCCTGAGAGCATGGACATAGTCGAAAAAATATTGCGCATAATCAAAGACCCGCTAGGTTGACACACCTAGGCAAAAATAAGGGCTTCCCGGCGAACCAAAAGGGTTTGGGCAAAAATAAGGGATGAAAATGAAAAAAATTTGTACACCCGGCAAGTCGAAAACCTGAAAAGGCGGCTTGGGCAAAAATGGGTAATCCCGGTGGACTGAAAACCCAAAAGGGTGGTCCAGGCAAAAGTTAGGGATCAAAGCGTACGACTATGTTAATCGGCAGTCATCAAGCGCCTCCACAGGTACCTTCTCCCGCAGAAACAGGGGCAATATGAGTTGTCTAAGCAATCTAATTACTTTGGCCACCAGGTTACCAAGGTAAGTTCGGCTGAAGAACATGACCAAGTTACCTCCACTCCCCAAAGGGTAAGACCAGATTCAATAATACTCTCCCAAGAGTTGGTCTCCCATCAACCCTAACAAGGCACAGTATCTCCAGCAAGTCAGCAATACTCTCCCCAAGCAGAGTTGTCTACTGTCAGCCTTAAGAAAGTGGGTATCCCCAGAAGATCTCAACATTCCCCAACGGAGTACACAAACATTCTTAGCAAGCATCCCCGACAATCTTGATCTAAGATTGTTCCCCGGCGGAATACAAAACATCCAGGGGAGCCACTTCCCCAGTCCAATCTGAAAAGTCTTCCCAGGAGAGTTCAATCAATTTCCCCAGTAGATTCTGGAAGCTTATCACATGCAGAGTACACATCGCTCCCCCAGCTTTATTCAAAGATTATGCTCCACCAGAGCTTATAACTGGGTTATCCTCAGCCAATTGCCACGGAAAGATCGTCCCCGGCGAAGTCTTCCTATCCCCATCGGAGTTCATCAAATCTTCCAACGGAGCTCAACAATGGTATCCCCAGCGGAGTTATCATCAACCTCAGCAAAGTACCTCTCTTTCCCCACAGAGTAGATTCCCCGCAGAGTAATCTCTACAAGTTTATTCCCCAACGGAGTCATCTTCTCCTACCGGTTTATTCTTGTAATTATCATCCCCAGCGGAAACGAAGAACTCTGTTCTTCAACATCAGCCTAGGATTCAACTTCCCGGCATTCGTCAAGGATTTATTTTCCTAGACGAAAATACATTCATAAACATATCACATTTCATACATTCTGCTTACATACACAATGCATGCACATACGCATCATATCACACAATCTCATCTATTTTTGAGAACATCATGACATCATGCTTTTCATACATCATGACATCGCATACAACTGATGTTTTGCCTTTTCAGGAAAAAGGTCAATCCAAAGACGGTTACTATCAACTGTCACGATTCCAGATTCGATACCTGTATCTAGCCAGGGCATATCTACATTAAAGAGATTGAACAGATAGTTTGGAAATGCTCCAGATATGGATGCTGTTCTTTTGCTTATTCAAGACTCCTTCTAGAGATAGTTCAGATGTGACCCAGGCATGGCGACGTTCTGATACTCATTCCAGATTTCCTTTCAGAGATAGCTTGGAAATGCTCCAGATATGGATGCTGTTCTTTTGCTTATTCAAGACTCCTTCTAGAGATAGTTCAGATGTGACCCAGGCATGGCGACGTTCTGATACTCATTCCAGATTTCCTTTCAGAGATAGCTTGGAAATGCTCCAGATATGGATGCTGTTCTTTTGCTTATTCAAGACTCCTTCTAGAGATAGTTCAGATGTGACCCAGGCATGGCGACGTTCTGATACTTATTCCAGATTTCCTTTCAGAGATAGCTTGGAAATGCTCCAGATATGGATGCTGTTCTTTTGCTTATTCAAGACTCCTTCTAGAGATAGTTCAGATGTGATCCAGGCATGGCGACGTTCTGATACTCATTCCAGATTTCCTTTCAGAGATAGCTTGGAAATGCTCCAGATATGGATGCTGTTCTTTTGCTTATTCAAGACTCCTTCTAGAGATAGTTCAGATGTGACCCAGGCATGGCGACGTTCTGATACTCATTCCAGATTTCCTTTCAGAGATAGCTTGGAAATGCTCCAGATATGGATGCTATTCTTTTTCTTATTCAAGACTCCTTCTAGAGATAGTTCAGATGTGACCCAGGCATGGCGACGTTCTGATACTCATTCCAGATTTCCTTTCAGAGATAGCTTGGAAATGCTCCAGATATGGATGCTGTTCTTTTGCTTATTCAAGACTCCTTCTAGAGATAGTTCAGATGTGACCCAGGCATGGCGACGTTCTGATACTCATTCCAGATTTCCTTTTCAGAGATAGCTTGGAAATGCTCCAGATATGGATGTTGTTCTTTTGCTTATTCAAGACTCCTTCTAGAGATAGTTTAGATGTGACCCAGGCATGGCGACGTTCTGATACTCATTCCAGATTTCCTTTCAGAGATAGCTTGGAAATGCTCCAGATATGGATGTTGTTCTTTTGCTTATTCAAGACTCCTTCCAGAGATAGTTCAGATGCAACCCAAACATGGCGACATTCAGATACTTATTCAGATTTCCTTTAAGATATAACTTAGAGATGCTCCTGACCCGGACGCTATTCTATTGCTTATTCAGATTCAAGCTTCTAAAGACAACTTAGAGATGCTCCAGCCCGGATGCTATTCTATTGTTTAGTCCAGATTCATTCAAGAGACAGTCCAGATACGACCCAGATTCGGATGACATTCTGTCACTCATTCAAACACAGTATGGATATACCCCAGACACGGAGGTCATTCTACTATTTATTCAGACGTCAGCAATTAGACACAGACTAGATATGCTCCAGACACGGAAGCCATTCTATTTCTTATTCGGACGCAGCTACCCATTACACTTCCAAATGGCATCTATAAGCCCATTCCCGACAAGGTTCTGTCACACCTCCAGATGGCATCTATAAGCCCATCCTCCTATCCACTATCTCTCCAAATGGCATCTGTAAGCCCATTCCCGCTATCACACTGCTGACACTCTACTATGTGAGTGCAAATTTTTGGGCACTCTAGTGTTCAATCATCTTCCACCCTCGGATCACGAAAGGCACACAAGCCAATCTACATCCTCAGGTCTAAGAAGATTGAACAGGGGCAACTGTTGTACCCCAAAATTTTCCCTCCCATATTCTTCAAAGTTTTGACAAGAATCATCCACAAATGGTTCAAGATCTCTCAGAGGGTTGCACAGTCAAACCATCCTCCTAAGGCAGGCAAAATTAGGGTTTTGGTTCTCACAAGGAAGTTGAGGTTTTCAAGGGTCCAATAAAGTCCCATATGCTCATACACTTTGTCAAGCACCTACATGTCAAGTTTCAAGGCTCACAAGGTCAAGTTGCACAGTCAAAAGTCCCATTTGCTCAACAGTCAACTGTAGGGGCAAAATGGTCATTTGGCAGTCAAAAGTCAAAATTTTTGGTCAACATCTTATTTTGAAGCCAAAATCATCATGTGGTCAAGTCTTGACCATGATTTCACAAGAATGGCTCAAAAATCATCAAGATGCAAAAGTTTCTATTTTTGGACAGCTGAAAAGTCAACTGTAACTTGACCAAGGCATAACTTCTTCATGGTTCATCAGAAAAATCCCATCCAATGCTCATCTTGAAGGGGAAGACATTTCCTACAACTCATCTTCACATTCCAAGTCCAAGAAATGCTCTCACAAAAAGTTATCAATTTCAACATTATAGGTCATTTTCAAAAGTCAACAAAAAGGGACTTTAAGTCAAAGACCATAACTTGAGATTGGTAAATCAAAATGACATGGGACCAAAGAAATTGGTTAGAGGACTTCAAGACCTTTCCAAAATGTCCAAGAATATGTTCTTAGATTCAAAATTTAGCAAGATATGCATTGGAGAAGTTGGGAAATTTTTGTGAAATGGCCAAAGTCAATTATCCTTGAAACTTCATTTTTGACAAAAAGGGCCCACTTTTTCCACTTGTTTCAGCTTGGCCATGCGTCCCACGTGTCCCAAAATTTATTTCAAGATTAAAAATTAATTTTCCCATTTTTATTTAATTTTATTTGATTTAATGCATTTTAAATCTTTAAAATTCAAATAAAAATCAAGAAAATTAATGGAGGGATATATTTTGTGTTGAATTGCTTTGATACACCATGAAGTACATTCCAAATTCGTGCAAGACCTATTATGGGCATAAAAATTCAAATTTTCACAAGAATGGCAAGTGGTTTTAATGGTGTTCATGGCATAATCCAAAACATAATGGCAAGGCTTCAAGGCTCTTTATTTGGATTGATACACATTACATAACATATAGGCAAGAATTCCTTGTACAATTCACGACCTAGAAAGCTCCAAAATGGCCAAACAACTTTCAAATTTTCAAGAGAAAAATCATAATCTGAAAACCACCTTGCAGCCCAATTCGAGCTCACTCTTCAATCCAAATACGTTCCTTACATCACCAGGAACCTTTTGCAATCATTAACAAGCCAAATCACTCAAGGAATCACTCATCACGCCCCCACGGTTTGTTCAAAACTTTGAGAAACTGAATTCCATTTTTACGCATCCTTGATTCATTTTGAACATTGCTATGTATTGCTGACACCATTACAAAACTTTCTGTATGTTTTAATTTCATTATAAGGCTGTAAAACGCAAATCACCATGGGAGATATTTAGGTTTTCCAAAGCTTTCAAATTGGGGTTTCTCACATACAGAAAAATTGGCCCTCAGGACACCCATGGTTGAATTGAGAGGGACAAGACGAATCGAATGCACACCTCGCGCCTAATTTATGCTTCATGAGCGTCTAATCGCTATTTCCATAATACTTGTATTTTGTGGGGGTTTAAAACCCCCGCTATATGTTTGATGTTTGCAGGAAAAGCTTGAAGATGACTGCGTGGCAGCAAGGCATAGGTGCATTCAAATCCTGCGCGCGTTTTTTTTTGTTTTTCTAGCATATAAACGCGTTTTTGTATATTATATTTCTTTTCCATTATATTAACAAACACACGCAGATGGTGGAGTGGTGGTGAACGTGTCATGCAATCTCTGGGACCTGGATTCTATTCCCAGGTCCCCTATAATTTCTATATTATTTTTTCAATTGCTTTCATGTGCAGATTCTCAAAAGAGGAACACTATAAACCTCATATCCCAGCGCTCCAAGTGTCCATGGATGCAGATCTAAAGGTCCAGAAGGCTAGCACACCATACTCTGGAGTCAGCGCATGCGTAGGCGATCCAAGAAAGTCAAATGAGCTGAAGCTTAATGGGCCATAATTCCAACAATGCACCCTCCATTTCAGCCCACACCCCTTGGGTTTTGCTCTTCTTTTTACTTTGTTTTGACATTTTCTTTTTTTTATTTACTTGCTTTATTTTATTTATTTATTATTAACAATTAACCAACTGATATTTTTTTATAAAAAATCAAAAAAAAAAAAAAACTAACATCATTATTATTATTATTATTTTATTTTGTAAATAAACAATAATTGAATTAGTTTTTAATTAGGCCATTTTAACCTTTTTTTTTAATAATTAAAATAGATCTAGAATTAGGTAAAGTTAACTTTTATTTTTATTTCTCTTTTTTATTTTATTTCATAAAAAAACATAAAAGACAAAAAAATATTTTCCTTTAATTAAATTAATTAATTAGTCATTAGTTAGCTTTAATTTCATTTTAATTACAAAAAAGACCAAAAAAATCAATTTCTTTTCTTAAAAGGGTCAACACCCTTAGAACGTTCCGATTTAATTTTTATTCGCGCACAGTTTATTATTATGTAATTGCTTCCAAGACATGTAATAGTTAATTAGGTTTACTGCTTTACTTTCCGTACTTATTTACTAAAAAACGGGTCTTTGTAATTTTTGGCGATGTATAGACCCGTGCCTTATAATAGCGTAGGATTTATGTTTCCGCAATTTACTTTCCGCACCCCCTTAACTGCTAAACTTGCATGAAAGAATGTATGTAAATAAAAACAACTCGTAGCTCACTAATAACAAAGACAAACATAACATGAATACAACACACAATGCACACACCACTTCTAGGGTACGCCTCACTCGTTGCCCTCGAAACGTGGTCATCAAGTATAGGACGTCTTAGAGATCACCCTTAGTCCAAAGATCCAGTTGCCTCGAAAAAGTTGCCTCGAAACAGTTGCCTCGAAACAGTTGCCTCGAAACCGTTGCCTCGGATTAAAAAGGATCTAGGACATTAGGGTTACTTCTAAGGTGTCCTAACTGTTGCTTCGGTGACCACACTGTCCCTAAAATCGAATTGACCCGAACACCTCCAACGGTGGTGCTACCTACCTCTCAATGGTGGGATGGCACCACCTAAAGGACACTTACACAGCTCAATTCCTTAGGGTAGGTAGATGACTCATAGATACTTGCTCTTTTCAAAAACAAACAAAATACTTTTCACACCTTACACTTTCAAAAGCTTTCAAAACAAATTTTTCAAACACTCTTGAGGACATATACAAGAGTTATTCAGAAATCTTTCAAAGAAACTTTTTCAAACCCACTCACATTTTGAAAAGCAAACATTTTGAAAATATAAGAGCAAGTACCTAAGAGCCCATGGATAACCATGGATAGAAAGGGTGCTAACACCTTCCCTTTCTATAAATCTACCTCCCGAACCGAGAAACATTCTCATAAGGAATTTTGCTGTGCTTTTGTCCTTTCCATGTTGGAGAACATAAAAGACGGTGGCGACTCTTGCTTACCGCGACATTTCGCGAAACCAGCTAAAAAACAGTCAGTTCTATTTCCACCGATCACAAATACCTACAAAATGAATGGAAAAACATCAAACGGTACCCTATGTACTCAAAAACACAAATAAACACAAACTAAATGTATTTACACAAAAGTCGGGTTTATTTAACGAGATTAACAATAAAAAGTCGATAAGTGCAACAAAAAGTATATACAAAAATAGTTACAATTTGCACTTATCACTCATGCTCCAAATACGCATCAATACCTACAAAAGACATAGAAACTATCAAAAGGTATACAAATACAAGAAAAATCGATTAGATACTAAATATACACGTTTACATACAAAATGGGGTTTTATTCAATACAAATAGAATGATAAGTGCCACAAAAATACTACTAAAAACACAACTTTTTGGCACTCATCACTCTCCCCAACTTATATAATTGTTTGTCCTCAAACAAAGATCTCTGACCAAAAGAAACAAAAGGTAAAAATCCAAAGATTCACGAATCAACAGGTTTTGAAAAACGAAAACAAATGCAATGGTTCAACTGAAAATGACACATGCAAGGAAACATACTTACCACTAAACTACGAAGACAACATAATCACGAAACAAATGCTTAATACAAAAAACATACCGAACATTCTAAAACAACACAAGCTCAATCGTGAATTACACCTAGCAAAAATAATCTTTGATAGATGAAAAACACACAAAATGAGGGCCTTTTAACTCACACAACAAACTTGCAAACAAAAGAATAAACTATGCATTCATCCAAAAATTCATATTGAAAATACAAAAGCAAAAATCATAAGGACTTTTCAAGGTTGTAATGTGGCTTGATTAACAAACAAGGGGAAATTTCTAAAGGTAATTGAAATAAAAATATGTCTAATCCTTAGGGAGTAATCAATTCACAAAGGCTCAAGCATCATAATTTCAATTACACTTCTTCGACATTCGCAAATTGTCACACCAAAACACCACACTTATTTGCATAATTATTTGAGCTATTTTTGTTTTTATTTTTCAAAGCTTTTTCATTTTTTTTCTTTCTTTTTCAAAGTGAAAATATACAATATATGCGATATATACAAAACTCAAAACTATAGAAACTATTGCGATGTAATTCAATATCAAAACACCAATCCCTGAAAACGGAACCATTTTGTTGATGCAGTAAAGCAACAAGCAAAAGATTGGAAGTATTACAGGTTTTATCATATCCACAGAGATTAGTGCGAGGAATAGAATACCATTCAACATTTTCCACGGTTCTGAGCTTAGGTTGAATTGGTTAAAGGAAAAAGGTATTAACAGGAAAATAAATTTATTCTTAAGAGAGGAGAAACTTATCAGGCTTGAATTTAAACTAATCGTCACAAATTTAAACTTATCGGTCAGTTGTACTCAATCTACAATACTCGTCAAAATCATCACATATCTCTCACACCAGTGTCAATGTCTGGAGCATCAACGAGACATATAACAACTAAGATTATGTCTAACCCGAATTGCAAGAACAATTATATTCTCGCAGCGGCGATGTCTCGCACGAAACACCAACATTGAAGCATTAAGCTTTGATACACAAGTGACTATTAGCTCTAAATCTATCTCTAGAATCTAGAAACTAATAGATTTTTTTCCTAATCAAGATTTGTGAGGTCTATCTCTACAACAACACAAATCCAAACATAAATGCAAAAAGATCATGGAAAACATCAAGATTGAATTGTAAAATAAGTTTTATACAACGTCATGAGCGATAAGTATACATATGTTCAGAGTGAAAGTACAAACAAACCCAACAAATAGAAAAATACATAGAGAGAAAGAGAAATGAACCAAACATCTCACGGATTGTCAGTGTCGATTGATGAGAAATCTACCTCCGGATCATCCACATGCATGCTCCACAATTGTTTTCTAGCTAATCTCTACAAAAGAATGAGAGGTGATGAATTGGGATAAAAAATTCCCAAAACATAACCTAAAAACTATAAAAAATTATATTTATACAAAAGTGAAAAACAACAAACCCCACTAAGCGGGCTAACACCTAAAATACACATTAAACTTCCTTACTAAGCAGTCTGACCATGCTAAGCGGGCCGACCCTACTAAGCAGTCTGACCCTGCTAAGCGGCCTCAGCCGGCTAAGCGGGCTAAGCTGACTAAGCGGGCTCAGAAAAACAGCTTCTGCCATTTTGGTCAAAACTTCTAGTAGCATGCTACAACATGCGCTAAGCAGGCTCCAGGCTTATTTTCTTCCAAAAATACGTATTTGAAGCCATGTCTTCGACACTTTATTGCTCAATGCTTCAAATATACATCAATACCTACAAAATGAATGAAAAACTATCAAATGATACATAAATTACTCAAAAACACAATTATACACAAAATAAACGTATTTACAAAAAATTGGGATTTATTCAACGAATATTATCAAAAGAATCGATAAGTGCCATAAAACTTATATACAAAAATAACTACAAATTTCACTTATCAATTATCTTTTTAGGCGCTTTGTAGAAAGACATAGAAAACACCCGAAGGCTTGAAAATTCCAAATTCAACAACGCCTCCTTCCCACCTATAAAGAGCCACGGATCTTTCCACGAGGAAAGCTTATTCTTCAAGCTAGTGATCATAGGTTTCAAAGTTTGACATCTACGGGGATTAGATCCCACAGTTATGCCAAGAAACTTGAAGGGGATGAATTCAATGTTGCAAGAAAGGAATTAGGAGGCTTCCACCATAAAGTCTCCATCAAGATTCACACTGCATAACTTGCTCTTAAAATAATTAGCTTTCAAACCCGACACCATTTCAAACACACGTAAGACAACTTTCAAAGTCCACAAATTTTCGCAACATCCTTTCCCAATTATCAGTGTCGTCAGCAGACTGTATAATAATATGCTTAGAAAACATACCAAAATTGAAACCCTCGAAGCCTCCCTTCTGATCTGCTTTGTTAATCAAACACACCAAACCTTCTACCACTAAAGAAAAAAGAAAAGGGGAAAGAGATCCCCTTGGCATCAGGTGGGCTTCCATTCACCAAAATTGACATGGTTTTATTAAAGATACACACTTTCATCCAATTCATCCATATACCACTACAACCAATGCTTCTGAGGACAAACTTGAGTGTATATTCAGTATAGTTTACGTTATAGTGTATTTATTGTGTAAATATTATTAAGTTTAATTTATTTTATCTCATTTTTGTAGGTATCCAAGCATTGATATTTAGGCATTGTTAGATAGAGCATTGAATAAGCTTTCCAACACTTTCAAACGATCGTGAATCAGAGTTACGTTTCAAAAGTTATGGCCGAAACAGTGTAGAATGCTGTGCTGATTTTTCAACTTTCTGGCATCCGTCGTCGGGCAACGATTTTGGTCGCCGGGCGATGCTATGCGAGTTGTAGCGTGGGGAAATGCTATTTTGGTCGTCGGGCGATGCTGGACAGTCAGAAATGCGTATTTAGGTGTAAAAACACATTTTTTGCGTATGGTTTTGGGTATTTTTTACCCCAACTTCATCACCCTTCATTTTGTGATAGGATTAGCTTAGAAAACAACATTGAAGCTTATATACGGATGATCCGGGGTGGATTTCTCATCAATCGGCACTGTCAAACCGGGAGATTTGTTGTTCATTTCTCTTCCTCTTTGTGTATTCTTTATGTGTTGAGTTTGTAAATGTATTTACTCTGAACTTATGTATATTTGTCGCCCATGGCATTAATTAAACTTGATTTACAAATCTTTGTCTATTGTTATCCTGGATTTTTGCTCTGTGCTAGGAATTTGAGTTGTTATACACATATAGTTCTTAGATTCTTATCTAGGATGATTATCTGTTAGTTTCTGAACTCTAGAGATAGATTTAGAGTTGACATCTACTTGGGTATCAGAGCTTAATACCTCTGTGTGGTTGTATTGTGCTGAGATATTGTCAGTATGATTACATAGTTGTCTTCTGTATTGTTGAGGAGCTAGATAGATCATTTCCTTGGTGATACATTCGGTCTCTCAATTTGGGTTAGAAACGACTTAGGTTGTGAGTGATACGTAGTGACATTGATGAGTATTGTTAGGTTGAATGTAACTGGTCGATATATTTAAGTCTATGATGAGTAAATTATATGCAGGCTTGATAAGTTCTTCCTTAGTTTTTACTTTTGTTTACATTTATTTTCTGTTGATAACATTTTCTTTACAAATCCATTTATCCCCAAACTCATTAACGAGGGATTTGTCGAACGGAAATTCAATAACCAATCTCTGCGGACACGATAAATTCCCGGATAAATATTTCCAAAACTTTTGTTGCATGCCGCTACACCGTTTTAACAAAATGACTCTGTTTCCGAGGATTGATTCTATTGTCTTTGCATTGTGATAATTCTTTTTTTTAGTTTTGTAATTAATGTATATGTTGTATAGAAATTGTACATTAACTTGTATATGATATTTGTCCATATATGTGTTTTCACGTATTGTATTGAAATGTCTCATTTTCGTAACATTTGTTGTATGATTGTTAGGACACTTTCTTTAGGTTTGCGCAGTGTGACAATACCATGGCATGATGAGAGGAGGTTACTAGCTTGCACAATAAAAACGTCAAACTTACGACGTAAAACAAGCATGTTTGTTTGTATTTGTTTATGTGTGTGGTGATTTGTGCTTTAACAAGTTGAAACAAGGAAATATTCTGAATTTCACATCTCCACTTTTCAACTTTTTAATTAATTTTCACCCGATTTTCATATCGTTATTTGTATTTGTTTTGTTATGTCAATTTGTGTTTTCCGAAAGCTTGTCGTTTTTTGCTTGAGGAGTTTTATTTGTTGTATATATTGTAAATTTTGTACATTGAAATTTTATAGGAGTATTATTTTTCTAATTCTTTTGTTGTTGTTTGCACTCAAGTTTTGGTCCGGTAACTTGTATAATATTGAGGTGATTTGTCAAGTTTGATCATTTCGACTTGGGAATGTGTGGTAATGATTTAGTTAAAGTTTTGTACACGTTCGGGGTATGTGTTTATCGCTTTCTATACTTTAGCATATTCATGATACTTAGACTTTTTATAATTTTTATGACATTCATTCTTTTGTATACTTGTTCATTTGTGAATCACTTTAGTTTCTATCCTTTTTGTGAGGTAGCTTTCCATTATTCACATATGTTGGAGAGCACAATTCTTATTTTAACTGGATTTTATTATGCTTAATCTTTTGTTTGTGTTGATTGTATGAAAGCTTGAACATGATCAAGACATTTTTTGTTTCATTTTGAGCACAACTACCTTGACAAATAAGTCAATTCATCTTGTGAGTGTGTGATCATTAGTAACCCCTTTTAGCTTTTTATCGATATCCATGTTGTATTTTCTAAATGCTTGTCTATGAGTGTTTAGTTTCCCTTTTTGCATGGATGTTGATTCGTTGTTTTCTTGAACCCTCAACCATTGTTTGGGTTTGAATTTTTACCTTACCTTAAAAAGTAGGGAGTATTCACTTCAATGTATGGTTGAATTCAAGTTGGGGAGAAAAATGATTGTGTATTTATTGATTGATTGTGTTTGTTAGGTGTGATTCATTTCAGAACTAGTATTGTTTTAGAAAGTTTGATATAATTTTTGTATTTAGCATTTGTCTCATGTTTATGTTATCATTGTAGTTTAGTGGTAAGTATATTTCTTCGTGTCTACCGTTTTTCATTTGAGCCATAACATTTGTTTTCCGTTTTTCAAAACCTGTTGATTCGTGATTCTTTGATTATCTTCTTTTGCTTCTTTAAGTTTATTTGACTTTGCTTGAGGACAAACAATGTTTTAAGTTGGGGAGAGTTTGATGAGTGCTAAATTGTTGTGAATTTGAGTGTTAATAATTAGCGCTCATCGGCTTAATTCTTTTACTTTTTGTCAATAAACTCAACTTTAGTGTATATTCGGTATAATTTATGTTATAGTGTATTTATTGTGTTATTGTGTAAATATTATTGAGTTTAATTTATTTTATCTCATTTTTGTAGGTATCCAAGCATTGATATTTAGGCATTGTTAGATAGAGCGTTGAATAAACTTTCCAACGCTTCTGACCGGGCGTGAATCAGAGTTACGATTCAAAAGTTATCGCCGAAATGGTGCAGAATGTTGTGCTGGTTTTTCAACTTTCTGTCATCCGTCGTCGGGTGATGCTAGGAAAGTTGTAGCATGAGAAAAATAATATTTTGGTCGTCGGGCGACGCTTTTTGATCGTCGGGGGATGCTGGACAGTCAGAAATGTGTCTTTAGGTGTAAAAACATATTTTTTGGGTGAGGTTTTAGGTATTTTTGACCCCGACTTCATCACCCTTCATTTTATGATAGGATTAGCTTAGAAAATAACATTGAAGCTTGTATACGGATGATCCGGGGTGAATTGCTCATCAATCGTCGCTGATAAACTGGGATATTTGTGGTACATTTCTCTTCCTCTTTGTGTATTCTTTATGTGTTGAGTTTGAAAATGTATTTACTCTGAACTTATGTATATTTGTCACTCATGACGTTATATTAAACTTGATTTACAAATATTTGTCGATTGTTGTCCTGGATTTTGGTTTGTGCTAGAGATTTGAGTTGTTATAGACATATACTGTTTACATTCTTATCTAGGATGATTATCTGTTAGTTTCTGAACTCTAGAGATAAATTTAGAATTGACATCTACTTGGGTATCAGAGCTTAATGTCTATGTGTGGTTGTGTTGTGCTGAGAGATCGTCAGTACGATTACATAGTTGTTTTCTGTGTTGTTGAGGAGGTTGAGAGATCATTTTCTTGGTGATACAGTCGGTCTCTCAATTTGGGTTAGAAATGACTTAGGTTGTGAGTGATACGTAGTGACATTGATGAGTATTGTTAGGTTGAATGTAACTGGTCGATAGATTTAAGTTTGTGATGAGTAGATTATATACAAGCTTGATAAGTTCTTCCTTAGTTTTTACTTTTGTTTACATTTACTTTCTGTTGAAAACATTTTTTTTACAAAACCATTTATCCCCAAACTCATTAACGAGATATTTGTCGAACGAAAATTCAATAACCAATCTTTGTGGACACGATAAATTCCCGGATAAATATTTTCAAAACTTTTGTTGCTTGCTGCTACACCGTTCCAACACGGACTTTTGTGAGACAGGCCTAAACGGAGCGGGCATGTCTGTTTGCCACCCTTACTCGTGAGGGATGGTGTTAAAGTCTCCGCCCAAAATCAATCCTCATAACCGATATTCATCTTGACATTGAATAGTTCTTGCCAAAGAACACACCTGATTATTATGCTCAGCACACACACCTAAATAACCTTCACATAAGAAGCTATATAACGGAGAAATCCTTTCCGCCACAAAGTTACAATCCCACCCGTTAAACCACAAACCCTTTTTATAGGTGATGTGAAACTTTAATCACTCAAATTTGTACTAAACAATTAGAATGGAAATAACACATAGATAGAAGAAACGAAATACTTTATTAATTTTAAATAAAATTTGAGTATAGCAGGAAAAAGTAGATAAGCAATAAGCAAAGAAAGCAAAACACACAAACACGTGAGTCTACTCCCATAAAAACTTTAAAAGTAATTACTTTAAATTAGTTTGCGACTCAAGTAACCTAAATAATTTTTTTTCCATGTTACAATGTATACTCTTTCAATTTATTGAATTGGTCATGTTTTAGTGAGATATGGGTCGCGCGTAAATATGGGTGAGTCCAAGGTATTGCTATTCTAAAATTTCAATATTCAAACCACTCATAGTCAAATAAAAGCAATAAACAACTCAATTTCACTCCCTATATATAAATGCATTGTGTCTCTTCTTTCATCAAACAACAACATATTTCATCACATACAAATTGATTCAAACATACATACAATAAACTCTTAGCTCAAAGCTCAACAGATTTTAGAGACATGACTTTCTCTTATAGAATGATCTTGTTCAGAGTTCTGCTCCTTGTACTAATCATTTTTGTAACATCTCAAACAAGAGTAGATGGCAGACCATTATCCATAAATTACTATGAATGGTCTTCTTGGGGTAATGGACTTCTCTTACAATCTCTTCCAAACGCTCCTGCACCTCCTTCAACAGGAGATCATACTCATCCTTAATCATATTAACCTACACTCACATATACTTCTTTCAAATTTATTGAAGTTTTAATGACTTTAACACTCTTTGTCAGTGGGTTGTATCAATTTTTATTGGTTGCATGTCTCGCATGCAATTTTTTCTTTCATATGGAAGTCCTTATATTCTTGTATTCACATTCAGTTTCAATCACCTCGCATAATATATCTTAACAAAGTTGAGATATATTCTCGTGGTATGTATATTTGGACTAAATATAAATAAATGTATAATTCTTTCGATTTAGTACATAAATATTGATTTTGAAAGAAGTTTTACTCTTTCAAAAGTGATTGCTATCTTTTGCCAATTGCTCTTTAATAAATTTACTTTTGTTAATGCATAATAATCAATGATGAATAAAGAATAAATTTAAACGAGTAAAGAGAATGTCGGTCGTAAAAACGGCAAGAGAAATAAATATTGTTATTATTTTTATTATATTTATAATTAATTTATTTATATACAAAAGAGAATGCCACATAAACCCTAATAGAATAGACTTAATAATTAAATTATCTAAAATAATTAAAAATACTAAAATATCTTTTAATGTCTTTCGCACTAAATCTACATCGGGAAAAATTTTGGTGTATAATAATAATATTCATTAGTGTTTAAAATTAGCTAAACAAAAGCATATAAGAAGAGAACAAAGATTGACAATGATTTATAAATAATATTAACTAGATTAATATCCGCGCGATGTACGGTTGTAAATTAACTTATTCATTTTTATTAAAATTTAAATATATTAAAAGTTGGTTTCGACAAAATATGATTACTAAATTTATATTATAAACTTTTTTGTGAATTATAATAGAGATAATAATATAAATTAATCACATAGACAAATATATATTTTATTTGAAAAGAAAGTATGTGTGTAAATTGATAGTGATATCTGTAATTTAGGTTTGCAAACTTACGTATCTATAAAGTAGTTTTTTTGTTTTGTTTTTACTCATGTTTTTTTTCCACTTATCTTTTATTTAAATATTTTACTTTAATTTGTTAGATATATATATTTTATTTTGGTTTTAAATAAAATTAAAAATTTATTTACAATTATTATCAAATAAAACTTTCAATAACTTTATTAAATTTATGTCTATTTTGTCGAATTTTATAAGATTGTTGCATACTATATTATTTTTTAAAACTAACTTAAAGTATTTATATTTGAAAATTGTGCAAGAATTACTTTAAGATTAAAAACATTTATGTCAAGTGTTATTTTTATTGCTATAATTTCAGGAAAAACAAAAAATATTTTATTGTGTTTGGATTTTGATATTTCTTTTATTTTTAAAATTTGAGAGAAATATTCTTAATATAAGAGAATATATACATAGTTGGAGTAATGATTGACTTGCTAATTAGACCATTTTGTCTAAAATAAGATAAAAATATTTTATTATACTCTTATCTCTTTTATATAGTATTTTGTCATTTGTCACTAGGTTACTATTTGATATTATATAAAAAATATAGTATAAAGTATATAGACAGCATAATTTTTTTTGCATACTATATTATATTTTAAATAAGTGTAAAGTGACTTATACTTGAAAATTATGTAAGAACTACTTTAAGATTAAAAATATTTTTTTCAAGTGCTACTTTTATTGCTATAATTTATTAAAACAAAAAACATTTTTATTGTATTTGAATTTCTACGTCTCTTTTATATTTGAAATATGAAAGAATATTTTTAATTTAAAGGAATATACATAATTGAATTAATGATTAGTTTGTTAGATCAATTTGTTCAAAATGATATTTTATTTCGTCTTTGCGAGGGTTCAAACCTGTGACCTCAAATTTGTAAAAATATATGATGAAAATGAGTTTTAAAATGTGCCACATAGGACAATAGGATGATGTGGTAAATTTTAGAGTTTTACTTGATGATATGTTAGAGTTATAATTGATGTGTTGTTATAATATTTGATGCATTGACCTTAATATATTATATAGATATAGATTATATAGATAGAGATATAGATATAAATATAGATGATTGTTGCATGCTATATTATTTTTTAACACCAACTTAAATTACTTATATTTGAAAATTATGTAAGAACTATTTTAAGATTAAAAATATTTATTTCAAATGCTATTTTTATTGCTATATGTGATACGGTGGCAGAACCGACTGTTATACTGGTTTTGCATTTTTATTCGTAAATATTGCGGTAAGTGTGATACGGTGGGAGAACTGACTTGAGGGTTTTTCATTTGATCGCAAATGTTGCGGTTAGCAAGAGTCGCCACCGACTTTTCTTTTATCCAAAAGGAAAGGTGAAAAAGCACAAGAGAGACCTTTGAGATTATTTCTTTAGTTCGGGGGGTAGATTATGAATAGGGAAGGTATTAGCACCCTTTTTATCCATGGTTTTCCATGGGCTCTTAGTTACTTGCTAGATCACTTGCTTTTGTTTGAAATTGTGCTTCGTGTGGTTTTTTGAAAGTATTTTGAAAAAGGCGCCATCGTTTAGACAAACTTTGTAATGATTCTCGTTCGTAAGAATGTATACAAAGTGTTGATCTTTTGAAAATGTTTTCAAGTTTGAAAGGTGTTTTTGAAAGTGTAGGTGATTATTTTTGAAAATAGCAAGGATGTTTGTTTTGAAATGGAGCAAGTAATTAGGAGCAATCTACCTACTCAAATATCTTTCTTGTTCATTTTCTTTTCCTTTGACATTGTTGTCTTACCATTGATTTGATAAGCAAACCTATCTTTGGATGTAAGCGGGACGGGCGTGGGTCATCGTATAGCCATGATTATCAATGTTGCAAGGTATCTTAGCATTCTTTTTTGAGGGACTAAGATCATTTGTAAGGCAACTTAGATAGCGTCATCGAGGGACTATGATCTTTGTATTTGCTTGTTTTTGCTAAGATACCTTACATGCGTAATATGGCCATTTTGTATAAGGCAACCAAGTAGAGTTTACCCGAGGGGTGCTTGGGTGCAAGTGTATTGATTTACATGCGTAGTTTTTGTCTTTGATTAGTGTTTTCTATTGATTGGTTTTAGTCTTTCCATACAAAACTCTAATTACTAACAATTATATTAAAGCGATAAGTTACGGAAATGTAAAGTCCTACGCTATTACATCATTTAGGGGATGAGGGTACAATTTACAAATAAGGATGAAGTAGGAACTTGAATATTACAACCATGTCGAATAAGCATAAAGGAAACGTAAAAACAGTGTAAAAAGAAGGAAAAAAATGAATTTTAAACTATTATGTGTCGACACAAGCTCACATGCATCGACACATAACTTTCCTTGCCCTTGTATTACCAAATCAACTCAGTATGAGTCGATACATAATGGTATGTATCGACTCATACACTACACGTGTCAAGTCATACGTGCTTTGCGTCGACTCATACATTGTTTTTTTCTTCTGTTTTGGGCCTGTAATGCAGTATGTATCGACTCATAAGGTTATGTGTCGACTCATACATTGTTTTTTCTTCTGTTTTAGGCCTATAAAGAAGTATGTATCGACTCATAAGGCTATGTGTCGACTCACACTGTCATTTTTTCTACTTCAACATTGTCTTGCTGCATACATGGGTTAGTTTTCAACACATAATGAAAAGAATGAAAGATAAACAAAAGTTTAGCTTCAAGGACAATGGTTACTACATTTTTGTCTTCAAAAATGAATTACTAAAGTCAAGAAACTTACCTTGGGGTTGGATCTTTATACTCTGAATTTGAGTTGTTGTCTTGACTGTTATTGAAATTGGAAGAGAAAACAAAGGTGTTGTAGAAGCTTGTTTTTGAGTTTGAACAATTTCTAGGTGATGTATGTGAGGTGCTTAGATGTTTAGACACAGCTTACAAGGTGTGAGAGTTCCAAATATTTGGACTTTAAAACTCAAGAGTGGAAGCTTTTTTGGACAGTTTTGGTTTTTGATGGCTAGTTTACAACAAGACTTATGGCTTTTCTCTCTATTTTTCTAACCTTTTCCAACCTCTCTCTATTTTTATAACCTTTTCCATACCTCTTTCTCTTGCAAATGCTTCTTCTATTTATAGGCAAGGGGTTTGTGCATATGAGCTGACTAGGTTTGCAAGACAGCATGTTATGGTTTGGTTGGATTACAAAGATCAAACTAAGTCAAGTACTCCATAGTCCCAAGATGAAGTACCAAAGTTGCTGGTATAGAGGAGCTACTTCTCATGATTTATGGTGGAGTATAATCAGCAACAAGCAAGGTATGGGCTCAAGACAAGCTTTGTATAAAAAGCTTGCTTTTCAAGAATAGCAATGGTGCCTTTATGCCATAAATGGAAAAATCTTTTGGGCAATGGTTTAAACCCTTGGGTAATAGCTCAAGAGTGGGTGTAAGCATTAAATTATGATGATATTTTCAAGCAAGGAGGCCTGCAACATAAGATTATGCAGCAAATCAAAAGGGTTTTTGTTATGTCACTACGCCAAAAACTGCTTTTTGCAGCGCCTCTACTAAAGCGCTTATTGAAAAAGCGCTGCCATAGCCTTCACAAAAAACAAAATTAAAAAAAAGGGAAACCTACGAAGGCGCTTTTTTAAAAGCGCTGGCATAGGTGGGGGATACGAAAGCGCTTTTTAAAAAGCGCTGGCATAGGTGGGGGATACGAAAGTGCTTTTTAAAAAGCGCTGTGGAAGATTGGCCTTTGAAAGTGCTTTCAAAAGCGCTGGCATAGCTGGACCTATGAAAGCGCTTTTACCCTAAAAAGCGTTGGTAAAAGCCCCCCTATGAAAGCGCTTTCAAAAGCGCTGTTATAGCTTATATTATTTTTAATTTAATAAATTAAAACATCAAAATAACATTATTCATTCTTTTCTCTTCTTCAAACGCAACTCTTCTTCCTCCGTCTTCGTCCGTCCTCCGGCCGTCGTCGCAAGTCTTCGTCTTCATCATCATTTGGAAGAAGGGCAGTGATCAAGTGTATAAGTCATCATCATTTTCTTCATCTCTCAAACACCCAACTCAAAATATTCTCTTCAAGGTAAGTTCTTAGTTAGAACTTGGGGTTAGAAGCTTAGGGTTGTATGTTCATGTGTGGTCTTGTGCTAATGCCTGAAATTCATGACAATGGTATGATTATTGAGTATGCATGTACCGATTTTATGTTTTTTTGTTCCCCAAGCATGTTAGTATAGGTTAGGGATGGATGGGTGGTGGATTGGGGTGATAAATGTGATGTTAGAACACTAACCTTTAATTCTCGCATTAGTTCTGTCTGAAGCACCCTAAAAACAGAACACCGTATCATGTGTTAACTGAGTTTATCTATATAACCTCAGCCATTACATTAATCTGAAGTATAACAAAACTAGATGAAGAAAATATCATCAACATGTTGTCTCTAACACTGACCTATATGTGTCATCCACTAACTTCATCACTTCTGCTTTTCCAAGAACATTCTTCTTCTTAGCACATATGTTGAAAACTGAAAAATAAACAAGTTGCTTAGTTTACAAGAGAAAGCGGAGGAACATAAGAAACACAACTTCACATATTAAAATCACAAAACTGAACTAGAAGCATAAAAGTTAAATATTCCAAAGTTTTCATATTCGATAAACCATGTCATAGTAGAAGTTACCACTACTCCTAAAGCAGTGTTTGAATAGAAAGTTAAAATTAGCAGGTCCAACTAGTCCAAGCCTCAAATAAGATTGGAAATGCAACTCAAACAGTATAAACATGTTTGACTCAGACATTTTGGAGCCAACCAGCTTTCTCATTTGAAGATATTCAAAGACAAATAAAACATTGTATAAAAACTTCTGTATAAAAATCTTGAGCATTTGTTTCACATTCTTTTATTTGAATTTTGAGTTGTTTATTGTCCCATTGGATAGAGGACACTATTATTTTGAGTTTTTTTTAATGTTGTTCCATTTGAAAACTGCTTTTATTTTTTTTAGTTTTGAAAAGTAAAAATGCAAAACACCTTAGAGTTGTTTCCCTTTCAAATTTTGAGCTTTAAAATCAATATAAAAACACAGAAAATTTGTAAGTTTTCATCAATGTCATAGTGGCAAGAATTTGCAAATGTGATTAAACCTTTAGAACAGTTTTGGTTTAGACAAAGGATATGGTTTGTCAGCGAAAGAGAGAAAGTACTAGAATTAGACAGACATATTAAGAATGTGAGATCATAGCAAGGTCACTCCTAAACCTCGATCTAACACTTAAATAGATATAAATCTAAGAGACCTAGGATTACTAGGAAGGTAATGTATGTTTAATATTAATTTGTCTTGTGTAGTGCAGCATGAGAAACCCCCATATAATAAATCTAGGGTCAAATATTACATGTACACTTGAGATGAAAATATCATCGAAACTGAATTTCATTAAGCTAATCAATCAGTACATGGAACCATTCATCATACAACTAGAATTTTTAAATATACACTTAAAAATCAGCACATAAAACTGAATCCATATGTACTTGAAACCTTACCCTATCACCAGATTAAAATTATTAAGGAATGGGATAACTTCTTCACAGAAGAGTTCTTAAAACTTATGACTATTTTAGGTACTATGATTCCATCTTTAATAGAAGATAAATTTTAATGCTAATAAACTTGTTTAGCAACTTGGCAACCTTAAGGCTACTTATCCAACAAAATTAATCACTGAATTTGAGAAACATCTTTCTCAGAATCAGGCGAAGTGGTCTTGATCGGAGCCCAAATGTCTGCACCATTGCCCTCAGCAACTCCAATAGTAAATGAGACAGGAAAAAGACATAACCCTCTACTCCTAAGGCTGCATGACTCTGTATCCTGCAGAGGTAACAATTCTATTATAATTCATAGTATTAAGAATAGTTTTAAGACCACATCATCTAAGTTGACAAAATCCTTAGTATTCATGTTATTCTCACCTGCATCTGGATTGCTGGTGTAGTTTCGAGGTAAGGAGCACTAAGCAGCTGTTAAAACATTAAGAGAAAACATTTACATAAGATCAAAATCCTTAACTTGTTTATGAAGGAACCCTATGTATTCCATCACCTCCTTTAGAACAGAAGATGTATCTGTCTGCAGATAGAAATTAAGGAGTCTTTTAGGCTCACAGAAACTTAGAACATCACTAGTTATAGAACATTATGCCAGGAATCAATTGTTGCATACCTTTCCATATGGTGAAACAAGCTGTTGAAGAGCAACAATTCGTTCGCCAATCTTTTCCTTCCTATCCTATTTTCAGAAACATTAGAAATTTCGTAAAAAAAATGAGAGAAAAAAGAGAGAAATTTCAGCGAAGATAATCATTGAAGATAATCAATGAGAGTTCATTTCAACAAGTTGGTTGAATACAGGTACTTCCTCTAAGAGAAAACTACCCAAGGACACTAGTTCCTTTAAGACCATGTAGAAAGAATTGGGTACAGAAAATAGTTTGACTTTAAATGCATACAGAAAGAAAAGGGGAAAAAAAGGAAACAGTACTATTATTAAACAGAAAAAGTTAATAAAGGAGAAAGAAAAAGTAAAGAAACCTTAGTGGTGATCGATAAATCAGGCTTTTGCTTTTTAGATGCAATGGAATTATAATTGCTTTGATCAACAGAGCAAATGCTCCTTTTATGCTCCATCATCTTTCTAACATCTATCCCCTCTTCACTCTAGTAGCAACAACAAAGAAAAACCATGTGTTAGAAAAACCATCTACCATCTATCTCTATCTCCTCCAATGAATAGTACGGGTCGCCTGCAGCGTACAAAATCTTGTTTAGAAAAACCATGAATGAATCTAACAAGCGTACAAAATCTCCCCAACCACTTCAGTTGAATAATAAAGGATATCTTAATTGACAAAATGCATAACGACATATGAACAATTAATTTGTTTATCAAAACAAGACAATGACTATTCATGAGAGAATCATAGGCTTTGCTTTTGGGTTTGAGTTTTCAAAATCATAATTTTTCATCTAGTAGCTAGACTCTTAAAAAGTAGTGAATAACTATGAGTTGTTTAGCACATGCTTAAGGTGAGGCAAGAATAACTATGAATTTGATTACCTGATATGTTGAATTTCTTTACAGGTAATTAATTATTATTTTTCTATAGTTGCGTGACTAATTAGTTGCTATAGTCAAACCATGGATAAAAAATGGATGACTGCCAATCGATTGTCGAAAGAGTATGAGGATGGGGTATCAGAATTCGTTAAGTTTGCCGTTGCGCACGCCAGAGAACCCAATGGAATGATATGTCCTTGCTTGAGATGCTGTTATGGGAGACGGGTTGACGCGGTTCAGTTGGAATCGCATTTACTGATGCATGGAATTGATAGAAGTTATGCATGTTGGAATTTGCATGGTGAGAAAAGTAGCGGGAATGTTGAATCGAGTTATAATACGACGTATGCTTCAAATGAGGATTTCGCAGACGCATACGATTATGATCGAGTCGAAGAGATTGCAGAAGTGCTTGAAGAAGATCTTGAGGATTGTCCCAAAATGTTCGAGAGGTTGGTAAGCGATGCAGAGAAACCGTTGTATGATGGTTGTACAAAATTCACAAGATTGTCTGCGGTGTTAAAGTTGTACAACTTAAAGGCGGACAACGGATGGTCGGATAAAAGTTTCACACAGTTATTAGCCCTCGTGAAAGAAATGCTACCAGAGGATAATGTTCTTCCCAATCGAACGTATGAGGCCAAAAAGATGTTGTCCTCTATTGGCATGAGCTATGAAAAGATACATGCATGTCCAAAAGATTGCGTTTTATTTCGAAACGAGTACGCAGTGTTAAATGAGTGTCCTAAATGCGGTGCCCCTCGATATAAGGAAAAGTTGTCTCCGGAAAAGGTGTTATGGTATTTTCCTATAATTCCGAGATTTAGGCGCATGTATCGTAGTGAGACCGATTCAAGACACTTGACTTGGCATGCAGATGAAAGAATTATTGATGGGAAGTTGCGACATCCGGCAGACTCACCATAGTGGACGAAAGTTGATATTGATTATCCTGAATTTGGAAAAGAAGCAAGAAATCTTCGCTTGTCGTTGTCTACTGATGGAATGAACCCGCATGGTATTCAAAGTATCTCACATAGCACCTGGCCTGTGATTCTTATGATATATAACCTACCTCCGTGGCTATGTATGAAGCGTAAGTACATGATGCTATCTATGTTAATTTCTGGGCCCAAACAACCAGGGAATGACATAGACGTGTACTTGGCACCCTTAGTCGAAGATTTGAAGTTTTTGTGGGAGACCGGTGTGGAGGTTTACGATGGGTATAGGAAAGAAAGTTTCAACTTGAGGGCGATGTTGTTTGGAACAATTAATGATTTTCCGGCGTACGGAAATCTATCAGGGTACAACATTAAGGGTCAAAAAGCGTGTCCTGTTTATGAAGATGAAACCGATACGATGCGATTGAACTTTTGTCAGAAGAATGTTTTTCTCGGTCATCGTAGATTCTTAAATTCTAATCATCACTATCGTGGGTGGAGAAAGGCATTCAATGGAGAGGCAGAACACGGTAGAGCTCCACATATGTTGACAGGTGATCAGATTTTTGAAAAGGTGAAAGATGTGAGTACTGAGTTTGGCAAGCCTTTTGCACATAGACTTGTCACGAGTGGGTGGAAGAAGAGGTCGATTTTTTTTGAACTTCCATATTGGAAGTCGTTGTACGTAAGACATTTCCTCGATGTTATGCATATTGAAAAAAATGTATTTGATAGTGTTATTGGTACGTTACTCAATATACAAGGAAAGTCTAAGGATGGCATTAACATAAGGAAGGACATGTTAAACATGGGAATTAGAACTGAATTGGCACCCGTGACGAAAGGAAGACGCACATATCTACCACCTGCTGTTTACACTCTATCTAGAAAGGAGAAGAAAATATTGTGTAAGTTCCTCAGTGAAGTTAAAGTTCCAGAAGGCTACTCATCAGATATTAGAAGACTTGTGTCAATGAAAGACCTAAAGTTAAAGAGTTTAAAGACTCATGATTGCCATGTTATAATGGAACATTTTCTACCAATAGGTATACGTTCTATTCTGCCAGAAAAAGTAAGGAGCGCAATAACTAAGTTGTGTTTTTTCTTCAAGTCAATTTGCAGCAAGGTGATCGATCCTGCGATCTTACCAACATTGCAAAAAGAGGTGGTTGTTACTTTATGTGAGCTTGAAATGTATTTTCCTCCCTCGTTTTTTGACATAATGGTTCATCTAGTCGTTCATCTTGTCAAAGAGACACAGTTGTGCGGACCAGCTTATATGAGATGGATGTACCCTGCTGAACGTTATATGAAAATTTTAAAAGGGTACGTGAAAAACCGAAGTCGACCAGAGGGTTGTATTGCGGAACGATACATTGTTGAAGAAGCGGTTGAGTTTTGCACTGAATATCTATCAAATGTTCAATCAATTGGACTCCCCAAATCTCATATTGTCAAGAAAAAAGAAGGAAAAAGACTAATTGGAAATAAAGTTGTGACAGTGTCAATGGTCGAACGGGATCAGGTGCATTTGTATGTTCTGCACAATGAGATTGAGGTTGAGCCGTATGCTGAAATGCACAAGGGTGTTCTTCGAGGTTTAAATCTGAATAGAAATGAGAATTGGATAGTACGAGAGCACAATCGAAGTTTC
This sequence comes from Vicia faba, assembly GCA_948472305.1. NCBI lineage: Eukaryota > Viridiplantae > Streptophyta > Magnoliopsida > Fabales > Fabaceae > Vicia > Vicia faba. The sequence continues at coordinate 857,397,192 of OX451740.1, read as the reverse complement.
ATACCGTGGTTTAAGGAACAAATTTATTCAAAGTATCGTTCGGATCCTGCTTCAGTAACAGAAAGGTTGAGATGTTTAGCATATGGTCCAAGTATGATTGTGTTTTCTTATAGCGCATACGCAATTAATGGATACACATTTTATACCAAAGAACAGGATGATAAAAGTACTATGCAGAATAGTGGTGTTACCTTGGTAGCTGAAGCGATGCACATATCAAGTGCGAATGACTTAAACCCGAAATTTGCAAATCTGTCATATTTTGGGGTTATCGAGCGCATTTTGTTGTTTGATTACGGGAAGTTTCAGATTCCTGTATTTGATTGCAAGTGGGTTGAAAATAATAATGGCGTACGAATGGATAAGTCAGGATTTTTGCAAGTGGATCTCAATAGGGTGGGGTACAAAGATGAACCCTTTATTCTAGCCTCTCAGGCTAAACAAGTGTTCTATGTCAATGATCCGACAAGTACGAAATGGTCTATAGTGCTTTTGTCTAACAAAGTAATTGATGAAAACATTGGAGATCAAGGTGATATTGGCGTTGGCATTGAATCTTGTACAAGAAACGATCAAAATGAGAATGAACCTTGTACTAGAGATGATCATAATGAGGGTATTTGGATCAATCCAACCATCCGAGTTGTTAACAGAAGCGTAAAATATATTGCTACCAAGAAAAGAAAGAGACGTTAGTGAAAAAGGTATTATTATAATTATAGCCTAATATTGTAAGTAATATGTGAATAATGTTTTGAATTTTTGGCATATCTTTTGAACCGTTTTGAATTTTTGCGAATGTGACTAGTGTTTATTTAGTAGAACAATGTTTCCGGAGCTGATGGTGAGGTTTATTTCTTGCAAGTTTGGTTTTTTAGCATTTTATTCAATTTTGAGTTCCTTTAGTGCTATTCATATCTTTTTCGACTATCCATTTTCATGTAGTGTACTAATGTGCTTGTTTGACTTTTGTTACAGGTCTAATGGCTAGCAATGAAGAAAACCCGCAAGGAAACCAACAAGAAAACCCACCAGGAAACCAACAAGATCATGAAATCTCACAAGAAACAAATCATGCAGCGGATGATACTTCAGCAAATGATGTTGCACGAGGCATCACCATAATGCGCGAAATCATTCGTGCTAGAGATAAGGGAGTGATATATAATGTAGATTGGAATCATTCAAATCAAGTAGTTGGGGTTAATGCTTCAAAATTCACAAGCTACGTTGGTACACTTGTTCGTATGCATGTGCCAATCTCCATATCTAGATGGAATGCGAAACAATGTGAAGCATTGAAGCAAGGAAAAGAAATGTTTTGGGAAGATGTTAAGGTATGTATGTTATATGGTTTATATGGTTATATGTTTATAAGTTTATAAGTTTATATGGTGTATATGGTTTTTAAACTACTTATATGTTTATATGGTTTATATGGTTTTTAAATTACTTATATGTTTATATGGTTTATACGCAGCGGTCTTTTAACGTTCCAGATGAGCGTAAAGGCTTCGTACTTGGGTTGGCCGGGAAAAGATTTAGAGGGTGGAAAAATCTGTTGACGAACACCTATCTTAAGGATGACAAAGGAAAGTGGCTGGAAGAGTTCCCGGCCGGAAGGCCAGAAAAGTATAATCTTTTCATTAAACAAGAAGATTGGACTGAGTTTATTAGACAAAGAGATGACGAATTCCGGCAAAAGAGTGCCAAAAATAGTGAGAGAGCATCAAAGCCCGCGTATCCATACAAAAAAGGGCGTTTGGGATATGCGCGCTTAGAGGAAAAAATTGTAAGTAATAAATAGAAATGATATGTTCTTATTAATTGTCTAAATGTGTTGTATTTGACGATCTAACCGTTTGTTTCTATGCATAGTTAGAGGAGACGAAAAGTGATGAAACCTCACTTCCAGCACATTTGCTGTGGAAGGAAGCCCGTGTGGGCAAGAATCAAGCTGTTGATCCAAGTGTTCTAAGAATTTATGATGAATGCGTAAGTATAACATTGTGTCTTTAATTAAATCAAATTTTTATGACTATTTAATTGATTTTTTTATCTCCATTATTTTCAGGAGACATTGTCACAAACGGAGTCCACCGGTGACGACCAGGATACGAGGAGCGTACTTAGTAAAGCACTGAATGTTCCTGAGTATTCCGGTCGGGTGAGGGGTAAAGGTCATGGTGTGACTCCAACCTCTTTCTACCAGCATCATCGGAAAAGAAATCCTACCAATGCAGAAGTGATGAATGTACTTATGGAATTACAAGCAAAAGTCAATGCATTGGAAAGAGATAAAGAGGTATTAATGAGGGAAAAGGGCAATGCGGCAATGGCGAAAGAAACTAGTGACAATGCTAGTATCAACCGTCAGAATAAATTTCCTGAGGTAATTATAAATATATTGATAAATCTCTATTGTTCAAGTTTCTCATTTTTATTCCACCTCTTTCTATTATTGAATTAAAAGTAATATGTATGCATATTGGTTTAGGGCATTTCATCTTGCCAACTATACGTAATGGCATCAGATTATCACCTTGTTGGCAAGGGAAAAGTGTACAACACTTTGGGAGATTTAATTCATAATACACCGATCCCGGCTGGACACCTGAGAGTATCAGTAGATTATCCTATTGATCCCGATGCGTTGGTACCGGTACCTGACGTGGCCTTGGATATAAGATCGGTGCGAGACGCAGTAGGGTCGTTTGTTGCATGGCCCTTGGACCTCATTTTCATTGATGATGAGGTATGTTTAAAACCGTTAATATGAATCATTTAGATTTCAAATGTAAATTCTGAACCGTTAAGTTAATTATTTTTTAATATTAGCCTCCTACAAAACCCGCTAATAAGGGTAAGGAGATTTTGCAGCAAGGCGGCGAGTCTATGGCATCAATTCCAGAGGTACACTTAAATTGTTTATTATATGATATGAATTTAAAACTGAACGATTTTATAATTTACCTAAGTTATATGATTGTTAGGTATCTGCGAAAGTGTCACAACAAGTGACCCAGCCTGTTCGTAGCAGACCACCCCCGAAAAAGTCAATGCATAAGGGGGGAAGAGGCGGGGGAAGAGGCGTTTTTGTACCTCGATATCGGAATACACTTGGAGTACTTTTGGAAACCTCAGATTTGAAGTCAGGTGGTATTCGTCGAATCCTTATGGATGCAGATATCTTTGGTCTTGACTGCGAGGAAACGATAGGAATGGACGAAATGACTGAGATTATGACGCATGGTGAATTAGGCATCGGCAATGTTCACGCATACATCCGGTATTCCGATAAATATATCATTTAATTAGTTGAACAATTTATTTACACATTTCAATGAAAATAGTCTAATGTTTATATGTTTTTATTTAAGGTTGTTGTACGATAAAAAAATGCGCGAGACTGTATTGGCAAGACGCTTCCATTTCTTGTCTGCCCATATTGTCAGCGGAGCGACAATTGTCAGGGAACCGGGTTCAGTTAGGGAGTACTTAGTGAATCGATACACGGCCTACGTCGGCAACCCAGATAGCTTGTTTATTTTGTCGTATAACACTGTTCCAGTGGGGTGAGTTTTTCATTTATTCTAATATATCTTTGTTTATTTTGCGTAGAAACTTTTCTTCTAAACTGTTGCTTAAATTTTTAGAAAACACTGGTTGTTGTTGGCTATCGATCCGATTAAAGAAGTTGTGTACTTTCTGAATTCGGTAGACGGGGAATGGACTAACTATCCCGCTATGAAGGAAACTATTGATCAGTAAGTGAGATCGTTCTAACTATTCGTGTATATTTATATATTTAATTATTTCTGTGAGATTGATCTAAATATATGTTTTTATTTTCTTAGATCAATACAAATATTTCGTAGTCAAAGGGACGCACAGGTACCCCGGAGTAAATCATCAAATATTACTTGGATCAAAGTACAGGTACAAAATTAGTTGCTTATAATAATAGTTATGTTACTTGATAAAATTACACGACAACTATAAAATATATTCTGTTTTTCTATGCAGTGTCCGTTACAGAATAACGATGTAGATTGCGGATACTTTTGCTTGAGGTTTATGAAAGAAATCCTTCATAAAAATCAAGTAGAGATTCCAAGCACGGTATGGATTTATAACTTAGAATAATTTTGTATGATTTCTACATTTAATAACATCATGCATATACTGAAGTAATAATTTCTTATGTAGTACTTTGATGACCTATATACTATGTCGTACACGAAAGTTCAAGTGGAAGAAGTCAAAGAGGAAATATGTCAATTTTATGTTGAAAACAGATTATTCTGATGGGTATGAATAAAATATTATTGTACGTGTTAGTTTGATTGTGTTGGAGCCTTTAATATTGTTTGTTTAATTTACTGTGTTGTTCATATTCATACTTTGCAGGATGACGACCGTGTCGGTGGAGCATTATTTTCGATGTAATTATATATGATTTAGTTACATATGTATATATATATGGTTACAAATTAACACGATACTTTGTATGTGATTTAGTTATGGTTACAAATGTATATATGGTTACAAATTTAGTTATATATGATTTAGTTACATATATATAGATAAGGATTGAATATTATATGGTATACCGGTTTCTGTTAATATGATACCGATTTCTTAAAATATATGTATAGATAAGGATTGAATTACAGGTTAAATTATTGGACCAAAAAAAAATTACAGGCCGCACAGGGAACCTCAAATTATAGGTTTCATTTTAAAAAATTTGTATGAGCTACGAAAGCGCTTTTGGCTAAAAAGCGCTTTCGTAGGTAGGCAGGATAAATAAAAAAAAAATTAAATAGAAACCCCCTATCAAAGCGCTTTTTATGGAAAAAGCACTGTGAAAGACCCCCCTATCAAAGCGCTTTTTCCATAAAAAGCGCTGTAAAAGCCATGATAAATAAAAAAACAAAAATTAAATAGAACCCCTATCAAAGCGCTTTTTATGGAAAAAGCGCTGGGAAAGACCCCCCTATCAAAGCGCTTTTTCCATAAAAAGCGCTGTAAAAGGCCTGATAAATAAAAAAAAAAATTTAAATAGCACACCTATCAAAGCGCTTTTCAAAAAGCGCTGGGAAAGACCCCCCTATCAAAGCGTTTTTTAAGGAAAAAGCGCTGGGATAGGTCCACCTACGACAGCGCTTTCGTAGCCTACGGCAGCGCTGGCTACGGCAGCGCTTTTAAGCGCTTTTAAAGGGCAAAAAAAAGCACTGTGAAAGCCCATTTTCGTAGTAGTGCGTGTTCTTCACTAAAATGACTTGCAATTCAATAATGGATGCTCAACTTCATGCCCTTGAATCTCCTAGCTCAAATATGATAAATTCATGCTCTTGGATGTTTTGGAAAGCTTGAAACAACCTCTATAACTTCATGTTGGCCATTTTGACAAAATCATCTTGGAACTATGTGAAAAAATGCCAAGAAGTTGGGATAAAATCCTGAACAAAACCTGTTGAAAATTTCTCTAAGTGTTAAATGAAACTGTCATGACTTCATGAATTTATAACTTAAAATCCAAGAACTTATAGGAGAAGTTATGTAAAGAAATGTTGTAGATATCATGGAGATCTACAACTTTCATGTTGAAAGTTTCCCTTGAACCGTCTTGCATCTTGGTGAAAGAATGGCATGAAGTGATGAAATTATCATGTATAAAAACACAGAAAATTTCTAAATTTTGGAAATCTTGACTTTTCAAGTTGACTTTTGAATTTCTTGACTTCTTGATGATCAAGCTTGATATTCTTGAATGTATTGATGAAATTTGATCTCTGGAATGTAACGTTGACCAAAAAAAGTCAAAGTTTGACTTTCCAGTATGCAATTGACCCTTTTGCCCTTGTGCCAATTCCAAGCCTAAATTGAGGTATCAGTGCTGCAACCTTGACGCCATAGAAGATCTTGTGAGAGAATCCTTGAGAAATGAGAGGACAAATTTTGGGGTACAACAGCTTCCCCTATTCAATCTTCTTAAACCTGAAGAGTTAGATTGGCGAGTCCGCCATTCGTGACTTGAAGGTGCAAGATGATTGAACACTAGAGTGCTCAGAAATTTGCACTCGAAGATGTGTTAGTTGAATGTGTAGGGAATGGGCTTAAAGATGCCATTTTCCCAATTTCAGACATTGGCTCCCTCCAGTTGGTAGAACCATTCAAGATGAGTCCCTGACAGACTATCTTGAAAGAAATGAACTCAAAAATTTCTATCAGCGGTGTGGGGCTGAATCTTTCTGACGTAGGAGTGGAGATGGAGTTTTGGGCAGGACACCCCATCATACTTTACAAAAATTGGAGCTTTGAACTTCTGCAGGATGACCACTCCCGATACCAATCCTAATTCTTCGAAATCCAGCCCAGGTATCCTCTGGGCTTCCATGGCACTCAAGCGATCTTACAACTGTTTGTATCTATCCTCAACAGGAGGATACTGCTCATTATTATAGTTGGTATCATTGTCAGAAACTTCAGGACTGAGATCCTTCTCCATTATTTCTTCTTCTTGATTCTCCCCTTCTTTGGATGAAGAGGTCAGATCAACTTGTCGCTTCAATCTCCCTTCAAACCTTCTGCCCATATTCAAAATACTGGCAACCTTCTTCTTTTTCTTTTTCTCTTTTAGGATGAGGGCTTTCAGATCCTCGTGCCCTTTTGCCAGACTTATGAACATTTATTGGAATTGGGCGTTTTGTGCCTGAAGGTCCTTGATGCTTTGTTCGGAAGACATTTCTGTTGAAATAAACAACAAAGAAGATGAGAAACATGTAATGGTACCTGTACCTGTAATGCTATGAATAGGATGCGCATGCAATGATTTCAAAGAATTTTGGAAATTTGAATTTGTGAACTAAAATAAAACAAATATTTTATTAGCTGAATTCAAAGTTCAAATTCCTTTTAGGCGTTACAATTAAAAACAAATCTAAAACTAGAAAAAAGTCAAAATTCCCATGGATACTTCCTCTTCGTGTCGAGATAAGCATTGAGTCCTCTTTCCTCATGGAGCTTCTTTGTGAGCTCCAAAACCTTCCTCTCCCAAGCATAGAATTGATCCATGTAAGTATCCTGCTCCTTCTTCAACTGAATCCAAGACCTCTTTAACTCTCCAAGATCTGTGGGCATATAAGGACAGAGAACCGTGTAAGGAATACCCCCTTTAGTAGTGGGTTCCACAATCACTGGTAAAATGGCCATATAGGGAATCATAAGTTTTTGGGCGCGAGCTCGTACTCATTTGAGGTAAGGTTCCATAGGAATGGAAGTCTTTGGCCCCAAAGCCCTGGCGCCAGACCTGTTTACCATGCCCCAAGCTTGTATGAACCTCCGGTGGTACCCGTGAACATCATCCTCATAGTTGAATACAATGCCCTCGATAATTAACTCATAGGGACCATCTCTTCGAGCGTAAACAAATTGTCGCAGAGCTAGACAAGGATTGTAGGTTATACCCCCTATGATGCCAAGTAATGGGACATTAGGGTACTCCCTGCAGCAGTCAATAATAGCAGTGTTTTCCATAGCTCGGGAACACCAGAGAATATCCATGTTAGCGAGTGACATTATCCTTTGTGACCAACCCAAACCTTCTTCATTCTTCAGTACGGACTTAGGGAGGTGAGAAATAAACCACCTCGACAGCAATGGCATGCAACACATGAGAACCCTTCTTCTCTTTATAGTACGAGTATGGAGAGTATGCAAAATATCTCTGAGCAAGGTAGGCACCGGATTGCAAGAGAGGAAGATCTTGATAGCATTCACATCTATGAATGAGTTTGGATTAGGGAATAAAACTACCCCATAGATTAGAAGAGCCAAGACCTCCTCAAAAGCCTAAAAATCCATATCATCCCAAAACATCTAGGTCTTATCTATCAGAAACTTGGCTAGAAAACCCTTGACTCCGCTTCTGGTTTCCCAATTGGATACCACGTCGGCCCGTTTTAGATGTAAAGCTGAGGCAATGACTTCTGGCTTAGGAACTTCTTCCAGACCTATGAAAGGCAACTGTTCAAGGATGGGTATGTCCAACAGCTGAGAGAATCCTTCCATGGTAGGCACCAACTGATAGTCTGGAAAGGTGAAGTAGTGGTGCTTGGGATCAAAGAACTGAAAGAGTGCACCCATCATCTTTTCATCAAAGTTTGAAGTAACCAGGTTGAGAAGTCGACCATGTCTCTTAGTGAACGCAGAAGTTTCAGAAACCTTTGATACTAGCTCTTTGAGTTGGGAAGGTATCTTCACAAAGATGATTCGAATGGTGTTTCTATGAATGGAAGCCATGATGTGCAAAACAGAACAAAGATAAATTCTCTTGGTCTTTGAAATGGTTAGTGCAATAAGAATGGATGCTATGTCATGATGCATGATGTTATGATAAACCACAGGTATAGCAAACAAAGACAAATCACACCAAGTTCTTAGGTTTAAGGCTTGCATGAGGTTAAAGGTCATACCCTCTTGAAGTTTAGTTTGTTTTAAACCTGTCTTAAAAAGTAACCGGGTTCTAAAGGATCTCAATATCACTGATCATCCTTTATCAGGCATTGTCTCGGCTCAAGCAATCTTTTCTTGCAGCCAAAATATCCCGTAAGTCTGATCTCAATGAGTGTAGCATCGAGTATCAACCAATCCCTAGCTCTATACCGAGGCCGGCTATCTCACTACTTTCTAATGGCCAAGTTTGTTCAACTAAGGTTCTAAGGTCTGTTAGTGCTTCACGACACCACGCACTGGCCCCGTGTTCTCCTCGTTTCCACACGAAGAATACTGGTACCAACCAAAGTTCCACACCAACACAACCATCACTTAAACCATATCGGTCTACGCCGTACAGTCTCCACGATCTATTGTTGTTTACCTAATGAGTGCCCCCAGATCTGGGTGTAGGATCTATAGTAACCCAAGCAAAAACCCTTTAAGAATAAAGCAAACAAACAAGAGAGCAATTTGAAATGACTTAGATCCTAAGGTATACCCCACTTTATTTCATTCCCCAACAGAGTCGCCAGTTCTTTGATACGGTGGCAGAACCGACTGTTTAATACTGGTTTGTGTTTTGCGTTTTTTGTTCGCAAAATGTCGCGGTAAGTAAGAGTCGCCACCGACTTTTATTTTATCCAATCAGGAAAAGGAAAAAGAACAGAAAAAAACCTTTTTCGAGATGTTTCTGAGTACGGGGGGTAGATTATAGAAAGGGAAGGTGTTAGCACCCTTTCTATCCATGGTTTTCCACGGGCTCTTAGGTACTTGCTCATTTTAAAATTTCTTGTGTGTGTGTTTGTTTTGAAAAGTTTTACTTCGTGAGAACCGTTGTATTAGTCCTCAAGAGTGTGACAAAATTGTTTTGAAAAATGTTTGTGTGAAAAGTTTTATTTGAGAAAGTACCTAAGAACTAATCTACCTACTCGAAAAAGGTCTGTTCGTTTTCCTTTAGACAACGCTATCCCATTATTAAGGAATAGGTAGCACCATCATTGGAGATTTTAGGGACGTTCGAAGGGACAAATACGATCACAAAAGCAACATTAGGAGGTGTTAGTAATCATCCTAAAGCCTTAAAGATATTTTTCCGAGGCAACATCCGTATGGGTCATTTGAGATCTTTCGAAGCTAGAGGACGACCACTAACAAACCCTATACTTCATGACCGTTTAACCGAAGGCAACCGAAGTGGAGTAAATCCTAGGAGTGAGCATGTGCGAGTGAACTTTTTCAGTTAATTTGTCTTTGCACATTTAGGTTATCTACCGTTTTAATTTTCAAATATTCTTGCCATGCAATCCTATTAGCATACATCTAACAATTTATAATTGCGAAAATTTAAAGTGCGAAAATAGAAATCCTAACTATTACATGGTTTTCGTAGATACAAAATTATTTTGACTGAAAATAAAATATGGAATTAAAACCTAATTAAAGCTATTACAACCTCGAAACAATTAAAAAATAATTAAAAGAGGTATTAAAACGCGCGACGAATTTAAATGCGAGGACGATTAGAAAACCTAAAATCTATTTGAGGAAAAAATATTTAAGTTATTTTTGAAGCAAAATTAATTTTTTACAAAAATCAAATCCTAATTTCTAATTGATTTCAATTATGAAAAGGAGTTAAATTTACCTAATTTTTAATTAAATTAATTAATTAAAGAAAATAAATCTTATATAAAAAAACATGATTTTTGGTGTCTTTATGATTTTTTTGGTTTTTTTTATGGTTAATTAAAAAATGGATTAATTTGTGAAAACAAAATAATTAAACAAACAAAATAAATAAAAGAAATAAATAAATAAAAAATTAAATTGGGTCTGTATAGAAATTGGAGGGGGTGTGTTGTTGAAATTATTACAGGCACACCAAGCTGAAGCCCAGTCAGCGCGTGATCCAGTGTGCTGGTCCCCTGATGATCTATGGTATGATTGCGCGTATGGGACGCTGGATCTGGATGTGATGAGATCTTGGGGGTTAGATATGAGGTCTCAAGGTGGACTTCGTTGGACATGGTGCATTAGAACCTGTAGGAAATATCAAGAAAATGCAAAAGCAACACGCCTGGGATCTAACCTCGGACGTGCACCTCATAGATTTCCTCCTTTGCCAATTGCACTGCCAAGTTCTTTGTTAATATAAACACATAAAAACAATATATTATGAACTGGTCAGTGACTATAACCAAAACGCGCGTGAAGTTTAAACCATCCACTCAAGTTGTGACACACACTCGTCTCCTCCAAGGGACTTTCGTCTTAGGTTCAAGGCTTTTACCCACGGACAATCAGCTATAGCTAAAAACCTGCAACCCTCAAATATCCTGTCTAGGCAATATAAATCAGATTCAAGGTCATGAATCGATTGGATTCGATCCTCTGATCATGATGGTATCCGTCTTGAGATCCAATTTTTCATGCATTTGAAAGCCCTAAAGCAATCATGTAAACCCTAGCAATGGTGTCTCATCCAACACGCACAAAAACATGCAATTAAGTATGTAAAAACATTCTAAAAGGTGATATAAACACGAATATATGCTCATAACTCAATGATCATGCATGAATTGTGAAAATCAAATTAAAAAAATATGAACGAACCGTGTTACAATTAACGCTCATTTCTTGATGTTTTAGGCCTTGAGGATGCTTGTTATTGCTTCAATTATCGCCCATGAACACGATTTGACCTTCATCACACCTTGATTTGGTCTGTAATTGAAGATCCGATTCACACTTTCTTGCCAAAATTTTGAGTTTTGTATTGTGCTTTCCACCACTGCCAAATCCTTGTTTTCGTGTCTGGCCTTATTCATTATATATCCCTAAGTGAATTTGGGTTATAAAAACAGCTATCATCTTTGCAATTTTTTGAAGATTTGATTTGGTTTTCATGTTGTATGATATCCTTCTAAATTTGGCCTAATCATGCCATTCTTGTTCCAATTAAACTTGATTCGATTTGATTCTAATATGCCAGCACAATGAGCTTGTGATTCTGTCCAAAAATTCAATCAAAACAAATCTTTGCTATTATTTACCATTTATTTGATTTAATTTAATTTTTAATTAATAAAAAATCAAAATAAAATAAATAATGAAGCAAATAACATGTGAGTGAATACTTGGGTCGTGGACCATGTTATAAGTGAGGTGCAAGCATAAAAAGTTAGGTCTATTTGGCAAAAAAATGTAATTTTGAGCATATTTGACTTTTGGCAATTTTGCAAAAAATGGTTAGCTTTGACAAGGCATATCTCTTCCAATTTTAACCCTAGAGAGGTGTTCTTTTACTTTTTAGAAACCTTAGGATGTACGCTAAAAAACCCTTTTTGTCTCATCTCAATTGGGTCTTCCATGTTTATGTAAGAAGCTTTGACCCAAAAAGTGTTTTTGTTGACTTTTCAAAAGGACATATAATGTGGAAATCCCTATCTTTTTGTGAATGCATATTTTGAACTTGAGGGCTGAATATGAATTGTAGGGAATTGCATCCTTTTCAAAATGAGCCTTGGATGGAAAATTTCTGATAAAGTATAAGGAAGTTATGCTTGGTCAAAGTTTGGTTGACTTTTCCTAAGAAACCCTAATTTAACAACTTTTGGGTTTTGAGGTATTTGGGGCATTCCTTGAGGAATCATGATCAACCCTTGATAAAATGATGTATATAACTTCAAAATGTTGATGTTGACCAAAAATCTTGAAGTTTGACTGTATGTGGGCCACAGTTGACTTTTAACCTAATATAGTCGATTCTCAAGCATCTGAGCAGTTGACTGAGCAAACTTCTTGTCCAAGGCTTGAAATTTGACATGCAAGGTCTTGAGAACATATAAGGACCATGGAGAGCATATGAAGTCTTTGGAGTTCACCCACCTTGATGAAAATGGAAACCCTAGTTTGAGGTACATTGCCTTAGGAGATAGTTTGTCTGGTCAACTCTTGGGCATCCTTGAGCAAGTTGAGGATCTCAATGGGCATGTATTGAGTAAAATGAGAGGGAAAATTTTGGGGTACAACATCACGCATTCACAAGTCGAAGCGATCAAACTTGACAAATCATCTCAATATTCTACAAGTTACTAGACCAAAACTTGAGTCCAAACAACAACAAAAGAATTAGAAAATAATACTCCTACAAAATTTACAATATTTACCACGAACAAAACTCCTCAAGATAAACATGACAAGCTTTTAGAAAACACAAATTGACATAACAAAACCAATACAAATAACGATATGAAAACCGGGTAAAAATGAATTAACAAGTTGAAAAGTGAAGATTTGAAGTTCAGAACATTTACTTGTTTCAAATTGTTAAAGCAAAAATCACCACACACATAAACAAATACAAACAAACATGCTTATTTTACGTCGTAAGCTTGATGCCTCTATTGTGCAGGCTAGTAATCTCCTCTCATCATGCCATGGTATTGTCACACCGTGCAAACCTAAAGAAAGTGTCATAACAATCACACAACAAATGTTACAAAAACGATATAATTCACAACAATACGTGAAAACACATATATGCACAAATATCATATACAAATTAATGTACAATTTCTATAAAACATATACGTTAATTATTAAACTCAAAAACAAAAGAATTATCGCAATGCGATGACAATATAATAAATCCCCGACAATGGCGCCATTTGGTTGGAAGTGGTGTAACGGCAAGCAACAAAAGTTTTGGAAATATTTATTTGGGAATTTATCGTGTCCACAGAGATTAGTTATTGAATTTCCGTTCGAAAAATCTCTCGTTAATGATTTTGGGGATAAATGGGTTTATTTGTAAGGAAAGGGTAAAAATTATTGACAAGAAAATAAATACATTAAATAGAAAAGAGAACCTAACAGGAAGAAATTTACACTACTCGTCACAAACTTAAACCTATTGATCAGTTGCACTCACCCTACTGTACTCATCAAAATCATCACGGACACCACGAGTGTACCCACAATGAAGGTTATGTCTAACGGCAAGTCGCGAGACCAACCGTATTACTCTATCGGCAATGTCTTACGCGCTACAACAACACGGAGACATTAAGCTTTAGCACCCAAAGTGAATATTAGATCTAAATCTATCTCTAGAATCTAGAAACTAATAGATATCCATCCTTAATCAAGATTTGTGAGGTATATGTCTATAACAACCCAAATCCAAACATAAAGCAAAAAGATCAAAGAAGACATCAAGATTGATTTGTAAAGCAAGCTTTATACAACACCATGATAAAAAATATACATATGTTCAAAGCAAATATACAAACATACCCAACAAATAGAGAAATACATAGAGAAGAAATGGAGAAAAACCAAATATCTCACAGATTATCAGCGCCGATTGATGAGAAATCCGATTTCGAATCATCTAGATGCAAGCTTCAATATTGTTTTATAGCTTCTCAAGACCAAAAATGGAGGTTTGATGAATTGGGACCAAAAATACCCAAAACATAACCTAAAAAAATGTGTTTTTGGCTCTAAGTACGCATTTCTGACTGTCCAGGATCGCCCGACGACCAAAAAGCATCGCCCGATGACAGCTGACAGTAAGTTGAAAAACCAGCACATCATTATGCACAGTTTCAGTCATAACTTTTGAACCGTAACTCTGATTTGTGCCTGGTTCAAAGCGTTGTAAAGCTTATTCAATGATCTTTCTAAAATGACAAAATATTAACCAAATTGATGATTTTTTATTCTTTGCTTTTTATCCTTATTCATTGAAGAGTTGCTCAAAATCGTGCGTTAGAAGCCGTGTCTTCGACACTTTATTGCTCATGCTCCAAATACGCATCAATACCTACAAAATGAATGGAAAACATCAAACGGTATCCTATGTACTCAAAAACATAAATAAATACAAACTAAATATATTTACACAAAAGTCGGGTTTATTTAACGAGATTAACAATTAAAAGTCGATAAGTGCAACAAAATGTATATACAAAAATAGTTACAATTTACACTTATCACTCATACTCCAAATACGCATCAATTCCTACAAAAGACATATAAACTATCAAAAGGTATACAAATACAATAAAACTCAATTAGATACTAAATATACACGTTTACATACAAAATGGGGTTTTATTCAATACAAATAGAATGATAAGTGCCACAAAAATACTACTAAAAATACGACTTTTTGGCACTCATCACTCTCCTAACTTATATAATTGTTTATCCTCAAACAAAGATCTCTGACCAAAAGAAACAAAAGGTAAAAATCCAAAGATTCACGAATCAACAAGTTTTGAAAAACGAAAACAAATACAATGGTTCAACTGAAAATGGAACATGCAAGGATACATACTTACCACTAAACTACGAAGACAACATAATCATTAAAAAATGCTTAATACAAAAAGCATACCGAACATTCTAAAACAACACAAGCTCAATCGTGAGTTACACCTAGCAAAAAGAATCTTTGATAGATGAAAAGCACACAAAATGAGGGTCTTTTAATTCACACAACAAACTTGCAAACAAAAGACTAAACTATACATTCATCCAAAAATTCATATTGAAAATACAAAAGCAAAAATCATAAGGACTTTTCAAGGTTGTAATGTGGCTTGATTAACAAACAAGGGGAAATTTCTAAAGGTAATTGAAATAAAAATATGTCTAATCCTAAGGGAGTAATCAATTCACAAAGGCTCAAGCATCATAATTTCAATTACACTTCTTCCACATTTGCAAATTGTCACACCAAAACACCACACTTATTTGCATAATTATTTGAACTATTTTTGTTTTTATTTTTCAAAGCTTTTTCATTTTTTTCCTTTATTTTTCAAAGTGAAAATATACAATATATGCGATATATACAAAACTCAAAACCATAGAAACTATTGCGATGTAATTCAATATAAAAACACCAATCCCTGAAAACGGAACCATTTTGTTGATGCAGTAAAGCAACAAGCAAAAGATTGGAAGTATTACGAGTTTTATCATATCCACATAGATTAGTGCGAGGGATAGAATACCATTCAACATTTTCCACGGTTCTGAGCTTAGGTTGAATTGGTTAAACGAAAAAGGTATTAACAGGAAAATAAATTTATTCTTCAGAGAGGAGAAACTTATCAGGCTTGAATTTAAACTAATCGTCACAAACTTAAACTTATCGGTCAGTTGTACTCAACCTACAATACTCGTCAAAATCATCACATATCTCTCACATCAGTGTCCATGTCTGGAGCATCAACGAGACTTATAACAACTAAGGTTATATTTAACCCAAATTGCGAGAACGACTGTATTCTTGCAGCGGCGATGTCTCGCACGAAACACCAACACTAAAGCATTAAGCTTTGATACAGAAGTGTCTATTAGCTCTAAATCTATCTCTAGAATCTAGAAACTAATAGATTTACTTCCCCAATCAATATTTGTGAGGTCTATCTCCACAACATCACAAATCCAAACATAAATGAAAAAAGATCATGGAAAGCATCAAGATTGAATTGTAAATCAAGTTTTATACAACGTCATGAGCGATAAATATACATATGTTCAAAGTGAAAGTACAAACAAACCCAATAAATAGAGAAATACATAGAGAGGAAGAGAAATGAACCAAACATCTCACGGATTGTCAGTGTCGATTAATTATAAATCTACCTTCGGATCATCCACATGCAAGCTCTAGAGTTATTTTCTAGCTAATCTCTACCAAAGAATGAGAGGTGATGAATTGGGATAAAAAATTCCCAAAACATAACTTAAAAACTATGAAAAATTATATTTATACAAAATTGAAAAACAGCAGACCTCGCTCAGCGAGGTAACACCTAAAATACACATTGACCACCTTAACACTACTAAGCGGGCTGACCCTACTAAGTAGTCTGGCCCTGCTAAGCGGGCTCAGTCGGCTAAGCGGACTGAGCTGACTAAGCGGGCTCAGAAAAACAACTTCTGCCATTTTGCTCAAAACTTCTGGTAGCATGCTACAACATGTGCTAAACAGGCTCCAGGCTTATTTTCTTCCAAAAATATGTATTTGAAGCCGTGCCTTCGACACTTTATTGCTCAATACTTCAAATATGCATCAAAACCTACAAAAATGAATGAAAAACTATCAAATGATACATAAATGACTCAAAAACACAGTTATACACAAAATAAACGTATTTACAAAAAGTTGAGATTTATTCAACAAATATTAACAAAAGAATCGACAAGTTCCATAAAACTTATATACACAAATAACTACAAATTGCACTTATCAATTATCTTTTTAGGCTCTTTGTAGAAAGACATAGAAAACACCTGAAGGATCGAAAATACCAAATTCAACAATGCCTCCCTCCCACCTACAGAGAGCCACTGATTTCCACAAGGAAAGCTTATTCTTCAAGCTAGTGATCACAGGTTTCAAAGTTTGACATCTGCGGGGATTAGATCCCACGGTTATGCCAAGAAACTTGAAGGGGATGAATTCAATGTTGCAAGAAAGGAATTGGGAGGCTGCCACCATAAAGTCTCCATCAAGATTCACACTGCATAACTTGCTCTTGAAATAATTAGCTTTCAACCCCGACACCATTTCAAACACACGTAAGACAACTTTCAAAGTCCACAAATTTTCCCAACTGCCTTTCCCAATTATCACAGTGTCGTCAGCAGACTGTATAATAATATGCTTAGAAAACATACCAAAATTGAAACCCTCAAAGTCCCCCTTCTGATCTGCTTTGTTAATCAAACACACCAAACCTTCTACCACTAAAGAAAAAAGAAAAGGGGAAAGAGATCCCCTAATGCTTCTGAGAACAAACCTGAGAATGTTCTAGCACACACAAGCATACGCTTGTTAGAAATCAACTTTCAAAATCATGCACGCCTTCTTCTCTTTCTTTTTAAGTCAATGATCTCGTTTAAAACCAAAACTCTATCAAGCAATTTCCTGTCTGGTATGATATCCGTTTAGGAAGAAGAAACCGCCTTAAAAAAATCTTTTTCAAACGATCTGCCAATACTTTTTGAAAGAATCCTTTACAAACATTCTATAAAACAAATCAGTATGTAATCTACAAGTTCTTGGGGATTCAAATACTTCGAAATTAAAGTTATAAAAGAGAGTGATTTCCTTGAGCAGCTTAGCATTGCGATAGAATTCGTCCATGAACATAACAATATCATCTTCCAGCAAATTCCAGAATTTGTTAATAAACTCGAAATTCAACACGTATGAACCCAGGCTTTTAGACCGTCCCTGTCCCAAACGAAATTTCTCATATCTTCAGTAGAAAATTGGCTTCTAAAAACTCCCAATCAAGCACATTCAACTTCTTGAACAAAGACGCATCCTAGCTCGGACTATGAACTGAAGGTTCAAAAAATTTCGCATAAAAAATTCTCTTCACTTCTCCCACTTTTAGGTACCGCAAGAATCAAATTTCTTCTCCGTTTATCCTTCAACATAAAGTGGAAAAAACGTTACTTTTAGTCCCCTTCTCTAAGTTACCTTATCCTAGACTTTTGTTTGAAAAGTTTCTCCTTACGATGAAGATTTCTCCAAACCTCACAAGAAGCATTCCTTTTTTTTTATCAGCCAACTCCTTCCTAATCTACGGTTTGTCATTCTGCTTCATCGATCTCATTAACCTCCTTGATTGCTTTTTCAACCTTTAAATCCAGCAAATCAAAGACTTCTGCTTTCCACATCCTTAGTTTAACTTTTAAGAATTTAAATTTCTCTTGAAAAAAAGGTCTATTTACCTTCCACCTTGAAAGAATTCCAAAACTCCTCTACAAAGCCCCCCAAAATCTTTATGGTGAAACCAACAACTATTGACCCTGAACGACTTAGGTCTCCGGTGTAAATCATTTTCCTTAATCCACACAGATGCATGATCATAAATATCTTTCTCAATAATTTCATGACAAACTAGTTTCCAACTATCAACCAGACACTCAGAAATAAGAATTTTTTTAAATATGCTTTTAGCATTGCCATCATTATTAACCTAAGTAAATTGATTCCCAGCTGTTTGAATATCAACACCATCTATATAATTGATGAACTCATTGAACTCTTCAATTTAACTTTGTTTACAATGGTTGCTCCCACTTATTCTCCCCTTCTCGTGAGTAGGGGTGGTAAAATAGGTCCGTCCCGTTGGGTATGTTTGTTTTAGCTGCACTTTAGTGTGGAGCGAGCCAAAAATTTAGACCCTCACCCTCTAATGTGACAGCTCCGCCTAATACCGTTTTCTTTGTGGGCTTTTACGGGCATGATTATTTGCATTTTTAGGCCTAAAAGGTGCAGTGCCCGCGGACTTTACTCGCCCCACACTCACTTTTTTGCAGGGTGGACCTAGATTTTAGGCCCTCATCCTCAACTATGCTCGCCCCGCCCTGCCCCTTTTTTTTTGCGGGATGATAAGTGCTAAATTGTTGTGAATTTGAGTGTTAATAATTATTATTCATTTGCTTAATTTGTTTGCTTTTTGTCAATAACCCTCAACTTTAGTGTATATTCAGTATAGTTTACGTTATAGTGTATTTATTGTGTAAATATTATTAAGTTTAATTTATTTTATCTCATTTTTGTAGGTATCCAAGCATTGATATTTAGGCATTGTTAGATAGAGCATTGAATAAGCTTTCCAACGCTTTCAAACGATCGTGAATCAGAGTTACGTTTCAAAAGTTATGGCCGAAACAGTGTAGAATGCTGTGCTGATTTTTCAACTTTCTGGCATCCGTCGTCGGGCAACGATTTTGGTCGTCGGGCGATGTTATGCGAGCTATAGCGTGGGAAAATGCTATTTTGGTCGTCGGGCGATGCTGGACAGTCAGAAATGCGTATTTAAGTGTAAAAACACATTTTTTGGGTATGGTTTTGGGTATTTTTTACCCCAACTTCATCACCCTTCATTTTGTGATAGGATTAGCTTAGAAAACAACATTGAAGCTTATATACGGATGATCCGGGGTGGATTTCTCATCAATCGGCACTGTCAAACCGGGAGATTTGTTGTTCATTTCTCTTCCTCTTTGTGTATTCTTTATGTGTTGAGTTTGTAAATGTATTTACTCTGAACTTATGTATATTTGTCGCCCATGGCGTTAATTAAACTTGATTTACAAATCTTTGTCTATTGTTATCCTGGATTTTTGCTCTGTGCTAGGAATTTGAGTTGTTATACACATATAGTTCTTAGATTCTTATCTAGGATAATTATTTGTTAGTTTCTGAACTCTAGAGATAGATTTAGAGCTGACATCTACTTGGGTATCAGAGCTTAATACCTCTGTGTGGTTGTATTGTGCTGAGATATTGTCAGTATGATTACATAGTTGTCTTCTGTATTGTTGAGGAGGTAGATAGATCATTTCCTTGGTGATACATTCGGTCTCTCAATTTGGGTTAGAAACGACTTAGGTTGTGAGTGATACGTAGTGACATTGATGAGTATTGTTAGGTTGAATGTAACTGGTCGATAGGTTTAAGTCTATGATGAGTAAATTATATGCAGGCTTGATAAGTTCTTCCTTAGTTTTTACTTTTGTTTACATTTATTTTCTGTTGATAACATTTTCTTTACAAATCCATTTATATCCAAACTCATTAACAAGGGATTTGTCGAACGGAAATTCAATAACCAATCTCTGCGGACACGATAAATTCCCGGATAAATATTTCTAAAACTTTTGTTGCATGCCGCTACACCGTTTCAACAAAATGACTCTGTTTCCGAGGATTGGTTCTATTGTCTTCGCATTGTGATAATTCTTTTTTTTAGTTTTGTAATTAATGTATATGTTGTATAGAAATTTTACATTAACTTGTATATGATATTTGTACATATATGTATTTTCACGTATTGTATTGAAATGTCTCGTTTTCGTAACATTTGTTGTATGATTGTTAGGACACTTTCTTTAGGTTTGCGCACTGTGACAATACCATGGCATGATGAGAGGATGTTACTAGCTTGCACAATAAAAACGTCAAACTTACGACGTAAAACAAGCATGTTTGTTTGTATTTGTTTATGTGTGTGGTGATTTGTGCTTTAACAAGTTGAAACAAGGAAATATTCTGAATTTCAAATCTTCACTTTTCAACTTTTTAATTAATTTTCACCCGATTTTCATATCGTTATTTGTATTTGTTTTGTTATGTCAATTTGTGTTTTCCGAAAGCTTGTCATTTTTGGCTTGAGGAGTTTTATTTGTTGTATATATTGTAAATTTTGTACGTTAAAATTTTATAGGAGTATTATTTTTCTAATTCTTTTGTTGTTGTTTGCACTCAAGTTTTGGTCCGGTAACTTGTATAATATTGAGGTGATTTGTCAAGTTTGATCATTTCGACTTGGGAATGTGTGGTAATGATTTAGTTAAAGTTTTGTACACGTTCGGGGTATGTGTTTATCGCTTTCTATACTTTAGCATATTCATGATACTTAGACTTTTTATAATATTTATGACATTCATTCTTTTGTATACTTGTTCATTTGTGAATCACTTTAGTTCCTATCTTTTTTGTGAGGTAGCTTTCCATTATTCACATATGCTGGAGAGCATAATTCTTATTTTAACTGGATTTTATTATGCTTAATCTTTTGTTTGTGTTGATTGTATGAAATCTTGAACATGATCAAGACATTTTTTGTTTCATTTTGAGCACAACTACCTTGGAAAATAAGTCAATTCATCTTGTGAGTGTGTGATCATTAGTAACCCCTTTTAGCTTTTTATCGATATCCATGTTGTATTTTCTAAATGCTTGTCTATGAGTGTTTAGTTTCCCTTTTTGCATGGATGTTGATTCGTTGTTTTCTTGAACCCTCAACCATTGTTTGGGTTTGAATTTTTACCTTACCTTAAAAAGTAGGGAGAATTCACTTCAATGTATGGTTGAATTCAAGTTGGAGAGAAAAATGATTGTGTATTTATTGATTGATTGCTATGAGGTTGAAAAGAAAAAAAACTTGAGAAAAGAACTAGAAAAAAAAGTGATAGAAAAAGAAAGGAAAAAAATAGAAAAGCTTTGAAAAAGAAAAACAAAAAGAGTATGGAATAATTTTGTGTGAATAAGTTATGTGATTGGTGTGAAATATGGTGTTGTATCCCAAAATTTGCCCTCTCAATTCTCAAGGCTTTTCTTACAAGGATTTCAAGGTTCAAGCTTAAACAAGTGCATTAGAATTTTCCAGTACCAAAATTAAAAGGAAACTGTCAAAAAGGGAGAAAACAGATAAAAATATTATTTTGACAAAAATTGGAGAAATACAAGTGTTCTTCATTTTCGCTCTTTCGATTGGTCTTTTGGCCTCTTTCGGCACAAGCTTGGCTTGCATCCTTCGACTGGGCATGGGCCTCTGACACAGTTTGGTTTGGATTCACAAGGAAAAGAGCCTCTTGTAATCTATTTCATTTCCAAGGCAAAAGGCTCTCTTTTAACATCCTTCGATTTGCACCTTTTACTCCCTATTTGTCTCTTTCGAATATGAACATTTTGTCTTTCATTTGACCACATGTACCCCCTGGCGTGCAAGCTTTCGATTAGACATGAGCCACCTTCACATAAAGGCTTCGATTGGAGTTTTGGTTCCCTTCGAATCACCATCTCTCAAACCCAACTCTAAATCCTTCGACGCGGTTTTCTTTAGTACATTTCTAGAACTCTTCGACACAAGTGAGAAATAAGATCTTGAAAGGACAACTGATCAAATCTGTGGACCCTGCTACGTGATATTACTTTACAAGACTTAATGCTTGTATCTCACTCCATAATTAATTGCTTACATTTTGGATTAAGCTATTGTCCAGGTGATTGAGCCTTTGACCAGAAGTTTTTCGCATGAAAGTGAACTTGTTAAGTACAAATCCTGTGCCAAAGCCCATGCTTTGCTAAAATCATGCTTGTACTTCACCATAAGTCAGGGAAGTCAGTCCCTTTTAACCAATAACTTCAGTACTTCACCTTGGGACCTTGGAAAATCTGACATGACTTAATATTCACGTTTCAGCCAAGCCACATCTTTGTTTTAACTCCCAAACTTTTTCTCTATAAATAGAGGAACCATTGACAAAGAAAGGGGCCAGATTTTTGCTAAGAGAGAAAAATCATAAAAAATCCTCAAGCACTAAAACTCTCTCATATTCTCAAACTCTTCAACGTTCTCAAACCTTCAGAACTCAAATTTTTTCCATAAAAGTCTCAGTGGTATACCTTTCGATTTACTTCCCCTAGACTGAAGCAACCTTCGATTCACGTATCACCATCATATACTCTCTTCGATTCAGTGATTGCCCAAACCAAACATTAACAGAACTAGCTTCAGGAAGATCCCAGCGAGGCTCCCTCCACCATCAAAAAAGGTCACCTACAGCTCTTTCGATTAAACACATCAAGAGGTAATTTCTCTCTAAACTTAGAACTCTTTCATTTAAACATCATATACACATGCCAATAAAGAAAATGTAGATATTTATAGACCATGTTTTAGCATTAGATTCTGACTGCTCTTATGCTGAAAACTCAACCTTAATTGGTTATAATTTAGACTTTGAGACCCATTGGTTTTTTGTGCTAACCCCTGGACTGTAGTTATGTTTGGATGTTGCATTTAAGAACTTGAGACAGGTTTGTTATACCCTTTGATTGGCTAGCTGCACAAGCCTTTCAAATAAAAATTTGAGGACCTAACATGCTTACAAGGAGTCAGCAAGGAGCCTGTGGAAAATCCAGAACCTTGTTATTTCCAGACCTCAGACGAAATCCATAACCTTTCTGTTTCCATGCCTCAAACAAAAGATGACTCCACTGACTCCAACCCCCAGTCGAAGGAGGCAAAAATATTGCATCTTATACTGGTTCCAGACCCAGTCGAAAGGCACAACATGCTATCCCACTGGTCCCAATCGAAAGGCACAACAGGCTGACCGTGAGGCCTCAGTCGAAAGTCATGCCTTCACCTTTTTCAGGCCAAATCGAAGAGAGCCAGAAAGTGCAGAATCGAAGGGTTTTTTGCCTCAATCGGAAGACCCTCATTTTTCTTGCTTTTATTTTATTTTATTTTTGCCTTTATATTCTCGTGCAATTCAATATGGTTGTAATAGTGTAGGATTTTATCTTTCTGCGCTTTATTACTTTTATATGCTTGCTAGTAAATAGGATATGTATGGCAAGATAAAATCAACAAGTAGACAATCACTAATTCAAGATAAAATCATGCACACTTGCACACAAACACCCCTTAGGGTATCTCCACTTGGTTGCCTAAACAAATGGGCCATATTATGCATGTCAAGTACTTTGGCAAAACAAGAACAATCAAAATGATCATAGTCCCTCGATGACGCTATCGGAGTTGCCTAAACAAAATGATCAAGTCCCTTAAGGAAAAATTGCCAAAGATACTTGACGTTATTGCTATCATGGTTTATACGATGACCCGCGCCTGTCCCGTTTAACATCCTAACGCAAGGTTGTTCACCAAACACAATGGTGAAGCAACATTGTTAAAAGGGTTAAAAACATAAGAAAGATCTTTGAGTAAAATAGGGTAGACCAACTCTTAGTTACTTGATCAAAAATCTTGCAAAACATCCTTGCCATTTTTCAAACACACATCACAACACAACCTCAAAAAACAACTTTCAAGACATTGAATTATCTTTTCAAAAAGACACACAATTTTGTATATATTCAAACAAGAATCATTACAAAGGTTTCCTAGACAAGGCATCTTTTTCAAAACATTTTCAAAACCACACACACAAAGCACCATTTCAAACAATTGAAAAGCAAAGGCAAGTGATCTAAAACAAGTAACTAAGAGCCCATGGATAACCATGGATGAAAAGGGTGCTAGCACCTTCCCTTTTCATAATCTACCCCCCGAACCCACGAAAACATCTCAAAGGTCTTTCCTGTGCTTTTTGACCTTTCCTTAGGATAAAATAAAAAGTCGGTGGCGACTCTTGCTAAACCGAACAAATGCAAACACAAATGCAAATCCCAAGTCAGTTCTCCCACCGTATCACATATGGGATGAAAGAATAATGTTTGATTAAAATTCTCTGTTTGAAACTTCATG
The DNA here is from genome assembly GCA_948472305.1 of Vicia faba. Classification (NCBI taxonomy): domain Eukaryota; kingdom Viridiplantae; phylum Streptophyta; class Magnoliopsida; order Fabales; family Fabaceae; genus Vicia; species Vicia faba. The sequence continues at coordinate 857,372,584 of OX451740.1, read as the reverse complement.
GAAGAAATTACTCCCTTATGTTTAGGCAAGTTTTTGTTTCGATTAGCTTTAGGACGTATCACTTGTTTGTTAACCAAGTCACATTACAAACTTGAAAAGCTCTTGAGATTTTTGCTTTTATATTTTCAATGTAAAATTTTGGATGAATGCATAATTTATTCTATTGTTTGCAAGATTGTTGGATGAGTGAAAATACCTCATTTTTGTGTGTTTTTCTTCTACTGATGATTGTGTTTGTTAGGTGTGATTCATTTCAGAACTAGTATTGTTTTAGAAAGTTTGATATAATTTTTGTATTTAGAATTTGTCTCATGTTTATGTTATCATTGTAGTTTAGTGGTAAGTATATTTCTTCGTGTCTACCGTTTTTCATTTGAGCCATAGCATTTGTTTTCCGTTTTTCAAAACCTGTTGATTCGTGATTCTTTGATTATCTTCTTTTGCTTCTTTAAGTTTATTTGACTTTGCTTGAGGAAAAACAATGTTTTAAGTTCGGGAGAGTTTGATGAGTGCTAAATTGTTGTGAATTTGAGTGTTAATAATTAGCGCTCATCGACTTAATTCTTTTACTTTTTGTCAATAAACTCAACTTTAGTGTACATTCGGTATAATTTATGTTATAGTGTATTTATTGTGTTATTGTGTAAATATTATTGAGTTTAATTTATTTTATCTCATTTTTGTAGGTATCCAAGCATTGATATTTAGGCATTGTTAGATAGAGCATTGAATAAGCTTTCCAACGCTTCTGACCGGGCGCGAATCAGAGTTACGGTTCAAAAGTTATCGCCGAAATAGTGCAGAATGTTGTGCTGGTTTTTCAACTTTCTGTCATCCGTCGCCGGGTGATGCTAGGAAAGTTGTAGCATAAGAAAAACAATATTTTGGTCGTCGGGCGACGCTTTTTGATCGCTGGGCGATGCTAGACAGTCAAAAATGTGTCTTTAGGTGTAAAAACATATTTTTTGGGTGAGGTTTTAGGTATTTTTGACCCCGACTTCATCACCCTTCATTTTATGATAGGATTAGCTTAGAAAACAACATTGAAGCTTGTATACGAATGATCCAGGGTGAATTGCTCATCAATCGACGCTGATAAACTGGGATATTTGTGGTTCATTTCTCTTCCTCTTTGTGTATTCTTTATGTGTTGAGTTTGAAAATGTATTTACTCTGAACTTATGTATATTTGTCACTCATGGCATTATATTAAACTTGATTTACAAATATTTGTTGATTGTTGTCCTGGATTTTGGTTTGTGCTAGGGATTTGAGTTGTTATAGACATATACTGCTTAGATTCTTATCTAGGATGATTATCTGTTAGTTTCTGAACTCTAGAGATAAATTTAGAATTGACATCTACTTGGGTATCAGAGCTTAATGTCTCTGTGTGGTTGTGTTGTGCTGAGAGATCGTCAGTACAATTACATAGTTGTTTTCTGTGTTGTTGAGGAGGTTGAGAGATCATTTTCTTGGTGATACAGTCGGTCTCTCAATTTGGGTTAGAAATGACTTAGGTTGTGAGTGATACGTAGTGACATTGATGAGTATTGTTAGGTTGAATGTAACTGGTCGATAGATTTAAGTTTGTGATGAGTAGATTATATACAAGCTTGATAAGTTGTTCCTTAGTTTTTACTTTTGTTTACATTTACTTTCTGTTGAAAACATTTTTTTTACAAAATCATTTATCCCCAAACTCATTAACGAGACATTTGTCGAACGAAAATTCAATAACCAATCTTTGTGGACACGATAAATTCCCGGATAAATATTTTCAAAACTTTTGTTGCTTGCTGCTACACCGTTCCAACATGGACTTTTGTGAGACAGGCCTAAACGGAGCGGGCATGTCTGTTTGCCACCCTTACTCGTGAGGGATGGTGTTAAAGTCTCCGCCCAAAATCAACCCTCATAACCAATATTCATCTTGACGTTGAATAGTTCTTGCCAAAGAACACAACTGATTATTATGCTCAACACACACCTAAATAACCTTCATGTAAGAAGCTATATAACAGAGAAACCCTTTCCGCCACAAAGTTACAATCCCACCCGTTAAACCACAAACCCCTTTTATTGGTGATGTGAAACTTTAATCACTCAAATTTGTACTAAACAATTAGAATGGAAATAACACATAGATAGAAGAAACGAAAGACTTCATTAATTTTAAATAAAATTTGAGTATAGCATGAAAAAGTAGATAAGCAACAAGCAAAGAAAGCAAAACATACAAACACGTGAGTCTACTCCCATAAAAACTTTAAAAGTAACTACTTTAAATTAGTTTGCGACTCAAGTAACCTAAATAATTTTTTTTCTTCCATGTTACAGTGTATACTCTTTCAATTTATTGAATTGGTCATGTTTTAGTGAGATATGGGTCGCGCGTAAATATGGGTGAGTCCAAGGTATTGCTATTCCAAACTTTCAATATTCAAACCACTCATAGTCAAATAAAAGCAATAAACAACTCAATTTCACTCCCTATATATAAATTCACTGTGTCTCTTCTTTCATCAAACCACAACATATTTCATCATATACAAATTGGTTCAAACATACATACAATAAACTCTTAGCTCAAAGCTCAACAGATTTTAGAGACATGGGTTTCTTTTATAGAATGATCTTGTTCAGAGTTCTACTCCTTGTACTAATCATTTTTGTTACATCTCAACCAGGAGGAGTGGATTGCAGACCATTATTCATACATTACTACGAATGGTCTTCTTGGGGTAATGGACTTATCTTGCAATCTCTTCCAAACGCTCCTGCACCTCCTTCAACTGGAGATCATACTCATCCTTAATCATATTAACCTACACTCACATATACTTCTTTCAAATTTATTTAAGTTTTAATGACATTAACACTCTTTGTCAGTGGGTTTCACCTCTTTCTTTTGATTCGTTATCCCTAATTTTTGCCTGACTGTTCTTGTTTTGAGATTACAGTCAGCGGGATGCCCCAGTTTTCTTCAGTCTCCTTCGTAGGTTTTGACTTAGTGGGATTTTCTTTTTGAGAGATAATGAATGCCTATGTGATAGGGAACCATCACCGTCTTTTGATTCCAAAGGAATGTTTCTTGACGTTATTTGTTGTATTACGAGATGAGAGTTTGTGGCTTAACGCACGTTTGAATTAACTGAGAGACTACCCTTCCCCAGGTTTTGATTAAAGGTTTCAATTTATGTTAAAATAGAAAAATTCTACTTCTTTGGCTCGAAGGGGGTTGACTAGGGATTATCTTCCTTATAACTCCAGTGTTTAGGATTTGAAAAAACGCCCGTACATCGTCAGCAAGGTCTATTCAAAAGCATACTGTATGAGATTATGGCATTGTTTTCGTCATCCTCCCTCTAAAGGCTTGTAACTTTTAGCAAGAGTTAAATGTCATAAAGTGAGTAAAAAGCATAGTTTAAATGTAATGAAAACAAATGGATGAATTCAAGACAAACATATGCAATGCATTAATGAAACAAAGTTTGACATTAATAGATAATTGTTTGAATAACAAAAGAGATTACAACTTGAAAATTCAAATGAACAAAAGCTTTCAATGATTTATCATAGGAGAAGTGATCACGTTTGGAGTCTCTAGAGGATCAAACTCAATCTCCTTGGCGTCAATCAAATTCTGAATTTTGTACTTCAATGCCCAACAATCATTAGTGTCATGCCCGGGACTGTCAGAATGATAAGCACATGTTGCAATAGGATTGTAGTTAGGAGAAGAAGTTTTGGGGTTTGGGTGAAGTCATATCAATGCAATCAGATTCATCCTCAACAAGTGTTGTAGCGCTTGAGACAACGGCATGTTGATGTTGGTGAACTGTCTTTTGGGCTCGTCTGGCCTTTGTTGATTTCCCCTTTGCTGTTGTCGGTGCGACGCAGAACCAGAGATTAGGACTTCCCCTACGTGTTGGTCATGATGACTCTTTTGATCAGCCACTGCATTAGACTCTTTCTTCCCACTGTATGGCTTTCTCTGAGCATCAGGAAGTGTAGCTCCTTGGATCTTTCCACTTTTGATGCCAGCTTCGACCCTTTCGCTGGTTAGTATTAGCTCGGTGAACCCGGATGAGGAGCTTCTGATCAAGTGTTTAAAGAAAGGCCCTGTCAAAGTTCCCATAAAGATGTCAATCAGCTCCCTGTCAGTTAAAGGGGGCTGCACCCTATTAGCCAGATCTCTCCACTTTTGGGCATACCCTTTGAAGCTCTCGTTGGAACCCATGGTCATGTTCTGTAATTGCACACGAGTTGGTGCAAGATCAGCATTATATTGATACTGGTGATAGAAGGCAATAGCCAAATCCTCCCAGGTGTGGATGCGAGAACTCTCCAATTGATAGAACCATTCGAGTTTAGTTTCTACTAGGCTCTCTTGGAAGAAATGGATCCAAAGTTTTGGATCAATTGTGTATGTTTGAATCTTGCGAACATAAGACTTTAAGTGCATCTTAGGGTAAGAGACTCCATCGTAAAGGGAAAAGGTAGGGATTTTGAACTTTGGCGGGATGACCACTCCAGAAACCAAACCCATGTCTCCTAAATCCAAGCCAGGTATCTGTTGAATCTGCATAGCACTGAGGCGATCCTCCAACTGTTTGTACTTGTCATTAGTGGGAGGATATTGTTCCTCGGAGTAGTCAGCTTCAACTTCATCAATCTCTAAATTGTGGTCTTCTTCATGACTATCCCCCATGTTGGATGGAGTTGAAAGATCTAGAGCTCCCTTGACTGGTCCTCCAAGTCTTCTTCTCGAGTTCAGGAAACCTACTGAGTTCTTGGATTTCTTTCTCTTGTCTTTGAGAAGGATAGTTTTCAGGTCCTCTTGCCCCTTAGCCATAGCCAGAAACATTTGTTAGAATTGAGCGTTTTGAGCTTGGAGATCTTTCACCGTTTGTTCCATATCCATCTTACTGAAATAAATAGTAGGAAGATAAGGAGACCTGTATGGGAGAAACCTGTCATGATATGTGGATGCATATTTTCAAGGATCTCGCGAGGTAAACACAAGAAAAAGTTAGATATTGAACTTTGATCAACAACTTTGATTGAAGAACTTTGTATCGGTGGATGTCCTTCCACGGGAATCAAGCTCACCATGTCAAGTGGGTTGTAGCTCTTGACTCAAATTGTTGTACTTGATTTTTGACGATGTTTGGTTAGAGGAAAATAAATCCTCTTGCCCCTTGATAGGCGTCTGGTTCAATGTGACCCTGCATCAAAGACCCTTGAGATCCTTGAAATGCTATGGTTCAATGTTATTGAAAATGCTATGGTATGATGTTATAATGTTATGTACAAATATGCGAGGTAAGTAAGTTTATATACAAATAGTCATATTCACACAAAGTAGACAAGTCCTTAGGTTTAGGCTTGTATGGAGTTCGTAGGTAAGTACCCTCTTGAAGTTTAGTTGGTTCAACCTGTCCTAGTTAATAATAATCGGGTTCTAAGGGATCTCAATATCACTGACCTTTCCCACAAGCTTCGTTCGGTAGGCAATTGACTCACAACCAAACAAAACTCGGGAGTCAAGTCTCAATGAGTGTAGCATCGAGTATCTACCAACTTCGGACTGCACCAAAGCCGGTCATCTCACTACGTCCTAATGGCCAAGTTGGTCAAGTAAGGTTCTAAGGTCAGTTGATGCTTCACGACACCACGCAGCGTCCCCGTACTCTCCTTGACTGACTCAAGGGTTACCCGTACCAACCAATGTGCCACTTCAACGTAGCTACCGCTTCAACCGTGTCAGTATACCCCACACAGTTCCCTCACAGTTTATTGCTACTTACCTAAAAGGTGTCCCCAAATCCGGGTGTAGGATTTAAAACAAACCCAAACAAGGAACCAAAATGTAAAGCAAACAAATCAAACAAGTGTAAGCAAGTAAATGTGATCTAACCCTAAGGTAACCCCATTTTTAAGAACAAATTCCCCAGCAGAGTCACCAGTTCTGTGATACGGTGCGAGAACTGACTTGAGGTGTTTGCGTTTGTGTTCGCAAATGTTGCAGTTTAGCAAGAGTCGCCACCGACTTTTCTTTTATCCAAAAAGAAAGGTGAAAAAGCACAAGAAAGACCTTTAGAGATGTTTCTTGAGTTCGGGGGGTAGATTATTAAAAGGGAAGGTATTAACACCCTTTTCATCCATGGTTTTCCATGGGCTCTTAGTTACTTGCTAGATCACTTGCTTTTTGTTTGAATGTGCTTGTGGTGTGTTTTTTGAAAGTATTTTGAAAATGTAACTTTGTAATGGTTCTCGTTTCTATAAGAACGCATACAAAGTATTTGTTTCGAAAATAGTTCAAAGATGTTTTGCGAGATGTGTTTTTGAAAGTATTTTGAAAATGTCTATTCTTTGTAATGGTTCTCGTCTCTATAAGAACGCGTACAAAGTGTTTGTCTTTTGAAAATGTTTCAAAGTGAGAGTGTGGGTGCATAAAATGTTTTTGTTGTGAGCAAGCGAGTAACTGAGAGCGAACCTACCTACTCAAAAGGTCTTAGATGTGCTTTTCCTCCTCCTTTAGATGTTGCTATCTTACCATTGTTTTGGTAAGAAGCCCCATCGTTGGATGTGAAGGAACGGGCGTGGGTCATCGTATGACCATGATAACAATGTTGTGAGATGACTTAGCATTTTTCTTTAGGGACTAAGATCATTTTGAAAGGCAACTTTGATAGCGTCATTGAGGGACTATGATCTTGTATTTTTTATTTGTTCGTGCTAAGACATCCCACATGCATAACATGATCATTTTCGTAAGGCAACAAGTGGAATCACCCTAGGGGTGCTCGTGTGAATAGTGTGATTGATTTGCATGCATTTAATCTTTGATTAGGGTTATCTATTTGTCAATTTCATGTCTTGCCATACACACCCTAATTACTAGCATTTGCCTTTAAAAGCGATAAATTGCAGAAATGTAAAGTCATACGCTATTACAATATTAGGGATGGGGGTACATATTTACGAATGGGGATTGCAAGGAATTTAAGTCCTAATTATCTATTACAACCATATTGAAATTCATAATATAAGAAAGAAATGGACTTGTTTAGAAAATGTTTTTTTGTCTTAAGGAAATAAATTAAAATGAAAATATTTTTATGTTTTTTATGTTAATATTAAAAATGATGAAAAGGAAAATAAATACAAGATAGAAACAGCGTGCTGCTGCAAGAAGAACAACTAGGATCAGAAGTTCTGAAGTCAGGCGCGTGACTCAGCAGGAAATGTCAGTGGGTATTAGAAGTTCTGAGTTGGTACACTCTGAGGTCCTGCAAGACACGTTAGAGGAAAAACACAGAAGTTCTGGATTGCTATGTGCTGAACTTCTGAATGTTAGAACAGTGAGAAAACCTCAGAAACTTTGTGCGTTCAATGTATTTAACATGTAAGGAGAACTCAGAAGTTCTGTGCTGTGTTAAAACAGTGAGTGAATCATCAGAAGTTCTGTATTGTGCTGAGCCAGTGAGTGAACATCAGCAGTTTAGTGCGTTATTAGCATGTAAGAATCAGAAGTTCAGTGTGTGTTAATAGTGAGGAAAATCATAGAAGTTATGTGTGTTAAAACAATGAAGAGAACTCAGAAGTTCTGTGTGTGTTTAACAGTGAGAAAAATCATAGAAGTTCTGTATGTTAAAACTATGAATGAACATCATAAGTTTTATGCCATATTTCAACTCTTAATCAACACATCAGCAATCTATTCAGTTTTCAACAATCAGCAAGTCAGAAGGATAACAACACAACAATTTATAAAAGTTCTAATCCTAAATATGAACTTAGCCCTAATCAAGAAGTTCTGATCCACAATTTTTCTACTTATCCAATGATATGGACAACATCAATACTATGATACTTACATGTTAATGATGTTCAGAATGAAAAACAAGCAAAGTCAGAAAGACTTACCTTGAACCTGGAGCAGGGGCTTGGAGCTTTGAGCTGCTACCTTTGGATGTTCTGGAATCAGCAAGAGTAACGGAAGAGTGGTTGTGTTCTTTGATTCAAAGGGGGGGAGCAAAAGGTTTTGTTTTGGATTTGCGAAGGTTGTCCCTGTTTCCTCTTCTCTCTTTTGGAGTCTTGGAATTTTAGCAGGGGTTCAACTCTTTTCTTTCTCAAATTTCCCCCCTTTTCCAGTTGCCAATGGAGTTCTATTTATAGGCAAAGGTTTTGTAGTTTGGAGATGTCAAGTGGCGCCAACGTCATATGCTAGAAGCTGACTTACTCTTGAAGTAATCTTAAACAAGCATGGTTCAATGCATCAAGTAGGATGGTTAGCAGCGCCTAAGCTGGATTTGTCAGCATGAATTAAGGAAAAGTAGAAGCAGCGCATGGGCTTAGCATACTTTTGCACAAAAGTTTGTCTTCCCAAGGCAGTAGGGGTACACGTGGTGGAAATCCTTTGGATAAAGACTCAAAAAGTGGTTGTGAGCTTTAATGACGATGAGACTTATCACAACCAGAAATCCTGCCATGTGAGATTCTACACCAAGGCTTAGTTCTGGATCAGAAGTTTTGCTTTAGCGTAGCATCCATCCTCTGATCTTTTTATCTTCTGGCCCCAGCATGTTCTGAACGAGAACATTGCTTCCACATGTTATGATTAAAGCCCCATGTTATGAACCAGAGAACATTGCTTCCATATATTCTGATTGAAGCATCATGTTCTGAACCATGTTTGCAACCTCTGACTGAAGCTTTTTGTGAAAACTTGCCCAGAAGTTCTGACCAAACTCTGCCTTGAGAGTGTCCAGAATTTACTGAGCGTTATGGTGATAACTTGGTCAGAAGTTCTGAAATTGTCATAATTCTTAAACACTTAGAAAAATTCCAAGTATTTAGAAATTTGGCTTTTTGGATTTCTTGATGAAACAAAATTCATATTTCAACGTGTCTTGATGAAATATGATTCTTGAAGCTTGATTTTGATCCAAAAGTCAAAGTTTGACTTTTCAGTGTGCAAATGACCATTTTGCCCTTGTGAGTGATTTTCTTTGAAAAATTTGTAGTTCAAGGCTTATAATTGGATGGAAGCAAACTTGAGGATCCAGGGTGATTCCTTGAAAAATGAGAGGACAAATTTTGGGGTACAACAGTAGGCAAACAAACTCTTGAACATTGGTTACAATCACAACAACTATGTTTTAAGGGATTTATACTATTGGACAAGTGACTCTAAACATAAGGGTAAGATGAATTAATGTTCTTTGAAAAACTATGTCCAATTAAAATTTGATAAAAAGAATTGTTTAAAACAACTTTGTAATAAAAAAAAAAGTAAGTAGTGGAATAAATAAATAAAACAATATTAAAATGAGGAAGATATTTAAGCACTTTGGAAATAGATAAATAGCGAAAGCAAAAAGAGATAACAAATCACCATAGATTTATAGAGGTTCAACCTAACCACTTGATATACTCCTCTCCTTAAGAATTTCTTCTTAAGAGTTTTCACTATAGATGCGACATTTTCACAAGTTACACACAAATATTAAAAAGAGTTTAGTTTTACACTCGCTATTCTCCAAAACAAAAAACACTAAATTTTACACTAGGCTAATCATAGAACCAAATGAGAGATTTTATACCATGTGTAACTCGCAAACCAAACCAAGATTTTGACGAACATTTTTCGTGAACAAAAATGAGAGCTTTTACACCAAGTGACACTCATGAACCAAACATAAATTTTCATGGATAATCTCAGTTACCAAACAAATTTTTTACTGGATAAGTTTACAAACCAAACAACAACTTCTTTTCAAAGATATGGCACAAGAGATAAATTTATTTTATGCAAATTACAATAATGCCTCAACACTAGAAACCACAAGAAATGTCTCGCTAGTATTTTTCACTTTTAAAGCACTAAGGCAATTTTAGTGAAATGAAAGAAATGATAAGGAAATGAGTATAAAGGAACAAAGTATCTCAAAATACGTTTTCTGGTGTGATTTAAAAGGTAGGAGAGCCTTTTATTTATAGGCGAGAAATCTAGATCAAAAAGGAAAATTATCCATAGACTTTTTAATACACATGATCAATTATGCATTAGGTCTAGTCGATTATGTGCTTCATAAAAACCACAACCCTGATTTTCCAAAAGGAAAACCTACAAAGAGTAGTGTTCTAGTCGACTAAGTGTTCTTAATAAATTAGGAAGATTTATGACTTGCTCTAATCAATTTACTAAGAGCCTTAATCAATTAGGCAATGTATATAAGCCTCCAAAATGTTTTGGATCACCCTTGATCAATCTCACGAGCACATTGATGTTTTCTATGAGGATTTTAAAAAGTTTTATCAAATAGAGAGGTTAAAAATACTTTAGGATGAGTGTGTGCATTACCTTAATAATTGAAGAGTTACTTTAATATCTTTTACAAGACTTTGATCATTCAGACACATACTTGGGAAGCTTCCACACTTCCTCTCTTTCACAATCTCTAAATCTTCAAGATCCCTTGCTAGATAGATCAATGATTCATCACTTCATTTGAGACTTGACTTCTTCTATCTGACGAGGCTTGATAAGACTTCTTGATAGACACCATTATCAGACAGATTTTCTTGACTAAAGAACATCATGGATTCCACTAAACGCCGCTTGATATTAGGTGTCGTCTTTAAGAGAATTACTTTGACATCTTTGGTCTCCCAAGCATAAAAACTTGATCATAACTTCTGATTAAAACTTCACCTTATTGTGTTGTCATCATCAAAATTATTTAGGTCATCTAACAACTATAAACATTATACCGACAAGCACATAGATCTACATTCTTCCTTTTTTTGATGATGAAAACACATCTCTCAGAGAGTTGAACAAACAATGAAATAACTGTATAAGATTGAAGTGGTTAAACACCCCCTAACAAATATAGAGAGTATACCCTATTCTCCTTGGGAATATTCTTCCCCCCCTTTATCATAATCAAAATGACAAACAAAAATTAACATAAAAGAAATTACATCTTAGCATATAAATCAAGAGATAAAAAGGGAAATAGCACATAGATTTAATAAACGAAATACTTCATTAATTATAAATAAAAAATTAGATACAACAAGAAAAAGCGAATAAGCAACTAGCAAAGAAAACAAGCATCCACAATTGTGAAGTCTACTTCCATAAAAATATTAATAGTAACTATTATAGATTAATTTGAGACTCAACTAACTTAAATAATACTCATTCCTTCTCGCAATACATGTTCTTTTTTTAGATTTTCACACTTTTAAGATAATAATTAATTGTGTTGATTTTAATGATAAAATAAATATAATTTATTAAAATAACTTTATTAATAACAGGTAGCGGAGTATTTACATGATTTAAAATATAATAAATAATGGTAAATTAGTGGAAAAAATAATAAATAATACATTGATATTTTAAAGGGACAAATAATTTGAGACAAATAAAAAAAAAGATGACACATATTGTGAAACGAAGGGAGTACTTTTTATCAATGTTTTAAAAATCGGATTGAACCTGTCGATTCAATCGGTTCAACTTTGAACCGTTGTCTAATCCAGTTCGATTTGGATAAATAAATTGCTAGATCTATAAAATTGGGATAAAACCGCTTCAATTGCAAAAAATCAAAATAACCCTAGAACTGAGACCAGTTTGGGTGAACAGGGACCGATTTTACTTTTCATTATTTAAATTAAAAAAATTAATTATAACAAACACTTAAAATTGTATAGATAAAAAATAATGAATAACATTGAAAGACATGAGAGAATGTAAATATAAATAGAAGGAGAAGAAATAACCTAGTATTTGTGCATATTACATTCTTCTTCTTTTGCAAATTTGTTTATTAGTACTATATTTATTTGAGAATTTTATTTTATAAATTATGATATAAATTAACTTTATTAAAAAAATTTAATAATATATTTATATACAAAATACCCTTTTGGACCCCGTATGTTTACCTTAAGGTTTATTTTAGTCCCTAGATTTAAAAAAAGATTTATATTAGTCTCTTAACTTTTCAAAAAGTTTTATTTTAGTCATTTTTGTCTAATTATTGACGAATTTAGCGATTGATTTATGAGTTTTCCCGTCACTAATTGGACAAATAGAATTAAAATGAAACGTTTTGAAGAATTAAATGACCAATATGACTTTTTTTTTTAAATTAAAGGACCAAAATGAACTTTGAAGTAAACATATGAGACCAAAAATGATATTTTACTTATATTTATATATTTGTTTTAAATTAAATTTAATATACGATTCAATTACAATTTACGTGGTTGAATCGATTAAATCTTGATTTATATATTTTAACGGTTCATCATTTGATTCGGTTTTTAAAACACTATTTTTTATTCCCATAAAAACTGTTATTTCACATAAAAACATTAATAGTAAATATTTGTTGATTGAATTAATAAAGCAACCTAGAAGGACGTTAGAGTGTATACTCTTTCAATTTATTGAATTGGTCATGTTTTAGTGAGATATGGTCGCGCGTAAATATGGGTGAGTCCAAGGTATTGCTATTCCAAATTTTCAATATTCAAACCACTCATAGTCAAATAAAAGCAATAAACAATTCAATTTCACTCCCTATATATAAATGCATTGTGTCTCTTTTTTCATCAAACAACAACATATTTCATCATATACAAATTGATTCAAACATACATACAATAAACTCTTAATTCAAAGCTCAAGAGATCATAAAGACATGGCTTTCTCTTATAGAATGATCCTTTTCAGAGTTCTGCTCCTTGTTCTAATCATTTTTGTAACATCTCAACCAGGAGGAGTGGATTGCAGACCATTATTCATACATTACTACGAATGGTCTTCTTGGGGTAATGGACTTCTCTTGCAATCTCTTCCAAACGCTCCTGCACCTCCTTCAACCGGAGATCATACTCATCCTTAATCATATTAACCTACACTCACATATACTTCTTTCAAATTTATTTAAGTTTTAATGACTTTAACACTCTTTGTCAGTGGGTTGTATCAATTTTTATTGGTTGCATGTCTCGCATGCAATTTTTTCTTTCATATGGAAGTCCTTATATTCTTGTATTCACATTCAGTTTCAATCACCTCGCATAATATATCTTAACAAAGTTGAGATATATTCTCGTGGTATGTAAATTTGGACTAAATATAAATAAATGTATAACTCTTTCGATTTGGTACATAAATATTGATTTTGAAAGAAGTTTTACTCTTTCAAAAGTGATTGCTATCTTTTGTCAAATGCTCTTTAATAAATTTATTTTTGTTTGTCAAATGCTCTTTAATAAATTTATTTTTGTTAGTGTATAATAATCAATGATTAACAAAGAATAAATTTAAGCGAGTAAAGAGAATGACGGTTGTAAAAGCGGCAAGAGAAATAAATATTGTTATTATTTTTTTTATATTTATAATTAATCTATTTATATACAAAAGAGAACGCCACATAAGTCCTAATAAAATAGATTTAATAATTAAATTATCTAAAATAATTAGAAATACTAAAATATCTTTTAATGTCTTTCGCACTAAATCTACATTGGAAAAAGTTTTGGTGTATAATAATAATATTCATTAGTGTTTAAAATTAGCTAAACAAAAGCATATAAGAAGAGAACAAAGACTGACAATGATTTATAAGTAATATTAACTAGATTAAGACCCGCGCGATGCACCATTGTAAATTAATTTATTCATTTTTATTAAAATTTAAATATATTAAAAGTTGGTTTCGACAAAATATGATTACTAAATTTATATTATAAACTTTTTTGTGAATTATAATAGAGATAATAATATAATTTAATCACATAGACAAATATACATTTTATTTGAAAAGAAAATACGTGTGTAAATTGATAGTGATGTCCGTAATTTAGGTTTGCAAACTTACGTATCTATAAAGTACTTTTTTTGTTTTGTTTTTACTCATGTTTTTTTTTACTTATCTTTTATTTAAATATTTTACTTTAATTTGTTAGATATATGTATTTTATTTTGGTTTTAAATAAAATTAAAAATTTATTTATAATTATTATCAAATAAAACTTTCAATAACTTTATTAAATTTATGTCTATTTTGTCGAATTTTATAAGATTGTTGTATACTATATTATTTTTTAAGACCAACTTAAAGTATTTATATTTGAAAATTGTGCAAGAATTATTTTAAGATTAAAAACATTTATGTCAAGTGTCATTTTTATTGCTATAATTTCAGAAAAACAAAAAATATTTTATTGTGTTTGGATTTTGATATTTCTTTTATTTTTAAAATTTGAGAGAAATATTCTTAATATAAGAGAATATATACATAGTTGGAGTAATGATTGACTTGCTAATTAGACCATTTTGTCTAAAATAAGATAAAAATATTTTATTATACTCTTATCTCTTTTATATAGTATTTTGTCATTTGTCATTAGTTTACTATTTGATATTATATAAAAAATATAGTATAAAGTATATAGACAGCATAAATTTTTTTGCATACTATATTATATTTTAAATAAGTGTAAAGTGACTTATACTTGAAAATTATGTAAGAGCTACTTTAAGATTAAAAATATTTTTTTCAAGTGCTACTTTTATTGCTATAATTTATTAAAACAAAAAACATTTTTATTGTATTTGAATTTCTACGTCTCTTTTATATTTGAAATATGAAAGAATATTTTTAATTTAAAGGAATATACATAATTGAATTAATGATTAGTTTGTTAGATCAATTTATTTAAAATGATATTTTATTTCGTCTTTGCAAGGGTTCAAACCTGTGACCTCAAATTTGTAAAAGTATATGATGAAAATGAGTTTTAGAATGTGCCACATAGGACAATAGGATGATGTGGTAAATTTTAGAGTTTTACTTGATGATATATTAGAGTTATAATTGATGTGTTGTTATAATATTTGATGCATTGACCTTAATATATTATATAAATATAGATTATATAGATAGAGATATAGATATAAATATAGATGATTGTTGCATGCTATATTAATTTTTAAGACCAACTTAAATTACTTATATTTGAAAATTATGTAAGAACTATTTTAAGATTAAAAATATTTATTTCAAATGCTATTTTTATTGCTATATGTGATACGGTGGCCGAATCGACTGTTATACTGGTTTTGCATTTTTATTCGTAAATATTGCGGTAAGTGTGATACGGTGGGAGAACTGACTTCAGGGTTTTGCATTTGATCGCAAATGTTGCGGTTAGAAAGAGTCGCCACCGACTTTTCTTTTATCCGAAAGGAAAGGTGAAAAAGCACAAGAAAGACCTTTGAGATTGTTTCTTCAGTTCGTGGGTAGATTATGAAAAGGGAAGGTATTAGCACCCTTTTTATCCATGATTTTCCATGGGCTCTTAGTTACTTGCTAGATCACTTGATTTTGTTTGAAATTGTGCTTCGTGTGATTTTTTGAAAAAGGCGCCATCGTTTAGACAAACTTTGTAATGATTCTCGTTCGTAAGAATGTATACAAAGTGTTGATCTTTTGAAAACGTTTTCAAGTTTGAAAGGTGTTTTTGAAAGTGTAGGTGATTATTTTTGAAAATAGCAAGGATGTTTGTTTTGAAATGGAGCAAGTAATTAGGAGTAATCTACCTACTCAAATATTTTTCTTGTTCATTTTCTTTTACTTTGACATTGTTGTCTTACCATTGATTTGGTAAGCAAACCTATCTTTGGATGTAAGCGGGACGGGCGTGGGTCATCGTATAGCCATGATTAGCAATGTTGCAAGGTATCTTAGCATTCTTTTTTGAGGGACTAAGATCATTTGTAAGGCAACTTAGATAGCGTCATCGAGGGACTATGATCTTTGTATTTGCTTGTTTTTGCTAAGATACCTTACATGCGTAATATGACCATTTTGTATAAGGCAACCAAGTACAGTTTACCCTAGGGGTGCTTGGGTGCAAGTGTATTGATTTACATGCGTAGTTTTTGTCTTTGATTAGGGTTTTCTATTGATTGGTTTTAGTCTTTCCATACAAAACTCTAATTACTAACAGTTATATTAAAGCGATAAGTTGTGGAAATGTAAAGTCCTACGCTATTACATCATTTAGGGGATGAGGGTACAATTTACAAATAAGGATGAAGTAGGAACTTGAATATTACAACCATATCGAATAACCATAAAGGAAACGTAAAAACAGTGTAAAAAGAAGGAAAAAAATGCATTTTAAACTATTATGTGTCAACACAAGCTCACATGCATCGACACATAACTTTCCTTGCCCTTGTATTACCAAATCAACTCAGTATGAGTCGATACATAATGGTATGTGTCGACTCATACACTACACGTGTCGACTCATACGTGCTTTGTGTCGACTCATACATTGTTTTTTCCTTCTGTTTTGGGCCTGTAAAGTAGTATGTATCGACTCATAAGGCTATGTGTTGACTCATACATTGTTTTTCCTTCTGTTTTAGGCCTGTAAAGAAGTATGTATCGACTCATAAGGCTATGTGTCGACTCATACTGTCATTTTTTCTACTTCAACATTGTCTTGCTGCATACATGGGTTAGTTTTCAACACATAATGAAAAGAATGGAAGATAAACAAAAGGTTAGCTTGAAGGACAATGGTTACTACATTTTTGTCTTCAAAAATGAATTACTAAAGTCAAGAAACTTACCTTGGGGTTGGATCTTTATACTCTGAATTTGAGTTGTTGTCTTGACTGTTATTGAAATTGGAAGAGAAAACAGAGGTGTTGTAGAAGCTTGTTTTTAAGTTTGAACAATTTCTAGGTGATGTATGTGAGGTGCTTAGATGTTTAGACAGAGCTTACAAGGTGTGAGAGTTCCAAATATTTGGACTTTAAAACTCAAGAGTGGAAGCTTTTTTGGACAGTTTTGGTTTTTGATGGCTAGTTTACAACAAGACTTCTGGATTTTCTCTCTATTTTTCTAACCTTTTCCAACCTCTCTCTATTTTTCTATACTTTTCCCAACCTCTTTCTCTTGCAAATGCTTCTTCTATTTATAGGCAAGGGGTTTGTGCATATGAGCTGACTAGGTTTGCAAGACAGCATGCTATGGTTTGGTTGGATTACAAAGATCAAACTAAGTCAAGTACTCCATAGTCCCAAGATGAAGTACCAAAGTTGCTGGTATAAAGAAGCTACTTCCCATGATTTATGGTGGAGTATAATCAGCATCAAGCAAGGTATGGGCTTAAGACAAGCTTTGTACAAAAAGCTTGCTTTTCAAGAATAGTAATGGTGCCTTTATGCCATAAATGGAAAGATCTTTTGGGCAATGGTTTAAACCCTTGGGTAATAGCTCAAGAGTGGGTGTAAGCATTAAATTATGATGATATTTTCAAGAAAGGAGGCCTGCAACATAAGATTATGCAGCAAATCAAAAGGGTTTTTGTTATGTGTTCTTCACTAAAATGACTTGCAATTCAATAATGGATGCTCAACTTCACGCCCTTGAATCTCCTAGCTCAAATATGATAAATTCATGCTCTTGGATGTTTTGGAAAGCTTGAAACAACCTCTATAACTTCATGTTGGCCATTTTGACAAAATCATCTTGGAACTATGTGAAAAAATGCCAATAAGTTGGGATAAAATCCTGAACAAAACCTGTTCAAAATTTCTCTAAGTGTTAAATGAAACTGTCATGACTTCATGAATTTATAACTCAAAATCCAAGCACTTCTAGGAAAAGTTATGTAAAGAAATGTTGTAGATATCATGGAGTTCTACAACTTCCATGTTGAAAGTTTCCCTTGAACCGTCTTGCATCTTGGTGAAAGAATGACATGAAGTGATGAAATTATCATGTATAAAAACACAGAAAATTTCTAAATTTTGGAAATCTTGACTTTTCAAGTTGACTTTTGAATTTCTTGACTTCTTGATGATCAAGCTTGATATTCTTGAATTTATTGATGAAATTTGATCTCTGGAATGTAATGTTAACCAAAAAAAGTCAAAGTTTGACTTTCCAGTATGCAATTGACCCTTTTGCCCTTGTGCCAATTCCAAGCCTAAATTGAGGTATCAGTGCTACAACCTTGACGCCATAGAAGATCTTGTGAGAGAATCCTTGAGAAATGAGAGGTCAAATTTTAGGATACAACATCTTCCCCTATTCAATCTTCTTAAACCTGAAGAGTTAGATTGGCGAGTCCGCCATTCGTGACTTGAAGGTGGAAGATGATTGAACACTATAGTGCCCAGAAATTTGCACTCGAAGATGTGTTAGTTGAATGTGTAGGGAATGGGCTTAAAGATGCCATTTGGAGGGATGGTGGAAAGTTGTTTGAGATGGGCTTGTAGATGCCACCCGAAGGTGATTGTATCTGGACTGTATTTGAGTGACAGAATGACATTCGAATCTAGATCGTAGCTGGACTGTATCTCAGCAGAATGATGAAGGAATCTTGGACGATTACTACCTCAGCAGGATGATGAAGGAATCTTGGATGATTACTACCTCAGCAGGAGGATAAAGGAATCTTGGATGATTACTACCTCAGCAGGATGATGAAGGAATCTTGGACGATTACTACCTCAGCAGGATGATGAAGGAATCTTAGACGATTACTACCTCAGCAGGATGATGAAGGAATCTTGGACGATTACTACCTCAACAGGATGTTGAAGGAATCTTGGACGATTACTACCTCAGCAGGACGATGAAGGAATCTTGGACGATTACTACCTCAGCAGGATGATGAAGGAATCTTGGATGATTACTACCTCAGCAAGGTGATGAAGGAATCTTGGAAGATTACTACCTCAGCATGATGATGAAGGAATCTTGGATGATTACTACCTCAGCAGGATGATGAAGGAATCTTGGACGATTACTACCTCAATAGGACGATGAAGGAATCTTGGAAGATTACTACCTCAGTAGGATGATGAAGGAATCTTGGATGATTACTACCTCATCAAGGTGATGAAGGAATCTTGGATGATTACTACCTCAGCAAGGTGATGAAGGAATCTTGGACGATTACTACCTCAACAGGATGATGAAGGAATCTTGGATGATTACTACCTCAGCAGGATGATAAAGGAATCTTAGACGATTACTACCTCAGCAGAATGATTAAGGAATCTTGGACGATTACTACCTCAGCAGGATGATGAAGGAATCTTGGACGATTACTACCTCAGCAGGATGATAAAGGAATCTTGGACGATTACTACCTCAGCAAGGTGATGAAGGAATCTTGGATGGTTACTATCTCAGCAGGACGGTGAAGGAATCTTGGACGATTACTACCTCAGCAGGATGATGAAGGAATCTTGGACGATTACTACCTCACCAGGATGATAAAGGAATCTTGGATGATTACTACCTCAGCAGGATGATGAAGGAATCTTGGACGATTACTACCTCAGCAGGATGATGAAGGAATCTTGGACGATTACTACCTCAGAAAGGTGATGAAGGAATCTTGGACGGTTACTACCTCAGCAGGATGATGAAGGAATCTTGGACGATTACTACCTCAGTAGGACGATGAAGGAATCTTGGACGATTACTACCTCAGCAGGACGATGAAGGAATCTTTGACGATTACTACCTCAACAAGACGATGAAGGAATCTTGGATGATTACTACCTCAGCAGGATGATGAAGGAATCTTGGATGATTACTACCTCAGCAAGGTGATGAAGGAATCTTGGATGATTACTACCTCAGCAAGGTGATGAAGGAATCAGACGATTACTACGTCAGTAGGATGATGAAGGAATCTTGGACGATTACTACTCCAAAAGATAATAACCTTTATCTATCGATCGATCTTTCCTAAAAAGGTAAAGAGTTAGTTGTATGAAATGTCACGATGTATGCATTGTGTAATGATGTTCTCAAAATAAATGAGATTTATGTTATATGTATTTTGTATGCATGTGCTATGAATGTTGTTGAAATGTAATTTTGTCTTGGAGAAAAATCCTTGACAAGTGTTGGGAAGTTATTAAATCCCGGATTGCTGTTGAAGAGTAGGTATGTCTTCAAACTTTGCTTAGAATGTTTCCACTGAGGATCCCTGTTTTGTTGAGGAGAAATCCGCTGGGGAAAGTTCAAAACTTTGTGGAGAGTGTTGATTCCTGCTTGGGGAAAAAGTTCAGGAGTCTCGATTGTCCGTTTCTCTACTGGGGAGTCGAAGTTGAACTAATGTTTGGTTGGGTCCAGGCTTCATAGTAACTTGTTGGGGATTGTAGAGTAGTCTAATGGGGAAGAGGAGTTATGGTCCTTTGATTTGTGGTGGTCGGAGAGGCCACTTAAAGTTGGGAAATCCTGCCATTTGTTAGGGATATAAACCCTGTTGTTTACTCTGTTGGAGAGGCGGCGACTTCACTGACAGAAATCCTCGAGGATTCTTGAAGTCGATTCAGTAGGGAAAAAGTTTTCAGAGATTGAAACTCTGACTGGGAGTCATTCTATGAGAAGGATTTTGGGGAGATTTGTCACTGCCCCTAGTAGCAAGTGTTCGTGGCACTGCCAGGAAATGTTTGACTGTACGTAACCCTTTGTCGGAATTCGCGTTCAATGCCCCAAGTGATTCAGATGGAGACCTGCCCTTGGTATATTCAATGTTTCTTTTGGAATTTTGACTTGACTGCCCCAGGTGTGCTGGATAGTGACATGTCATGCCCCCTTGTTGATAGGAGATTTTTCATTGTAAGTGTCATCCCACTCGAAGTGATTTTGTTCACTGGGAGAGCTTTCGTTCACTGGATATTCGTTGTGTGAATTTCTCCGCTATCAAACAAATAGCCATATGCAAACAACGATATTCAAATAATGCAAAGTTTATGCTTGTCTTGAAGTTTTGAAAATGGGTTTTAACAAGTAAAGAAATTTTGTAAGAAAATTCAAACTCAGGATTTAAAGTAAAACCTTATAGGAGTCAGGATACCTTTTGTAACAGTATGCTTTCGAATTAACCTATGCTTCAATTAGGACTTTTGAAAGGTTGTAACGTGGCTTGGTTCACGGTTTAAGAAACAAAGAGTAAATTCTCAAAGTGTATTTGTACCCACCCATTCTTCGTGATGTTCTTCAGTCCTAAATTCAGTTAATTGTACGTTTGAACTCCAATTGAGTCTAGAAATACATTTTGGTGATGGTTCAGACAAGTTAAGTTTGTCGGAAGGCAGTCATTTTTGCAACATTTTTTCATGTTGTTGAGGAATTGTGGTGACCTCTTTCTTTTGATTTGTTATCCCTAATTTTTGCCTGACTGTTCTTGTTTTGAGATTATGGTCAGCGGGATGACCCAGTTTTTCTTAAGCCTCCTTTGTAGGTTTTGACTTAGTGGGCTTTTCCTTTTGGGAGATAATGACTTCCTATTTTGTAGGGAACCATCACCGTCTTTTGATTCCAGAGAAATTTTTTGATGTCATTCGTTGTATTTACGAGATGAGAGTTTGCGATTTGAATACGCATTTGAATTAACTGAGAGACTACCCTGCCCCAGGTTTTGATTAAAGGTTTCAATTTGTGTAAGAAAGAAAACTTGTACTTCTTTGGCTCAAAGGGGTTAACTAGGGATTATCTTCCTTATAACTCCAGTGTTTAGGATTTGAAAGAAACGCCTATACATCGTTAGCAAGGTCTGTCCAAAAGCATACTGTATGAGATTATGGAATTGTTTTCGTCATCCTCCCTCTAAAGGCTTGTATCTTCTAGCAAGAGTTGAATGTCATAGAGAGAGTAAAAAGTATAGTTTAAATGAAATGAAATCGAATGAATTAATTCAAGACAAACATATGCAATGCATTAAAGAAACAAAGTTTGACATTAATAGATAATTGTTCGAATAACCAGAGGAATTACAAATGAAAAATTTCAAAATGAAACAAGACGCTTTCAATGATTTGGCATAGGAGCAGTGATCACATTTGGAGTCTCCGGAGGGTCAAACTCGATCTCCTTGGCATCAATCAAGTCTTGAATCTTGTTCTTCAAAGTCTAGCAGTCATCGGTGTCATGTCCGGGACTATCAGAATTATAGGCACATCTTACGCTTGGATTGTACTTAGAATAGGAGGTGTCGGGATTTTGAGGAGGATCCTTTGGCGTGATCAGCTTCAAGTTCAACAAATGTTGTAACGCTTGAGACAAAGGCATGTTAATGTCAGTGTACTGCCTTTCTTGGTATTTTATCCTACGCCTATTGCCTTGTCTTTGTTGAACAAATGTAGGATTAGAGATCAAGATTGCCCCTACATGTTGATCATGACGACTATTTTGGCCGTACGTAACATTTGACTCTTTCTTTCCATTGTATGGCCTTTTCTGAACGTCAGAGGGTGTAACTCCTTGGATCTTTCCACTTTTGATGCCAGCTTCGACCCTTTCGCCAGTCAGTATTAGCTCGGTGAACCCGACCAATGAGCTTATGATTAGGTGTTTGAAGAAAGGTCTTGTCAAAGTTCCCATGAAGATGTCAATCAGCTCCCTGCCAGTTAAAGGGGGTTGCACCTTACCAGCCAGATATCTCCACTTTTGGGCGTATCCTTTGAAACTCTCGTGGGATCCCATGGTCATATTCTGCAATTTCACACGAGTTGGTGCGAGATCAGCGTTGTATTGGTACTGCTTGTAGAAAGCAGCAACTTGGTCCTCCCAGATGTGGATGCGAGAACTCTCCAATTGATAGAACCATTCAAGTTGTGTCCCAACTAGGCTCTCTTGGAAGAAATGGATCCAAAGCTTCAGATCAGTTGTGTATGGCTGAATCTTGCGGACATAAGACTTTAAGTGCATCTTAGGGAAAGAGACTCCATCATACAGGGAAAATGTATGGATTTTGAACTTTGGTGGGATGATCACTCCAGAAACTAAACCCATGTCTCCTAAGTCCAAACCAGGCACATCTTAGATCTCCACAGCTTTCAGTCTGTCTTCAAGTTGTTTGTATTTTTCATCTGCCGGTGGATACCGCTCCTCAGACGAGTCATCGCCATCAGTAGCTATGTTAGCTCTAATGCTTCCAGCTTCCTCTTCTTGACTGTCTTCAGAAGAAGCATCTTTTTTTTTGAACTAGCTGGGCATGCCCCTTGGACCTTCTTCTCACGTTGAGGATAACCGACTTTTTCTTCTTCTTGCTCTCTTTGGTGAAGAGTGTTTTCAGATCTTCCTGCCCCTTGGCCAAGTTCATGAGCGCTTGTTGGAACTGAGCGTTTTGAGCTTGGAGATCTTTAACTGTTTGCTCTAGAGCCATCCCTACTGAAATAAACAGTAAGAGGATAAGGAAACCTGTACGAGAAAACCTGTTATGATGACATGCATGATATATGGACCCAATGTTTTCAAGGATCTCGCGGGGTAAAAACAAGAAGATGTTAGAATTTGAGAGTTGATCCACAACTTTTATTGGAAAACTTCGTATCGGTGGATGTCCTTCCACGAGAATCAAGCTCACCATGTCAAGTGGGTCATAGCCCTTGACTCAAGTTACCGTGCTTTGGTCTTGACGGTGTTTAGTTAGAGGAAAATAAATCCTCTTGCCCCTTGATAGACGTCTGGTTCAATGTAACCCTGCATCAAAGGCCCTCGAGATCCTTGAAATGGTTATTGAAAATGTTATGGTATGATGTTATGATGTTATGTATAAGGATGCAGAGTAAGCAAGTTTATATACAAATAAATATATACACACAAAGTAGACAAATCCTTAGGTTTAGGCTTGCATGGAGTTTGTAGGTAAGTACCCTCTTAAAGTTTAGTTAGCTCAATCTGTCCTAGAAAGTAAACGGGTTCTAAGGGAGCTCAATATCACTGGTTTGTCTTCTCGGGCATTGTTTCAGCACAAGCCTCTTTAATGGCGACCGAAACATCACAAAAAACCAAACCTCAATGAGTGTAGTATCGTGTATCTACCAACTTCGGACTACACCAAAGCCGGTCATCTCACTACGTCCTAATGGACAAGTTGGTCAAGTAAAGGTTCTAAAAGTTCTTTAGTGCTTCATGACATCACTCAGCAGCCCCGTATTCTCCTTGACTGCTCAAGGGCTACCGGTACCCACAAATATGTCACACTAATGTAGCTATTACTTAGACCATGTCGGTATACCCCACACAGTTTCCATAATGTATTGCTACTTACCTATAAGGTATCCCAAATCCGGGTAGAGGATTCAAACCCAAACAAAGAACCATAATGTAAAGCATACAAGTCAAATAATGAAAGCAAGTAAATGTGATCTAACCCTAAGGTAACCCCACTTTTAGAACGTCTCCCCAGCAGAGTTGCTAGTTCTGTGATATGGTGGGAGAACTGACTTGAGGGTTTTGCGTTTGATTGAAAATGTTGCGGTTAGCAAGAGTCGCCACCGACTTTTCTTTTATCCAAAAGGAAAGGTGAAAAAGCACAGGAAATACCTTTGAGATTGTTTCTTGAGTTCGGGGGGTAGATTATGAAAAAGGAAGGTATTAGCACCCTTTTCATCCATGGTTTTCAATGGGCTCTTAGTTACTTGCTAGATCACTTGCTTTTGTTTGAAATTGTGCTTAGTGTAGTTTTTTGAAAGTATTTTGAAAAAGGCGCCATCGTTTAGGAAAACTTTGTAATGATTCTCGTTCGTAAGAATGTATACAAAGTGTTGATCTTTTGAAAATGTTTTCATGTTTGAAAGGTGTTTTTGAAAGTGTAGGTGATTATTTTTGAAAATAGCAAGGATGTTTTGTTTTGAAATGGAGCAAGTAATTAGGAGCAATCTACCTACTCAAATGTCTTTCTTGTTCATTTTCTTTTCCTTTGACATTGTTGTCTTATCATTGATTTGGTAAGCAACCCTATCTTTGTATGTAAGAGGGACGCGCATGGGTCATCGTATAGCCATGATTAGCAATGTTTCAAGGTATCTTAGCATTCTTTTTTGAGGTACTAAGATCATTTGTAAGGCAACTTAGATAGCGTCATCGAGGGACTATGATCTTTGTATTTGCTTGTTTTTGCTAAGATACCTTACATGCGTAATATGGCCATTTTGTATAAGGAAACCAAGTAGAGTTTACCCTAGGGGTGCTTGGTTGCAAGTGTATTGATTTACATGCGTAGTTTTTATCTTTGATTAGGGTTTTCTATTGATTGGTTTTAGTCTTTCCATACAAAACTCTAATTACTAACAATTATATTAAAACGATAAGTTGCGGAAATGTAAAGTCCTACGCTATTACATCATTTAGGGGATGCGGGTACAATTTACAAATGGGGATGAAGTAGGAACTTGAATATTACAACCATATCGAATAACCATGAAGGAAACGTAAAAACAGTGTAAAAAGAAGGAAAAAAATGCATTTTGAATTATTATGTGTCGACACAAGCTCACATGCATCGACATATAACTTTCCTTGCCCCTGTATTACCAAATCAACTCAGTATGAGTCGATACATAATAGTATGTGTCGACTCATACACTGCATGTGTCGACTCATACGTGCTTTGTGTCGACTCATACATTGTTTTTTTTTTTCTGTTTTGGGCCTGTAAAGCAGCATGTATCGACTCATAAGGTTATGTGTCGACTCATACATTATTTTCCCTTCGGTTTTGGGCCTGTAAAGCAGTATGTATCGACTCATAAGGCTATGTGTTGACTCATACTGTCATTTTTTCTACTTCAACATTGTCTTGCTGCATACATGGGTTAGTTTTCAACACATAATGAAAAGAATGGAAGATAAACAAAAGGTTAGCTTCAAGGACAATGGTTACTCCATTTTTGTCTTCAAAAATGAATTACTAAAGTCAAGAAACTTACCTTGGAGTTGGATCTTTATACTCTGAATTTGAGTTGTTGTCTTGACTGTTATTGAAATTGGAAGAGAAAACAGAGGTGTTGTAGAAGCTTGTTCTTGAGTTTGAAAAATTTCTAGGAGATGTATGTGAGGTGATTAGATGTTTAGGCAGAGCTTGCAAGGTGTGACAGTTCCAAATATTTGGACTGTAAAACTCAAGAGTGGAAGCTTTTTTGGATAGTTATGGTTTTTGATGGCTAGTTTACAACAAGACTTCTGGATTTTCTCTCTATTTTTCTAACCTTTTCCAACCTCTCTCTATTTTTCTAACCTTTTCCCAACCTATTTCTCTTGCAAATTCTTCTTCTATTTATAGGCAAGGGGTTTGTGCATATGAGCTGACTAGGTTTGCAAGACAACATGTTATGGTTTGGTTGGATTACAAAGATCAAACTAAGTCAAGTACTCTATAGTCCCAAGATAAAGTACCAAAGTTGCTGGTATAGAGGAGATACTTCCCATGATTTATGGTGGAGTATAATCAGCAACAAGAAAAGTATGGGCTCAAGACAAACTTTGTACAAAAAGCTTTCTTTTCAAGAATAACAATGGTGCCTTTATACCATAAATGGAAAGATCTTTTGGGCAATGGTTTAAACCCTTGGGTAATAGCTCAAGAGTGGGTGTAAGCATTAAATTATGATGAGATTTTCAAGCAAGGAGGCCTACAACATAAGATTATGCAGCAAATCAAAAGGGTTTTTGTTATGTGTTCTTCACTAAAATGACTTGCAATTCAATAATGGATGCTCAACTTCATGCCCTTGAATATCCTAGCTCAAATATGATAAATTCATGCTCTTGGATGTTTTGGAAAGCTTGAAACAACCTCTATAACTTTCATGTTGGCCATTTTGACAAAATCATCTTGGAACTATGTGAAAAATGCCAAGAAGTTGGGATAAAATCCTGAATAAAATCTGTTGAAAATTTCTCTAAGTGTTAAATGAAAATGTCATGACTTCATGAATTTATAACTCAAAATCCAAGCACTTATAGGAGAAGTTATGTAAAGAAATTTTATAGATATCATGGAGATCTACAACTTTCATGTTGAAAGTTTCCCTTGAACCGTCTTGCGTCTTGGTGAAAGAATGGCATGAAGTTATGAAATTATCATGTATAAAAACAGTTTGAAAATTTCTAAGTTTTGGAAATCTTGACTTTTCAAGTTGACTTTTGACTTTCTTGACTTCTTGATCATCAAGCTTGATATTCTTGAATGTCTTGATGAAATTTGATCTTTGGAATGTAATGTTGACCAAAAAAAGTCAAAGTTTGACATTTCAGTATGCAATTGACCCTTTTGCCCTTGTGCCAATTCCAAGCCTAAATTGAGGTATCAGTGCTGCAACCTTGACACCATAGAAGATCTTGTGAGAGAATCCTTGAGAAATGAGAGGGATAATTTTGGGGTACAACAGTAAGCAAGAGTCGTCACCGACTTTTCTTTTATCCAACAAAGAAAAGGGTGAAAAGAACAGAAAAAGACCTTTTCGAGAATTTTCTGAGTAAGAGGGGTAGATTATGAAAATGGAAGGTGTTAGCACCCTTTCCATCCGTAGTTTTCTACGGGCTCTTAGATGCTTAGATAATTTTAAAATACCTTGTGCTTTGTGCTTTGAAAAAGTAGTTTTTAAAAGGCCTTAGTGCGGCAATTTGCTTTATGATAACTCTTGTATCAGTCCTCAAGAGTGTTGATAAAGAAAATCACCGTACTAAGGCATTTTCAAAACTAATTTTTCAAAGCACAAAGCACAAGGTATTTTAAAATGAGCTAAGCATCTAACAGCCCATAGAAAACTACAAATGGAAAGGCTGCTAACACCTTCCCTTTCCATAATCTACCCCCCTTACTCATAAAATTCTCGAAAAGGTCTTTTTCTGTTCTTTTCACTCTTTCCTTTGTTGGATAAAAGAAAAGTCGGTGGTGACTCTTGCTTACCGCAACATTTGAGAATAAAAATGCAAAACCAGTATAACAGTCGGTTCTGCCACCATATCACAGAACTGGTGAATCTGTTGGGGAATGTGGATTTTTGTTGTTCTCCTGCTTGAGGAGACTCTGTAGGGAATACAGTCTAGGAACTTCAGTTGTCCAAGGCTCTACTAAAGAGTTATCTATGTACTGGAGAGATGAAAGTTCGCTGCTTTCTGGTTGAAATCTAGGCTTCAAGGCAACTTGTTGGGGATAATGGAGTTAACCGTTATCTGAAAATGTATTAGAAATAGCATGTGTAGGGCTTTTCCAGGATGAGTCCATGTTAGTCTACATCCGGTGATATATGAGAAGGAGCCTGTGTGGGGTTGTTATACTGGTTTTGCATTTTTATTCGTAAATGTTGCAGTAAGCAAGAGTCACCACTGATTTTTCTTTTATCCAACAAAGGAAAGGGTGAAAAGAACATAAAAAGACCTTTTCGAGAATTTTCTGAGTAAGGGGGGTAGACTATGGAAAGGGAAGGTGTTAACACCCTTTCCATCTGTAGTTTTCTACGGGCTCTTAGATGCTTAACTCATTTTAAAATACCTTGTGCTTTGAAAAAGTAGTTTTGAAAATGCTTTAGTGCGGCGATTCGCTTTATGATAACTCTTGTATTAGTCCTCAAGAGTGTTGATAAAGCAAACGTTTTTGAAAGTTGTTTTTTAAATGTGTAAGTGTAAAAAGTTTGTTTTTTGAGCATAGCATCTAGAAACTATCTACTCTACTCGAAAGGGTCGTTCTTTTCCTCCTTTCCTTTAGACAATGCTATCCTACTATTAGTGAGTAGGTAGCCTTAGTCGTTTGGATGTTTGAGGGACATTCGAAGGGACGTACAGTCATAAAGGCAACATATGGAGACGCTATAGAAATTTTTTTAGGGACTAGATCATTTACCGAAATGCAAATGTAGGGTCATCGAGGGACTATGATCTTTTGACTTACGGGTCTTGCTAAAGCGTCCCCGTTTCGAGGGACATGACTATTTTTACGAAGGCAACCAAAGTGGGGTACCCTAGAGGTTTGCATGTGCAATTGTGTTGTTTTCATTTATTTTAATCTTTGCATTAGGTTTGCTAACATTTGATTTCAGTCTTTCCATACAAGCCTAATTACTAGTAGTTAATATTTTGCAGAAATTTAAAGTGCAGGAATTAAAATCTACGTTATTACAATGCTTCGGGGGGGGGGGGATGGGAGGGGGGGTTTACATGTCCCAAACTGGGGGAAAAGAAAAATAAAGAAAGTAGTAAAGCCCTAATTAATTATCTATTACATCTCATCAGCAGGTACAAAAATATGAAAATAAAGAAAGCAAAAAAACATGCGAATTGAAAATAACGTCTAATCCTAAACGAAAGGAAATCTCTTTGCTTGTTTTTATTTATAAAAGAAAATAAAACCAAAGTCTATTTAGTTTTAAAATTAAGAAAAAATGTTTTAAATAAAGGTTAGTTAGTTTATATAATTAGTTTGATTAAAAAGGCTAACCTAATGTTTTTTGTGGTTTTGATTTAATGTTGATAAAAAGAAGAAATAAAATAATGGAAAAGACTAAATGAATGGACTAGGCGGTAAATAAAAAAAAAGGTGCAGTTTGTGGAACACAAGTCTGAATCGAAAGAGACCCAAATTGCCTTTCGATCCAATGGAGCAGCTGGTCGAAGGTGCATGACGGACTGCACGCTTGGGGGTGTTTGATCTGAATTGCGTTGGGATCTCATGGTGAGGATCGAAGGGTGTATGGTGCATGCCTGAGACACGCCAACATCGAATCTGCACATGAAACATTAGAGAAAATAAAACGCATGACCTGGGTGTCGAACCCAGGTCCTTCCACTGTAGAATCGAACCTGCAAAAAAACGAAACGAATTATGGAGATCCGAATCCAACCTATCCCATTAATTCAAAGTCCCCTGACTCCAAACATGAGATTTGTTTGGCCTAGAACGTCCTAAGTAAGATTCGAAGGAAAAAACTCAGATCGTGCCCCATCCATGGCACGACCACATCCTCGTGTTTTAGCTTGTATGCAATATATTCATTCAAACACAAATATCATTAGTAACAAGAATATATGTGTAATATGTATTTAAATAGTATGAATGTACAGTTTCGGTTTTGCAAACCCTTACCAATCAAATAAGCCTGGATCTGTGGTTCTGGGCATGGATATGCTTGCTTAGGAGCTAGTGTGGACTCCTGGATGATCCTGCAAAGAGTGTTTTTATTTTGACAACTTTGCTGGATTTTGAGGGTTTTTGGTATACTTTTCTTAAGCCGTGCCGTGTATGCGTGTTTGAGGCAATATATCCGTCCCTTTGCGTATGAGATTGTTGGGTTTATATAGGCAAAGATTTAGGTCAACACTTGAGTACCAAATCTTTGGTCGTCATGAGGGAGAGATTTGATTTGATTTTCATGAAAACTTGCCATATTTGATCCAATCACGCATTTCTACCAGCTTGCTCTGAGTTGTTTTGGGCCTCCAACTTGATGGGAATCGAAAGCCTGGGATGCCTTTTCTCTTTTAAGTGGACATTAGAAGTGATTTTGGGGTTGGTCGAAGCTTCAATCTTCCTTCTTCGATTTCCCTCAATTTGGGCCAACTTATTGATGTGCTTATCAAAAGACATATTGTTCTTGATATGTCAATCAAAGGGCACTTTGTTGACCTGCCTTCGAAGTACACCTTATCTTTGCTCTTCGATTGGCTATGACCCCCTACTCATCGCTCTTTCGATTGGACCCATATATTTTCCTTAGCTGCTTGATTCTGGAAAACTAAAATAGCCCAAACGAGAACTTCATTTTGGCCAGTCGGAGCCACCTTTGTCACTTCCTTCAAATGCTATTGCACAGGGGGCTTGGGCCTTACAACATGTAGGATTAAGACTCATCATAAGACAAACTTGCTTTCAATAATTATGTGTCTCCTTCGAATGGACCACCTATATATCCTCTGAATGGACATTTTGTGTGTCTTTTGAATAGTCCATATGCATGCCTTGTGCCTTCTTCGAATGGGCCACCAATGTGTGTTCTTAGACTAGATCTTTGGAATGATCTTTCGAAGAGGTCATTTTGTGTGTCATAGTGCAAAAACTGTGTTGAGTATTCTTGGCCTTGTGCATTGAAGGCAAGTTGAAAGGAACCTTTGACTTAGTAAATCCAAGGCAATCATGAAGGAGCTTTTGGCCTAGTGGGTTAAAGGTTGCATGAGGAAGTCTTTGGCCTAGTGAATCGAAGGTTGCATAAAGAGGCCTTTGGCCTAGTGAATCAATGGGAACTTGTAGAGGCCGTTGGCCTTATGGAACTTGAACCAAGGCTTGCTCGAAGGGGAAGCAACGTGCAATCGATGATAATGGGCCAATGCTTAGTCGAAGGGTTTTAGATGCCCAATCGAAGTTTATGAGACAAACATCGCTCGAAGGGTTTTAAAAGCCCAGTAGAAACTCCTTGTCCAGATGCCAATCGAAGGATATTGTTGACATGCCAATCGAAGGACACTGTTGACATGCCAATTAAAGGATGTTGTTGACATGCCAATCGAAAGACACTTCTGACATGCCAATCGAAAGACACTTGACCATCATTCAAAAATTTCATTTTCTTTAGGCAAGTGTTTGTAACTACCCATGTAAGGGAAAACCTTGGGAAACATGAGAGGGAAAATTTTAGGGTACAATAGTTGCCCCTGTTCAATCTTCTTAAACTTGAGGATTTAGATTGGCTTGTCTGCCTTTCGTGATCTGAAGGTGGAAGAGGATTGAACACTAGAGTGCCCAGAAATTTGCACTTGCATGAAGTAACACTGATGGTTGATGATGGCGAGAATAGGCTTACAAATGCCATTTAGAGAAGATGACAGAGAGTCGTCGGAGATGGGCTTAATGATGCCATCCAAAGTAGATGCTGACTTCCTAAGAGGTCTCCTTGTGGGGATTCCTATTCCTGTTGTCTGAGGAGGACTCTGCTGGGGAATATGGGTTTATGTTATTCTCCTGCTTGAGGAAACTCTGTAGGGAATAGAGTCTAGGAACTTCAGTTGTCCAAGGATCTTCTAAATAGTTATCTCTGTACTTGAGAGATGAAAGTTCGCTGCTTTCTGGTTGAAATCTGGGCTTCCTGACAACTTGCTGGGGATAATGGAATTAACCGTTATCTGAAAATGTATTAGAAAGAGCCCGTGTAGGGCTTTTCCAGGATGAGTCCGTGTTAGTTTGCATCCGGAGATATATGAGAAGGAGCCTATGTGGGGCTGCTTCAGGATGAGTCCGTGTTAGACTGCATCTGGAAAGTTGAGAAGGAATCCATGTAAGATTGCATCAGGATGAGTCCGTGTTAGCCTGCATCTGGAGATATATGAGAGGGAGCTTATGTGGGGCTGTTTCAGGATGAGTCTGTGTTAGACTGCATCTGGAAAGTTGAGAAAGAATCCGTGTAAGATTGCTTCTGGATGATGAGAAGGAACCCGTGTGAGATTGCTTCGTCTGGTTATGTAGATAGTTTTCCTGTCTGGTTTCAGGTGTTAATCTATGATCATCTGTTCATAGATAGTTGTCCTGTATGGTTTCAGGTATTAATCTGGAACTTGAAAATTGTCAGTCATTGAGATAGTTGTCCTGTCTGGTTTCAGGTATTAATCTCTGACCCGAGAAAGAAAGATAGTTTTCCTGGCTTGATACAGGTATTAATCTACAATCGGTCGTCCACAAATAATTGTCCTGGCTTGTTACAAGTATTAATCTGGAACTTGTTCTTGTCGGTCATTGAGATAGTTGTCCTGGCTGGTTTCAAGTATTAATCTCTGACTTGAGAAAGAAAGATAGTTTTCCTGGCTTGTTACAGGTATTAATCTTTAATCTCCTCATGTAGATAGTTTTCCTGGCTAGTTACAAGTATTAATCTACAGTCGGTCGTTCACAGATAGTTTTCCTGGCTTGTTACAGTTATTAATCTGGAACTTGGCTTTGTCGGTCACATGGATAGTTTCCTCGTCCGCTTTCCAGAATTAATCTGTGGCCTGCTGTATTTGTTGGTAAACTCGTCTTGTCCTGGGAGTTCATACCACTTGGTCGTGTAGATAGTTTCTCTGACTGGTTTCGGGCGTTAATCTTTGACATGCTGTATAGGTTGACAGTGTTTGTCTTTCTGAAAACTCAACCTGGAAAGGTAAAGTCAGTTTCATGCGATGTCATGATGTATGAATTACATGATGCTCTTAAAATAAATGATATTGTGATATGCGCATTTGTGCTGCATATGCTATGATGTTGGTAAAATGATGCATGAATGCAATGTATGAACGTATCAGCTGTTCTATTGTTGTACTATTGAATTAGGGAAAATAAATCCCTGACTGTTGCTGGGGGTGAAGAATGTAGGTCTTCGGATTTTGTTTGAAGTTGACATGCTGGGAGATGACCTTCCGTTGTTAGAGAAATAAACTCTGTTGGGGAAGGAAAACTCCGTGAGCTGCTTAGGAATTTTGTGAAATCCTGCTGGGGAATCCTGAGAAGCTTGGTGACTTCACTGGGAAATTTTTGGAGCAATAATTTGGAGATTCTTGCTCCGCCAGGGATATGAGAACACCTGACACCATTAGGTTGCGTACTGAGAATATGGCAGTGTCCTTGTAGTAGGATGTCTCTGCCTCTGTATCTGTTGGAGAAGGTATCTGCGGGAGAAAATATCTGTGGGGTTTTATGGATGGCCCTTAGATATTATCCCGTTTCTTAAAGTCATTAGTAACTGTTTTTCTGTTTTTTTATGCATATGTTTGTAAGCAGTGATCACATTCAAATGCATATGTTCAAAAATAATCACTGGACGTTTTGCAAGAAAAACAGAAAAATAAAGACAAATAGTTTTGCACTTTCAAAGGAATAGCTTTGTATTAACTGGAATAAGTGTTTTTTGTACAAGGAGACAAAGATCCTAGTAAGAGAATACCATCGTAAGAATAAAACTTTACAAAATAGTATACAAAGAAAATAGCTATGTAAAATGATCCCAATGGGTTCCCATTCTGCTATTGCCTTGATGTCTTTGAGCATCTCATCTCTTTCGCTGCTTGTCTGAAGCTGATTGGATTGGCTAGTATTGTTTGGGCTCGATAGTTGATACTGAAGATTGGCTGTAAGGTGATCCAACAGGACATAGTTATATGCTTTAAATCCCTAACTTTTGTTAGGACCCCTCTTTCAGATTTTTAGTCCATCGGGATACCCTTTTTTGCCCAAGCTGCCTTTTCAGGTTTTCGACTTGCCGGGTGTACAAATTTTTATGTATATCCTTAATTTTTTCCCAAACCCTTTTGGTTCACCGGGATGCCCTAATTTTTCCCTAGGTCAGCCGACCTAACGGGTCTTTGTTCATGCTTAGTATCTTTTAACTGTGTCCGCGTTTATCGGGTGTGGAAGGTCTTCACCATCCATAGTAGTTAAGATCATCGCACCACAAGAAAACATTTTCTTGATCACAAATGGCCCTTCGTATGTGGGAGTCCATTTACCCCTGGGATCACCTTGCGGAAGGATAATGCGCTTGATTACCAGATCACCAGCCTAATATACCTGACGTCTGACCTTCTTGTTAAAAGCTTTGGTCATACATTTTTGGTACATCTGACCGTGACAGACAGCCGCAAGCCTCTTCTCGTCAATCATGTTTAATTGTTCAAGTCGAGTCTGAACCCATTCGTCTTTGCTCAACCCTGCATCCTTCATGATTCTCAAGGAAGGGATCTAGACTTCTATGGGCAGGACAACTTCCATACCGTTCACCAGAGAGAAAGGAGTTTTCCCTGTTGATGCACGCATTATGGTGCGGTAACCATGAAGAGCAAATGGTAACATCTCGTGCCAGTCTTTATATATCACCGTCATCTTCTGTATGATTTTCTTGATGTTTTCATTAGCAACTTCAACAACACCATTCATATTCAGCCGATAAGGAGAAAAGTTATGATGCTGAATCTTGAATTACGTGTAGAGCTTGGTGATCATAGTGTTAATGAGATTGGTACCATTATCTGTAATGATTCTTTCTGGAATATCGTACTGACAAATAAGGTTATGTCTGATGAATCGAGCCATACCGTTTGTGATACGGTGGGAGAACTGACTAGGGTTTTGCGTTTGTTTCCGCAAATGTTTCGGTTGAGCAAGAGTCGCCACCGACTTTTTATTTTATCCTAAGGAAAGGTTTAAAAAGCACAGCAAAAACCTTTGAGATTTTTCTTGGGTTCGGGGAGTAGATTATAGAAAGGGAAGGTATTAGCACCCTTTCTATCCATGGTTATCCATGGGCTCTTAGGTACTTGCTTAGATCAACTTGCCTTGGTTTTCAATTATTTGAAATAGTGCTTTGTGTGTGGCTTTGAAAAGGTCTTGAAAAAGATGCCTTGTCTAGGCTACCCTTGTAACAATTCTTTACTCGAATGTTTTACAAAAGGTGTTTGTCTTTTTGAAAATATGTTTCGAGGTTTTTGAAAGTTGTTTTGAAAGTGTGGTTTGAAAATAGGCAAGTGTTCTCTTTTGCAAGTTGACAAGTACTTAAGAGCTATCTACCCTAAAGTTCTCAAAGATTTATGCTATGTTTTAACCCTTTTAACAATTTTGTTCCACCATTGCATTTGGTGGACAATCTTGTGTTAGGAGGTGAAAGGGACGGGCGCGGGTCATCGTTTAGACCATAATTGCAATAGTGTTAAGTATCTTTGGGCAATTTTTTCTTTGAAAGGGACTTGATCATTTTAGGCAACTTTTCGAAAGCGTCATCGACGGACTATGATCATTTGATTGTTTGTTTTTATCCAAAGAAACCTAACATGCAATATGGCCCATTATTGAAGGCAACAAGTGGAATACCCTAGAGGTGCAAGTGTGATATGTGTTGTCCATTTTTCATACTTTGATTATCTTGAAATTAGGTCAAACTATTTTGTTCTTTTTATTTGCATACAAACCCTAGTTCTAGCATGGTATATTTAGAAAGCGTTAAAGTGTGAAAAGTAAAATTCCTACACTATTACAACACAATATGGGAATGGGGGTACAAATGTTCAAATGGGGGATATTTAGACAAGGAATTTAAACCTATCTATTACATCAATATTGAATTATTTACAAGGTAATTAATTGCATAAGTTAAATGGAAAATAAAATAAAGATGCAAAATGCAAAAAGGGTTTTCATATGTATGGAAAAAAGATATTTTTTATGTTCAATAAACAAAAAATGAATAAAATAAAAAAAGTAACATTTTTGGAGTTTTTGTGTTTTAAGGGTAAAACCCTAATTTTTGTTAAGTAAATATATATATATTATTTAATTTATATATACAAGTATTTATTTATTATATACAAAAAATAAAATAAAATGAAGTATATTTATAAAAAGTATTTTTTGAGGTCAAATATTAATAAAAATAAAAAAATGTATATATTTTTTTGTATTATTTACCTAAATATACTAATATATATATAAATATCTTAATTATTTACTAAATAAGTATTATATACAAAATAATAATATTTAATATTTATAAAAAAAAAGTATTTTTTGATACAAAATGTTTTCAAAAGAGAAAATGAAATGAAAATCAGAAATAAGATATATTTGCATTTTTTTTCTAGTTTTTATAAATAATAGTATATATATATATTTATGTACAAATGTCCATATAAACAAATAAATACCTAAAAAATATAAAAATGGTGTAGAAAATATTTTTTATGTTTTTAATATTATTAGCAAAAATAAATAAGTCAGGAAAAAAAAAGAAAAGTCAAAAAATCTTGCAAATATACAAAATGGGCCTAGGGGGTGTAAAACCAAAAACATGGTGTGAAAAGAAAAATCAAAACAGGCCCAACCCACGTGGCTTCTTCTTCAACCTTCAGACAGAAAAACATTCAAAAACGCGCGCCTGTTTCTTCCATTGCAAGGTCTTGATTCTTTGAGTTTTAACAAAAACTTACAACACCAAACATGTTAAGCATTGAATCACGATTCTAAATATGTAAAGAACTCATCCTAACTCTCAGAAATGAGAGAGAATTTTATCATTCCCAAATCTTGACCTAGTTTTTCTTCCATATTCAGACCTTAAATTCTCATAGCTCAGGCAAAATAAATGAAAAGTAAAAGCATGTACAGATTCAGGGGCATGAGTAGAACACTTCTTATTCACAAACTTAGAGCTAATGATGCCTGCACTAAGAGTTAGAAGTTCAAGAAGATACCTGTTCAGTTGAAGTTCTATCTGGCAATGGGGGAACTTTCAGGGCAAGATGATGACCTGTACAGCTTGCCTGAAGTGTGGTGATGCTATTCCAATGCTTACTTTGCTTTGAAACACCTTGAATCGAGCTATGGACCTTCAACTGCAAAACAAGAAAGTAAAAATGGTGGAACTGCTTAGAGGAGTTACAGGTCGTGTTTTATGCTTTGGTTAGCTTCAAGTGATGCTAGGGAATGTTTTTGATGAGCTTTGAGCAAGAAAGCATGAAAGGAATGAGAGTTGGCACTCAAACTGCAGCAAGCCTTGTTTTTGTGCAGTTCAATGGTGATTTTGAGTTTGTAGAGGTATTGGAAGTGTTGGGGTCGTGTGCTAGCTTAGTTAGGATGTCTTGAATGTGTATAAAATATTTGCTTAAGGGTTCTAGTGCTGAGATCAAAATTATGTTGTGATATGCTATGTTTCTTAACACTTAAGCAAGCAAAGGCCAAGTTATGTTCTAGACAGGTAGAGGCCCCCTAAACATGCTGCAAAACCTTGTCTTGATCAGAGTGATTAACTCATAAACTTGTGCCAAAGAGATTTCAAATGTACTTCTTGGATTTTCATTTTGACATAAAGCTTAACTTTTTAAAAATGGCTATTTCACTTTTTCCATAAATGGATTAAACTTGCATGTAATGTTTGAACTCATAGAACAATACTTTGGCACAAAGGATTGGCATTAAATTTATGAGTGTTGGATGGTTTAGAGGCCTGTAATCAAGGGAAGCATGCTGATTTGAAAAATTGCACAAGTTATGAACATGTACATGGCCATGAATCAAAGTGACTTTTTGCCATATTGCAAAATTCGATTCTCTCAAGTCATGAGGTTGTTTGATGAGTTCTTGGACATTTTGGAAAGCTTGGAATGTGTACTACAATCCATCTTTGAAATTAAAATTGAAATGCCAAGTGGAAGTATGTGGAAAATGGCCTTGAAGTTAGGTAGAAACCTTGCCTAAAATAGGTCAAAATTTCACTAAGTTAAGAATGGTTTAGTACCCTTGTTCCAAAAATTGTAACTTGGGATACAAGCTTATTTTGGGAAAACTTTGTGAATCAAATTTGTAGTTTATGCAATAGGATACAACTTTCATGTTTTGACTTTTGCTTGAATCCAAATGAATCTTGGTGAGAAAGTGGGGCAAAGTTGGGAAAAAATTAGGGTTTTTCATAACTTAGAAAAATTCTAAGTTATGAAAAATTCTCATTTCAAACCCTAATTTGCAAATTTTGATTTCTTGGTGAACAAGTTTCATGATTTGGCATGTTTTGATGAAAAATGAATCTTGACTCTTGATTTTGACCAAAAAGTCAAAGTTTGACTTTTTAGTACACAGTCAAAATTGATCAATTGACTGGGAAATTCAACTGTCAATCTTGTGTACTTGGGATCTTTTGAACTTGTTGAGCATGTCAAGACAATTCCATGGGGTCCTTGAGTCCATATGTGAGCTTGGTTTGCCATTGGCTAGGTCAAACAGTCAAAAATTGCCTTTGTGCAGTCAAAACCCTAAAAATGACCATTTTGCCCTTTTGGTGATCTGATCAAATTTCCTGTGGAATTGTGATCCAAACTTGATCAAATGGTCCATGTGAGTTCATAATGTTGATGTGGGTCAATTTTTATGAGATTTGACTGTCAATTGGCCACAGTTGACTTTTTCTCCAATACAGCTGATTTTTAGGTCAACTGTCCAATTGATTGGGCAAAACTTGGAATCAAGGCTTAAAACTTGATGTGGATAAACTTGGGAGTCCAATATGAAGCATGAAAGTCATCTTAGGCAATTTAGGTCAAAACATCTTTGTGCAAACACAAACCCTAATTTGGGTCAACAGTGTAAGGAGAAGTCTTGAGCAGATGAAACCCCAACTGGATCTTGATCTCAAAGGGCTTTGTGATGAGAAATCAATGAGAAATGGGAGGGCAAATTTTGGGGTACAACAGTTGCCCCTGTTCAATCTTCTTGAATCCGAAGATTTAGATTGGCAAGCTTGCCTTTCGTGACTCGAGGGTAAAAGGAGATTGGACACTAGAGTGCCCGGAAATTTGCACTCGTCAAAGCAAGGGATGCGGGAATGGGCTTAGAGATGCCATTTGGAGATGGGCTTAACGATGCCATCGGGAGGAATGACAGAAACTTGTCGGGGATGGGCTTAAAGATTCCATCTGGAATGAGTATCATAAAGGTGTCCATGTTTAGGACCAACTCTGAACTGGGGGTCTGAATAAGCAATAGATTGACATCCGTTGTTGGGAGGAATCCGTAAACTGTTTTCAAAAATTGTATCTGAACAAATTGATAGACTAACATCCGTTGTTGGGAAGAATCCATAAACTGTTTTCAGAAGTCTGGAGAAGAATCTGAACAAGCGATAGGTTAACATCCGTTACTTGGAGAACCCGTGAACTGTTTTCAAAAATCTTGGAGTTGAATAAGCAATAGAGCAGCATCCGTTGTTGGGAAGCGTCTGTAAACTGTTTTCAGAGGTTGCGTCTGAACAAGCGATAGATTAACATCCGTTGTTGGGAAGAATCCATAAACTGTTTTCAGAAGTATGGAGAAGAATCTGAACAAGCGATAGGTTAACATCCGTTTCTTGGAGAACCCGTGAACTGTTTTCAGAAATCTTGAAGCTGAATAAGCAATAGAGCAGCATCCGTTGTTGGGAAGCGTCCGTAAACTGTTTTCAGAGGTTGCGTCTGAACAAGCGATAAATTAACATCCATTGTTGGGAAGAATCCATAAACTGTTTTCAGAAGTCTTGAATTTGGAGGAAGAACCGGTGTAAGGTTCCCTGATGATGAGCTCGTGTAAAACTGCATCTGGATAAATCTGGAATAAGCATTAGAATGTTGCCGTGTCTGGGTCACACCCGGACTATTCCTGGAAAGAATCTCGGAAGATAATGATTTTAGTCTTTCGACTGATCTTACCTGAAAGGTAAAGAGTTAGTTATATGCAATGTCATGATGCATGATACAATGTATGTTATGTGATATGAATGTAAATGAATGCGCATGTAAGCTGGAGAGCTGTCTTGCAAAGGATAGATGAATCCGAGATGGCTGAAGATAACAGTATCTTGACTGCTGCCGGGAAGAATAATTCTTGGTTGTTGCTGGAGAATAAAGAGCTTGGGTTGTATACCAATCTTCTGGGGAATTCCTGATGACTTCTACTGGGGAGTACCAATCCAATAGACTCATGCTGGGGAGGTAAGACTGAGAATCCTCAGCTTGGTGGGAAGTATCCCTGGCGACTTCACTGGGGAACTCAAGATTTGCCCTCCCAAAACTCTGTGGGGAGAAGGTTCATTAGTCTGGCTTCGCTGGGGATGGATAATTTGAAGTTTTAGCTCGGCTGGGGATACTGAAACTTAAACTCTGAGGGGAAATGAGTTCTGGAGGACTCTCCGACTGGGATTAACAAAGATAGGCTCTTCTGGGGATTGTATTGATAAGTTATGTTGGGGAACTCTGATGAACTCCGCTGGAGGTAGGAAGAATTTTGGCGAGTGCGATCTTCTGTGGCAATAAGCTGAGGATAACCCAGTTATAAGCCCTTGTGAGGAATAACTTTGAATAAAACTCAGGAGAGACGTCCGTACTCTGCAGGGGGTAAGCTTCAAAACTTGCTGGGGATATGGATTCCAAATCTCCTGGAGGTTTCCTTTGAAGGGTATCAAGATATCCAACTGTATCTTCAACCTATCAGTAATCCTCTTTCTTGATTCATAAGGAAATGATTATGTTCAAATGCATATGCCTATTTAACAAAACATTGGACATTTCTCAAAATAAAACAAATAGTGCAAGAGAAAAGAAAAAGAAACGACACAAATTTCTGGGAAAAGGATTTGTATTGACTTTCTATGAGTATATTTGTACAAAGGAGACAATCATCCTAGTAAGAGGATTTTGTCATAAATATTGAAAGATTTATACAAAATAAAGATGGCTACATGAGATAATTCCATGGGATTCCATTCCGCTATAGCTTTCACAACTCTGAATATCTGTCCATTCAATGCTTCGTTTGCCGATGACTGGATTGATCAGAAGCCTGGAACTGGTTGATGAAGAGATTGTCTTCGAAGTGATCCGACGAGACATAGTCATACGCTTTGATTCCCTAACTTTTGCCTGAATCGCCCTTTCGGGTTTTCGATCCACCGGGAAACCCCTTTTTGCCCAAGCCGCCCTTCGGGTTTTCAACTTGCCGGGTGTACAGATTTTTTATTTTTATCCCTAACTTTTTCCTGAACCACCCTTTCGGGTTTTTGGTTCACCGGGATGCCCATTTTTGCCCAAGCCTCCCTTTCGGGTTTTCGACCTGTCGGGTTATTTTATGCGTAGTATCTTTTGACTATGTCTGCGTTCGCAGGGTGCGGCAAATCGTCGCCGTCCATGGTGGTCAGAATCATTGCACCACCAGAAAATATGCTCTTGATCACAAATGGTCCTTCATACGTAGGAGTCCATTTGCCCCTGGGATCACTTTGCGGCAAGATAATCCGCTTGATTACGAGATCTCCGACTTGATACACCTGACGTCTGACTTTCTTATTGAAGGCCTTGATCATCCGTTTTTGATACATCTGACCATGGCATATAGCAGCGAGTCGCTTCTCGTCGATCAGATTGAGTTGATCAAGTCGGGTCTGCATCCAATCATCTTCACTCAAACCTGTGTCCTTCATAATCCTTAGAGAAGGAATCTGAACCTCCATAGGCAAGACAACTTCCATGCCATATACCAAAGAAAATGGGGTTGCCCCGGTTGAAGTACGTGCCGTCGTACGGTATCCATGCAGAGCAAACGGTAAAATCTCATGCCAGTCTTTGTAAGTGACTGTCATTTTCTGAATGATCTTCTTAATGTTTTTGTTCGCAGCTTCAACAGCACCGTTCATCTTCGGCCGATAGGGAGATGAATTGTGATGATAAATCTTGAATTGTTCGCACAAGGCGGTGATCAT
The DNA here is from genome assembly GCA_948472305.1 of Vicia faba. NCBI lineage: Eukaryota > Viridiplantae > Streptophyta > Magnoliopsida > Fabales > Fabaceae > Vicia > Vicia faba. The sequence continues at coordinate 857,330,484 of OX451740.1, read as the reverse complement.
CGTGTTATTCAGATTTGTACCGTTGTCCGTGATGATCCTGTCTGGAACACCATACCGACATATGAGATTTTGCTTGATAAAGCGGGCAACCACATTTTTAGTAACAGAGGCGAAGGAAGCCGCTTCGACCCATTTGGTGAAATAGTCAATGGCAACCAGGATGAAGCGATGTCCGTTGGAAGCCGTGGGCTTGATCTCTCCAATCATGTCAATGCCCCACATTGCAAAGGGCCACGGAGCAGTCAGAACATTGAGAGGAACTGGAGGGATATGAACTTTGTCAGCGTAGACTTGACATTTGTGGCAAGTACGGGAATGTTGATGGCAGTCAGCTTCCATGGTAGACCAGTAATAGCCTGCCCTTAGGATCTTCTTAGCCATTGTATGCCCGCTCAAGTGAGTGCCAAATGTGCCGCTGTGTATCTCAGTCATGATCAACTCTTCTTTAGCTTTGTCTATGCATCGGAGTAATACACAATCATGGCTTCGTTTGTAAAGGATGTCGTTGCTCAGGAAGAACTTGGCAGCAAATTTCCTTAAGAACTTCTTGTCATTTACGGAAGCTCCTTCGGGATAATCTCTGGTCTCGAGATACCTCTTGATTTCATGGAACCAAGGTTGTTCCACTACTTCTTCGGTATTAATCTCGTGGCAATGCGCAGGTTCATCCATTCGCTCGATGGTGATTTGGGGAGCATCGTTATCCCAGTTGAGTTTAAACATGGAGGACATTGTAGCTAGAGCATCTGCTAGCTGATTCTCTTCTCGCGGGAAATGCTCGAAGGTAATTTGCTCGAAATGAGGCAACAATGTCAGGACATGTTCTTTGTATGGGATAAGATTAGGATGCTTGGTATCCCACTCTCCTTTGATTTGACTGATAACCAAAGCTGAGTCCCCAAATACGATCAAAGATTTGATCCCCAAGTCTATAGCAGCCTTGAGACCAAAAATGCAAGCTTCATACTCAGCCATGTTGTTTGTGCAGCTGAAGCAAAGTCGGGCCGTGAAAGGTGTGTGACAACCTTCCGGAGAAATGAGTACTGCACCGATACCATTTCCAAGTGCATTTGAAGCACCATCAAAGTACAGGGTCCATCGGGATCCCTTTTCGGGTCCGTCATACGGTCCGTTACCTTCAATGTTGTCCAAATTCATGATGTCTTCGTCTGGGAAGTCAAATCTCATGGGTTGATAATCTTCGATAGCTTGATGAGCCAGATGGTCAGCTAGTACACTCCCTTTTATAGCTTTTTGGGTGGTGTACTGGATGTCATACTCAGTTAAGATCATTTGCCATCTAGCTATCCTTCCAGATAAAGCAGGCTTTTCGAAGATATACTTGATAGGATCCATTTTGGAAATCAACAAGGTAGTATGAGTCAACATATACTGTCTTAAGCGGCGAGCAACCCATACCAAAGCGCAACAAGTTTTCTCGAGCAATGAGTAGCGAGTCTCACAGTTGGTAAACTTTTTGCTAAGGTAATAAATAGCATGCTCTTTTCGACCAGACTCGTCATGCTGGCCCAAAACACACCCCATTGAGTTATCCAAGACGGTCAAATACATGATCAATGGTCTTCCTTCGACGGGTGGCATCAGAATAGGAGGTTCTAGCAAATACTCCTTGATTTTATCAAAAGCAGCTTGGCAATCGTCGTTCAATTCGACTACCTGATCTTTCTTCAAGAGTTTGAAAATTGGCTCACAGGTAGAAGTCAAATGGGAGATGAATCTGGAAATATAGTTCAAGCGCCCCAAGAACCCTCTAACCTCCTTTTCAGTACGGGGAGCAGGCATCTCTTGTATTGCTTTCACTTTTGCCGGATCGACTTCAATGCCTTTGTTGCTTACAATGAATCCTAGAAGTTTACCAGACCTAACTCCAAAAGTGCACTTACTTGGATTCAGCCTGAGTTTGTATTCTTTCAATCTGGCAAACAGCTTTTCTAGATGTTCAAGGTGCTCCTCCTCTGTTTGTGACCGAGCTATCATATCGTCTACGTAAACTTCAATCTCATGATGTATCATATCATGAAACAAAGCTACCATGGCGCGTTGATAAGTTGCCCCAGCGTTCTTCAGTCCGAACGGCATCACCTTGTAACAGAAAGTGCCCCATTGCGTGACAAAAGTTGTTTTCTCCATATCCTCGGGGGCCATTTTGATTTGATTGTAGCCCGAGAATCCATCCATGAAGGAAAACACTTTATGCTGAGCTGTATTGTCGATCAAAATGTCGATGTGTGGAAGTGGAAAATCATCTTTGGGGCTGGCCCTATTCAAATCCCGGTAGTCCACACACATCCTGACTTTGCCATCTTTCTTAGGTACTGGCACGATGTTAGCGACCCATTGAGGATAAGACGTAACAGCCAGAAAGCCAGCGTCGAATTGCTTCATTACTTCTGCTTTGATCTTTTCAGACATGTCAGGCCTCATTCGGCGAACTTTTTACTTGATCGGCGGACAGTCCTCTCTTGTGGGGAGACGATGAACCACGATGTCTGTGTCTAAACCCGACATGTCCTCATAAGACCAAGCGAAGATTTCAACATACTCAATCAACAACTGTATCAGGCGCTCCTTGACTCTTGGTTCCAGATTGGCACCCACTTGCACCTCCTTCCGGTCTTCCTTGGTCCCTAAGTTGACAGTTTCCAATGACTCTTCGTGCGGTAAGATGGCCCTTTCCTCTTGCTGTAGAAGTCTGGCTAGTTCCCCTGGTACTTCACAACCTTCGTCATCTTCATACTCGGCTTGATTGACCAGATCTTCAGAGTTATTGAAGGATATAGCAGAATTGTCACCCATGGAATCCGGAGTGGATGGGTACCTGCATTTGTGAGTGTGGGTGTGTGTAAGGGATAGCCATCCTTAAACAAAAATGCAAAAGGAAAGAAAATGAACACAAGAAGTCTATCAAATGAAAAACGTCCAATGAATCATTAAACATGGCATATGGATATGAAAAATAATCAAAACCCTTACAAATGGGTCTACATGCCCCAGGCAAGGCATGAGGTGAAAAGATAGTGTACGGATTGTTTGAAAATAAATATTACAGACCAAATAGGAAATTTTTGACAGATAAATTACTGATGAATAAAAGTGATGGGGACAAAGTCTTTTTCCTCCCAGTTGCTCAATCCTCCTTTGACAGTTGGGTAAATCCACTCTTCGATGTTGCTCTCTTTGTCTTCGTCCTCCAAAGCATTGATTCCGTAGGGAGAAATTTTGACTGGCGCTCTTTCAATCTTCGAACGGCGCATAGCTTTCTGGCCTGCGGTAGTGAACCCTAATCCAAATTTGTCGGTTTTAGCGGAATATCAGGCAACTGCCCCCATACTGAATTCTTCCCTTCCTTTATTGCGGCCCTTGCATCCTCCAGAGATGCCATCCTGGCCATCTGTCTCGGCGTCTCAGCTGCCAGCTTTGCTACTGTTATTTCAGGAAGGACTTCTTCGAAATGCTGAAAAGGCGTTTCAATGAACTCCCCTTCTACCTCCACATACCGGAAAGAATTCAAGTGGCTAATCATGTACTCCTCTTCACCATGGACAATAATGATCTTTCCCTTGACATGATACTTCAACATCTGATGCAAGGAGGAGGTGACTGCCCCAGCATGGTGTATCCAAGGCCTACACAGCAAGCAAGAGTATGACGGACGGATGTCCATCACATAGAAAGTAGACTTAAACACCTCAGTGCCTATCTTGACGGGAATTTCAACCTCCCCATGGACCATTATCTTCGAACCATCGAAAGCTCTGACAACAATATCACTCGGCTTCAACTCCAACCCTTCACAATCTAGTCGGTCCAAGGCCTTCTTAGGCAATACATTCAGCGACGAACCAGTGTCAACCAAGACATGTGCGAGAGTGGTTCCTCGGCACTCGACTGAAATGTGCAAAGCATCGTTGTGGTTTCTACCTTTAGGAGTTAGGTCGGCATCAGAGAAACCTAGTCCATTGTCCGCAGTCAGGCTAGCCACGCAATTTTGAAATTGATCTGCAGAGGTTTCCTGGGGCACATGGGCTGCCTTCAGGAATTTTATCAGGGCTTTAGCGTGCGCTTCTGAGCAAAGTAGTAGTGCCATCATGGAGATCTTTGAGGGGGTTTGCCCCAGTTGTTCTACCACATCGTAATCACTCCTTTTGATTATCCTCAAGATCTCATCCATTTCCTTCTTGGAGGTTTCTGGGATGACCAAGGGTTGAGCCCTCGTCCTGACGAGCTCATCTTGGATTCCCTTACCTTTATCAACATCAGTAGGAGGGATAGTACTAGGAACAACATCTTCAATCAAAGGGGCTCTAGCAGAGAGTTTTATTGGTGCAGGGATGACCTTGTCAGCTGATGAGGGTCCAAAGATTGCTCTTGGAGGGGCAATCTCTGGAGAAAATATTCTCCCGCTCCGGGTGATTTTGCTCGTGCCTGCAATGTTACCAATGCTGGCTTCTTCATCATTCGAACTTTCTTCAATTAATTAGATTTGTTTAATACCATGGTAGTAGACGTCGCCGCCGTAGTTCCATGGTATCGACTTCTCAGAAACATAGGGGACATGCCCTGGCATTGTTATCTTCAAAGGAACAGATCTCGTAGCTGGTGTAATCTTAACAGGCTTTTTGACGGCCTTGGAAAGATTGGCGTGAATGGTTATGATTGAGACATCTTCAATATGGGTTGGAACAGCAGAAACTTTTTCAAACAAAATTTGCCGACTATCCATAAGGCCTTGGATGCCTTTCTTCAGTAACGAACAATCAAACGGCAGAGAGTAACAACAATAGCAGTCTTCTTTACATCCCGGGAAGATCCCGGCCCTTAACAGATTCAACTTAATGGTTAACAAAGGAGTTATCAGATCATTAACATCAGCAACATACAAATCTTCTTCAATGGCATTAACATTTCGGCCGTGCTTCGGCATGGGAGCAGATATCACATTGGGCTTTTCCGGAGCGTCAAACTCCACTTCCTTCGCCTCTATCAGGTCTTGGATTTTATGCTTGAGTGCCCAACAATCATTGGTGTCGTGCCCAACACTGTCAGAGTGGTAGGCGCATTTAGCATTAGGATGATAATGCGGAGAGGACGTATTCACATTCTTGTGTGCCTCCTTGATGGTGGCGAGATTCAACTTTAACAGATGGGGAAGCACTTGCGCTGGAGTCATATTAATGCGGGTGAACTACCGTTGTGGCTGTTCCACCCGTTGCTGATTTGGTCTGGACTGGTTATAGCGAGGCTGCTCACTTGAAGGGTTTTGAATCATTACGGCCCCCACGGTCGGCCGGCGCTCAGTCTTCCCTGCTCTTCTCTGAGAATATACCACAGCCGTTTCCTTCTTAAAAGGCTTCTTCTCAACACTTGCAGCAACACCCTTCTGAATCTTTCCTGACTTGATGCCAGCTTCTATTCTTTCGCCTGTTAAGATCAAATCGGTGAACCCCGCGGAAGAGTTACCAATTAGATGATTAAAAAATGGCCCAGATAGGGTCCCTAGAAACATATCAACAAGTTCACGGTCGGTTAAAGGAGGCTGCACCCTGCCAGCCAAATCCCTCCATTTTTGTGCATATTCTTTGAATCCTTCGCCTGTTCCTAGTGACATACCCTGAAGTTGGGTACGAGTAGGAGTAAGGTCAGAATTATACTGATATTGTTTGTAAAAGGCGGTGGCCAAGTCTTCCCAATTTCGGACGCTGGTTCCCTCTAGCTGATAAAACCACTCCAATTGAGCTCCAGAAAGGCTGTCTTGAAAGAAATGGATCCAGAGGTTTTTATCTGCCGTATAGGGCTGGATCTTTCTTACGTAGGACCTGAGATGCATCTTTGGACAGGACAGCCCATCATACCTCACAAACACTGGCACTTTGAATTTTGGGAGAATCACAATCCCGACGACCAAACCCAAGTCTTCAAAATCCAAACCCGGTACTCTTTGTAGCTCCATGGCGGCCAACCTGTCTTCTAAACCCTTGTATTTATCATCAGCTGGAGGGTATTGTTGGTCAGAATAATCTTCATCCTCTTCGACCTCCTCTTCTTCCACATCGGACTCGGAAGGTACCGCAGCCCCACCTCCTTTGCTGGTTCCTTCATCAGAAGTAGGAGGAAATTCAAGCACTCTCTGAGCTTCTCCGTCAAATCTTCTCCCTAAAGTAGCCACCCCGAGTCTCTTTTTCTTCTTTTTCACTGGATCTTTATTCCCCAGCAAGGTCTTGAGATCCTCTTGACCTTTAGCCAAGGTTGTCAGGAGTTGCTGAAACTGTGCATTTTGAGCTTGTAGGTCTTTGACTGTTTGCTCGAGATCCATCCTACTGAAATAAACAGCAGACAGATAAGGAAACCTGGAGTGAGACCTGCTTATGCACATGATGAATGGTATGCTTATGTATGCAATGCATTCAAGGATTTAGAACATTCAAAATTGTTGCAGACAAAGAAGAACGCACGTCATATTAATAAGAAGAAATTTGTTAGTACATAAATGCCCCATGGGCCAAATATTACAAAAACTTCTCAAGGTAAAAAGACATAGCGCATCCTCTTTGGTGCGATGTAGGTGTTGAGGGCCTCTTGCTCATGGAGTCGGCGGGTAAGCTCTAAAACCTTCTTCTCACTGGCGTAGAAGCTAGCTTCAAAAGTGTTCCGTTCCTCCTTGAGCTGAACCCAACTTTTCTGCATTTCCTCCCACGATGTAGGCATGTCAGGATGTAGGATGGTGTAGGGAACCTCTCCTTCCTTGACGGGCTCTTTAATCACCGGGAGTACATGAGGATAAGGCATCATTAGACTTTGGGCTCGGGCTCGTACCCACTTGAGATAAGGCTCAAGAGGGATGGAGTTCTTGTGTCCCAGTGTCTTGCTATTAACCTTGTTGGGTCTTCCCCAAGCTCTGATGAATCTTTGGCGAAGTCCTTGTGCATCATTGTTGAAGTCAAAAACTAGGTCAGGAATCAACATGTCATGAGGGCCATCCCTCCGTGCATATCCAAATTGCCTCAAATCTAGGCAAAGGTTGTAGGTGATACCTCCTCTGATTCCAAGTAAAGGAACATTAGGAAATTCTCCACAACGATCGATGATGATGACATTTTCTCTAGACCGAGAACACCAATGTACATCAGAGTGAGTAAGAGTCATCAACCGTTGGGACCACCTTGAGCCTTGGTCATTCTTTAGGACAGATTGTGGAAGGTGCGAAATAAACCACCTTGCAAGGAGAGGAGTACAGCACATGAGAACACCCCTCTTTCTCATTGTTCGTGTGTAAAATGAGTGAAGAATGTCCCCAAGCAATGTTGGTATTGGATTTCTGGACAAGAAGATTTTGACGGCGTTGACATCTACCAATTGGTCAGGATTTGGGAACAAGACCAACCCATAGACAAGGAGTGCCACAATCTCTTCAAAGGCTTGTAGGTCCAATGAGTTCCAACATTCTTGTGCCTTCTCAAACAAGAATTTTGCTAAGAATCCTTTGACGCCGCTTCTGGTTTCCCAATGCCCCTTGATGTCGGATGGTTGTAGATGTAATGCTCGAGCAACATCTTCCGGCTTTGGTTCCTTTTTCGTACCGTTAAAGGGTAGTTGATTAAGGATAGGGATTCTTAGGAGCTGAGAAAACTCCTCCAAAGTGGGCACCAACTGGTAATCAGGGAAAGTGAAACAGTGGTGAAGAGGGTCAAAGAACTGGAATAGCACTTTCATCATGTCTTCTTCAATGTTGGTGTTGACTAGGCTGAGCAGTCTACCATGTCTTTCACTGAAGGATGAGTTTTCCGGAATTCTTGAGGTGAGCTCCTTGAGTTGAGGAGAGATTCTCACAAGGTTGACTTGGATGGTCTTTCTGCAAGGAATTTCCATGACCTACAAAACAAGAACAAAGATGAAGATCCAAACCCTTGAAATGGTTAGTGAATGCATATGATGTTTTATGATGTTTATGATGTATGCACAAAACATATGTACAAGCAAATCACACCAAACCCTAGTTTCAGGCTTGCATGAGGTTTCATAGGTAAGTACCCTCTTGAGTGTAGTTGGCTTAAAAACCTGTCCTATAAATAGTAACCGGGTTCTAAGGAGCTCAATATCATTGAATTGTTTTCATTGTTCATTGTTTTGGTTTAGCCACTTAACTAGCGACCAAAATATTCCAAGAAAACAACCCTCAATGAGTGTAGTATCGAGTATCTACCAACTTCGGACTGCACCAAAGCCGGTCATCTCACTACCCCTAATAAAAGGCCAAGATGGTCAAGTAAGGTTCTAAGTCATTAGTGCTTAGTGACATCACTCAGCGGCCCCGTACTCTCCTTGATTGAACTCAAGGGTTACCGGTACTCACAAATATGTCGCACTAATATAGCTATTGCTTCGACCGTGTCGGTATACCCCACACAGTTTCCACAACGTACTGCTATCTATGAAATGTTTCCCAAAATCCGGGTGTAGGATTGCAAACCCAAACAATAGAGCCAAGATGTAAAGCAAACAATTCAAACAATTAGTCATGCAAGAGGGTGATCTAAGCCCTAAGGTTACTCCACTTTTAAAATAATCCCCAGCAGAGTCACCAGTTCTGTAATACGGTGGGAGAACTGACTAGGGTTTTGCGTTTGTTTTCGCAAATGTTTCGGTTGAGCAAGAGTCGCCACCGACTTTTTATTTTATCCTAAGGAAAGGTTTAAAAAGCACAGCAAAAACCTTTGAGATTTTTCTTGGGTTCAGGGAGTAGATTATAGAAAGGAAAGGTATTAGCACCCTTTCTATCTATGGTTATCCATGGGCTCTTAGGTACTTGCTTAGATCAACTTGCCTTGGTTTTCAATTGTTTGAAATGGTGCTTTGTGTGTGGCTTTGAAAAGGTTTTGAAAAAGATGCCTTGTCTAGGCTACCCTTGTAACAATTCTTTACTCGAATGTTTTACAAAAGGTGTTTGTCTTTTTGAAAAGATGTTTCGAGGTTTTTGAAAGTTGTTTTAAAAGTGTGGTTTGAAAATAGGCAAGTGTTCTCTTTTGCAAGTTGACAAGTACTTAAGAGCTATCTACCCTAACGTTCTCAAAGATTTATGCTATGTTTTAACCCTTTTAACAATTTTGTTCCACCATTGCATTTGGTGGACAATCTTGTGTTAGGAGGTGAAAGGGACGGGCGCGGGTCATCGTTTAGACCATAATTGCAATAGTGTTAAGTATCTTTGGGCAATTTTTTCTTTGAAAGGGACTTGATCATTTTAGGCAACTTTTCGAAAGCGTCATCGAGGGACTATGATAATTTGATTGTTTGTTTTTACCCAAAGAAACCTAACATGCAATATGGCCCATTATTGAAGGCAACAAGTGGAATACCCTAGGGGTGCAAGTGTGATATGTGTTGTCCATTTTTCATGCTTTGATTATCTTGAAATTAGGTCAAACTATTTTGTTCTTTTTATTTGCATACAAACCCTAGTTCTAGCATGGTATATTTAGAAAGCGTTAAAGTGCGAAAAGTAAAATTCCTACACTATTACAACACAATATGGGAAGGGGGGTACAAATGTTCAAATGGGGGATATTTAGACAAGGAATTTAAACCTAGCTATTACATCAATATTGAATTATTTACAAGGTAATTAATTGCATAAGTTAAATGGAAAATAAAATAAAGATGCAAAATGAAAAAAGGGTTTTCATATGTATGGAAAAAGGATATTTTTTATGTTCAATAAACAAAAAATGAATAAAATAAAAAAAGTAACATTTTTGGAGTTTTTGTGTTTTAAGGGTAAAACCCTAATTTTTGTTAAGTAAATATATATATTATTTAATTTATACAAGTATTTATTTATTATATACAAAAAATAAAATAAAATGAAGTATATTTATAAAAAATATTTTTTGAGGTCAAATATTAATAAAAAAAAAATGTATATATTTTTTTGTATTATTTACCTAAATATACTAATATATATAAATATCTTAATTATTTACTAAATAAGTATTATATACAAAATAATAATATTTAATATTTATAAAAAAAAAGTATTTTTTGATACAAAATGTTTTCAAAAGAGAAAATGAAATGAAAATCAGAAATAAGATATATTTGCATTTTTTTTCTAGTTTTTATAAATAATAGTATATATATATATATATATATATATATATATATATATATATATATATATATATATATATATATATATATATATATATATATATATATATATATATATATATATATATATATATATATATATATATATATATATATATATATATATATATATATATATATATATATATATATATATATATATATATATATATATATATATATATATATATATATATATATATATATATATATATATATATATATATATATATATATATATATATATATATATATATATATATATATATATATATATATATATATATATATATATATATATATATATATATATATATATATATATATATATATATATATATATATATATATATATATATATATATATATATATATATATATATATATATATATATATATATATATATATATATATATATATATATATATATTTATGTACAAATGTCCATATAAACAAATAAATACCTAAAAAATATAAAAATGGTGTAGACAATATTTTTTATGTTTTTAATATTATTAGCAAAAATAAATAAGTCAGGAAAAAAAAAAGAAAAGTCAAAAAATAATGCAAATAAACAAAATGGGCCTAGGGGGTGTAAAACCAAAAACATGGTGTGAAAAGAAAAATCAAAACAGGCCCAGCCCACGTGGCTTCTTCTTCAACCTTCAGACAGAAAAACGTTCAAAAACGCGCGCCTGTTTCTTCCGTTGCAAGGTCCTGATTCTTTGAGTTTTAACAAAAACTTACAACACCAAACATGTTAAGCATTGAATCACGATTCTAAATATGTAAAGAACTCATCCTAACTCTCAGAAATGAGAGAGAATTTTATCATTCCCAAATCTTGACCTAGTTTTTCTTCCATATTCAGACCTTAAATTCTCATAGCTCAGGCAAAATAAATGAAAAGTAAAAGCATGTACAGATTCAGGGGCATGAGTAGAACACTTCTTATTCACAAACTTAGAGCTAATGATGCCTGCACTAAGAGTTAGAAGTTCAAGAAGATACCTGTTCAGTTGAAGTTCTATCTGGCAATGGGGAAACTTTCAGGGCAAGATGATGATCTGTACAGCTTTCCTGAAGTATGGTGATGCTATTCCAATGCTTAATTTGCTTTGAAACACCTTGAATCGAGCTATGGACCTTCAACTGCAAAACAAGAAAGTAAAAATGGTGGAACTGCTTAGAGGAGTTACATGTCGTGTTTTATGCTTTGGTTAGCTTCAAGTGATGCTAGGGAATGTGTTTGATGAGCTTTGAGCAAGAAAGCATGAAAGGAATGAGAGTTGGCACTCAAACTGCAGCAAGCCTTGTTTTTGTGCAGTTCAATGGTGATTTTGAGTTTGTAGAGGTATTGGAAGTGCTGGGGTCGTGTGCTAGCTTAGTTAGGATGTCTTGAATGTGTATAAAATATTTGCTTAAGGGTTCTAGTGCTGAGATCAAAATTATGTTGTGATATGCTATGTTTCTTAACACTTAAGCAAGCAAAGGCCAAGTTGTGTTCTAGACAGGTAGAGGCCCCCTAAACATGCTGCAAAACCTTGTCTTGATCAGAGTGATTAACTCATAAACTTGTGCCAAAGAGATTTCAAATGTACTTCTTGGATTTTCATTTTGACATAAAGCTTAACTTTTCAAAAATGGCTATTTCACTTTTTCCATAAATGGATTAAACTTGCATGTAATGTTTGAACTCATAGAACAATACTTTGGCACAAAGGATTGGCATTAAATTTATGAGTGTTGGATGGTTTAGAGGCCTGTAATCAAGGGAAGCATGCTGATTTGAAAAATTGCACAAGTTATGAACATGTACATGGCCATGAATCAAAGTGACTTTTTGCCATATTGCAAAATTCGATTCTCTCAAGTCATGAGGTTGTTTGATGAGTTCTTGGACATTTTGGAAAGCTTGGAATGTGTACTACAATCCATCGTTGAAATGAAAATTGAAATTCCAAGTGGAAGTATGTGAAAAATGGCCTTGAAGTTAGGTAGAAACCTTGCCTAAAATAGGTCAAAATTTCACTAAGTTAAGAATGGTTTAGTACCCTTGTTCCAAAAATTGTAACTTGAGATACAAGCTTCTTTTGGGAAAACTTTGTGAATCAAAGTTGTAGATTATGCAATAGGCTACAACGTTCATGTTTTGACTTTTGCTTGAATCCAAATGAATCTTGGTGAGAAAGTGGGGCAAAGTTGGGAAAAAATTAGGGTTTTTCATAACTTAGAAAAATTCTAAGTTATGAAAAATTCTCATTTCAAACCCTAATTTGCAAATTTTGATTTCTTGGTGAACAAGTTTCATGATTTGGCATGTTTTGATGAAAAATGAATCTTGACTCTTGATTTTGACCAAAAAGTCAAAGTTTGACTTTTCAGTACACAGTCAAAATTGATCAATTGACTGGGAAATTCAACTGTCAATCTTGTGTACTTGGGATCTTTTGAACTTGTTGAGCATGTCAAGACAATTCCATGGGGTCCTTGAGTCCATATGTGAGCTTGGTTTGCCATTGGCTAGGTCAAACAGTCAAAAATTGCCTTTGTGCAGTCAAAACCCTAAAAATGACCATTTTGCCCTTTTGGTGATCTGATCAAATTTCCTGTGGAATTGTGATCCAAACTTGATCAAATGGTCCATGTGAGTTCATAATGTTGATGTGGGTCAATTTTTATGAGATTTGACTGTCAATTGGCCACAGTTGACTTTTTCCCCAATACAGCTGATTTTTAGGTCAACTGTCCAATTGATTGGGCAAAACTTAGAATCAAGGCTTGAAACTTGATGTGGATAAACTTGGGAGTCCAATATGAAGCATGAAAGTCATCTTAGGCAATTTAGGTCAAAACATCTTTGTGCAAACACAAACCCTAATTTGGGTCAACAGTGTAAGGAGAAGTCTTGAGCAGATGAAACCCCAACTGGATCTTGATCTCAAAGGGCTTTGTGATGAGAAATCAATGAGAAATGGGAGGGCAAATTTTGGGGTACAACACCATTCTTGGTAACAAAAGAAAATGAAGCCGCCTTAACCCACTTCGTGAAGTAATCAATGGCAACCAGGATGAAGCGGTGCCCATTAGAAGCTGTAGGTCTGATTTCCCTAATCATATTGATGCTCCACATTGCGAATGGACAGGGAGCAGTCAATATGTTTAGAGGAACCAGAGGCAAGTGTACCTTATCAACATAGATCTGACATTTGTGACAGGTTCGCGAATGCTGATAACATTCTGCTTCCATAGTGGACCAATAGTATCCTTCCCGTAGGATCTTTCTAGCCATTGTGTGCCTATTAGAGTGGGTTCCAAAGGTACCTTCATGCAAATAAGCCATAATCTTTTCTGCTTTACTCTTATCTACACACTGACGCAAGGTAGAGTCGTGGTTGCGCTTGTAGAGGATCCCATTACTGAGGAAGAACTTGGTGGAGAAACTTCTTAGGAACTTCTTATCATTGACTGAAGCTCCCTCAGGATACTCTTGAGCCTCGAGATATCTTTGGACTTCATGGAACCAGAGTTTGTCCACTACTTCTTCAGTACCAATCTCGTGACAGTATGCTGGTTCATCCATTCTATCAATAGTGATCTGAGAAGCCTCATTATCCCACCTGACTTTTGTAACACCCCAATTCTACCCCAAGCAATTATGCAGAATATATCAGAGTCATAAAATTTCAATCATACAAATGAATCGGGACGTCACAAATTCTTCTAACAAATTCATTGCATTCATCGTGGATATATAACACTTTTTCAAACATCAGATGAACCATCAACATAACATCTTTAATCAAATAAATCAACATTTACGCAGCGGAATTCTTAATAACATCTTTGACAACTCAAAACAGCAACTTCAAAACATCACATATTTAATAATAATCAATTTAAGGTTCAACAACTTAAAATCAACAATCAAAACAGCAAGCGTTCATCCCCCCGAGTGTTACATATCAGAGCAATGACACCGACTCTAACTATTGAAGGTATACAACCTTCAATCTCGATTACCTGCACGTTACCAACATAAGGGAAACATTCAAACAGAAGGGGTGAGATATCTAACAATATAATAAAGTGCATGATAACTAATATATTAAATTAGGTCAACAACATCACCACTTTTCATCTCATAATCAACAACAAACTCAACAATACTATACATTCATCAACATCAGAATACACTTCTTTATGAAATCATATAATGCGACTCAATACTATGCAAATGCATGTGGTACCATTGGAGTAAAACTCCCATCTCAAAAATTTGCCAATTAATAGAGGCATCAACAAGGCATAGCCTTCATCTCAAAATTTTCCAATCCAGGCCATCTCAATGAGCATAAGCTCCATCTCAAAAAATGCAATGTATGCGACACAACCATGAATGTAATGATAACACCCAAGTTAACAACATCTCAAATCATCTCAAAACATCTCAAATTATCATCTCAAAACATCTCAAATTATCATCTCAAAACATCTCAAATTATCATCTCAAAATACATCTCAAAATAACATCTCAAAATAACATCTCAAAATACATCTCAAATAACATCTCAAAATAACATCTCAAAATACATCTTAAATAATCAAAATAATTCATCAAATGTCATTTATTTATTAATCACTTCTCATTTATAATTCATCAGTATTTTAATTTCCACAGTAAATCAACACTGTCATTCTGTAACTCTAACGTCAAGACCGTCACTTTCCTACTGTTATAGCTCAAACAGAAGCTTCTAAGCATCTAACGTTCATCGCTCTGCACATAACAACGCAAAGGCCATCCAACTTCTGACCATGCAACCTCTAACCAACTCTAGTTCTAAGTACACAACTTCTAATGGCACAACCTCTAAGCGACACAATTCTCTGACTACTATAACTTCTGACTAATGAAACCTCTGATCAGATGCAAGTTCTGATCATCACATCTTCTGACCACTCAACCTCTGACCAGATACAACTTCTGATCATCACATCTTCTGATCACCACATCTTCTGATCATCCCATCTTCTGACTAATCCTATCTTCTGACTAATCCCATCTTCTGACTAATCCCATCTTCTGACCAGATACAACTTCTGATCATCACAGCTTCTGACTAATTCCATCTTCTGACTAATGCAACTTCTAACATCAGAACTGCTACCTTTCACTACGCCACGCATCTTCTAACAGCTTACGTCTAACTTCAGAACTTCTATCTTGCACTAATCTAACACAGCTCTAGTCAACATACTGCTACTGTCAGAACTGCTACTTTCTATTCATCCTATTGTTCTAATTATTTGCCTGATATCAACCTAATTAGGAACAGTACGCCTAACGCCATCCCTAATTGATTCATTATTCTAGACAACAACTTCTGATATTCTTCACGCCTAATTCTGCATTTTCATTATTGCTACATTCAATGTTTTTCATCACAGCATCTCACCAGGGATCCATAACCAAGCCCTAAAACTTAATCTAATCAAGGCAATTCATCACCCATAATTACCCTATGATTCTACATCATTTTAACAGCATCAAGGCATCAATATTCATCAAAACTCATCAATTCTCATCATACATCAATCATGTATCCTCAATTCAAGAACAAGACAACAACCACTACTAATCTCACATACCAATCATTATAAACCCAATTATAGAGTAAGAACCCCACCCTTACCTTGGATTGAAGGTCGCTCTACATTTCCAGTTGGATTCACGTTCTTGCCGTTTTCCACTTTCTCTAGCAGCTTGCACGTTCTCTTCCAAATCCTTATTCTTTCTACAACTTCTTACTTCTATTCCAACAACAAATAACAAAATAACCCTATTATTTTATTATCCTTATTGGGCTTAAAACCAACACACACTCTTATTACTTCTATTCTCTCAAAATAAGCCCACCTTAAATAATATTACACATCTAATATTATTTCACCACATAATATTATATCTCTAATATTATTTCTCCACTTAATAAAATAAATCCAATTAATTATAACACATATTCATAAATATTCCAAAAATAATTTAATTAATTAATTAATTAAATTACGGGCGTTACATCTCTCCCCTACTTAGAATATTTTCGTTCTCGAAAATTTACCTCAAGCAAACAATTCAGGATAGGAGTCTCGCATCTTGCTCTCCAACTCCTAAGTCATGCTTTCACCAGCAGCTCCTAGCCAAACCACTTTATCCAAGGCAATCTCTTTTCCCCTCAGAGTCTTCATTTCACGATCCGTGATCCGTACAGGCATTGTCTCCACCGTAAGATTATCCCGTACTTGCACATCGTCCATATGAATCACATGAGATGGATCTGAAATATACTTCCGAAGTTGCGACACATGAAACACATCATGCAAATTTGAAAGATTAGGCGGTAAAGCTACTCTATAAGCAACATTCCCCACTCTCTCTGAAATCTGATATGGTCCAATAAAACGAGAAGTGAGCTTCTTAGACTTTAATGCTCGCCCAACACCAGTCACAGGTGTAACTCTCAAAAACACATGATCAGCAGCTTGAAATTCTAAATCCTTCCTTCGCTTGACATGGTAACTATTCTGTCTACTTTGTGAAGCTTTCATCTTTTCTCGAATCAACTTCACCTTCTCATTAGTCTCATGAACAAGTTCAGGTCCAAGTACTACACTTTCACCAGATTCATGCCAACATAACAGAGTTCTACATCTTCGACCATACAACGCTTCAAAAGGTGCCATTCCAATACTAGAATGGTAATTATTATTATACGTGAACTCTGTCAACGGAAGATAAGTATCCCACGAACCTCCCTGCTCAAGAACACATGCCCTCAGCAAATCTTCCAACGATTGAATCGTCCGTTCAGTCTGACCATCTGTCTGAGGATGATACGCTGAACTCAACCTTAACTTAGAACCCAACGCTCCTTGCAAACTCTTCCAAAAATCAGAAGTAAATCTTGGATCTCTATCTGACACAATGCACAAAGGAACACCATGCAACTTCACAATCACACTCATATAAATCTCAGCCAACTTCGGCACTGGAAAACTGATGTTAATAGGAATAAAATGAGCTGACTTCATAAGCCTATCAACAATCACCCAAATCGAATCATGTCCTCTTAAAGTATTAGGCAATCCTGTCACAAAGTCCATTGAAATGCTATCCCATTTCCATTTTGGAACTTCCAACGGTTGCATCAATCCTGCAGGCTTCTGATGTTCAACTTTCGACTTTTGACAAGTCAAACATGCATACATGAACCGAGCCACATCACTCTTCATCCCAGGCCACCAAAACAAACCTTTCAAATCTTGATACATCTTGTAGCTCCTGGATGAATACTCAACTCACTTCTATGACTCTCTTCAAGTATCACTTTCTTCATCTCAGCATCATCAGGAATACAAATCCGATTACGAAACTTCAACACACCATGCTCATCTAGCTTAAAATCACTATTCTCAGACTGATCAATCCCAACCATAAAATCTACCAGTTTCACATCCAATTTCTGAGCTTCTCTGATACTGTCTAAAAATTCATTATTAATCTTCAACATACCCAACATAACACTCTGCGGAGTAACCTCGCAAACTAAGCTCATATCTCTGAACTGCTCAATTAATTCCAACTCTTTAATCATCATTGCTGACATATGTAAAGTCTTTCGACTCAAGGCATCAGCTACCACATTCGCCTTTCCTGGATGGTAATTCAAACCGAAATCATAATCATTTAACAATTCCAACCATCTTCGTTGCCTCATATTCAACTCTTTCTGATCAAACAAATACTTCAAACTCTTATGGTCACTAAACACTTCAAATCTAGAACCATAAAGATAATGCCTCCAAATCTTCAATGCAAAAACAACTGCAGCAAGCTCTAAATCATGCGTAGGATAGTTCTTCTCATGAGTCCTTAATTGCCTCGACGCATAAGCAACTACCTTACCATTCTGCATAAGCACACCTCCTAAACCCATCTTAGAAGCATCACAATACACCACAAAAGGCTCTCCTAGATTAGGCAACGTCAAAATCGGAGCCGACGTCAACCTCTTCTTCAATTTTGTAAAACTTTCTTCGCACTGAACATCCCACACAAATTCTTTACCTTTACAAGTCAACTTAGTCAACGAGAGTGACAACTTAGAAAACCCTTCAATAAACCTTCTATAATAACCAGTTAATCCCAAGAAGCTTCTAATCTCAGTAGCTGACTTTGGAGTTTCCCATTGCAACACAGCATCAACCTTCGATGGATCTACAACAATGCCACTACCTGAAATCACATGACCAAGAAAACTAACTTCTTTTAACCAAAATTCACACTTGGACAGCTTTGCATACAACTTCTTCTCTTTCAAAATCTGCAATACTACTCTTAAATGTTCAGCATGCTCTTCTTCTGACTTAGAGTAAATCAAAATATCATCAATGAACACCACTACGAACCGATCCAAATAAGTATGAAAGATATGATTCATATATTCCATGAATACTCCCGGCGCATTAGTAACACCGAAAGGCATCACTAAATACTCATAATGTCCATAACGCGTTCTGAAAGCCATCTTCTGAATATCTTCATCCTTCACTTTAATCTGATGGTAACCCGACCTCAAATCAATCTTACTAAACACACGGGCATCCACCAATTGGTCCATCAAGTCATCTATTCTTGGAAGCGGATACTTCCATCTATAATCAACATAAAGCCTCATACTTCCATCTTTCTTCTTCACTAACAACAATGGAGCACCCCACGGTGATACACTTGGTCTTACAAACTTCTTCTCAAGATACTTTTCCAATTGCTTCTTCAACTCAGACAATTCAGATGCAGACATCCTATATGGTGCCATAGATACAGGTCTGGTACCAGGTACAAGATCAATTGCAAATTCAACTTCCCTCTCTGGCGGTACATCAGGAATCTCATCAGGGAAAACTTCAGGAAATTCACATACCACCTGCAATTCCTTAATTATAGCTTGAGTCTCTACAGATAGCGACGCCATCAACGAAAACATATGTGCCTCTTCTTGAATCAACTTTCTCAACTGTCTAGCAGACAACAGACCATCTTCCTCTTCCTCAGGAGTAGAAAACTTCACAGACTTGTCATAACAGTTAATATGAACACAGTTATGCTCTAACCAGTTCATACCCAAAATTACATCCAAACCTCTTAACGGTAAACAAACCAAGTCAACAACAAAGTCTCTGTCGAAGATCGACAAGGGACACTTAGCACACATAAAAGAAGTAGTCACCGACCCCTTGGCTGGAGTATCACCGACCATTTCTCCATTCAAAGAAGACAACACAAGACCCAATCTTTCAACACAACCAGCAACAATAAAACAATGTGTAGCACCAGTATCAACAATAGTAATTAAAGGAGTATTATTAATGAAACATGTACCTCTAATAAGTCCGTCTTCAGCAGCTGTCTGATCCTCAACCAAAGCAAATACTTTACCACTTGACTGAGCCTTCTTCGGTTTCAGACACTGACTACCAATGTGCCCTTCTTCTTTACAGTTGAAACAAACCACACTCTTGTGCTCACACTCATATACAACATGTCCGTTCTTTCCACAACGGAAACACCTCTTCACTTCAGTAGTGCACACATTTCTCTTGAGTCCAGGTTTCCCACACTTAAAGCAAATCACACCAGCATGAGCATCTCCCCCACTAGTCCTCTGACCATGAGCAACTCTCTGTTTACCCTTACCAGCTGGGGCATCATAAGGTTTACCACGATTCTGTGGGTGCTTACCCCTTTTCTCACCAATAATATTGTAATGAGCATTATTGTTTTCCTCATAAATCCTGCAGCTATCAACCAAATCAGCAAAGACATGGATTTTCTGATATCCAACTGCTTTCTTAATCTCCGGGCGTAAACCATTCTCAAACTTAATACACTTCAAAAACTCAGCATTTTCCTCAGCGTAATGCAAATAAAACTTGGCCAACTCAGCAAACTTGGCAGCATACTCAACAACAGACACACTTCCTTGCTTCAGCTCAAGGAACTCAATTTCCTTCTTACCACAAACATCTTCAGGAAAATACTTTCTCAAAAATTCTCTACGGAACACAGCCCAAGTGACATTCTCACCTGCAGCTTCTAACTTCTGACAAGTCTCTAGCCACCAGTCATCAGCCTCGACTGCTAGCATATGAGTCCCATAACGAACCTTCTGCGCTGGAGTGCAATCCATCACACGGAAGATCCTGTCAATCTCTTTCAACCATTCCAAAGCTCCGTCAGGGTCATACTTTCCCTTGAACGTAGGCGGATTCTCTCTCTGGAAAGTCACCAAGCTACGAGATCCAGCATTCCCGTCAGCATTCAGTTGATTTTCTATCACATGAGCCATTGCTTCTAAAGCAGCAGCAAGTGCAACATCATTCCTTCCAGCCATCTAAACTTCTCACTACAACATAAACAACGATTAGAACATGAAAATAGCAATACTCGATTGTTAGACAACTATGACTCGACGACAAGGTCAGACCAACCTTTTTCTCTGATACCAACTTTGTAACACCCCAATTCTACCCCAAGAAATTTTGCAGAATATATCAGAGTCATAAAATTTCAATCATACAAATGAATCGGGACGTCACAAATTCTTCTAACAAATTCATTGCATTCATCGTGGATATATAACACTTTTTCAAACATCGGATGAACCATCAACATAACATCTTTAATCAAATAAATCAACATCTACGCAGCGGAATTCTTAATAACATCTTTGACAACTCAAAACAGCAACTTCGAAACATCACATATTTAATAATAATCAATTTAAGGTTCAACAACTTAAAATCAACAATCAAAACAGCAAGCGTTCACCCCCCTGAGTGTTACATATCAGAGCAATGACACCGACTCGAATTATTGAAGGTATACAACCTTCACTCTCGATTACCTGCGCATTACCAACATAAGGGAAACATTCAAACAGAAGGGGTGAGATATCTAACAATATAATAAAGTGCATGATAATTAATATATTAAATTAGGTCAACAACATCACCACTTCTCAGCTCATAATCAACAACAAACTCAACAATACTATACATTCACCAACATCAGAATACACTTCTTTATGAAATCATATAATGTGACTCAATACTATGCAAATGCATGTGGTACAATTAGAGCAGAACTCCCATCTCAAAAATTTGCCAATTAATAGAGGCATCAACAAGGCATAGCCTTCATCTCAAAATTTGCCAATCCGGGTCATCTCAATGAGCATAAGCTCCATCTCAAAAAATGCAATGTATGCGACACAACCATGAATGTAATGATAACACCCAAGTTAACAACATCTCAAATCATCTCAAAACATCTCAAATTATCATCTCAAAACATCTCAAATTATCATCTCAAAACATCTCAAATTATCATCTCAAAATACATCTCAAAATAACATCTCAAAATACATCTCAAATAACATATCAAAATAACATCTCAAAATACATCTCAAATAATCAAAATAATTCATAAAACGTCATTTATTTATTAATCACTTCTCATTTATAATTCAGCAGTATTTTAATTTCCACAGTAAATCAACACTGTCATTCTGTAACTCTAACGTCAAGACTGTGACTTTTCTACTGTTATAGCTCAAACAACAGCTTCTAAGCATCTAACGTTCCTCGCTCTGCACATAACAATGCAAAGGCCATCCAGCTTCTGACCATGCAACCTCTAACCAACGCTAGTTCTAAGTACACAACTTCTAATGACGCAACCTCTAGGCGACACAATTCCCTGAATACTATAACTTCTGACTAATGCAACCTCTGATCAGATGCAAGTTTTGATCATCACATCTTCTGACCACTCAACCTCTGACCAGATACAACTTCTGATCATCACATCTTCTGATCACCACATCTTCTGATCATCCCATCTTCTGACTAATCCTATCTTCTGATTAATCCCATCTTCTGACTAATCCCATCTTCTGACCAGATACAACTTCTGATCATCACAGCTTCTGACTAATGCAACTTCTAACATCAGAACTGCTACCTTTCACTATGCCACGCATCTTTTAACAGCTTACGTCTAACTTCAGAACTTCTATCTTGCACTAATCTAACGCAACTCTAGTCAACATACTACTACTGTCAGAACTGCTACTTTCTATTCATCCTATTGTTCTAATTCTTTGCCTGATATCAACCTAATTAGGAACAGTACGCCTAACGCCATCCCTAATTGATTCATTATTCCAGACAGCAACTTCTGATATTCTTCACGCCTAATTCTGCATTTTCATTACTGCTACATTCAACGTTTTTCATCACACCATCTCAACAGGGTTCCATAACTAAGCCCTAAAACTTAATCTAATCAAGGCAATTCATCACCCATAATTACCCTATGATTCTACATCATTTTAACAACATCAAGGCATCAATATTCATCAAAACTCAGCAATTCTCATCATACATCAGTCATGTATCCTTAATTCAAGAACAAGACAACAACCACTACTAATCCCACATACCAATAATCATAAACCCAATTATAGAGTCAGAACCCCATCCTTACCTTGGATTGAAGGTCGCTCTACAATTTCCGGTTGGATTCACGTTCTTGCCGTTTTCCACTTTCTCTAGCAACTTGCACGTTCTCTTCCAAATCCTTATTCTTTCTACAACTTCTTACTTCTATTCCAACAACAAATAAAAAAATAACCCTATTATTCTATTATCCTTATTGGGCTTAAAACCAACACCCCCCCTTATTACTTCTATTCTCTCAAAATAAGCCCACCTTAAATAATATTACACATCTAATATTATTTCACCACATAATATTATATCTCTAATAATATTTCTCCACTTAATAAAATAAATCCAATTAATTATAACACATCTACATAAATATTCCAAAAATAATTTAATTAAATAATTAATTAAATTACGGGCATTACAACTTTGAACATGGATGACATCGTAGCTAGCGCGTCCGCTAGTTGATTTTCCTCTCGTTGAAAATGCTCAAAGGTAACTTCTTCAAAATATGGGATCAGTGTGAACACATGCTCTTTGTAAGGAATGAGATTAGGATGCTTCGTGTCCCATTCTCCTTTAATTTGACTGATTACTAAAGCTGATTCTCCAAATAGACTCAAGAATTTGATCCTCAAGTTGATAGCGGATTTGAGACCCATGATACATGCTTCATACTCAGTCATATTATTGGTGCAATTGAAGCATAATCTGGAAGTGAAAGGAGTATGACAACCTTCAGGAGATATGATCACATCACTGATGCCATTGCCAAGAGCGTTGGAAGCTCCGTCAAAAACCATAGTCCATCGGGATCCCTTTTCAGGTCCTTCATCCGGTCCAGGTTCTTCACAATCAGTTACTAACATGATGTTCTCATCCAGGAACTCAAAATTCATGGATTGGTAGTCATCCACAGCCCGATGAGCCAAATGATCAGCTAGTACACTTCCCTTAATTTCTTTTTGGGTTATATACTGAATGTCGTATTCATTCAGGATCATCTGCCATCTTGCTATACTTTCGGAGAGAGCGGGCTTCTCAAAGATGTACTTGATATGATCCATTTTAGATATCAACAGGGTAGTGTGAGTCAACATATACTGTCTTAGTCGGCGAGCAGCCCATGCCAAAGCGCAACAAGTTTTATCTCGCAGTGAGTATCTTGTTTCACAGTCGGTAAACTTTTTGCTGAGGTAGTATATTGCATGCTCTTTTCAACCAGACTCGTCATGCTTCCCCAACACACACCCCATTGAGTTTTCTAACATTGTTAAGTACATGATCAGAGGTCTTCCTTCAACTGGCAGCACCAAGATTGGAGGCTCTTGAAGATATTCTTTGATTTTATCAAAGGTGTTCTAGCAGTCGTCATTCCACTTCACTGCTTGATCTTTCTTCAGTAATTTGAAGATAGGCTCACAAGTAGAGGTCAGATGTGAAATAAACATGGCAATGTAGTTTAGGTGTTCTAAGAATCCTCTAACCTCCTTCTCAGTGCGAGGAGTTGGCATTTCTTGTATAGCTTTAACCTTTGCAGGGTCAACTTCAATACCTTTGTTGCTGACAACGAAACCTAAGAGATTACCGGATCTCACTCCAAAGGTGCACTTATTCGGGTTCAACCTTAATTTGTATTTTTTCAACCTTTCAAATAGCTTCTGTAGGTGATCGAGGTGCTCTTCTTCAGTCTGAGATCTGGCTATCATATCACCAACGTAGACCTCTATCTCGTGATGGATCATATCGTGAAACAAAGCTACCATGGCACGCTGATAGGTTGCCCCGACATTCTTTAACCCAAATGGCATCACTTTGTAACAGAAAGTGCCCCACTGTATGACGAAGGTTGTCTTCTCCATGTCTTCGGGTGCCATTTTGATCTGATTGTATCCGGAGAAACCATCCATGAAGGAGAATACTTTATGTTGTGCGATGTTGTCAACTAGAACATCAATATGGGGAAACGGAAAGTCATCCTTGGGGCTTGCCCTGTTCAGGTCTCTGTAATCCACACACATAGTACCTTACCGTCCTTCTTCTATACTGGAACAATGTTAGCAACCCATTGGGGATAAGAGGTGACGGCTAAGAAACCAGCATTGAACTGTTTCATGATTTCAACCCTGATCTTTTCTGACATCTCTGGCCGCATGCGATGAACCTTCTGTTTCACTAGAGGGCAGTCCTCTTTGTAGGTAGGCGATGAACCATAATATGGGTGTCAAGTCCCGGCATGTCTTCATATGACCAGGAAAAAACCTTAACATAGTCATGTAGCATCTGAATCAACTGCTCCTTGACACTATGCTCCAGATCGGAACCTATCTTGACTTCTTTCTTGTCCTCTTCAATACCCAAGTTCACTATCTCAATTGGCTCTTCATGAGGCTGTATTGCCCTTTCCTCCTATTGTAACAATCTGGAAAGTTCTCCTGGTACCTCACAATATTCCTCATCTTCGTCCTCGACTTGGTAGATTGGAGTTTCAAAATCATAATAAGCAATAGCTGAACCGTTATCAATGGGATCCAGAGTGGATGTGGATCTGGATCTGTAGTTTGATACGTGGTTGTGTGTAAGAGCATAACTGTATATTTTTTGATAAAGTAAAGAGCAGAAAATAAAAACAAAGAGCGTAAAATTTTCATGCGAAACGTCCAATGTTTTATTGATGACATATGAAAATGAAGCAATGACCCTCACAAATAGACCATTGTGCCTCGGGTAAGACTTAAGGCTTTGATGTTTCAATTGTTCAAATATTACATTTCCTCAAAAACAAAAAAGACAAATTACTCTTGAATAAAAGTAATGGGCACAAAATCTTTAGCTTCCCAATTGCTGAGTCCACCGCTGATGGTTGGGAATATCCACTTGTCCAGGTCATAATCACTATCGCTGTCTTCCAGAGCATTGACCCCATGGTTGCTGATCCGTAAAGGTGGTCCCCTGATGCGAGCACGACGAACAACTCTATGGGCTCCTGAAGTAAAACCCAAACCAAATTTGTCGGATTTGTAGGGAATATCCGGAAGTTGGCCCCAAATTGTACACCCACCTTCTTCGACTACTGCCTTGGCATCCTTCAGAGAAGCCATCTTCAGTGGAGGTCTGGTCATCTTCGGGATCTTGGAAGAAGTCTTGGTGGCAGCAATGGTCGGTGGAACCTCCTCAAAGTTCTGACAGGGGGTCTCAATGAACTCGCCTTCCACTTCGACGTACCAGAAAGAGTTCAGGTGGCTCACCATGTATTCCTCTTCCCTAATGAACTGTGATAATTTTCCCATTGACTGTGTACTTCAGCATCTGGTACAACTGCCCATGGAAAATATTTGTCAATCTCTTATCATCAATGAGATTCAACTGATCAAGTATATTCTGAACCCACTTGGCTTCATCAAAGTCTGTACATCTGTCATTATCCTTAAAGAAGGAATCTCCACTTCCACTGGAAGAAATGCTTCCATACCGTATACCAGAGAGAAGGGGTTTCTCCAGTCGAAGTACGCACCGAAGTACGATAACCATGCAACGCAAATGGAAACATCTCATGCCAATCTTTGTAGGTGTTTACCCGTGGATTTGGTAAACAACGCTAGTCTCTTGAAAACAATTTTACGTGCAAGATTGACCAGGGAATCTCGGAGTAGTGCTTCAGTTCACGTACGTAGCCAAAGTGTTTTCAAAAAGGGTGCGTTCGACTGGGAGTCATACGTATTTAAATTGAAAAAGATAAGGAAAAAAAGACAAAGTAAGAGACACGAAAAGCGTTTTAAGTTATAAAAAGATAATGACATAATATTAAAAAAAATTGTAAAATAGGTTGGTTTGCTTGGTTACTTTTTTGAGTGACTAGCATGCATGAATTTGAAAAGTTTGACCCTTTTACAAAAGTGCACTAAGTGCTTTATTTATAATACACAGAAATAACTACTTTCTAAGTGGGCTTTGTTTCCTTGCATGCCACGTGTTCTTTGCAACTTCCCCTCACGAACCCACATTCACTATTGTAACTTCTTTTGTGAACCCACGTTCTTCATTGTGGTCGAACCCATGTTATCCCCCCATAATGTTTCTCCTTTACAGTTTTAGGCGCTTATGGGCCTTTTAACTCTTTGGGCTTCTCACCTTTGTAACACCCAAATTCTACCCGATAATTATTATATAAATTAGAGTTATAAAAATTTTACAACCGAATCAGGATGATATAAATTCAACTCAAAACAACGACATTCATTACAGATACATAACACATTAAACTTGGATGCACCAATAGCAACATAAATTAATCTTTTAAAACCAACAACTTCCATAACTACGCAGCGGAGTAAAATATTCAATTTAAAGGAATATAACATCTTTATCCAACTAAAACAACTTCAAGCAACTTAAAGTGAAACAACTGAATAGGAACAATAAAATAGCAAGCGTTCATCCCCCTGGGTGTTACGTCTCAGAGCAATGACACCGACTCGAACTACTGAAGGTAAACCGCCTTCACTCTGGACTACCTGCACGTTACCAACGTATATGTAACATTCAAATAGAAGGGGTGAGATATCAAACAATATAATTAGATGTATGATAATATTACATTAGAATTAGTCTATGCAAAATCACAACTTCACAACTTTAAACAACATCAATCACAATAAAACATCAACGAAACAAAATAATTAATTCATCAACACGACAACTCAATATGCAACATGAAATGCAACTTGTTACTATGCATATGCATATGGTACCAGCGGAGCAGAACTCCCAACTTAAAAATGTAGCAGAACTCCCAACTTAGAAACAAAGCAGAACTCCCAACTTATAAATCTGGCAATAAATAGAGGCATCAACAAAGCATAAGCCTTCAATGAATATTTTTCCAATCCAGGACAACTTAACAAGCATCAGCTCCAAATTGATATGTGATGTATGTGACACATGATTGTAGGAACAACAACAAGAAACATCAACTTAACATAAATCAATGTTGTCCATAAGCCTACAACATCAACAACAACAATTCAACATCAACATAATTCAACTTTGGCCATAAGCCTACAACATCAACAACAATTCAACATCAACATAATACAACTTATACATCACTGGTATCGACAAAAACAACATATACGTGCAATAGAACTAGAGAAACTACGTACCCCTCGACATGCACAACAAGCAAGACAGAATAGTAACTGACTCACTACTCCTCAACACACACAAAAACAAAGAATAATAACAACTAACTTATGTTCCTTGACACAACCTACAACTTCATTCCGCTGGGCAACAGTACCGTGCTCCTCCGAACAACCTGCAACTTCATTTCGCTCGACAACAGTACCGTGCTCCTCGGCACACCTCGCAGCCTAATGTCGCTCGACATCCAACTCATATATTCTTTGACACACTTCTCAGGATAAATTCTGCTTGGCACCTAACACCATCAACATCCTCCTCGACCACTAGTTCGACCAACAACACCGAACAACACGACATCATAACGACCACATAAATACAATTCATAACTTCTGACCAACTGCTCAGAATACCACAGTAACGAGCAACTATATTTCCTATCAACAGATTCTTTCATTGTATAATATAGTCACGCATAAACCCTCCTAATACAACCACAACAACAATTCCTATTTTTCCTGCCAACTGCTTGGAACACCACATCATCATAACGACCACAACACCCAGTGATAAACTACCATAACCTAATCATCGATTCTACCGGGAAATGATATAGACAACTCAAACCGCCCACAACACTACTAACAGACAACTTCAATAACAGGTTCCCTAATCATGCAAGATAGTCATACGGTAACTCCCTAAACGACCCCAACATGGGCAAACAATCAACTTTAAAAACCGACCCAGAAACATCAACGCACAACAGTCATACAAATGACTAATTCCCACATAATACACATCATAAATCCCATTATAATTTCAGAACCCCACCCTTACCTGGATTGAAGTTCGCTCAACCAAAGCTCTGGCCGACAGCTTTGCTTTGCTCTGCTCGAAAACCGCACAACTTTACTTGACGACCATGCAACCTTGCTCCTCTTGTCGCACAACTTTCATGGTCACGCACAAGACTTCTTTATCTCTAACTCTAACAAATCCTTGTATCAGCTTAACCTTATACCTCAATTTTATTGGGCCTAACTTACACACCCCCACTTTACTACTTTCAACAAATAAAATAAGCCCAACACCATTATCCCATTAAACCCAACATTATTATTATTAATAATAAACTAATTAATTAATTAATAATAATCTAACAACTTATACCAACAATTCTCAACATCTCACAACTTTTCAACAAATAATCCAAAAATAATTTAACTAAATAATTAATTAAATTAATGGGCGTTACAACTCTCCCCCACTTAAAATATTTTTGTCCTCGAAAATCTACTCGATACTATCACTCTTAACACGAATTTCACATG
Source organism: Vicia faba (assembly GCA_948472305.1). Lineage (NCBI taxonomy): Eukaryota > Viridiplantae > Streptophyta > Magnoliopsida > Fabales > Fabaceae > Vicia > Vicia faba. The sequence goes on along the minus strand of OX451740.1, from coordinate 857,301,270 downwards.
TCATCTCTGATTCCCAAGTCGCGTCTGGCAACACTTCGACCACTACTTCCTTGACATAACAATAATTCAACATGATTTAAATCAAATACACACATGCTAATCATTCAACACCTCCGCGACATAATGATTAACAACTTATCAACCACTTTAACAATATCTTGACATATCAACATTTTAAAGTAGTAACACACTTATACTTGGATATACAACATCACATTATCATCTTAACAAGACTTTCAACACCAAAACACATGTACGATTTTATTCCCATGTATATATATATATATATATATATATATATATATATATATATATATATATATATATATATATATATATATATATATATATATATATATATATATATATATATATATATATATATATATATATATATATATATATAATATCAAATATTAACAAAATATCAACAACTCCATTCATATAATCGTATCACCCTTATAATGACATCAACATAGCCAACATAATCAACTTCGTCATATCATGGAGTACCATCCATCATTTACGGTAACCAACAACAACATCACGGCAACAGGAACAAAATCATTATAATGTTAACTTAACATTATAACTCAACAAGTATACACACAACTCACCATCAACCAACAACCATATTAATATCCATATAAAATCAGCAAATATTTACGAGAAAACACAATACCCGGGCACATCATCCCTATATTAACAATCCACCAAATTAATGATGTAGATCAAGACATATCATTCCCATAGGCTTCTGATATTTAGTCCTTCACTTCTAACGAGTCGTACATGCATATAACTGCGCCACGTCATGCTTCAGCTGCGCAACTCTGATCATCCATCTTAAGTCACCGTCCTCATTCAAATTTTTGTCAACTATATGATTCACAAGTCTCAACCTAGTTTTAGACTTTCTTTAACACCCACCATAAAATCGTTATTCACTTGATATTCTTAATCTTTCACATTGCGACATTAGCTCGCATATAAACCCACTACTCCGAATTATTCAATACGTCTCAAATCTTTCTTAGCCACTCCTCTATTACTTCACACAAACTGATGAGCGACTATCCTCACGATATAACATCAATCACTTTACACACCATTAAGATAGCAAGATAAATCTATACCATCCAACACGATCTCGTCTACTATCAGCAAGAGATTAAGGGTGATCAGTTCCTCAATTTGTTAATAGATAGCCGACAACCATAATGGAGTATAAACCATTGTTACCAAACTATAATAGTGTTCCCTTAGAACTTGTACTCAAGTCACCTAAAGAACCATAATCCAATAATCTCCAATGAGGTTTACAAATACTCCCATAACTTCCCTCTCATTCGATTTTGTCAATCAGACACTAACGCTCATCATATTACACGATCCATATTATACTCACTTAGCCTCACATGAAGGTTAAGTATCCTCCAACTCAAGAATTACTTTCTTCATCTCTGCATCATCAGGAATTCAAATTCGACTACGGAATCTCAACACACTCTGTGCATCTAACTTGAAATCATCATTCTCAGACTGATCGAGTCCAACCATCGAATCTACCAATTCCACATCTAACTTCTAAGCTTCTTTGATATTGTCCAGAAAATCATTTTTAATCTTCAACATCCCCAACATAACACTCTTCAGTGTCACTTTGCAAACTAAGCTCATATCTTTGAACTTTTCAATTAATTCCAATTCTTTAACCATCATTGCTGACATATGTAAAGTCTTTCGACCTAAAACATCAGCCACGACATTAGCTTTACCTGGATGATAATTCAAACTAAAATCATAGTCCTTCAACAACTCCAACCATCTTCGTTGTCTCATATTCAGTTACTTCTGATCAAATAAATACTTTAAACTCTTATGGTCGCTAAATACTTCAAATCTAGAACCAAAAAGACAATGTCTCCAAATTTTCAACATAAACACCACCATTGCTAACTCTAAGTCACGCGTAGGATAATTCCTCTCATGAACTATGAGTCGTCTAGAAGCACAAGCAACAACTTGTCCATTCAGCGTTAGCACACCACTAAGTCATATCTTAGACGCATTCATAATACCCTACAAATGACTCACTCGGATTTGGTAAAACCAATACCGGAGCAGTCGTCAATCTTTTCTTTAGTTATACAAAACTTTCTTCACATGCAACACCCCATACTTGAAATTATGAACGACTATCATTTTTAATAATGAACATCTCATTTCTCAACTTATTCGCCAACATATTATGCTTGACCTTGTCTCGAACAACTATCATAATAATCATTTATGCCCAAAAAGCCTTTAGTTTCGTGAACGACTTTAGAGTTCCTCCATATGGGAATGCATCAACCATATTTGAAAACACTTTCATATGATAAAATATATTTCTATCTCCTCATAGGTTCAAACAGAACACCAATCCGATACTCGGACCACAAGATATGAATTTCCAAAGTTATCCGAAAATACGAACACTGACGTCATGCAACAACTTACTATTACACATCTTACGATAACATTAGAACAAAATTTCTTTGTACCAGTACCAACACTTATCATTCTTGAAATCATACTCATCTCCTCGCATTTCCAACTCTGACTCGTGATTCAAAATATTCCAACAACTTCAACAACTTTTACAATCACTCACGAGGATCCCACGACAAGGTCTACAATAATATATCACTCAATCACCATTCAAACATAGACATCTTATCCAAGGGCTACCCAAACCGAAAAAATCATAGTCCACTAGCAGTGCTGAAACATCGCAACTTTCTAAATTCCATCTTCTAAAAATTATCCTTGTTACTCAACAATCACCTCCAGAAATATCAGAGATTTACACCCTACTCGTATATCAACAACTATTACATTGCTCCTCATCCTTTGAGAAGTAAACGTCAACAATGTCTGATCATCCTCCCTCAAGACGCTCCAACTTGATTAAAAAATAAAATCTTGAATCCATGTCACCTTCGGATTCGGGAAACAAAAAAAACTTCAACAATACTTGCACTGTCGCCATCAACAGCATACTGAACTAATATCTTACAATCGAAACATATCCGAGAAGCAAAGCTTCTCCCCCACTTATCTACAAACCAACTCCTACATACAAGCGATTAGAAAAGCAAGCAAGCATCGACAATGTTTCACACACTTGTCGCATACTAAGGAACAAAAAACATTAGACAACTTGGCCGGTCGGACCGACTTGCTCTGATACCAACTTTGTAACACCTCAATTCTACCCGACAATTATTATATAAATCAGAGTTATTCAAATTCAACAACCAAATCAGGATGCTACAAATTCAACTCAAAACAACAACATTCATTACAGATACATAACACATTAAACTTGGATGCACCAACAACAACATAAATTAATCTTTTAAAACCAACAACTTCCATAACTACATAGCAGAGTCAAATATTCAACTTAAAGGAATATAAAATCTTTATCCAACTAAAACAACTTCAAGAAACTTAAAGTGCAACAACTGAATAGTAACAATAAATTAACAAGCGTTCATCCCCCCCCCCCCCCCCCCCCCCCCAAGTGTTACGTATCATAGCAATGACACCGGCTCAAACTACTGAAGGTAAACTGCCTTCACTCTGGACTACCTGTACGTTACCAACATATGGGCAACATTCAAACAGAAGGGGTGAGATATCGAACAATATAATCAGATGTATGATAATATTACATTAGAATTATTCTATGCAAAGTCACCACTTCACAACTTTAAACAACATCAATCACAACAAAACATCAATGAAACATAATAATTAATTTATCAACACGACAACTCGATATATAACATGAAACGCAACTTGTTACTATGCATATGCATGTGGTACCAGCGGAGCAGAACTCCCAACTTAAAAATGGAGCAGAACTCCCAACTTAGAAATGGGGTAGAACTCCCAACTTAGAAATCTACCAATAAATTGAGGCATCAACAAGGCATAATCCTTCAACTTAATATTTTGCCAATCCAGGCCAACATAACGAGCATCAACTCCAACTTGATATGTGATGTATGCGACACAACGTGATTGTAGCAACAACGACAACAAACATCAACTTAACGTAAATCAACATTGGCCATAAGCCTACAACATCAACAACAACAATTCAACATCAACATAATTCAACTTTGGCCATAAGCCTACAACATCAACAACAATTCAACATCAACATAATACAACTTATACAACACTGGTATCGACCAAAACAACATATACGGGTAATAGGACTAGGGAAACAACGTACCCCTCGACATGCACAGCAACCAAGTCAGTATAGTAACTAACTCACTACTCCTTGACACATACATAAACAAAGAATAATAACAACTAACTTATGTTCCTTGGCACAACCTACAACTTTGTTCCGCTCGACAATAGTACCCTGCTCCTCAGCATAACCCGCAACTTCATTCCGCTCGACAACAATACCGTGCTCCTCGGCACGCCTCACAGCCTAATTACGCTCGACATCCAACACTAATATTCTCCGACACACTTCGTATCCTAAATTTCGCTTGGCACCTAACACCATCAACATCCTCCTCGACCATTAGTTCGTCCAATAGCACAGAACAACAAGACATCATAACTACCACATCAATACAATTCATAACTTCCAACCAACTACTCGAAATACCACAGTAACGAGAAACTATATTTCCTATCAACAGATTCATTAATTGTATAAGAAAGTCACGTAGAAACCCTCCTAATACTACCACAACAACAATTCCTAATTTCCTTCCAACTGCTCGGAACACCCCAACATCATAACGACCACAACACCCTGTGATAAACTACGCTAATATAATAATCGATTCTACCGGGAAATGATACAGACAACTCAAACCGCCTACAACACTACTAACGGGAAACTTCAAAAATAGGTTCACTAATCATGCAAGACAGCCATACGGTAACTCCTTAAATGACCCCAATATGAGGAACAAAGCAACTTTAAAAACCGACCCAGAAACATTAACGCACAACAGTCATACAAACTACCAATTCCCTCATAATACACATCATAAATCTCATTATCAAGTCAGTACCCCACCCTTACCTGGATTGAAGTTTGCTCAACCAAAGCTTCGGCCGACAACTTTGCTATGCTCTACTCGACAATCGTGCAACCTTTTTCCTCTCGTCGCACAACTTTCACGGTCATGCATAAGACTTCTTTATCTCCAACTCCAGCAAACCCTTGTATCAGCTTAACCTTATACCTCAATTCTATTGGGCCTAACTTACACCCCCACTTTACTACTTCCAACCAATAAAATAAGCCCAACACCATTATTCCATTAAATCCAACATTATTATTATTATTAATCAACTAATTAATTAATGAATAATAATCTAACAACTTATACCAACAATTCTAAACATCTCACAACTTTAAAAAAAATAATTCAAAAATAATTTAATTTAATGATTAATTAAATTAACGGGCGTTACAATCTTCCTGGGCCCAATCCATTCACCATGAACTTTTCTCTGGTTGAATGCGCTTATGAAACCATGGTTGTCTGCCTGTAAAATCAACCATGGTCGACATGCTTATGTAGTCGACTGCTCATAATTTAATGTTCTTAAAAGATCCTTTTTGAATTTTGGTTTGGATTTCTCTCTTTATGAAAATTCCAACCAACAAATTTCCCCCCAAAATATCATTTTCGACTGAAGGGGTAGAAACAAACATTTTAATCCTTTCCTCTTGGCGTAAAGTGACGTCACTGTAATCATGATTTTATTCTGCAAATGTTACATCAGCGATTACACAACCACTCCCCTACTTTCTATCTTCAACTTCCTAGGACAATCATGGCCTCCAACTTACAAACTTCCTCACCTTAGTCGCCATCTGTTTGACACGTGTCGGTCGTGTGGCCACAATTTTCTTCCACTTTATTCCCAAACGTTTGGGCTCTTTGGTGGTATAAATACCCTTTTCAATCCTTCATTTTCTTTTTACTCTCTCTTTCATTGACCAATTCTCGACTGTCCCTCGCTCGAGACCTCTATTTGACGCTTAAGGATAATGTGCCATTTTAGCCAACTTTGTAATGCTCATTGTATTTTGTAGGCTCTTTAGTGGCCTTTTATTATCTAATGAATGATTTTCTACTCTTTGCATTTTATGATTTCTTGCAACGTAGGTCTATATTTCTTTAAGTATTTACCATTTAATCTTAATACTCGACCTTCTGACGTAAGCTCTTCGATCTCATAAGCATTGCTTGAAAAACTTGAACCAATCGAAATGGTCCTTCCCAATTTGGTGACTATTTTCCTAGGATTTTGTCTCTTAGATCCATGGGTAAGATCACTTTCCAGACCAAGTACCTAATGACGAACGCTTTTGCATTCACCCTCATGTTGTAGGCCTTTTCTAATTGTTCTTTCTGACTGAGGAAAGTGTCTAAAGCTTCTAGCCTATGTTCTTCAACATCTATCAGCGCATCGTGCATCATTCCCCAATAATACTCAGTAGGATATCTGATTGACTCTATATTCTCACTAATTGCAAATGGATTTCTAAGGGTAAGACTGCTTCGTGTCTATAAACCAAATTGAACAGTGTTGTGTTAGTCGACTCCTTTGGCGAGTTTGACATGCCCATAATGCTTGGCCCAAAGTTGTATGCCAACTTCTAGGCTTTTGGCCAACATATTTCTTAATTAAACCGATAATGGTCTTATTCGCTACTTCGACTTCCCCATTTGCTTGGGCATAGTATGGTGTCGATGTTAACAGTTTGAACCCCATGTCTGTAGCGAACTCATTCATCTTTCGCCCTACGAACACAATCCTTTAGTCATTTATTATGGCCTCTAGCGTCCAAAACCTATATATGATTTGGTTTTGAATGAAGGCCATGACTTCCTCTTAGTCTACTTTAACCACAGCGATCGCTTCTACCCATTTTGAAAAATAATCAATACCTACCACGATGTATTTGTGGCCCTTTGACGATGCATGCTTAATTTCTCTAATAATATCCAAAGCCCATCCCCTGAAATACCGATGTTTGGTAACATAATGCAATTCTCTAGTTGGTACATGTTGAATTCTAACATGTTTTTGGCATTCTTGTAAGCTTTTTGCATAATCAATGAAATTTTTTAACATGGTCGGCCAATATACCCCTATTTGACACAACAACCATTTCATCTTCTAGCCTGCTTGAAGCGTTTCGCAGGTACCACTATGCACTTAAAATGTTGCCACATATGCTTCATTCTCTCCTAAGCATTTTAACAACACTCCTTCAAGCGTTTTTCTGGATAATTCGTCTCCCATTAATCTATAATTTAACGCCCTGTACTTAACCTTGCACTCTGTCGACCCAACTGGATTTTTTAAGTAATCAGCTATGGGTTTCCTCCAATCATCTTCAGCTAATGCATCAATGGCGAAAACTTCATCTCCCATTTCAAAATTTCCAAATTGCTCATAGTTTATGAGATCAGGGATTATTTCAGGTGTTGCCCCCCAAGTTTTTGTCGTCGGTGTCGTTTCAAATTCCAATTTTTCTTTTACCTCAATGAACTCATCTATGCTTTCTTTGGGTATTTTGTATCCAGATGCCAACTGGGCCATGTTATTCGCTTCTTGATTGTCAATGCGCTTTACATGACTAATAGACACGTTGTCAAACTTTTGAAGTAATGACAACACTCTGGCCATATACATTAGGTGATCTGTAACGCATTTGTATTATTTGGTAAATTGTTTCATCACTACCTCTGAGCCTCCTTTAATATCAACATCTCTTATTCCAATGTCTAACATGATTTAAATACCAATTATTAAGGTTTCATACTCAGCCTCATTGTTAGAGCATTTGCCTTTGATTTTATAACGAAATCTAGTTGGAATGCCATCTGGTGATAAGATGAAAATCCTTACCCACGTTCCTTGTTCGTTTTAGGACCATCAAAATAACATTGCCAGGACTTAGTGCTTAAATAAGCATCAGTAGTGTCGACCACTTAATGGTCGACTATGAAGTCTGCAATGATTTTCCCCTTGGCTGCTTTTAAAGGGACATATGTTAATGAGCATTCAGTTAATGCACGCTCCCGTTTACCTATTCGACTGTGCAAAATGGATTTAGACAACATATGTTTGATGACATAAAAATGAGAATAAACAAAAACTTCAATTGGTTTTATATAATGCTTGTGTTTAGTACATGAGAAATACAAACATAAACATAGATTTTCAATTGTATTATATCTAGTTTCAGTGTCATTTAATACTTAACTAAGGTAATAAATGGCTCTTTCGATCCCATTCTCGTCTTCTTGGGCCAACATGCTTCCCAGTGTCGACTCTGACATTGCGATATACAGTTTCATGCCTTTGTTTCTGTTTGTAGATACCAACATTGGAGGATTTATCAAATAATATTTTAGACGATCAAATGCCTCTTGGTGTTTTTTTCCCACTTAAATTCAGACTCTTTGCCTAATTTCAGCAAAGGAGAAATTTCCAAATTTTTGTCGCTCATGTTTTACACGAACCGACTCTGGAAATTTATTTTTTCCCAATAAAGATTGTTGTTCTTTCTTCGTTGTTGGCGCTTTGGTATTCAAAGTCGCCTTGGTTTTGTTTTGATTTATCTCCATGCCTTTCTTGTGTACTAAAAAACCCAGAAAATCTCTTGCATGAACACAAAAAACACACTTTAATGGATTCCTTTTTAATCCATATTCCCTCATTCTAATAAAAGATTGTCTAAGGTGGTCTAAATGACCAGCTCTCGAGGGTGACTTGACTACAATGTCATCAATGTACACCCGCATGAAGGTGTTTATGAAATCATGAAACATTGAGTTCATTGCTCTTTGATAAGTCGCCCCTGTGTTTTTCAAACCAAATGACATGACGACTCACTCATATGGGCCTAACGCCCCAAGGCATCGAAACACAGTTTTGTGGGTATCGTCTTTAGCGATCAAAATTTGATTATATCCTGAATATCCATCCAAAAGACTTACATATTCATATCATGCGGCCGAATCGATCATCATTTCTGCCATATGCATTGGATATTCGTCCTTTGGGTGGCATTATTTAAACCCCTAAAGTCTATGCAAATTCTCAAAGTTCCATTTTTCTTTATTACATGGACTATATTAGCTAACCATTTAACATACTTGTCTGCTCTAATGAACTTGCTCTTCAACAACCATTCGATCTCCACTTTTATTTTGGACAATACTTCTGGCACAAACCTTTTTGGCATCTGCTTGATTGGTCGTTTGCTTGGATTTATAGGCAGCTTCATCTCTACCATTTCTCTAGTCCAACCAGGCATCTCATTGTTGTCCCATGCAAAGTAGTCTCTGAATTCTTTGAGCAATTTGATCACCTGATCCTTCATCTGGCTGCCGATCTTTGTGCTGATGTAAGTAATTTTCTTGACCAAACCATCACCCATGTCGACTTCCTCCAAGGGATCTTGTGCTTACATCTTTAAAACATTGTTTCTTGGATCTTTCTCAAACCCCAAAGGCTCTTCTTCGTATATAAAATCAAACCTATGGCTATCTGAAGATGTTGTTTTACTTGGTTCTCCAAGCTCTTCTACCATGATGGCCTCAGGTTCCATATTTGCAACATCTTCAGCCTCTAAGGCCGCATTTATTCTATATTCGGCCATATAAGCCAAAATTCTTGCCAGAGCATCCGCCTTAGGCATCATCATGATTTTTTTCTTCTTCCCACCCAGTGGGCTCAAACTCCCCTTCTACAATTGGATATGTGTCAAACTTTTCTTGGTCCTAAATAAAACCATGAGTGTAGTGTAAAGTCAAAACATTGATTGCATCAGGATGCGGCTTGAAAATTGCATCTTCTGGGCCGCACGGTGGTATGGTTACAAATGCTTTATCGAAATTCTTTCGACTCACCACCTTTGCATCAACAGTAAAATAGCTATGATCCGCCTCTATGTTTTCAACGATCCCATCCTGACACCATATGGACACACGCTGATGTAGGGTCGACGGTACCTCCCCTATTCCATGCATTCATTCGCGCCCCAATAATAGGTTGAAATTGTCCTTGGTCTCTATCACCATAAATAACGTTGGCCTGGAGGTCGAGCCAACTGACAAATTGACTTGAATCACACCCAAGATGTGACTTGTATTTCCTTCATAGTTCAACATGACTATATTATGTGTTTTGAGGTCTGTGTCAAACTTACCAATCTTCGTCAGCAATGACTATGGCATCAAATTAACAGCAGCGCCACCATCAACAAACACTTTGTTTACCAGAAACCCATCAACTTTAGCTCTTATGAACAGAGGTTTGAGATGATACATCATGCCAGCTTTAGGTTTCTCAAATGTTACATGTTGTTCTTCTACCACCCCATTGTTCATGACATAATAACATAGAGGTTTTTGACCTGCTAATTTTGCACACATGTCTTCTTCCTCATCCCCCGATGCCTCTGAGGCAAACCCATATTCATTGGGAAAAACCGACACAATGTTTCAGTGAATTATCAAACCGTTATAGATCCCGTTACAGTTTGGGCATAACATGGATCTAGAGTTACTCAGCTTACACCTGTTCAAAAAGTCTATCAACTCCTCTTCAGGTTTAGGAAACACGACCTTCATTAATTCATCCATTCTTTCCTCAGACAACTCTTCATCTTTGCAGTCCATTTTTACTTTGCCGTCCTAATCATCTTTAGGCTTTTCAGCAAAATAAACCATCATCACTTCATGTGGCTTAGACAGATTGTCATTGCCACCTTTGAGACCCTCAGAGCTTTGACTGCTGCAGCCAAACCCGATTCTTCTTCAAGACCATCAGTGACCTTGGGTGTCAATGTTGCTAGCAAGTTGATAATGTCTACCTGTTCGTCTATGAGGCCCTCAATAGCCTCCATCACCAGCACTTCAAATGGTTCCATATAGTGTGCATCAGCCACATGTAAAGGATCCGAGTCAATCTTCATAATTTTTGGTTTCTCACCAAATTTCGGTCGACCGTCCTTTAAAGCATTTTGAATCAAATCCATGAAAAGAAAATATTGAGAAGTATTATGACCCAAAAAATTATGATATTTGCAAAAACCTCTTTTTTTCTTTTGCTCTAATGGTGGATCCTTATTGCCTGGGGAACTATAATCTGACCATCTGAAACTAAAACATCAAATATTTCATCACATTTTGACACATCAAAAATATATGTTTTAGTATTAATGTTATCATTTTTTGGACCTTCAATTGTCTTTCCCTTAGACTGTATTATAGGCTTACATGCATATAGAGGACCATCTTTCAATTCGGCCACATTAACCTCTCATTCTCCCATGTATTCGACCTCAGACTCTATGGAATAATTCTTTGTGTCTACATAGGCAATTTTTCCTTTTCTATGGTCCTTTGACACTCTAGCTTTCTCTGTTTTCAAACGTTCGACATATCGAACCTTATCAGCTAGTTGAGACATATTTGTAATAGATTGAGGATCAAACTATTTTCTATTAGAATAATCTAACCCCCGACATCCATTTCGACGAGCTCATGTTCAGGAACCCAAGTAAAACATCTATACTTTAGGATCCTAAACATATTCAAATACTCTTCCATTGACTCAGACGACCTTCTCTTGATGGAGGATAATTCTTTCAAACTTATCTTAGGATGGCCAGCATAAAACTGTTCATGAAATGTCCCCTAAAATTGTTCCCAAGCACGTATGGAGTTTGGAGTTAACGTTTTAAACCAAGTAAAAGCATTCTTTATCAAAGAATTAGGAAAATATCTTAACTTTAAGCCCTCGTCATTGGCAATATCGCCAGCTTCTGTTTCGTACCTAACAACGTTTTCAATGGTTGACTCATTATCCTCACCAACAAACTTGGTAAACTTAAGCACCTTACACCCTCTAGGTAATTATGATTATTGAGTGTAATCAGGCAAGGGTGAAGAGTAATTGGGCCTTCGGAGGCCAACATTTACTCTGGATCGTGTTAATACTTCTTCTACCATATTCACTATGTTGTTACATCCAATAGTGGCATTACTTAACACTCGATCAACATCTTGGTTTCACCTAACTACAATCGGACTAGGTTCATATTGTTCAATAAATTCTTCCTCATCATAAGTGGATGTTTCCACTCTTCTAGGCCTAAAAGGATCCTCATTGTTTCCCCTCTAGTTCTTCAAAAACCCTCAGTGGCCTGTGGCATGTTTGATTTTGAGTTGGTTGTACCCCTAAAGAGTCAATCAATCTACCTATTTGGTCAACTAGAGGGTTTAGGGAGACTCTAATTTCAAAGGTGGCGTCGACTGCGGTACATAACTAACACCACCTAGTCGACCATTTGAGGCATAATTGCCTTGGTTTCCAGTGGCAACTTCCTTTTCTGTATATGTGGCAGGATTTGACTGTAACCCAACCATCATGGAATACGCATACCATATTGGTGAGGGACAAATGATGACCCTGGACCCCCTGGAAAGAGTGGTCGATTTGGGTGAAGTGCTGATACCCCATGCTTAGGTTATTTCATTGTGACTATCGTCACTAAACCAGAAACTGAGGTCGATCTTATGAGAGATAAAACTGTCGCGCTTTGAGTTGTGGTACTTACTGGTATAACATTAAAATTTTGTGTAGAAATCTGCGTGTGTGTAGCGTTCGTGTCAGAGCGTGGCATTCTAGACTTAGACAAAAGTTTACCACTCCTTAAATTCATACACACATTAACTATAAGAATTTTGTGAAACTACACGCAAAAATATTAGCATCGTCCCATCAGGTGTACCAATCTGTTTACCTAAGGATTTGGTAAGCAACGCTGGTCTCTTGAAAACAAGTTTACATGCAAGATCGACCAAGGAATCTCAGAGCAGTGCTTCAAAAGATAAAAATTTCAGAGTCTCCCCCCGAGTTGAATACTCTGATAGAATTAAAAAGAATAGATACTTCCCTTAAAAGATATTAGAGCATGTGATGGAAGTTCTGAGAAGCTTATGTTGAAGACTGTTAAGGCATACCACAATTTTAGAGTGATACATTCCCTATTAGCTTTAAGAAACATTGAAATAAACGTTACTTTACTAGAAATGTTTGAGACTTAGTCCAGAATGGTTTATATCAAAATATCTCACTTTCTCCCCCTTTTTGTCATAAATCAAAAAGAAATAAATACACGTAATCAAAGCAAAAATTTATGCATTTAAAAACAGAGGAAAATACAATGAGAAACAAAAACAAACAGAAGTTAAGCAAAAAGAAAACAGAACGAAAGAAACAAAAGACTAGATCTAAGGTTGTGTAGGTGGAAGACGTGTGAACAATGCTTCCAGAAGACCTTTGATCTGTTTGTTGGATTCTTCTTGTTTGTGCAACAATCCTTTAATCTCCTTGTTGGTTTCATCTTGTTTATCCAATATTTCCTTAACCTCTTAATTCTCATTCTTCAATTTATCCAAAGTTTTCAGCATAAGAGAAGTTGGAGCCATTTATTCAGCAGGGACCGTTTCTTCAACATTCATACTAGCAGAAGATTCTTCAACATATTTTCCTTTGTCTTAAAAGATGATAAGAGGATGGGGTTTAGGATATGTTTCTTGATTTTCTGGTTTGTGTGAGAATTCTCAGGGGGTGTTTTCCAATTGTCGATGAGGTTTCCTTACCTGGAGGCTCAGAACTTGATCCTTGAATACTTTCAGATGATTACAGAAGTTCTGTTGAGCATGCTCATATCTGAGTTCCTTTAGCTTGATAGATTCAGAAGTGAACCATTTTCTAAACTGAGTCTAGAGGAATTCAGATGCAGTTGGGTTGACATTGTATATGCAAGCCTGCTTCAGAGAGTTAACCCATTCTAGCATTTTTGTCTCGAAAATTAGCAACAAGTTACTAACATCTGGCTTGGTTGGTTTTGGTTTAGGTTTTTGGATGACTATTTTTTGAGAGAAATTGATAAGATTTTTCCAGGCTAGTTGATTAATTATAGTTCGTAAATGATCTTCTGTTAGATCTATGGGATTCAGAAGGTCTGAAGAGTCCTTTCTGGTTCAGCATAGTTTTCTTTGACAGGAACAGAGAATGAAACAGGGATGGTGGTTTGAGAAGCTGGATATTTAGAAAATCGTTGTTGTTGAGAGGAGGTATCCATTGTTCACAAATATTAGGGTTTTAGAAGCAAAGAGGAGAAAAACAAGTTCATATAAAACAAATAGTGAGTGAAATATATGGTGAAAAGTGATTGTGAGAGAGGTGTATAAATATGAAAAAATATGAAAAAATTTCTGAACATACTTTGAGTTATTTCTGATTTTTCTATGCTCTTGGTTACAATTTATTTGAAGGTTTGAATGTAGTTTGATATTTTTCCTTTTATTTTTATTTAAATAACAATTTAAAACCTATTTTTTATTATATTTTTGTTTTTAAGTATAATGTTATTTTTGTGTATATTCTGGATGACCTTGGATCATATGGATTTTAGTCATAAGTTTCATTAACGTCATTGGATCTTAGGTGTTGAGTTTAAACTCCACCAAAATGGATGAATGATTTTAATGATAGCTTGATTAATCCTTTGATTCAAATATGGGATTTAATTTCTTGTTTATCTCTACTTCATTCCATTTCCTTTATTTTCTTCTTGATCAATTTGGATAAGGCATTTGAACTTTAAGTTCATCTAAGCTTATGAATGGTTGAAAAACCATTCTCCATGACTTAGGTCTTGATCATCTTTTGTTTTACTTGTGCTACATGTTTTAGGAGCATGGTTTCTACCATGTCTCTCACATGTATGGTACATACATTGTTATTGACTGCCCTCGTATAATATTGACCTACATAAATCTGTATGTGATTGCTTAACATAATGCTAAATTTGTCCTGAATAGGAAAATGGTCATTTGTGGCTCAAACTTTATGTTTGAACGTCCAAGTATGGTTGACTTGCTATCTTTGGATCCATACCTATGAAACTTGTTGTGAGGAGGCTTTGATTTTATCAATCCTCTAATGAGTTTTCATTATTCTTTGGTCCAATATCATCATTCAATCATCGTTGATCATTATTTGTAACTATTAACAATTAACTTACTAACCATTAACAATTAACTTTACTTTATGTCTTTATCTTATGTTTTTACCTTTATGCACTCTTATCATTAGCATTTGCATTTCATGTTATTTTCCTTTTGTTCACTTGAGCATTTATCTTATAGCATTTTATCTTTGCTCACTTAATATTTCTTTTCTCTTTTAAATACACTTAATAATCAACTTGAACATTAAAAGACTTAAGACTCTTTATGGACTATTGGTTACTATCCTTGGCATATTGGAGTTTTGGACCTCTCAAACTTAGAATTAGAAGCCTTGATACTTTGAGACCTTGGGCCTTTGGACTTTGTTTAGCATTGTTGTTATTATGTCTGTGTATTGGGAAATCTTCTGTGTGCAGGTGCTGCCATTGAGACCTTAAGTGATCTATTTGATACATGGCTCAATATTGGAGGCCTTGCTTTGGGTTTTAATACCTTGCATTGATTGAGGGAAAGTATTTCCCCAGTATGAGTCTTGCAAATGATCTTCTAGCTAACCAATTCTTAAAATAACTTGCACTGAGAAACAAATCTTTAAATGATTCATAACAAGATCTGGAAGATACTTGCCCCTGATAGGATCACTGATCAAGTTTCTCAACAGTTTGAACTTCCTAGACGAGGAAAGCTTGTTTGCAAGCAATATTTTTCATTCAAACATAATAACTTTAATGCAGAGTTCATGAAAAAGTTTTGAAATCAAAATAATTTTTTGGAATGATGTTCTTGGTGTATAAACGAATCACTGGTCAAAACACCACGATTTAGACATTTAGAGAAAACAAAGGTATGATACTAAGACAAATGATTTTCAAAAATCTTAGGATTCGGTTTATGCAACCTTGTTGTAGTATGCTTTCAAAAGAAACTTGAATTCAATCAGGTCTTTTGAGGGTTATAACATGGTCTGGTTCATGGTTTATGAAACAAAGGATAGAGGCTCAAAATTTATTTGTACCCAACCCAATCTTCATGATGTTCTTCAGTCTGACGTTCAGTTAACTCAGACTGCATTCAGGTTCTAAGAGAATTTGAAATTGTACTGATGACAGTAATGATGATGGCTCAGAAACAAAGGGATTCTTGAGAAGGCAGTCACTTCTTCTTACAACATTTGTTATTTTTGTCGAGTACTTTTGTCAACTCTGGTGGAGAATTTTGAGGATTTGAAGATCTCTTTCTTTTGCATTTATTATCCTGAACTTTTTCCTAAACTGTTTCATTTGAGATTACAGTTAGCGGAATTCCTTAGTTTTTCCTAAATCTCCTTCATAGGTTTTGACTTAGCGGGCTTTTTTTTTTGATTTTTCATTCTTTGATTTTTTGAAGATAGTGACTACCTGATTACAGAGAAACATCATCGACTAAGACATCTTCGAAACTTATTTGATGTGTGCGAAGGAAAGCTTGATCGCAACCTTTATTGAAAGGTGTCTTGTATGATTTCTCTTATAATTGAATACACATCCAAATTAACTGAGAACTACCCTGCCCCAGGTTAAGATTATTTTTTTTCGAACAAAAAGAAACTCCAACTTCTAGGCTCAAAGGGGTTGATAAGGGATTAACTTCCTTATTTCTCCAGTGTTTGGGAATTGAAACAATGCCTTACATCATCAACAAAGTTTTATTTGAAAGCATACCAACAACAAGTATGGGTATTTCGTTTTCATAATCCTCCCTCCAATCTTTTTGTAAACAAAATCTTAATAAAGAAAGTAAACAGGAGAAATAAATTTTAAAAGTAGTAAATGAAAATGAATTGAATCAAAATAGTGCAATGCCCATTTCATTAAAATTAACATGAGAGTACAAACAAAATTTGAAAGCAACAAATTAACATAAACCAAGGAAAATGCAAACAAAAATAAACACGGCCTAGT
Organism: Vicia faba; assembly: GCA_948472305.1. Lineage (NCBI taxonomy): Eukaryota > Viridiplantae > Streptophyta > Magnoliopsida > Fabales > Fabaceae > Vicia > Vicia faba. The sequence continues at coordinate 857,284,223 of OX451740.1, read as the reverse complement.
GACTGCTGCTGCTATAGAGCGGCAAGCAAAAAGTAAGTTATTAATTTACTGGGTGATATTTAGGTTATATCGTAATTTGTCCACATAGATTGTTTATTGATTCGCCATTCGACAAATTTCTTGTTAATAAGTTTGGTGATAAATGGGTTGAAAAGAAAATGTTATAAACAAAAAATAAATGAATAAAAAGGAAAAAAGGAATATCTTATCAAGCATGCATATATACTAATTCTCATAGACTTAAATCTATCGACTTGTTATACTCAACCTACAATATTCATCAATGTCATCACATGTCACTCACAACCAAAGTCATTTCTAACCCAAATTGAGAGGCCGGCTACATCACCTCGATAATGATCTCTCAACCACCTTAACAATACAAAAGTCAACCATGCTCGCTTGCATCAATGATCTCTCAGAGCGACACAAAAAACACAAAGGCATTAATCACAGACACCCTAAGTGAATAACAACACTAAATCTATCTCTAGAATTCAGACACTATCAGATAATCATCCTATATAAGAATCTAAGCAGTATATGTATATAACAACTCAAATCCCAAACACAGAGTAGAAATCCAGAACAACAATCCATAAAGACTCGTAAAGCAAGTTTAATATAACGCCGAGGGCGACAAATATACATTAGTTCAAAGAAAATATACATACAAACCCAACCAATAGAGAATACACAAGGAGGAAGAGAAATGAACCACGGATTTACTAGTTTGTCAGCGCTGATCGAAGAGCAATCCACCTCGAATCATTCATATGCAAGTTCCGTAGTTGTTATCTAAGCTAATCCTAACAAAATTTATTGGTTGATGGAGTTGGGAGCAAAAAATTCCGGAAAACCATCACCTAAAGATGAGCTGAAATGAAGTTATACAACAAACTCAGTAGACCGCGCTAAGCGGGCCTGGGCGCTAAGCGCAACTTGCTTATTTTACACATCAAACCGACCTAAACCGCGCTAAGCGAGCTTCAAAACATTGGTTCTGCCAAATTGTCAAATGCAGGCAGCATGCTGCAAAATGCGGTGAGCGGTACTCGCGCTTAGCGGCCTCTGCGCGCTAAGTGAGCTCTCCTAGACAGAATGTCCCAAAACTGGTCTTTTATTTCTAAAACTCACATCCGGAGTCGTGCCTTCGACACCTTATTCCTCAATTCTCTAAAATGCAATAATTACCTACAAATGAATGGAAAACTATCAAACTATACACTATGTACACAAAAACACAAATAAATACAAACTAAACGTATTTACCCAAAAGTTGGGTTTATTCAATGATATTAACAACAAAAAGTAGATAAGTGCAACAAAAAGTATAAATAAAAATAACTACAATTTGCACTTATCAAATTCTCCCCAACTTGAACTTGCTTGTCCTCAAACAAGGCCAAATAACTCAAAGAACCAAAAGTAATCAACCAAAATATGATGAATCAATAAGTTTTGAAAATGGAAAAAAATGCAATGGTTCAAATGAAAAACGAAACACACGAAGAAACATACTTACCACTAAAATACGACAATAACATAAACATGAAACAAATGCTAAATACAATTTTTTTCCAAACATTCTAAAATAATACTAGTTCACAAATGAATCACACCTAGCAAACACAATCATCGATAGATGAAAAACACACAAAAATAGGGTATTTTTACTCATCCATCAATCTTGCAAACAATAGACTATATTATGTATTCATCCAAAAATTTACATTAAAAATATAAAAGCAAGAATCTCAAGGGCTTTTCAGGGTTGTAGCGCGGTCGGGTGAACAAACAAGGGAAAATTCCTAAGGCTAAACGAAACAAAAACTTGCCTAAACCTAAGGGAGTGACCAATTAACTAAAGTTTCAAACAATAGAATTTCAATCAAACTTCTTCTTCATCCCAAGTGTTACACCAAACACACATCACTTATTAACACAACATTATTCCATACTCTTTTTGTTTTTGTTTTTCAAAACTTTTTTCAATTTTTTTTCTTTTTCTCTTCTTTCTTTTTCACCTTTTTTTTAATTTTATTTTTATTTTCAACCTCATAGAAATCAACCAATAAATACAAAATCATTTTTCTCTCCAACTTGAATTCAACCACACATTAAAGTGAATACTCCCAATTTTCTAAGGAAAGGTAAAAATTCAAACTAAAACAATGGTTCAGGGTTTAAGAAAACAACGAATCAACATCCATGCAAAAAGGGAAACTAAATACTCATAGACAAGAAATTAGGAAATACATCATGGATATCGACAAAAAGCTCAAAGGGGTTACTAATGATCACACACTCACAAGGTGAATTGACTATTTGGCCAAGGTAATGGTGCTCAAAATGGAACAAAAATTACCTTGATCGTGTTCATGCTTTCATACAATAAATACAAACAAAATATTAAGCATAATAAAATCCAGTTAAAACAAGAGTTGTGATCTCCAACATATGTAAACAATGGAAAGCTACCTCACACAAAGGGTAGGAACTAAAGTTATTCACAAATGAACAAGTATAGAAAAGAATGAATGGCATAAAAATTGTAAAAAAGTCTAAGTATCATGAATATGCTAAATTATAGAAAGCGATAAACACATACATCAAACGTGTACAAAATTTAACAAAATCATTACCATGAATTCGCAAGTTGAAAAACTAAAACTTGGAAAATCACCAAAAGCGACTTCAAGATATCGAACCAAAATTTGAGTCCAAACAACAACAAAAGAATTAATCATACTAATATTATTTACTTTTAAAGCCTAGGTTGAAGTGGCAAATAGAAAAACCAAGCGAAAAATTTAAAAAAAAATCACTGGTTCTGCACAGTAGAGCACGCTAAGCGGCACAGAGCGCGCTTAACGCGCTACACCAGTTGTAGAAAAACAGGACAGCAACAGGTGCAGCTGCTACGCAAGCTCCACAAGCACCCTACACACATCAATGTACAGAATATTTACAACATACAAACTTCCTCAATCTAAACACGACAAGCTTATGGAAAAACACAAATTGACATAACGAAACAAAAGCGAGAAAGTGAATTAACAAGTTGAAAAGTGAAAATTTGAAAATTTAAAACAGGTCCAATTTCAACTTTTTAAAACAAAAGTCGACACATGACAAAAACGGATACAAATAAAACATGTTTGTTTTACATCGTAAGCTCGACGACTTTATCGTGTAAGCTATCAGCCTCCTCTCATCATGCCATGGTATTTTCACACCACACAAACCTAAAGAAATTGTCCTAACATCCACATAACAAACGTTACGAAAACGAGACAATTTACAACCATACGTGAAAACAAAGAAAAAACACATATATGCACAAGTATCATATACAAGTTAATGTACAATATCTATAAAACATATACATTAATTACAAAACTAAAAAACAAAAGAATTATCGCAATGCAAAAACGATAGAACCAATCCCTGGCAACGACGCCATTTTGCTACTGCTGTAGAGAGGCAAGCAAAAAGTAAGTTATTAATTTATCAGGTGATATTTAGGTTATATCGTATCGTGTTCACAGAGATTGGTTATTGATTCGTCATTCGACAAATTTCTTGTTAATGAGTTTGGGGATAAATGAGTTGAAAATAAAATGTTAACAACAGAAAATAAATGTATAAAAAGGAAAAAGGGACTAACTTATGAAGCATGCATATATACTACTTCTCACAGACTTAAACCTATCGACCTGTTCTACTCAACCTACAAGATTCATCAATGTCATCACGTGCCACTCACAAACTAAGTAATTTCTAACCTAAATTGAGAGGTCGACTGCATCACCTCGATAGCGATCTCTCAACCACCTCAACAACACAGAACTCAACCGTGCTCGCTTGCATCGACAATCTCTCAGAGCGACAGAAACAACACAGAGACATTAGTCACAGACACCGTAAGTGAATAATAACGCTAAATCTATCTCTAGAATTCAGACATTATCAGATGATCATCCTAGATAAGAATCTAAGTAGTATATGTCTATAACAACTCAAATACCAAACACGAAGTAAAAATCCAAGCAACAATCCGCAAAGATTTTGAAAGCAAGTTTAATATAACGCCAAGGGCGACAAATATACACCAGTTCAAAGAAAATATACATACAAACCCAACCAATAGAGAATACACAAAGAGGAAGAGAAACGAACCATAGATCTACCGGTTTTTAAGCACCAATCGAAGAGCAATCCACCCCGGATCATTCGTATGCAAGCTCCATAATTGTTATCTAAGCTAATCCTAACAAAATTAACAGGATGATGGAGTTGGGAGAAAACCTTCCCCAAAACCATCACCTAAAAATGAGCTGAAATTAAGTTATAAAAAAATCTCAGCAGACCGCGCTAAGCGCGGCTTGCTTATTTTACACATCAAACCAACCTAAACCGCACTAAGCGGGCTTCAAAACATTGGTTCTGCCAAATTGTCAAACGCAAACAGCGCGCTACAAAATGTGCTGAGCGTTACTCGCGCTTAGAGACCTCTACGCGCTAAGCGGGCTCTCCTGGACAGAATGTCCTAAAACTGGTATTATATTCTGAAAACGCACATCTGGAGCCGTACCTTTGACACCTTATTCCTCAATGCTCCAAAATGAAACAATTACCTTCAAAATGAATGTAAAAACATCAAACGGTACACTATGTACACAAACACACAAATAAATACAAAATAAATGTATTTACATAAAAGTCGGGTTTATTCAATGATATTAACAACAAAAAGTCGATAAGTGCAACAAAAAGTATATATATAAATAACTACAATTTGCACTTATCAAACTCTCTCCAACTTGAACTTGTTTGTCCTCAAACAAGGCCAAACAACTCAAAGAACCAAAAGTAATCATCCAAAATATCATGAATCAACAAGTTTTTAAAACGAAAAACAAATGCAATGGTTCAAATGAAAAACAGAACACGCGAAGAAATATACTTACCACTAAACTACAACGATAACATAAACATTAAACAAATGCTAAATACAAATTTTTGCCAAACATTCTAAAACAATACAAGTTCACAAATGAATTACACCTAGCAAACACAATCATCGGGAGATGAAAAAGACACAAAAATGGGGGTATTTTCACTCATCCAACAATCTTGCAAACAATAGACTAAATTATGCATTCATTCAAAAATTTACATTGAAAATAAAAAAGCAAGAATCTCAACGGCTTTTCAAGGTTGTAGTGCAGTCGGGTGAACAAACAAGGGATAATTCCTAAGGCTAATCGAAGCAAAAACTTGCCTAAACCTAAGGGAGGGATCAATCACCAAGGTTTCAAACAATATAATTTCAATCAAACTTCTTCTTCATTCCAAGTGTTACACCAAACACACATCACTTATTAACACAACATTATTCCATACTCTCTTTGTTTTTGTTTTTGTTTTAAAAAAGTTTTTTCAATTTTTTTCTTTATTTTTCACTTTTTTTTCTTTTCTTTTTCTTTACAAACTCATAGCAATCAACAAATAAATACACAATCATTTTTCTCCCTAACTTGAATTCAACCATACATTAAAGTGAATATTCCATACTTTCTAAGGCAAGGTAAAAATTCAAACCAAAACAATGGTTAAGGGTTCAAGAAAACAACGAAGCAACATCCATGAAAAAAGGGAAACTAAACACTCATAGACAAGCATTTAGAAATTACAACATGGATATCGATAAAAAGCTCAAAGGGGTTACTAATGATCATACACTCACAAGGTGAATTGACTATTTAGCCAATGTAGTTGTGTTGAAAATGGAACAAAAATTGTCTTGATCATGTTCATGTTTTTATACAATCAATACAAATAAAAGATTAAGCATAATAAAATCCAGTTAAAAGAAGATTTGTGGTCTCCAGCATATGTGAACAATGGAAAGGTACCTCACAAAAAGGGTAGAAACTAAAGTGATTCACAAATGAACAAGTATACAAAAGAATGAGTGGCATAAAAATTGTAAAAAGTCTAAGTATAATTAATATTCTAAAGTATATAAAGCAATAAACACATACCCCGGTCGTGTACAAAACTTTAACAAAATCATTACCATGCATTTGCAAGTTGAAACACTTAAACTTGGAAAATCGCCAAAAGCGACTTCAAGATATCGAACAAAAATTTGATTCCAAACAACAACAAAAAAATTAATCATACTAATATTATTTAATTTTAAAGCCTAGGTGGAAGTGGAAAACAGAAAAAAAAAGCGAAAAATAAAAAAAAATCACTGGTTCTGCACAGCAGAGCACGCTAAGCGGCACATAGCGCGCTTAGCGCACTACACCAGTTGTAGAAAAATAGGACAGCAACAGGTGTAGCTGTTATGAAAGCTCCACAAGCACCCTACACACATCAATGTAAAGAATATTTACAACATACAAACTTCCTCAATCTAAACACGACAAGCTTGTGGAAAAACACAAATTGACATAACAAAACAAACGCGAGAAAGTGAATTAACAAGTTGAAAAGTGAAAATTTGAAAATTTAAAATAGGTCCAATTTCAACTTGTTAAAACACAAGTCAACACATAACAAAAACGAATACAAACAAAACATGTTTGTTTTATATCGTAAGCTCGACGCCTTTATCGTGCGAGCTAGTTACTTCCTCTCATCATGCCATGGTATTTTCACGCTGCACAAACCTAAAGAAAGTGTCCTAACATCCACACAACAAACGTTACGAAAACGAGACAATTTACAACAATACATGAAAACAAAGAAAAACACATATATTCATAAGTATCATATACAAGTTAATGTACAATTTCTATACAACATATACATTAATTACAAAACTCAAAAACAAAAGAATTATCACAATACGAAAACGATAGAACCAATCCCTGGCAACGACGCCATTTTGCTGCTATTGTAGAGTGGCAAGCAAAAAGTAAGTTATTAATTTATCGGGTGATAATTAGGTTATATCGTATCGTGTCTGCAGAGATTGATTATTGATTCGTCGTTCGAAAAATTTATTGTTAATGGGTTTGGGGATAAATGGGTTGAAAAGAAAGTGTTACCAATAGAAAATAAATGTACAACAAGGAAAAAAGGAAAAACTTATCAAGTATACATATATACTACTTCTCAGACTTAAACCTATCGACCTGTTATACTCAACCTACAATATTCATCAATGTCATCACGTGTCACTCACAAGCTATATAATTTCTAACCTAAATTGAGAGGCTGACTGCATCACCTCGATAGCGATCTCTCAACCACCTCAACAACACAGAAGTCAACCATGCTCGCTTGCATCGACAATCTCTCAGAGTGACACAAACAAAACCGAGGAATTAATCATAGACACCCTAAGTGAATAACAATGCTAAATCTATCTCTAGAATTCAGACAATATCAGATGATCATCCTAGATAAGAATCTAAGTAGTATATGTCTATAACAACGCAAATCCCTAATACAGAGTAAAAATCCAAGCAACAATCCACAAAGATTCGGAAAGAAAGTTTAATATAACGCCAAGGGGGACAAATATACACCAGTTCAAAGAAAATTTACACACAAACCCAACCAATAGAGAATACACAAAGAGGAAGAGAAACAAACCACAGATCTACCAGTTTGTCAGCACCGATCGAAGAGCAATCCACCCCAGATCATCCGTATGAAAGCTCCATAGTTGTTATCTAAGCTAATCCTAACAAAATTTATAGGATGATGGAGTTGGGAGCAAAAACTTCCCCAAAATCATCACTTAAAAATAAGCTGAAATTAAGTTAAAAAACAAATCTCAGCAGACTGCGCTAAGCACGACTTGCTTATTTTATACATCAAACTGACCTAAACCATGCTAAGCGCTCTATCCACGCTAAGCGGGATTCAAAACATTATTTCTTACAAATTGTCAAACGCAAACAACACGCTACAAAATGTGTTGAGCGGTACTCGCGCTTAGCGGCCTCTACGCGCTAAGCGGGCTCTCCTCGATAGAATGTCCCAAAACTGGTCTTTTATTCCAAAAACACGCATCCGGAGTCGTTTCTTCGATACCTTATTCCTCAATGCTCAAAAATTCAACAATTACCTACAAAATGAATGGAAAAACATCAAAAGATACACTATGTACATAAAAACAAAAATAAATACAAACTAAATGTATTTACACAAAAGTCGGGTTTATTCAATGATATTAATAACAAAAAGTAGATAAGTGCAATAAAAATTATATTAAAAAATAACTACAATTTGCACTTATCAAACTCTCCCCAACTTGAACTTGTTTGTCCAAAAACATGGCCAAACAACTCAAAGAACCAAAGTAATCAACCAAAATAACATGAATCAACAAGTTTTGAAAACAAAAAACAAATGCAATGGTTCAAATGAAAAACAGAACACGCGAAGAAACATACTTACCACTAAACTACAATGCAAACATAAACATGAAACAAATGCTAAATACAAAACTTTTACCAAACATTCTAAAACAATACTAGTTCACAAATGAATTACTCCTAGCAAACACAATCATCGGTAGATGAAAAACACACAAAAATGGGGTATTTTCACTCATCCAACAATCTTCCAAACAATAGACTAAATTATGCATTCATTCAAAAATTTACATTGAAAATATAAAATCAAGAATCTCAAGGGCTTTTCAAGATTGTAGCGCGGTCGGGTGAACAAACAAGGGATAATTCTAAGGCTAATCGAAGCAATAACTTGCCTAAACCTAAGAGAGGGATAAATTCACCAAGGTTTCAAACAATAGAATTTCAATCAAACTTCTTCTTCATCCCAAGTGTTACACCAAACACACATCACTTATTAACACAACATTATTCCATACTCTTTTTGTTTTTGTTTTTCAAAAGTTTTTTCAATTTTTTTCTTTCTTTTTCACCTTTTATTTTATTTTATTTTTCTTTACAACCTCATAGAAATCAACTAATAAATACACAATCATTTTACTCCCCAACTTGAATTCAACCATACATTAAAGTGAATATTCCCTACTTTATAAGGTAAAAATTAAAACCAAAACAATGGTTAAGGGTTCAAGAAAACAACGAATCAACATCCATGCAAAAAGGGAAACTAAACACTCACAGACAAGCATTTAGAAAATACAACATAGATATCGACAAAAAGCTCAAAGGGGTTACTAATAATCACACACTCACAAGGTGAATTGATTATTTGGCCAAGGTAGTTGTTCTCAAAATGGAACAAAAATTGCCTTGATCATTTTCATGCTTTCATACAATCAATACAAACAAAATATTAAGCATAATAAAATCCAGTTAAAAGAAGAGTTGTGGTCTCCAGCATACGTGAACAATGGAAAGCTACCTCACAAAAAGGGTAGGAACTAAAGTGATTCACAAATGAACCAGTATAGAAAAGAATGAATGACATAAAAATTGTAAAAAGTCTAAGTATCATGAATATGCTAAAATATAGAAAGCGATAAACACATACCTAGAACGTGTACAAAATTTAACAAAATCATTATCATGCATTCGCAAGTTGAAACACTCAAACTTGGAAAATCACCAAAAGCGACTTTAAGCTATCGAACAAAAATTTGAGTCCAAACAACATCAAAAGAATTAATCATACTAATATTATTTACTTTTAAAGCCTAGGTGGAAGTGGAAAACAGAAAAACCAAGCGAAAAATTAAAAAAAAATTCACTGGTTCTCCACAGCAGAGCACGCTAAGCAGCACAGAGCGCGCTTAGCGCGCTTCACCAGTTGTAAATAATAGGACAACAATAGGTGCAGCTGCTATGCAAGCTCCACAAGCAACCTACACACATCAATGTATAGAATATTTACAACATACAAACTTACTCAATCTAAACACAATAAGCTTGTGGAAAAACCCAATTTGACATAACGAAACAAACGCGAGAAAGTGAATTAACAAGTTGAAAAGTGAAAATTTGAAAATTAAAAAATTTAAAACAGGCCCAATTTCAACTTGTTAAAACACAAGTCAACACATAACAAAAACGAATACAAACAAAACATGTTTGTTTTACATCGAAAGCTCGACACCTTTATCGTGCAATCTAGTAACCTCCTCTCATCATGCCATGGTAATTTCACAATGCACAAACCTAAAGAAAGTGTCCTAACATCCACACAACAAACGTTACAAAAATGAGAAAATCCACAAATATACGTGAAAACAAAGAAAAACACATATATGCATAAGTATCATATACAAGTTAATGTACAATTTATACAAAACATATACATTAATTACAAAACTTAAAAACAAAAGAATTATCGCAATGCAAAAACAATAAAACTAATCCTTGGCAACAACGCCATTTTGCTGCTGCTGTAGAGCGGCAAGCAAAAAGTAAGCTATTAATTTATCGGGTGATATTTAGGTTATATCGTATCGTGTCCACAGAGATTGGTTATTGATTCGTCGTTCGAAAAATTTCTTATTAATGAGTTTGGGGATAAATGGGTTGAAAAGAAAATGTTACCAACAGAAAATAAATGTATAAAAAGGAAAAAAAGGAATAACTTATCAAGCATGCATATATACTACTTCTCACAGCCTTAAACCTATCGACCTGTTATGCTCAACCTACAATATTCATAATGTCATCACGTGTCACTCACAACCTAAGTAATTTCTAACCTAAATTGAGAGGCCGACTGCATCACCTCAATAACATTCTCTCTACCACCTCAATAACACAGAATTCAACCGTGATCGCTTGCATCGACAATCTCTCAGAGCGAAACAAACAACACAGAGGCATTAAACACAGAGACCCTAAGTGAATAACAACGCTAAATCTATCTCTAGAATTCAGACACTATCAGATGATCATCCTAGATAATAATCTAAGTAGTATATGTCTATAATAACACAAATCCCTAGCACTGAGTAAAAATCCACAAAGATTCAGAAAGCAAGTTTAATCTAACGCCAAGGGCGACAAATATACACCAGTTCAAAGAAAATATACATATAAACCCAACCAATAGAGAATACACAAAGAGAAAGAGAAATGAACCACAAATCTACCGGTTTGTCAGCACCAATCGAAGAGCAATCCATCAAGGATCATCCGTATGCAAGCTCCATAGTTGTTATCTAAGCTAATACTAACAAAATTTACAGGATGATGGAGTTGGGAGCAAAAACTTCCCCAAAACCATCACCTAAAAATATGATGAAATTAATTTACAAAACAAATCTCAGCAGACCGCGCTTAGCATGACTTGCTTATTTTACACATCAAATCGACCTAAACCGCGCTAAGCGCGCTATCCGCGCTAAGAGGGCTTCAAAATATTAGTTCTGCCAAATTGCCAAACGCAAACAGCACGCTACAAAATGTGATAAGCGGTACTCGCGCTTAGAGGCCTCTACGTGCTAAGCGGGCTCTCCTGGATAGAATGTCCCGAAACTGGTATGTTATTCTGAAAACACGCATCCGAAGCCGTTCCTTCGACACCTTATTCCTCAATGCTCCAAAATGAAACAATTACCTACAAAATGAATGGAAAAACATCAAACGATAAACTATGTACATAAAACACAAATAAATACAAACTAAATATATTTACACAAAAGTCGGGTTTATTCAATGATATTAACAACAAAAAGTCGATAAGTGCAACAAAAAATATATATATATAAATAACTACAATTTGCACTTCTCAAACTCTCCCCATCTTGACCTTGTTTGTCCTCAAACAAGGCCAAACAACTCAAAGAACTAAAAGTAATCAACCAAAATATCATGAATCAACAAGTTTTGAAAACGAAAACAAATGCAATGGTTCAAATGAAAAATGGAACACGCGAAGAAACATACTTACCACTAAACTACAATGATAACATAAACATGAAACAAATGCTAAATACAAATTTTTTCCAAACATTCTAAAACGATACTAGTTCGCAAATGAATTACAACTAGCAAACACAATCATCGGTAGATAAAAAACACACAAAAATAGGGTATTTTCACACATCCAACAATCTTGCAAACAATAGACTAAATTATGCATTCATTCAAAAATTTACATTGAAAATATAAAAGCATGAATCTCAGGGCTTTTCAAGGTTGTAGTGCGGTCGGGTGAACAAACAAGGGATAATTCCTAAGGCTAATCGAAATAAAAACTTGTCTAAACCTAAGGGATGGATCAATTCCTCAAGGTTTCAAACAATAGAATTTAAATCAAACGTCTTCTTCATCCCAAGTGTTACACCAAACACACATCACTTATTAACACAACATTATTCCATATTCTTTTTGTTTTTGTTTTTCAAAAGTTTTTTCAATTTTTTCTTTCTTTTTCACCTTTTTTTCTTTTCTTTTTCTTTAAAACCTCATAGAAATCAACAAATAAATACACAATCATTTTTCTCCTTAACTTGAATTCAACCATACATTAAAGTGAATATTCCCTACTTTCTAAAGCAAGGTAAAAATTCAAACCAAAACAATGGTTAAGGGTTCAAGAAAATAAAGAATTAACATCCATGCAAAAAGGGAAACTAAACACTCATAGACAAGCATTTAGAAAATATAACATGGGTATCGACAAAAAGCTCAAAGGGGTTACTAATGATCACACACTCACAAGGTGAATTGACTATTTGGCCAAGGTAGTTGTGCTGAAAATGGAACAAAAATTGACTTGATCATGTTCATGCTTTCATACAATCAATACAAACAAAAGATTAAGCATAATAAAATTCAGTTAAAAGAAGAGTTGTGGTCTCCAGCATATGTGAACAATGGAAAGCTACCTCACAAAAAGGGTAGAAACTAAAGTGATATACAAATGAATAAGTATACAAAAGAATGAGTGACATAAAAATTATAAAAACTCTAAGTATCATTAATATTCTAAAGTATAGAAAGCAATAAACACATACCTCGATTGTGTATAAAACTTTAACAAAACCATTACCACACATTCGCAAGTTGAAACACTTAAACTTGGAAAATCGCCAAAAGCGACTTCAAGATATCGAACCAAAATTTGAGTCCAAACAACAACAAAAGAATTAATCATATTAATATTATTTACTATTTAAAGCCTAGGTGGAAGTGGAAAAAATAAAAACCAAGCAAAAAATTTTAAAAAAATTCACTGGTTCTGCACCGCAGAGCGTGCTAAGCGGCACAGCACGCTTAGCGTGCTACACGAGTTATAGAAAAACAGGACAACAACTGGTGCAACTGCTATGCAAGGTCCACAATCACCCTACACACCTCAATGTATAGAATATTTAAAATATACAAACTTCCTCAATCTAAAGACGACAAGCTTGTGGAAAAACACAAATTGACAAACGAAACAAACGCGAGAAAGTGAATAAACAAGTTGAAAAGTGAAAATTTGAAGATTTAAAACAGGTCCAATTTTAACTTGTTAAAACACAAGTCAACACATAACAAAAAGTAATACAAACAAAACATGCTTGTTTTACGTCGTAAGCTCGAAGCCTTTATTGTGCGAGCTAGCAACCTCCTCTCATCATGCCATGGTATTTTCACACCGCGCAAACCTAAATAAAGTGTCCTCACATCCACACAACAAATGTTACGAAAACAAGACAATTTACAACAATATGTGAAAACAAAGAAAAACACATATATGCATAAGTATCATATACAAGTTAATGTAAAATTTCTATATAACATTTACATTAATTACAAAACTCAAAAACAAAAGAATTACGGCAATGTGAAAACAATAGAACCAATCCCCGACAACGGTTCCATTTTGCTGCTGCTATGGAGCGGCAAGAAAAAAGTAAGTTATTAATTTATTTGGTGATATTTATGTTATAGCGTATCGTGTCTATAGAGATTGGTTATTGATTTGTTGTTCGACAAAATTCTTGTTAATGAGTATGGGGATAAATGGGTTGAAAAGAAAATGTTATCAACAGAAAATATATGTATAAAAAGGAAAAAAGGAAAAAATTATCAAGCATGCATATATGCTACTTCTCACAGACTTAAACCTATCGACATGTTATACTTAACCTGCAATATTCATCAATGTCATCACGTGTCACTCACAACCTAAGTAATTTCGAACCAAAATTAAGAGGCCGACTGCATCACTTTGGTAGCAATCTCTCAACCACCTCAATAACACATAAGTCAACCTTGCTCGCTTGTGTCAACGATATCTCAGAACGACACAAATAAAACAAAGGCATTAATCACATACATCCTAAGTGTATAACAGTGCTAAATCTATCTCTAGAATTCAGACACTATCTGATAATCATCCTAGATAAGAATCTAAGCAATATATGTCTATAAAAACTCAAATCGCTAACACGGAGTAAAAATCCAAGCAACAATCCACAATGATTCGTAAAGAAAGTTTAATATAATGCCAAGGGTGACAAATATACATCAGTTCAAAGAAAATATACATACAAACCCAACCAATAGGGAATACACAAAGAGGAAGAGAAATCAACCACATATCTATCGGTTTATCATTGCCGATCGAAGAGTAATCAACCCTAGATCATTCATATGCAGGCTCCTTAGTTGTTATCTAAGCTAATCCTAACAAAATTTACAGGTTGATGGAGTTCGGAGTAAAAACTTCCTCAAAACCATCACCTAAAAATGAGCTGAAATGAAGTTATAAAACAAATCTCAGCATACCGCGCTAAGCGCAACTTGCTTATTTTGCACATCAAACCGACCTAAACCGGGCTAAGCGCGCTATCCGCGCTTAGCGGGATTCAAAACATTGGTTTTTTCAAATTTTCAAACGCAAGCAGTGCGCTACAAAATGCGTTGAGTGGTACTCGCGCTTAGCGGCCTTTGCATGCTAAGCAGGCTCTCCTAGATAGAATGTCCCAAAACTGGTCTTTTATTCCGGAAACACGCATCCGGAGCCGTGCCTTCGACACCTTCTTCCTAAATGCTCCAAAATGCAACAATTACCTACAAAATGAATGGAAAAATATCAAACGATACACTATGTACACAAAAACACAAATAAATACAAACTAAATGTATTTACACAAAAGTCTGGTTTATTCAATGATATTAACAACAAAAAATCGATAAGTGCAACAAAAAGTATATATAAAAATAAATACAATTTGCACTTATAAAATCTCCCCAACTTGAACTTGTTTGTCCTCAAACAAGGCCAAACAACTAAAAGAACCAAAAGTAATCCACCAAAATATCATGAATCAACATGTTTTAAAAACGGAAAACAAATGCAATGGTTCAAATGAAAAATGGAACACATGAAGAAACATACTTACCACTAAACTACGACAATAACATAAACATAAAACAAATGCTAAATACAAATTTGTTGCCAAACATTCTAAAACAATATTAGTTCACAAATGAATCACACCTAGCAAACACAATCATCGATAGATGAAAAACACACAAAATGGAGTATTTTCACTCATCCAGCAATCTTGCAAACAATAGACTAAATTATACATTCATAAAAAATTTACATTGAAAATATAAAAGCAAGAACCTCAAGGGCTTTTCAAGGTTGTAGCGCGGTTGGGTGAACAAGCAAGGGATAATTCCTAAGGCTAATCGAAACAAAAAATTGCCTAAACCTAAGGTAGTGATCAATTTACCAAAGTTTCAAACAATAGAATTTCAATCAAACTTCTTCTTCATCCCAAGTGTTACACCAAACACATATCTCTTATTAACAAAACATTATTCCATACTCCTTTTATTTTTGTTTTTCAAAACTTTTTTCAATTTTTTTCTTTCTTTTTCTCTTATTTCCTTTTCACCTTTTTTTTTTCTTTTCTTTTTCTTTTCAACCTCATAGTAATCAACCAATAAATACACAATCATTTTTCTCCCCATCTTGAATTCAACCATACATTAAAGTGAATACTCTCTACTTTCTAAGGCAAGGTAAAAATTTAAACCAAAACAATGGTTGAGGGTTCAAGAAAATAACGAATCAACATTCATGCAAAATGGGAAACTAAACAATCATAGACAAGCATTTATAAAACACAACATGGATATCGACAAAAAGCTCAAAGGGGTTATTAATGACCAAACACTCACAAGGTGAATTGACTATTTGGCCAAGGTAGTTGTGCTCAAAATTGAACAAAAATTGCCTTGATCATGTTCATGCTTTCATACAATCAATACAAACAAAAGATTAAGCATAATAAAATTCAGTTAAAAGAAGAGTTGTGGTCTCCAGCATATGTGAACAATGGAAAGCTACCTCACAAAAAGGGTAGAAACTAAAGTGATATACAAATGAACAAGTATACAAAAGAATGAGTGACATAAAAATTGTAAAAACTCTAAGTATCATTAATATTCTAAAGTATAAAAATAAATAAACACATACCTCGATTGTGTATAAAACTTTAACAAAATCATTACCACGCATTCGCAAGTTGAAACACTTAAACTTGGAAAATCGCCAAAAGCGACTTCAAGATATCGAACCAAAATTTGAGTCCAAACAACAACAAAAGAATTAATCATATTAATATTATTTACTATTTAAAGCCTAGGTGGAAGTGGAAAAAATAAAAACCAAGCAAACAATTTTAAAAAAATTCACTGGTTCTGCACCGCAGAGCGTGCTAAGCGGCACAGAGCACGCTTAGCGTGCTACACGAGTTATAGAAAAACAGGACAACAACTGGTGCAACTGCTATGCAAGGTCCACAATCACCCTACACACCTCAATGTATAGAATATTTAAAATATACAAACTTCCTCAATCTAAACACGACAAGCTTGTGGAAAAACACAAATTGACAAACGAAACAAACGCGAGAAAGTGAATAAACAAGCTGAAAATTGAAAATTTGAAGATTTAAAACAGGTCCAATTTCAACTTGTTAAAACACAAGTCAACACATAACAAAAAGTAATACAAACAAAACATGCTTGTTTTACGTCGTAAGCTCGAAGCCTTTATTGTGCGAGCTAGCAACCTTCTCTCATCATGCCATGATATTTTCACACCGCACAAACCTAAATAAAGTGTCCTCACATCCACACAACAAATGTTACGAAAACAAGACAATTTACAACAATATGTGAAAACAAAGAAAAACACATATATGCATAAGTATCATATACAAGTTAATGTAAAATTTCTATATAACATTTACATTAATTACAAAACTCAAAAACAAAAGAATTACGGCAATGTGAAAACAATAGAACCAATCCCCGACAACGGTTCCATTTTGCTGCTGCTATGGAGCGGCAAGAAAAAAGTAAGTTATTAATTTATTTGGTGATATTTATGTTATATCGTATCGTGTCCATAGAGATTGGTTATTGATTTGTTGTTCGACAAAATTCTTGTTAATGAGTATGGGGATAAATGGGTTGAAAAGAAAATGTTATCAACAGAAAATATATGTATAAAAAGGAAAAAAGGAAAAAATTATCAAGCATGCATATATGCTACTTCTCACAGACTTAAACCTATCGACATGTTATACTTAACCTGCAATATTCATCAATGTCATCACGTGTCACTCACAACCTAAGTAATTTCGAACCAAAATTAAGAGGCCGACTGCATCACTTTGGTAGCAATCTCTCAACCACCTCAATAACACATAAGTCAACCTTGCTCGCTTGTGTCAACGATATCTCAGAACGACACAAATAAAACAAAGGCATTAATCACATACATCCTAAGTGAATAACAGTGCTAAATCTATCTCTAGAATTCAGACACTATCTGATAATCATCCTAGATAAGAATCTAAGCAGTATATGTCTATAAAAACTCAAATCGCTAACACGGAGTAAAAATCCAAGCAACAATCCACAATGATTCGTAAAGAAAGTTTAATATAATGCCAAGGGTGACAAATATACATCAGTTCAAAGAAAATATACATACAAACCCAACCAATAGGGAATACACAAAGAGGAAGAGAAATCAACCACATATCTATCGGTTTATCATTGCCGATCGAAGAGTAATCAACCCTAGATCATTCATATGCAGGCTCCTTAGTTGTTATCTAAGCTAATCCTAACAAAATTTACAGGTTGATGGAGTTCGGAGTAAAAACTTCCTCAAAACCATCACCTAAAAATGAGCTGAAATGAAGTTATAAAACAAATCTTAGCATACCGCGCTAAGCGCAACTTGCTTATTTTGCACATCAAACCGACCTAAACCGGGCTAAGCGCGCTATCCGCGCTTAGCGGGATTCAAAACATTGGTTTTTTCAAATTTTCAAACGCAAGCAGTGCGCTACAAAATGCGTTGAGTGGTACTCGCGCTTAGCGGCCTTTGCATGCTAAGCAGGCTCTCCTAGATAGAATGTCCCAAAACTGGTCTTTTATTCCGGAAACACGCATCCGGAGCCGTGCCTTCGACACCTTCTTCCTAAATGCTCCAAAATGCAACAATTACCTACAAAATGAATGGAAAAATATCAAACGATACACTATGTACACAAAAACACAAATAAATACAAACTAAATGTATTTACACAAAAGTCTGGTTTATTCAATGATATTAACAACAAAAAATCGATAAGTGCAACAAAAAGTATATATAAAAATAAATACAATTTGCACTTATAAAATCTCCCCAACTTGAACTTGTTTGTCCTCAAACAAGGCCAAACAACTAAAAGAACCAAAAGTAATCCACCAAAATATCATGAATCAACATGTTTTAAAAACGGAAAACAAATGCAATGGTTCAAATGAAAAATGGAACACATGAAGAAACATACTTACCACTAAACTACGACAATAACATAAACATAAAACAAATGCTAAATACAAATTTGTTGCCAAACATTCTAAAACAATATTAGTTCACAAATGAATCACACCTAGCAAACACAATCATCGATAGATGAAAAACACACAAAATGGAGTATTTTCACTCATCCAGCAATCTTGCAAACAATAGACTAAATTATACATTCATAAAAAATTTACATTGAAAATATAAAAGCAAGAACCTCAAGGGCTTTTCAAGGTTGTAGCGCGGTTGGGTGAACAAGCAAGGGATAATTCCTAAGGCTAATCGAAACAAAAAATTGCCTAAACCTAAGGTAGTGATCAATTTACCAAAGTTTCAAACAATAGAATTTCAATCAAACTTCTTCTTCATCCCAAGTGTTACACCAAACACATATCTCTTATTAACAAAACATTATTCCATACTCCTTTTATTTTTGTTTTTCAAAACTTTTTTCAATTTTTTTCTTTCTTTTTCTCTTATTTCCTTTTCACCTTTTTTTTTATTTTCTTTTTCTTTTCAACCTCATAGTAATCAACCAATAAATACACAATCATTTTTCTCCCCATCTTGAATTCAACCATACATTAAAGTGAATACTCTCTACTTTCTAAGGCAAGGTAAAAATTTAAACCAAAACAATGGTTGAGGGTTCAAGAAAATAACGAATCAACATTCATGCAAAATGGGAAACTAAACAATCATAGACAAGCATTTATAAAACACAACATGGATATCGACAAAAAGCTCAAAGGGGTTATTAATGACCAAACACTCACAAGGTGAATTGACTATTTGGCCAAGGTAGTTGTGCTCAAAATTGAACAAAAATTGCCTTGATCATGTTCATGCTTTCATACAATCAATACAAACAAAAGATTAAGCATAATAAAATTCAGTTAAAAGAAGAGTTGTGGTCTCCAGCATATGTGAACAATGGAAAGCTACCTCACAAAAAGGGTAGAAACTAAAGTGATATACAAATGAACAAGTATACAAAAGAATGAGTGACATAAAAATTGTAAAAACTCTAAGTATCATTAATATTCTAAAGTATAAAAATAAATAAACACATACCTCGATTGTGTATAAAACTTTAACAAAATCATTACCACGCATTCGCAAGTTGAAACACTTAAACTTGGAAAATCGCCAAAAGCGACTTCAAGATATCGAACCAAAATTTGAGTCCAAACAACAACAAAAGAATTAATCATATTAATATTATTTACTATTTAAAGCCTAGGTGGAAGTGGAAAAAATAAAAACCAAGCAAAAATTTTTAAAAAAATTCACTGGTTCTGCACCGCAGAGCGTGCTAAGCGGCACAGAGCACGCTTAGCGTGCTACACGAGTTATAGAAAAACAGGACAACAACTGGTGCAACTGCTATGCAAGCTCCACAATCACCCTACACACCTCAATGTATAGAATATTTAAAATATACAAACTTCCTCAATCTAAACACGACAAGCTTGTGGAAAAACACAAATTGACAAACGAAACAAACGCGAGAAAGTGAATAAACAAGTTGAAAAGTGAAAATTTGAAGATTTAAAACAGGTCTAATTTCAACTTGTTAAAACACAAGTCAACACATAACAAAAAGTAATACAAACAAAACATGCTTGTTTTACGTCGTAAGCTCGAAGCCTTTATTGTGCGAGCTAGCAACCTTCTCTCATCATGCCATGATATTTTCACACCGCGCAAACCTAAATAAAGTGTCCTCACATCCACACAACAAATGTTACGAAAACAAGACAATTTACAACAATATGTGAAAACAAAGAAAAACACATATATGCATAAGTATCATATACAAGTTAATGTAAAATTTCTATATAACATATACATTAATTACAAAACTCAAAAACAAAAGAATTACCGCAATGCGAAAATAATAGAACCAATCCCCGACAACGGTTCCATTTTGCTGCTGCTATGGAGCGGCAAGAAAAAAGAAAGTTATTAATTTATTTGGTGATATTTATGTTATATTGTATCGTGTCCATAGAGATTGGTTATTGATTTGTTGTTCGACAAAATTCTTGTTAATGAGTATGGGGATAAATGGGTTGAAAAGAAAATGTTATCAACAGAAAATATATGTATAAAAAGGAAAAAAGGAAAAAATTATCAAGCATGCATATATACTACTTCTCACAGACTTAAACCTATCGACATGTTATACTTAACCTGCAATATTCATCAATGTCATCACGTGTCACTCACAACCTAAGTAATTTCGAACCAAAATTAAGAGGCCGACTGCATCACTTTGGTAGCAATCTCTCAACCACCTCAATAACACATAAGTCAACCTTGCTCGCTTGTGTCAACGATATCTCAGAACGACACAAACAAAACAAAGGCATTAATCACATACATCCTAAGTGAATAACAGTGCTAAATCTATCTCTAGAATTCAGACACTATCTGATAATCATCCTATATAAGAATCTAAGCAGTATATGTCTATAAAAACTCAAATCGCTAACACGGAGTAAAAATCCAAGCAACAATCCACAATGATTCGTAAAGAAAGTTTAATATAATGCCAAGGGTGACAAATATACATCAGTTCAAAGAAAATATACATACAAACCCAACCAATAGGGAATACACAAAAAGGAAGAGAAATCAACCACATATCTATCGGTTTATCATTGCCGATCGAAGAGTAATCAACCCTAGATCATTCATATGCAGGCTCCTTAGTTGTTATCTAAGCTAATCCTAACAAAATTTACAGGTTGATGGAGTTCGGAGTAAAAACTTCCTCAAAACCATCACCTAAAAATGAGCTGAAATGAAGTTATAAAACAAATCTCAGCATACCGCGCTAAGCGCAACTTGCTTATTTTACACATCAAACCGACCTAAACCGGGCTAAGCGCGCTATCCGCGCTTAGCGGGATTCAAAACATTGGTTTTTTCAAATTTTCAAACGCAAGCAGTGCACTACAAAATGCGTTGAGGGGTACTCGCGCTTAGCGGCCTTTGCATGCTAAGCAGGCTCTCCTAGATAGAATGTCCTAAAACTGGTCTTTTATTCCGGAAACACGCATCCGGAGCCGTGCCTTCGACACCTTCTTCCTAAATGCTCCAAAATGCAACAATTACCTACAAAATGAATGGAAAAATATCAAACGATACACTATGTACACAAAAACACAAATAAATACAAACTAAATGTATTTACACAAAAGTCTGGTTTATTCAATGATATTAACAACAAAAAATCGATAAGTGCAACAAAAAGTATATATAAAAATAAATACAATTTGCACTTATAAAATCTCCCCAACTTGAACTTGTTTGTCCTCAAACAAGGCCAAACAACTAAAAGAACCAAAAGTAATCAACCAAAATATCATGAATCAACATGTTTTAAAAATGGAAAACAAATGCAATGGTTCAAATGAAAAATGGAACACACGAAGAAACATACTTACCACTAAACTACGACAATAACATAAACATAAAACAAATGCTAAATACAAATTTGTTGCCAAACATTCTAAAACAATATTAGTTCACAAATGAATCACACCTAGCAAACACAATCATCGATAGATGAAAAACACACAAAATGGAGTATTTTCACTCATCCAGCAATCTTGCAAACAATAGACTAAATTATACATTCATAAAAAATTTACATTGAAAATATAAAAGCAAGAATCTCAAGGGCTTTTCAAGGTTGTAGCGCGGTCGGGTGAACAAGCAAGGGATAATTCCTAAGGCTAATCGAAACAAAAAATTGCCTAAACCTAAGGTAGTGATCAATTTACCAAAGTTTCAAACAATAGAATTTCAATCAAACTTCTTCTTCATCCCAAGTGTTACACCAAACACATATCTCTTATTAACAAAACATTATTCCATACTCCTTTTATTTTTGTTTTTCAAAACTTTTTTCAATTTTTTTCTTTCTTTTTCTCTTATTTCCTTTTCACCTTTTTTTTTCTTTTCTTTTTCTTTTCAACCTCATAGTAATCAACCAATAAATACACAAACATTTTTCTCCCCATCTTGAATTCAACCATACATTAAAGTGAATACTCTCTACTTTCTAAGGCAAGGTAAAAATTTAAACCAAAACAATGGTTGAGGGTTCAAGAAAATAACGAATCAACATTCATGCAAAATGGGAAACTAAACAATCATAGACAAGCATTTATAAAATACAACATGGATATCGACAAAAAGCTCAAAGGGGTTATTAATGACCAAACACTCACAAGGTGAATTGACTATTTGGCCAAGGTAGTTGTGCTCAAAATTGAACAAAAATTGCCTTGATCATATTCATGCTTTCATACAATCAATACAAACAAAAGATTAAGCATAATAAAATTCAGTTAAAAGAAGAGTTGTGGTCTCCAGCATATGTGAACAATGGAAAGCTACCTCACAAAAAGGGTAGAAACTAAAGTGATATACAAATGAACAAGTATACAAAAGAATGAGTGACATAAAAATTGTAAAAACTCTAAGTATCATTAATATTCTAAAGTATAAAAAGCAATAAACACATACCTCGATTGTGTATAAAACTTTAACAAAATCATTACCACGCATTCGCAAGTTGAAACACTTAAACTTGGAAAATCGCCAAAAGCGACTTCAAGATATCGAACCAAAATTTGAGTCCAAACAACAACAAAAGAATTAATCATATTAATATTATTTACTATTTAAAGCCTAGGTGGAAGTGGAAAAAATAAAAACCAAGCAAAAATTTTTAAAAAAATTCACTGGTTCTGCACCGCAGAGCGTGCTAAGCGGCACAGAGCATGCTTAGCGTGCTACACGAGTTATAGAAAAACAGGACAACAACTGGTGCAACTGCTATGCAAGCTCCACAATCACCCTACACACCTCAATGTATAGAATATTTAAAATATACAAACTTCCTCAATCTAAACACGACAAGCTTGTGGAAAAACACAAATTGACAAACGAAACAAACGCGAGAAAGTGAATAAACAAGTTGAAAAGTGAAAATTTGAAGATTTAAAACAGGTCTAATTTCAACTTGTTAAAACACAAGTCAACACATAACAAAAAGTAATACAAACAAAACATGCTTGTTTTACGTCGTAAGCTCGAAGCCTTTATTGTGCGAGCTAGCAACCTTCTCTCATCATGCCATGGTATTTTCACACCGCGCAAACCTAAATAAAGTGTCCTCACATCCACACAACAAATGTTACGAAAACAAGACAATTTACAACAATATGTGAAAACAAAGAAAAACACATATATGCATAAGTATCATATACAAGTTAATGTAAAATTTCTATATAACATATACATTAATTACAAAACTCAAAAACAAAAGAATTACCGCAATGCGAAAACAATAGAACCAATCCCCGACAACGGTTCCATTTTGCTGCTGCTATGGAGCGGCAAGAAAAAAGAAAGTTATTAATTTATTTGGTGATATTTATGTTATATTGTATCGTGTCCATAGAGATTGGTTATTGATTTGTTGTTCGACAAAATTCTTGTTAATGAGTATGGGGATAAATGGGTTGAAAAGAAAATGTTATCAACAGAAAATATATGTATAAAAAGGAAAAAAGGAAAAAATTATCAAGCATGCATATATACTACTTCTCACAGACTTAAACCTATCGACATGTTATACTTAACCTGCAATATTCATCAATGTCATCACGTGTCACTCACAACCTAAGTAATTTCGAACCAAAATTAAGAGGCCGACTGCATCACTTTGGTAGCAATCTCTCAACCACCTCAATAACACATAAGTCAACCTTGCTCGCTTGTGTCAACGATATCTCAGAACGACACAAACAAAACAAAGGCATTAATCACATACATCCTAAGTGAATAACAGTGCTAAATCTATCTCTAGAATTCATACACTATCTGATAATCATCCTATATAAGAATCTAAGCAGTATATGTCTATAAAAAATCAAATCGCTAACACGGAGTAAAAATCCAAGCAACAATCCACAATGATTCGTAAAGAAAGTTTAATATAATGCCAAGGGTGACAAATATACATCAGTTCAAAGAAAATATACATACAAACCCAACCAATAGGGAATACACAAAAAGGAAGAGAAATCAACCACATATCTATCGGTTTATCATTGCCGATCGAAGAGTAATCAACCCTAGATCATTCATATGCAGGCTCCTTAGTTGTTATCTAAGCTAATCCTAACAAAATTTACAGGTTGATGGAGTTCGGAGTAAAAACTTCCTCAAAACCATCACCTAAAAATGAGCTGAAATGAAGTTATAAAACAAATCTCAGCATACCGCGCTAAGCGCAACTTGCTTATTTTACACATCAAACCGACCTAAACCGGGCTAAGCGCGCTATCCGCGCTTAGCGGGATTCAAAACATTGGTTTTTTCAAATTTTCAAACGCAAGCAGTGCACTATAAAATGCGTTGAGGGGTACTCGCGCTTAGCGGCCTTTGCATGCTAAGCAGGCTCTCCTAGATAGAATCTCCCAAAACTGGTCTTTTATTCCGGAAACACGCATCCGGAGCCGTGCCTTCGACACCTTCTTCCTAAATGCTCCAAAATGCAACAATTACCTACAAAATGAATGGAAAAATATCAAACGATACACTATGTACACAAAAACACAAATAAATACAAACTAAATGTATTTACACAAAAGTCTGGTTTATTCAATGATATTAACAACAAAAAATCGATAAGTGCAACAAAAAGTATATATAAAAATAAATACAATTTGCACTTATAAAATCTCCCCAACTTGAACTTGTTTGTCCTCAAACAAGGCCAAACAACTAAAAGAACCAAAAGTAATCAACCAAAATATCATGAATCAACATGTTTTAAAAACGGAAAACAAATGCAATGGTTCAAATGAAAAATGGAACACACGAAGAAACATACTTACCACTAAACTACGACAATAACATAAACATAAAACAAATGCTAAATACAAATTTGTTGCCAAAAATTCTAAAACAATATTAGTTCACAAATGAATCACACCTAGCAAACACAATCATCGATAGATGAAAAACACATAAAATGGAGTATTTTCACTCATCCAGCAATCTTGCAAACAATAGACTAAATTATACATTCATAAAAAATTTACATTGAAAATATAAAAGCAAGAATCTCAAGGGCTTTTCAAGGTTGTAGCGCGGTCGGGTGAACAAGCAAGGGATAATTCCTAAGGCTAATCGAAACAAAAAATTGCCTAAACCTAAGGTAGTGATCAATTTACCAAAGTTTCAAACAATAGAATTTCAATCAAACTTCTTCTTCATCCCAAGTGTTACACCAAACACATATCTCTTATTAACAAAACATTATTCCATACTCCTTTTATTTTTGTTTTTCAAAACTTTTTTCAATTTTTTTCTTTCTTTTTCTCTTATTTCCTTTTCACCTTTTTTTTTCTTTTCTTTTTCTTTTCAACCTCATAGTAATCAACCAATAAATACACAATCATTTTTATCCCCATCTTGAATTCAACCATACATTAAAGTGAATACTCTCTACTTTCTAAGGCAAGGTAAAAATTTAAACCAAAACAATGGTTGAGGGTTCAAGAAAATAACGAATCAACATTCATGCAAAATGGGAAACTAAACAATCATAGACAAGCATTTATAAAATACAACATGGATATCGACAAAAAGCTCAAAGGGGTTATTAATGACCAAACACTCACAAGGTGAATTGACTATTTGGCCAAGGTAGTTGTGCTCAAAATTGAACAAAAATTGCCTTGATCATGTTCATGCTTTCATACAATCAATACAAACAAAAGATTAAGCATAATAAAATTCAGTTAAAAGAAGAGTTGTGGTCTCCAGCATATGTGAACAATGGAAAGCTACCTCACAAAAAGGGTAGAAACTAAAGTGATATACAAACGAACAAGTATACAAAAGAATGAGTGACATAAAAATTGTAAAAACTCTAAGTATCATTAATATTCTAAAGTATAGAAAGCAATAAACACATACCTCGATTGTGTATAAAACTTTAACAAAATCATTACCACGCATTCGCAAGTTGAAACACTTAAACTTGGAAAATCGCCAAAAGCGACTTCAAGATATCGAACCAAAATTTGAGTCCAAACAACAACAAAAGAATTAATATTATTAATATTATTTACTATTTAAAGCCTAGGTGGAAGTGGAAAAAATAAAAACCAAGCAAAAATTTTTAAAAAAATTCACTGGTTCTGCACCGCAGAGAGTGCTAAGCGGCACAGAGCATGCTTAGCGTGCTACACGAGTTATAGAAAAACAGGACAACAACTGGTGCAACTGCTATGCAAGCTCCACAATCACCCTACACACCTCAATGTATAGAATATTTAAAATATACAAACTTCCTCAATCTAAACACGACAAGCTTGTGGAAAAACACAAATTGACAAACGAAACAAACGCGAGAAAGTGAATAAACAAGTTGAAAAGTGAAAATTTGAAGATTTAAAACAGGTCTAATTTCAACTTGTTAAAACACAAGTCAACACATAACAAAAAGTAATACAAACAAAACATGCTTGTTTTACGTCGTAAGCTCGAAGCCTTTATTGTGCGAGCTAGCAACCTTCTCTCATCATGCCATGGTATTTTCACACCGCGCAAACCTAAATAAAGTGTCCTCACATCCACACAACAAATGTTACGAAAACAAGACAATTTACAACAATATGTGAAAACAAAGAAAAACACATATATGCATAAGTATCATATACAAGTTAATGTAAAATTTCTATATAACATATACATTAATTACAAAACTCAAAAACAAAAGAATTACCGCAATGCGAAAACAATAGAACCAATCCCCGACAACGGTTCCATTTTGCTGCTGCTATGGAGCGGCAAGAAAAAAGAAAGTTATTAATTTATTTGGTGATATTTATGTTATATCGTATCGTGTCCATAGAGATTGGTTATTGATTTGTTGTTCGACAAAATTCTTGTTAATGAGTATGGGGATAAATGGGTTGAAAAGAAAATGTTATCAACAGAAAATATATGTATAAAAAGGAAAAAAGGAAAAAATTATCAAGCATGCATATATACTACTTCTCACAGACTTAAACCTATCGACATGTTATACTTAACCTGCAATATTCATCAATGTCATCACGTGTCACTCACAACCTAAGTAATTTCGAACCAAAATTAAGAGGCCGACTGCATCACTTTGGTAGCAATCTCTCAACCACCTCAATAACACATAAGTCAACCTTGCTCGCTTGTGTCAACGATATCTCAGAACGACACAAACAAAACAAAGGCATTAATCACATACATCCTAAGTGAATAACAGTGCTAAATCTATCTCTAGAATTCATACACTATCTGATAATCATCCTATATAAGAATCTAAGCAGTATATGTCTATAAAAAATCAAATCGCTAACACGGAGTAAAAATCCAAGCAACAATCCACAATGATTCGTAAAGAAAGTTTAATATAATGCCAAGGGTGACAAATATACATCAGTTCAAAGAAAATATACATACAAACCCAACCAATAGGGAATACACAAAAAGGAAGAGAAATCAACCACATATCTATCGGTTTATCATTGCCGATCGAAGAGTAATCAACCCTAGATCATTCATATGCAGGCTCCTTAGTTGTTATCTAAGCTAATCCTAACAAAATTTACAGGTTGATGGAGTTCGGAGTAAAAACTTCCTCAAAACCATCACCTAAAAATGAGCTGAAATGAAGTTATAAAACAAATCTCAGCATACCGCGCTAAGCGCAACTTGCTTATTTTACACATCAAACCGACCTAAACCGGGCTAAGCGCGCTATCCGCGCTTAGCGGGATTCAAAACATTGGTTTTTTCAAATTTTCAAACGCAAGCAGTGCACTACAAAATGCGTTGAGGGGTACTCGCGCTTAGCGGCCTTTGCATGCTAAGCAGGCTCTCCTAGATAGAATCTCCCAAAACTGGTCTTTTATTCCGGAAACACGCATCCGGAGCCGTGCCTTCGACACCTTCTTCCTAAATGCTCCAAAATGCAACAATTACCTACAAAATGAATGGAAAAATATCAAACGATACACTATGTACACAAAAACACAAATAAATACAAACTAAATGTATTTACACAAAAGTCTGGTTTATTCAATGATATTAACAACAAAAAATCGATAAGTGCAACAAAAAGTATATATAAAAATAAATACAATTTGCACTTATAAAATCTCCCCAACTTGAACTTGTTTGTCCTCAAACAAGGCCAAACAACTAAAAGAACCAAAAGTAATCAACCAAAATATCATGAATCAACATGTTTTAAAAACGGAAAACAAATGCAATGGTTCAAATGAAAAATGGAACACACGAAGAAACATACTTACCACTAAACTACGACAATAACATAAACATAAAACAAATGCTAAATACAAATTTGTTGCCAAACATTCTAAAACAATATTAGTTCACAAATGAATCACACCTAGCAAACACAATCATCGATAGATGAAAAACACACAAAATGGAGTATTTTCACTCATCCAGCAATCTTGTAAACAATAGACTAAATTATACATTCATAAAAAATTTACATTGAAAATATAAAAGCAAGAATCTCAAGGGCTTTTCAAGGTTGTAGCGCGGTCGGGTGAACAAGCAAGGGATAATTCCTAAGGCTAATCGAAACAAAAAATTGCCTAAACCTAAGGTAGTGATCAATTTACCAAAGTTTCAAACAATAGAATTTCAATCAAACTTCTTCTTCATCCCAAGTGTTACACCAAACACATATCTCTTATTAACAAAACATTATTCCATACTCCTTTTATTTTTGTTTTTCAAAACTTTTTTCAATTTTTTTCTTTCTTTTTCTCTTATTTCCTTTTCACCTTTTTTTTCTTTTCTTTTTCTTTTCAACCTCATAGTAATCAACCAATAAATACACAATCATTTTTATCCCCATCTTGAATTCAACCATACATTAAAGTGAATACTCTCTACTTTCTAAGGCAAGGTAAAAATTTAAACCAAAACAATGGTTGAGGGTTCAAGAAAATAACGAATCAACATTCATGCAAAATGGGAAACTAAACAATCATAGACAAGCATTTATAAAATACAACATGGATATCGACAAAAAGCTCAAAGGGGTTATTAATGACCAAACACTCACAAGGTGAATTGACTATTTGGCCAAGGTAGTTGTGCTCAAAATTGAACAAAAATTGCCTTGATCATGTTCATGCTTTCATACAATCAATACAAACAAAAGATTAAGCATAATAAAATTCAGTTAAAAGAAGAGTTGTGGT
The DNA here is from genome assembly GCA_948472305.1 of Vicia faba. NCBI lineage: Eukaryota > Viridiplantae > Streptophyta > Magnoliopsida > Fabales > Fabaceae > Vicia > Vicia faba. The sequence continues at coordinate 857,254,104 of OX451740.1, read as the reverse complement.
CTCCAGCATATGTGAACAATGGAAAGCTACCTCACAAAAAGGGTAGAAACTAAAGTGATATACAAATGAACAAGTATACAAAAGAATGAGTGACATAAAAATTGTAAAAACTCTAAGTATCATTAATATTCTAAAGTATAGAAAGCGATAAACACATACCTCGATTGTGTATAAAACTTTAACAAAATCATTACCACGCATTCGCAAGTTGAAACACTTAAACTTGGAAAATCGCCAAAAGCGACTTCAAGATATCGAACCAAAATTTGAGTCCAAACAACAACAAAAGAATTAATATTATTAATATTATTTACTATTTAAAGCCTAGGTGGAAGTGGAAAAAATAAAAACCAAGCAAAAATTTTTTAAAAAATTCACTGGTTCTGCACCGCATAGCGTGCTAAGCGGCACATAGCATGCTTAGCGTGCTACACGAGTTATAGAAAAACAGGACAACAACTGGTGCAACTGCTATGCAAGCTCCACAATCACCCTACACACCTCAATGTATAGAATATTTAAAATATACAAACTTCCTCAATCTAAACACGACAAGCTTGTGGAAAAACACAAATTGACAAACGAAACAAACGCGAGAAAGTGAATAAACAAGTTGAAAAGTGAAAATTTGAAGATTTAAAACAGGTCTAATTTCAACTTGTTAAAACACAAGTCAACACATAACAAAAAGTAATACAAACAAAACATGCTTGTTTTACGTCGTAAGCTCGAAGCCTTTATTGTGCGAGCTAGCAACCTTCTCTCATCATGCCATGGTATTTTCACACCGCGCAAACCTAAATAAAGTGTCCTCACATCCACACAACAAATGTTACGAAAACAAGACAATTTACAACAATATGTGAAAACAAAGAAAAACACATATATGCATAAGTATCATATACAAGTTAATGTAAAATTTCTATATAACATATACATTAATTACAAAACTCAAAAACAAAAGAATTACCGCAATGCGAAAACAATAGAACCAATCCCCGACAACGGTTCCATTTTGCTGCTGCTATGGAGCGGCAAGAAAAAAGAAAGTTATTAATTTATTTGGTGATATTTATGTTATATCGTATCGTGTCCATAGAGATTGGTTATTGATTTGTTGTTCGACAAAATTCTTGTTAATGAGTATGGGGATAAATGGGTTGAAAAGAAAATGTTATCAACAGAAAATATATGTATAAAAAGGAAAAAAGGAAAAAATTATCAAGCATGCATATATACTACTTCTCACAGACTTAAACCTATCGACATGTTATACTTAACCTGCAATATTCATCAATGTCATCACGTGTCACTCACAACCTAAGTAATTTCGAACCAAAATTAAGAGGCCGACTGCATCACTTTGGTAGCAATCTCTCAACCACCTCAATAACACATAAGTCAACCTTGCTCGCTTGTGTCAACGATATCTCAGAACGACACAAACAAAACAAAGGCATTAATCACATACATCCTAAGTGAATAACAGTGCTAAATCTATCTCTAGAATTCATACACTATCTGATAATCATCCTATATAAGAATCTAAGCAGTATATGTCTATAAAAAATCAAATCGCTAACACGGAGTAAAAATCCAAGCAACAATCCACAATGATTCGTAAAGAAAGTTTAATATAATGCCAAGGGTGACAAATATACATCAATTCAAAGAAAATATACATACAAACCCAACCAATAGGGAATACACAAAAAGGAAGAGAAATCAACCACATATCTATCGGTTTATCATTGCCGATCGAAGAGTAATCAACCCTAGATCATTCATATGCAGGCTCCTTAGTTGTTATCTAAGCTAATCCTAACAAAATTTACAGGTTGATGGAGTTCGGAGTAAAAACTTCCTCAAAACCATCACCTAAAAATGAGCTGAAATGAAGTTATAAAACAAATCTCAGCATACCGCGCTAAGCGCAACTTGCTTATTTTACACATCAAACCGACCTAAACCGGGCTAAGCGCGCTATCCGCGCTTAGCGGGATTCAAAACATTGGTTTTTTCAAATTTTCAAACGCAAGCAGTGCACTACAAAATGCGTTGAGGGGTACTCGCGCTTAGCGGCCTTTGCATGCTAAGCAGGCTCTCCTAGATAGAATCTCCCAAAACTGGTCTTTTATTCCGGAAACACGCATCCGGAGCCGTGCCTTCGACACCTTCTTCCTAAATGCTCCAAAATGCAACAATTACCTACAAAATGAATGGAAAAATATCAAACGATACACTATGTACACAAAAACACAAATAAATACAAACTAAATGTATTTACACAAAAGTCTGGTTTATTCAATGATATTAACAACAAAAAATCGATAAGTGCAACAAAAAGTATATATAAAAATAAATACAATTTGCACTTATAAAATCTCCCCAACTTGAACTTGTTTGTCCTCAAACAAGGCCAAACAACTAAAAGAACCAAAAGTAATCAACCAAAATATCATGAATCAACATGTTTTAAAAACGGAAAACAAATGCAATGGTTCAAATGAAAAATGGAACACACGAAGAAACATACTTACCACTAAACTACGACAATAACATAAACATAAAACAAATGCTAAATACAAATTTGTTGCCAAAAATTCTAAAACAATATTAGTTCACAAATGAATCACACCTAGCAAACACAATCATCGATAGATGAAAAACACATAAAATGGAGTATTTTCACTCATCCAGCAATCTTTCAAACAATAGACTAAATTATACATTCATAAAAAATTTACATTGAAAATATAAAAGCAAGAATCTCAAGGGCTTTTCAAGGTTGTAGCGCGGTCGGGTGAACAAGCAAGGGATAATTCCTAAGGCTAATCGAAACAAAAAATTGCCTAAACCTAAGGTAGTGATCAATTTACCAAAGTTTCAAACAATAGAATTTCAATCAAACTTCTTCTTCATCCCAAGTGTTACACCAAACACATATCTCTTATTAACAAAACATTATTCCATACTCCTTTTATTTTTGTTTTTCAAAACTTTTTTCAATTTTTTTCTTTCTTTTTCTCTTATTTCCTTTTCACCTTTTTTTTTTCTTTTCTTTTTCTTTTCAACCTCATAGTAATCAACCAATAAATACACAATCATTTTTCTCCCCATCTTGAATTCAACCATACATTAAAGTGAATACTCTCTACTTTCTAAGGCAAGGTAAAAATTTAAACCAAAACAATGGTTGAGGGTTCAAGAAAATAACGAATCAACATTCATGCAAAATGGGAAACTAAACAATCATAGACAAGCATTTATAAAATACAACATGGATATCGACAAAAAGCTCAAAGGGGTTATTAATGACCAAACACTCACAAGGTGAATTGACTATTTGGCCAAGGTAGTTGTGCTCAAAATTGAACAAAAATTGCCTTGATCATGTTCATGCTTTCATACAATCAATACAAACAAAAGATTAAGCATAATAACATTCAGTTAAAAGAAGAGTTGTGGTCTCCAGCATATGTGAACAATGGAAAGCTACCTCACAAAAAGGGTAGAAACTAAAGTGATATACAAATGAACAAGTATACAAAAGAATGAGTGACATAAAAATTGTAAAAACTCTAAGTATCATTAATATTCTAAAGTATAGAAAGCAATAAACACATACCTCGATTGTGTATAAAACTTTAACAAAATCATTACCACGCATTCGCAAGTTGAAACACTTAAACTTGGAAAATCGCCAAAAGCGACTTCAAGATATCGAACCAAAATTTGAGTCCAAACAACAACAAAAGAATTAATCTTATTAATATTATTTACTATTTAAAGCCTAGGTGGAAGTGGAAAAAATAAAAACCAAGCAAAAATTTTTTAAAAAATTCACTGGTTCTGCACCGCATAGCGTGCTAAGCGGCACATAGCATGCTTAGCGTGCTACACGAGTTATAGAAAAACAGGACAACAACTGGTGCAACTGCTATGCAAGCTCCACAATCACCCTACACACCTCAATGTATAGAATATTTAAAATATACAAACTTCCTCAATCTAAACACGACAAGCTTGTGGAAAAACACAAATTGACAAACGAAACAAACGCGAGAAAGTGAATAAACAAGTTGAAAAGTGAAAATTTGAAGATTTAAAACAGGTCTAATTTCAACTTGTTAAAACACAAGTCAACACATAACAAAAAGTAATACAAACAAAACATGCTTGTTTTACGTCGTAAGCTCGAAGCCTTTATTGTGCGAGCTAGCAACCTTCTCTCATCATGCCATGGTATTTTCACACCGCGCAAACCTAAATAAAGTGTCCTCACATCCACACAACAAATGTTACGAAAACAAGACAATTTACAACAATATGTGAAAACAAAGAAAAACACATATATGCATAAGTATCATATACAAGTTAATGTAAAATTTCTATATAACATATACATTAATTACAAAACTCAAAAACAAAAGAATTACCGCAATGCGAAAACAATAGAACCAATCCCCGACAACGGTTCCATTTTGCTGCTGCTATGGAGCGGCAAGAAAAAAGAAAGTTATTAATTTATTTGGTGATATTTATGTTATATCGTATCGTGTCCATAGAGATTGGTTATTGATTTGTTGTTCGACAAAATTCTTGTTAATGAGTATGGGGATAAATGGGTTGAAAAGAAAATGTTATCAACAGAAAATATATGTATAAAAAGGAAAAAAGGAAAAAATTATCAAGCATGCATATATACTACTTCTCACAGACTTAAACCTATCGACATGTTATACTTAACCTGCAATATTCATCAATGTCATCACGTGTCACTCACAACCTAAGTAATTTCGAACCAAAATTAAGAGGCCGACTGCATCACTTTGGTAGCAATCTCTCAACCACCTCAATAACACATAAGTCAACCTTGCTCGCTTGTGTCAACGATATCTCAGAACGACACAAACAAAACAAAGGCATTAATCACATACATCCTAAGTGAATAACAGTGCTAAATCTATCTCTAGAATTCATACACTATCTGATAATCATCCTATATAAGAATCTAAGCAGTATATGTCTATAAAAAATCAAATCGCTAACACGGAGTAAAAATCCAAGCAACAATCCACAATGATTCGTAAAGAAAGTTTAATATAATGCCAAGGGTGACAAATATACATCAGTTCAAAGAAAATATACATACAAACCCAACCAATAGGGAATACACAAAAAGGAAGAGAAATCAACCACATATCTATCGGTTTATCATTGCCGATCGAAGAGTAATCAACCCTAGATCATTCATATGCAGGCTCCTTAGTTGTTATCTAAGCTAATCCTAACAAAATTTACAGGTTGATGGAGTTCGGAGTAAAAACTTCCTCAAAACCATCACCTAAAAATGAGCTGAAATGAAGTTATAAAACAAATCTCAGCATACCGCGCTAAGCGCAACTTGCTTATTTTACACATCAAACCGACCTAAACCGGGCTAAGCGCGCTATCCGCGCTTAGCGGGATTCAAAACATTGGTTTTTTCAAATTTTCAAACGCAAGCAGTGCACTACAAAATGCGTTGAGGGGTACTCGCGCTTAGCGGCCTTTGCATGCTAAGCAGGCTCTCCTAGATAGAATCTCCCAAAACTGGTCTTTTATTCCGGAAACACGCATCCGGAGCCGTGCCTTCGACACCTTCTTCCTAAATGCTCCAAAATGCAACAATTACCTACAAAATGAATGGAAAAATATCAAACGATACACTATGTACACAAAAACACAAATAAATACAAACTAAATGTATTTACACAAAAGTCTGGTTTATTCAATGATATTAACAACAAAAAATCGATAAGTGCAACAAAAAGTATATATAAAAATAAATACAATTTGCACTTATAAAATCTCCCCAACTTGAACTTGTTTGTCCTCAAACAAGGCCAAACAACTAAAAGAACCAAAAGTAATCAACCAAAATATCATGAATCAACATGTTTTAAAAACGGAAAACAAATGCAATGGTTCAAATGAAAAATGGAACACACGAAGAAACATACTTACCACTAAACTACGACAATAACATAAACATAAAACAAATGCTAAATACAAATTTGTTGCCAAAAATTCTAAAACAATATTAGTTCACAAATGAATCACACCTAGCAAACACAATCATCGATAGATGAAAAACACATAAAATGGAGTATTTTCACTCATCCAGCAATCTTTCAAACAATAGACTAAATTATACATTCATAAAAAATTTACATTGAAAATATAAAAGCAAGAATCTCAAGGGCTTTTCAAGGTTGTAGCGCGGTCGGGTGAACAAGCAAGGGATAATTCCTAAGGCTAATCGAAACAAAAAATTGCCTAAACCTAAGGTAGTGATCAATTTACCAAAGTTTCAAACAATAGAATTTCAATCAAACTTCTTCTTCATCCCAAGTGTTACACCAAACACATATCTCTTATTAACAAAACATTATTCCATACTCCTTTTATTTTTGTTTTTCAAAACTTTTTTCAATTTTTTTCTTTCTTTTTCTCTTATTTCCTTTTCACCTTTTTTTTTTCTTTTCTTTTTCTTTTCAACCTCATAGTAATCAACCAATAAATACACAATCATTTTTCTCCCCATCTTGAATTCAACCATACATTAAAGTGAATACTCTCTACTTTCTAAGGCAAGGTAAAAATTTAAACCAAAACAATGGTTGAGGGTTCAAGAAAATAACGAATCAACATTCATGCAAAATGGGAAACTAAACAATCATAGACAAGCATTTATAAAATACAACATGGATATCGACAAAAAGCTCAAAGGGGTTATTAATGACCAAACACTCACAAGGTGAATTGACTATTTGGCCAAGGTAGTTGTGCTCAAAATTGAACAAAAATTGCCTTGATCATGTTCATGCTTTCATACAATCAATACAAACAAAAGATTAAGCATAATAACATTCAGTTAAAAGAAGAGTTGTGGTCTCCAGCATATGTGAACAATGGAAAGCTACCTCACAAAAAGGGTAGAAACTAAAGTGATATACAAATGAACAAGTATACAAAAGAATGAGTGACATAAAAATTGTAAAAACTCTAAGTATCATTAATATTCTAAAGTATAGAAAGCAATAAACACATACCTCGATTGTGTATAAAACTTTAACAAAATCATTACCACGCATTCGCAAGTTGAAACACTTAAACTTGGAAAATCGCCAAAAGCGACTTCAAGATATCGAACCAAAATTTGAGTCCAAACAACAACAAAAGAATTAATCTTATTAATATTATTTACTATTTAAAGCCTAGGTGGAAGTGGAAAAAATAAAAACCAAGCAAAAATTTTTAAAAAAATTCACTGGTTCTGCACCGCATAGCGTGCTAAGCGGCACATAGCATGCTTAGCGTGCTACACGAGTTATAGAAAAACAGGACAACAACTGGTGCAACTGCTATGCAAGCTCCACAATCACCCTACACACCTCAATGTATAGAATATTTAAAATATACAAACTTCCTCAATCTAAACACGACAAGCTTGTGGAAAAACACAAATTGACAAACGAAACAAACGCGAGAAAGTGAATAAACAAGTTGAAAAGTGAAAATTTGAAGATTTAAAACAGGTCTAATTTCAACTTGTTAAAACACAAGTCAACACATAACAAAAAGTAATACAAACAAAACATGCTTGTTTTACGTCGTAAGCTCGAAGCCTTTATTGTGCGAGCTAGCAACCTTCTCTCATCATGCCATGGTATTTTCACACCGCGCAAACCTAAATAAAGTGTCCTCACATCCACACAACAAATGTTACGAAAACAAGACAATTTACAACAATATGTGAAAACAAAGAAAAACACATATATGCATAAGTATCATATACAAGTTAATGTAAAATTTCTATATAACATATACATTAATTACAAAACTCAAAAACAAAAGAATTACCGCAATGCGAAAACAATAGAACCAATCCCCGACAACGGTTCCATTTTGCTGCTGCTATGGAGCGGCAAGAAAAAAGAAAGTTATTAATTTATTTGGTGATATTTATGTTATATCGTATCGTGTCCATAGAGATTGGTTATTGATTTGTTGTTCGACAAAATTCTTGTTAATGAGTATGGGGATAAATGGGTTGAAAAGAAAATGTTATCAACAGAAAATATATGTATAAAAAGGAAAAAAGGAAAAAATTATCAAGCATGCATATATACTACTTCTCACAGACTTAAACCTATCGACATGTTATACTTAACCTGCAATATTCATCAATGTCATCACGTGTCACTCACAACCTAAGTAATTTCGAACCAAAATTAAGAGGCCGACTGCATCACTTTGGTAGCAATCTCTCAACCACCTCAATAACACATAAGTCAACCTTGCTCGCTTGTGTCAACGATATCTCAGAACGACACAAACAAAACAAAGGCATTAATCACATACATCCTAAGTGAATAACAGTGCTAAATCTATCTCTAGAATTCATACACTATCTGATAATCATCCTATATAAGAATCTAAGCAGTATATGTCTATAAAAAATCAAATCGCTAACACGGAGTAAAAATCCAAGCAACAATCCACAATGATTCGTAAAGAAAGTTTAATATAATGCCAAGGGTGACAAATATACATCAGTTCAAAGAAAATATACATACAAACCCAACCAATAGGGAATACACAAAAAGGAAGAGAAATCAACCACATATCTATCGGTTTATCATTGCCGATCGAAGAGTAATCAACCCTAGATCATTCATATGCAGGCTCCTTAGTTGTTATCTAAGCTAATCCTAACAAAATTTACAGGTTGATGGAGTTCGGAGTAAAAACTTCCTCAAAACCATCACCTAAAAATGAGCTGAAATGAAGTTATAAAACAAATCTCAGCATACCGCGCTAAGCGCAACTTGCTTATTTTACACATCAAACCGACCTAAACCGGGCTAAGCGCGCTATCCGCGCTTAGCGGGATTCAAAACATTGGTTTTTTCAAATTTTCAAACGCAAGCAGTGCACTACAAAATGCGTTGAGGGGTACTCGCGCTTAGCGGCCTTTGCATGCTAAGCAGGCTCTCCTAGATAGAATCTCCCAAAACTGGTCTTTTATTCCGGAAACACGCATCCGGAGCCGTGCCTTCGACACCTTCTTCCTAAATGCTCCAAAATGCAACAATTACCTACAAAATGAATGGAAAAATATCAAACGATACACTATGTACACAAAAACACAAATAAATACAAACTAAATGTATTTACACAAAAGTCTGGTTTATTCAATGATATTAACAACAAAAAATCGATAAGTGCAACAAAAAGTATATATAAAAATAAATACAATTTGCACTTATAAAATCTCCCCAACTTGAACTTGTTTGTCCTCAAACAAGGCCAAACAACTAAAAGAACCAAAAGTAATCAACCAAAATATCATGAATCAACATGTTTTAAAAACGAAAAACAAATGCAATGGTTCAAATGAAAAATGGAACACACGAAGAAACATACTTACCACTAAACTACGACAATAACATAAACATAAAACAAATGCTAAATACAAATTTGTTGCCAAAAATTCTAAAACAATATTAGTTCACAAATGAATCACACCTAGCAAACACAATCATCGATAGATGAAAAACACACAAAATGGAGTATTTTCACTCATCCAGCAATCTTGCAAACAATAGACTAAATTATACATTCATAAAAAATTTACATTGAAAATATAAAAGCAAGAATCTCAAGGGCTTTTCAAGGTTGTAGCGCGGTCGGGTGAACAAGCAAGGGATAATTCCTAAGGCTAATCGAAACAAAAAATTGCCTAAACCTAAGGTAGTGATCAATTTACCAAAGTTTCAAACAATAGAATTTCAATCAAACTTCTTCTTCATCCCAAGTGTTACACCAAACACATATCTCTTATTAACAAAACATTATTCCATACTCCTTTTATTTTTGTTTTTCAAAACTTTTTTCAATTTTTTTCTTTCTTTTTCTCTTATTTCCTTTTCACCTTTTTTTTTCTTTTCTTTTTCTTTTCAACCTCATAGTAATCAACCAATAAATACACAATCATTTTTATCCCCATCTTGAATTCAACCATACATTAAAGTGAATACTCTCTACTTTCTAAGGCAAGGTAAAACTTTAAACCAAAACAATGGTTGAGGGTTCAAGAAAATAACGAATCAACATTCATGCAAAATGGGAAACTAAACAATCATAGACAAGCATTTATAAAATACAACATGGATATCGACAAAAAGCTCAAAGGGGTTATTAATGACCAAACACTCACAAGGTGAATTGACTATTTGGCCAAGGTAGTTGTGCTCAAAATTGAACAAAAATTGCCTTGATCATGTTCATGCTTTCATACAATCAATACAAACAAAAGATTAAGCATAATAAAATTCAGTTAAAAGAAGAGTTGTGGTCTCCAGCATATGTGAACAATGGAAAGCTACCTCACAAAAAGGGTAGAAACTAAAGTGATATACAAATGAACAAGTATACAAAAGAGTGAGTGACATAAAAATTGTAAAAACTCTAAGTATCATTAATATTCTAAAGTATAGAAAGCAATAAACACATACCTCGAACGTGTATAAAAATTTAACAAAATCATTACCATGCATTCGCAAGTTGAAACACTCAAACTTGGAAAATCACCAAAAGCGACTTCAAGCTATCGAACCAAAATTTGAGTCCAAACAACAAAAAAAGAATTAATCATACTAATATTATTTATTATTTAAAGCCTAGGTGGAAGTGGCAAAAAAAAACCAAGCGAAAAATTAAAAAGAATTCATTGATTCTTCACAGCAGAGCGTGCTAAGTGGCACAGAGCGCGCTACACCAGTTGCATAAAAACAGGATATCAACTGGTGTAGCTGCTATGCAAGCTCCACAATACGATACACACCTAAATGTACAGAATATTTACAACATACAAACTTCCTCAAGCTAAACACGACATGTTTGTGGAAAAACGTAAATTGACATAACGAAACAAACACGAGAAAGTGAATTAACAAGTTGAAAAGTGAAAGTTTGAGAATTTAAAATAGGTCCAATTTCAACTTGTTAAAAGACAAGTCAACACATAACAAAAACAAATACAAACAAAACATGCTTGTTTTACGTTGTAAGCTCGATGCCTTTATTATGCGAGCTAGTAACCTCCTCTATCATGCCATGGTATTTTAACACCGCGCAAACCTAAAGAAAGTTCCCTAACATCCACACAACAAACATTACGAAAACGAGACAATTTACAAGAATACGTGAAAACAAAGAAACACACATATATGAACAAGTATCATACACAAGTTAATGTACAATTTCTATACAACATATACATTAATTACAAAACTTAAAAACAAAAGAATTATCGCAATGCGAAATCAATAGAACCAATCTCCGACAAGGCGCCATTTTGCTGCTGCTATATAGCGGGAAGCAAAAAGTAAGTTATTAATTTACCAAGTGATATTTAGGTTATACCGTATCGTGTCCACAGAGATTTGTTATTGGTTCATCATTCGACAAATTTCTTGTTAATGAGTTTGGGGATAAATGGGTTGAGAAGAAAATGTTATCAACAAAAAATAAATGTATAAAAAGGAAAAAAGGAATAACTTATCAAGCATGCATATATAATACTTCTCACAGACTTAAACCTATCGACCTGTTATACTCAACCTTCAATATTCATCAATGTCATCACGTGTCACTCACAACCTAAGTCATTTCTAACCCAAATTGAAACGCCGACTGCATCACCTCGATAGTGATCTCTCAACCACCTCAACAACACAGAAGTCATCCGTGCTCGCTTGCGTCGACGATCTCTCAGAGCGACATAAACAACATATATGCATTAATCATAGACACCATATGTAACGCCTGTTAATTTAATTAATTTTTTAATTAAATTATTTTTGGATTATTTGTTAAAGTTGTGAGATGTTGAGAATTGTTGGTATAAGTTGTTAGATTATTATTAATTAATTAAGTAGTTGATTAATAATAATAATAATAATGTTAGAATTAATAGAGCAATTGTGTTGGGCTCATGTTATTGGTTGGAAGTAGTAAAGTGGGGGTGTGTAGGTTAGTGTAGCGGTGAAAATCGGAGATCAAGCTATTAATTGACTTGACTCGCAAAAGCAAGAGTCGCCACCGCGCTTTATTATTTCTAAGGGAAAAGGGAAAAGAGCGAAATAAAACCCTAAAATATGCAATGTAAAGTAATATTTAAAAGTAATGAAAATACAATGCGTTTTAAAAGAGATCTAGAGTTCGGGGGTTGGTTATGCAGTGGGAAGGTATTAGCATCCAATGCATCTGCGGTACTCTGCAGGAACCTTTTGAAATATCTGTTTTTGGTTAAAATTGTTTGTTTGATTAAAATGGTTCGTTTGGCTAAAAAATCGGTGTTGGAGAGATTTTGAAGATACGACGACCTAGTGTCGAAGTTTTGACTTAAAAGGTGTGAGTTCGAAAATTGAGTTTTTTTTTGGGAAAATTATCTTAAGTTTGGCAAAATGGTAAACAAGCAAAAAAAATGAATGAGGGTATTCGCACGATTGTAGAAGATGTATGTGATGACATGAAGTCAGCTGAATTAAAACATTTCCCTTGGAATGGTATCATAAGCAGGTAGATCTAATATTCGAGTAAGGAAGCATAAATAATTAAAATCCACGAGAAACGAACAAGGTAGATAACAAGACCAATCGTAAGAAACTAAATGAATGGATAAAGAAGAATCACGAATAAAAGAAAAGTATAATAAAAAATCATCTAAACTAATTTGAAATTTTAAGGTTACTGAGTAAACTAAACTTAAATTCTAAGGTGCTTAACTAAATTAAATAGAATTTTGAAGTTATTTACTAAAACTAAATTAAAATTCTAAGTTACTAAGTAAAAAACTCAAAAGTTATTAAATTAAATCTAAAATAAATTAACACTCCAATATTACTGAATTAGGTCTAAACTAAATTAATTCTAAAGTTACTAAATTACATCTAAACTAGTTTAAGTATAAACTAAATCCATTATAAAATTACTAATTCAATCTAAACTATATTAATAATAAAATTACTAACTTAAATCTAAACTAAATTAATTTTAAATTAAAGATTAAAATTCTAAGACTAAATTAAAATTCTAAAGTAATCAAAATGTATCTAAACTAATTAAAGGTTTTAACATTACTAATTTATATCTAATCAAATTAAAATTCTAAAGTTATTAAATTAAGTCTAAAACTAATCTAAATAATTAAGATTATCTAGGTAATTAAAACATAGTTTTTTATAATTAAATCTATAAGATAACTAGATTAACGAAACTAATTATTATTTAAAATAGACAAATTGTAAGGGTGCAACTAATGATTATTGGAGGAGGAGTAGTAAAAATGGTTGGGCCTAAAAGGGAAAGGAAGCTAGCCCAGGTTTATAGAAAAAAGGTTTATAAAAGAACTAAAAAAAAAAACAATGGGCCGGATCGTGTCAGGCTGGACCCGGATCCACCCATCTTTATCAAAAGCAAAGGGGTTGGATAACCCTAAATTCCAGCGCCTCTTCTTCGTTCAACCAGAACAAGAAAAAGATTCCTCTCTCAACTGATTTCCTCCATTAAACTCAGTCGTCGCCCTCTCTCTTCTCTTGATGTCCTCTTCATAAAACAACAACAACCTTTCCTTCTTTACTGAAACCACTCGCTCGGTTCCGCTGGAATTTCAAGATCTTATCTCTCAAAAGTGCTCTCAATGATTCAACAATAATATTCAATATGTAAACGCAAGCTTTAACATCAATGGCAATCATGAAAAAGCAAAATGATGGCAAACAAACAAAACGATGGCAATGGCGAAGTGGAAACAAATTTAAAGTGGTATCTGAAATAAAAACAAAGTACCGCTGGAAAGGAGATTTCCCTGGAAATTACTAAGGTATGAGGTTTGAATCTTCGACCTTTATTTGCTTCTGACTTTCGAAATTTATTATTATGTTTGCGTTGTAAAGCGTTTTTTGCTTCAGTGATAAAATTGTTGTAGTTGGTTTGTTGTTTTCTTGTATGTTGAAGGTTGATAGTTCTTTGAGAAAAGGCTTTGTTATGAGAAAATTTTGTGAAGTTGTCTGTCTCATTTTCGTTTAAATCCTACTACAGGTTGAGATGTGGAATGATTTTTTGTGTGTCCCCCCTTGTTCGGTTAACAAGGTCTGAGTTTTATAGCGAGGAAAAAATGAATTTTGGGGGGAAATGGTTGTGAAAGTTGGTTTTGTTATAACTGTTTTATTACTTTTTTTTGGTGTAGGCTAAAGCTTTCCTTACTTGTGCAAAATTGGGACAGCATAGCAGAACTAGTTTGACTGCTGCAACATAGGTTGGTTTTGGGACAAATCTTACACAGTTTTGGGACTATAAGGCAAAGTTTGTAGCAGTTGGTTCTGGACAGCAAATAAAAGACAGTTTTGGGGCATTATTTTTGGACTGATGTGCAACAGTAAAATTATCATTGAGAGGTCCCTTTTCTACTTTGCATTTTTCTGATTTTTCCATGTAACCATACATGTATTTTCCCTCTCTTTTCTTTCAAAATATTGGACTGATTTTGCTTCCATATATTTTGTTGTTTTAATGGACAGTTTTGGGTGAAAGTTGGAGCAAGGTTTGTGGACAATTCTATGGCATGATTTGGAAGAATGAATCAAGTTTGAAGATTACGATAGGTTTAGAATTTTTAGAGTTTAGGAAATGGCCGTGGAAATGCTTGTAATGATGCATGAAACTTTAAGCACTCAACAACTGAAGTGTTATAGTTATGAATTGAATCTTTTATACCTTAGAACGTCTTGGATGAATTTCTGGAATTTCCTTGTAACTTGAAATTTAAGATCTAGGAAACTTGTAATTCTTGAATGGAATTTACAATTGGAATGATGGCCTTAAAAGAAAATGTGTGAGCACTTTTAATTCTCTATGACAAAAAATTGAATCGTTTAGCCTTGACTTGAATTTAACGATATTTTATGGACGAATCCTCAATTCATGGTAATTCACAATAAAATCCAATGGCGCTTGAAAGAACAATAATTCCTTGAGAAATCCACTTTCATTCAATAATCACCAAATGCTCAGACACAAGTGATTTGAATTGCGAATAATAAGGAGATCAATGAATTTCCAAACTCTGATTCTTATTTTTCATGAATAATCTCCAGGTAAGAATCAAGTATCTTGAGAAAATTTTTATGACATGAGTTGAACCTATGAGTTAAGAACATTTTAAGTCACGAAATGACCCATGACGATTCAATGGCTTTTATGATCTTTTATGCATAATTAACTCTCGATCCTTGAAGAGAACTGGTAGATGACATTACTCATGATAATGTGCAAAAAGAATCGCCTCAAAATTTCGAGAATAAAAGAAATTATGATCCTTGGAAGTTGGGCACAACGGTTTTGAAATTAGGTCAAATCCCAGAGAACGACCTCCAAAGTATTCGTACTTTTGATGATCCTCCGCACATAATCAGATCTTGACTGGTAAAGAGGGGTTGGAGATGACGTCAAGGAGAACTATACGCAAAAGTAACCATTCAAAATGTTGAACAATGAAAAAGTTACGATCGTTTGGACTTGAATGTGCAAGTATTGACTTTTGGTCAAAGCGCTTTGAAATGACTTGCAAACTTGATCTTTCTTTGCATTCCAAAGCATCTTGATGCACATGTGAACCAGTGATGATGAAATCTTGTTTGTGCTCTGAGAAAGTTGTAGAGAAGCTTGAGACCATTTGTCGAACAAGGCGTGGAAATAAACACACGATCCTCTGAAGATCCTCGAGACAGAAGCTATCATACTTGAAACAACTGTGATCAAAATAAGCCTGAAAAAAGCTTTAGAAGTCGTGTCTTTATGAATCAGTCTTCGAGAATCAATAATCAATTGTACTTCTGGCCTGAAGAACTCAAAACCTTAATTGAATCGCAATGCTTGATGTCCTTGATTTAGACCTGTCTCTGCACATGAAATCAAAGAAACAAAAAAAACACACATTTCGTGCTTGAATAGAAGTTAGTGATACATAGGCTAAGAATGTTCAAAACACTTGATAATTTCTGCATAGTTAATGCTCGAAGGTGAGAGGTTAAAACCGACTGTATTTAGTGACCTTGACTTCTGTATAAAAATGAAAAAAGTAAAAATGGGATCTTAGGTCAAAAATTGGGGTATGACAGCTGCCCCTATTTAAGTTTCTTCTATCTGGAGATATGAAGATTGGAATCTTCATTTCGACGAGATTGAAGGGACTTAAATATAGAATACACAATTTTTGGCCTTAAGATACCACAATTATGTTTATGATATGATATGAATGTAATATTTTTAATTTAATGAGGAACGATGCCGCATGAGACAAACTACTGTTGGAGAAACCAAGCACATTATACAGTAATCCCACAGGAGAAGAGATTATAACTCCACTGGGGAACATAGTCATAGACTTCAAATGAGAGAATCTTATTAGAGAATAACTTTGAGGGAAGAAATGAATGATTTACATCAGTATTGAGATTGGAAAAGAAATGGTTTACATCAGCACTGTGACTGGAAAAGGAAATGATTGACATCAGTACTGAGACTGGAAAATGATTGTCATCAGTACTGAGACTGGAGATAAACATCTTTGACTTCTAAATTATACTAAGAACGGTAACATAATTCTTTTTAACCAAGATATCGCTTCAAAAGGATAAAATACAAGCTTCCCCATGGAACTCTTCCAAAGAGGTGTCGTTTGCTGAATAAACATTATTGTTGGGGATACATAAGCTGCTCAAATGAAGAGTCCGCCACTTGCTATCTTTCAAAGGTGTCAATAACATACAAGTTGCTCATGAAGAGACCGCCGCTTGCTGTTTTTCAAGAGAACAATAACACACAAGTTGCTCATGAAGAGACCGCCGCTTGCTGTTTTTCAAAGATAACAATAACACACAAGTTGCTCATGAAGAGACCGCCGCTTGCTGTTTTCTCTAAAGTATCAATAACATACAAGTTGCTCATGAAGAGACCGCCGCTTGATGTTTTCAAAGGTGTCAATAACATACAAGTTGCTCATGAAGAGACCGTCGCTTGCTGTTTTTCAAGAGAACAATAACACACAAGTTGCTCATGAAGAGACCGCCGCTTGCTGTTTTCTCTAAGGTATCAATAACATACAAGTTGCTCATGAAGAGACCGCCGCTTGATGTTTTTCAAGAGAACAATAACACACAAGTTGCTCATGAAGAGACCGCCGCTTGCTGTTTTTCAAAGATAACAATAACACACAAGTTGCTCATGAAGAGACCGCCGCTTGCTGTTCTCTCTAAGGTATCAATAACATACAAGTTGCTCATAAAGAGACCGCCGCTTGATGTTTTCAAAGGTGTCAATAACATACAAGTTGCTCATGAAGAGACCGCCGCTTGCTGTTTTCAAAGGTGTCAATAACATACAAGTTGCTCATGAAGAGACCGCCGCTTGCTGTTTTGTTGAAGATACTCATAAAATATCGTGAAGATATTGCTGGAGGTGAGAATCAATAATTTCATCGGGGATGGACAAACTGCTCATGAAGAGACCACCATTTGTCATAACATAAAGAAATTCAGAAATAATCAAACTACTCAAATAAGGAGTTAGTCGCTTGTTGTCACGTCGATATTCCAGAAGAAGGTTATGATAACACTACTAGGGAACAAAGTTCCTCTTCAATGGGGAACCATGAATAAATCCTTCCTGAGGAGACCACGCATTTAAATTGCAAAGTAAATTCACTCTTCATCTAGGTTTCACAGCCTAGAGATATCCACAGGGTATCATTCACAAGAGACAAAGCTCAATCCAGGAATAAACTGGAGAGAAAACAGTCAAACAAGACTCCACCCAATGAGGAAACAACTCAAATGGGGATTTATCCTATCCAGAGATGGAAAAGGAAAGCTAAAGCAAGATTCTTCCACGAGAGTTAACTCTGTGGGGAATTAGAAAGGAGGCACACTTTCTGCTTAAGTTGACACTTTATTTGGAAAGAGCAAATACACTATTTGAATAGACATAACCAAGGTATACGAACTCAATGACATCAACAAATACAAATGTGCGTGCATGATGCAAGTGTGAATGAATAAATGAATGTCATGTATATGCTGACAAAACAAATAGAGGAGATAGACAGAAGATGATAAGACATCACAGCACAACCCGACACTCAGCTAATCTCAACAAGATGGTAACATTACTGGAGATAAAAACAAAAGCCATCATTGGAGCAAAGTCCTTTTACAAGGCTTAAATACCTATGGAGGGGAAGATATTTTCAGGTATAAAACCCAAAGTCCAGTCTTCTATCGCGAACAATCCATTGAAAGGATAACAACACAAACACTGTTTCAGCTGGAAAAAGTCATGCTTAGCTGGAGATACTGGGAACACCACCCTTTGATAATGTGTGCAAAACATATCACATATCTTAACAAATCTGGATTGCCCCTGGGACTAATTTTGGATGCCCCAAGTTTACTGCTGATAAGCTGCATGATGCATGACAATTCTTGCGAATAACTTCACTTTTAAAATGCCCCAAGCTATATGGTTGATGAGGAGAAATCGTCTCAAGAGGATTTTACAAAAGACCTGGCATTCACCATGCTCTGGTGTCTTCAAACTCTTAGAGAGATTCATCAAATCTCGACGTGATTGCCCCGGATTGACTATAGTTGGCACATCAAAGTCTTCAAATTTTGCCCCAAAAGAGTAAACAAGTTGGGAAAGCATTAACTAGGAGAAGCAACATGTTCGTGCTTAAGGTCTTCATGTGACATGCCCCTGGATATGATTTTTTCTTGAACTGATTCTCCAATTACTCAACATAGTTTCAAGCCTTAAAAGAATAAACTCATCACTGCTGCTTATATGTGAGCTTCCTTGATATCAAACAAATGTTTTGCAGTTAGAAAAGTTTATTATGAGAATGAAAATTCTAATGCAACAGTTATGTAAGTCTTGAAGATTTTGAAAAGATATCGCACAAATTTTGCGAGTTAGAGAACCATTTATTTTTGTATAGGAAAAACATATGATACCAACATAACTATTTAGAACATTCATGGGAGTCAGGAACACTATCTCATTGAAGTATGCTTTCAAAATAACCTTGCTTCAATTAGGACTTTTGAAGGTTGAATCGTGGCCTGGTTCATGGTTTTCAGAAAAAAGATTTTTAAGGCTCAAAATTTATAGGTGCCCACCCATTCTTAGTGATGTTCTCCAACCCTATGTTCAGTTAATTCAACATGAGTGTTCATCTCTCAAAAGGATTTTGTGACGGTTAAGGAAACGACGAGGTTTTCGGAGTAGCAACCACCCTTATGTCTTCGTGTTTGTAGTCACCAATTTGTTCTTTGCTGAGGAATTTTCTTTGTATTCCTTTCCTTGCAATTTTTATTTTCCCTAACTTTTGCCTGAACTAATTCTTTTGAATTGATAGTCCAGCGGGATTGCCTAATTTTTGCTTAAGCCGCACATTTTCAAGTTTTCGACTTAGCACGCTTTTTCTTTTTTTCTTGATTTTTGACTTTTTGAACAAAATGTGTGACATTAGCTTGTCTTTGCTTGTTGAGAGGATTGTGATTGCCTCGTTTCTTGATGAATGGGGGATAACATTGTGGTTCCACATCCTCTAGATTCATTATACATGAAGGATAGCCCTCGTAGTTTCTCTTCAAAAAACATCTTCCTTATGAATTTTGAACACTCAGTCAGATTAACTAAAACTACCCTGCCCCAGGTTAAAATTTGTGTGTTTTTTCGTATAGAAAAGAAACTTCTACTTCAAAGGCTCAAAAGGGGTTAGCAAGGGATTATCTTCCTTATATCTCCAGTGTTTAGGGATTTGAAACAATGCCTGTACATCGTCAACAAGATTTTATTCAAAAGCATACAACCAGAGACTTTGTGTTCTTTAGAGCATCATCATCCCTTCAATCTTTGCCTAGGCAAGAGAATGGGCAACAAGTTGGTATCATAATGAAAAAAGAAATTTAAAATTTGAAAACAAATATGAGTGAAACGAATGAATTTCTTCAAGACAAACATACCCATTGTATTAAGATAATCATTCAGATGCAAACAAGTTCTTACATGCAAATAATGTTTTGATAAACAAGAAAAATTACAAAAAACATGAATAAGTTAATAATCTAGGAAGGCTTTCCATCCGGACCTGAATTACCGAAAACATCCTTCAAAACTCAAAGTGACCATCAATCGTGTTTACTCTTCGGCACATGCTTGATTTGAACTTCAAAACCAACGTTCTTGAATGACAAGATACCACTTCTGACCAACTTCTGAACCTCAATCTTCAAAGCAAAGCAACCCTCCAAGTCATGCCCAGGAGCACCTTGATGAAAGGTACAAGTCAAATCAGCTTTGTAGTACCAATGTATCTTCTCAGGAACCTTCAGTGGAGGTCGGGTCTGAACCAAATTCCTCAGCATCAGGATAGGGAACAACTCTGTATAGGTGATTGGAATTGGATCAAATTGAGTTTTCCTCTGATTAGGAACTTGCTGATTCTGTTGATAAATGGGAGAAACATGATAATTCTGATGATGATTATTTCTTCCTCTGGTTCTCTTCTTGGAAAAGTCATTATAAAACTTCTTCACACCATTAGCTGAGCTACCATCTTCATATAAACATCCCTTCCCAACATCTTCTTCTAGACGCACTCCCACATTCACCTTGTCAGGAAAGTCATTAGGTGCATTAACCATCACCTTCTCATGAGAGAATGATTTTAGAGTTTCAGTGAAGACTTTTATCATCGCTTCGTCCATCCTAGAAGGATTGACTTGGGAGGCAACCAGAATTTCAACCAAACCAGTTAAGCGCTCCACACTAGCTTTCAAAATAGTCATCTCTCTA
This sequence comes from Vicia faba, assembly GCA_948472305.1. Taxonomy (NCBI): domain Eukaryota; kingdom Viridiplantae; phylum Streptophyta; class Magnoliopsida; order Fabales; family Fabaceae; genus Vicia; species Vicia faba. The sequence goes on along the minus strand of OX451740.1, from coordinate 857,233,134 downwards.
CGGAGTTCAGAAACCTCTTGCTTGATATTCTCCATTGCTCTCTTAGCGCGAGTGTTGTACTGGTGAGACCAAAGGAAAAATAAGACTCGAAAAAAGACCTTTGAAAGTGAAACAAAAAATGTAGAATGATGTATGATATGCAAAAGAGAGTTTTTATTTGATTTTCAAGGAACTCAAGATATTAAGTTGTAAACATCAAAGTATGAAGATAGAAGATGAATTTTAAATTGGATCAAAGCGTTGATCAAGTTATCATCAAGATCAATCATCCATTTTGGTGGATTAGAGTTTTCACCCTATCAACACCCAAGATCCATTGAGCTTGACGAAACTTGTGATGTCTACAAAGAAAGACCTCCAAATTCCTTGAAAGTCAAGTGAAAAGGGTTTTATGGATGCATGAATGCATGGCTACGCAACAACCACAAGCAAGGTTACAAATAAAGTCGAAAGGTTCAACGTCACGAGCATGGAGTCAAGGTAAGGAACACCCCCAAGGTATGTACTAACGGTTTAATCACACCTGTAGAACAAGGTTCTAAGAGTTCCCGGAGTCTACATTCCTCCTTCGTATATTACCAACGTCTTGATTACTCAATAATCAGCAATATTCTCAAGAGAAACTCATCCGAGCGTAGCATCGCATAACAATTACTTCCGGATTACTCCGTTATAATCTCCGCACTACACCTAAAAGGCTAAGATGAGTTAGGGTTCTACGGTTCCCAGCTTCTCTGGCTCCCAGGTCGAAAATAATAATGTCTTCCTGATTACTCGGTAAACAAATATTACGTTCAAAAGGGCCTTCCACTGAGTGGGGGATCTCATGCCTCCTTCTTCGGGATTACTCCCTCAAAGTTAACATGACTATACCGCTCGTCCTATTCCTAAGTGTAACTTAGTCCGGGTATAAGACTTGTCCTTTGTAAATATTATCAACACCCAAATAATCATAATATATACATATAATCAAACAATCAAATAATGATAAAACAGATAAAACAAATTAGGCTTAACCCACTTAGGGATGGACCAGCAAGAGGTCAATCTTTCCCCAGCAGAGTCGCCAATTCTGTAGCGGTGAAAATCGGAGATCAAGCTATTAATTGACTTGACTCACAAAAGCAAGAGTCGCCACCGCGCTTTATTATTTCTAAGGGAAAAGGGAAAAGAGCGAAATAAAACCCTAAAATATGCAATGTAAAGTAATATTTAAAAGTAATGAAAATACAATGCGTTTTAAAAGAGATCTAGAGTTCGGGGGTTGGTTATGCAGTGGGAAGGTATTAGCATCCAATGCATCTGCGGTACTCCGCAGGAACCTTTTGAAATATCTGTTTTTGGTTAAAATTGTTTGTTTGATTAAAATGGTTCGTTTGGCTAAAAAATCGGTGTTGGAGAGATTTTGAAGATACGCCGACCTAGTGTCGAAGTTTTGACTTAAAAGGTGTGAGTTCGAAAATTGAGTTTTTTTTTGGGAAAATTATCTTAAGTTTGGCAAAATGGTAAACAAGCAAAAAAAATGAATGGGGGTATTCGCACGATTGTAGAAGATGTATGTGATGACATGAAGTCAGCTGAATTAAAACATTTCCCTTGGAATGGTATCATAAGCAGGTAGATCTAATATTCGAGTAAGGAAGCATAAATAATTAAAATCCACGAGAAAAGAACAAGGTAGATAACAAGACCAATCGTAAGAAACTAAATGAATGGATAAAGAAGAATCACAAATAAAAGAAAAGTGTAATAAAAAATCATCTAAACTAATTTGAAATTTTAAGGTTACTGAGTAAACTAAACTTAAATTCTAAGGTGCTTAACTAAATTAAATAGAATTTTGAAGTTATTTACTAAAACTAAATTAAAATTCTAAGTTACTAACTAAAAAACTCAAAAGTTATTAAATTAAATCTAAAATAAATTAACACTCCAATATTACTGAATTAGGTCTAAACTAAATTAATTCTAAAGTTACTAAATTACATCTAAACTAGTTTAAGTATAAACTAAATCCATTATAAAATTACTAATTCAATCTAAACTATATTAATAATAAAATTACTAACTTAAATCTAAACTAAATTAATTCTAAATTAAAGATTAAAATTCTAAGACTAAATTAAAATTCTAAAGTAATCAAAATGTATCTAAACTAATTAAAGGTTCTAACATTACTAATTTATATCTAATCAAATTAAAATTCTAAAGTTATTAAGTTAAGTCTAAAACTAATCTAAATAATTAAGATTATCTAGGTAATTAAAACATAGTTTTTTATAATTAAATCTATAAGATAACTAGATTAACGAAACTAATTATTATTTAAAATAGACAAATTGTAAGGGTGCAACTAATGATTATTGGAGGAGGAGTAGTAAAAATGGTTGGGCCTAAAAGGGAAAGGAAGCTAGCCCAGGTTTATAGAAAAAAGGTTTATAAAAGAACTAAAAAAAAAAAAATGGGCCGGATCGGGTCAGGCTGGACCCGGATCCACCCATCTTTATCAAAGGCAAAGGGGTTGGATAACCCTAAATTCCAGCGCCTCTTCTTCGTTCAACCAGAACAAGAAAAAGATTCCTCTCTCAACTGATTTCCTCCATTAAACTCAGTCGTCGCCCTCTCTCTTCTCTTGATGTCCTCTTTATAAAACAACAACAACCTTTCCTTCTTTACTGAAACCACTTGCTCGGTTCCGCTGGAATTTCAAGATCTTATCTCTCAAAAGTGCTCTCAATGATTCAACAATAGTATTCAATATGTAAACGCAAGCTTTAACATCAATGGCAATCATGAACAAGCAAAACGATGGCAAACAAACAAAACGATGGCAATGGCGAAGTGGAAACAAATTTAAAGTGGCATCTGAAATAAAAACAAAGTACCGCTGGAAAGGAGATTTCCCCGGAAAATACTAAGGTATGAGGTTTGAATCTTCGACCTTTATTTGCTTCTGACTTTCGAAATTTATTATTATGTTTGCGTTGTAAAGCGTTTTTTGCTTCAGTGATAAAATTGTTGTAGTTGGTTTGTTGTTTTCTTGTATATTGAAGGTTGATAGTTCTTTGAGAAAAGGCTTTGTTATGAGAAAATTTTGTGAAGTTGTCTGTCTCTTTTTCGTCTAAATCCTACTACAGGTTGAGATGTGGAATGATTTTTTGTGTGTCCCCCCTTGTTCAGTTAACAAGGTCTGAGTTTTATAGCGAGGAAAAAATGAATTTTGGGGGGAAATGGTTGTGAAAGTTGGTTTTGTTATAACTGTTTTATTACTTTTTTTTGGTGTAGGCTAAAGCTTTCCTTACTTGTGCAAAATTGGGACAGCATAGCAGAACTAGTTTGACTGCTACAACATAGGTTGGTTTTGGGACAGATCTTACACAGTTTTGGGACTGTAAGGCAGAGTTTGTAGCAGTTGGTTCTGGACAGCAAACAAAAGACAGTTTTGGGGCATTATTTTTGGACTGATGTGCAGCAGTAAAATTATCATTGAGAGCTCCCTTTTCTACTTTTCATTTTTCTGATTTTTCCATGTAACCATACATGTATTTTCCCTCTCTTTTCTTTCAAAATATTGGACTGATTTTGCTTCCATATATTTTGTTGTTTTAATGGACAGTTTTGGGTGAAAGTTGGAGCAAGGTTTGTGGACAATTCTATGGCATGATTTGGAAGAATGAATCAAGTTTGAAGATTACGATAGGTTTAGAATTTTTAGAGTTTAGGAAATGACCGTGGAAATGCTTGTAATGATGCATGAAACTTTAAGCACTCAACAACTGAAGTGTTATAGTTATGAATTGAATCTTTTGTACCTTAGAACGTCTTGGATGAATTTCTGGAATTTCCTTGTAACTTGAAATTTAAGATCTAGGAAACTTGTAATTCTTGAATGGAATTTACAATTGGAATGATGGCCTTAAAAGAAAATGTGTGAGCACTTTTAATTCTCTATGACAAAAAATTGAATCGTTTAGCCTTGACTTGAATTTAACGATATTTCATGGACGAATCCTCAATTCATGATATTTCACAATAAAATCCAACGGCGCTTGAAAGGACAATAATTCCTTGAGAAATCCACTTTCATTCAATAATCACCAAATGCTCAGACACAAGTGATTTGAATTGCGAATAATAAGGAGATCAATGAATTTCCAAACTCTGATTCTTATTTTTCATGAATAATCTCCAGGTAAGAATCAAGTATCTTGAGAAAATTTTTATGACATGAGTTGAACCTATGAGTTAAGAACATTTTAAGTCACGAAATGACCCATGACGATTCAATGGCTTTTATGATCTTTTATGCATAATTAACTCTCGATCCTTGAAGAGAACTGGTAGATGAAATTACTCATGACAATGTGCAAAAAGAATCGCCTCAAAATGTCGAGAATAAAAGAAATTATGATCCTTGGAAGTTGGGCACAACGGTTTTGAAATTAGGTCAAATCCCAGAGAACGACCTCCAAAGTATTCGTACTTTTGATGATCCTCCGCACATAATCAGATCTTGACTGGTAAAGAGGGGTTGGAGATGACGTCAAGGAGAACTATACGCAAAAGTAACCATTCAAAATGTTGAATAATGAAAAAGTTACGATCGTTTGAACTTGAATGTGCAAGTATTGACTTTTGGTCAAAGCGATTTGAAATGACTTGCAAACTTGATCTTTCTTTGCATTCCAAAGCATCTTGATGCACATGTGAACCAGTGATGATGAAATCTTGTTTGTGCTCTGAGAAAGTTGTAGAGAAGCTTGAGACCACTTGTCGAACAAGGCGTGGAAATAAACACACGATCCTCTGAAGATCCTCGAGACAGAAGCTATCATACTTGAAACAACTGTGATCAAAATAAGCCTGAACAAAGCTTTAGAAGTCGTGTCTTTATGAATCAGTCTTCGAGAATAAATAATCAATTGTACTTCTGGCCTGAAGAACTCAAAACCTTAATTGAATCGCAATGCTTGATGTCCTTGATTTAGACCTGTCTCTGCACATGAAATCAAAGAAACAAAAAAAACACACATTTCGTGCTTGAGTAAAAGTTAGTGATACATAGGCTAAGAATGTTCAAAACACTTGATAATTTCTGCATAGTTAATGCTCGAAGGTGAGAGGTTAAAACCGACTGTATTTAGTGATCTTGACTTCTGTATAAAAATGAAAAAAGTAAAAATGGGATCTTAGGTCAAAAATTGGGGTATGACAGTTAGGCCCAATAGGATTGATATATAAGGTTAAGCTGACACAAGGATTTGGCCTTTGGAGAATAAGGAGTTCTTTACATTAACCGAAATAACTGCACGAAGAGAGGAGCAGTTGCCCGTTGTCGAGTAGAGCAAAGCGAGGATTACGGGCAGAGCTTTGGTTGAGATAACTTCAATCCAGGTAAGGGTGGGGTTCTGACTTTATAATGGGATTTATGATGTGTATCATGTGGGAATTGGTCGTTTGTATAACTGTGTGCGTTGATGTTTCTGGATTTGTTATCGAAATTGCCCGTTTCTCTATGTTGTGGTCGTTAGGGAGTTACTGTATGACTGTATCATATGATTAGTGAACCTGTTGTTGAAGTTACCAGTTAGTAGTGTTATGGGCATTTTGAGTTGTATGTATGATTGCCCGGTAGAATCGATGGTTAAGTTAGTGTAGTTTATCACTAGGTGGTGCGGTCGTTATGATGTTGTGGTGTTCCGAGCAGTTGGCAGGAAATTAGTAAATTATTGTTGTAATTGTTATGATGTTGTGGTGTTCCGAGCAGTTGGAAGGAAATTAGGAATTGTTGTTGTGGTCTTATTATGAGGGATTATGCGTGACGGTCTTAAACAATGAACGAATTTGTTGATAAGAAATATAGTTGCCCGTTACTATGGTATTCCTAGGAGTTGGTCGGAAGTTATAAATTTTATTGATGTGGTCGTTATGACGTCGTGTTGTTCTGTGTTATTGGCTAAGTTAGTGGTCGAGGAGGATACTAAAGTGCTAGGTGTCTAGCAGCATTTAGGCTGCAAAGTATGTTGGAGAATATATATGTTGGATGTTGAGCGGCATTAGGCTGCGAGGCGTGCCGAGGAGCACGATAATGTTGTCGAGCAGAACGAAGTTACAGGCTATACCGAGGAGCACGATACTATTGTCGAGCGGCACGAAGTTGTAGGTTATGCCGAGGAACATAAGTTAGTTGTTATTCTTCTTTGATTCTGCCTATGTCGAGGAGCATGAGTTAGTTATTATTCGGTCTTGTGCCGAGCATGTCGATGGGCGTAGTTCTCCCTAGCCATATTGCCCGTATATGTTGTTTGGTCGATACCAGTGCTGTATAAGTTGTTTTGAATTGAGAAATTGCAGGTTGATGATTTATTTTAAGATGCCTCTAATTATGGGAAGATATTAAGTTGAGGCTTATGGCCAACATTGATTTATGTTGAATTGTTGTTGATGTTGTAGGCTTATGGCCAACGTTGATTTATGTTGAATTGTTGTTGATGTTGTAGGCTTATGGCCAACATTGATTTATGTTGAATTATTGTTGATGTTGTAGGCTTATGGCCAACATTGATTTATGTTGAATTGTTGTTGATGTTGTAGGCTTATAGCCAACGTTGATTTATGTTAAATTGTTGTTGATGTTGTAGGCTTACGGCCAACGTTGATTTATGTTGAGTTGTTGTTTGTTGTTGATTTTTGCTACATTTATGTTGTGTTACATACATCGCATATCAAGTTGGAGCTGATGCTTGTTAGGTTGGCCTGGATTGGCAAAATATTAAGTTAAAGGCTTATGCCTTGATTGATGCCTCTATTAATTGGCAATTTATAAGTTGGGAGTTCTGCTCCGTTTTTAAGTTGGGAGTTCTGCTCCATTTTTAAGTTGGGATTTCTGCTCCGCTGGTACCACATGCATGTGAATAGTAATGAGTTGCATTTCACGTTGCATATTCGAGTTGTTGTGTTGATGAGTTATTTGTTATATTTCGTTGATTTTTGTTGTGATTGATGTTGTTTAAAGTTGTGAAGTCGTGATTTCACATAGACTAATTCTAATGTAATTTTTATCATATATTCTATTATGTTGTTCGATATCTCACCCCTTCTATTTGAATGTTACCCATATGTTGGTAACGTGCAGGTAATCCAGAGTGAAGGTTGTTTACCTTCGTTAGTTCGAGTCGGTGTTGTCGCTCTATATGTAGCACTCGGGGGGATGAACGCATGCTAGTTTATTGTTGTTATTATTTCAATTGTTGAACTTTAAGTTGTTTTTAGTTGAATGCTTGTTATTTGAAGTTGTTTAGTTGGAAAAAGATGATATATTCTTTTAATTTAAATAATTGATTCCACTGTGTAGTTTTGAAAGTTGTTGGTTTTAAAGGATTAAAATTATGTTGTTGTTGGTTCATTCCAGTTTAATGTGTTATGTATATGTAAGGAATGTCGTTGGTTTAAGTTGAATTTGTAGCATCCTGATTTAGTTGTGGAATTTTTATAACTCTGATTTCATATATAACATCGGGTAGAATTAGGGTGTTACACCCTAAGTGAATAAAAACCCTAAATCTATCTCTAGAATTCAGAAACTATCAGATAATCATCCTAGATAAGAATCTAAGCAGTATATGTCTATAACAACTCAAATCTCTAACACAGAGTAAAAATACCAGACAAAAATCCACAAAGATTTGTAAAGCAAGTTTAATATAACGCCAAGGGCGACAAATATACATAAGTTCAAAGAAAATATACATACAAACCAAACCAATAGAGAATACACAAAGAGGAAGAGAAATGAACCACAGATCTATCGGTTTATCAGCACCGATCGAAGAGCAATCCACTTTGGATCATCCGTATGAAAGTTCCATAGTTGTTATCTAAGCTAATCCTAACAAAATTTACGGATTAATGGAGTTGGGAGAAAAACCTTCCCCAAAACCATCACCTAAAAATGAGCTGAAATGAAGTTATAAAACAAATCTCAGTAGACCGCGCTAAGTGGGCCTGGCGCGCTAAGCGCGACTTGCTTATTTTACACATAAAACCAACCTAAACCGTGCTAAGCGAGATATCCGCGCTAAGCGGTCTTCAAAACATTGGTTCTGCCAAATTGTCAAACGCAAGCAACACGCTATAAAATGTGTTGAGAGGTACTCACGCTCAGTGGCCTCTGCGCGCTAATCGGGCTCTCCTGAACAGAATATCCTAAAAATGGTCTTTTATTCCGAAAACGCGCATCCAAAGTAGTGCCTTCGACGCCTTATTCCTCAATGCTCCAAAATGCATAAACATAAAAAACTACGATAACATAAACATAAACTGGTCTTTTACCACTAAACTACGCTGATAACATAAACATGAAACAAATGTTAAATACAAATTTTTTGCCAAACATTCTAAAACAATATTAGTTCATAAATGAATCACACCTATCAAACACAATCATCGGTAGATGAAAAACACACAAAAATGGGGTATTTTCACTCATCCAACAATCTCGCAAACAATAGACAAAAATATGCATTCATCCAAAAATTTACATTGAAAATATAAAAGCAACAATCTCAAGGGCTTTTCAAGGTTGTAGCACGGTCGGGTGAACAAACAAGGGATAATTCCTAAAGCTAATCGAAACAAAAACTTGCCTAAACCTAAGGGAGTAATCAATTAACCAAAGTTTCAAAGAATATAACTTCAATCAAACTTCTTCTTCATCCCAAGTGTTACACCAAACACACATCACTTATTAACACAACATTATGACATACTTTTTTTGTTTTTGTTTTTCAAAACTATTTTCAATTTTTTTTGTTTCTTTTTCTCTTCTTTCTTTTTCACATTTTTTTCTTCTTTTTTTTTTTCTTTTCAACCTCCGAGCAATCAACCAATAAATACACAATCATTTTTCTCCCCAACTTGAATTCAACCATACATTAAAGTGAATACTCCCTACTTTTTAAGGCAAAGTAAAAATTCAAACCAAAACAATGGTTGAAGGTTCAAGAAAACAACAAATCAACATCCATGCAAAAAAGGGAAACTACACACTCATAGAAAAACATTTAGCAAATACAACATGGATATCGACAAAAAGCTCAAAGGGGTTACTAACAATCACACACTCACAAGGTGAATTGACTATTTGGCCAAGGTAGTTGTGCTCAAAATGGAACAAAAATTGCCTTGATCATGTTAAATTTTTTATACTATAAATACAAACAAAAGATTAAGCATAATAAAATCCAGTTAAAACAAGAGTTGTGGTCTCCAGCATATGTGAACAATGGAAAGATACCTCACAAAAAGGGTAGGAACAAAAGTGATTCACAAATTAACAAGTATACAAAAGAATGAATGACATAAAAATTGTAAAAAGTCTAAGTATTATGAATATTCTAAAGTATGGAAAGTGATAAACACCTACCTCGAACATGTACAAAACTTTAACAAAATCATTACCACGCATTCGTAAGTTGAAACACTGAAACTTGGAAAATCACCAAAAGTGACATCAAGCTATCAAACCAAAATTTGAGTCCAAACAACAACAAAAGAATTAATCATACAAATATTATTTACTATTTAAATCCTATGTAGAAGTGGGAAAAAGAAAAACCAAGCGAAAAATTAAAAAGAATTCACTGGTTCTGCACAGCAGAGCACGCTTAGCGCGTTACACCACTTGCAGAAAAACGGGACAGTAACTGGTGCAGCTGACATGAAAGCTCCACAATCACCCTACACACCTCAGAGTACAGAATATTTACAACATAGAAATTTCCTCAAGCTAAACACGACAAGCTTGTGGAAAAACACAAATTGACATAACGAAACAAACGCGAGAAAGTGAAATAACAAGTTGAAAAGTTAAAATTTGAGAATTTAAAACAGGTCCAATTTCAACTTGTTAAAACACAAGTCAAGACATAACAAAAATGAATACAAAAAAACATGCTTGTTTTAAGTCGTAAGCTCGACGCCTTTATTCTGCGAGCTAGTAACCTCTTCTCATCATTCCATTGTATTTTCATACCGCGCAAACCTAAAGAAAATGTCCTAACATCCACACAACAAATGTTACGAAAACAAGACAATTTACAACAATACTCAAAAACAAAAGAATTATCGCAATGCAAAAATAATAGGACCTATAATACGGTGGGAGAACCGAATTTTGGTTTTGTGTTTTATCGCAAATGTTGCGGATAGTAAGAGCTGCCACCGACTTTTCTTTAATCCAATAAAGGAAAGGGTGAAAAGAACAGGAAAGTCCTATGAGAATTTTCTGAGTTAGGGGGGTAGGTTATGAAAAGGGAAGGTGTTAGAATCCTTTTCATCTATAATTATCTATCAGTTCTTAATTGCTGGCTCACTTTTGAAATGCTTTGTGTGGTTGAAAACATTTTGAAATTGCCTAAGTGCGGCAATTTTGTAATGATTCTCGTATCGTTGAGAATGTATACAAAATGTTTGTTTTGAAAATATTTTTTGAAAGAAAGTGGTGTTTTTTGAAAAAAAGTGTTTTGAAGATGCCAATGCAAGGCAGTTTGCTTTATAATAACCCTTGTATCAGTTCTTAATAGTGTTTGTAAAGCGTTTTGAAAGTAGTTATTTTGAAAGTGTGAGGTGTGAATATTTTTTTAGTTTGTGAGAAAGCGATCTACCTACTTAATGGTCTTTCGTTATTTTCCTCCTCCTTTAGATAATGCTATCCTACCATTAGTTAATAGGAAGCCCTTTCATTGGATGCGAGGGACAGGCGCGAGTCATAATACAATCATAGAAGGCAACTTGTAGGATGCTTTAGCAATTTATCGTAAGGGACTAAGATCGTTTATCGAAGGCAACATCGAATGGTCATCGAGGGACTATGATCTTTTTTAATCGAGGGTCTTTGCTAAAGCGCCCCACATTCGAGGGACATAACTGTTTTCTGAAGGCAATAAGTTAGGGTCACCCTAGAGGTGCGCGTGTGAATAATGTTTCGATTCATCTATTTTATCTTGAGATTTAATGTTATCTAGCGGTTGATTTTATGTCTTTCCATACATGCCTAATTACTATACAGTTATATATACTTACAGGCATAGTTATAGGTGCGGAAGGTAAAGTGCGGGAAATAAAATCTACACTATTATAATGCTTCAGGGGTGGGGTTACAAACCTTAAAAATGGGGGAAAAGTAAAAGCCTAATTAAACTATTACAAACCATAAGTAGTTACAATAATCGGAAAAAATGCGAAAATAGTAAATTACATGAAAAAAGAAAAGGGAAATTGTGTTTTTTCTTCTGATTTTTATCAATAAGGAAATTAAATCAAATAAAAGCTATGAATGAAGATTCAAGAATTAAAATTCTAAATAATATTTTTGGTATTTTTATTTGTGAGAAAATTTGAAATGAAAATAATTAAAAAAAAACTATTCTATTAAAGAAAAGAAAATAATATATTTTTTGGTATTTTTATAAGGATAAGAAAATAATTACTAATGTTTTTGTATGAAACTTAGAAAAAATAAAGAAAAAGTAGAGAAGTGAAGAGTTGAACCAATGCCCTCTAAGTTACAACCCTCTTGCTTTGCCACTAAGCCATATTGTTCATTCATTTATTATAGTCTTTCAAATTAAATAAGAAACAAAAATAGTCCATGAGTTTACTGAAACAAGAAAAAATAGAAAAATGGTAAAATGCTCCCTATGGGTCTCGAACCCAGGTCCTCGCGCATATCACACACACACACTCTAATCGCTACACCACATATCCATTCGTGTATTATGGCACTTCTGTTAATACAAATACAGAAGTTTGAGAATTGGATTGGGCTAAACAAAGCAGGCCAAAATCGGGATCCAACTAGAGGAAAAGAAAGGGTTTCTTGAAAACCCTAATAGAAGGGAAAGAGGTCGTTGCTACTATATAGGGAAGAGGAAAATTTAGTAAAATTTTAAATTCCCAACCAATCTATTTCCTATGCTATTTTCTCGTAAAGAAACAATTTTTTTAAAAAACTCTCTCCTCTCTATCCATGCTCAAGTCTTTGACATATTCTTCCCCTCTATTCATCTTTTTCCTCAAATCTTATGCTTTCGTGAAAAATCCTCTGTCTCATCTCTCTTCTTTTCTCTCGTGACATACTCGCCCCATATACTGCCTCTCAATCACTCCATTGATTTCTCTCTTTTCTCTCACAATTATCATAATAAACAACAACAACAACTCTCTATTTTAACTCTTTGTTTTTTTAAGTACTAACTTAATTGATTCTCATAGTTCTGTCGTATCCCTCTCACATATCCTCGCTGATAGCCAAACAATAAAATCGAACTTTACTTTGGCTTTCGGTTATGGCAAGACAAGAATAATGCATTCACTATCACTAAACAAGCAAGGAAAAAACTAATCTAAACAGCAAATAAAAACACAATATTCTCACAAGATAACAACAATCAATTAATTGGATGTTGCAAAGTCAGGAGCGAAAAATTACCTTCAGCGAGGAGGTTTTCTCTGGATAAATAGGTACGGTTTGAGTTTCTTGCTCTGGTTCCAATCCACTTGCAAGTTTGTTTACTTCAGTTTCAATGAGAACAAAGTATCCCAACAATATTATTGGGAAGCAGATGGATAAAACTGAAAGTCTCTTGTTGTTTGGATTCTGCAGGTTTAATGAAAAGCTTGCAGTTGAGGGTGATGTTTGAAAGGTTTGGAGATGATGGTAACTTCTTCTCTTGTTTCTTTAGGATTTTTGTGTGTTTGAACAAAAATTTGAAGGTGTTTTTCTTTGTGTGTTTCTAGGTATGTTTGGATAGAAGTTAGAGGTTTCTTTCTGTGTATTTTTGCTCTGCATGCTTTATAGTGAAATAAAATAAGGTTTTTGGGAGGGAAAATTTGGTGATTTTGAACACTTTGTTGTTATGTTTTTGAAGCTTATTTGATGGAGTTTTGTGTTTTACTGATTTAGTGTATTGACTGCATTTTTTTGTTGTAAGGACATGCTCTCTCTTGCTTTTGATGCCCATCTGTTTTTAGTCATTTTGGTGCAAGTCTTGAACTGATGTAATGTATTTCTTGTTTTGTAATTTTGTTGTTGGTGTAGGACAACAGGTCTGGTTTTGCATAGTAGGTTTTTTGGACTGTTTTGGGAGTTTTGTACAAGTTGGACATAAGCTTGGTCTTGGGATATTTGTGAAGCAGGGCAGCAACAGTTTATCAGCAAGGTTTTGTAGTCTTATGGATTGGTTTGCATAGAAGGACATTAGAGGTTTTTCTTCTTGTGGATAGCATTTTGACAAAGTGGACAAAATCTTGATAAGGATTCTTTATGAAGAATTGTTCTTGTAATCTTGATGTACATTATGCCTAATTGTAACTTATATCTTAAGTAGGTGCATCCTTCACCTTGGAATGAATCATGACAAGCAAACATCTTTGAATCAAGGAATTTAGCATTTAGTTTGAAATTTGAATTAATGAACTTGAAACCTTGCAAAATGCCTTAACTAAAATTTAACAAATGAACCATGCCTTGCACGCTCGATTTAACCTTTGAATTCTAAATGAAAAGAACTCCAAGAATACTAGATAGATTCTTCTTCTGAAATGGCCTTGAATTCAACCATGCCATGCCATTCAAATGAAATTCAACTTTCTTCTCAAAACTCTATGAATGTTCAATTATGATCTTTTGTAAACTCACTTTAAATACTCGAGAGGAATGCCTTGTACCAGTTATTCACAAATCTTAAATCAACTCATCTTGCATCATGAATCGAACCAAACCTAAAAGGCCTTGCATGATCAATAGAAGAGGGATTCTAGGTAAAAGTTGTGGCATTCGGAAATTGGCACCATGAATTGAAATTTGAAGTCAAGAAAGTTTTAAGTCAAGAAGAATGACCTATAACGTTTCACTAAATTTCACGTCCTTTTAAGCACGGATTGACCTCGAGATTTGAAGAAAACTTATAGATGACACATTTAGGACAAAGTGAAAAAAGAATCATCTCAAAATGTTGGAAATTGAGGAAGTTACGTCCTTGAAAAGTTAGCCAGTATTTACTTAAGATTAGGTCAAAATCCACAAAATAACCTCTAAAGTATTTTAATTTTTGATGATCTTTCACACATAATAAACTATTTACTTGTAAGGAGAAGTTGGAGATGACGTCAAGGAGAGTCATACGCAAAAAGAACCACTCAAAAATATTGAATAATGAAGAAGTTACAATCATTTGAACTTGATCTTAAAAATGTTGACTTTTTGGTCAATATAGTTGACTTTCGATCGTCCGAGCAATTGACTGAGCGAACTTGTGATGCAAGGCATGAAATTTGATATAAGAATTCTTGAATACATATGAAGCACCATGAAAGGCACTTGAGACCTTGGAAACCCAATCTTGCTTGAGAAAATCCAAACCCTAGTTGTGGACCTAATGTTTAGGAGGAGAATTTGTCAGATCAATTCTTGAGCCACCTTGAGCATTTGAGAAACCCTAGGAGAATATCTTGAATGTAAAAATGGGAGGGAAAATTATGGGGTACAACAACTGCCCCTGTTCAATCTTCTTAAACCTAAAGAGTTAGATTGGCATGTCCACCATTCGTGACTTGAGGGTAGAATATGATTGAACACTTAAGGGCCCAGAAATTTGCACTCGCCTGTGCATGAAGTAACATTGTTGGTTTATTATACTGGGAATGGGCTCAAGTATTCCATTTGAAGAGGTGACAGAGAGTCTTCGGAGACGGGATTAAAGATTCCATCTAAATGTAACCGTCGATAGAAGTATCAGAATGAGTCTACGCTCGACTGGATCTGAAGAATGTTTTCCAGAATGAACGTCTAGGAAAGGTGTTTGAGTAGTTGCTTGTCATGTAGATAGTCGCCCCGTCATGTTCCAGGAATTGATCTACAATCTGCTTTGTTGGTAAACTAGTCTTGTTTCGAAAATTCAAACCATTTGGTGATAAAGATAGTCGCCCTGTCCTGTTTCAGGAATTGATCTTTATCTGACCATAAAGAGAGAAAGATAGTTTCACTGTCCTGTCTCGGGAGTTAATCTTTTCTTTGCTTTGCTTTTTTTGGTAAACCCGTCCTATTTCGGGAATTTATACCATTGGTGATAAAGATAGTCTCCCCGTCCTGTTTTGGGAATTGATCTTTATCTGATCACAAAGAGAGAAATATAGTTTCCTCATCCTATTTCCGGAGTTAATCTTCGCTTGATTCATGTAGATAGTCACCCCCATCCTGTTTCGGGAATTGATCTACAATCAGTTTCCACAGATAGTTTCCCTGTCTTGTTTTAGGATTTAATCTGTCTCTGACCATACAGATAGTTGTCCTGTCTTATTTCAGGTATTAATCTGGGACCTATTGGAAAATTGTTGATGATATTCGTTTGTTTGCAGTCCTTACCTGAAAAGATAAAGAGTTAGCTGTATGTGATGTCATGATCTATGAAATTTATTGCGTAATGATGTTCTTAAAATAAATGAGATTGTGTTGTATGAAGATGCTATGACATTTGTAAATGATGTATGAACGTGAAATGACGTATTGGTAACTTCGTGTAGCATCTTTGACTTGAAAATAAATCCCTGACTGTTTTCGGGGATGAAGAATTTGTGTAATCTTCAATCTTTGTTTAGAATTTTTCCGCTGGGGATGGTTGCTTCTTTTTTGAGGAAACTCCACTGGGAAATGTTAACTTCTATTTTGGGAGAATAGTTCAGGAACATCAGTCGTTCGTCGCTCTACTGGGGAATTTAATTCTTATATACCCTGATTGGGGATAAAAGAGATGGATAACCTTTCGAGGTGTTGTTTGACTAAGTTTCTGATATGGATGTTGACTCTCCTGGGGAGGATAAAGTTAAGCAATATGGTCTGGTTCCAGATTTAGTAGCAACTCTCTGGGGATAGTGGTTCATACTGCTCTTTGCTGGAGATGGGAATCTTCTCGGTTTTTAGAGAAGTAGACTCAGAATGGGGAAACTGAACTTTGCTAGGGAAATAAACCTTGTTGGGGATATAAACCCAGTTGGAGAAATAAACCCTAAACTAGACAGAGAAATATTCTGCTGAAGAAATACTCTTGTTGAGGAAATGAGCTTTGTTGGAGAAAAGAAATCTGCAGGGGTTTTTACAGTCTTGGAAGAATAAAACTCAGTTGGGAAGAGAATATCCATAGACATTAGTAATGTCATAATCTCTGACGGAGACTCGAATTCCGTTAGGTTGGCGACATTACAAGGAAGAAGATCATATTCCTTTATTTGTTAGGGTGATTTGCTGGTGAGTATGATTAGGTTAATTCAGTCTTTCCAGGAGTATATCTTTGTTTAAAATGAGTTTGTGAAGATGACTTTGTGGGGATAATCTTGTGAGGATCTTTCTGTGGGGATACGTGGACGACTCGAGCATTATCCCGACTCCTAGAGTCTGGATAAAATGTGTATTCCTATTTTTACGCACATATTTATTTAACAGTTAATAATATTCATATGCGTATGTTCATTCAATTTTAGTCATTGGACCTTTTTTGAAAACAAAAAAGAAAAATTAATACAAAGATTTGAATTTTAAAATGGTATTTGTATTGATAATTTGCCTATAAACAGGCAATTTTTGTACAAAGAGACAAAGGTCCTAGTAAGAGGAAATTGTCGTGAAATAAAAAGAATGCAAAGTGAAAACAAGATAACAGCTATGTGGATATAATCTCGTCGAGTCTCAACTCTGCTAGTGCCCCATGTCTTCAAGCATCTCATCCCTTGATGTTGGAAGAAGTTGACTGAACTGATCAACACCATTTGAACTTAACGTTCGTAACAAAGTTGGCTGTAAGTGATCCAATGGGACATAGTCGTACGCTTTAATATCTAATTTTTTCCTGGACCGCCCTTTCGGGTTCTCAGTCCACCAGGATACCCTTTTTTGTCCAAGCCGCCTTTTCAGGTTTTCGACTTGTCGGGTGTACAATATATATATATATATATATATATATATATATATATATATATATATATATATATATATATATATATATATATATATATATATATATATATATATATATATATATATATATATATATATATATATATATATATATATATATATATATATATATATATATATATATATATATATATATATATATATATATATATATATATATATATATATATATATATATATATATATATATATATATATATGTTTTCCCGAACCCTTTTGGTTCGCCAGGACGCCCTCATTTTTTCCTAGGCCAGTCAACCTAGCAGGTCGTTTCATGCGTAGTATCTTTTGACTATGTTCGCGTTCACAATGTGCAGAAAATCTTCACCGTCCAAGGTGGTAAGTATCATAGCGCCTCCTGAAAATAACTTCTTAATTACAAATGGCCCTTCATAGGTGGGAGTCCATTTCCCCTGGGATCACCTTGTGGTAGAATGATACAATTTATTACCAAGTCACCAGCCTGATATACTCGATGCCTGATCTTCTTATTGAAGGCTTTGATCATACGCTTCTGATACATCTGACTGTGACAGACAGCCGCAAGTCTCTTCTCTTTAATCAGATTCAACTGATCCAGCCTAGTTTGAATCCACTCATCTTTGTCCAAATTTTCATCCTTCATGATTCTCAGGGAAGGAATCTGAACTTCGACAGGTAGAACAACTTCCATACCATAGACCAGAGAGAACGGGGTTGCCCTAGTTGAAGTTAGTGATGAAGTGCGATATCTATTAAGAGCAAACGGTAACATACCTTGCCATTCTTTGTAGGTCACAACCATCTTCTGGGTAATCTTCTTAATACTCTTGTTGGCGGCTTCCACTGTGCCATTCATCTTGGGTAGATACGGAGAAGAGTTGTGGTGCTTGATCTTGAACCGCGTGCAGAGTTCAGTGATCATAGTGTTGTCGAGATTAGTACCATTGTCTATAATGATTCTCTCAGTGATGCCATATCGACAGATAAGGTTATGCTTGATGAACCAGGCTGCGACATTCTTGGTAACAAAGGTGAACGAGGCTGCTTCCACCCACTTTGTAAAGTAATCGATGGCGACGAGGATAAAGTGGTGTCCCTTAGAGGTTGTGGGTTTGATTTGTCTAATCATGTTAATGCCCCACATTGCGAATGGCCAAGGAGCAGTCAAAATATTCAGAGGTACTTGAGGAACATGTACTTTATCAGCATAGATTTGGCATTTGTGACACATTCTGGAGTGGTGATGACAATCAGTTTCCGTGGTCGACCAATAGTAACCCATTCTCAAGATTTTCTTAGCCATAGTATATCCACTGGAATGAGTACCAAAGATACCTTTGTGAATATCTTCCATAATATTTTCTACTTCTTTCTTGTCCATACAACGAAGCAGAGTCGAATCATGATTGCTCTTGTATAAAATTCCATTGCTCAAGAAGAACTTAGCCGAGAACCTCTGTAGGAATTTCATGTCATTGATTGATGTCTGTGATACGGTGGCAGAACCGACTATTATATGCTGGTTTTTGCGTTTTTGTTTGCAAATGTCGCGGTAAGAAAGAGTCGCCACCGACTTTTCTTTTATCCAACAAAGGAAAGGGTGAAAAGAACAGAAAAGACCTTTTTCGAGAGTTTTCTGAGTAAGGGGGTAGATTATGGAAAGGGAAGGTGTTAGCACCTTTTCCATCCGTAGTTTTCTATAGGCTCTTAGAGGTTTGCTCATTTTTCAAGATGCTTTTGTGCTTTGTGTTTGAAAATGTTTTGAAAACGCCTTAGTACGGCAAACTTTGTAATGTTTCTCGGGATAGTGGAGAAAATATATAAAGTGTTTTGAAATGTCTTTTGAAAAGTAGTTTTTGTGTAAGTGCAAAAATGTTTGAGCAAACTTCTAACAGCTATCTACTTTTATACTCGAAAAGGTTATTCTTTTCCTCTTTTACTTTAGACAATACTATCCTACTATTAGTGAGTAGGTAGCCTTGTCGTTGGATGTTAAGGGATAATCGAAAAGACGTTACAGTCACGAAGGCAACTTGTGGAGATGCTTTAGCAATTCTGTTTTAGGGACTAGATCATTTACCGAGAAGGCAACTGTAGGGTCATCGAGGGACTATGATCTTTTGATTTATGGGTCTTTGCTAAAGCATTCCTGCCCCATGACTGTTTTATTGAAGGCAACCAAAGTGGGCGTACCTTAGAGGTGTATATGTGCAAGTGTGTTATGTTCAATTATTTTTTGTCTTTTTGATAAATTTGCTAACATTTGATTATTAGTCTTTGTCATACAAACCTAATTACTAACAGTTAATATAATGCATAATATTAAAATGCAGGAATTTAAATCTATGCTATTACAATGCTTCGGGGAGGGGATTTACATTATACAAGGATAAAGGGGGATAAAGCAGTAAACATCCTAATTTTTATCTATTACACCCAATAAAAAGATACAATAATAGTAAAAATACGGAATTAAATAAGCGCGCGCTAAGTTGAAAACACGTCTGAAAATGTAAAAAAGAAAATCTTTTTGTTGTTTTTGGTATAAAAGAAAATAAAGCCTAAGTATATTTAATTTTAATTTTAAGAAAAAGATTTTAAAATAATTAATTAATTTATTTACAGAATTAACTTAATTAGAAAAAATACTAGCCTAATGTCTTTTTTGTGATTTTTGATTTATGGTTAATTTAAATTTTAAAAAAAAGGTCAATAAAGAAATGAAAAAAAATACAAAGGGGAGCACCCTTCGATTACAGGGAGAGATGGATATCCTTCGATCCAGTGAGAGGAGTTGTCCTTCGATCTAGAGGAAGTTGGCTTTCGAACGTGGCTTCCTACCTAGAGGAAGAAATGTGGCCTTTGATCCAGAGGAAGTTGGCTTTCGAAGGTGGCTTCTGATCCAGAAAAAGAAAGGTGGCCTTAAATCCAACGAAGAATGGTTGTTTTTCGACCCAGGAGCATTGTTGAAAGGGCCTGATGGATCACCTGTGAGGGTACTGAATCTGCAAAGATATTGTGAAATAAAACACAGGACCTGGGTATCGAAACCCAGGTCCTTCGATCCTGCGCACGCTGGGTCTTTTCAGGCTATATCTGCAGCAAGTGTTAGCAAACAAAAAACATGACCTGGGTGCCAAACCCAAGCTATTTGATTCTGTCTAGAATGAAAAATAGAATGAAACAACAAATATGGATGTGTTATGTAAATACGAAGTTTGACATTTTACCCTCTCTTACCAGAAGCTGGAACCTTCGATTTGGCACTTTTTGGATGTGGGTACCTTCGATCTGGGATTTCTGGGCGTGGATACTTTTGTTGAAGGGTTGCTTTGGCTTGGATTACTTATGAAAATTTTGACAACCTTTGGTGGGTTTGTGGGCAGCGTATCTCTAATCTCCTCTTTTTCGTCCCTTTTTTCTTGCAAGCATGCTGCTTATATAGAGTATGAGGGAGGGGACAAGAGAAGTAATGTTTGTAACAACCATTTGAATGCCATGAATAACAATATGTAACCTTGGCCAAAGTTAAGGGATTTTGTCTATTTTTTGAATTTTGCATAAATGTGGACATACTGGCCTTCAAATGCTCTCTTTCGAATGGGCTGATGGCCTCTTTTAAATGGCCCTAATTCAGCTCCTTCGAACGGATCTGATTCATTTCCTTTGAATAGGTCTGATTAGTTCATTCTAATAGTTTTGGGTTCTGATTCGAAGTGTTCAGAACTTCTCTCTGCCTTAGTATGCCAATTGAAGGACACTTCACTCTGATATTCCAATCGAAGGAAGCTCTGATGCTCCAAATTGAAAGAAGCTCTGATGCTCTAAATCGAAGGAAACTCCGATGCTCCAATAAAAAGAACCTCTGATGCTCCAATCGAAGGAACCTATGATGCTCCAAATCGAAGGAAGCTATGCTGCTCCAGTTGAAAGAACCTCTGATGCTCCAATCGAAGGAAGCTTTAATTCTCCAATCAAAGGAAGCTCTGATGCTCCAAATAGAAGGAACCTCTGATACTCCAAATTGAAGGAAGCTCGGATGCTCCAAATCGAAGGAACCTCTGATGCTCCAAATTGAAGGAAGTTCTTATGCTCCCAATCGAAGGAAGCTCTGATGCTCCAATCAAAGGAACCTTTAGGAATGCCAATCGAAGGGAACTTGAAAACACTACTCACAAATTTTCCTTTTCCTTAGGCAAGGGTTTATGACCAACCATGTAGGGGAAGACCTTGGAAAACATGAGAGGGCAAATTTTGGGGTACAACAATTGCCCCTGTTCAATCTTCTTAAACCTGAAGATATAGATTGGCTTGTTTGCCTTTCGTGATCTGAAGGTGGAAGATGATTGAACAATAGAGTACCCAGAAACTTGCACTCGTCTAAAGTGATACTGTTGGTGAATAATACCAGGAATGGGCTTACAGATGCCATTTGGAAAAGGTGACAGGAGACTGTCGGAGATGGGCTTAAAGATGCCATCCACAGAACATGATGGAGAGTCGCCAGAGATGGGCTTAAAGATGCCATCCAAAACAATGTTGACTTCATGAGATATCCCTTTGTGGGAATTCCTGCTCTTACTGTTAAAGAGGACGCTGCTGAGGAATGTTGGTCTCTGTCTTGGAACATAGAGTTTTATGAGCTTCAGTTGTTCGTTACTTTACGGGGGAGTCATCACTTGATTGAAGAGACGGAAGTGAACTACTATCTGGTCAGGATCCAGGCTTTATAGTGGCTTGCTAAGGATAATAAGGCTAACTGTTATCTGGTCGTGCTCTAGGCTTCACAGCGACTTACTAGGGAGATGAGATTAAACAGTTATCTGCTCAGGATCCAGGCTTCACAATGTATTGAATTGATTGACTATTATCCGGTCAGATTCCGGGCTTCATCGCTTCTTTAACTAGAATAAAAATCGTAGTATCGATTTGACTGAACCAGAGAAAGGTCTCGAGTTGTCTTCAACTGGGATAGAAATCTTAGTATCGATTTGACTGAACCAGGGGAAGGCCTCGAATATCTTCAACTGGAATAGAAATCAGAGAGATCTTAGTGTCGTTCTGACTGAACTAGAGAAGGTCTTTAATTAACTTTTATTAGAATGGAAATCAGAAGGATCTTAGGGTCGATTCAACTGAACCAGCCAAAAGTCTTGGAATATCTTCAACTGGAATAGAAATCAGAGAGATCTTAGTGTCGATCTGATTGAGCTAGAGAAGGTCTTTAATTAACTTTGACTGGAATGGAAATCAGAAGAATCTTAGGGTCGGTTCAACTGAACCAGACAAAAGTCTTGGAATATCTTCAACTGGAATTGAAATCAGAGAGATCTTAGCGTCGATCTGACTGAACCAAAGAAGGTCTTGGATTAACTTTGACTGGAATTAAAATCAGAAGAAACTTAGGGTCGATTCAACTGAACCAGACAAAAGTCTTGGTATATCTTCAACTGGAATAAGAATCAAAGAGATCTTAGTGGCGATCTGACTGAACCAGAGGAGGTCTTGTGAGGGCATCTTTCTGAAGAAGATCCATAAATAACCCTTTGTTATATGTGGCTTTTGAGAAGATTACCAGGTCACATAAGTAGTCAATCGTGTTTGTTGATTTGATCTTTCCCTGAAATAGGTAAAGAATTAGTCATATGCAATGTCATAATGTATGAAATGCATTGCGATGATGTTCTCAAAATAAATGGGATTATGTTGTATGCGATGTGTATGTGCATGCCATGATGTATGAATATGGGATGCTATTGCGATACTTTCTAGTCTGGGAAAGTAAATCCCTGACAACTGTTGGAGAATATAAGGAGGCTGAATCCTTCATTTCCATTGGGTATGATGAATAGAGATGATTCGCTGAGGATTGACTCTGCTTGAGAATAAATATGTGGAGGGAGGATGCTTTGTTGGAAAATCTTACTGATGTAGAGGTATAGACTCTGTTGGGGAATGAACTTCCGCAGTTTGTGAAATAAACTCTACCCAGGAGTAGGTTATAAACTGTTTAAGATTATAAAAGTCGGCTGGGGAAGGCAGATTTCAGCTCTCTGAAGGAACTTTGCTGGAGAAAGTAATTCCTACTTGGGGAAGAAGAGACTAAAACTTTGGTTGTTTTTACTATGTGGGGAACATAGACGTCACTAGGACGTATGCTGAGGATACAACGATGACTTCGAATCAGGATATTTCTGCCCCTGTACCTGCTGGAGAAAGTACTTGCGGAGATTTTGTGGATGGATCTATGTCGTGATTGTACTTGAACATGTATTGAATGAGTGTCAGAATGACATCTGTATTTGGATCATATCTTCACTATACTTGAAACATGTGTTGAATGAGTGCCAGAATGACATCAGTCTCTGAATCGTATCTGAAATGTACTTGAAACATGTGTTAAATAAGTTTCAGAATGAAATCCGTCTCTGGATCGTATCTGCACTATACTTGAAACATGTGTTGAATGAGTGTCAGAATGACATTCATCTCTGTATCGTTTCTGCACTGTACTTAGAATATGGTCTGAATAAGTTTCAGGATGACATCCGTCTCTGAATCGTACCTGGACTGTTGCTAGAAGATAATATGGAATAAGTATCAGGATGACATCCATTTTTGGATCGTACTTGAACCGTTTCTAGATGAGAATCTGAAATAAGTGTCAGGATGACATCCGTATTTGGATCGTACCTGAATCGTTTTTAGATGAGAATCTAGAGTAAGTGTCAGGATGACATCCATCTTTGGATCGTACTTGAACCGTTTCTAGATGAGAATCTGGAGTAAGTGTCAGGATGAAATCCGTCTTTGGATCGTACCTAAACCGTTTCTAGATGAGAATCTGGAAGGAGTGTCAAGATGACATCCGTATTTGGATCGTACTTGAACCGTTTCTAGATGAGAATCTAGAGTAAGTGTCAGGATGACATCTGTATTTGTATCGTACCTGAATTGTTTCTAGATGAGAATCTGGAGTAAGTGTCAGGATGACATTCGTAGTTGGATCGTACCTGAACCGTTTCTAGATGAGAATTTGGAGTAAGTTTCAGGATTACATCCGTATTTGGATTGCACCTGAACTGTTTCTAGATGAGAATCTGGAGTAAGTGTCAGGATGACATCCGTCTTTGGATCGTACCTGAACAGTTTCTAGATGATAATCTTCTTTATTCAGAATGTTTCTGTTGGGGAATGGAAACTTTGTAATCTGCTTGGGGAATCCCGAGAAGCTTGGAGAATTCATTGGGGAATTTTTGTTAGAGCAGTAATTTGGAGATTTTTCTCTGCCGAGGGTATGAGAACACCTGACATCAATAAGTTGTAAGCTGAGAATATGGCGGTGACCTTGTTGTAGAATGCCCCTGTCTCGATACCTGTTGTAGAAAATATCAACTGAGGATTTTGTAGATGGTTTGACTGTTATCCCAACTCTTGGAGTCCTTGGGGAATGTAGATCATGGTAATAAACCTTCTACTGATTAGACAAGTGACGATATGACGAGACGTAGTCGTACGCTTTAATCCCTAACTTTTTCCTGGACTGTCTTTTCATATTTTCAGTCCACCGGGATATCCTTTTTTTGCTCAATCCGCCTTTTCAGGTTTTCGACTTGCCGGATGTACAAATTTTTTGTTTTTATCCCTAATTTTTTCCTGAAACCTTTTGGTTTGCCGGGATGCCCTTATTTTTGCCTAGGCCAGTTAACCTAACAGGTCTTTGTTCAATCATAGTATTTTCTGACTATGTCCATGTTCACCGGGTACAGAGAATTGTCAGTGTCTATAGTAGTAAGTGTTGCCACACTGTTAGGAGATGTTTGTTTGATCGTACAGGATTCGTTGCTGGAATTTATGTCCAATACCCCAAGTGATTCAGATGAAGATCTGCCCCTGGCTATTTGGAATTTTTGAGAGATTCCTTGAACCTTGACTTGACTGCCCCAGATCAGCTGGACATTATGCTATGCCCCTTGATTATGAAAGGCCTATCACTGGAATGTCTTTCCAGCTGAGGTGAATCTGCTCATTGAGAGGATTTCTGTTCATTGAATATTCGTCTGTGATTTCTCTACTATTTGAACAATTAACCATATGCAAACAATTTCATTTAAAGAATGCAAAGCTTATGTCTGTCTTGAAATTTTTTGAAAATGCGTTTTTTGTAGTAAAATTTTTTTTTCAAGAATGTGATATCAACTCGGGATTTATAGCAAGTCCTACAAGAGTCAGGATACCTTTTGTAACAGTATGCTTCCGAACTAACCTATGTTTCAGTTAGTACTTTTAAGGGTTATAACGTGGCCTGGTTCATGGTTCAAGAAACAAAGGATAAAGGCTCAAATTTTATTTGTACCCAACCCGTTCTTCGTGATGTTCTTCAATCCTATGCTCAGCTAATTGTGCGTTCAGATCCCAATTGAGTCTGGAATCTTGTCCTTGATGTTCCAGTGATGGTTCAAATACTGAAAGTTTATTTTATAGAGGCAGTCATTTTTGTAATCTTCTTTTTGTCTAGGATTTTTAGTAACCTCTTTTTTTGTTTTCGTTATGCCTGTTTTTTTCCTGAACTATTTCTTTTGTGATTACAGCCAGCGGGATGCCCCCGTTTTTCTTAAGTCTCCTTCATAGGTTTTGACTTAACGGGCTTTTCTTTTGAAAAATAATGGCTGCCTGCTTTGATGATTATGCGGAACCATCACCATCTTTTGGAATATATCTTCTACACTATTCGTCGTGTATGAAGGATGAGCTTGCGACTGAATGCGCCTCTGAATTAACTGAGAAAACTACCCTACCCCAGGTTATGATTAAGGGTTTTAATTTGTGTGAAAAGAAAAAATCCTACTTCTTTGGCTCAAAGGGGTTTACTAGGGATTATCTTCCTTATAACTCCACTGTTTTGGATTTGAAACATTGCCTGTACATCGTTAGCAAGGTCTATTCAAAAGCACACTGTGTGAGATTGTGGTATCGTTTTCGTCATCCTCCATCTAAAGGCTTATAGCTTTTTAATCGAGAGTCGAGTATCACGTAAAGATAGCAAGAAAATAGTTTAAGTAAAATGACAATGAAATCATTCAAGACAAACATATGTGATGCATTAATGGGAAAACCAAAGTTCGGCATAACAGTAATTGTTTGAACAACAAATTAAATTACAAATGAAAAATAAAAAATGAACGGGATGTTCTCAATGATTTGGCCTAGGAGCATTGATCACTTTGTGAGTATCTGGAGGGTCGAATTCAATCTCTTTGGTGTCAATCATATCCTTAATTTTGTTCTTCAGAGCCCATCAACCATTTGTATCATGTCCAGGACTATCAGAATGGTATGCACACCTTTCGTCGGTGTGGTAACTAGGAACAGAAGTATTGGGATTTCGCAGAGGAGCCTTTAACGTAATAAATCCTGCTTTTAACATGTGTTGTAACGCTTGAGCTAGTGACATGTTGATTCTGGTGAATTGTCACTTAGGTATGACCTATATATGCTGGTTTCCCCGTTGGTGTCGTTGCATAGGTGTAGAGTTAGAGACCGGTATTGGCCCCACAGATTGATTGTGGTCGTCGGCCTTATTGTGACCCTTCTGGCCATACACATCATTGGCTTCCCACTTACCAGCAAATGGCTTATTCTCAGCATTAGAAGATGTAGCCATCGGGATCTTCCCACTCTTGATACCACTTTCGATCCTTTCTCTAGTCAGAACCATTTCTGTGAACCCGGATGAGGAACTCCCAATCAACAAATTGAAGAATGGGCCTATCAGAGTGCCCACAAACATGTCCACCATTTCCCGATCAATCAGAGGAGGTTGAACCCTGCCAGCTAGATCCCTCCATTTATGCGCATATTCTTTGAACCCTTCGCTAGAACCCATAGACATGCTTTGAGTTGTGTACGAGTTGAAGCGAGGTCAACATTGTATTGGTACTGCTTTTAGAAAGCAATAGCCAAGTCTTCCCAAGTATGAATGTATGTTCTTTCTAGCTGGTAGAATCACTCTAGTTGCGTGCCAGCTAAACTTTCTTGGAAGAAATGGACCCATAACTTCTGGTTAGCAGTGTGAGGCTGGATCTTCCTGACATAGGACCTTAAGTGCAGCTTAGGGCAGGAGACACCGTCATACTTTGTGAAGATATGGACCTTGAACTTAGGTAGGATGACCACCCCTGAAACCAAACCTAATTATTCAAAATCCAGATTGGGCACCCTTTGGATCTCTATGGCATTGAGCCAATCCTCCAGTCGTTTGTATTTATCGTCAGCAGGAGGATATTGCTCCTCAGAATAATCAAGATCATCTTCTTCAGATGCTGGATTGTTGTCTCCTTCATCTGATTCCTCTTCCTCTTCCTCTTGATTATCCCCTCCCTTTGATGGGGTTGCGAAATCTAGATATCGGTTAGTTGGTCTTCTTCTTCCCACACTCAAAACACGAACTGGTTTCTTTGCCCTCTTAGCCTTCTTTTTGACGATCAGAGCTTTCATGTCTTCTTGCCCCTGGGTCAGAGTCAGGAACATTTGTTGGAACTGAGTATTTTGAGCCTGAAGGTCTTTGATTGTTTGTTCAAGATCCATTTCTTTACTTGCTGAAATAAACAACGAATAAGATGAGAACCCTGCTTTGAAACCCGTTTATGCAATAACATGTATGATATGCGTATGCAATGTTTTCAAGGACTCGCGGGGTAAATAAGAAGATGTCAGCAATTGAAATTTGTAGCTTTGAAGAACTTCGTATTGTTGAGTGTCCATATACGAGAATCAAGCTCACCATATCAAGTGGGTCATAGCCATTGACTCAAATTATCGTGTTTTGATCTTTTGACAGCATCGACCAGAGGAAAATAAACCCCCTTTCCCTTGCTAGACGTATGGTTCATCATAACCTGCATCACAGGCCCTTGATATCCTTGAAATGGTTAAGTAAATGCTATGGTATGATGCTATGATGTGCATGTTATGCATCAAGCAAAAATGCAGGGTGATGAAGACAAGTATGTCTCGCAAGAAAACCAGTTTATTAGATAATGAATGTAAAAAAATCCTACAAGGAAATCACTTCGTTAGATAAAAACCCAGTAAGTAGCTCAAGTTGAAAGCAAACAAATCACACAACAAGCCTTAGGTTTAGGCTTGCATGAGGTTTGTAGGTAAGTAACCTCTTGAATGTTAGTTGGCTCAACCTATCCTAGTAAAGAGTAATCGGGTTCTAAGGGATCTCAATATCACTGACCTTCCCTTCAGAAATTATTTCAGCTCCGCACCAAAGTATTGCAGCCAAAAAATCCTGAAAGTCCAGCCTCAATGAGTGTAATATCGAGTATCAACCAATCTTCGGTCGGAACCAAATCCGGTTATCTCACTACTTCCTAATGTCTAGGATGAGTCAATTAAAGGTTCTAAAGGTCAGTTAGCGCTTAGTGACACTATGAGGAAGCCTAATGTTATCCTTAAATTACTCAAGGAACATTAGTACAATCCAAAGTATCGCACTAACGTAGCCACCACTTTGTCAGTATCGGTCTACACCGTACAACCTCCATGATTTATTTCTACTTACCTAATAAGGTGCCCCAGATCCGGGTGAAGGATAATTTAGTAACAACCCAAGAAACCCTCAAAGATAAAGCAAACAAAACACACAATGTAGTTAAATAATGAACTCACTCTAAGGTAACCCCACTTTTTATTTCAATCCCCAACAGAGTCTCCAGTTCTGTGATACGGTGGCAGAACCGACTGTTATATACTGGTTTTTGCGTTTGTGTTTGCAAATGTCGCGGTAAGCAAGAGTCGCCACCGAATTTTCTTTTATCCAACAAAGGAAAGGGTGAAAAGAACAGAAAAAACCTTTTTCAAGAGTTTTCTGAGTAAGGGGGGTAGATTATGGAAAGGGAAGGTGTTAGCATCCTTCCCATCCGTAGTTTTCTACGAGCTCTTAGAGGTTTACTCATTTTTCAAGATGCTTTTGTGCTTTGTGTTTGAAAATGTTTTGAAAACGCCTTAGTACGGCGAACTTTGTATTGTTTCTCGGGATAGTAGAGAAAATATATAAAGTGTTTTAAAATGTATTTTGAAAAGTAGTTTTTGTGTAAGTGCAAAAATGTTTGAGAAAACTTCTAACAACTATATACTTTTATACTCGAAAAGGTTGTTATTTTCCTCTTTTACTTTAGATAATACTATCCTACTATTAGTGAGTAGGTAGCCTTGTCGTTGGATGTTGAGGGATAATCGAAGGGACTTTACAGTCACGAAGACAACTTGTGGAGACGCTTTAGAAATTCTATTTTAGGGACTAGATCATTTACCGAGAAGGCAATTGTAGGGTCATCGAGGGACTATGATATTTTGATTTATGGGTCTTTACTAAAGAATTCCTGCCCCATGATTGTTTTATTGAAGGCAACCAAAGTGGGCGTACCTTAGAGGTGTATATGTGCAAGTGTGTTATGTTCAATTATTTTTTGTCTTTTTGTTAAATTTGCTAACATTTGATTATTAGTCTTTGTCATACAAACCTAATCACTAACAGTTAATATATTTCATAATATTAAAACGCAGGAATTTAAATCTACGCTATTACAATGCTTAGGGTAAGGGATTTACATTATACAAGGATAAAGTAGTAAATATCCTAATTTTTATCTATTACACCCAGTAAACAGATACAATAATAGTAAAAATACGAAATTAAATAAATGCGCGCAAAGTTGAAAACACGTCTGAAAATGTAAAAAAGAAAATCTTTTTGTTGTTTTTGGTATAAAAGAAAATAAAGCCTAAGCCTATTTAGTTTTAATTTTAAGCATAAGATGTTAAAATAATTAATTTATTTATTTACAGAATTAACTTAATTAGAAAAAATACTATCCTAATGTCTTTTTTGTGGTTTTTGATTTAAGGTTAATTTAAATAAATAAAAAAGGTCAATAAAGAAATGAAAAAAAAAAATACAAAGGGGGGAACCCTTCGATTGCAGGGAGAAATGGATATCCTTCAATCCAATGAGAGCAGTTGTCCTTCGATCCAGAGGAATTTGGCTTTCAAAGGTGGCTTCTGCTCCAGAGGAAGAAAGGTGGCCTTCGATCCAACGAAAAATGGTTGTTTTTCGACATGGAAGTGTAGTTGAAAGGGCCTGATGGATCACCTGTGAGGGTACTGAATCTGCAAAGATATTGTGAAATAAAACGCAGGACTGGGGTATCTAAACCCAGGTCCTTCGATCCTGCACGCGCTGGTCTTTTCAGGCTATATCTGCAGCAAGTGTTAGCAAACGAAAAACATGACCTGGGT
Organism: Vicia faba; assembly: GCA_948472305.1. NCBI lineage: Eukaryota > Viridiplantae > Streptophyta > Magnoliopsida > Fabales > Fabaceae > Vicia > Vicia faba. The sequence goes on along the minus strand of OX451740.1, from coordinate 857,202,815 downwards.
GCCAAACCCAAGCTCTTTATTTCTGTCTAGAATGACAAATCGAATGAAACAACAAATATGGATGTGTTATGTAAATACGAAGTTTGACATTTTCCCCTCTCTTACCAGTAGTTGGAACTTTCGATTTGGTACTTTCTTGATGTGGGTGCCTTCGATCTGGGATTTCTGGGCGTGGATACTTTTGTTGAATGGTTGCTTTGCCTTGTATTACTTAAGAAAATTTTGACAACCTTTGGTGGGTTTGTGGGCTGCGTATCTCTAATCTCCTCTTTTTCATCCCTTTTTGCTTGCAAGCATGTTGCTTATATAGAGTAGGAGGGAGGGGACAAGAGAAGTAATGTTTGTAACAACCATTTGAATGCCATGAATACCAATATGTAACATTGGCCAAAGTTAAGGGATTTCGTCTATTTTTTGAATTTGGCATAAATGTGGACATACTGGCCTTCAAATGCTCTCTTTTGAATGGGATGATGGCCTATTTCGAATGACCCTGATTCAGCTCCTTCGAACGGCTCTGATTCATTTCCTTTGAATGGGTCTGATTCTGTTCATTCGAATGGTTCTGGGTTCTCATTCCAAGTGTTCAGAACTTCCCTCTGCCTTAGTATGTCAATTAAAAGACACTTCGCTCTGATGTTCCAATCGATGGAAGCTCTGATGCTCCAAATCGAAAGAAGCTCTGATGCTCCAAATCGAAGGAAACTCTGATGCTCCAATCGAAAGAACCTCTAATGCTCCAATCGAAGGAACCTCTGATGATCCAAATCGAAGGAAGCTCTGATGCTCCAGTCGAAAGAACCTCTGTTGCTCTAATAGAAGGAAGCTCTAATGCTCCAATCTAAGGAAGCTCTGATGCTCCAAATCAAAGGAACCTCTGATACTCCAAATCGAAGGAAGCTCTGATGCTCCAAATTGAAGGAACCTCTGATGCTCCAAATTAAAGGAAGTTATGATGCTCTCAATCGAAGGAAGCTCTGATGCTCCAATTGAAGGAGCCTTTAGGAATGCCAATCGAAGGATCCTGTTGCAAGGCCAATCGAAAGGCTTTGCTGAAATGCCAATTGAAGGGCATTTTGGAGATGCCAATCGAAGGGAACTTGAAAACACTACTCACAAATTTTCCTTTTCCTTAGGCAAGGGTTTGTGACCAACCATGTAGGGGAAGACCTTGGAAAACATGAGAGGGAAAATTTTAGGGTACAACAATGCCCCTTCAGGGTATTTTTGAGCTTCAAGGTACCTTTTCACTTCATGAAACCAAGGTTTTTCTTCTACTCCATCGGTGTCAATTTAATAGCAGTGTTTCGGACCATCTAATCTTTCAATTGTAATTCTGGGAGACTCATTGTCCCATCTGACCTTGAACATGGACTACATGGTAGCCAATGTGTCTGCCAACTGATTCTCTTCTCTTGGGATATGCTCAAAAGCAATCTCTTCGAAATACAGAATCAAGGTTAGCACATGTTCCTGGTAGGGGATAAGATTCAGATGCTTCGTATCCCATTCTCCCTTGACCTAACTGATCACCAGAGCTGAGTCTCCATATATGCTCAAGAATTTGATTCTTAGGTTAATAGCAGCTTTATTACCCATGATGCATGCTTCATATTCGGCCATATTATTGGTTCAATTAAAGCAATGTCTGGTAGTGAAGGGCGTATGACTACCCTGAGGAGAGATAATTACAGCACCGATTCTGTTTGCGAGTGTGTTGGAAGCTCCATTGAAAACCATAGTCCATCAGAATCCTGGCTCAGGTTCTTCATACGGTCCAGGTTCTTCATAATCTGTAACTAGCATAATGTTTTCGTCCGGGAATTCGAAATTCATAGACTGATAGTCGTCTACAGCTTGATGCACCAAATGATCTGCCAATACACTTCCTTTATTTGCTTTTGAGTGGTGTACTGAATGTCGTATTCTATTAAGACCATTTGCCATTGGGCTATTCTTCTGGAGAGAGCTGGCTTCTCAAATATGTATTTGATGGGATCCATTTTAGAGATCAATAAAGTAGTATGAGTCAACATATATTGTCTTAGTCGGTGAGCAGTCCATGACAAAGCGTAGAAAGTTTTCTCAAGCAATGAATATCTTGTTTCACCGTTGGTAAACTTTTTGCTAAGGTAGTATATTACATGCTCTTTTCGACCAGACTCGTCATGCTGGCCTAGTACACACCCAATTGAATTCTCTAGCACTGTTAGGCACATGATTAGAGGTCTTCCTTCAACTGGTGGCATCAAAATTGGAGGTTCTTGTAAGTACTCTATAATTTTATCAAAATCTATTTGACAGTCGTCGTTGCACTTTACTACTTGATCTTTTTTCAGCAGTTTGAAGATTGGCTCACAGGTAGCAGTCAAATGAGAAATGAATCGGGTCGTGTAATTCAGTTGTCCTAAGAAACCTCTGACTTCCTTCTCAGTACGGGGAGCCGAAATTTCTTGAATAGATTTAACTTTTGCGGGATCAACTTCAATACCTTTACCACTACAATGAAACCTAGGAGTTTACTGGATCTCACCCCAAAAGTGCACTTGTTTGGATTTAACCTTAGCTTGTACTTCTTTAGTCTTTCAAACAATTTATGCAGATGATCGAGATGCTCTTCTTCAGTCTATGACCTTGCTATCATATCGTCGATGTAGACCTCTATCTCGTGATGAATCATGTCATGGAATAAATCTATCATGGCACGCTGATAAGTTGCCCCAGCGTCCTCAACCCAAAAGGCATAACCTTATAGAAGAAAGTGCCCCACCGTGTGATAAAAGTTGTTTTCTCCATGTCTTCGGGCACCATCTTGATCTGATTATAACCCGAGAAACCATCCATGAAAGAGAATACCTTGTGTTGAGTGGTGTTGTCGATAAAAATATCAATAGGTGGAAGTGGGAGGTCATCTTCGTGGCTTGCCTTACTCAAATCCCTGTAGTCTACACACATACGCACCTTGCCGTATTTCTTTGGTACCAAAACAACATTTGAAACCCATTGAGGATATGACATCACGCTAAGAATCCTACGTTGAATTTTTTCATAACCTCGGCTTTGATCTTCTTTGACATCTCAGAACGCATGCGACGGACTTTCTGTTTAATCAGAGAACAACCCTCTTACATTGGCAGACAATGAACCACAATTTCAGTGTCGAGCCCTAGCATGTCTTCCTATGACCAAGAAAAGACCTTAACATAGTCATGTAACATCTGAATTAAACTTTTCTTGACACTGCTTTCTAAGTTGGCGGCAATCTTGACCTCTTTTCTGTCTATCTAAAAACCCAAGTTTACCATTTCGATCAGCTCTTTGTGCGGTTGGATAACCTTTTCTTCTTGTATTAAAAGTTTCGCAATTTTTCCAGGTATTTCACAATCTTCCTCACCTTTGTCCTCGGATTGGTAGATTGGATTTTCAAAGTCATAAACGACAATAACATGACCGTTATCAAAGAGATCCACAGTGGATGTGGATCTGCAATGTAGGGTATGGGTGTGTGTAAGAACACATAGCTATTCGAAAGTGCAATAAAGTAAAAGAAAGACAGAGAGCACAAATTTTGAATGCAAAATGTCCAATGTTTCTATTAAATGAAAATATGACATATGAAATGTCAACGGTTAACAAATGAACCATTGTGCCCCGGGCAAGACACAAGGTTTAAAGTCACTGTTTTAAAAGAAATTAAATAACCAAACTTCATAAAGTAATAAAACAGAAATAACTATTACTCCTGACTAAAGGAGATAGAGATAATGTATTCCGCCTTCCAGTTGCTGAGTCTGTTGCCAATGGTAGGAAAGATCCAGCTGTCAAATGTCACAATCATTGTTAGTGTCTTTTATAGTGTTGACTCTGTTGTTGCTGATACGGAACAGAGGTCTTCCAGCACGAGCGCGACAAGTAGCCCTTTGACCTTCTGCAGTAAAGCCCAAACCAAACTTATCAAATTTATAGGGGATATTAGGAAGATGACCCCAAATAGTGCAACCACCTTCTTCTATAGTAGCTTTGGCATCCTTCAAGGAAGCCATCTTGTGCGGCACCCTGGTAGTCTTTGGAATGGCAGAAACATATTTAATAGCAGCAGGGGAAATCACTTCAAAAGTTTAACAGGGACTCTCGATGAATTCCCCGTCCATCTCTATGTACCAGAATGAATTCAGATGGCTGGCCATGTACTCCTCTTCTCCGCAGACAATAACAACCTTTCCTTTTACAGGATACTTTAATTTCTGGTGCAATATGGAGGTAACAGCGCCTGCCTCATTGATCCTGGGGTGTCAAAATAGACAAGAAAAAGTTGGACGGATGTCCATTACATAGAAGGTGGATTCAAAGATCTGTGAACCCACTTTGATCGGGAGGTCCACTTCTCCATGTACCATTCTTTTTGATCCATCAAAGGCTCGAACCATAATGTCGTTGGGTTTCAGCACAAACCCTTCACAATCCAGTCTGTCAAGAGCGCCTTTTAGAAGAACATTCAGTGAAGAGCCAGTATCAATCAAAACATGAGCCAACGTAGTTCCCCTGCATTCAATGTAGTCATACAGGGCCCTATTATGATTTCTCCCCTCCGGATTCAAGTCAACATCAGAGAAGCCTAATCCATTATCAGTTGTTAAACTAGCCACATAACTTCCAAATTGATCAGCCGAAATCTCTTGCGGTATGTGAGCAGTCTTTAAAAATTTTACTAAAGCTTGTGCGTGGGCTTCAGGATACAATAGTAAAGATAACATAGAGATTTTGACGGGGTCTGCCCCAGCTGTTCAATAATTTTATAATCACGTTTGCGAATGATATTCAAAACCTCTTCCAACTCTTGTCCGAAGGTGTCCTCGACCATGGTTTCTTTAGGTTCCTCCGTCTGGGCAGGCTCTATCATTGGCTCTTTACCCCAAGCCTCGGTAGATGACTTAGTAACTATTATATGAACAAGTGTAGTAACATTCTTCAGAGAGATTTCCAGGGAGAAAATCCTTATTTTTCTAGTAACTTTGCTAGTACCTACAATATTGTTAACATTGGGATCAACATCTTCAGCATCTTCTTCAAACCATTATTGTTTGACGCCATGGTAGTAGACGTCGGATCCATAGTTCCATGGAATAGCCTTTTCCGAGGAATATGGGATGGGTCCAGGTGTTGTAATGATCAAGGGAGAAACTTTTGGATTGGCGATAATCCTTACAGGACCTTTGGAAGTGATTCTGAAAGGAGTACCAGATACGATAGACAAATCTTGGCACAAATTCTCAGCATACGGAACTTTCTCAATCAAAATTACATGCTCATCCATCAAGCATTGGACGCCTTCCTTTAGTAACCCGTAGCCATTGGGTTGAACTGCATAGCAATAACATTCTTTAACACAACCCGAAAATAAACTGGCTTGTAACAAATTCTTTATGATTATTGAGAAGGGAGTAACCACATCACCTACAGTGGTAACATACAGAACATCTTCAATAGCACTTACGCCTTTGTCATGCTTCGACATAGGTACAATAATCACGGTTGGCGTCTCCGGAGGATCAAACTCAATTTCCTTGTTATCAATCATGTCGTGAATTTTGTTTTTCAGGGCCCAACAGTTGTTGGTGTTCTGCCAAGGACTATTAGAATGATGGGCACACTTCGCGTTCAGATTTTACTTAGGAGAGGATGTGTTGGGATTATGAGGAGGATCCCGTAGTGTTAACAATTATGCTTTCAATAAATGATGTAATGCCTGAGATAATGGCATACTAATCATGGTGAACTACCTTCTCAGGGTGTCTGACCTACGTTGATTGCCCTATTATTGTTGTTGAACATGCGCTGGATTAGAGATCGACACCGCTCCCACAGACCGATGGTGGTCATTTCTACTACGACTCTTCTGGCCATAGACAATATTAGCCTATTTTTTACAACCGAATGGCTTCTTCATAGCATTAGAAGTTGCAACCACTAGAATCTTCCCACTCTTAATACCACTTTCAACTCTTTCTCGTGTCAGTATCAGCTCAGTAAAACCAGCTGAAGAACTCGCAATTAGTAGATTAAATAATGGGTCTGTTAAAGTGCCCATGAACATATCAACCAATTCCCGGTCAGACAAGGGAGGTTTCACCCTTCCAGCTAAATCCCTCCATTTTTGTGCATACTCATTGAACCCTTCGTTCGAGCCCATGGGCATGTTTCACAATTGTACACGAGTCGGTGCAAGGTCGGCATTATATTGATATTTCTTGTAAAAAGCAGAAACCAAGTCTTGCCATGTGTGAATGTTGGTTCCTTCCAGCTGATAGAACCATTCAAGTTGAGTGTCGGATAAACTTTCTTGAAATAAATGGACCCATAATTTCCTGTTAGCAGTATGAGGATGGATTTTTCGAACATATGACCTTATATGAAGTTTGGGACAAGAGACCTCATCATATTTAGCAAAGATGGGGACCTTGAATTTGTGAGGGATGACCACCCTCGGGATCAGGCCTAGTTCTCCAAAATACAATCCAGGCACTTTCTAGGTTTCCATAGATTTGAGAGGGTCTTCCAATTGCTTGTACTTATTATGTGCAGGAAAGGTGTTAGCACCATTTTCATCTGTAGTTATCTACGGGCTCTTAATTGCTAGCTCACTTTTAAAATGCTTTGTGTGTTTGAAAACATTTTGAAAATGCCTAAGTGCGGCAATTTTGTAATGATTCTCGTATCGTTGAGAATGTATACAAAATATTTGTTTTGAAAATATTTATTTAAAGAAAGTGTTATTTTGTGAAAAAAAAAGTGTTTTTAAGATGCCAATGCAAGGCAGTCTGCTTTATAATAACCCTTGTATCAGTTCTCAAGAGTGTTTATAAAGCGTTTTGAAAGTATTTGTTTTGAAAGTGTGAGGTGTGAAAATTGTTTTAGTTTGTGAGCAAGCGATTACGAGCGATCTACCTACTCAATGGTCTTTCATTCTTTTCCTCCTCCTTTAAATAGTGTTATGCTACCATTAGTTAGTAGGAAGCCCTTTCGTTGGATGTGAGGGATAGGCGCGGGTCATCGTACAGTCATAGAAGACAACTTGTAGAATGCTTTAGCAATTTATCGTAAGGGACTAAGATCATTTATTGAAGGCAACACCGAAGGGTTATCGAGGGACTATGATCTTTTTTAATCGAGGGTCTTTGCTAAAGCGTCCCACATTCGAGGGACATGATTGTTTTCCGAAGGCAACAAGTGAGGGTCACCCTAGAGCTGCGCGTGTAAATAGTGTTTTGATTCAGTTATTTTATCTTGAGGTTTAGACTTATCTAGCGGTTGATTTTATGTTATTCCATACACGCCTAATTATTATACAGTTATATATACATACAGGCATAGTTATAGGTGCGGAAAGTAAAGTGCGAGAAATAAAATCTACACTATTACAATGCTTCGGGGTGGAGTTACAAACCATAAAAGTTGTGTAAAAGTAAAAGCCTAATTAAACTATTACAAACCGTAAGTAGTTACAATAATCGGAAAAATGCGAAAATAGTAAATTACATGAAAAAAGAAAAGGGAAATTGTATTTTTTTTGTGATTTTTATCAAATAAGGAAATTAAATCAAATAAAAGCTATGAACGAAGATTCAAGAATTAAAATTCTAAATAATATTTTTGGTATTTTTGTTTGTGAGAAAATTTGAAAAGAAAATAATAAAAAAAACCTATTCTATTAAAGAAAAGAAAATAGTATATTTTTTGGTATTTTTATAAGGATAAGAAAATAATTACTAAAGTTTTTGTATGAAACTTAGAAAAAATACAGAAAAAGTAGTGAAGTGAAGAGTTAAACCCATGCCCTCTAAGTTACAGCCCTCTTGCCTTGCCACTAAGCCATGTTGTTCATTCGTTTATTATAGTCTTTCAATTTAAATAAGAAACAAAAACAATCTATGAGTTTACTGAAATAAGAAAAAACAGAAAAATGGTAAAATGCACCCTATGGGTCTCGAGCCCAAGTCCTCATGCATATCACACACACACACACACACACACACACACACACACACACACACACACACACACACACACACACACACACACACACACACACACACACACACACACACACACACACACACACACACACTCTAACCTCTACACCACCTATCCATTCGTGTATTATGGCTCTTCCGTTAATCCAAAAACTGAAGTTTGAGAATTGTATTGGGCTAAACAAAGCAGGCCCAAACCCGGATCCAACTAGAGGAAAAGAAAGGGTTTCTTGCAAACCCTAATTGTAGGGAAAGAGACCGTTACTACTGTATAGGGAAGAGGAAAAGTCATAAAAAATTTCAATTCCCAATTAATCTATTTCCTATGCTATTTTCTCGTAAAAAACAATTTCTTTTAAAAACCTTCTCCTCTATATCCACACTCAAGTCTTTGACAAATTCTTTCCCTCTGTTCATCTTTCTCCTCAAATCTTATGCTTTCACAAAAATTCCTCTATCTCATCTCTATTCTTCTCTCTCGCGACATCCTCCCCCCCATATACTACCTCTTAATCACTCCATTAATTCCTCTCTTTTCTCTCACAATTATTACAATAAACAACAACAACAACTCTCTATTTTAACTCTTTGTTTTTTTAAAGTACTAACCTAATTGATTCTCATAGTTCTATTATATCCCTCTCGCGGATCCTCGCTAATAGCCAAACAACAACATCGAAATTTACTTCAGCTTTTGATTATGGCAAGACAAGAATAATGTAATCACTACCACTGAACAAGCAAGTCAAAAACTAATCTAAACAACAAATAAAAACACAAGATTCGCACAAGATAGCAACAATCAACAAATTGGATATTGCAAAGTCGGGAGTAAAAAATTACCTTCAGCGAGGTGGTTTTCTCTGGATAAATAGGTACGGTTAGAGTTTCTTGCTCTGGTTCCAATCCACTCGCAAGTTTGTTCACTTCTGTTTCAATGAGAACACAGTGCCGCAATAATATTATTGGGAAGCAGATGGATAAAACTGAAAGTCTCTTGTTGTTTGGATTCTGCAGGTTTAATGAAAAGGTTGGAGTTGAGGGTGATGTTTGAAAGGTTTGGAGATGATGGTAACTTCTTCTCCCGTTTCTTTAGGATTTTTGTGTGTTTGAACAAAAATTTGGAGGTATTTTTCTTTGTGTTTTTCTTGGTATGTTTGGACAGAATTTAGAGGTTTCTTTATGTGTATCTTTTGCTCTCAATATCTTGTATCTCCTCCCTTTCTATTGTCTATATGCCTGCTTTATAGTGAAATAAAATAAGGTTTTTGGGAGGGAAAATTTGGTGATTTTGAACACTTTGTTGTTCTGTTTTTGAAGCTTTTTTGATGGAGTTTTGTGTTTTGTTGATTTAGTGTATTGACTGCATTTTTTTGTTGTAAGGACCTTCTCTCTGTCTTGCTTTTGATGCCCATTTTTTTAGTCATTTTGGTGCAAGTCTTGGACTGATGTTATGCATTTTTTGTTTTGTAATTTTGCTGATGGTATAGGACAACAGGTCTGGTTTTGCATAGCAGGTTTTTTGGAAAGTTTTGACAGTTTTGTGCAGGTTGGACACAAGCTTGGTCTTGGTCTGTTTGTGATGCACGACAGCAGCAGTTTAGCATCAAGGTTTTGTAGTCTTATAGACTGGTTTGCATAGCAAGACAACAAAGCATTGTTTCTTGTGGACAACATTTTTACAAAGTGGACAGAATCTTGATAAGGATTTTTTCTGAAGAATTGTTCTTGTAATCTTGATGTACATTATGCATAATTATAACTTATATCTTAAGTAGGTGCATCCTTCACCTTTGAATGAATCATGACAAACAAACATATTTGAATCAATGAATTTAGCATTTAGTTTTAAATTTGAATTAATGAACTTGAAACCTTGAAAGTGCCTTATTTAAAATTTAACAAATGAACTATGCCTTGCACGCTCGTTTTAACCTTTGAATTCTAAATGACAAGAACTCCAAGAATTATAGATAGATTCTTCTTCTAAAATGGCCTTGAGTTCAACCATGCCATGCCATTCAAATGGAATTTTACTTTCTTCTCAAAACTCGATGAATGTTCAATTATGATATTTTGTGAACTCACTTTAAATACTCAAGAGGAATGCCTTGTACCAGTTATTCACCAATCTTAAATAAACTCATCTTGCATCATGAATCGAACCAAACCTAAAAGGCCTTGAATGATCAATAGAAGAGGGCTTCGAGGTAAAAGTTGTTGCATTCAGAAATTGGCACCATAAATTAAAATTTGAAGTCAAGAAAGTTTTAAGTCAAGAAAAATGACCTATATTGTTTCGCTAAATTTCACGGCCTTTTAAGCACGAATTGACCTCGAGCTTTGAAGAAAACTTGTAGATGATACATTTAGGACAGAGTTCAAAAAGAATCGTCTCAAAATGTTGGAAATTAAGGAAGTTGCGATCCTTGAAAAGTCAACCAGTATTTAGTTAAGATTAGGTCAAAATCCACAAAGTGACCTATAAAGTATTCAAATTTTTTATGATCTTTCGCACATAATTAGCTCTTGACTTGTAAGGAGAAGTTGGAGATGATGTCAAGGAGATTCATATGCAAAAAGAACCACTCAAAAATATTGAATAATAAAGAAGTTACAATCGTTTGAACTTGATCTTAAAAATGATGACTTTTTGGTTAACACAATTGATTTTCGGTCATCCGAGCAATTGACTGAGCGAAATTGTGATACAAGGCATGAAATTTGATATGAGCATTCTTTAATATATATGAAGCACCGTGAAATACACTTGAGACCTTGGAAAACCAATCTTGCTTGAGAAATACCAAACCCTAGTTGTGGATCCAATGTTTAGGAGGAGAATTTGTCTGATCAATTCTTGAGCTACCTTGAGAATTTGAGAAACCCTAGGAGAATATCTTGAATGAAAAATGGGAGAGAAAATTTTGGGGTACAACAAAACTAATCCCCGCTAACGGCGCCATTTTGCTTCTGCTCTAGAGCGGCGAGTAAAAAGTAAGTTATTAATTTACCAGGTGATATTTAGGTTATATCGTATCGTGTCCACATAGATTGGTTATTGATTCTCCATTCAACAAATTTCTTGTTAATGAGTTTGGGGATAAATGGGTTGAAAAGAAATTGTTATCAACAAAAAACAAATGTATAAAAAGGAAAAAAGGAATAACTTATCAAGCATGAATATATACTACTTCTGACATACTTAAACTTATCGACATGTTATACTCGACCTACAAAATTCATCAATGTCATCACGTGTCACTCACAACATAAGTCATTTCTAACCAAAATTGAGAGGCCGACTACATCACCTCGGTAGCGATCTCTCAACCACCTCAACACCATAGAAGTCAATCGTGCTCGCTTGCATCGACGATCTCTCAGAGCATCACAAACAACACAGAGGCATTAATCACAGACACCCTAAGTGAATAACAAAGCTAAATATATATCTAGAATTCATACAATATCAGATCATCATCCTAGATAAGAATCTAAGCAATACATGTCTATAACAACTCAAAACCCTAACACAGAGTAAAAATCTAGAACAACAATCCACAAAGATGGTGAAGCAAGTTTAATATAATTCCAAGGGAGAAAAATATACATCAGTTCAAAGAAAATATACATACAAACTCAACCAATAAAGAATACACAAAGGGGAAGAGAAATGAACCATGGATCTACTGGTTTGTCAGTGTCGATCAAAGAGAAATCCATCCCAGATCATCCGTATGCAAGCTCCATAGTTGTTATCTAAGCTAATCCTAACAAAATTTACAGGTTAATAGGGTTTGGAAGCAAATACTTCCCCAAAACCATCACCTAAAAATGAGTTGAAATGAAGTTATAAAACAAATCTCAACAGACCGTGCTAAGCGGGCCTGGCGCGCTAAGCGCGACTTGCTTATTTTACACAACAAACCGACCTAAATCGCGCTAAGCGCGCTATCCATACTAAGCAGGCTTCAAAACATTGGTTCTTCCAAATTGTAAAACACAATTAGTAAGCTACAAAATGCTTTGAGAGATACTCGACTTAACGGCCTCTCCGCGCTAAGCGGACTCTCCTGGACAGAATGGCCCAAAAGTAGTCTTTTATTCTTAAAACGCACATCCGGAGCCGTGCCTTTGACGCCTTATTCTTCAATGCTCCAAAATGTAACAATTACCTATAAAATGAATGGAAAAATATCAAACGATACACTATGTACACAAAACACAAATAAATACAAACTAAACGCATTTACACAAAAGTTGGGTTTATTCAATGATATTAACAACAAAAAGTCGATAAGTGCAACAAAAAGTATATACAAAAATAACTATAATTTGCACTTATCAAAATCTCCCCAACTTGAACTTGCGTGTCCTTAAACAAGGCCAAACAACTCAAAGAACCAAAAGTAATCAACCAAAATATCATGAATCAACAAGTTTTGAAAATGGAAAACAAATCCAATGGTTCAAATGAAAAATGGAACACACGAAGAGACATACTTACCACTAAACTACGACGATAACATAAACATAAAACAAATGCTAAATACAAAATTTTTGCCAAACATTCTAAAACAATACTAGTTCACAAATGAATCACACCTAGCAAACACAATCATCGGTAGATGAAAAACACACAAAAATGGGGTATTTTCACTCATCCAACAATCTTGCAAACAATATACTAAATTGTGCATTCATCTAAAAATTTACATTGAAAATATAAAAGCAAGAATCTCAAGGGCTTTTCAAGGTTGTAGCGCAGTCGGGTGAACAAACAAGGGATAATTCCTAAGGCTAATCGAAACAAAAACTTGCCTAAACCTAAGGGACTGATCAATTCACCAAAGTTTCAAACAATAGAATTTCAATCAAACTTCTTCTTCATCCCAAGTGTTACACCAAACACACATTACTTATTAACACAACATTATTCCATACTCTTTTTTTTTGTTTTTCAAAACGTTTTTCAATTTTTTTTCTTTCTTTTTCACCTTTTTTTTTTATTTTCTTTTTCTTTTCAACCTCATAACAATCAACCAATAAATACACAATCATTTTTCTCTCCAACTTGAGTTCAACCACAGATTAAAGTGAATACTCCCTACTTTCTAAGGCAAGGTAAAAATTCAAACCAAAACAAAGGTTGAGGGTTCAAGAAAACAACAAACTAACATCCATGCAAAAATGGAAAATAAACACTCATAGAAAAGAATTTAGCAAATACAACATGGATATCGACAAAAAGCTCAAAGGGTTTACTAATGATCACACACTTCAAAGGTGAATTGAGTATTTGGCCAAGGTAGTTATGCTCAAAATGGAACAAAAATTGCATTGATCATCTTCATGCTTTCATACAATCAATACAAAAAAAAAGATTAAGCATAATAAGATCCAGTTAAAACAAGAGTTGTGATCTCCAGCATATGTGAACAATGGAAAGCTACCTCTTAAACAGGGTAAGAACTAAAGTGATTCATAAATGAACAAGTATACAAAATAATAAATGGCATAAAAATTGTAAAAATTTTAAGTATCATGAGTATGCTAAAGTATAGAAAGCGATAAACACATACCTCGAACGTGTACAAAACTTTAACAAAATAATTACCACACATTCTCAAGTTGAAACACATTAAAATTGGAAAATCACCAAAAGCGACTTCAAGCTATCGAACCAAAATTTGATACCAAACAACAACAATAGAATTAATCATACTAATATTATTTACTATTTAAAGCCTAGGTGGAAGTGGGAAAAAGAAAACCAAGCGAAAAATTAAAAAGAATTCACTGGTTCTGCACAGCAGAGCGCGCTAAGCGGAACTGAGAGCGCTTAGCGCGCTACACCAGTTGCTGAAAAACAGGACATCAACTGGTGCAACTGCTATGCAAGCTCCACAATACCCTACACACCTCAATGTACAGAATATTTACAACATACAAACTTCCTTAAGATAAACATGACAAGTTTGTGGAAAAACTCAAATTGACATAATGAAACAAACGTGAGAAAGTGAATTAACAAGTTGAAAAGTGAAAGTTTGAGAATTTAAAACAGGTCCAATTTTAACTTGGTAAAAGACAAGTAAACACATAACAAAAATGAATACAAACAAAACATGCTTGTTTTACGTTGTAAACTAGAAGCCTTTATTGTGCGATCTAGTAACCTCCTCTCATCATGCCATGGTATTTTCACACCGCACAAACCTAAAGAAAGTGTCCTAACATCCACACAACAAACGTTACGAAAATAAGACAATTTACAATAGTACGTGAAAACAAAGAAAAACACATATATGCACAATGTTGTACCCCAAAATTTTCCCTCTCATTTTATCAAGATTTCCCCTCACAAGACTCTTTGAACTCCAGACAGGATTAGGGTTTGCTCTGCTCAAGACATCTCCTTGCACTATTTACCTGAAATTAGGGTTTGAGTTTGCACAGGATTTTTTGAGATTCCAATGATCAAAGTGACTTTCATGCTTCATTTTGGATTTATAAGATTGCCTCTACCAAGTTTCAAGCCTTGAATCAAATCTTTGCCCAGTCAATTGGACAGTTGACCTAGAAATCAACTGTATTAGGGAAAAAGTCAATTGTGGCCAATTTACAGTCAAACCTCATAATTTTTGATCCACATCAACATTATAAACTCATATGAATCATTTTATCAAGTTTGGACCATAACTTCTCGAGAAATTTGATCAGATCACCAAAAGGGCAAAATGGTTATTTTTAGGGTTTTGACTGTATAAGGGCAATTTCTGATTTTTCACCTAACCAATGGAAAATTGGGTTCAATCATGGATTAAAGGACTCAATGGCATCATCTTGACCTAATCACAAGGTTCAAAAGATCTCAAATGCATTGGATTGATAGATGAATTTTCCAGTCAACTGATCAAAAATTGACTGTACACTGAAAAGTCAAACTTTGACTTTTTGGTCAAAATCAAGTGCCAAGGGTCATTTTTCATCAAGATGAGTTAAAACATGAAACGTTTTCATCAAGAAACCTAATTTTTCAAATTAGGGTTTAAAATTGAAAAATTTCATAACTTAGAATTTTTCTAAGTTATGAAATTTTCTTATTTTTTCCCAACTTTGCCCAACATTTTCATCATGATGCAATTGGATTCAAAAAAAATTTCCAACATGAAAGTTGTAGTCCTCCACAAAATCTACAACTTTTATTAACAAAGTTTTCCCAAACGAAGCTTGTATCTCAAGTTATGATTTTTGGAACAAGGGTCCATGAAACTTTTAACTTAGTGAAATTTTGCCCTAGTTTAGGCAGGATTTTGACCTATCTTCTTGGCAATTTTTCACATAGTTCCACTTGGAATATCAAAATGAATTTCAAAGATGGATTGTATATCATGTTACAAGCTTTCAAAAATGTCCAGGAACTCTCCAAAATCATTTATGGTTAGAGAGAATCAAAGATTTGAATTTGGCAAAAACTCACTTTGATCCATGGTATTTTCATGTTGACACAAGTTGCAAAATCTGTCCAAACTTGCTTTGTAATTGATTACAGGTCTCTAAACCCTTCCACACTCAAAAATTGAATTCAAACTCATTGGTTTAAGGTGTTATTCTGATCAATGGAGCTTGGCACAATGAATAAATCCATTTATGGCATAAAGGTTGCAATACCATTTCCATAAAGCATACTTTTTGCAATTTTGTATTTCTTGAGCCATGGACCTGCTCTGTTGATACAAACAAAGTACACAAACTTCAGAAAAAGCTCACCAACCCTATGCAGACCTTGAGCTAGCTTGTACAACCTTGGCCTTTGTCACTTCCCACATTTTGCTTCAAAACCAAGAAATGTGCAAAAGTCTACACAACTGGGGTATCTTTTATAACTAAGTCTTGGCAACATTCCAAACAAGTTTTGCACATTGCCTTAAGCCAGAAACACGAGCTAGCAACATCCCAAGCCTTCCAAAACACAAAAACACATTCCTCTTGCAAAATAGGGCAGCTTCTGCACTTTGAGTTCCAAAACAAAAACTACTCGTGCATTTTGCCCCAAACCTGTTCCATTACCTTCCATATAACCCACTTGAACTATCCCAACCATTGACCCTTGACTGTAACTCCATTTGCAAGCTTCACCATTTCTGTTTTCAGCTTGTGCAGGTTGACTTCTACAGGCTATTTCAAGAAAGCTCAAAGCAAACAAAGCATTGAGGAAGATCAGAGGAAGTTCAAGCAAGCTCAAAAGAACCTCAGGCCTCATTGAAAACCTCCACATTGCCATACACGAGTTCATCTGAAACAGGTTTTTTTCAACTTTCTATCTCTCTATTTAGGAATCATTAGGCTTAGGTTTGTGAATAAAAAATGTATTACTCATAGCCCTTAAGCTGTACATATGCATAGATTTCATTTAAGTTAAGTGTGCTAAGAGAATTTGATTGATGAACATGCTGAAAAAGTTAGGTTAGGAATTAGGGCCAGAGAAATTCTCTCTGGTCTTTGAGAGTTAGATTAAGTTTTTTATATGGTTAGAATCGTGTGATTATGCTCTACAATTTTCATGTTACAAGTTTTTGTTTTTAAGCACTGAAATAGGAGATACGAGTTTAAACTCAGAACGCACGTATTTTTGTTGAACGAAGGTTGAAGATGAAGTGCTTGGCTGGGCTTGGCTTGGCATGACTTTTTGTACCCCCTGACCTGCTTCTTGCACCCCCTGGCCCATTTCATTATATTTTTTTGTATTTTTCTATTTATTTTTCATTTCTGATTTTATTTTATATTTTCTAAACATAAAAAATATCAAAAAACATTTTCATAAATTTTCACATTTTATTTTATTATTTTTTTAATTTATTTTTAGACATAAAAATAATTATTAAATAGCATATACTTTTATTTTCTTTAATAAAAACTTATAGATATTATGGAAATATTATATATATTTATTTTCATTATTTACACATATAAAAATAATATTTTTTCACATTTTTTATTTCTTAATATCTTTGTATATATTTATATTT
The DNA here is from genome assembly GCA_948472305.1 of Vicia faba. Lineage (NCBI taxonomy): Eukaryota > Viridiplantae > Streptophyta > Magnoliopsida > Fabales > Fabaceae > Vicia > Vicia faba. Next base: position 857,185,750 of record OX451740.1, on the reverse strand, counting down.
ATTTTCTTGTACATAAAATAAATAATATAATATATATTATCTTAAAACAAAAAAAAAAACTAGAGTTTCCACCCTTATTAAAAATAATATTTTTCTAATATATATTTTTTATTTTTTGACACTTGTATATATTTTTATTTTTTTATTGTACATAAATAAATAAATATTATAATTTACATACATATTCTTAAACCAAAAATTAGGGTTTTTCTACCCTTAACAAAAATAACTTTCTATTTTCTTATTTTTTTAAATACATTAAATATTATATTTTTACATACATAAAAAATATCAAAAACATTTTTTGCATATTTATAATATATTGCATATATATTTTATTGCTTATCTAAATATTGTTTATTTATCTTTTGAAGCAAGAAATTCAATTTGGATGTAATAGTAAATCTTAGGGTTTTAATTTCTTGCAAAATAATCCCCTATCCAAAATTGTATCCCCCTCCCCATATCAATGTTGTAATAGCTTAGATTACTTTTACGCATTTATGCTTTAAAATATGCCATGATAGAGATTAGGGTTTGTATGCAAAATCCAAAATCAAAACAAATAGCTACACCTAATACAAGACAAAAATGCATGAAAATGACAACACATCTCACACAAACACCCCTAGAGTTTCATCCACTTGTTGCCTTAAAAATGGCCATGTTATGCATGTTGAGTATCTTGGCAAAACAAAAACAAAACAAAAATATCATAGTCCCTCGATGACTCTATCAAAAGGTTTCCTATACAAAATGATCTAGCCCCTTAAAAATTTGCTAAAGATACTTAGCACAATTGCTATCATGGTCAATACGATGACCCGCGCCTGTCCCGTTTAACATCCGAACACAAGGTTGTTTACCAAATGCAATGGTAAAACAACACTATCAAAAGGGTTAAAAATGTGTAGGAAAGACTCTTGAGTAGATAGGATAGACAACTCTTAGTTGCTTGAACAAAACTTGCAAAACATCCTTGCTATTTTCAAAAACACCTCACAACACAATTTCAAAACATTTTCCCAAAACAAACTTTCAAACTTTCAAACATTGAAACATCTTTTCAAAAGACAAACACCTTTGTATACATTCAAACAAGAATCATTACAAAGTTTGCCTAGACAAAAGGCCTCTTTTCAAAACATTTTCAAAACCACACACAAAGCACCATTTCAAACAATTGAAAAGTAAAAGCAAGTGATCTAAACAAGTAACTAAGAGCCCATGGATAACCATGGATGAAAAGGGTGCTAGCACCTTACCTTTTCATAATCTACCCCCCGAACCCAAGAAAACATCTCAAAGGTCTTTCTTGTGCTTTTTGACCTTTCCTTTGGATAAAATAAAAAGTCGGTGGCGACTCTTGCTAAACCAAAACATTTGCGAACACAAACTCAAAACCTCAAGTCAGTTCTCCCACCGCATCACAGAACTGGCGACTCTGCTGGGGACAATAATAAAAGTGGGGTTACCTTAGGGTTTAGATCACCAATTACATGCTTACCTTGTTTGCTTTAATTGCTTTACATTTGGTTCTATTGTTTGGGTTTGAAATCCTCTACCCGAATTTGGGAAACATTCATAGGTAAATAGCAATACATTGTGGAAACTGTGCGGGGTATACCAACATGGTTGAAGCAATAGCTATATTAGTGCGACATATTTGTGGGTACCAGTAGCTTTTGAGTTAATCAAAGAGAATACGGGGCCGCTGAGTAATGTCATGAAGCACTAATGGACTTGTAGAACCTTTACGTGACCATCTTGGCCTTATTAGGGGTAGTGAGATGACCGGCTTTTGGTGTAGTCTAAAGTTGGTAGATACTCGATACTACACTCATTGAGGGTTATTTTCTTGGAATATTTTGGTCGCCAGTAAAGTGGCTAAACTGAAACAATGAACACAGAAAATAATCCAGTGATATTGAGCTCCTTAGAACCCGGTTACTATTTATAGGACATGTTGAGCCAACTAAGCTTCAAGAGGGTACTTACCTATGAAACCCCATGCAAGCCTGAAACTAGGATCTTGTGTGATTTGCTTGTACATATACTTGTGCATACATCATGAACATCATGAAGCATCATATGCATCCACTAACCATTTCAAGGGTTTGGATCTTCATCTTTGTTCCTGTTTTGTAGGTTATGGAATCACTTCGCAGAAAAACCATTCAGGTCAACCTTGTGAGAATTCCTCCTCAACTCAAGGAGCTTGCTTCCAAGATTCCAGAGAATTCTCCCTTCAGTGAAAGACATGGTAGACTTCTCAACCTGGTCAACTCCAACATTAAAGAAGACATGGTGAAAGTTCTCTTCCAATTCTTTGACCCCCTACACCATTGCTTCACATTTCCTGATTACCAACTAGTGCCTACTTTGGAGGAATTTTCTCAACTCCTGAGGATTCCTATTCTCCATCAACTACCCTACAACGGTACGGAAAGAGAACCAAAGCCTAAATATGTTGCTCAAGCCTTACACTTGCAACCATCTGATATCAAAGGCCATTGGGAAACCAGAAGTGGTGTCAAGGGTTTCTTGGCAAAGTTTCTGTTTGAGAAGGCACAAGACTGCTGGAATTCTCTAGATCTGCAAGCTTTTGAGGAGATCGTGGGTCTTCTCATTTATGGGTTGGTCTTGTTCCCTAATCCTGACCAACTCATAGATGTGAGTGCTGTCAAAATTTTCATGTCTCGGAATCCTGTGCCTACATTGCTTGGGAATATCCTCCACTCATTTCACACACGAACAATGAGGAAAAGAGGTGTTCTCATGTGTTGTACTCCTCTTCTAGCAAGGTGGTTTATTTCTCACCTTCCCCAGTCAGTATTGAAGAATGAGCAAGGCTTGAGGTGGTCACAGCGGTTGATGACTCTTACACATTCTGATGTTCATTGGTGTTCTCGGTCCAGAGAAAACGTCATCATCATTGATCGTTGTGGGGAATTCCCTAATGTTCCACTACTTGGAATTAGGGGAGGAATTACCTACAACCTCTGCTTAGCTTTGAGACAATTTGGGTATGCCTGAAGGGATGGCCCACATGACATGCTGATTCCAGACTTGGTTTTTGACTTCGACAATGATGCTCGAGGACTTCGACAAAGGCTTATCCGAGCTTGGAGGATGCCAAACAAAGTAGACAGTTAGACACTGGGACACAAGAATTCCATCCCCCTTGAGCCTTACCTCAAGTGGGTACGAACCCGCGCCCAGAGTCTTATGATGCCTTACCCCTACATTCTGCCTATGATCAAAGAGCCTGTTATGGAAGGAGAGGTTCCATACACCCTCCTACATCCTGACATGCCAACATCATTGCAAGATTTGCAAAGGAGTTGGATACAGCTCAGGGGAGAACGCGATACTTTTGAAGCCCAATTCTACGCCAGTGAGAAGAAGGTTTTGGAACTTACTCGCCAACTTCATGAAGAGCAGAATCTCAACACCTACATAGCACCAAAGAGGATGCACAACGTCTTTTTACATTGGGATTTTTTATTATTTTGCCCATGGGGCATTTATGTACTAACAAATTCTTCTAATTAATATGACGTGTGTTCTTTTTTGTTTGCAACAAATTTGAATTTCTGAATCCTTGAATGCATTACATGAATAACATATCATTCATCATATGCATAAGCAGGTCTTCACACCAGGTATCCTTATCTCTCTGCTGTTTATTTCAGCAAGATGGATATAGAGTAGACGGTCAAATATCTACAAGCGCAGAATTCACAGTTCCAACAACTACTCATGACCTTGGCAAAGGGTCAGGAGGATCTTAAAGCATTGATGGAAAAGGAAAAGGAAAAAGAAAAGGAGAAAAGGAGAAAGAAAAGGAGAAAAGGAAAAATAAAAGAGTTGGTGTGGCTACGTTGGGTAGAAGATTTGAAGGTCAGACTAGAAGGGTCCTTGATTTCCCCTCATCATCTGAGGAAGGGGCAGGAAAGGGAGCTGCAGTGCAACCTGAGTCTGAGGAAGAAGAAGAAGAAGAGGATGAAGATTATTATGAGCAACAGTACCCACCTGCAGATGACAAGTATAAAAATCTGGAAGAACGTCTGGCCGCCATGGAGGTACAAAGAGTGTCTGGGTTGGATTTCGAGGAGCTAGGGTTGGTTGATGGGATTGTGATTCCCCCTAAATTCAAGGTGCCTACATTTGCTAAATATGATGGTTTGTCTTGTACGAAGATGCACCTACGGTCTTACATCAGAAAGATCCAACCTCATTCTTCTGATAAGGATCTGTGGGTCCACTTTTTTCAAGATAGTTTGTCGGGTACGCAATTGGATTGGTTCTACAAGCTTGAGAGATCTGATGTGCACAATTGGGAGGATTTGGCTGCTGCCTTCTACAGACAATATCAATATAATGCAGACTTAGCACCTACTCGTACTCAACTACAGAGTATGGGTATGGTCTCTAATGAAGGCTTTAAGGAGTATGCCCAGAAATGGAGAGACTTGGCTGGAAGGGTGCAACCACCTTTGTCTGAGAGAGAACTTGTTGATATGTTTTTGGGGACCCTGTCAGGTCCATTCTTCAATCACTTGATCGGGAGTTCGTCTGCGGGGTTCACCGAGTTAATTCTCACTGGTGAAAGAGTCGAAGCTGGCATCAAGAGCAGTAAAATTCAAAAGGATGCATCTGCTTCCGCTGCTATCAAGAAGACCTTTCCAGCCAAGAAAGAAGTCTCAGCTGTTTACTCCCAGAGAAGTTAAAGAGGAGTCGAACGCTGGCCAGCGGTGGGGGCTGTAATGATTCATAATTCTGCAGTGGATCAACCTCGAAACAGTCAACCCAAAACCAATCAAGCAAGGGTGGAAAGGCCTGCGCGGCAATTCACCCGGATCAATATGAAACCTGTTCAGGTTCTCCCTCGTCTGTTGAAGTTAAACCTTACAAGTTTGAAAGAGGCGCCAAAGAATCTGAATACCTCTTCTCCCTACTACCACTCAAATGCGAAGTGTGCTTATCATTCAGACAACGTGGGGAACGACACCAACAATTGTTGGGCCCTCAAAAATAAGATCCAAGATTTAATAGATGCCAAGGAGGTGGAGTTTGATGCCCCTGAAAAACCTAACGTAATCTCTGCTCCAATGCCAAAACATGGTCACAATGTCCATGCTGTTGTAGAAGATCTTTATGTTGCTACTGTTGATGACTTAATGACTCCATTACCAATGATCAAGATGAATTTGTTGAAAGCCGGGATTTTTCCGGGCTGTGAAAAAGATTGCTACCTTTGTTCATCCCTACAATCCGACTGTCCGTTGTTGAAGTTAGGCATCCAACGCCTAATGGATAATCAAGAAATCCTCTTTGAGAAAACTCCTGTTACCCCTGTTACTCCTGTTACTCCAACTCTTATCAACGATGTTGCTATAATTACCATTTCCGCCAGTCTTTTCAAGGTCTCCAAAAGACTTGTTAAGATTACACCCGATCCAAAGTTTGTACCTCTGAAGATAACTATGTCCAATACAAGTCCAACAAGACAATACCGTGGAATTATGGAGGAGAGATCTTCTATCACGGTGTTAAGCAGATTGAATCAGTTGAAGAAGGTTCCGATGAAGAGACTCCTGACGTAGGAAATATTGCTGGGACAAGTAAGATCACCCGCAGCGGAAGAATTTTCTCTCCGGAGATTGCTCCCCTAAGGGCAATCTTCGGACCCTCAAATGCTCCTAAGGTTACTCCTGTGCCGGTCAACATCTCTGTGCGAACTCTAGTGATTGAAGAAATTGTTACTCCCGTAGTTGTACCCTCTGCTGTTACTGCTGATAAAGGTAAGGGGATCCAAGAAGCGCCCGTTAGGACGAGGGCTCAGCCTTTGGTAATTCCCAAGACCACTCAAAAGGAAATGGAGGAGATTTTAAAAATAATTAAGAAGAGCGACTTTGATGTCGTAGAACAACTGGGGAAAACCCCTTCAAAAATCTCTATGCTGGCCTTGTTGCTCTATTCCGAAGCTCATGCCAAATCTTTGATCAAGTTCTTGAAGACGACCCATGTGCCTCAGGAAACCTCCGCGGACCAGTTCCAGAAGTGTGTAGCCATTCTAACAGCCGACAACGATCTTGGTTTCTCCGATGCCGATTTAACATCTAAAGGGAGAAAGCATAATGACGCGTTGCATGTCTCGGTGGAATGCAGAGGGACTACTCTTGCTCACGTTCTGGTGGATACTGGATCGTCTTTAAATGTCTTGCCTAAGAAAGCATTGGACAGATTGGACTGTGAAGGTTTAATTTTGAAGCCTAACAACATCATTGTCAGAGCCTTTGATGGTTCTAAGCGGATGGTCCACGGGGAGGTGGACATCCCGATTAAAGTGGGTACAGAAATTTTCAACTCCACATTTTATGTCATGGACATCCGTCCCTCCTACTCTTGCTTGTTAGGAAGGCCCTGGATTCATCATGCTTGAGCTGTTACATCTACTCTGCATCAGAAGCTTAAATACCCTGTCCAGGAGAAAATTATGATAGTTCGTGGCGAGGAGGAGTATATGATAAGCCATCGGAATTTATTCCGCTATGTTGAATTAGACGGTGAATTCATCGAGGCCCCCTTTCAGCACTTTGAAGAGGTTTCTCCTGAAGTTGCGGTAGCCAAGACAATGACTTCTGTGCCCATCATTACCAAACTTGTGTCCCGGATGTCATCCCTTAAAGATACGAAGGTTGTGATTGAGGAAGGAGGAAGCACAATATGGGGTCAACTGCCAGATTTTCCTTACAAGACAGATAAGTTCGGCTTGGGTTTCACTGCTGCTAGTCAGAAGGCTGTGCGTCGCTCCCGGGCTGGAGGACCACCATTGAAGATCACCCATCATGGAGTTCATGCTTTAGAGGAGGATGAAGAGGAGAGCAATTTTGAAGACTGGATCTTTCCAACTATCGAAGGAGGGTTGAACAACTGGGAGGCGAAAGACTTCGTTCCCATTACTTTCATCAATCAGTAATTTACCTTTTGAACATTTTCTGTTGGTCTGTAATAATTTTTAAACAATTCGTACACTTTTTGCCTTATGCCTTACCCGAGGCATATAGGTCCATTTGTAAGGGCTTGATTTTTCATCTTCATATGCCATTTTAATGAATCATGGACGTTTTCATATATAAACTTTTGTGTTCATTGTCTTTCTTTTTACATTTTATTTGTTTAAAGGTGGCTATCCCTTACACACATCCACACTCACAAAATGCAGGTACCCATCCACTCTGGATTCCATGGGTAACAATTCTGCTATGGCCTTCAGTGACTCTGAAGATCTGGTCAATCATGCCGAATACAAAGGTGATGGAGACTGTGAAGTACCTGGAGAGTTGGCTAAACTATTGCAACAAGAAGAAATGGCTATTCTGCCTCACGAGGAGTTGTTAGAGACTATCAACTAGGGAATAGAGGAAGACAAAAAAGAAGTTAAAGTGGGTGCCAACCTAGAACCAAATGTCAAGGAGCGTTTAGTTCAGTTGTTGAATGAATATGTTGAGATCTTCGCCTGGTCCTACGAAGACATGTCGGCCTGGATACAGATATTGTGGTTCATCGTCTCCCTACAAGAGAAGACTGTCCACCGATCAAACAGAAAGCCCGTCGAATGAGACCCGACATGTATGAAAAGATCAAAGTTGAAGTGATGAAGCAGTTTAATGTTGGCTTTCTTGCTGTTACTTCCTATCCACAATGGGTTGCTAACATTGTGCCCGTCCCGAAGAAGGACGGCAAAGTCAGAATGTGCGTGGATTATAGAGACTTAAACAGGGCTAGCCCTAAAGATGACTTTCCACTACCGCACATTGACATCTTGGTTGACAACACAACTCGACATAAGGTATTTTCTTTCATGGATGGATTTTCAGGGTACAACCAGATCAAAATGGCCCCCGAAGACATGGAGAAGACTACTTTTGTTACGCAGTGGGGTACCTTCTGCTATTAAGTGATGCCATTCGGACTGAAGAATGCCGGGGCAACCTATCAGCGCGCCATGGTAGCTTTGTTTCATGACATGATACATCATGAGATTGAAGTATACGTAGACGACATGATAGCCCGTTCATAGATAGAAGAAGAACACCTCGACCATCTGCAAAAGCTGTTTGTCAGGTTGAAAGAGTACAAGCTCAGACTGAACCCTAACAAGTGCCTTTTCGGAGTCAGGTCCGGTAAACTTTTGGGATTCATCGTCTATAACAAAGGCATCGAGGTTGATCCTGCCAAAGTTAAAGCTATATAAGAAATGTCTGCCCCTCGCACTGAGAAGGAGGTCAGAGGTTTCTTGGGACGCCTAAACTACATTGCAAGGTTCATCTCTAACCTAACATCTACCTGTGAACCAATATTTAAGCTGTTGAAGAAAGATCAGGTGGTTAAATGGAATGATGACTGTCAAGTTGCCTTCGATAGAATCAAGGAGTATTTGTTGGAACCTCCTATCTTGATGCCACCCGTCGAAGGAAGGCCTTTAATCATGTATCTGACTGTCTTGGAGAATTCAATGGGGTGCGTATTGAGCCAACATGACGAGTCTGGCCGAAAAGAGCATGCCATTTATTACCTTAGCAAAAAGTTTACCGACTGTGAGACTCGCTACTCACTGCTCGAGAAAACATGCTGCACTTTGGTATGGGTTGCTCGCCGACAAAGGCAGTATATGTTGACACATACCACTTTACTGATCTCAAAGATGGATCCAATCAAGTACATCTTCGAGAAGCCTGCTCTATCTGGAAGAATTTCTAGATGGCAGATGATCCTCACCGAATATGATATACAGTACACGACCCAAAAAGCTATAAAGGGGAGTGTAGTAGCCGATCATCTGGCCCATCAAGCTGTCGAAGATTACCAATCCATGAGATTCGACTTTCCTTCCGAGGATATCATGACTTTGAGCAACATTGAAGAAAGCAGACCGTATGACATACCTAAACAAGGATCCCGATGGAATCTGTACTTTGATGGTGCCTCCAACGCACTTGGAAACGGTATCGGCGTGGTACTTATCTCTCCACAAGGTTTCCATACACCTTTCACTGCCAGACTCTGCTTCAGTTGCACCAACAACATGGCCGAGTATGAAGCTTGTATCTTTGATCTCAAGGTTGCTATAGACTTGGGAATCAAATCTTTAATTGTATTTGGGGACTCAACTTTAGTTATCAGTCAAATCAAAGGAGAGTGGGATACTAAACACCCTAACCTCATCCCTTATAAAGAACATGTCCTGACATTGTTACCACACTTCGAGCAGATCACCTTCGAGCATTTCCCGCGAGAAGAGAATCAGTTAGCGGATGCTTTAGCAACAATGTCCTCCATGTTTAAACTTAACTGGGAAAATGAGGCTCCCCAAATCACCATTGAAAGAATGGACGAACCTGCACATTGTCACGAGATCAATACTAAAGAAGTAGTGGACCGACCATTGTTTCATGACGTCAAAAGGTATCTCGAAGCACAAGAATACCCTGAAGGAGCTTCAGTCAACGACAAAACGTTCTTAAGGAGGTTCGCAGCTAAGTTCTTCCTGAGCAATGGCATCCTATACAAGTGCAATCATGATTGCATCCTGCTCCGTTGTGTGGACAAAGTTGAAGCTGAGCAGATCATGGCTGAACTACATAATGGCACCTTTGGCACCCACTCAAGTGGTCATACGATGGCTAAGAAGATTCTAAGGGCAGGCTATTACTGGTCTACCATGGAAGCTGATTGTCACCAACATTCCCGTACTTGTCACAAATGCTAAATCTACGCTGACAAGGTACACATACCTCCAGTTCCTCTCAATGTCTTAACAACTCCTTGGCCATTCGCGATGTGGGGAATCGACATGATTGGAGAGATCAAGCCTACAGCATCTAATGAACATCGTTTCATTCTGCTGGCTATTGATTACTTCACCAAGTGGGTCGAAGCAGCGTCCTTCACTTCCGTTACAAAGAATGTGGTCGCCCGCTTCATCAAGCAGAACCTCATTTACCGGTATGGTATCCCCGATAGAATCATCACCAACAATAGTACAAATTTGAACAATACTGTGATCACCGCTCTGTGCGAGCAGTTCAAGATTCAACATCACAATTCATCTCCCTATCGGCCAAAGATGAACGGTGTTGTCGAAGCTGCGAACAAAAATATCAAGGAGATCATACAAAAGATGACAGTCACCTACAAGGACTGGCATGAGATGTTACCATTTGCTCTGCACAGGTACCGTACCACGGCACGCACGTCAACTGGGGCAACACCATATTCTTTGGTATACGGCATGTAAGCTGTTTTACCTATCGAGGTTTAGATTCCCTCCTTGAGAATCATGAAAGATGTTGGTTTAAGTGAAGATGATTGGATTCAGACCCGGCTTGATCAAATTAACTTGATTGACGAGAAGCGACTTACTGCTATTTGCCATGGTCAGGCGTATCAAAAACGAATGATCAAAGCTTTCAACAAGAAAGTCAGAAGGCAAGTATATCAAGTCGGGGATCTTGTAATCAAGCGGATCATCTTGCCGCAAAGTGATCCCAGGGGCAAGTGGACTCCTACTTACGAAGGACCATTTGTGATCAAAAACATCTTTTCTGGTGGGGCAATGATCCTGACCACCATGGACGGTGATGAACTGCCGCACCCTACGAACGCAGACATAGTCAAAATATACTATGCATAAATGACCCGGCAAGTTGAAAACCCAAAAGGGCGACTTGGGCAAAAAAGGGTTTCCCGGTGGACTGAAAACCCGAAAGGGCGGTCCAGGCAAAAATTAGGGAATTAAAGCGTATGACTATGTCTCGTCGGATCACTTTAAGGACAATCTCTTCACCAGACAAGATCCTGGTTTCTGATCAATCCAGTCATCTTCGGACGAAGCAACGAATGGACAAGATATCCAGAGTTACGAAGGCTATAGCAGAATGGAAACCCCATGGAATTTTTACACATAGCCATCTTTCTTTGTATAAATTTTTCTCAATTTTTACGACAACATTCTCTTACTAGGATGTCTGTCTCCGTTGTACAAAATACTTACACAAAGTTAATACAAAGATACTTCTAAGTGCAGAAAACTATTTGCCTTTTATTTTTCTTTACACTTATGTTTTATTTGAAAACGTCCAATGGTTTATTAAATGAGCATATGCATTTGAATATAATCACTGTTTACAAATAAACGAAAATGGGAAAGAATAATTACTGATAGGTTGAAAGGATAGGAAGACGTCTTTAGGCTATTCCAAGTGAAATCCCCTACAGTACATCATCCGGATCCCCAGTGGAGATAAACCTTGAAAAACATATCCCCGGCGGAGTTAAATTTCAAAGTCCTCACCAGAGTTGAAACTTCAAACTCCTAATCCCCAGCGGAGCCAAACTTTGAACTACAGGCCCTCAGCAAAGATGAAAATTTCTTCCCCAACAAAGTCCAAAACTTCAACCCTTAAACCCCGGTGGAAGACCATCCAGTTCCCGCCAATTCCCCAGAGAGCTGTCCTAAAAACAGAAAGTTCCCCAGCAAGTTATCTTAAAGCCTGGAAATCAACCAGATAACATTTAACTTTTGTTTTATCCCCAACCAAGGTTAATTTCTCAGAAGATTGGCATACTCCCAAGCTCCTGATACCCTTAACAGAATGAAGATTCTCATTCTTGAAACCCCAGAAGATTGGCATACACCCAACCTACGGACTCAAACGCCTGAATGAAGATTCTCATTCTTGCTTCCCCAGAATATTGGCATACACCCAACCTCCTGACCCAAATTCCTGAATGAAGATTCTCATTCTTGCTTCCCCAGTAGATTGGCATACAACCCAAGATCTTGAAAACTCTCCAACAGAATAAACATTCTCCCCACAGAGTTATTTCCCAGTATATTGAAGATTCTCAATCCCCAGCCATAGTCATCAAGTTTCTCGGGATTCCCCAAGCAGGTTTCTCAAGCAGACTTAATGGATTCCCACATCCCCGCAGAGTTTTCCAAAGTTCTTGTTAACCCCCACGAGTTGTCAAGGATTTTCTATCCCCAACGGTGGTCCAAGGGTTTCTCATCTTCAGCAATCAAAGATTTTGAATCTCCAGCAGCGGTCATGGATTTATTTTCCCCAGCAGCAGTCAAAGATTTTATTATCTCCAGCTATCAAGGATTTATTTTCCTCAACAAGACAACTAATCAGCTTACATGTGCATGCATTACATTCATATATCATAAACATTGATAGAACACATTTTATTGCATCATACATGTCATGCAACATAACTTTGTGCTTAAACTAACATTTTACCCTTTTCAGGATAAGATTAAAAGCTATCTTTAACAACTATTCAAAGATTTCAGATACAGTACGAATACACTCCGAGACATGGAAGTCATTCTGCTACTCATTCAGATCTCTTATTCAGATACAGTATGGATACACCCCAGACGTGGAGGTCATTCTATTTCTCATTCAGAATTTCAAGTCAAGATACAGACTAGATACGCTTCAGACACGGAAGCCATTCTATTTCTCATTCAGATTCAACTATCAACTCTAGGTTCAGATGCACTCCAGACACAGAAGTCATTCTGTCACTTGTCCAGATCCCAGTTATAGTACTGATACACTCCAAGACATGGAAGTCATTCTGCTACTCATACAGATCTCAACTTCAGATAAAGTCCAGATACGCTCCAGACATGGTAGCCATTCTGTCACTCATTCGAACATTTCCCCAACCCAGAGATGCTCCATACATGGATGTCATTTTGTCGCTTATTCAAATTTCAGATTCAGATACGATACAGATACACTCCAGACACGGCAGTCATTCTGATATTCATTCAAGAATCAAATACAATTACAGCTCGGATACACTCCAAACACGGACGCCATTCCATTGCTCATACAAATCTAATCTCCAGATACAACTCATATACGTTCCAAATTCGGATACCATTTTGATGTTCATTCTCCTGATATTCAACAAACATTTTGGATGGCATCTCTAAGCCCATATCCATCAAGATTCTATCATCTCCAAATGGAATCTTTAAGCCTATTCCCTCAACCTACATTTTGACGAGTGCAAATTTACGGGCACTCTAGTGTCCAATCCTCTTTTACCTTTGAGTCACGAAAGACAAACTCGCCAATCTAACTCTTCAGGTTCAAGAATATTGAACAGGGGAAATTGTTGTACCCCAAAATTTTCCCTCTCATTTTATCAATATTTCCCCTCACAAGACTCTTTGAACTCCAGACAGGATTTGGGTTTGCTCTGCTCAAGACATCTCCTTGCACTGTTGACCTGAAATTAGGGTTTGAGTTTGCACAAGATTTTTTGAGCTTCCAATGCTCAAAGTGACTTTCATGCTTCATGTTGGACTTATAAGATTGCCTCTACCAAGTTTCAAGCCTTGAATCAAATCTTTGCCCAGTCAATTGGACAGTTGACCTATAAATCAGTTGTATTGGGGAAAAAGTCAACTGTGGCCAATTTATAGTCAAACCTCATAATTTTTGATCCACATCAACATTATAAACTCATATGAATCATTTGATCAAGTTTGGACCACAACTCCTCAAGAAATTTGATCAGATCACCAAAAGGGCAAAATGGTCATTTTTAGGGTTTTGACTGTATAAGGGCAATTTCTGATTTTTCACCTAGCCAATGGCAAATTGGGTTCAAGAATGGATTCAAGGATTCAATGGCATCATCTTTACCTAATCATAAGGTTCAAAATATCTCAAATGCATTGGATTGACAGATGAATTTTCCAGTCAACTGATCAAAAATTGACTGTACACTGAAAAGTCAAACTTTGACTTTTTGGTCAAAATCAAGTGCCAAGGGTCATTTTTCATCAAGATGAGTCAAAAAATGAAACTTGTTCATCAAGAAACCTAATTTTGCAAATTAGGGTTTAAAATTGAAAATTTTCATAACTTAGAATTTTTCTAAGTTATGAAATTTTCTTATTTTTTCCCAACTTTTCCCAACATTTTCACCATGATGCAATGGGATTCAAACAAAACTTCCAAAATTAAATTGTAGTCCTCCACAAAATATACAACTTTGATTCACAAAGTTTTCCCAAAAGAAGCATGGATCTCAAGTTATGATTTTTGGAACAAGGGTCCATGAAACTTTTAACTTAGTGAAATTTTGCCCTAGTTTAGGCAGGATTTTGACCTATCTTCTTGGCAATTTTTCACATAGTTCCACTTGGAATATCAAAATTCATTTCAAAGATGGATTGTAGAGCATGTTACATGCTTTCCAAAATGTCCAAGAACTCTCCAAAATCATTTATGGTTAGAGAGAATCAAAGATTTGAATTTGGAAAAAACTCACTTTGATCCATGGCATTTTCATGTTGACACAAGTTGCAAAATCTGTCCAAACATGCTTTGTACTTGATTACAGGTCACTAAACCCTTCCACACTCAAAAATTGAATGCAAACTCGTTGGTTTAAGGTGTTATTCTGATCAATGGAGCTTGGCACAATGAATAAATCCATTTATGTCATAAAGGTTGCAATACCATTTCCATAAAGCATACTTTTTGCAATTTTGTATTTCTTGAGCCATGGACCTGCTCTCTTGATACAAACAAAGTCCACAAACTTCAGAAAAAGCTCACCAACCCTATGCAGACCTTTAGCTAGCTTGTATAACCTTGGCCCTTGTCACTTCCCACCTTTTGCTTCATAACCAAGAAATGTGCAAAAGTCTACACAACTGGGGTATCTGTTATAACCAAGTCTTGGCAACATTCCAAACAAGTTTTGCACATTGCCTTAAGCCAGAAACACGAGCTAGCAACATCCCAAGCCTTCCAAAACACAAAAACACATTCCTCTTGCAAAACAGGGCAGCTTCTGCACTTTAAGTTCCAAAACAAAAACTACTCATGCATTTTACCCCAAACCTGTTCCATTACCTTCCATATAACCCACCTGAACTATCCCAACCATTAGCCCTTGATTGTAACTCCATTTGCAAGCTTCACCATTTCTGTTTTCAGCTTGTGCAGGTTGACTTCTACAGGCTATTTCAAGCAAGTTCAAAGCAAACAAAGCATTGGGGAAGATCAGAGGAAGTTCAGGCAAGCTCAAAAGAACCTCAGGCCTCATGGAAAACCTCCATATTTCCATACACGAGTTCATCTGAAACAGGTTTTTTTCAACTTTCTATCTCTCTATTTAGGAATCATTAGGCTTAGGTTTGTGAATAAAAAATGTAGTACTCATAGCCCTTAAGCTGTACATATGCATAGATTTCATTTAAGTTAAGTGTGCTAAGAGAATTTGATTGATGAACATGCTGAAAAAGTTAGGTTAGGAATTAGGGCCAGAGAAATTCTCTCTGGTCTTTGAGAGTTAGATTAAGTTTTTTATATGGTTAGAATCGTGTGATTATGCTCTACATTTTTCATGTTACAAGTTTTTGTTTTTAAGCACTGAAACAGGAGATACGAGTTTGAACTCAGAACGCGCGTATTTTTGTTGAACGAAGGTTGAATATGAAGTGTTGGGATGGGCTTGGCTTGGCATGACTTTTTGCACCCCCTGACCTGCTTCTTGCACCCCCTGGCCCATTTCATTATATTTTTTGTATTTTTCTATTTATTTTTCATTTCTGATTTTATTTTATATTTTCTAAACATAAAAAACATCAAAAACATTTTCATAAATTTTCACATTTTATTTTATTATTTTTTTAATTATTTTTTAGACATAAAAATAATTATTAAATAGCATATACTTTTATTTTCTTTAATAAAAACTTATAGATATTATGGAAATATTATATATTTTTATTTTCATTATTTACACTTATAAAAATAATATTTTTTCACATTTTTTATTTCTTAATATCTTTGTATATATTTATATTTATTTTATTGTACATAAAATAAATAATGTAATATATATTATCTTAAAACAAAAAAAAAACTAGGGTTTCCACCCTTGTTAAAAATAATATTTTTCTAATATATTTTTTTATTTTTTGACACTTGTATATATTTTTATTTTTTTATTGTACATAAATAAATAAATATTATAATTTACATACATATTCTTAAACCAAAAATTAGGGTTTTTCTACCCTTAACAAAAATAACTTTCTATTTTCTTATTTTTTTAAATACATTAAATATTATATTTTTTACATACATAAAAAATATCAAAAACATTTTTTGCATATTTATAATATATTGCATATATATTTTATTGCTTATCTAAATATTGTTTATTTATCTTTTGAAGCAAGAAATTCAATTTGGATGTAATAGTAAATCTTAGGGTTTTAATTTCTTGCAAAATAATCCCCTATCCAAAATTGTATCCCCCTCCCCATATCAATGTTGTAATAGCTTAGATTACTTTTACGCATTTATGCTTTAAAATATGTCATGATAGAGATTAGGGTTTGTATGCAAAATCCAAAATCAAAACAAATAGCTAGACCTAATACAAGACAAAAATGCATGAAAATGACAACACATCTCACACAAACACCCCTAGGGTTTCATCCACTTGTTGCCTTAAAAATGGCCATGTTATGCATGTTGAGTATCTTGACAAAACAAAAACAAAACAAAAAGATCATAGTCCCTTGATGACGCTATCAAAAGGTTGCCTATACAAAATGATCTAGCCCCTCAAAAATTTGCTAAAGATACTTAGCACAATTGCTATCATGGTCAATACGATGACCCACGCCTGTCCCATTTAACATCCGAACACAAGGTTGTTTACCAAATGCAATGGTAAAACAACACTGTCAAAAGGGTTAAAAATGTGTAGGAAAGACTCTTGAGTAGATAGGATAGACAACTCTTAGTTGCTTGAACAAAACTTGCAAAACATCCTTGCTATTTTCAAAAACACCTCACAACACAATTTCAAAACATTTTCCCAAAACAAACTTTCAAACTTTCAAACATTGAAACATCTTTTCAAAAGACAAACACCTTTGTATACATTCAAACAAGAATCATTACAAAGGTTGCCTAGACAAAAGGCCTCTTTTCAAAACATTTTCAAAACCACACACAAAGCACCATTTCAAACAATTGAAAAGCAAAAGCAAGTGATCTAAACAAGTAACTAAGAGCCCATGGATAACCATGGATGAAAAGGGTGCTAGCACCTTCCCTTTTCATAATCTACCCCCCGAACCCAAGAAAACATCTCAAAGGTCTTTCCTATGTTTTTTGACCTTTCCTTTGGATAAAATAAAAAGTCGGTGGCGACTCTTGCTAAACCGAAACATTTGCAAACACAAACGTAAAACCTCAAGTCAGTTCTCCCACCGCATCACACACAAGTATCATATACAAGTTAATGTATAATTTCCATACAACATATACATTAATTACAAACTCAAAAACAAAAGAATTATCGCAATGCGAAAACAATAGAACCAATCCCCGGTAACGGCACGATTTTGCTGCTGCTGTAGAGTGGAAAGCAAAAAGTAAATTATTTATTTACCGGGTGATATTTAGGTTATACCGTATCGTGCCCACAGAGATTGGTTATTGATTCATCATTTTATAAATTTCTTGTTAATGAGTTTGGGGATAAATGGGTTGAAAAGAAAATATTATCAATAGAAAATAATTGTATAAAAATGAAAAAAAAGGAATAACTTATCAAGCTTGCATATATACTACTTCTCGCATACTTAAACCTATCGACCTGTTATACTTAACCTAGAATATTCATCAATGTCATCACGTGTCACTCACAACCTAAGTCATTTCTAACCCAAATTGGGAGGCCGACTACATCACCTCGGTAGCGATCTCTCAACCACCTCAACAACATAGAAGTCAACCGCGCTCGCTTGCATCGACGATCTCTCAGAGCGACACAAACAACACAGAGGCGTTAATCACAGACACCTTAAGTGAGTAACAACACTAAATCTATCTCTAGAATTCATACACTATCAGATGATCATCCTGGATAAGAATCTAAGTAGTATATGTCTATAACAACCCAAATCCCTAACACATAGTAAAAATCCAGGACAACAATCCACCAAGATTCGTAAAGAGAGTTTAATATAACGCCAAGAGCGAAAAAATACATTAGTTCAAAGAAAATATACATACAAACCTAACCAATAAAGATTACGCAAAGAGGAAGAGAAATGAACAAAAAATCTACCGGTTTGTCAACATCGATCGAAGAGAAATCCACCCTGAATCATCCGTATTTAAGCTTCATAGTTGTTATCTAAGCTAATCCTAACAAAATTTATAGGTTGATGGAGTTGTGGGAAAAAACTTCCCTAAAACCATCACCTAAAAATGAGCTAAAATAAAGTTATAAAACAAATCTCAGCAGACCGCGCTAAGCGGGCCTAGCGACCTAAGCACGGCTTGCTTATTTTACACATCAAATCGACCTAAACCGCGTAATCCGCACTAGACGGGGTATAAAACATTGGTTGTGCCAAATTGTCAAACGCAAGTAGTGCGCTACAAAATGCTTTGAGCCATACTCGGCTTAGCAGCCTCTGCGCGCTAAGCGGGCTCTTCTGGACAGAATGTCCAAAAACTAGTCTTTTATTCCAAAAACGTCTCAGAACATACATTCATCATCACCAAGTAACAACAACAGTCAATCTCAGAACAAACCAAGTTCATCATCAAACACCAAATTAACAACAACAAATAGCTTTTTTCATAAACAAATTCATCATCAAAAGTCAACAACTAAAGAGGAAAAGAGAGATTCAGAAGCATATGTTTTCAGACAACATCATCATAAAACATTCATCAACAAAAATCAAGCACAAAAATACCAACAAACTGTCATCGCAGTCCTCTTTCGCCTAGCCTCCTGGAAGCGCCGCCGGCCAACTCACCCTCCTTCTCCTTCAATTTACAGAATAAAACGCGAAGGTATATCTCTCAAAAATCCTACTACATGTAAATATCAAAAGAAACATGGATTAAAACTCGCATGTAGTGATCAAAGCAGAATGAAAGAGTAATATCACAAAAAACCTAAAACAAGTTAACAAATCGTACCGTCACGAAGCAAGAACCCTATACCACTGCGAAGGGAAGGCGGAAGGTGGATGGAGGCGTTGCTCCGGTGGCTAAGGCGAGGGGAGAGGATATCCGTTTGTCCATGGCTGAGAACGATGAGAAGAGAGACGAAGAAGACGAGAGAAGGAGCGGCGCCGTTAACAAACTGTAAACCCTAATTTCCAAACAATTGACACAAACCCTAAAAATGCTGTATGTTTCAAATGGGATTTTGCCCCATAAAACCCTTAAGCCCAAACGTTCCTGACGCCTGCACCCCCTATTTAATCCAATTCTTTTTGTTTTTTTACTTGGGCCATATGCTAACTCCTTAGGCCCATCCTTTTTCCCTTTTAATTTTTTTAAAATTAATATTCAAACTTTTCTTTTACTAATTAATTTCCTTTGAACTAATACTTTTATTTTTTATTTTTTCTATTCTAAAAATTTTGTTTGTTAATAAAAAAGAGAAATAATAAATTTTGTTTTAATATATTTTCTTTAATATTTGTATATTTAATTAAATATAAAAGAACATTTTGTTTAATTAATCTTTTTATATAAGTTTCTAAAAAACATTAACCAAAATAAAATAAATAATAATTATACTTAATCTTTCCTAGGTTAATATTTTATTTGATCATTTGTAAATAAATATACACATCTCATATCTCTTTAATTTTCATCATCTTATACCTTGTTATATTTTTACATTGAGAATGCGACAATTCGATTTGATTGTAATATATACTTGGACATTACTATTCTGATAAGACTCATCCCCATTTGTAAACATTTGTACCCCCATCCCCGGATACTTATTTGTAATAACTTATACTTTAAATTCCCGCAATTTATCGCTTTCCATATACTGTATAGTAATTAGGGTTTGTATGCGAAGATTCAAAATCAATCGCTAGATGACCTAATACAAGATAAATGCATGAAAATCAATACACAATTCACACTTGCACCTCTAGGGTAACCTCGCTTGTTGCCTCGGAAAATACAATCATGTCCCTCGAGTATGAGACACTCTAGCAAATGCCCCTTCAAATAAACAAAGATCGTAGTCCCTCGATGACCCTCGATGTTGCCTTCGATAAAATGATCTCGTCCCTTATAAAATTGCTAGAGCGTCTCACAAGTTGCCTTCAATAAGTGTATACGATGACCCACGCGTGTCCCGTTTAACATCCTAACGCAAGGTTGTTCATCAAACACAATGGTGAAACAACACTGTTAAAAGGGTTAAAAACATAAGAAAGATCTTTGAGAAAAATAGGGTAGACAACTCTTAGTTACTTGATCAAAAATCTTGCAATATCCTTGCCATTTTCAAAAACACTTCACAACACATCTTCAAAACAATTTCAAAACAACCTTCAAAACATTGGAATATCTTTTAAAAAAGACACACACCTTTGTATATATTCAAACAAGAATCATTACAAAGGTTGCCTAGACAAGGCATCTTTTTCAAAACATTTTCAAAACCACACACACAAAGTACCATTTCAAACAATTGAAAATCAAAGGCAAGTGATCTAAAAACAAGTAACTAAGAGCCCATGGATAACCATGGATGAAAAGGGTGCTAGCACCTTCCCTTTTCATAATCTACCCCCCCCCCCCCCCCCGAACCCAAGAAAACATCTCAAAGGTCTTTCCTATGCTTTTTGACCTTTCCTTTGGATAAAATAAAAAGTCGGTGGCGACTCTTGCTAAACCGAACAAGTGTGAAAACAAACGCAAAATCCCAAGTCAGTTCTCCCACCGTATCACAGAACTGGCGACTCTGCTGGGGAATTTCTAAAAGTGGGGTTACCTTAGGGTTTTATATCACCTTTACTTGCTTACCTTGATTGCTTTGATTGATTTACTTTTTGGGTTCCTTGTTTGGGTTTGTTTAAATCCTACACCCGGATTTGGGGGCACCTTTTAGGTAAGTAGCAATAAACTGTGAGGGAACTGTGTGGGGTATACCGACATGGTTGAAACAGTGGCTACGTTAGTGTGACATATTTGTGGGTACCGGTAGCCTTTGAGTTAATCAAAGAGAATATGGGGCCGCTGAGTGATGTTGTGAAGCATTAACGAACTCTTAGAACCTTACTTGACCATCTTGGCCTTTTTAGGGGTAGTGAGATGACCGACTTTGGTGCAGTCCGAAGTTGGTAGATACTCGATACTACACTCATTGAGGATTTTTTTTTGGAATATTTTGGTCGCTAGTTAAGTGGCTAAACCAAAACAATGAACACAGAAAATAATCCAGTGATATTGAGCTTTTTAGAACCCGGTTTCTATTTTAGGACAGGTTTGAGCCAACTAACTTCAAGAGGGTACTTACCTACAAACCCCGTACAGGCCTAAACCTAAGGACTTGTCTGCTTTGTGTGAATATGACTGGCTGTATATACACTTACTTACTTTTGCATACATGTACATAACGTCATAACATCATACCGTAGCATTTTCAATAACCATTTCAAGGATCTCGAGGGTTTTGTGATGCAGGGTCACGTTGAACCAGACGTCTACCAAAGGGCAAGAGGATTCATCTGCCTCTAAATAAATGTCGTCAAAGATCAAGTGCAACAACTTGAATCAAGGGCTATGACCCACTTGACATGGTGAGCTTGATTCTCGTGGAAAGACATCCACCGATACAAAGTTCTCCAGTCAAAGATGCTGATCAAAGTTCAACCTCTAACATTTTCTTGTGTTTACCCCGAGAGATCCTTGAAAACATGCATCCACATATCATGCATTGTATCATAACAGGTTTTCCTTTTCAGGTTTCCTTATTCTCCTGTTGTTTATTTCAGTAGAGATGGCTCTAGAAAGGACTGTCAAAGATATCCAAGATCAAAATGCTCAACTTTAAGAAATGTTCTTGAACTTGTCCCAGGGGCAAGAAGAAGTGAAATCTTTCCTCACAAGAGGCATGGTCCTAGGGAATCCAAGAAGCGTCAGGAATGATCAGTTGGAAGAACTACAGATTGATCTGGCAATAATGAAGATCCAGATGATGGGACAGCTGGTGGGCCAGATGGCTCTCATTCAAGACTTGGCTCAAAGACAAGAAGAGCTAAGGGTTCTCGTCAACAAACTGCTTCGAGACAACCAAGTGGGGAAAACATCTAGGGTTGAAGATCGAGTCATCATTCAACCTCCTTTGAGACAAGAAGACAAGGGAAAAGCTCCTCAACTTGCTTCAGGATCACAAGCCCAGCCTCAACCTCGCCAGCATCAGCAGGGTAATCGCGTAAGAAAAATACGTCTGGAAGACATTTCTCTGAAACTTGCATACCATCATCTCTAATACTGAAACGCCTGTTGGAGGTCAATTTGCTTGCTTTAAAGGATCCTATTCAGAGGCCCAATACCTCTACTCCTAGCTATCATCCCGACGCATTTTGTGTGTACCACTCCCATAGTCCCGGACATGACACCGATGACTGTTGGGATTTGAAAAACAAGATCCAAGACTTGATTGACGAAGGAGTGCTAGAATTCATGCCGGATGGCGAGATGAAAATCTTCCGCTAAGGGTTCTCCACCTGAAATGAAAAAGTTCGAACTAAGAGACTTTTGTTCCATTTGAATTTTCAAGTTGTAATTTCTTTTGTTATTCAAACAATTATCTGTTGATGTCAAACTCTATTTTATTAATGCATTGCATATGTTTGTCTTGAATTCATCCATTCGTTTTCACTATTCTTGAATTATGCTTCCTACTTTCTTCATGATATTTAACTCTTGATAAAAGTTACAAAGTCTTTAGAGGGAGGATGACGAAATAATGGCATAATCTCATACAGTATGCTTTTGGACGGACCTTGCTGACGATGTACAGGTGTTTCTTTCAAATCCTAAACACTGGAGTTATAAGGAAGATAATCTCTAGTCAACCCCTTCGAGTCAAAGATGTAGGAGTTTTCTGTTTTAAACACAAATCGAAACCTTTGATTTAAACCTGGGGCAGGGTAGTCTCTAAGTTAATTCAAAAGATGCGCATTGAAGTCGCAAAATCTCAGTTCATAATACAACGAATGACATCAAAAACATTCCTTTGGGAACCAAAAAGACAGTGATAGTTCCTTATCTCATAGGCAGTCATTATATCTCAAAAGAGAAAAGCCCACTGAGCCAAAACCTACGAAGGAGGTTTAAGAAAGCTAGGGCATCCTGCTGACTGTAATCTCAAAAATAAGAACAGTCAGGCAAAAATTAGGGATAACGAATCAAAAGAAAGAGGTCATTACAAATCCTCAACAACATGAAAAATGTTGCGTAAATGACTGCCTTCCCATGAAATTCAATTGGTGTGAACCATCACCCAAAATGTCGTTCCAAACTCGAATAGAGTCCGACGCACAATTAACTGAGTTTAGGATTGAAGAACATCACGAAGAGCGGGTGGGTACAAATATACTTTGAGCCTTTATCCTTTGTTTCTTAAAACTGTGAACCAAGCCACGTTACAACCCTTTAAAAGTCCTAATTGAAGCATGGGTTAGTTCGAAAGCATACTGTTACAAAAGGTATCCTGACTCCTGTAAGGCTTTGCCCTAAATCTTGTGTTGATTTTGTCTTATAAAAAGTTTTCTACTAAAAAACGCATTTTTCAAAACTTTGAGACAAGCATAAACTTTGCATTATTCGAATATCATTGTTTGCACATGTTTATTTGTTTGAAAACAAAGAAATTCACAACAGTGAATGTTCGGAGAAACAAAAGCTCTCTCAAGTGAATGAAATCACTTCAAGTGGGATGACCCTCCCATGTAAAACATCTCCCATCAAAAAAAAAAAGAGGACTTGGTATGGTATTGTCCAGTAAAACTGGAGCAATCCAGTCAAGATTTCAACAAATCATTCAAAGGCCATTAAACCTGGGGCAGTCCAGTCAAGATTTCAAGAAATCTCTCAATTGCAGGTTAACCTGGGGCAAATCTCTGTCACCATCACTTGGGGCATTTAAACGTCAATCTCATCAAAGGGTTACGTGCAATCCAAGTTTCCTGGAAATACCACAAGCATCTGATACTAGGGGCAGTGATGAACCTCTCCGAAATCTTTCTGAAAAGAAGTTCAAGCGTCCTCGAGAAATTTATCACCTCTCTGAGCAGACAAGCAGTCATGGGTTTATTTCCCTAACATTCATCAAGGATTTACTCCCCACAACAAAATTACATTTCAAGTTCACGGTCGTTAAAAAAATTTCCTTCATCACTTGTTGGAAGTTACAGTCATCGAGGATTCCTTCATCACCTGTTGGAAGTTACAGCCACCAACAGAATAACGGACAACTAAAGCTCCTAAAAACCTGTTTCTCTTAAGAATGAAGATTCTCATCCTTAAAACCTCAGAAGATTGGTATACTCCCAACCTCCTGACCCTTAACAGAATGAAGATTCTCATCCTTAAAACCTCAGGAGATTGGTATACTCCCAACCTCCTGACCCTTAACAGAATGAAGATTCTCATCCTTAAAACCTCAGAAGATTGGTATACTCCCAATTTCCTGACCCTTAACAGAATGAAGACTCTCATCCTTGAAACCTCAGAAGATTGGTATACTCCCAATTTCCTGACCCTTAACAGAATGAAGATTCTCATCCTTAGAACCTCAGAAGATTGGTATACTCCCAACCTCCTGACCCTTAACAGAATGAAGATTCTCATCCTTAAAACCTCAGAAGATTGGTATACTCCCAATTTCCTGACCCTTAACAGAATGAAGATTCTCATCCTTAAAACCTCAGAAGATTGGTATACTCCCAATTTCCTGACACTTAACAGAATGAAGACTATCATCCTTGAAACCTCAAAAGATTGGTATACTCCCAATTTCCTGACCCTTAACAGAATGAAGATTCTCATCCTTAAAACCTTATAAAATTGGTATACTCCCAACCTCCTGACCCTTAACAGAATGAAGATTCTCATCCTTAAAACCTCAGAAGATTGGTATACTCCTAATTTCCTGACCCTTAACAGAATGAAGATTCTCATCCTTAAAACCTCAGAAGATTGGTATACTCCCAATTTCCTGACCCTTAACAGAATGAAGATTCTCATCCTTAAAACCTCAGAAGATTGGTATACTCCCAATTTCCTGACCCTTAACAGAATGAAGACTCTCATTCTTGAAACCTCAGAAGATTGGTATACTCCCAATTTCCTGACCCTTAACAGAATAAAGACTCTCATCCTTAAAACCTCAGAAGATTGGTATACTCCCAACCTCCTGACCCTTAATAGAATGAAGATTCTCATCCTTGAAACCTCAAGAGATTGGTATACTCCCAACCTCCTGACCCTTAACAGAATGAAGACTCTCATCCTTGAAACCTCAGAAGATTGGTATACTCCCAAGTTCCTGATACCGTTAACTGGATTAAGATTATCATCCTTGAAACCTCAAGAGATTGGTATACTCCCAAGTTCCTAATACCGTTAACAGAATGAAGATTCTCATCCTTGGAACCTCAAGAGATTAGTATACTCCCAAACTCCTGACCCTTAACAGAATGAAGATTCTCATCGTTGAAACCTCAGAGATTGGTATACTCCCAACCTCCTGACCCTTAACTGAATGAAGATTCTCATCCTTAAAATCTCAGAAGACTGGTATACACCCAACCTTCTGACCCAAGACCTTAATGAAGATTCTCATTTTGGCTTCCCCCGTAGATTGGCATACAACAACCTCCTGATATTCACAATAGAATGGAAATTCTCATTCTCAAAGTGGTATACAATTCAACTTCCTGATATTCCCGATAGAATGAAGATTCTCATTCTCAAAGTGGCATACGACTTGACTTCTGAACTTCCTCCAGACAGAAATAAGCTTTTTCCAAAATCCTGAGTTTTACTCTCCAACAAGATAGCTACTTTTCAACAGTATGGCTATTCCCCACAGTATTCTTATTCCCCAAGCAGAATGAAGACTCTCATTCTCAATTCCTCAGAGTATTCAGATATTCCCCAGTGAAGATCTCCTCAAAACAGGAATCCCCAGTAGATGGGCATACAACCCAAACTCCTGACTCCCCAACAGTGGTCCCAGGACTTCTCATTTTCAATGATCAAAGGATTTTCAATCCCCAGCAGCAGTAAGGGATTTACTTTCCTCGGCAGCAGTCAAAGATTTCATTATCCAGGATTTATCTTCCTCAGCAAGACAGCTACTCAGCTTACATACACATCCATTACATTCATATATCATAAACATTGATGAAGTACATTTCATTGCATCATACATATCATGCAACATAACTTCGTGTTTTAGCTAACGTTTTACCCTTTTCAGGATAAGATTAAAAGGCTATCATTAACAATTGTTCAAATACAGTATGGATACACCCCAGACACGGCGGTCATTCTATTACTCATTTAGAACTTCAAGTCAAAATACAGTATGGATACACCCCAGACACGGCGGTCATTCTACTACTCATTCAGATTTCAGCAATCAGATACAGACTAGATACGCTCCAGACACGACAGCCATTCTACCTCTCATTCAGATTCAACTATCAACTACAAGCTCAGATACGTTCCAAACACGGATGCCATTCTGGCCTTTGCACCAGCAGTTTGATTTTCCCCAATGCAGTCGCCACAAAAATCATTATGTCACTTATTCAGATCCCAGTTACAGTACGGATACACCCCATACACGGCGGTCATTCTACTACTCATACAGATCTCAACTTCAGATACAGTCCAGATACGCTCCAGAAACGGTTGCCATTATGTCACTCATTCATAGTTTATCCCCAGCATACAGTTGCTCCATACACAGATGTTTCTCTGTTACCCAGATACAATACAGATACACTCCAGACACGACAGTCATTCTGATATTCATTCAAAATTCAAATACAGTTACAACTCAGATACGCGCCAGACATGGACTCCATTCTTTTTCTCATACAGACTCAGTCTCCAGATACAGTTCAATGGCATCCCAGACACGGATACCATTTTGATGCTCATTCTTCTGACCTATAGCATTGCAATTCAACAAACATTCTTGGATGGCATCTTTAAGCCCATCTCCAGCAAGATTCTACTATCTCCAAATGGCATCTCTAAGCCCATCTCCAGCAAGATTCTACTATCTCCAAATGACATCTCTAAGCCCATTTCCTCAGATATATTTTGACGAGTGCAAATTTACGGGCACTCTAGTGTCCAATCCTCTTTTACCTTCGAGTCACGAAAGGCAAACTTGCCAATCTAACTCTTCAGGTTCAAGAAGATTGAACAGGGGAAAGTGTTGTACCCCAAAATTTGCCCTCCCTTTTTCACAAGAAATCACAACTTCAGGGTTTTCCCTGATCTTTCAAGATTGGCTCAAGAATCGGTCAAACAGACTTTTCTTTATCAGTCAATCCAGAATTAGGGATTCCATTGATTTTGTTGAGGTTGGCTCAGGAATTGATCAAGCAAACTTTTCTTTGACGACAAATCTGGAATTAGGGTTTTTCACTCGTATTTCTCAGAAGAAATTGAATCCACAATAATTCAATTGACTGTTACATTATTTTTACACTTGTTCCAGATTACCGGTTATTTCTCAAAATCTAAATATAT
Source organism: Vicia faba (assembly GCA_948472305.1). Taxonomy (NCBI): domain Eukaryota; kingdom Viridiplantae; phylum Streptophyta; class Magnoliopsida; order Fabales; family Fabaceae; genus Vicia; species Vicia faba. The sequence goes on along the minus strand of OX451740.1, from coordinate 857,158,064 downwards.
GGGATAGGAGCTGAGGCTTTGATTGAAACTTTGAGGCATTGGTTTGATCAGTGAAGTGAAAAGTGTATGGAATGCTTGTTTGTTTAACTGTACAAAGCATATGATTAATTGGAATGCCGGGCGTATTATGGTTAATGCAAGGTTGCGAGACTGCAAAGTTTGTTGATTATTTATTTTATCTGAGTTAAAATTATTGGGATGCATTTCCAGTTGTTTTAATTTAAGATATTTAAATAATTAAATAGACAGTGCAAAGGAAAGAAGGAAATATTTGACAGTAAAGAATTCTTATTTGACAAAGAATTTTTATTTATTTATTTCAAATATTGTTACAAATGTTATTCGAATATTGTAAATTTATAATTTACAGTGTTTACAATAAAATTTATTACAATAAATGAAAAGAAAATAAATCTAAAGCCTAAGTCTCCTGAAATCTTTGATCTTCTACTGCTTCTTCCATTATCCAACTGATACTTACCTGCAAAGGACAGAAGAAAAAGAAATCAGTGCAGTTAAATTGAAAAGCATTTTCAAACAGATAAATATAAAGTCATCATTAAAGCTTGTTGGCCGGAATCAGATTTTTTTGGGTTCATCATGTTTTACTTGTCCTCTTTGCAAATCACAAGAAGATTTCTCTTCTTGGTTCACAAAGAGGAAAGATTTTGCAAGCATACAATCAATAAAATATACAAGACAGCAAGGCAAAGCAAACTGAACAACAAACTGCATTAGTCAACCAAAAGCAAACTAAGTTGCAAAACTGTCAAACCAAGTACACTAAGCTGTCAAAGCAGAAAAGCTGTCAAAGTACACAAGCTGTCAAAAAGCATACAATGCAGGAAATCTGGAAGCAAGTACAATGCAGAGATAAACCAAGATACAACAAGCAGGCTTGTCAAAACTTCTCATCATATTTTGGCCAAAACAAGCTTTTCAGATAAAAAAATATATTAAGCAAAAAGTGCTTTTATGGAGAGAGAAAGAGAGTGAAGTGGGTTTTGCAGTTTTGGAAGGCTGTAAAAGGCAGTGAGAAAGCAAATAAATATAAAAATATAGAAGTCCAGCAAAGGAGAGGAAGAGGGAGAGCAAACAAATTGCATAAACCTGTCCAAACTGCAGTAACAAGAAAAAAAACTGTTAAACTGCATAACTCTGCATTACAAAACTGCATATCAAACTCCAAACACTAAAACCTTCCAAAAAGATCACAAAAACTGAAGCCTGCTTCCAACAAAAAAAACTGCATAAGCCTGCATAACTACAAACACAACACAAGCCTGCCTGAAGCTTACCTAGCCTGCTTCAAAACTCAGAAGCCTCTCAAGCTCACCAGAACTCAGAACTCCAAAATCTGCATAACCCACAAAACTGCTTCCAAACCCAAAACAGAAATATGAGCAAACCTGCAAAACTGCAAGTTTTAAAAACACCCAGGCCTGCCTCCAAAAAACAAATGGCATAACCTGCAAAAACTCAGAAGCTTTCAAGCCTGCATGACAAGCACTCAGGCCCAACTACAAGCTCAAACCCAAAAAAACCCATAACCTGCAAAACTGCCTCGAACTAAACAGCAAGCCTGTCAAAGCCAACTTGCAAACTTACAGCCTACATATCAAACCCAAATCCAAGCTAACAACAAGCAATATTTCAGAATACATATGTTCATCATCGAATAAACAAGGTATTCAAAGAGGAAGAGAGATGCAGAAGCGATAAACGAATCAGAAACAAATAAGCAAGTCTCAGAACATATATTGATCATCACCAAGTAACAACAACAGTCAATCTCATAACAAACCAAGTTCATCATCAAACACCAAATATACAACAACAAATAGCTTTTTTCAGAAACAAATTCATCATCAAAAGTCAACAACTAAAGAGGAAAAGAGAGATTCAGAAGCATATGTTTTCAGACAACATCATCATAAAACATTCATCAACAGAAATCAAGCACAGAAATACCAACAAGCTGTCATCACAGTCCTCTTTCGCCTAGCCTCCTGGAAGCGCCGCCGGCCAACTCACCCTCCTTCTCCTTCAATTTATAGAACAAAACGCCAAGGTATATCTCTCAAAACTCCTACTACATGTAAATATCAAAAGAAACATGGATTAAAACTCGCATGTAGTGATCAAAGCAGAATGAAAGAGTAATATCACAAAAAACCTAAAACAAGTTAACAAATCGTACCGTCACGAAGCAAGAACCCTATACCACTGCGAAGGGAAGGCGGAAGGTGGATGGAGGCGTTGCTCCGGTGGCTAAGGCGAGGAGAGAGGATATCCGTTTGTCCATGGCTGAGAACGATGAGAAGAGAGACGAAGAAGACGAGAGAAGGAGCGGCGCCGTTAACAAACTATAAACCCTAATTTCCAAACAATTGACACAAACCCTAAAAATTTTGTATGTTTCAAATGGGCTTTTGCCCCATAAAACCCTTAAGCCCAAACGTTTCTGACGCCTGCACCCCCCTCTTTAATCCAATTCTTTTTGTTTTTTTACTTGGGCCATATGCTAACTCCTTAGGCCCATCCTTTTTCCCTTTTAATTTTTTTTAAATTAATATTCAAACTTTTCTTTTACTAATTAATTTCCTTTGAACTAATACTTTTCTTTTTTTATTTTTTCTATTCTAAAAATTTTGTTTGTTAATAAAAAAGAGAAATAATAAATTTTGTTTTAATATATTTTCTTTAATATTTGTATATTTAATTAAATATAAAAGAACATTTTGTTTAATTAATCTTTTTATATAAGTTTCTAAAAAACATTAACCAAAATACAATAAATAATAATTATACTTAATCTTTCCTAGGTTAATATTTTATTTGATCATTTGTAAATAAATATACACATCTCATATCTCTTTAATTTTCATCATCTTATACCTTGTTATGTTTTTACATTGAGAATGCGACAATTCGATTTGGTTGTAATATATACTTGGACATTACTATTCTGATAAGACTCATCCCCATTTGTAAACATTTGTACCCCCATCCCCGGATACTTATTTGTAATAACTTAGACTTTAAATTCCCGCAATTTATCGCTTTCCATATACTGTATAGTAATTAGGGTTTGTATGCGAAGATTCAAAATCAATCGCTAGATGACCTAATACAAGATAAATGCATGAAAATCAATACACAATTCACACTTGCACCTCTAGGGTAACCTCGCTTGTTGCCTCGGAAAATACAATCATGTCCCTCGAGTATGAGACACTCTAGCAAATGCCCCTTCAAATAAACAAAGATCGTAGTCCCTCGATGACCCTCGATGTTGCCTTCGATAAAACGATCTCGTCCCTTATAAAATTGCTAGAGTGTCTCATAAGTTGCCTTCAATGAGTGTATACGATGACCTGCGCCTGTCCCGTTTAACATCCTAACGCAAGGTTGTTCATCAAACACAATGGTGAAACAACACTGTTAAAAGGGTTAAAAACATAAGAAAGATCTTTGAGTAAAATAGGGTAGACAACTCTTAGATACTTGATCAAAAATCTTGCAATATCCTTGCCATTTTCAAACACACTTCACAACACATCTTCAAAACAATTTCAAAACAACCTTCAAAACATTGGAATATCTTTTCAAAAAGACACACACCTTTGTATATATTCAAACAAGAATCATTACAAAGGTTGCCTATACAAGGCATCTTTTTCAAAACATTTTCAAAACCACACACACAAAGTACCATTTCAAACAATTGAAAAGCAAAGGCAAGTGATCTAAAAACAAGTAACTAAGAGCCCATGGATAACTATGGATGAAAAGGGTGCTAGCACCTTCCCTTTTCATAATCTACCCCCCCCCCCCCCCCCCCCGAACCCAAGAAAACATCTCAAAGGTCTTTCCTGTGCTTTTTGACCTTTCCTTTGGATAAAATAAAAAGTCGGTGGCGACTCTTGCTAAAGCGAACAAGTGTGAAAACAAACGCAAAATCCCAAGTCAGTTCTCTCACCGTATCACAGAACTGGCGACTCTACTGGGGAATTTCTAAAAGTGGGGTTACCTTAGGGTTTTAGATCACCTTTACATGCTTACCTTGATTGCTTTGATTGATTTACTTTTTGGGTTCCTTGTTTGGGTTTGTTTAAATCCTACACCCGGATTTGGGGGCACCTTTTAGGTAAGTAGCAATAAACTGTGAGGGAACTGTGTGGGGTATACCGACATGGTTGAAACAGTGGCTACGTTAGTGTGACATATTTGTGGGTACCAGTAGTGTGATACGGTGGGAGAACTGACTTGAGGTTTTGCGTTTGTTTTCGCAAATGTTTCGGTTGAGCAAGAGTCGCCACCGAATTTTTATTTTATTCTAAGGAAAGGTTAAAAAGCACAGCAAAAACCTTTGAGATGTTTTCTTGGGTTCGAGGAGTAGATTATAGAAAGGGAAGGTATTAGCACCCTTTCTATCCATGGTTATCCATGGGCTCTTAGTTACTTGCTTAGATCAACTTGCCTTGATTTTCAATTGTTTGAAATGGTGCTTTGTGTGTGGGTTTGAAAATGTTTTGAAAAGAGGCCAATGTGGTGGCAACCTTTGTAATGACCCATGTTTGGATGTATACAAAGGTGTATGTCTTTTGAAAAGTTTTCAATGTTTTTGAAAGTTGTTTTGAAAGTGTGTTGTGATGTGTGGTTTTAAAAAAATAGGCAAGTGTTTTTGTTTTGCAAGTTGGCAAGTAACCAAGAGTTGTCTACCCCTAAATTTCTCAAAGGTTTTCTCTATGTTTTAACCCTTTTAACAATTTTGTTCCACCATTGTATTTGGTGGACAATCTTGTGTTAGGATGTGAACGGGACGGGCGTGGGTCATCGTTTAGACCATGATTGCAATGGTGCCAAGTGTCTTTGGGCAATTTTTCCTTTAAGGGACTTGATCATGTTTAGGCAACTTTCGAAAGCGTCATCGAGGGACTATGATCATTTGATATTGTTTTTGTTTTTCCAAAGAAACTTAACATGCAACATGGCCCATTATTGAAGGCAACAAGTGGAGTAACCCTAAGGGTGCAAGTGTGATTGGTGTTGTCCATTTTCATGCTTTGCTATCTTTGAATTAGGTCAAGCTATTATGTTGGTTGATTTTTGCATACAAAACCCTAAGTCTATCATGGCATATTTGGAAAGCTTTAAAGTGTGGAATTTAAAGGTCCTAAATTATTATAACACAATTATGGGATGGGGGGTACAAACGTTCAAATGGGGATATTTAGCAAGAAATTTAAATCTAAGCTATTACAATCCAAATTGAATATACAAGTTATTTAATTGCACAAAAATTAAATAAAATACAATAAACATGCAAGATGCAAAGAATGATTTTTATATGTATGTAAAAAGTATTTTTCATATGACAAATAAACAACAATAAAAGGATTAATTTTTGGATATTTTTCATGTTTAGGGCAAAACCCTAATTTTCTAAGTAAGAAGTATTTATTATTTATTGTATGCAATATTTATTAATTATATACAAAAAATAAATAAAAAGGAAGTATATTGTAAAAAAATGATTTTTGAGGTCAAATATTAATAAAAATAAAAATGTATTATTTTTGTATTTTTTTCCTAAATATTCTAAATATATAAATATTTATATTATGTATTAAATATATTAAATATGTACAAAAATAAAATATTTATTATTTACAAAAAAAAAGTATATTTTTAGAAAATGTTTTCAAAAGATAAAATAAAATAAAATTAGAAAACAAAATGTGTTTGTATTATTTACTAAATATATTAAATATGTACAAAAATAAAAATATTTATTATTTATAAAAATATATTTTTTAGGAAATGTTTTTTTTCAGAAAATGCAAATAAAAATAATAACTAAAAGTATATATTTTCACATTATTTATAAAGTTTTAAATAAAAGCATTATATTTATTTATATGTACAAATGTAAACAAAACAAATAAATTCAAAATAAAAATGCAAAAATGTATGGAAAAATATTTTTAATATTTTTTATGTTTTGTTAAAAAATAACAAGTCAGAATAAAAAAGAAAAAGTCAAAAAGGATTAAAAAATCACACAATGGGCCAAGGGGATGCATGTGAAAAAATGTGGTGCAAAAGGAAAAAAAACAATTCAGGCCCAGCCCAAGGAGGCTTGTTTTCAACCTCCAGCCAGTTTCTGTCAAAAAACGCGCATTTCTTTGTCTTGTTCAAACATCCTGATTCCTTGATTTTTAGCACAAACTTATAACACAAAAAATGTCAAGCATCAAACCACGAATCCATACATACCAAGAACTTGATCTAACTCTCAGAAATGAGAGAGAATTTCTTCTCCCCCAATTCCTGACCTAACTTTTTCCTAATGTTCAGGTTCCAAATTCTCTTAACACACACAATATAAATGAAAAGTGAGGATACAGGTAGCTTCAGAGCCATGAGTAGGATATAACTTCTTCACAAACCTAAGCCTAAATATGCTTGGATAGAGAGATAGAAGTTCAAGAACTTACCTGTTCAGCTTTATTCGTGTATGACAATGGAGATACTTTCAATGCAATGTGATGACTTGTATAGCTTGCTTGAAGTTCAGGGATGCTTCTCCAATTCTTGGTGTGCTTTGAATCTTGTTGTATCAAGCTACAGAAGTCAACCTGCAAGAGAGAAAAGTGAAAATGGCAAAACTGGTTGGAGGTGTTACAGTTTGTTTCCAAGGCTTGGGATAGTTTGTATGGATGTTATGGAAGGTGTTTGAGGTGGCTTGGATGAGAATGCACGATGGAAATGAACTGGCCAAGTCAATCTGCAACAGGGACTCTGTTTTGCAGAAAAAATGGGCTTTATTGGATGAGGAGGTATTGGAGGTGGTTGGCTCGTGTTTTAGGCCAGGTTTGATGTTTGGAGTGTGTACAACAAGTTTGTCTTGGTTTTTGATTGCAGGAATGTGAGTTGTGTTTAGTTATGCAAGTTTTCTTCTCTCTTAAGCCAAAGTTGCCAAGTTGGGTTACAAGCTTATGCAGACCCCCTAAACATGCTGCAAAAGTTTGTCTTGATCAGTGGAATTAGTTCATGAACTTGTGCCCAAAACATCTGCTTTGGTACTTCTTTGATTTGCTTTTGACATAAAGCACTTCTTTTCAAAAATGGCTAAAATGCTTTTTCCATTTTAAGACTAAACCTTCATGTAATGACCAAATGCACAAAATAACATCTTGGCACAATGGTTTAGCATTGAATTATTGAGTGTTAATGGGATTAGAGACCTGTAACTAGCTTGTGCAAGCTGATTTCAAAAATGCAAAGTGTATGAACATGCCTTTGGCCATGAATCAAAGTGACTTTTGCCCATATTGACAAATTTGATTCTCCCTAACCACAAGGGTGTTTGAGAAGTTCTTGGACAATTTGGAAAGCTTGGAATGTGTACTACAATCCATCTGTGTAATGAAAATTGAAATTCCAAGTGGAAGCGTGTGAAAAGTGGCCATGAAGTTGGGCAAAAATCCTACTAGAATAGGTCAAAAAATTTCTAAGTTAAGAATGTTTTGCACCATTGTTCCAAAAATCATAACTTGATCTACAAGCTTCTTTTGAGGAAACTTTGTGAAACAAAGTTGTAGATTTTGAAATGGACTATAACTTTCATGTTTTGAGTTTTGTTTGAATCCAAATGTATCTTGATGAAAAGATGGGACAAAGTTAGGAAAAAATTAGGAAATTTTATAACTTAGAAAATTTCTAAGTTATGAAATTTCTTCATTTCAAACCCTAATTTGTGATTTTTGATTTCTTGATGAACAAGATTCATGATTTGGCATGTTTTGATGAAAAATGAATCTTGACACTTGATTTTGACCAAAAAGTCAAAGTTTGACTTTTCAGTATACAGTCAATTTTGGCTCAGTTGACTGGAAAATTCATCTGTCAATCTTGTGCATTTGGGATCTTTTGAACTTGTTGAATGTGTCAAGACCATGTCATTGAGTCCTTGAGTCCATATGTGAGCTTGAATTGCCATTGGCTAGGTCAAACAGTCAAAAATTACCTTTGTGCAGTCAAAACCCTAAAAATGACCATTTTGCCCTTTTGGTGATCTGATCAAATTTCTTGTGGAATTGTGATCCAATCTTGATCAAATGGTCCATATGAGTTCATAATGTTGATGTGGGTCAAAAATCATGAGTTTTGACTGTCAATTGACCACAATTGACTTTTTCCCCAATACAGCTGATTTCTAGGTCAACTGTCCAATTGACTGGGCAAAGATTGGAATCAAGGCTTGAAACTTGGTATGGATAAACTTGTGAGTCCAACATGAAGCATGAAAGTCATTTTGGGAATTTTAGGTCAAAACATCTTTGTGCAAACACAAACCCTAATTTGGGTCAACAGTGTAAGGAGGAGTCTTGAGCAGAGCAAACCCTAACTGGATCTTGAGCTCCAAGGGTCTTGTGGTGAGAAAATATTGAGAAATGGGAGGGAAAATTTTGGGGTACAATAGTTGCCCCTGTTCAATCTTCTTGAACCTGAAGAGTTAGATTGGCAAGTTTGCCTTTCGCGACTCGAGGTTAAAAGGAGATTGGACACTAGAGTGCCTTGAAATTTACACTCGCATAGTAGAGTATAAGCAATGTGATGGCGGAAATGGGCTTATAGATGCCATTTGGAGAGATGGTGGATAGGAGGATGGGCTTATAAATGCCATCTGGAGGTGTGACAGAACCTTGTCGGGAATGGGCTTATAGATGCCATTTGGAAGTGTTAATCGCGTAAGAGATTCCTTAGTGAGAACTTGCGTACTTGAGAAAGAAAGATGGTTTCCTGGCTTGCTACAGGTGTTGATCTTCAGTCTCTTCATGAAGATATGTCCTGGCTAGGTACAAGTATCAAATCTACAATTAGTTGCTCACAGATGTGCCCTGGCTAGATACAGGAATCGGATCTAGAATTGGTTGTTTACAGATATGCCCTGGCTGGATACAGGTGTCGAATCTGGAATTTGTCGTCTACAGATATGCCCTGGCTGGATACAGGTGTCGAATCTGGAATTTTTCGTCTACAGATATGCCCTGGTTGGATACAGGTGTCGAATCTGGAATTTGTCGTCTACAGATATGCCCTGGCTGGATACAAGTGTCGAATCTCTAAACCCTTCATGCAGATATGCCCTGGCTGGATACAGGTATCGAATCTACAATCAAATCACTCACAGATGTGCCCTGGCTAGATACATGAATCGAATATGGAATTGTGACAGTTGATAGTAATCATCTTTGGATTGATCTTTTCCTGAAAAGGCAAAACATCAGTTGTATGCAATGTCATGATGTATGAAATGCATGATGTCATGATGCTCAAAATGAGATAGTGTTGTATGCACTTTATCATGTATGTAAGCAGGATGTGTGAAATGTCTATGAATGTATTTTCGTCTAGGAAAATAAATCCTTGACGAGTGTCGGGAACTTATTGAATCCTGGGCTGATGTTGAAGAGTAGAGTTCTTCGCTTCCGTTGGGGATGATGGTTGCAAGAATAAACCGGTAGGAGAAGATGACTCCGTTAGGGAATAAACTTGTTGGAGAGATTACTCTGAGGGGAATAAAATAGGTGAAGAGATTACTCTGCGGGGTATTACTCTGTGGGAAGAGATACTTCGCTAAGGTTTTGATGAGAGCTCCGCTGGGGATTCCCCTGATATGTTATGTTGGGGAATTTGATGAACTCCGCTGGGGATAGGAAGAACTTTGCCGAGGACGAACTTTCCGTGGTAATTAGTTGAGGATAACCCAGTTATACCCTGGTGGGAAAATAACCTTTGAATAAAGTCGGGGAGATGCGTTCGTACTCTGCAGGTGATGAGCTTCCAGAATCTACTGGGGATAATGATTCAAATTTCCTGGGGAAACTTTTCAGACTGTACTGGGGAAGTGGCTCCACTGGTGTGTCTGGTACTCCGCCGGGGAACAATCTTAGATTAAGACTGCCGGGGATGCTTGTTGAGGGATGTCTATACTCTGCTGGGGAATGTTGAGATCTTCTGGGGATACCCAACTTCCTTAAGGCTGATAGTAGACTAACTCTGCCTGGGGGAGAGTATCGCTGACTTGCTAGGGGAACAAAGTGCCTTTTCGGGGTTGACGGGAGATCAGCTCTGCCTAGGGAGAGTATTGCTGAATCTTGTCTTACTCTGTGGGGAGTTGAGGTAACTTGGTTACGTTCTTCAGCCGAATCTACCTTGGTACCTTGGTGGACAAAGCAACTAGATCGCTTAGCCAATTCTAAATTGCCCCTGTTTCTGATGTCATCTGTAATTAGTCCTTTGTTTCGCATGCAAATATTCATGATTAGCAATTAATGTCAAATGCATATATCAAAAATGAACATTGGACATTCTTTGCAAAACAAAACAGATAAAGGAAAAACAATTGGCAATTTGTCTGAAAAAATTGAACTTGTATTGATTTTAAAATTTGCCTGTAAATAGGCGCTTTATGTACAAGAGGCTGACGTCCTAGTAAGAGAACACCGCCGAACAGCATAGAGTTTATACAATTTTGAAAAGGAAACAAAACAGCTATGTGAAAAATAATCCCACTGTGTTCCAACTCGGCTATCGCCTTTACGTCTTCAAGCGTCTCATCACTTTGCGGCTTAGTTGAAGATGAAGCTGATTGATTGGAGTCATCTGAGCCCGATAGTTGATGCCGAATTCTGGATGCAAGGTGATCCAATGAGACATAGTATTACGCTTTATCCCTAACTTTTGCCTGGACCGCCCTTTTGGGTTTTCAGTCCGCCGGGATACCCATTTTTGCCCAAGCCGCCTTTTCAGGTTTTCGACTTGCCGGGTGTACAGATTTTTTCATTTCATCCCTTATTTTTGCCCGAACCCTTTTGGTTCGCCGGGAAGCCCTTATTTTTGCCTAGGTGTGTCAACCTAGCGGGTTTTTAATTCATGCGTAGTATCTTTTTACTATGTCTGCATTGGCGGGGTGAGGAAGGTCGTCACCATCCATGGTGGTTAGAATCATCGCACCTCTTGAAAAGATATGCTTAACCACAAATGGCCCTTCGTACGTAGGGGTCCATTTTCCCCTGGGATCACCTTGGGGAAGAATGTTGCGCTTGATTACCAGGTCTCCGACTTGATACTCTTGTCGTCTGACCTTCTTGTTAAATGCCCTGATCATCCGTTTTTGGTACGTCTGACCATGACAAATAGCAGTGAGTCTCTTTTCGTCAATTAGGTTTAACTGATCAAGCCGAGTCTGGATCCAGTCATCTTCGCTCAAACCTGCATCCTTCATTATCCGGAGAGAGGGTATCTGGACTTCAATAGGCAAGACTGCTTCCATGCCATAGACCAAGGAAAAGGGAGTTGTCCCTGTTGACGTCTGTGCTGAGGTACGGTACCCATGAAGAGTAAACGGTAACATTTCGTGCCAATCTTTGAAGGTCACGGTCATCTTCTGCACAATCTTCTTGATGTTCTTATTCGCTGCTTCTACAGCCCCATTCATCTTCGGTCGATAGGGAGAAGAGTTGTGGTGTTGTATCTTGAATTGCTCGCAGCTCAGTGATCATCTTGTTGTTAAGATTGGTACCATTATCCGTAATGATCCTCTCAGGTACACCGTATCGACATATCAGGTTGTGCCGAATGAACCGTGCCACGACGTTTTTGGTTACGGTAGCGTAGGAAGCTGCTTCAACCCACTTTGTGAAGTAATCAATTGCTACCAGGATGAAGCGATGCCCGTTGGATGCCGTAGGTCTGATTTCGCCGATCATCTCAATGCCCCACATTGCAAAAGGCCAAGGTGCTGTCAAGATGTTCAGAGGAACCGAAGGGATGTGCACCTTATCAGCATAGATCTGGCACTTATGACAAGTTCGAGAATGCTGATAACAGTCGGCTTCCATTGTGGACCAGAAATATCCTGCCCGAAGGATTTTCTTCGCCATGGTATGTCCACTGGAATGTGTTCCGAAGGTACCTTCATGTAGCTCTGCCATGATCCTTTCTGCTTCAGTCTTATCCACACAACGCAGTAAGGTTGAATCATCATTTCGCTTGTAGAGAATGCCATTGCTGAGGAAGAATTTTGCCGCAAACCTTCTCAGGAACTTCTTGTCATTAACGGATGTGTCGTCGGGGTATTCTTGAGCTTCAAGGTACCTCTTCACTTCATGATACCAGGGTTTTTCTGTTACCTCTTCGGTCTCGAGATCGCAGCAATGTGCAGGTTCATCCAACTTCCAGATAATGATCCGGGGAGCCTCGTTGTCCCATTTGACTTTGAACATAGAAGACATCGTAGCCAACGCGTCTGCTAACTGATTCTCCTCTCTTGGGAAGTGTTCAAAAGTTATCTCCTCGAAGTGGGGAATCAACGTTAATACATACTCCTTGTAAGGAATAAGATTTGGGTGTTTCGTATCCCACTCGCCTTTGACCTGATTGATCACGGGAGCAGAATCTCCGAAGACACTCAGAAACTTGATCCTTAAGTCAATCACAGCTTGAAGACCCATGATACATGCTTCATACTCCGCCATGTTGTTGGTGCAGTTGAAACATAGTCGGGCGGTGAGTGGAGTATGAGTGCCTTTAAGGGATATGATCACAGCGCCGATACCATTACCCAAAGCGTTCGAGGCTCCGTCAAAGTGCATATACCATTGGGATCCTTCCTCAGGTCCTTCATCCGGTCCAGGTACTTCACAATCAGTCACTACCATGATGTCCTCGTATGGAAATTCAAAGTTCATCGACTGGTAATCGTCCACTGCCTGATGTGCCAAATGGTCTGCCAATACACTTCCCTTGATTGCTTTCTGAGTCGTGTACTGAATGTCGTATTCTGTCAAGATCATCTGCCATTTTGCTATTCTTCCGGACAAGGCGGGCTTTTCGAATATGTACTTGATTGGATCCATTTTTGAAATCAACAGAGTAGTGTGAGTCAACATATACTGTCTCAGCCGGCGAGCAGCCCATACCAAAGCGCATCAAGTTTTCTCGAGCAGTGAGTACCGAGTCTCACAGTCGGTAAACTTTTTGCTAAGGTAATAAATGGCATGTTCTTTTCGGCCAGACTCGTCATGCTGCCCCAGCACACACCCCATTGAGTTGTCAAGTACTGTCAAGTATAAGATTAGAGGTCTCCCTTCAACCGGTGGCATAAGAATGGGTGGTTCTTGGAGATACTCTTTGATCTTTTCGAAAGCGGCCTGACATTCATCATTCCAACGTACCACTTGATCTTTCTTCAGCAGTTTGAAGATTGGTTCACAGGTAGAAGTTAGATGTGAGATGAATCGGGCAATGTAGTTCAACCGTCCTAGAAAGCCTCTGACTTCTTTCTCTGTCTTGGGAGTTGGCATCTCTTGTATGGATTTCACTTTGGCAGGGTCCACTTGAATACCTTTGTCGCTTACGACGAAGCCTAGCAATTTTCCAGATCTCACCCCAAAGGTTCACTTGTTTGGGTTCAACCTCAACTTGTACAACTTCAGACGGTCAAACAGCTTCCGTAGATGGCCAAGGTGTTCCTCCTCATTTGGGACCTTGCAATCATATCGTCGACATACACTTCAATCTCATTATGTATCATATCATGAAATAAAGCAACCATGGCACATTGGTAGGTTGCCCCAGCATTTTTCAACCCAAAAAGCATGACCCTGTAGCAAAAGGTGCCCCACTGAGTAACAAAAGTGGTCTTCTCCATGTCTTCAGTAGCCATCTTGATTTGATTATAACCGGAGAAACCGTCCATGAAGGAGAATACTTTATGATGAGCAGTATTGTCAACCAGAACATCGATATGAGGCAGAGGGAAATCATCCTTAGGGCTCGCCCTGTTCAAATCCCTGTAATCAACACACATTCGGACCTTACCATCCTTCTTCGGCACTGGAACCACATTGGCAACCCATTGAGGGTAAGAGGTTACTGCTAGGAACCCAACATCAAATTGTTTCATAACCTCGGCTTTGATCTTCTCGGACATTTCTGGACGCATACAGCGGACCTTCTATTTTACCGGAGGGCAATCTTCCTTGGTAGGAAGGTGATGAACTACAATGTCGGCATCCAACCCAGGCATGTCTTCGTAAGACCAGGCAAAGATTTCCACATAGTCATGCAACATCTGAATCAACCGTTGTTTCACACTGAGCTCCAGATTGGCACCAATCTTGACTTCCTTTCTGTCTGTCTCAGTATCCAGATTTACCGTTTCCACTGGCTCTTCATGTGGCTGAATGGCCCTCTCTTCCTGGAGTAGTAGTCTTGCAAGTTCACCAGGCACTTCGCAATCATCTTCACCTTCGTCTTCGGCTAAGTTGATCGGATTTTCGAAGTCATAACTGGCGGTAGCAGAGTCGTTACCAGTGAGATCCAGAGTGGATTGGAACCTGTATAGGTGAGTGTGTGTAAATATAGCTGTTTTGCAATACATAATAAAGAAAGAAAAGGAGCGCAATATTTTGAAATGCAACAAACGTCCAATGTTTTTATTGATGATATATGAAAATGACACACAAAAAGCCCTCACAAATGGAGCCACGGTGCCCCGGGTAAGACACCGAGCCATAAAAAGTTTCAACATATTGTTTGTTACAAATTCAAAACAAAAGAGTTCATTATTGAGTGACAAAAGTAATAGGTGTGAAGTCTTTGGCAGTCCAGTTGCTTGGTCCACCGTCGGTTGTCGGGTAGATCCAGCTGTCGAATTCAGATTCCTCCACGTCGTCTTCAATAGCATTTACTCCCAGGTTGGTGATGAACACAGGAGGTTTTCCAATTCTTGCCTTACGAACAGCCCTCTGAGCCTCTGCAGTGAAGCCCAAACCAAACTTGTCAGTCTTTGGAGTTAAATCAGGAAGTCGGCCCCAGTTTGCGCACTCACCCTTCTTGATAACAGCCCGGGCATCCTTTAAGGATGGCATCTTCAAAGGAGGGTCTTCAATCACAGTTTCAGCTGATGCCAGTGTCTGAGGCACCTCTTCAAAGTGCTGGAAGGGGGTTTCAATGAATTCCCCATCCATCTCTATGTAACAGAACGAGTTGAGGTGGCTGACCATATACTCTTCTTCCCATTGAACTGTAACAATCTTCCCCCTGACCGGATACTTAAGCTTCTGATGTAGTGTGGAGGTCACAGCTCCAGCCTTGTGGATCCATGGACGACCCAGCAAACAAGAATAGGATGGTCGGATGTCCATCACATAGAAAGTAGAATCAAAGACTTGAGAACCAACCCTGATTGGAATGTCGATATGTA
Organism: Vicia faba; assembly: GCA_948472305.1. Classification (NCBI taxonomy): domain Eukaryota; kingdom Viridiplantae; phylum Streptophyta; class Magnoliopsida; order Fabales; family Fabaceae; genus Vicia; species Vicia faba. The sequence goes on along the minus strand of OX451740.1, from coordinate 857,142,781 downwards.
CCATCCTTTTCGAACCGTCAAAGGCCCGGACAACAATGTTACTAGGCTTGAGCTCCAAACCCTCACAATCCAACCTGTCTAGGGCCTTCTTGGGTAATACGTTCAATGAAGAACCGGTGTCTACCAACACATGGGCAAGAGTAGTGCCCCTGCATTCAATGGAGACATGTAGGGCGTCGTTATGGTTCTTTCCTTTGGCGGTCAGATCGGCGTCAGAGAAGCCCAACCCATTATAGGCAGTCAAGTTGGCCACACAATCGATAAATTGATCAGCAGACGTTTCTTGTGGCACATGCGCCGTCTTCAGGAAGGAGATCAGAGCCTTTGCGTGGGCCTCTGAACATAACAACAGTGATAGCATAGAAATATTTGATGGGGTGTTCCCTAACTGTTCAACTACATTGAAATCACTCTTTTTGATAATCTTGAGAATCTCTTCCATCTCTTGCTGGGAAGCTTCAACAGTGGTTGTCTTTGGTGCCTCCGTCAGGGCAGGAAAATCAGTAGCAATCCCTTTGCCCCGAGCTTCAGATGACTCGGCAGCAGGGGTAGAAACAGGAACTTGATCAGGAAGGGGAGCAGGCACACTTGCAGGTGTGATGATAAGAGGTTTTTGAATAGTTGGTGGCACAATATCTGGCGAAAACAGCCTACCACTGCGAGTAACTTTAGCAGGCCCGATGATGTTACTGACGCCGGTACTAGCATCAAACTCTTGCTTTACTCCAAGAACATAAACATCTGCCCCATAGTGCCATGGGACAGCTTTGTCGGATGTATAAGGGAGAGGCCCCGGAACAGTGATGATGATAGGAGCAATCTTTTGAGTGGACATGATTTTGACAGGCTTCTTCGAAGGAGCCTTAGGAGGGTTGTTAAAAATAGTGACAATGGATACTTCTTCAGCAGGGACAGCAGGAACAACAATCTTTTCGAACAAGATTTCTTTGCTATCCATCAGGCTTTGGATACCTGATTTCAGCAAAGGACAACCAACAGGTTAAACAGCACATAGAAGGCAACCTTTACCATATCCCAGAAATAAACTGGCTAGCAACAGGTTCCTTTTGACGGTCAATAATGGGGTAACAATCTCTTCCACGGAGGCCACATACCGGCCTTCTTCCACAGCATTCACTCCATGCTGGGGCATGGGAGCAGTCACAACATTGGGTCTTTCGGGCGCTTCAAACTGTATTTCTTTAGCATCAATAAGGTCCTGAATCTTGTTCCTCAGAGCCCAACAATCGTCCGTAGTATGCCCCGGGCTATCAGAGTGATAAGCGCAGCGGGTGTTGGGGTTGTACTTTGGAGAAGTTGTGTTCACTACCTTCGGAGCTTCTTTGACAGTTACCAGATTGGTTGACAGTAGTTGCGGCAAAATCTGAGACAGGGTCATGCTGAGTCGAGTGTATTGTCTTTTGGGTCTCTCACCCCTTGGTTGGTTATACTGCTGAGGAGCAGCAACAGGCTTTGAAATTACCAATGCATTGATAGCTTGGCGGCGTTCCGGCTTAATTTGTCTTCTGGGACCATAAACAGCACTGGCTTCCTTCTTGAAGGGCTTCTTCTCAATACTTGTGGGGGCACCTTTATGTATCTTCCCTGACTTGATACCAGCTTCTATTCTCTCACCAGTCAAGATCAAATCTGTAAACCCAGCAGAAGAATTACCAATCAGATGATTGAAGAACGGACCAGACAGGGTCCCTAGGAACATGTCAACAAGTTCACGGTCAGTCAGCGGTGGCTGCACCCTGCCAGCCAGGTCCCTCCACTTTTGCGCATACTCCTTGAATCCTTCTCCCGTCCTCAGTGACATACCCTGGAGTTGGGTACGCGTGGGAGCGAGGTCAGAATTATACTGATACTGCTTATAAAAGGCAGTAGCCAAGTCCTCCCAATTTCGGATACTGGTTCCATCCAGCTGATAGAACCATTCGAGTTGAGACCCCGAAAGGCTATCCTGGAAGAAATGGATCCACAGGTTCTTGTCTGCAGTGTAAGGTTGGATATTCCTTCCATCTGAGATGCATTTTTGGGCAGAACAGCCCGTCATATCCTGCAAAAATTGGCACTTCGAACTTCGGGGGGATCACAATTCCAGCAACTAATCCCAAATCTTCGAAATCTAAGCCGGGAACTCTCTGTAGCTCCATAGCTGCCAACCTGTCTTCCAAGCTCTTGTACTTATCATCGGCGGGCGGGTATTGTTGTTCAGAGTAGTCTTCGTCTTCTTCAGCCTCTCCTTCTTCAGCTTCAGATTCGGAAGGTATCGCAGCCGCATTTCCTTTACTGGTTCCCTCTTCAGATGTAGGGGGAAATTCAAGAACTCTTCTGGCTTCACCCTCAAACCTTCTTCCTAGGGTAGCCACCCCGACTCTTTTCTTCTTCTTTTTCACTTGCTCCTTGTTCCCAAGCAGGGCTTTTAGATCTTCCTGACCCTTTGCCAAGGTCATCAGGAGATGTTGAAACTGTGAGTTTTGAGACTGCAAGTCCTTGACCGTCTGTTCGAGATCCATCTTACTGAAATAAACAGCAGAAAGATAAGGAAACCTGGTGTGAAGATCTGCTTATGCGCATGATGAATGATATGTTATGCAATGCATTCAAGGATTTAGAAAATTCAAAATTGTTGCAAACAAAAAGAACACACGTCATATTAATAAGAAGAAATTTTGTCAGTACATAAATGCCCCATGGGCCTAATATTACAAAAAAACTTCTCAAGGTAAAAAGACGTTGCGCATCCTCTTTGGTGTGATGTAGGTGTTGAGGGTCTCTTCCTCATGGAGTCGGCGGGTAAGCTCCAAAACCTTCTTCTCACTGGCGTAGAAGCTGGCTTCAAAAGTATTCCGTTCCTCCTTGAGTTGGATCCAACTCTTCTGCATCTCCTCCCATGATGTAGGCATGTTAGGATATAGGATGGTGTAGGGGACCTCTCCTTCCTTAACGGGCTCTTTAATCACAGGGAGAACATGAGGGTAAGGCATCATTAGATTCTGGGCTCGGGTTCGTACCCACTTGAGATAAGGCTCAAGAGGGATGAGTTCTTGTCCCCCAGTGTCTTGCTGTCTACCTTGTTAGGCATCCTCCAAGCTCTGATGAATCTTTGGCGAAGTCCTTACGCATCGTTGTCGAAGTCAAAAACTAGGTCAGGAATCAACATGTCGTGAGGGCCATCCCTCCGTGCATATCCAAATTGTCTCAAAGCTAGACAAGGGTTGTAGGTAATGCCTCATCTAATGCCAAGTAATGGAACATTAGGGAACTCTCCACAATGATCGACGATGATGACATTTTCTCTGGACCGAGATCACCAATGTACATCAGAGTGAGTGAGGGTCATCAACCGTTGTGACCACCTTAAGCCTTGGTCATTCTTCAAGACAGATTGTGGAAGGTGCAAAATAAACCACCTTGCAAGGAGAGGAGTACAGCACATGAGAACACCCCTCTTTCTCATTGTTCGTGTGTAAAATGAGTGAAGAATGTCCCCAAGTAATGTTGGTATTGGATTTCTGGATAAGAAGATCTTGACGGCGTTGACATCTACAAGCTGGTCAGGATTTGGGAACAGGACCAACCCATAAATGAGGAGTGCCACAATTTCTTCAAAGGCTTGTAGGTCCAATGAATTCCAACACTCTTGTGCCTTCTCGAACAAGAATTTTGCCAAGAAGCCTTTGACACCGCTTCTAGTTTCCCAATGCCCCTTGATGTCAGATGGTTGCAAGTGTAGTGCTTGAGCAACATCTTCAGGCTTTGGTTCTTTTTCCGTACCGTTGTAGGGTAGTTGATTAAGAATAGGAATTCTCAAGAGCTGAGAAAATTGCTCCAAAGTGGGCACCAATTGGTAGTCGGGGAAAGTGAAACAGTGGTGAAGGGGGTCAAAGAACTGGAACAACACCTTTACCATATCCTCTTCAATGCTGGTGTTGACTAGGCTGAGCAGTCTACCATGTCTTTCACTGAAGGGAGAGCTTTCCGGAATTCTTGATGTGAGCTCCTTGAGTTGAGGAGGGATTCTCACAAGGTTGACTTGGATAGTTTTCCTGCGAAGAATTTCCATGACCTACAAAACAAGAACAAAGATGAAGATCTAAACCCTTGAAATGGTTAGTGAATGCATATGATGCTTTATGATGCTCATGATGTATGCACAAACATATGTACAAGCAATTCACACAAAACCCTAGTTTCAGGCTTGCATGGGGTTTCATAGGTAAGTACCCTCTTGAGTGTAGTTGGCTTAAAAACCTGTCCTATAAATAGTAACCGGGTTCTAAGGAAGCTCAATATCATTGTATTGTTTTCCATGTTCATTGTTTTGGTTTAGCCACTTAACTAGCGACCAAAATATTCCAAGAAAACAACCCTCAATGAGTGTAGTATCGAGTATCTACCAACTTCGGACTGCACCAAAGCCGGTCATCTCAATACCCCTAATGAAAGGCCAAGATGGTCAAGTAAGGTTCTAGGTCATTAGTGCTTAGTGACATCACTCAGCGGCCCCGTACTCTCCTTGATTGAACTCAAGGGTTACCAGTACTGACAAATATGTCGCACTAATATAGATATTGCTTCAACCGTGTCGGTATACCCCGCACAGTTTCCATAACGTATTGCTATCTATGAATGTTTCCCCAAATCCGTGTGTAGGATTTCAAGACCAAACAAGAGAACCAAGATGTAAAGCAATCAAATTAAACAATTAGTCATGCAAGAGGGTGATCTAAGCCCTAAGGTTACTCCATTTTTAAAATTTTCCCCAGCAGAGTCGCCAGTTCTGTGATACGGTGGGAGAACTGACTTGAGGTTTTGCGTTTGTTTTCGCAAATGTTTCGGTTGAGCAAGAGTCGCCACCGACTTTTTATTTTATCCTAAGGAAAGGTTAAAAAGCACAGCAAAAACCTTTGAGATGTTTTCTTGGGTTCGGGGAGTAGATTATAGAAAGGGAAGGTATTAGCACGCTTTCTATCCATGGTTATCCATGGGCTCTTAGTTACTTGCTTAGATCAACTTGCCTTGATTTTCAATTGTTTGAAATAGTGCTTTGTGTGTGGGTTTGAAAATGTTTTGAAAAGAGGCCAATGTGGTGGCAACCTTTGTAATGACCCATGTTTGGATGTATACAAAGGTGTATGTCTTTTGAAAAGTTTTCAATGTTTTTGAAAGTTGTTTTGAAAGTGTGTTGTGATGTGTAATTTTAAAAAAATAGGCAAGTGTTTTTGTTTTGCAAGTTGGCAAGTAACCAAGAGTTGTCTACCCCTAAATTTCTCAAAGGTTTCCTCTATGTTTTAACCCTTTTAACAATTTTGTTCCACCATTGTATTTGGTGGACAATCTTGTGTTAGCATGTGAACGGGACGAGCGCGGGTCATCGTTTAGACCATGATTGCAATGGTGCCAAGTGTCTTTGGGCAATTTTTCCTTTAAGGGACTTTATCATGTTTAGGAAACTTTCGAAAGCGTCATCGAGGGACTATGATCATTTGATATTGTTTTTGTTTTACCAAAGAAACTTAACATGCAACATGGCCCATTATTGAAGGCAACAAGTGGAGTAACCCTAAGGGTGCAAGTGTGATTGGTGTTGTCCATTTTCATGCTTTGCTATCTTTGAATTAGGTCAAGCTATTTGTTTGGTTGATTTTTGCATACAAAACCCTAAGTCTATCATGGCATATTTGGAAAGCTTTAAAGTGCGGAATTTAAAGGTCCTAAATTATTACAACACAATTATGGGATGGGGGGTACAAACGTTCAAATGGGGATATTTAGCAAGAAATTTAAATCTAAGCTATTACAATCCAAATTGAATATACAAGTTATTTAATTGCACAAAAATTAAATAAAATACAATAAATATGCAAGATGCAAAGAATGATTTTTATATGTATGTAAAAAGTATTTTTCATATGACAAATAAACAACAATAAAAGGATTAATTTTTGGATATTTTTCATGTTTAGGGCAAAACTCTAATTTTCTAAGTAAGAAGTATTTATTATTTATTGTATGCAATATTTATTAATTATATACAAAAAATAAATAAAAAGGAAGTATATTGTAAAAAAATGATTTTTGAGGTCAAATATTAATAAAAATAAAAATAAAAATGTATTATTTTTGTATTTTTTTCCTAAATATTCTAAATATATAAATATTTATATTATGTATTAAATATGTACAAAAATAAAATATTTATTATTTACAAAAAAAAAGTATATTTTTAGAAAATGTTTTCAAAAGATAAAATAAAATAAAATTAGAAAACAAAATGTGTTTGTATTATTTACTAAATATATTAAATATGTACAAAAATAAAAATATTTATTATTTATAAAAATATATTTTTTAGGAAATGTTTTTTTCAGAAAATGCAAATAAAAATAATAACTAAAAGTATATATTTTCACATTATTTCTAAAGTTTTAAATAAAAGCATTATATTTATTTATATGTACAAATGTAAACAAAACAAATAAATTCAAAATAAAAATGCAAAAATGTATGGAAAAATATTTTTAATATTTTTAATGTTTTGTCAAAAAATAACAAGTCAGAATAAAAAAGAAAAAGTCAAAAAGGATTAAAAAATCACACAATGGGCCAAGGGGGTGCATGTGAAAAAATGTGGTGCAAAAGGAAAAAAACAATTCAGGCCCAGCCCAAGGAGGCTTGTCTTTAACCTCCAGCAAGTTTCTGTCAAAAAACGCGCGTTTCTTTGTCTTGTTCAAACATCCTGATTCCTTGATTTTTAGCACAAACTTATAACACAAAAAATGTCAAGCATCAAACCACGAATTCATACATACCAAGAACTTGATCTAACTCTCAGAAATGAGAGAGAATTTCTTCTCCCCCAATTCCTGACCTAACTTTTTCCTAATGTTCAGGTTCCAAATTCTCTTAACACACACAATATAAATGAAAAGTGAGGATACAGGTAGCTTCAGGGCCATGAGTAGGACATAACTTCTTCACAAACCTAAGCCTAAATATGCTTGGATAGAGAGATAGAAGTTCAAGAACTTACCTGTTCAGCTTGATTCGTGTATGACAATGGAGGTACTTTCAATGCAATGTGATGACTTGTATAGCTTGCTTGAAGTTCAGGGATGCTTCTCCAATGCTTGGCGTGCTTTGAATCTTGCTGTATCAAGCTACAGAAGTCAACCTGCAAGAGAGAAAAGTGAAAATGGAAAAACTGGTTAGAGGTGTTACAGTTTGTTTCCAAGGCTTGGGATAGTTTGTATGGATGTTATGGAAGGTGTTTGAGGTGGCTTGGATGAGAATGCACGATGGTAATGAACTGGCCAAGTCAATCTGCAACAGGGACTCTGTTTTGCAGAAAAAATGGGCTTTGATGGATGAGGAGGTATTGGAGGTGGTTAGCTCGTGCTTTAGGTCAGGTTTGATGTTTGGAATGTGTTCAACAAGTTTGTCTTGGTTTTTGATTGCAGGAATGTGAGTTGTGTTTAGTTATGCAAGTTTTCTTCTCTCTTAAGCCAAAGTTGCCAAGTTGGGTTACAATTTTATGCAGACCCCCTAAACATGCTGCAAAAATTTGTCTTGATCAGTGGAATTAGTTCATGAACTTGTTCCCAAAAGATCTGCTTTGGTACTTCTTTGATTTGCTTTTGACATAAAGCACTTCTTTTCAAAAATGGCTAAAATGCTTTTTCCATTTTAAGACTAAACCTTCATGTAATGACCAAATGCACAAAATAACATCTCGGCACAATGGTTTAGCATTGAATTATTGAGTGTTAATGGGATTAGAGACCTGTAACTAGCTTGTGCAAGCTGATTTCAAAAATGCAAAGTGTATGAACATGCCTTTGGCCATGAATCAAAGTGACTTTTGCCCATATTGACAAATTCGATTCTCCCTAACCACAAGGGTGTTTGAGAAGTTCTGGGACAATTTGGAAAGCTTGGAATGTGTACTACAATCCATCTTTGTAATGCAAATTGAAATTCCAAGTGGAAGCATGTGAAAAGTGGCCATGAAGTTGGGCAAAAATCCTGCCTAGAATAGGTCAAAAAATTTATAAGTTAAGAATGTTTTGCACCCTTGTTCCAAAAATCATAACTTGAGCTACAAGCTTCTTTTGAGGAAAATTTGTGAATCAAAGTTGTAGATTTTGCAATGGACTATAACTTGTATGTTTTGAGTTTTGTTTGAATCCAAATGTATCTTGATGAAAAGATGGGACAAAGTTAGGAAAAAATTAGGAAATTTTATAACTTAGAAAATTTCTAAGTTATGAACTTTCTTCATTTCAAACCCTAATTTGTGATTTTTGATTTCTTGATGAACAAGCTTCATGATTTGGCATGTTTTGATGAAAAATGAATCTTGACACTTGATTTTGACCAAAAAGTCAAAGTTTGACTTTTCAGTATACAGTCAATTTTGGCTCAGTTGACTGGAAAATTCATTTGTCAATCTTGTGCATTTGGGATCTTTTGAACTTGTTGAATGTGTCAAGACCATGTCATTGAGTCCTTGATTCCATATGTGAGCTTGAATTGCCATTGGCTAGGTCAAACAGTCAAAAATTGCCTTTGTGCAGTCAAAACCCTAAAAATGACCATTTTGCCCTTTTGGTGATCTGATCAAATTTCTTGTGGAATTGTGATCCAATCTTGATCAAATGGTCCATATGAGTTCATAATGTTGACGTGGGTCAAAAATCATGAGGTTTGACTATCAATTGACCACAGTTGACTTTTTTCCCAATACAGCTGATTTATAGGTCAATTGTCCAATTGACTGGGCAAAGATTGGAATCAAGGCTTGAAACTTGGTATGGATAAACTTGTGAGTCCAACATGAAGCATGAAAGTCATTTTGGGCATTTTAGGTCAAAACATCTTTGTGCAAACACAAACCCTAATTTGGGTCAACAGTGCAAGGAGGAGTCTTGAGCAGAGCAAACCCTAACTGGATCTCAAGCTCCAAGGGTCTTGTGGTGAGAAAACATTGAGAAATGGGAGGGAAAATTTTGGGGTACAACAGGTAGCCTTTGAGTTAATCAAAGAGAATATGGGGCCGCTGAGTGATGTCGTGAAGCACTAACGAACTCTTAGAACCTTACTTGACCATCTTGGCCTTTTTAGGGGTAGTGAGATGACCGACTTTGGTGCAGTCCGAAGTTGGTAGATACTCGATACTACACTCATTGAGGATTTTTTTTTGGAATATTTTGGTCGCTAGTTAAGTGGCTAAACCAAAACAATGAACACAGAAAATAATCCAGTGATATTGAGCTCTTTAGAACCCGGTTTCTATTTTAGGACAGGTTTGAGCCAACTAACTTCAAGAGGGTACTTACCTACAAACCCCGTGCAGGCCTAAACCTAAGGACTTGTCTGCTTTGTGTGAATATGACTGTCTGTATATACACTTACTTACTTTTGCATACATGTACATAACGTCATAACATCATACCGTAGCATTTTCAATAACCATTTCAAGGATCTCGAGGGTTTTGTGATGCAGGGTCACGTTGAACCAGACGTCTACCAAAGGGCAAGAGGATTCATCTGCCTCTAAACAAACTCATCAAAGATCAAGTGCAACAACTTGAATCAAGGGCTATGACTCACTTGAAATGGTGAGCTTAATTCTCGTGGAAAGACATCCACCGATACAAAGTTCTCCAGTCAAAGATGCTGATCAAAGTTCAACCTCTAACATTTTCTTGTGTTTACCCTGAGAGATCCTTGAAAACATGCATCCACATATCATGCATTGTATCATAACAGGTTTTCCTTTTCAGGTTTCCTTATTCTCCTGCTGTTTATTTCAGTAGAGATGGCTCTAGAAAGGACTGTCAAAGATATCCAAGATCAAAATGCTCAACTTCAAGAAATGTTCTTGAACTTGTCCCAGGGGCAAGAAGAAGTGAAAGCTCTCCTCACAAGAGGCATGGTCCTAGGGAATCCAGGCAGCGTCAGGAATGATCAGTTGGAAGAACTACAGATTGAGCTGGCAACAATGAAGATCCAGATGATGGGACAGCTGGTGGGCCAGATGGCTCTCATTCAAGACTTGGCTCAAAGACAAGAAGAGATAAGGGTTCTCGTCAACAAACTCCTTCGAGACAACCAAGTGGGGCAAACATCTAGGGTTGAAGATCGAGTCATCATTCAACCTCCTTTGAGACAAGAAGACAAGTGAAAAGCTCCTCAACTTGCTTCAGGATCACAAGCCCAGCCTCAACCTCGCCAGCATCAGTAGGGTAATCGCGTAAGAAAAATACGTCTGGAAGAAATTTCTCTGAAACTGGCATACCATCATCTCTAATACTGAAACGCCTGTTGGAGGTCAATCTGCTTGCTTTAAAGGATCCTATTCAGAGGCCCAATACCTCTACTCCTAGCTATCATCGCGACGCATTTTGTGTGTACCACTTCCATAGTCCCGGACATGACACCGATGACTGTTGGGCTTTGAAAACAAGATCCAAGACTTGATTGACGAAGGAGTGCTAGAATTCATGCCGGATGGCGAGATGAAAATCTTCCGCTAAGGGTTCTCCACCTGAAATGAAAAAGTTCGAACTAAGAGACTTTTGTTCCATTTGAATTTTCAAGTTGTAATTTCTTTTGTTATTCTAACAATTATCTGTTGATGTTAAACTCTATTTTATTAATGCATTGCATATGTTTGTCTTGAATTCATCCATTCGTTTTCACTATTCTTGAATTATGCTTCCTACTTTCTTCATGATATTTAACTCTTGATAAAAGTTACAAAGTCTTTAGAGGGAGGATGACGAAACAATGCCATAATCTCATACAATATGCTTTTGAACAGACCTTGTTGACGATGTACAGGCGTTTCTTTCAAATCCTAAACACTGGAGTTATAAGGAAGATAATCCCTAGTCAACCCCTTCGAGTCAAAGAAGTAGGAGTTTTATGTTTTAAACATAAATCGAAACCTTTGATTTAAACCTGGGGCAGGGTAGTCTCTCAGTTAATTCAAAAGATGCGCATTGAAGTCGCAAAATCTCAGTTCATAATACAACGAATGACATCAAAAACATTCCTTTGGGAACCAAAAAGACAGTGATAGTTCCTTATCTCATAGGCAGTCATTATATCTCAAAAGAGAAAAGCCCACTGAGCCAAAACCTACGAAGGAGGTTTAAGAAAGCTAGGGCATCCTGTTGACTGTAATCTCAAAAATAAGAACAGTCAGGCAAAAATTAGGGATAACGAATCAAAAGAAAGAGGTCATTACAAATCCTCAACAACATGAAAAATGTTGCGTAAATGACTGCCTTCCCATGAAATTCAACTGGTGTGAACCATCACCCAAAATGTCGTTCCAAACTCGAATAGAGTCCGACGCACAATTAACTGAGTTTAGGATTGAAGAACATCACGAAGAGCGGGTGGGTACAAATATACTTGAGCCTTTATCCTTTGTTTCTTAAAACTGTGAACCAAGACACGTTAGAACCCTTTAAAAGTCCTAATTGAAGCATGGGTTAGTTCGAAAGCATACTACTACAAAAGGTATCCTGACTCCTGGAAGGCTTTGCCCTAAATCTTGTGTTTATTTTGTCTTATAAAAAGTTTTCTGCTAAAAAACACATTTTTCAAAACTTCGAGACAAGCATAAACTTTGCATTATTCGTATATCATTGTTTGCACATGTTTATTTGTTTGAAAGCGAAGAAATTCACAACAGTGAATGTTCGGAGAAACAAAAGCTCTCTCAAGTGAATAAAATCACTTCAAGTGGGATGACCCTCCCATGGAAAAAATCTGCCATAAAAAAAAAAGAGGACTTGGTATGGTATTGTCCAGTAAAACTAGAGCAATCCAGTCAAGATTTCAACAAATATTTCAAAGACCATTAAACCTGGGGCAGTCCAGTCAAGATTTCAAGAAATCTCTCAATTGCAGGTTAACCTGGGGCAAATCTCTGTCACCATCACTTGGGGCATTTAAACGTCAATCTCATCAAAGGGTTACGTGCAGTCCAAGTTTCCTGGAAATACCACAAGCATCTGATACTAGGGGCAATGATGAACCTCTCTGAAATATTTTTGAAAAGAAGTTCAAGCGTCCTCGAGAAATTTATCACCTCTCTGAGCAGACAAGAAGACATGGGTTTATTTACCCAACATTCATCAAGGATTTATTCCCCACAACAAAATACATTTCAAATTCACGGTCGTTAAAAAAATTTCCTTCATCACCTATTGGAAGTTACAGTCATCGAGGATTCCTTCATCACCTGTTGGAAGTTACAGCCACCAGCAGAATAACGGACAACTGAAGCTCCTAAAAACCTGTTTCTCTTAAGAATGAAGATTCTCATCCTTAAAACCTCAGAAGATTGGTATACTCCCAACCTCCTGACCCTTAACAGAATGAAGATTCTCATCCTTAAAACCTCAGGAGATTGGTATACTCCCAACCTCCTGACCCTTAACAGAATGAAGATTCTCATCCTTAAAACCTCAGAAGATTGGTATACTCTCAATTTCCTGACCCTTAACAAAATGAAGACTCTCATCCTTGAAAACTCAGAAGATTGGTATACTCCCAATTTCCTGACCCTTAACAGAATGAAGATTCTCATCCTTAGAACCTCAGAAGATTGGTATACTCCCAACCTCCTGACCCTTAACAGAATGAAGATTCTCATCCTTAAAACCTCAGAAGATTGGTATACTCCCAACCTCCTGACCCTTAACAGAATGAAGATTCTCATCCTTAAAACCTCAGGAGATTGGTATACTCCCAACCTCCTGACCCTTAACAGAATGAAGATTCTCATCCTTAAAACCTCAGAAGATTGGTATACTCTCAATTTCCTGACCTTTAACAAAATGAAGACTCTCATCCTTGAAAACTCAGAAGATTGGTATACTCCCAATTTCATGACCCTTAACAGAATGAAGATTCTCATCCTTAGAACCTCAGAAGATTGGTATACTCCCAACCTCCTGACCCTTAACAGAATGAAGATTCTCATCCTTAAAACCTCAGAAGATTGGTATACTCCCAATTTCCTAACCCTTAACAGAATGAAGATTCTCATCCTTAAAACCTCAGAAGATTGGTATACTCCCAATTTCCTGACCCTTAACAGAATGAAGACTCTCATCCTTGAAACCTCAGAAGATTGGTATACTCCCAATTTCCTGACCCTTAACAGAATGAAGACTCTCATCCTTGAAACCTCAGAAGATTGGTATACTCCCAACCTCCTGACCCTTAATAGAATGAAGATTCTCATCCTTGAAACCTCAAGAGATTGGTATACTCCCAACCTCCTGAAGCTTAACAGAATGAAGACTCTCATCCTTGAAACCTCAGAAGATTGGTATACTCCTAAGTTCCTGATACCGTTAACTGGATTAAGATTATCATCCTTGAAACCTCAATAGATTGGTATACTCCCAAGTTCCTAATACCGTTAACAGAATGAAGATTCTCATCCTTGAAACCTCAAGAGATTAGTATACTCCCAAGCTCCTGACCCTTAACAGAATAAAGATTCTCATCCTTGAAACCCAAGAGATTGGTATACTCCCAACCTCCTGACCCTTAACTGAATGAAGATTCTCATCCTTAAAACCTCAGAAGACTGGTATACACCCAACCTTCTGACCCAAGACCTGAATGAAGATTCTCATTTTGGCTTCCCCAATAGATTGGCATACACCAACCTCCTGATATTCACAATAGAATGGAAATTCTCATTCTCAAAGTGGTATACTATTCAACTTCTTGATATTCCCGACAGAATGAAGATTCTCATTCTCAAAGTGGCATACAACTTGACTTCTGAACTTCCTCCAGACAGAAATAAGCTTTTTCCAAAATCCTGAGTTTTACTCTCCAACAGGATAGCTACTTTTCAACAGTATGGCTATTCCCCACAGTATTCTTATTCCCCAAACAGAATGAAGACTCTCATTCTCAATTCCTCAGAGTATTCAGATATTCCTCAGTGAAGATCTCCTCAAAACAGGAATCCCCAGTAGATGGGCATACAACCCAAACTCCTGACTCCCCAACAGTGGTCCCAGGACTTCTCATTTTCAACGATCAAAGGATTTTCAATCCCCAGCAGCAGTCAAGGATTTACTTTCCCCGGCAGCAGTTAAAGATTTCATTATCCAGGATTTATCTTCCTCAGCAAGACAGCTACTCAGCTTACATACACATCCATTACATTCATATATCATAAACATTGATGAAGTACATTTCATTGCATCATACATATCATGCAACATAACTTCGTGTTTTAGCTAACGTTTTACCCTTTTCAGGATAAGATTAAAAGGCTATCATTAACAATTGTTCAAATACAGTATGGATACACCCCAGACACGGCGGTCATTCTATTACTCATTCAGAACTTCAAGTCAAAATACAGTATGGATACACCCCAGACACGGCGGTCATTCTACTACTCATTCAGATTTCAGCAATCAGATACAGACTAGATACGCTCCAGACACGACAGCCATTCTACCTCTCATTCAGATTCAACTATCAACTACAAGCTCAGATACGTTCCAAACACGGATGCCATTCTGGACTTTGCACCAGCAGTTTGATTTTCCCCAATGCAGTTGCCACATAAATCATTCTGTCACTTATTCAGATCCCAGTTACAGTACGGATACACCCCATACACGGCGGTCATTCTACTACTCATACAGATCTCAACTTCAGATACAGTCCAGATACGCTCCAGAAACGGTTGCCATTCTGTCACTCATTCATAGTTTATCCCTAGCATACAGTTGCTCCATACACAGATGTTTCTCTGTTACCCAGATACAATACAGATACACTCCAGACACGGCAGTCATTATGATATTCATTCAAAATTTAAATACAGTTACAGCTCAGATACGCGCCAGACACGGACGCCATTCTTTTGCTCATACAGACTCAGTCTCCAGATACAGTTTAATGGCATCCCAGACACGGATACCATTTTGATGCTCATTCATCTGACCTACAGCATTGCAATTAAACAAACATTCTTGGATGGCATCTTTAAGCCCATCTCCAGCAAGATTCTACTATCTCCAAATGGCATCTCTAAGCCCATCTCCAGCAAGATTCTACTATCTCCAAATGGCATCTCTAAGCCCATTTCCTCAGATATATTTTGACGAGTGCAAATTTATGGGCACTCTAGTGTCCAATCCTCTTTTACCTTCGATTCACGAAAGGCAAACTTGCCAATCTAACTCTTCAGGTTCAAGAAGATTGAACAGGGGAAACTGTTGAACCCCAAAATTTGCCCTCCCTTTTTCACAAGAAATCACAACTTCAGGGTTTTCCCTGATCTTTCAAGATTGGCTCAAGAATCGGTCAAACAGACTTTTCTTTATCAATCAATCCAGAATTAGGGTTTCCATTGATTTTGTTGAGATTGGCTCAAGAATTGATCAAGCATACTTTTCTTTGACGAAAAATCTGGAATTAGGGTTTTTCACTCGTATTTCTCAGAAGAAATTGAATCCACAATAATTCAATTGACTGTTACATTATTTTTACGCTTGTTCCAGATTACCAGTTATTTCTCAAAATCTAAATATCTGGGATATGAGCTGAGGCTTTGATTGAAACTTTGAGGCTTTGGTTTGATCAGTGAAGTGAAAAGTGTATGGAATGCTTGTTTATTTAACTGTACAAAGCATATGATTAATTGGAATGTCGGGCGTATTATGGTTAATGCAAGGTTGCGAGACTGCAAAGTTTGTTGATTATTTATTTTATCTGAGTTAAAATTATTGGGATGCATTTCCAGTTGTTTTAATTTAAGAGATTTAAATAATTAAATAGACAGTGCAAAGGAAAGAAGGAAATATTTGACAGTAAAGAATTCTTATTTGACAAAGACTTTTTATTTATTTATTTCAAATATTGTTACAAATGTTATTCGAATATTGTAAATTTATAATTTACAGTGTTTACAATAATATTTATTACAATAAATGAAAAGAAAATAAATCTAAAGCCTAAGTCTCTTGAAATCTTTGATCTTCTACTGCTTCTTCCATTATCCAACTGATACTTACCTGCAAAGGACAGAAGAAAAAGAAATCAGTGCAGTTAAATTGAAAAGCATTTTCAAACAGATAAATATAAAGTCATCATTAAAGCTTGTTGGTCGGAATCAGATTGTTTTTGGGTTCATCATGTTTTACTTGTCCTCTTTGCAAATCACAAGAAGATTTCTCTTATTGGTTCACAAAGAGGAAATATTTTGCAAGCATACAATCAATAAAATATACAAGACAGCAAGGCAAAGCAAACTGAACAACAAACTGCATTAGTCAACCAAAAGCAAACTAAGTTGCAAAACTGTCAAACCAAGTACACTAAGCTGTCAAAGCAGAAAAGCTGTCAAAGTACACAAGCTGTCAAAAAGCATACAATGCAGGAAATCTGGAAGCAAGTACAATGCAGAGATAAACCAAGATACAACAAGCAGGCTTGTCAAAACTTC
Organism: Vicia faba; assembly: GCA_948472305.1. Classification (NCBI taxonomy): domain Eukaryota; kingdom Viridiplantae; phylum Streptophyta; class Magnoliopsida; order Fabales; family Fabaceae; genus Vicia; species Vicia faba. The sequence continues at coordinate 857,126,265 of OX451740.1, read as the reverse complement.
TCATCATATTCTGGCCAAAACAAGTGTGATACGGTAGGAGAACTGACTTGAGTTTTGCGTTTGTATTTGCACTTGTTCGGTTTATTAAGAGTCACCACCGACTTTTTATTTAATCCTAAAGGAAAGTTTAAAAAGCACAGGAAAAACCTTTGAGATGTTTTTGTGGGTTCGGGGGGTAGATTATGAAAAGGGAAGGTGCTAGCACCCTTTTCATCCATGGTTATCCATGGGCTCTTAGTTACTTGTTTTAGATCACTTGCCTTGATTTTCAATTATGTGAAATGGTGTTTCGTGTGTGATGTTTTTGAAAATGTTTTGAAAAAGATGCCTTCTCTAGGCAACCCTTGTAACAATTCTTTACTCGAATGTTTTACAAAAGGTGTTTGTATTTTTGAAAAGATGTTTCAATGTTTTTGAAAGTTGTTTTGGAAGTTGTGTTTGTGAAGTGTGTTTTGAAAGTAGGCAAGTGTGTTTTGCAAGTTTGATCAAGTAACTAAGAGTTTTCTACCCCTAAATTTACTCAAATATCTTTCCTTATGTTTTTAACCCTTTTAACAGTGTTGTTTCACCATTGTATTTGGTGAACAACCTTGTGTTAGGATGTTAACGGGACGGGCGTGGGTCGTCGTATACAATCATTGAAGGCAACTTATGAGACGCTCTAGCAATTTTGTAAGGGACGAGATCGTTTTATCGAAGGCAACATCGAGGGTCATCGAGGGACTAACGATCTTTGTTTATTGAAGGGACGTTTGCTAGAATGTCTCATACTCGAGGGACATGACTGTATTTTTCTGAAGCAACAAGTGAGGTTACCCTAGAGGTGCAATTGTGAATTGTGTATTGATTTTCATGCATTTGTCTTTGTGTTTAGGTCAAGCTATTTGTTGGTTTTATTTACATACAAACCCTAGGTATATCATGGTATAATTTGAAAGCTTTTAAATGCGGAAATTTAAAGTCCTAAATTATTACAACATGATTATGGGGATGGGGATACAAATATTTACAAATGGGGATGAGACTTATCGGAATAGTAGTGTCAAAATATTATTTACAACCAAATCAAATCGCATTCTCAATGTAAAATATAACAATGTATAAGAATCAAAGAGAAATAAAAGTATGTAAGATGCACATGATTATTTACAAGTTAGTAAAAATGTTAACCTAATGTATTAAGTATTTTATTATTATTTTTGTGTTTTTTATTAATGATATAAACAAAAAGTTCTTAAAGAAAGAAATATTTAATCTTAAAAATTTCTATTTTTTTAGGTATTTTGGTTAATGTTTTATATACAAGGTTTGAATTAAACAAACAGGTTTTAATAAAGAAAAAATTGCTAAACTTAATAAACCTAAGATTTATGCCTTTTTAATTGTTCTAAAATAAAAAGAATCATTTAAGAAAATTTTGTATAAAAAAGTTAATGTAACATTTTACTTAACAAAATAAGTCATGTTATATAAAAAGAAAAATAAATAAAACAAGAAGTGTTAGTTTGTAAAAAAAAAGGGGTGGGCTTGGAAGATCATGCTTGGCCCAAACAAAAGAACAAACAAAATCAAAAAAAAGGGGGGGTGCGCCAGAATTCTTTGGGCTTAGGCGTTAGTTCCAGGGGGACAGGCCCAAGGCGTGTTACAATTTTGTTTAGGGTTTCATTTGTTTTGTTCAGAACTTAGGGTTACAACGTCTTGAATGGCGCCGCTTCTCTGTCTTCTTCTTTGTTCTCTTCCTCGCTCAAACAATGGCTTCTGACTTCCCCTTCCACGCCTGGCTACTGGACGCCACCTCCATTTCCCCTCTCTCCATGATTGTACCAAGTGGTGACAAGAAAAGGTATGGTTTCTGTCTTCAAATACGTTTTAGGTTTTGAATATCCACGCATGTTTTTAGCTTTTTCCTATCTTGATCTTTTGTATTATTATTTGTGTTCGTGTGAGGTGTTAAAAAGAAAAGGGAGGAGTTACTACCTTTGTTGGCTTTTGGAGAAGAGGCGGAGAAGTGGACAGGAGGCGTCTCTGGTGGCCAAGGCGAGGGAGTATGTGATGCTGGCTTTGTTCTGGTAACCTCGTATCTTTCTTTTGACTGGTTTTGTGATGAACGTTGTAGTCTGAAAACCCTAGAGCTGAGTTCCTCTCTTCTTTTCTTCTTCTGATTGTTTGCCTCTGAGTTTGATGATGTTGTTGTTATTCTGATGACTGTATGCTTCTGAGTTGCTGATATGTTGGCCCTATGACGAATTTGATTATGAGGGTTTTTAGGTTTGCTTGATATTGAAGGCAGGTTGAATGTTTGTATGGTTTTTTGGCCCTGTGATGAACATGGTTCTGAGGGCTTTTATTTTTGTTGTTTGGATGTTTGGTTTGGATTGGCTTGTGGGCTTGTTTCCTCGAGGCAAGTTTGTTTGCTTGAAACTAGCAGTTTGACAGGTTATGAGTTGTGTAGTTTTTGAGAGGCTTCAAGGTTGGTTTGTTCAGGTTTACTGTGTTTTGAGGCTTGTATGTTGCAGGATGTGTTAGGCTTTTTTCTGGTATAGGCTTTTGTTGAGCTTATGCAGGCTTGGGTTTTTTGTTATGTGTTTGTTTTGAACACAGGTTGCAAGGCAATTTGAAGTTTTTTGCTTTGAGTTTGGTACAGGCTTGGAGTAAGTTTGGCTATTTTGGCTTGTGCTTCCAGTTTTGTTTTTTTCTTTTTGATACAGGCTTAAGGCTTGCCTTTTGTAAGTTTTTAAGTTTGAAATAGGCTTGAATGTTTTAACAGGTTTTTGAGTTTGTTGTTTTTGCTTTTGGCTTCTGTAACTAGTATTATGCAGGCAGGTTTTTTGATACAGGCCTCAAGGCTTGTTTTTGAAGCAAGCTTTGGTTTGAATGCCATGCTTGAGCAGGTTTGGGTTCTGAGTTTATGCAGGCTGCAAGGCTTGAGGTTTACAGTTTTTTGTGATATCTTTTTCTAGGTGTATTCTGCCCCCCTCTGACAGTGTTCTGATTTTGTTATTTTTATCTCTAAGCCTGCCTGGAAAACTGTAAGCCTGCTACTTTTCCCTCTCCACAGAAAGCACATCTTTGCTTAGAATACCTCTTTTTTTCTGAAAAGATTTTGGCCTGGAAAATGATGAATAAAAATGTACTTTTCACAAGCTTGCTTGCATTTGTCTTTCCTCTGCATGTCTTCTTACCTCCAGATTTTCTGCCTTGCTTTTGTGTACTTGTTGACCGCTTTTGACAGTTACAGCTTAGTTGACATTTTGACAATGCAATTTGGTTTTGGCATTTCAGTTTGGTTTGCCTTTTCAGTTTGCAATTTGGTTTGAAATTATGCAGCCTGTTTTGGCATATTCAGTAGCTTGTCCCTTTGGTTGACAGTTTGAATTTATGCAGTTTTGTGCATTTTTTTTAATATGCTGCCTTGTATTAATTCGTATGCTTGCAAACATATTTACTTCCCTCTTTGTGAACCAAGAAGAGACATCTTCTTGTGATTTGCAGAGAGGACGAAAAAACTGATTCCGGCCAAAACCTTTAATGATGAGTTTTTATTTATCTGTCTGAGAATGCCCTTTTAATTTTAATTGTATTAACTTCTTCCTTTTTGTCTTTGCAGGTAAATATCAATTGAGCAAAGGATGCAACAGTAGAAGATGAAGACTTCAAGAAATTTGGGATATAGATTTAATTTATTTTTAATCATTGTAATAACATTATTGTAAACACTGTAAATAAATTTACAGTATTCAAATAATATTTGTAACAAACGATTGAAAATGAATAAAAATCCTTTTTGTCAGATATTTCTTTTAATTCTTCTGCAATTGCTTATTTAATTATTTAAATTTCTTAAGTCATAATAATTGGAAGTTATCCCAATAATTTTAACTTAGAAATTATAAATAATCAATAAACGTCCGGCGTTCCGAATAACCAAAAGTATTGCACAGTTAAACAAACAAACGTCCATATGTCCTTTAATTTATCTGTACTGACTTCTAATTTTCAATCAGAAGCCTCAACCCATGTCCCAGAGTCAATTGAAAATAACTGTAATTCCTTCTGAGAATGCGCGCACAAACCCTAATTCTGGATTTATTGTCAAAGAAACGTCCGCCTGATCAAACCCTGAGCCAAACTCAACCAAACCCTAACAATCTGCTTGAACTGATTCAAAACCAATGGAAACCCTAATTTTGTCTGACTGAGAAGAAAAGTCTGTTTGACCGATTCTTAAGCCAATCTGAAAAATCAGGAACAACCCGAAGCTGTGATTTCTTGTGAAAAAGAGGAGGGCAAATTTTAGGGTACAACAACAAGCTTTTCAGATAAAAATATATATTAAGGAAAAAGTGCTTTTATGGAGAGAGAAAGAGAGTGAAGTGGGTTTTGCAGTTTTGGCAGGCTATAAAAGGCAGTGAGAAAGCAAATAAATATAACAATATAGCAGTCCAACAAAGGAGAGGAAGAGGGAGAGCAAACAAATTGCATAAACCTGTCCAAACTGCAGTAACAAGAAAAAAAAACTGTTAAATTGCATAGCTCTGCATTACAAAACTGCATATCAAACTCCAACCACTAAAACCTGCCAAAAAGATCACAAAACCTGAAGCCTGCTCCCAACAAAAAAAACTGCATAAGCCTGCATAACTACAAACACAACACAAGCCTGCCTGAAGCTTACCAAGCCTGCTTCAAAACTCAGAAGCCTCTCAAGCTCACCATAACTGAGAACTCCAAAATCTGCATAACCCACAAAACTGCTTCCAAACCCAAAACAGAAATATGAGCAAACCTGCAAAACTGCAAGTTTTAAAAACACCCAGGCCTGCCTCCAAAAAACAAATGGCATAACCTGCAAAAACTCAGAAGCTTTCAAGCCTGCATGATAAGCACTCAGGCCCAACTACAAGCTCAAACCCAAAAAAACCCATAACCTGCAAAACTGCCTCAAACTAAACAGCAAGCCTGTCAAAGCCAACTCGCAAACTTACAGCCTACATATCAAACCCAAATCCAAGCTAACAACAAGCAATATTTCAGAATACATATGTTCATCGTCGAATAAACAAGGTATTCAAAGAGGAAGAGAGATGCAGAAGCGATAAACGAATCAGAAACAAATAAGCAAGTCTCAGAACATACATTCATCATCACCAAGTAACAACAACAGTCAATCTCAGAACAAACCAAGTTCATCATCAAACACCAAATCAACAACAACAAATAGCTTTTTTCAGAAACAAATTCATCATCAAAAGTCAACAAATAAAGAGGAAAAGAGAGATTCAGAAGCATATGTTTTCAGAAAACATCATCATAAAACATTCATCAACAAAAATCAAGCACATAAATACTAACAAGTTGTCATCACAGTCCTTTTTCGCCTAGCCTCCTGGAAGCGCCACCAGCCAACTCACCCTCCTTCTCCTTCAATTTACAGAACAAAACGCCAAGGTATATCTCTCAAAACTCCTACTACATGTAAATATCAAAAGAAACATGGATTAAAACTCGCATGTAGTGATCAAAGCAGAATGAAAGAGTAATATCACAAAAAACCTAAAACAAGTTAACAAATCGTACCGTCACGAAGCAAGAACCATAGACCACTGCGAAGGGAAGGCGGAAGGTGGATGGAGGCGTTTCTCCGACGGCTAAGGCGAGGGGAGAGAATATCCTTTTATCCATGGCTGAGAACGATGAGAAGAGAGACGAAGAAGACGAGAGAAGGAGAGGCGCCGTTAACAAACTGTAAACCCTAATTTCCAAACAATTGACACAAACTCTAAAAACGCTGTATGTTTCAAATGGGCTTTTTCCCCATAAAACCCCTAAGCCCAAACGTTCCTTACGCCTGCACCCCCCCTCTTTAATCCAATTCTTTTTGTTTTTTTACTTGGGCCATATGCTAACTCCTTAGGCCCATCCTTTTTCCCTTTTAATTTTTTTTTAAATTAATATTCAAACTTTTCTTTTACTAATTAATTTCCTTTGAACTAATACTTTTCTTTTTTTATTTTTTCTATTCTAAAAAATTTGTTTGTTAATAAAAAAGAGAAATAATAAATTTTGTTTTGATATATTTTCTTTAATATTTGTATATTTAATTAAATATAAAAGAACATTTTGTTTAATTAATCTTTTTATATAAGTTTCTAAAAAACATTAACCAAAATACAATAAATAATAATTATACTTAATCTTTCCTAGGTTAATATTTTATATGATCATTTGTAAATAAATATACACATCCCATATCTCTTTAATTTTCATCATCTTATACCTTGTTATATTTTTACATTGAGAATGCGACAATTCGATTTGGTTATAATATATACTTGGACATTACTATTCTGATAAGACTCATCCCCATTTGTAAACATTTGTACCCCCATCCCCAGATACTTATTTGTAATAACTTAGACTTTAAATTCCCGCAATTTATCGCTTTCCATATACTGTATAGTAATTAGGGTTTGTATGCGAAGATTCAAAATCAATCGCTAGATGACATAATACAAGATAAATGCATGAAAATCAATACATAATTCACACTTGCACCTCTAGGGTAACCTCGCTTGTTGCCTCGGAAAATACAATCATGTCCCTCGAGTATTAGACACTCTAGAAAATGCCCCTTCAAATAAACAAAGATCGTAGTCCCTCGATGACCATTGATGTTGCCTTCGATAAAACGATCTCGTCCCTTACAAAATTGCTAGAGCGTCTCACAAGTTTCCTTCAATGAGTGTATATGATGACCCACACCTGTCCCGTTTAACATCCTAACGCAAGGTTATTCATCAAACACAATGGTGAAACAACACTGTTAAAAGGGTTAAAAACATAAGAAAGATCTTTGAGTAAAATAGGGTAGACAACTCTTAGTTACTTGATCAAAAATCTTGCAAAACATCCTTGCCATTTTCAAGCACACTTCACAACACATCTTCAAAACAATTTCAAAACAACCTTCAAAACATTGGAATATCTTTTCAAAAAGACACACACCTTTGTATATATTCAAACAAGAATAATTACAAAGGTTTCCTAGACAAGGCATCTTTTTCAAAACATTTTCAAAACCACACACACAAAGTACCATTTCAAACAATTGAAAAGCAAAGGCAAGTGATCTAAAAACAAGCAACTAAGAGCCCATGGATAACCATGGATGAAAAGGGTGCTAGCACCTTCCCTTTTCATAATCTACCCCCCCCCCCCCCCCCCCCCCCGAACCCAAGAAAACATCTCAAAGGTATTTCCTGTGCTTTTTGACCTTTCCTTTGGATAAAATAAAAAGTCGGTGGCGACTCTTGCTAAACCGAACAAGTGCAAAAACAAACGCAAAATCCCAAGTCAGTTCTCCCACCGTATCACAATGGCCTTAAGAGAGAATTTGTCTAGTTAATTCTTGGGCATCCTTGAACAAGTTGAGGACTTCAATAAGCATGTGTTGAGTAAAATGAGAGGGTAAATTTTGCGGTACAACAGGAGGCTCTGCAAAAGAAATATGATACTGAAGAAGCAGGTGCAAAGTAATATGTTGCCAACCGCTACTTGAACTATAAGATGGTGGATAAAAAATTTGTAGAAGGTCAAAGCCACAAAATTCATAATATTTCTCATGAAATCATTATAGAAGGTATGTCTCTCGATGAACAATTTTAAATTGCTGTTATCATTGAAAAACTTCCCCATGGTTAGAAAGATTTCAAAAATGAGCTTCGCTATAAAACAAAAGAGTTTTTAATCGAGAGTCTGATCAATCGCCTCTAAATTGAAGAGGAAGTTAGAAAATAAGATCAAAAGGATGAAGTTATAGTTGTTTCTAACAATAAACAGAGATCCAGTGTGGTTCTGAAGCCTACGGGAAAACCATTAAAGAATCAAAATTGCAATGTTGTGAACCGAATTAAGAATGGGAATCCCTTAAGGATCCTATCTGCTCCGATTTCTAGATAGAAACCACTAACTCAAAGAAATGACACTCCTATTTTCACTTGCTATAATGGCGGAAACCCGGGTCATATGGCTAAGAGATGTAAGAGCAGGCCCAAACCTGTTGGCTCTAATGCACAGGTTAACCTGACTAATGAGCAATTCATTTCTACGATCATTGAAATCAACATGGTTGGTGGAAGTGTTGGTTGGTGGATAGACACAGATGCCTCTCGTCATGTCTGCTATGATCGTGCTATGTTCAAGACATACATGAATGCTGAAAATAAGAAAGTGTAGTTGGGAAATGCTCACACCACTGATATTGCTGGAATTGGAGACATTGTGTTGAAATTCACCTCAGGAAAGACTTTAAAGGATATTATTCATGTCCTTGAAATTAGAAAGAATCTTGTTTCTAGTTTTCTTTTGAATAAGGCAGGGTTTGGTCAGTCTATAGGGGAAGATTTTTACACCATCACTAAGAATGGTATTTTTGTTGGGAAAGGGTACGCCATTGATGGCATCTTTAAGTTGAATGGTTATTTTAATAAAATTTCTCCTTCTATTTACTCTTTGTGTGATTTTAATATTTGGCATGCTAGACTTTGTCACGTTAATAAGCGAGTTATTTCTATTGCAAACAAATTAGGCATAATCCATAAATTAAATGTCAATGATTCAAATAAATGTGAATATTTTTGTCAAGCTAAAATAACTAAGACTTCGTATAAATAAATTATTAAAGAATCTGATCCCCTAGACCTTATACACTCTGATAATATGAATCAGATGGAACTTTAACTAGAAATAGTAAACGTTATTTTACCACTTTTATTGACGATTGTTTTGATTATACTTATGTATGCTTAATGAAGAATAAAAGTGAAGCGCTTGACATGTTTAAGATGTATGTAATTGAAATTGAGAATCAACTTAGTAAGAAGATTAAGAGACTTCATAGTGATAGGGGAACTGAATATAATTTGGTTTATTTAATGATATTTATAAAGAACATGGAATTGTAAATGAAACGATTGCTACATATTCTCCTGAAATAAATGGTAAAGCAAAAAGAAAGAATAGAACTCTTACTGAACTTTTTGTTGCAATTATGAACTCTAGTGTTACACCTCACTAGTGGGGGGGGGGGGGATTTTATTGACTGTTTGTTATGTCCAGTATATAGTCCCCAAGTCAAAAAGTAAGATCTCTCCTTATGAGATATTAAAGAAAAGACAACCAAACTTGTCTTATTTGAGAACTTGGGGATGTCTGGCTTATGTTAGAATTTTGGATCCGAAACGACTTAAACTCACTAGTAGAGCATATGAATGTGTATTCATTGGGTGTGAAGCAAACAGTAAAGTGTATAGATTTTATGACCTAAATGAAAAAGTGATCATAGAATCAAATGATGTTGAATTCTATAAAGACAAATTTCCTTTCAAATCGAGAAATAGTGGGGGCACACAATCGAGTCACATTCTTGTGATAAGAAGCATAGGAAGCAAACACATTGAAGAAACCGAACTTCGACGAAGTAAAAGAGTAAGAGTTGCTAAAGACTATGGTCCCGATTATGGGACTTATAATTTAGAAGAAGATCCAATAAATCTTAAAGAAGCCTTGTCATCTCTAGATGCTGATTTATGGTAAGAAGCTATTAATGATGAGATAGAATCTCTAGATTTTAATAAGACCTGGAACTTGGTAGACTTGCCTCTTGGGTACAAACTAATCGGTTGTAAATGGGTTTTGAAAAAGAAACTAAAACCTGATGGAACTATTAATAAATACAAGGATCGCCTTGTAGCCAAGGATTTTAGACAAAGAGAAAATATAGATTTCTTCGACACCTTCTCTCCAGTCACTAGAATTACATCTATTAGGGTACTTATTTCAATAGTTGCTATTTATAACTTAATAGTACACCAAATGGATGTTAAAAAAGCATTTTTAAATGGTGACTTAGAAGAAGAAATATATATGAAACAACCGGAAGGATTTGCGATCCATGGACAAGAAAACAAGGTTTGTAAGTTAGACAAGCATCTATATGAACTAAAACAAGCTCCTAAGCAATGGCACAAAAAGTTTCATAACTTAATGATATCGAATGGATACAAAGTGAATGAAAGTGACAAATGTGTTTATTACAAATATGAGAATTGTATTTGCACTATCATATGTCTATATGTAGACGATCTACTCATATTTGGATCAAACATTTAGGTCATTAATGATATGAAATCATTGTTGCATAATAACTTTGATATGAAAGACCTCAGAGAAGCGAGTGTGATTCTTGGTATCAAGATCACAAGATCTGAGCAAGGAATTTATTTGGATAAATCACACTATGTGGAAGAGATCTTAAATACATATAATTACTTTGAATGTAAACTTGCAAGCACACCATATGATCCAAGCATGAAATTGTTTCAGAACACTGGTGAAAGTGTTAGATAGGTGTTGTACTCCAAAATTTCCCCTCCTAATTTCTTTTATCTGGCTTACGCTTTTGCATTCATATATTTTCATTAGGTCATATACACTAACATAACATGCATTTGCATTGAATAAAGCGTTTGATGTTCAAAGTTCAGTGGTCGTGTGATATTAGAGTTTCACAGTGGTTAAGGCGTTCGTATCCAATAAATGTTGATTTCTTATTCGAGCAGTGAGGTCAAGATTTAGGGTTGTGAGTCGTGGTCATTAAGAATTTCTTTCTTCATCAAGCTACAAGACTATTAAGGTTTATTTCCAAATGTGCGAGCAAAGATCAGGGTTTTTCAGCTATTGTACTCCAATGGAGGTTCTTCTTCCGGAATCATCGATCCAATTTGGGATTTTGCATAGTGGTTGTTTCAAGAAAATGCATTGGATTTGAGATTTAATCACGGCAAGGGGTTCTCTTTCTTGTGCTAGTGGTTATCAGACAGATCTTAAGGTTTTTGTTGCATGGCATTCATGTGGCGCATTTCACAATTAGGTTTTTTTGTGAATCGTCATGAGAAGACTAGTTCATATGGAGCGTTGCAAGAGAATGTTGTGGATTTGATACAAGATCATCTCAAAGTCAAATATAAGCTATCGGGGCTTTCGTACATGGATCTATTGGCGCAAAAAAAGGTTCATAAAAATTCAAGTTTCATTCGAGGTTCTATATTGAAAAGTCAAGAAGAAAGCTCTAAATGTCGAAATGCAAATTAGGATAAGTTTTGGTTCATTGGTATTTCCGTTCATTGATATTTTCAAGTCTTGATAAGTATGAAATGTAGTATGAAATGTTGAAAAAGAAAGAATTGTAAAATCGTGGTTCAAGTACATTCCAAATCTACCATTCAAAAACCATATTTCCATTACAAGATTAGTCTAGATACACCATTCTTACTTTAACCAATTCATACAAAATACATTTGAACCAAAATTCCTAAATTCTAAACCTTAGATTCTATCTTCATCTTCCACCTATTCTTCATGCTTCTTTGCTGATTCCTTTGATAACCTTCACGCCAACCAACATTTTTCGTATATCATGTGTCCACTTCAAGCCTCCACCATGCTAGCATTTACAAAACTTCAAACTCTTCATGCTTCAATGCTAAAACATGCACCAAAACATCGCCAAATCAGTTCATAACTCGTCCAAACAATCTTAAAATATAACCAAAAAAAGCCTATCCAATACAATTCAGACATCATTCTTGCCTAAAGACTCAAATCAGTATTCAGACCAAAAAGTTGTAGAAAATGAAGAATCTTATGGTGGAATGAATAGCCAGTTAAAATCAAAGCATTCTCGTAGGATACCAAGAAACACACAGGCTAATAGACAAGTTGAGAAATCCCATGGGAGTGATGTTTTGATGTAGGCACATGTTGAACCACCTAACAAGATAGAGATGTTGGACGAATCAAGTCAGAAAAGTAAAACTGAGGCAATTGTTCCTGCGAAGAGTGATAAGAAGGTGCATAACTTAAAATATAAGAGGGCTGAAATGGAGACACATATTCCAAAACCTGTTGCCAAAGAAATGGCTCAGTAATGAGGTTTACAACAAATGGTTTCTTCAGCAAGTCAAGCTCCAATGGATGACTATGTTGAAAGAGTTGGTTCAGGTCCTCAAGGTCCTCAGATGACTTAGCATGCTATTTCAGGTGTTGGAAAAGTGGGTTCTGCAATGGAATCTAAAAATGGAGATAACAGGAAGACTAGAGATTGGAAAGGAAAAGCACATGGATCCCGGTGACAAAGGAATTCAACAGAATCAAATGATGTGAACGACATACAAGATGGAGGGAACCATGATTCAAACTCCTACCAAAATATTCATATAACCTGCACAAAACAGAGGGAAAATATAAATCAAGCAGAGTTAACACACTACAAAAATCAGTTTGAGGCTAGTTGTTCAATAAAACCATGCCATTGCAGCATTGCGTACCGGTTCAAAAGACATAAGCCAGACCTCATAAAATCATCACACCAGCAAAAACCTGTTGCCGAGTCAGCCTTACATCATTCAAACAGAATTTCTAACTACCAATTAACATCCATAACAAACTTGATAACTGAATTTGTCCTAACTATAACTATCCTAACAGAATTTCTTCATAACAGAACTAACTAATTTTCACCCTACTGGTTTCTAGCAGAATAACTAATCTTTTTCTAACAAACTGAAAAAAGAAAAGAAAAAAGCTCGCCTTTGATATTCATTTTTTCAATGCTGCAGAGAATAATAACAGAAAAATTCAACAGAAAAAAAACACTCTCGGCAATCTTCAATTTTCTCTCTTTTCTCATCATTCAACATCACTTGGATCTTCATCTTCATCTATAAAAAAATCAGAAAAATATCTCTCTTCTCTCTGCATTATTTTTAAGCCTTCCATGATTCTTCATTCTCTTAAGAAGATTTTCCAAGAAAACCACAGAAAATTCTTCTTCTGCTAATTCAATCCACCAAACTCTTCTCTACAATTATCATCCTCAACCTGCATAATTCTCCACATCTTCATCTATCATCCACCGCATCGTTTCGTCATCTTCATCTATTCATCTTTCTTCTAAAGAATCGTAATCACTGTCTTTATCAAGAATTATGCATCTTCATCGTTAACGATTCACTATCCATCTTCAAGAACAACAACATCGCAACTGAATCGCACAGAGTACACATAGATCCAAAATCGTAGAAATCGCAGAAGAAGAACGCGCGTAGAAGGAGAAGTTTAAAACCAAGAGCGCATACCTGATTCATTGATTTTCTTTTCATTATCATTATCGAAGACGCGTCCGATCGATCTCCAATAGGTAAGAAATACTCCTCTCTTCATCGCTCTTTTGTTAAATGTTCGCTTGAGCCTGTGAATGATTGAGGAGAAATTGATGAGCATTCACAGAGATGAGTCTCGAGTCGAAGTAGATGAAACAGAAGACGATCAGGAGGTTAGCGAGATGAGTGGAACCAAAAGAAATGGTGGTGAATGGTATGTTCGACACGAAGTAAAAGAAGAAAATTGGCGCGGTGAATAAGAGAGGTTTTCTGCCGCTATAAAATAAAGAGAAGAAGAGAGTATCTGGCCGCTGTTCATGTTGGGAGGTAGAAGAAGACGAAAGTGAAGAGGTTTTGATCATGGAAGCTGAAACATCACGAACGATTTTAACCCTAGGCTGATCTGAAACGCATCGTTCTAGGTTTAATTCATTTTCTTATTTTGTTTTAATGAAAAGAACTGAAGATAATGAATTGAAACTGATGATGCTTGGACCCTGGGCTGAACCACATATGTCCTTTAGGCCCGCTTATGTGCGTTTTTAACACTATAAGCCTTAGTTGCATATAAAAAACAACTCTTGGACTCCTTTTGTGATGGGCCTTCAGTGACTCATCTTGTTTCTACAACACCACCCGTTTCTAGCTTACACCCCTAAAGCCCGTAGCAAATTATTTTTTTTAAGCCTGATTGTTTGTAACAAAAAAGCTGATTGGATCCTGATTTAGCTGGGCCTAGCGCCCAGATACCTCCTACACCCCTTGGTTTTTGGCTTGCACCCCCTAGATTTATTTTTTTAGTATTTTCCTTTAAATAATTTTGTGAATTCTTTAGATTTGTTTGAACTTTTTTTCACATAACAAACAATAATAAAATCAAATATAAAAATTTTGTTATGTTTTTTATTAGGAATTAGATCTCGACTATCTGATTACTTGATATGCGGGTTTATTGTGCGATATGCGGACGCGCTTGAGATTTCGATTGTTCTTTATTTTCACATTGATGAATCTTCAACACCTATCCCGAGCATTTGATTTCTGACTCTTTTCTTTGCTTGGTGAAGCTTACTCAAAGTTTTTCGGGTTTCTCTGTTTTGCTTGCCATGCTATGAACTTTTGTTTATTTGGTATTTTCTCGGGTTTCTCATTCTAGCATTTTATCGCTTTCTAGAGATCATGTGAAGTAGGAAGCAAGAAATAAGAGCGTGTGCTCGAAGTCGCTGTTTAAAGACCTGTAGCAGGCCTTTCGCACTTTATTTGCTATATGTGTTGTGATTGTGTTGCTTTCCTGGGTTGTTGATCGATGAGTCACTCAATTTAGAAATTGAGATCACGACTTCGCTCTCAGTGCATGCTCCCTATAGGATGTTATTGCTTTATTTCTTGTTGATCGATGAGTCACTCAATTTAGGAATTAAGATCATGACTTCACTCTCAGTGCATGCTCCCTATAGTATTTTTATCGCTTTCCTTTATTTCTTGTTGATTGATGAGTCACTCAATATAGAAATTGAGATCACGACTACTCTCTCAGTGCATGTTCCCCATAGGATAGTTTTGTTAGACTTTCTTTGGCTTGCTAGCCTAGATAGGATCTCTCTAGGTGTTCTCTCTTGAGCCTTTTAGTTATTGATTTGGTTTCCTACCTTGATCCTCAATATCTTGGTTACTTATTTGACTTGAGTTAGCACGAGCTGCTCATGACATATTGTATGTGCTCTCTTGATCTTATTGGCTTGCTTACTTGATTTCATCTTTGTGTGCATGTTTTGACCCTTAGCATGTTCCCTTAGGAGCTCTTGATTCATCTATAGATGATGATTCGAGATAGACGTAGTTTTAGGTGATAAACCCTTTCTATGATCCTTTAGAACTTCTTGATTCATCTATAGATCATGATTTAAGATAGACATTAGGATTGTCATCCAAGCATGTCAACATAGGGTAGAGATTTCCCTTCAAAACTCAGCTTTAGGATCAATCATGGTATGATAACATTAGGGATAAATCTAGGTTAGTCTCCCTTAGATGTTTTTGCTTCTTTTGCATCCTTGCATTAAGATTAAAACTCTTTTTTTCGTGAAAAATCATAAAACGTCTAACAACTTCCAAATCCTTCTTTAGAGTAAAAGCTATCAACCAATGCAAACTCTTTTGCGCCTTCAGATATTTCTTTCAAAAATTTTCAAAAGAAAATGTTAATTCACTTATGTGCTGACGCGTAAGTCTCCGAAGGTCGAGCTGCGCAGAAGGAAAAATTAATATTGTTCGTTAAAAAATACAAACCAATAAAACTTTTGAAGCCGAACTACGGCTGCTCTGATTCCTTAAAAGGAATACGTAGGCATTGGTGTAGGGCCCGAACGAGCAATACTTTTATATTTCCATACATTATTTTCTCTTTTCTTTTGCATGCATTCCCTCTTTGCATTTTCTTTTAGCTTGTAAGCTTTAAATTAAACACACCCATAAAATAGACAACAAGAGTGGATACCATAGAGTACTACAGGCGTGTGGGGTGCTAATACCTTCCCCTCGCATAATAGACTCCCTTACCAGATATCTCGGTCGTTTGATCGTGATTTCACCCTTCTCAGGTTTACTCTATGTTTACCTTTCCCTTCTCATGGGATAAAAATGTTTGATGGAGACTTTATTGATTTCATTATCAGTTGATTATTCAGCCAGTTGTTTCAATTGGCGACTTCACTGGGGACAGATTGACCTATTGCTGGTCCATCCCAGAGTCAATCCTAGCTCTTGTTCTCTTTTCCTTGGGTGTTTATTTTTATGCTTTATAGCTTGTTCATTTTATACATGTTTATTTGAGCATATGTTTGCATTGCATTTTATCATTTTCCATATATTGGTCATACTGTTGTGTTGGATTTGTTTTCATGATTGGGTGGGTGTTACAAGAGGTAAAAGGCCCATTACCCAGGTCAAATGACAAACATAAGGACTCTAGGAATAGAGTGGAACATGAACGACTAGTTGACTTAGGTTTCACTATTGCTGCCATGTCTTCCACGCTCAGATGAGGTACAAATGAGGGGCTATCATTTTCACGTAGGTGATATGGTGATAGTTTTTCAGGAGTACCCTCAATTCTGGGTTACATGACCTTACCCTAACCTAGTTTTCACCCGTAAGTGGGGAGGGACTTGATTATTACAGGTACATATGGTGACTATGTTCTGATGGTGACCGTATGTTCTGTTGGTGCCCTGGTTCTTTGGTTTTATTCTGGACCTTTGATCCTGGTATATTCAACATATTCAGAGATTATACAACGGTAATTCGTGGTACTTGTTTCCATTGTGTTCTGAAAATGGTGTCGAACCTTTGATCCGGTGATATCCGGATTATTCAGTAGATTGATACAATAGTTATCTAGAGGATTGTGCAGTTTCTATGCTGAACTTTTGAACCTATGTTGTTGCACATTGCATCATAGCATATTTATTTTACACAAAAAAAAGGAAATGTGAAAGATTATACACAAAAAAAAAAGTTTGAACATGGCATTGCATCTGCTCATTCACCTCATGCATCTGCATGCATCTTCATGTATCCATAGCAGGTACTCATAAGGTACTCGGATTTGAGAATCCTTATTAAGACTCGGTATTTTCTTTTCAGAACTGCAAATCTTGGCTTCTCGCTGCTCCGTGATCAGATTCAAGTTATGGAATAACTTCGTGGGGAATTGGATGAGATGAAAGAACAAATGGGGTTTTTGATGCTAGACATGTAGGATTTGGTCTATGGACAAGAACTCTTGAAAGAAGACAATAATCAGTTGAAGGCTCAATTGAGTTTGGTTATGAAAATTTTGGGGACAGTGTTGGAGAAAGAAGATGGTTCTATACATCCACAATTAGTTTTCGGTTCCCAAGAGGACCCAAAGGGCAAAGTCCGTCAGCAGAGGTCAAAACAGCCTGAACGGCAATTTGATCCTATTCCAACGATGTATGCACAATTGCTTCATCGCCTGCTAGAATTTCATTTGATTAAACTCTGAATCTTCACTATGCACGAAAGACTCCCGCATGGCTTTGACAATTGTGTTAGGTGTGAATTCCACTCTGGGGCACCCGATCATGATACTGAAAATTGCACAGCTTTTAAGCACCAAGTCCAGGATTTGCTTGATGTAGGGACAATTCTCTTCACTCCCGAGGGTATGAGCATGCAAATCAATCCTGTGCCAACTGATACAGAGAATAGGGTTACGTCTTCTCCTCTCCAAAGTTCAAACTCACGACCTGATTTACATCGTCCATAACTAATACTCCCATAAAGTTCTCACCATCAACCGTTTACAAGTTGTGGAAATCAGTTGGTTAATCAAAATCAGAATGTTCCTCATGTTCATTCAGTTCGGTATGCTCCTCAGGAGCAAACCTATCGACAGAGACGTATGCAACAGGGTAAGCAAAGATATAGGAAGCCAAAAAAAGTGTTCGACATTGTTCCCATGACTTATGGCTAGTTATTCCCTCAATTGCTCAAGCTTTCCTTGGTGGAACCCAAGCCACTGAAGCATGTCATTCCTCCTTATCCTATGGATTTTGATCCTAATGTGCAATGTGATTACCACGCTGGGGCACTAGGTCATTCAATTGAAGACAAAAGGGCCTTCAAAGAAGAGGTACGAGACCTGTTAGACGCAAAGGCTATCAATTTCGGGCCAGCCATTCAGATTTGAATTCTCCTTTGACTTAGTAAATGTCAAGACTGCCAGATCATCGTTTGAAGCAACGAGTCCATACGGAGACTAGTCTCCTCAACATGGAAATCTCTAGTTTCATTTGCAATTCTCATTTGTAATCTTTCTTGTTTTGGTTCAGTACTTTCTTGTATGTAAAACTTGCTGATTTTTGAATATTAATCACAATGCATTGAATGTGTTTGTCTTGAATAAATTCATTTGTATTCACTCATTAATGTTTTTCTTTGCTTTTTGATACCTAACTCTTGTTAAATAAAGAAAAAAACCTCTGGAGGGAGGATGATGAGTAATAAACCACAAATTTCAAATGGTTTGCTATTGAATAAGACCTTGCTGACGATGTACATGCCTTGTTTCAATTCCTAAACACAAAAGATATAAGGGAGATGAACCCTCATCAACCCCTTTGAGCCTTGAAGTAGGAGTTTCTTTTCTGATGAAAAAAATCCTCACATTTAACCCGGGGCAGGGTAGATTTCAGTTAATCTAATTGAGCATTCAAAACTCATCAAGAGTGCGCATCAAAGGATACAACAATGGTTATCCTTCAAAAGGTTGAGGAAGAACAAAACTGCAATGGCTAACTGTAATACGGTGGCAGAACCGACTGTCATACTTATTTTGTGTTTGTATTCACAAATGTTGCGGTAAGCAAGATTCGCCACCGACTTTTCTTTTATCTAACAAAGAAAAGGGTGAAAAGAACAAAAAAAGACCTTTCGAGATTATTTGAGTAAGGGGGGTAAATTATGGAAAGGGAAGGTGTTAGCACCCTTTCCATCTGTAGTTATCTACGGGATCTTAGATGCTAACTTATTTGCAAATTCCTTGTTTTTGTGTGTTTGAAAAAGTATTTTGAAAAGATGCCTTAGTGCGGCGAACTTTGTAATGTTTCTCGTATCATGGAGAACGTATACAAAGTGTCTTTGAAAATATTTTTTATAAAAGAGTGTATGTGTGGAAAATTGTTTTATTTGAGCAAGCATCTAAGAACTATCTACCTACTCTAAAAGGTTTGTTCTTTTCCTCTTTTCCTTTATACAGTGACATCCTACTATTAGTGAGTAGGTAGCCCTATCATTGGATGTTTTAAGGGACAGGCACGGGTCATCGTACAATCATTGAAGGAAACTAGTAAGGATGTTTTAGCAATTTAGTTTAAGGGACTAAATCATTTTACTAAAAGGCAACACCGAAGGGTCATCGAGGGACTATGACATTTTAATTCGAGGGTCTTTGCTAAAGCGTCCCTACTTTTGAAGGACATGACTGTTGTTTTCTGAAGGAAACAAGTGGAGGTACCTTAGAGGTGCTCGTGTGCGAAGTGTTTTGTGTTTCAGTTATTGTTTATCTTTGATGTTAAGGTTTTCTAACGTTTTGTTTTTAGGTCTTTTCATACACGTCCTAGTTACTATACAGTTATATATATATATATATATATATATATATATATATATATATATATATATATATATATATATATATATATATATATATATATATATATATATATATATATACACACACACACACACATGCATAACTATAAGTGCGAAAAATAAAATGCGAGAAAGTAAAGGCCTACAACTATTACATCCCATAAGCAGTTACATAATAAAAAAATGCGAGGAAATGTAAACTACAACTATTAAAAAATTACTAGTGTGACCTATACATTTATTTTCTAGAATTTAAATAGCAAAGGAATAATTAAAAAAGAAATTAAAGGACAAAATAAAAAAACTAAAATTCTAAGCAAGAAAAACTGTTTTTGGTCTTTTTATGAGAAAAAAGAACTTTGTGTTAATAATAATTTGAATTTGATTTATGAAAAAAAATTAATTATAAAACACTAATTCTAATTAGTTAATTAATTAAAAAAAGTGATTAAAGTAATTAATTAAAATTAATTTAATTAATAAAAACTTAAGTCTAATGTTTTTTACATTTTTTTAAATTAAAATAAGATTGATTAAAAGAGAAAGTAGTTAATTAAAACACAAAAAAGAAATGAAAATGAGCCTGCTGAGAACAAGTAAGTGGAGGGGTGTGAGAAAGGAGAACAATGGGCCCAAAACGGATGAGTCCAGGAGCTTTGTTCCGATCCAGTGGGGAACGCGCCTTGGGGTGCAACATGGTCATGATTGTTATTTCTGCCTCCATGCTTACATGTAAAACGTTAGAAAATTGCAGAAAATGCATATAAATGAAACAAACATGTTTACATGGATTTAAAGTGTGAAAATCTTGAGAACACGAAACCTACCAACTTACCAACCGGAATCGATGTGAGGGCGTTTTCTAGGGTTGGTTTGCAAAGGATAATGATTGATTCTGACTCCTGGCCTTCAGGAGGACAATGAAAGGTTTTGATCGGTTTGAAAACCGCTGGAGATGCGAGATATGATTTTCACAATTTCTTCGAAATTGGAGAATTTGTTTTGAAGAGCTTTGGTGCAAAATTTCGTGGTCTTGTCTTATGCTTTTGTTTTGTATTTACAGAGGGATAGAATGGTGAGTAAACATGGCAAGAACCCACACATAATGGCCCCCTTTCAAAGCAATATCAAACATATTAAAATACTTTCAAAATTGTGAAAAACTTGCCCTTCTTGAGATGCAATGAACCTGGTCTTTTTCCTCATGTCTTTCACGAATACTAAGGCCCAATATCAATCCAAATCATTAGCCCATGTGTCCATACTTCTTATTTATTATTTTATGCAATTTATTTTGTGTTTATTGAATAAAAACAAAATAAATATAAATAAAATAGAGAAAAAATGTAAAGTAAGGTAGAGTTAATTTAGGGGTCCTTGAGTAAGTTATAAACATATTTGAATCCCACAAAATAGTTTTATGAACTTAAAAATGCATTATTGTTCAAAGTTGACTTTTTTTACATTTTCACCAATTTTCCCAATTTGTACTGGTCATAACTTGCTCAATTTTTATCTTTTAGATATGATCTTAGACTTTTTAGAAATACTAAGATGTTACCTACAATCTCTATGTTAACCATTTTTGCATTTGGAGAAATTATCTTGATGAACTTGCCTTGACAAAAAATACATTTTTGTTGACTCTCAAAAAGACCTGTAATGTATTGGCTCATATGTTTTCAATTATGCACTTTTTGAACTTGAGGACAAAATAAAAGTTTTAGGGAATTGAATTTTCTTCACAGTGAGCTTTGGTTAGGGAAAAATGGATGAAGCATGTGAAAGTGATGCTTGGTCAAAGTTCAGCTGACTTTTCCTAGGAAACCCTAATTTTGCACTTTTGGATTCTTGATGATTTGAGTGCATTCCTTGAGGAATCATGACCAACCCTTGATCAAATGACAGATATAACTTCAAAATGTTGATGTTGACCAAAAATATTGAAGTTTGACTATATGTTGACCATAGTTGACTTTTGACCTAATACAGTTGATTTCCAGTCATCTGAGCAATTGATTGAGCAAACTTGTAATGCAAGGTATGCAAATTAGCATGAGCATTCTTGGGGACATATTAGGGACCACGGAAATCACTTGAGGCCTTTGAAACCCAAAATTTTTTTGAAAAATGAAACCCTAGTTGGAGATCCATTGCTTAGAAGGAGAATTTGTCTGGTCAACTCTTAGTCAACCTTGAGAATTTGGGGACCTCTATGAGTATGTCTTAAATAAAATAAGAGGGAAAATTTTGGGGTACAATAGCTGCCCATGTTAAATCTTCTTAAACCTTAAGAGTTAGATTGGCTTGTCTGCCATTCATAATCTGAAGGTGGAAGATGATTGAACACTAGAGTGTCCAGAAATTTGCACTCGCTTGTGCTTGAAGTAACATTATTGGTTAATGATATCGGGAATGGGCTTGATGATTCCATTTAGAGAAGATTAGTAAGATTCGTCAGATATGTTCTTATAGATGCCATCCAAAGTAAATGTTGACTCCAAACTGGAAAAAGTATCAGAATAAATCTACGGTTGATTATATCAGAGCTAGAAGAGGTCTCTGTATCTGACTTCATATGAGAAGTATACTAGAATGTGTTTGTGTCTGATTGTATCTAGAAGATATGTTGGGGAGTGTCAGAATGAATCCATGTCGTGATTGTATCTGGAGATGTATTGAGTATGAGAATCAGAATGAATCTATATCTTGATCGTATCTGAACTGAAAGATGTATTGAATGAGTATCAGAATGACATCCGTATTTGGAGTGTATCTGAACTGTATCTGAAAGATGTACTGAATGAGTATCATAATGACATCCATATTTGGAGCGTATCTGGACTGTATCTGAAAGATGTGTTGAATGAGTATCAGAATGACATCCATATTTTGAGCGTATATGAACTGTATCTGAAAAGATGTATTAAATGAGTATTAGAATGACATCCATATCTGGATCGTATATGAACCGTATCTGAAAGATGTACTGAATGAGTATCAGAATGACATCCGTATTTGAAGCATATCTGAATTATATATGAAAGATGTACTAAATGAGTATCAGAATTACATCCATATCTGGATCGTATCTGAACTGTATCTGAAAGATGTACTGAATGAGTATCAGAATAGCATCTGTATCTGGAGCGTATCTGAACCTTATCTGAAAGATGTACTGAATAAGTATCAGAACGACATTCGTATTTGTGGTGTATCTGAGTTGTATCTGAAAGATGATCTGGAATGAGTATCAGAGTGACATCCATATTTGTGGCATATCTGAACCATATCTGAAAGATTACTGAATGAGTATCAGAACGACATCCATATTTGGAGCATATCTGAACTGTATTTGAAAGATGTACTGAATGAGTATCAGAATGACATCCATATCTAGATCGTATCTGAACTGTATCTGAAAGATGTACTAAATGAGTATCAGAATGACATCCATATTTGGAGCATATCTGAACCGTATCTGAAAGATGTACTGAATGAGTATTAGAATGACATTTATATTTGGAGCGTATCTGAACTGTATTTGAAAGATGACCTGGAACGAGTATCAGAATGACATCCGTATATGGAGCGTATCTGAACCGTATTTTAAAGATGATAAATTGTTGACAATCTCTATTTGTTTTGGAACTAACCTAAAAAGACAAAGTTAGTTTTATGCAATGGCATGATGTAGGTATTGTATTGAGTAATGATGCTCTCCAAATAAACGAGATTGTGCTATATGCGTTTTGTATGCATATGCTATGTCGTTTGTAAATGATGTATGAATGTGAAATGTTATTGAGGTGAATTTGTAAACCCGAGTATCTTTGTCTAAGGAAAATAAATCCCTGACTGTTGTTGGGGATGAAGAGTATGTGTATATTCGATCTTCTAGGAATTGTTTCCACTGGGATCCCTGCTTTCTTGTTCAGGGAACTCTGCTAGGGAACATTGATTTTTTCTCTTTGCTTGAGGAAACTCTGTTGGATCGTGTTAATTCTTACTTGGGGAGAAGAGTTTAAGAACATTAGATGTTTATTATTCTACTTGGGATTTTATACCCTGACTAGGAATAGAAGAGATGGATAACCTTCCGGCTCGCCTGGGGAGGATAAAGTTGACTGACATCTGGTCCGGTTTCCAGGTTCCATAGCAACTCTCTAGGGATAGTGACGACTTAACTTGAGAGAGGTATTTGCCAATGATTTGTGGTAGAAGCACACTCAAGCTGGGGAGTGTCATAATACATCCATGCCTTGATTGTATCTGAAGATGTATTGAATGGGTATCAGAATATTATCCATATATGGACTGTATCTGAACCATATCTGAAAGATGTAATGAATGAGTATCAAAATGACATCCATATCTGGATCGTTTCTGAACTGTATCTGGAAGAGAAATCTGGAATGAGTTCCAGAATGAATATGTGTCTTGATTGTATTTGTACTGTATCTAGAAGAGAAATCTGGAATGAGTGCCAGAATTAATATGTGTCTTGATTGTGTCTGCACTGTATCTAGAACATGATAAACTGTTTGGGAAAATAAACCCTATTGATTGAGAAGTATTCTTGCTGAGGAAACACCCTTGTTAAGGAAGTGAACTCAGCTGGAGAGCAGAAGTATGAAGGGGGTTTTACAACCTTGGAGGAACAAGCTCAGTTGGGGAAGAGAAACTCCATAAACTGTATTGATTGAAACTCTGTAGGTTGGTGATATTTCCAGGAAGAAGATCATACTCCTTTATCTTCCAGAGCGATCTGTTGGGCAAATTGTGGGGATAATCCATGGAAGTAATTTTGTGGGGATTTGTGGACAGCTTGAACTTTGTCCTAACTCCCAGAGCCATGAGTAAATGCTAATCAGGGTGATAAGTCTTCTACTAATAGACAGGTGACGAGATGACGGGATATAGTCGCACACTTTAATCCCTAACTTTTGCCTAAATTGTCCTTTCATATTTTTAGTCCACCGGAATACCCCTTTTTGCCCAAGCCGCCTTTTTAGGTTTTCAACTTGCCGGGTGTTCAGTTTTATTTATATATCCCTAATTTTTGCCCAAACTTTTTTGTTTCATCGGGATGCCCTTTGTTTTACCCCAAAACTTTCCCTCTCATTTTACTCAATACATGCCCATTGAGATCCTCAACTTGCTCAAGGATGCCCAAGAGTTGACAAGACAAACTCTCTCCTAAGGCAATGTACCTCAAACTAGGGTTTCCATTTTCATAAAGGTGGGTGAACTCCAAATACTTCATATACTCTCCATGGTCCTAATATGTTCTCAAGACCCTACATGTCAAATTTCAAGCCTTGCATAATAAGTTTGCTCAGTCAACTGCTCAGATGCTTGAGAATCGACTGTATTAGGTCAAAAGTCAATTGTGGCCCACATACAGTCAAACTTCAAGATTTTTGGTCAACATCGACATTTTGAAGTTATATCCATCATTTGATCAAGGGTTGATCATTATTCCTCAAGGAATGCCCCAAATTCCTCAAAACCAAAAAGTTCCTAAATTAGGGTTTCTTAGGAAAAGTCAACCAAACTTTGACCAAGCATAACTTCCTCATACTTTATCAGAAATTTTCCATCCAAGGCTCATTTTGAATAGGATGCAATTCCCTACAATTCATCTTCAATACTCAAGTTCAAAATATGCACTCACAAAAAGATATGGATTTCCACATTATAGGTCCTTTTGAAAAGTCAACAAAAACACTTTTTGGGTCAAAGTTTCTTACATCAACATGGAAGACCCAATTGAGATAGGACAAAAAGGGTTGTTTATGGAACATCCTAAGATTTCTAAAAAGTACAAGAACACCTTCTAGGCTTAAAATTGGAAGAGATATGCCTTGTCAAAATTAACCATTTTTGCAAAATTGCCAAAAGTCAAATATGCTAAAAATTGCATTTTTTGCCAAATGGGCCTAACCTTTTATGCTTTCACCTCACTTATAGCATTTTCCACGACCCAAATATTCACTCACATGTTATTTGATTCATTATTTATTTTATTTTTATTTTTTATTAATTAAAAATTGAATTAAATCAAATAAATGGTAAATAATAGCAAAGATTTGTTTTGATTGGATTTTTGGACAGAATCACAAGCTCGTTATGCTGGCATATTAGAATATAATCGAATCAAGGTTAATTGGCACAAGAATGGCATGATTAGGCCAAATTTGGAAGGATATCATACAACATGAAAACCAAATCAAAGCTTCAAAAAATTGCAAAGATGCTAACTGTTTTTATAACCCTAATTCACTTAAGGATATATAATGAATAAGGCCAGGCGCGAAAACAAGGATTTGGAAGTGGTGGAAAGCACAATACAAAACTCAAAATTTTGGCAAGAAAGTATGAATCGGATCTTCAATTACAGACTAGGTCAAGGCGTGTTGAAGGTCAAATCGTGGTCCTGGGCGATCATTGAAGTAATAGCAAGCATCCTCAAGGCCCGAAACATCAAGAAATGAGTGTTAGCTGTAACACGGTTCGTTCATATTTTTGAATTTGATTTTCACAATTCATGCATGATCATTGAGTTATGAGCATATATTCGTGTTTATATCACCTTTTAGAATGTTTTTACATACTTAATTGCATGTTTTGGTGCGCGTTGGATGAGACACCATTGCTAGGGTTTACAAGATTGCTTTAGGGCTTTCAAATGCAGGAAAAATTGGATCTCAAGACGGATACCATCTTGATCAGAGGATCGAATCCAATCGATTCATGACCTTGAATCTGATTTATATTGCCTAGACAAGATATTTGAGGATTGCAGGTTTTCACAAATTAATCCCTTTTTTAATTAACCACAAAAAAAACCAAAAAATCACAAAGACACCAAAAATCATGTTTTTTTTTATAAAATATTTATTTTCTTTAATTAATCAATTTAATTAAAAATCAGGAAAATTTAACTCCTTTTTATAATTGAAATCAATTAGAAATTAGGATTTGTTTTTTGTAAAAAATTAATTTTGCTTCATAAATAACTTAAATATTTTTTTCCTCAAATAGATTTTAGGTTTTCTAATCGTCCTCGCATTTAAATTCGTCGCGCGTTTTAATTACCTCTTTTAATTATTTTTGTAATTGCTCTGAGGTTGTAATAGCTTTAATTAGGTTTTAATTTCGCATTTTATTTTCAATCAAAATAATTCTGTATCTGCGAAAGCCATGTAATAGTTAGGATTTCTATTTTCGCACTTTAAATTTCCGCAATTATAAATTGTTAGATGTATGCTAATAGGATTGCATAGCACAAATATTTGAAAATTAAAATGGTAGATAACCTAAATGTGCAAAGACAAATTAACTGAAAAAGTTCACTCGCACATGCTCACTCCTAGGGTTTACTCCACTTCGGTTACCTTCGGTTAAACGGTCATGAAGTATAGGGTTTGTTAGTTGTCGTCCTCTAGCTCCTAAAGATCTCAAATGATCCATACAGATGTTGCCTCGGAAAAAGATCTTTAAGGCTTTAGGATGATTACTAACACCTCCTAACGTTGCTTTTGTGATCGTATCTGTCCCTTCGAACATCCCTAAAAACTCCAACGATGGTGCTACCTATTCCTTAATAATGGGATAGCACTGTCTAAAGGAAAACGAACCGACCTTTTTCGAGTAGGTAGATTAGTTCTTAGGTACTTGCTCAAATAAAACTTTTCACACAAACACTTTTCAAAACAATTTTCAAAACAACTTCGTCACACTCTTGAGGACTAATACAAGGGTTATCACGAAGTAAAACTTTTCAAAAAAAACACACACACAAGCAATTTTAAAATGAGCAAGTACCTAAGAGCCCGTGGAAAACCATGGATAGAAAGGGTGCTAACACCTTCTCTTTCTATAATCTACCCCCGTACTCAGAAACATCTCGAAAAAGGTTTTTTCTGTTCTTTTTCCTTTTCCTGATTGGATAAAATAAAAGTCGGTGGCGACTCTTGCTTACCGCGACATTTTGCGAAGAAAAAACGCAAAACACAAACCAGTATTAAACAGTCGATTATGCCACTGTATCACATAACTGGCGACTCTACTGGAGAATGAAATAAAATGGGGGTATACCTTAGGATCTAGGTCATTTCAAATTGCTTTCTTATTTGTTTTCTTTATTCTGAAAGGGTTTTTTCTTGGGTTACTATAGACCCTACACCCGGATCTGGGGGCACTCATTAGGTAAACAACAATAGATCGTGGAGACTGTTTGGCGTATACCGATATGGTTTAAGTGGTGGCTGTGTTGGTGTGGCACTTTGGTTGGTACCGGTATCCTTCGTGTGGAAATGAGGAGAATACGGGGCCACCGCATGGTATCGTGAAGCACTAATGGACCTTAGAACCTTAGTTGAACAAACTTGGCCATTAGAAAGTAGTGAGATAGTCGGCCTCAGTATAGAGCTGAGGATTGGTTGATACTCGATGCTACACTCATTGAGATCAGACTTTCGGGATATTTCGGCTGCAAGAAAAGATTGCTTGAGCTGAGACAATGCCCGATAAAGGATGGTCAGTGATATTGAGATCCTTTAGAACCCGGTTACTTTTTAAGACAAGTTTGAAACCAACTAAACTTCAAGAGGGTATGACCTTTAAGCTCATGCAAGCCTTAAACCTAAGAACTTGGTGTGATTTGTCTGTGTTTGCTATACCTGTGGTTTATCATAACATCATGCATCATAACATATCATCCGTTCTTATTGCACTAACCATTTCAAAGATCAAGGGAATTTATCTTTGTTCTATTTTGCAGATCATGGCTTCCATTCATAGAAACACCATCCGAATCAGCTTTATGAAGATACCTTCCCAACTCAAAGAGTTACTATCAAAGGTTTCCGAAACTTCTGTGTTCACTAAGAGACACGGTCGACTTCTCAACCTGGTTACTTCAAACTTTGATGAAAAGATGATGAGTGTACTCTTTCAGTTCTTTGATCCTAAGCACCACTGTTTCACCTTTCCAGACTATCAGTTGGTGCCTACCATGGAAGAATTCTCTCAACTGTTGGATATACCCATCCTTGAATAGTTTCCCTTCACAGGTCTGGAAGAAGTTCCTAAGCCAAAAGTCATTGCCTAAACTTTGCATTTGAAACGGGCCGACGTGGTATCCAATTGGGAAACCAGAAGCGTAGTTAAGGGTTTTCTAGCCAAGTTTCTGATAGACAAGTGTGATACGGTGGCAGAACCGACTGGTTTGAAAATGCTGGTTTGCATTTTACGTTTTTGTTCGCAAAATGTTGCGGTAAGCAAGAGTCTCCACCGACTTTTATTTCATCCAACCAAAAAGAAAAAAAGCACAGAAAAAATCCTTTTTCGAGATATTCTGAGTACGGGGGGTAGATTATAGAAAGGGAAGGTGTTAGCACCCTTTCTATCCATGGTTTTCCATGGGCTCTTAGGTACTTGCTCATATTTTAAAATTGCTTGTGTATGTGCTTTGTTTTGAAAAATGTTTTACTTCGTGATAAACATTGTATCAGTCCTCAAGGGTGTGACAAAGTTGTTTTGAAAATTGTTTTGAAATGTGTAAGTGTGAAATTTTTTTATTTGAGCAAGTACCTACTAGTATCTACCTACTCGAAAAAGGATCGTTTCTATTCTTGTTTCCTTTAGACAATGCTATCCTACTATTGAGAAATAGGTAGCACCGTCGTTGGAGTTGTAAGGGTCAATTCGTAAGGGACGTACGATCACTAAAGCAATGTTTAGGACGTCTTAGTAATAACCCTAAAGTCTTAAGATTATATTCGAGGCAACATTTCCGAGGCAACATTTCTGAACGGGACATTTGATCTTTGTTTAGATAGGAGGGCAACCACTAAAACACCCTATACTTAATGGTCGTTTATCGAAGGCAACCGAAGTGAGAGCATACCCTAAGAGTGATATGTGCGAGTGATTTGATTTCAGTTATTATCTTTACACATTAGGGTTTTCTAGCCATTTTAATTTATCATGCAATCTTTTCATACAACCCTATTAACATACATCTAAACAATTAATATTTGCGAGAATTAAAATGCAAGAAAATAAACCTACGCTATTACAAGGCTTCGGGATAGGGATTAATTACATAGCCAAATAAACCCGCAAAAGACGATAAATAAAAGAAAGTCCTAGATTAAACTATTACATACCATGGACAGTTACATCAATATTGCAAAAAAATAAACGCGCGCGATGAATCGAAAACAAGAGAATTAGGGTTTTGACCCCAACTATGCCTAATTGTTATTTAATGGAAAAAATCATTTTTTGTCGTTTTTGTGCTATTTTGAGAAAATAAAGCTCAATTAAATAATAAAAAACCTAATTGCTAATTAATATTAATTTAAGAAAAATATTTAAATTAACCTATTTTTGTATTTTTCATTTTTTGAGAAATAAATAAAAAAAATTAAATCACAAGTTTAACCCTAATTTTTTTTAATTGGTTTTAATAAATAAAAGGTTAGAATTTCCCTAAATTAAATCAAACTAAGTTATATTAAATTTGATAAAATAAAAACCTAATTCTATTTTTTTTGTGAAACTCTTGATTTTATGATTTTGTGAAAAAGAAATTAATTTTGTTAAAAACAATTTAGCAAATTAAATTTAAATAAAAGAAAAAAATAGAGAACGGAAAGGAATGGGCCTGGTAGCTTTTAGCAAAAGGGGGGTGCTGTTTGCAATTTTAAGCCCAACAAGTCCAGGCCTTGATGACTTTTCCCAATCCTATGTGCAAGCTTGACTCAGGTGCATGGTGGACCTTCAGGGAGAAGGCCTTGGATCTGAAGCCTTGGTGGATTGAA
This sequence comes from Vicia faba, assembly GCA_948472305.1. Classification (NCBI taxonomy): domain Eukaryota; kingdom Viridiplantae; phylum Streptophyta; class Magnoliopsida; order Fabales; family Fabaceae; genus Vicia; species Vicia faba. Next base: position 857,096,033 of record OX451740.1, on the reverse strand, counting down.
CGATCAGATCTGGATGGTACATGGTGGATCCCTTGCCATGTGATACACTGGATTACCCTGAAAATATTGAGAAAATAAAATGCACACGCCTGGGATTGAACCCAGGACGTGTGCATCAAAGGCCAGCATCATCACCATCTGAGCTACCATGTTAGTTGTGATAATAATGAAATAAATAGAATATAATACAAACAACGTGCCACGCTTCCCAAAACGCGCGAAAATTCAAATGAACCACTCACACACTGCGACGCCATTGTCTTCTTCATTGATTCTATCGTTTTAGGTAAAAGACTTTTACCTACGGACATCAAGCGTAGGTATAGCCCCTGTGCATTTCCAAAATCTTGTACACGCATGATAAATGAAAACCAATGGTACCAATCAACTCGTTTCAAACTCACGAGCATCATGGTACCATTATTAATGTCCAATTTTCCCTGTACAAGAAACCCCTAAAAACAAGGCACGAACCCTAGCCATGGCAATTTCACGTTCAGTAAATAAAAATGCAATTGAATATAGTCATCAGCTCGCAAACATCTCAAGGATTATAAATGTGCCAATCAATCACGCTAAATGTGCCAGAATTAATATATTCGAATTCAAGAAAAGAAGCAAACCGTGTGAACCTTACAAAGTGATTCTGAGCGTGGGGAGGCTTGGTAACGATTGAAACATGATCCTGGGACGTCCATCAAATGATTGGTGTGGTTAGAACGGCTTGAGATGCCCTGCAATTTGGAATTTGGTCTACACTTTTTCTTTGAAGTTTTGCAATTCTTTCTCTGCCTTTGCACGCCTCTAGCCTCCTCCTTTTTATCTGCCTTTGTTCCTTATGTATACTAGAATGTATTAGGGTTAAAGTTTGTATCAAATCTTTTCCAATTATGAAGATTGATCAATGATTTCATCCTTGCATCAAATCTTTCAAAATCAAGCATTTTCAATCTTTTTGTGTCCATATGAAGCCTTGCACGATTTGATCTTGTCTCCAGCTGTATAATGGACCTAATCATGCACAAAATCTCAAGGTTTTAATGATTTTTGATATTTTCATTATTTTATATTGATTTTATTTGATTTAGATGAAATAAAATCAAAATAAATAACAAAAATAAAAGAATGACAAGTGGAAAGGCTCATGGGTCTTGGATCACATTACAAACTCAGTGCAACCATAAAAAGTTAAGCCCATTTAGCAAAAAATGCAATTTTGGACACATTTGACTTTTGGCAATTTTGCAAAAAAGGTCAACTTGGCCAATGCATAACTCTCTCAATTTTGACCCTAGAGATTTGTTCTTTGACTTTTTAGAAAGCTTAGGATGTCCTCTAAGCAACCCTTTTGGTATCATATCAATTGATTCTTCCATGTTAATGTATGAAGCTTTGACCTAAAAGGTGTTTTTGTTGACTTTTCAAAATGACCTATAATGTCCAAATTCATATCTTCTTGTGGGTGCAAATTTTGAACTTGGGAGATGAAGATGAATTGTAGGGAATTACATCCTCTTCAAAATGAGCTTTGTATGGGTCATTTTTGATAAAGTATGAGAAAGTTATGCTTGGTCAAATTTGGGTTGACTTTTCCTAAAAAACCCTAATTTAGCAACTTTTGGGTTTTGATGAATTGTGAGCAATCCTTGAGGAATCATGAGCAACCCTTGATCAAATGATGAATAATACTTCAAAATGAGAGTGTTGGCCAAAAATCTTGAAGTTTGATTGTATGTGGGCCACAGTTGACTTTTGCCCTAGCACAGTCGATTTTCAGGCATTTGAGTAGTTGACTGAGCAAACTTCCTCTGCAAGACTTGAAACTTGACATGGGTGATCTTGAGAACATATTAGGACAATGGTGAGCATTTGGGATCCTTTGGACTCAAGCATCTTGATGCAAAATGAAACCCTAATTTGGAGTAGACTGCCTTAGGAGAGAGTTTGTCTAGCCAACTCTTGGGCTTCCTTGAGCAATTTAAGGACCTCACTTGACATGTATTCAGAAATATGGGAGGGAAAATTTTGGGGTACAACAGCTACCCCTGTTCAATCTTCTTAAACCTGAGGATGTAGATTGGTTTGTCTGCCTTTCGTGATCTGAAGGTGGAAGATGATTGAACACTAGAGTGCCTAGAAATTTGCACTCGCATGAAGTGATACTTGTCTTGCGATATCAGGAATGGGCTTATAGATGCCATTTGGAAGTCAATGAAGGAGGATGGGCTTAAATATGTCATCCGAAGAAGCATCGATCGCATAAGAGATTCCTTTGCGAGAACCCGTGTACCTGTTGTTAAGGAGGACTTCGCTGGGGAAATGTGAAATCAACTGTGTTTGATTAGGTCCTGGTCTTACAGTGTTGTGGACTGCTGTTTAGGGATAATAGAGGAATAAAACCAGGATAGTAAGGTTGTGAGAAGGAACCTGGATAGTAGGGTTACTTCGATATGAAAGTCTGGATGGTAGGGCTTGAGAAGGAACCTGGATAGTAGGGTTTCTTCGATATGATAGCCTGGGTAGTAGGGCTGTGAGAAGGAACCTGGATAGTAAGGTTTCTTCAATATGATAGCCTGGGTAGTAGGGCTGTGAGAAGGAACCTGGATAGTAGGGTTTTGAGAAGGAACTTGGATAGTAAGGTTTCTTCGATATGATAGCATGGGTAGTAGGGCTGTGAGAAGGAACCTGGATAGTAGGGTTTCTTCGATATGAGAGCATGGGTCATAGGGCTGTGAGAAGGAACCTGGATAGTAAGGTTTCTTCGATATGATAGCCTAGGTAGTAGGGCTGTGAGAAGGAACCTGAATAGTAAGGTTTCTTCGATATGATAGCCTGGGTAGTAGGGCTGTAAGAAGGAACCTGGATAGTAGGATTTCTTTGATATGAGAGCCTGGGTAGTAGGGTTGTGAGAAGGAACCTGGATAGTAGGGTTGCTTTGATATGAAAAGCTTGGTTAGTAGGGCTGCTCTTGTTGCGCTGATGATTACTCTGTTTAGCTTCAAGTGTCGATCATGGGCTTGCTGGAAATTGTTAATGATAATGTCTTTCCTGAAATAAATACAGGGTTAGTTATATGGGATGCATGAGATGCATTGTGTGTTGACGTTCTCAAAATAAATGAGACCATGTTATGTGTGGTGTATGCATATGTCATGATGTATGAACATGAAATGCTGACGTGATAATCGGAATCGGGGAAAATAAATCCCTGATTGTCATGAAAACCATAGTTCCTCCGCCTCTGTTGGGGATGGAGAACAAAGATGAACATGCTGGGGATTTGCCCCTTGGCTGGCGAATATTCTTCCGAAAGAGACCCTGCCCGAGGATAACTCTGCGGGGAATAACTCTGTCGGAGAGGAGATACTCTATCAACTGATCATGCTGGTTTGGAGAAATAAACTCAGTTGGGGATGAATTTACTGACTCACTCGTAAATGTGAACCTTAACTGGGGAGAGTTGTACCCTGTTGGGAAAGTTAACACCACTGTCTTTGGATACTTCTTACCCTGTGGGGAGTGTATGCACCACTACTCATGTTCTCAAGCTGGCTCTATCCTGGTACCTGATGGGTAGAGTAACTGTAAGGTTTGGGCGCTTCTTGTTTTCCCTGTTCCTGGAATTACGAGTAATTGTCTTTTGTTTCTTGTGTAAATATTTATGAGCAGCAATTATATTTCAAATGCATATATCAAAAATGAATCATTGGATGTTCTTTGCAAAACAAAACAGAAAAAGAAAAACAAATCGAAATTTCTTGTAAAAATGAATTGTATTGATTTTGAAGTTGGCCCATAATAGGTGTTTCGTACAAAGAGGCCAACGTCCTAGTAAGAGGACGCCGATGAAAGATAGGAATTATACAATTTGTGTAAAAGAAAGAAAAACAGCTTTGTGAAACAATCCCATTGGGCTCCAACTCTGCTATTGCCTTTATATCTTCAAGCGTCTCATCACTTTGCTACTTGGTCGAAGGTGGATCAGATTGATTGGCACTGTCCGAGCTTGATAGTAGATACCGAAGTCTGGTCGCAAGATGATCCAATGAGACATAGTGTTACGCTTCAATCCCTAATTTTTTCTTGGACCGCCCTTTCGGGTTTTCAATCCACCGGGACACCCTTTTTTGCCCAAGCCTCCTTTTCAGGCTTTCGACTTTCCGGGTGTACAGTTTTTTTCATTTTCATCCCTTACTTTTTCCAGAACCCTTTTGGTTCGCCGGGAAGCCCTTATTTTTGCCTAGACCGTTAAACCTAGCTGGTATTTGATTATGCGTAGTATCTTTTCACTATGTCTACATTGACGGGGTGAGGAAGGTTGTCACCATCCATGGTGGTTAGAATCATAGCTCCTCCCGAGAAAATGTTCTTAACCACAAATGGCCCTTCGTATGTGGGGGTCCATTTGCCCCTGGGATCACCTTGCGGTAGTATGATGCGTTTGATTACCAGATCCCCGACTTGATATTCTTGGCGTCTGACTTTCTTGTTAAATGCCTTAATCATTCGCTTTTGATATGTCTGACCATGACAAATAGCAGTAATCCTCTTTTCATCAATTAGATTCAGCTGATCAAGTCGAGTCTGGATCCAGTCGTCTTTGTTCAAACCCGCATCCTTCATAATCATGAGAGAGGGTATCTGGACTTCGATGGGTAGGACTGCCTCCATGCCATACACCAGAGAGGAAGGTGTTTCCCCTGTCGACGTTTGTGCTGAGGTACGGTACCCATGAAGAGCGAATGGTAACATCTCGTGCCAGTCTTTGTATGTTACCGTCATCTTCTGCACAATCTTCTTGATGTTCTTGTTAGCTGCTTCAACAACCCAATTCATCTTCGGCCGGTAGGGAGAAGAGTTATGATGTTGTATTTTAAACTGTTTGTAGAGTTCAGTAATCATTGTATTATTGACATTTGTACCATTGTCCGTAATGATCCTCTCTGGTACACCATATCAACAGATCAGATTGTGTCAGATAAACCGCGCTACAACGTTCTTGGTTACTGTAGCAAAGGAAGCTGCCTCAACCCACTTTGTGAAATAATATATAGCCACCAGAATGAAACGATGCCCGTTAGATGTAGTAGGTTTGATCTCACCTATCATATTGATGCCCCATATTGCAAAAGGCTAAGGAGTTGTCAAAACATTCAGAGAGATTAGAGGTATATGCACCTTATCAGCATAGACTTGGCACTTATGACAGGTACGAGAGTGCTGATAACAATCGGCTTCCATAGTGGACCAATAATATCCAGCCCGTAGGATCTTCTTTGCCATGGTATGTCCACTGGAATGAGTTACGAAGGTACCTTCATGTAACTCTGCCATAATCCTTTATGCCTCGCTTTTGTCCACACATCTCAGTAAGGTTGAATCATGGTTATACTTGAAAAGGATACCATTGCTGGGGAAGAACTTCGCAGCGAACCTTCTCAAGAACTTCTTATCATTAACAGATGCACCCTCGGGGTACTCTTGACTCTCAAGATACCTCTTTACCTCGTGAAACCAGGGTTTATCTACTACCTCTTCAGTCTCAATGTCACAGAAATGTGCGGGTTCGTCCAACCTCTCGATGGTAATCTGGGGAGCTTCATTGTCCCACCTGACTTTGAACATAGAAGCCATGGTAGTTAGTGCGCCCGTTAACTGGTTCTCCTCTCTGGTGAAGTGTTCAAAGGTTATCTCCTCAAAATGTTGGAGCAATGTCAGTACATATTATTTGTAAGGAATAAGATTTGGGTGCTTCGTATCCCACTCGCCTTTGATCTGACTGATCACTAGAGCAGAATCTCCGAATACACTCAAGAACTTAATCCTCAGGTTAATAGCAGCTCGGAGACCCAGGATACATGCTTCATACTCCGCCATATTGTTGGTGCAGTTAAAACATAATCGGGCGGTGAACAGAGTGTGACAGCCCTCAGGAGATATAATTACAGCGCCAATGCCATTACCTAACGCGTTCGAGGCTCTATCAAAATACATAGACCATCGGGATCCTTCCTCAGGTCCTTCATCCGGTCCAGGTTCCTCACAGTCGGTCACCAACATAATATTCTCATCCAGGAACTCGAAATTCATGGATTGGTATTTATCCACGGCCTGATGCGCCAAATGATCCTCCAATAAACTCCCCTTGATTGCTTTTTGGGTTGTGTATTGGATGTCATACTCAGTTAAGATCATCTGCCATCTTGCTATCCTTCCTGAGAGAGCGGGCTTCTCGAAAATATACTTGATTGGATCCATCTTTGATATCAATAAGGTGGTGTGAGTCAGCATATACTATCTCAGTCGGCGATCAGCCCATGCCAATGCGCATCAAGTTTTCTCGAGCAATGAGTATCGGGTCTCACAGTCAGTAAACTTTTTGCTAAGGTAGTAAATAGCGTGCTCTTTTCGGCCAGACTTGTCATGCTGCCCCAACACACACCCCATTGAACTATCCAGTACTGTCAAGTATAAGATCAAAGGTCTTCCTTCACTTGGAGGCATCAGAACTGGTGGCTCTTGGAGGTATTCTTTGATTCATTCGAAAGCAGTCTGACATTCATCATTCCATTTTACCACTTGATCTTTCTTCAGCAGCTTGAAGATTGGATCACAAGTAGCAGTCATGTGTGAAATGAACCTGGAGATGTAATTTAGACGTCCCAAGAAACCTCTAACTTTCTTCTCTGTGCGGGGAGCCGACATCTCTTTATGGCTTTTATCTTGGCAGGGTCCACCTGAATACCCTTATCGCTGACGACGAAACCCAACAACTTACCAGACCTTACCCCGAAGGTGCACTTGTTCGGGTTCAACCTCAGCTTGTATGTTTTCAACCTGTCAAACAGTTTCTGGAGATGATCAAGGTACCCTCCCTCAGTCTGACACCTGGCTATCATGTCATCAACATAAACCTCGATCTCATGGTGAATCATGTCGTGGAACAAAGCAACCATGGCGCAATGATAAGTTACCCCAGCATTCTTCAACCCGAAAGACATTACCTTGTAACAGAAGGTGCCCCACTGTGTAACGAAGTTTGTCTTCTCCATGTCTTCAGGAGCCATTTTGATCTGGTTGTAGCCAGAAAAACCATCCATGAAGGAAAAGATCTTATGCTGCACGGTGTTGTTGACCAGAACATCGATGTGAGGAAGTGGGAAATCATCCTTGGGGCTTGCCCTGTTTAGATCTCTATAGTCCACACACATCCGTACCTTACCATCCTTCTTAGGCACCGGAACAACAGTGGCAACCCACTGCGGATAAGAAGTGACAGCTAAAAATCCCGCGTCAAATTGTTTCATGACCTCAACTTTGATTTTCTCAGACATCTCAGGGCGCATACGGCGAACCTTCTACTTTACCAGAGGACAGTCTTCTTTAGTTGGCAGGCGGTGTACCATAATGTCGGTGTCTAAACCCGACATGTCTTCATAAGACCAGTCGAAGATCTCAACATAGTCGCGTAGCATCTGTATCAACCGTTGTTTGACACTAGGCTCCAGATTTGCACCTATCTTAACTTCTTTCCTGTCTTCCTCTGTACCCAAATTCACTGACTCAACTGGCTTTTCATGAGGCTGTATGGCCCTTTCTTCCTGCAGTAACAGTCTAGCAAGTTCCCCAGGCACCTCACAATCATCCTCACCTTCGTCCTCAACTTGGTTGATCAGATTTTCGAAGTCATAACTGGCAGTAGCAGAGTTGTTATCAATGGGATCCAGAGTGGATATGGATCTGCATTATGATACGTGAGTGTGTGTAAGAGAATAGCTGTTTTTGATAAAGCGAGAGACAGAAAAAAGAAAAACAAGTAGCGCAAAATTTGTAATGCAAGAAACTTCCAATGTTTTATTAATGATATATGAAATGACAAATAATAAGCCCTCACAAGCAAAGCCAAGGTGCCTCGGGCAAGGCACCGGGCCACAAAGTTTCAAACTGTTTATTACAAATCTTAAAACAAAAAGTCAATTACTACGGAATAAAAGAAACAGGTATGAAGTCCTTCGTCGTCCAGTTGTTTAGTCCACAGGTTTGTCGGTAGCAACTTCAGTTGATGCCAAAGTCCGAGGGACCTCTTCGAAATTTCGACAAGGCGTTTCGATGAATTCCCCATCCATCTCCATGTAGCAAAAGGAATTGAGATTACTCACAATATACTCCTCTTCACCTGGTACCGTGACAATCTTTCCCTTTACCGAATATTTCAGCATTTGATGGAGCGTGGAAGTCACTGCCCCAGCCTTATAAATCCAAGGATGACCCATCAAGCAAGAATACAATGGTCTAATATCCATCACGTAGAAAGTGGACCCAAAGGTCTAAGAACCCACCTTGACAGGGATGTCCACCTCCCCGTGCACCATTCTCTTTGACCCGTCGAAAGCCCTGACCATAATATTGCTCGGCTTTAGAATCAAACCTTCACAATCCAGACGGTCTAACGCTTTCTTTGGAAAAACATTCAATAAGGACCCGGTATCCACCAGTACATGGGCCATAGTAGTGCCCTTGCACTCGATCGAGTCGTGCAGAGCATCATTATGATTTCTCCCCTTAGCGGTTAGATCTGCATCCAAGAAACCCAACCCATTGTCGGCAGTCAGGCTAGCTACGCAATCTTTGAATTGATCGGCTGAAGTTTCCTGAGGCACATGCGCAGTTTTGAAGAATGAAATTAAAGCCTTTGCATGGGCTTCAGAACATAATAACAAGGACAACATGGAGATTTTTGACGGGGTCTGCCCCAGCTGTTCGACTATGTTGTAGTCGCTCTTCTTGATTATTTTCAAAATTTCCTCTATCTCTTGTTTCGAGGTTTCTACAATAATCTTCTTAGGTGCCCCGTCTGGGCAGGCTCACCTATGATTTCTTTGCCTCGAGTCCTAGATGGCTCGGCGACAAGGGTGATAACTGGAGTAGGAACCGGGACAGTAGCTGGTGTACTAGTAACCGGAATGACAATAGGTTTGTGAATAGTCAGAGGGGAGATCTCGGGAGAAAAGAGTATTCCACTCCTGGTGACCTTGCTTGTCCCCACAATATTACTGATGCCCGTATCGGCCTCTTCAGCCCACAAATCTTGTTTAACACCATGGTAATATACGCCAGCACCGTAATGCCATGGGATAGCTTTATCTGAGGTATATGGGATGGGACCCGGAGCAATGATTATTAACAGAGCAATTCTTGGAATGGGTGTAACCCTAACAGGTTTTCTCGAGGAAACCATGGAAGGGTTGGCGGAAATGGTGATAATGGCAACATCTTCAAACGGAATCATAGTCTTCTCAAACAAAATTTCCTTATTATCCATCAGGCGCTGAACACCTGACTTCAATAAACAGCAACCGGAAGGTAGAATTGAACACATGCGGAAACCTTCGCCATAACCCGGAAATAAACTGGCAAACAACAAATTCTTCTTAACCGTCATCAAAGGAGTAGAGATCTCTTCCATAGAGGTTACAAACAAATCAGTGTCCACAACATTGACTCCGCGACCATGCTTGGGCATATGGGAAGTTATAACGTTGGGCTTTTCCGGAGCATCAAACTCAATCTCTTTAGCTTCCAGCAAATCTTGCACTTTATTCCTAAGAGCCCAGCAATCATTTGTATCATGACCTGGGCTTTTGGAGTGATAGGCGCAGCGGGCATTGGGATTGTATCTGGGAGAAGCGGTGTTGGAATTCTTGGGAGCCTCTTTCAAGATTGCCAAGTTGGATTTTAACAGATGAGGCAGAACTTCAGCCAAAGTCATGTTGATGCGGGTAAACTGCCGTTGTGGTCTTTCTACCCTTTATTGATTGTTGCATTGTGGAGCAACTATTGGTCTTGATATCACGACAGCATTTACCGCTTGATGGTGTTCAGGTCTGCTTTGGCCCCTCGGGCCTTAGACTGCGCTAGCTTCCTTCTTACCGGTGAAAGGCTTCTTTACTGCACTTGACGAAGCATCCTTCTGTATCTTACCACTTCGAATGCCAGCTTCTACTCTCTCTCCAGTCAAAATCAACTCAGTAAACCCAGACGACGAACTGCCGATCAGATGATTGAAAAATGGACCAGATAGAGTTCCTAGAAATATGTCAACGAACTCCCTATCAGACAAAGGGGGTTAGACTCTTCCAGCCAAGTCTCTCCACTTTTGAGCATAGTCCTTAAAACCTTCACTTGCACCCATAGACATACCCTGAAGCTGAGTACTAGTGGGAGCAAGGTCAGTGTTGTACTGATACTGCCTGTAAAAAGCAGCAGCAAGGTCTTCCCAGTTTCGGACACTGGCTCCTTCCAACTGATAAAACCATTCAAGCCGAGTCCTTGACAGACAATCTTGAAAGAAGTATACCCACAAATTTCTATCAGCAGTGTGGGGTTGGATTTTCATGACATACGAGCGAAGATGGATTTTTGGACAGGATACTCCATCATACTTGGCAAAAACCGGAGCTTTGAACTTATGAGGGATCACCACTCCCGATACCAGTCCCAGTTCTCCGAAATCCAAACCAGGGATCTTCTGAATCTCCATAGCACTCAGACGGTCTTCTAGTTGCTTGTACATATCCTCAGCAGGGGGATATTGCTCATCATCGTAATCTGTATCGTTATCAGAAACTGCAGGACTAGGGTCCTTTGTCCTTTCTTGATTCTCCCCGTCTTTGGATGAGGAGGTCAGATCAGTTGATTATCTTATCCTTTCTCCGAATCTTCTACCCATGTTCAGAATACCAACATTCTTCTTCTTCTTCTTCTTCTCTTTCAGAATCAGGGTCTTCAGGCCCTCTTGCCCTTTATCCAGACTTAGGAACATCTGTTGGAATTGGGTGTTCTGTTCCTGAAGATCTTTGATGGCTTAATCAGAAGACATTTCTGCTGAAATAAACAGCGAAGAAGATGAGAAACCTGTAATGGTACCTGTGATGGTGTGCATGATAATCGGATGCGCATGTAATGACTTCAAAGACTTTGGAAAATTTAAATTTGCAAACCAAAAATAAACAAACTTTATTAGATTAACTTGTAAAAGGTTCAACAATGCCTTTAAGGCGTTGCAAAAGAAGTAAATAAAACAAGATCTAAAACTAGAAAAAGCAAAATCAAAAGTCCCATGGACACTTCCTCTTTGTGCTGACGTAGTCATTGATCACTCTTTCTTCCTCGAGCTTCCTGGTGAGCTTCAAAATCTTCCTTTATTGCTCATGGTACTTCTCCCGGTAAGTATCCCTTTCCTCTTTCAGCTGAATCCAAGACCTCTACAACTCCCTAAGATCAGTGGGCATGTAGAGATAAAGAACTGTGTAAGGAATGCCTTCTTCATTAGTGGGCTCCACAATTACTGGCAATACTGCTTCATAGGGCATCCCAAGATTATGGGCACGATCTCGGACCCATTGGAGGTAAGGCTGCATAGGAAGGGAAGTCCTTGGTCCCAGCTCTTGGGGGTCAGATCTGTTCACCATGCCCCAAGCTCGTATAAACCTCAGGCAATGCTCCTCAACGTCTTCCTTGTAGTCGAATGCAATATTCTCGAGAAGTAGCTCATGGGGACCATCTCTCCGAGCACGACCAAATTTTCGCAAAGCTAGACAAGGATTGTAAGTTATACCCCTCTAATTCCAAGCAATGGGACATTAGGGTATCCCCCAATACAATCAATAACAACAGCGTCTTCCATAGCGCGAGAACACCAAAAAATGTCTGTATGGGCAAGTAACATTATTTTGTAGGACCATCCTAAACCTTCTTCGTTCTTCAGCACAGACTTAGGGAGGTGCGAAATAAACCACCTCGACAGCAACGACATGCAGCACATAAGAGTCCCTCTTCTTCGCACAGTACGAGTGTAGAGGGCATGCAAGATATCACCCAATAGAGTAGGCACGGGAATGCGAGAAAGGAAAATCTTGACAGCATTCACATCTACGAAGGAATCTGGATTCGGGAAGAGAACCAAACCATAGATAAGGAGAGCCAAGATATCTTCGAAAGCCTGAAAATCCAAATTATCCCAGAATAGCTAAGCCTGGTCTATTAAAATTTTGGCTAGAAAACCTTCGACCCCGCTTCGTGTTTCCCAATTGGATACTACATCAGCCTGCTTCAGATGCAGAGCTGAAGCAATGTCTTCTGGTCTAGGAACCTCTTCCATACCTGTGAAGGGTACCTGCTCAAGAATGGATATGCCCAGTAAGTGAGAGATCTCTTCCAAAGTGGGAACCAGCTGGTAATCTGGAAAGGTGAAGCAATGATGCACATGATCGAAGAACTGGAAAAGTACACTCATCATCTGCTCATCAAGCTTTAAGGTGACCAGGCTAAGAAGCTGACCATGTCTCTTGATGAACATAGAAGTCTCAGAAACTCTTGAGGCTAACTTAAGTTGAGCAGGTATTTGCATAAAGTTAACTCGGATGGTATTTCTGTGCACAGAAGCCATAATCTGTAAAACAGAACAAAGATAAATTCCCTTGGTCTTTGAAATGGTTAGTATAATGAAGTATGAATGCCATGTTATGATGCATGATGTCATGATAAAAAAAACAACAGGCATAGCAGATAACAGGCATGGCAAAGGCAAACAAAGTCACACAAAGCCCTTAAGTTTAAAGCTTGCATGAGGTCAAAGGTAGTACCCTCTTGAAGTTTAGTTGGTTTCAACCTGTCCTGGAAAAAGTAACCGAGTTCTAGAGGTTCTCAATATCACTAACCATCCTCCATCGGTCATGGTTTCAGCTCACGCAATATTTTCTTGCGGCCGGAACTATCTCGAGAGTATGGCCTCAATGAGTGTAGCATCGAGTATCAACCAGTTCTCAGCTTTACACTAAGGCCGGCTATCTCACTACTTTCTAATGGCCAAGTTGGTCGATTAAAGGTTCTAAGGTCAGTTGATGCTTAACGACACCATGCAGCGGCCCTGTATTCTCCTTGTTTCTCCACAAGGGATACCGGTACCAACCAATGTGCCACATCAACTTAGCTATTGCTTCAACCGTATCGCTCTACGCCGTACAGTTCCCTCACAGTTTATTGCTACTTACCTAAAAGGTGTCCCCCAGATCTGGGTTAGGATCTTTAGTAACTCCCAAATAGAACCCTTAAAAGTAAAGAAAACAAATCAATCAAGAGAAGCAATCATGATGAACTAGATCCTAAGGTATACCCCACTAAATTTTTCCCCAGCAGAGTCGCCAGTTCTGTGATACGGTCGTAGAACCGACTGGTTTGAAAATGCTGGTTTGAATTTTGCGTTTTGTGTTCGCAAAATGTCGCGGTAAGCAAGAGTCGCAACCGACTTTTATTTCATCCAACCGAAAAGGAAAAAAGCACATAAAAATTCCTTTTTCGAGATATTCTGAGTACGGGGGGTAGATTATAGAAAGGGAAGGTGTTAGCACCCTTTCTATCCATGGTTTTCCATGGGCTCTTAGGTACTTGCTCATCTTTTGAAATTGCTTGTGTATGTGCTTTGTTTTGAAAAATGTTTTACTTCGTGATAACCCTTGTATCAGTCCTTCAGGGTGTGACGAAGTTGTTTTGAAAATTGGTTTGAAATGTGTAAGTGTGAAAAGTTTTGATTTGAGAAAGTACCTACTAGCATCTACCTACTCGAAAAAGGGTCGTTTCTATTCTTGTTTCCTTTAGACAATTTTATCCTACTATTGAGAATTAGGTAGCACCATCGTTGGAGTTGTAAAGGTCAATTCGTAAGGGACGTACGATCACTAAAGCAATGTTTAGGACGTCTTAGTAATAACCCTAAAGTCTTAAGATCATATTCGAGGCAACATTTCTGAGGCAACATTTTTGAACGGGACATTTGATCTTTGTTTAGACAGGAGGGCAACCACTAAAACACCCTATACTTAATGGTCGTTTACCGAAGGCAACCGAAGTGAGAGCATACCCTAAGAGTGATATGTGGGAGTGATTTGATTTCAGTTATTATTTTTGCACATTAGGGTTTTCTAGCCATTTTAATTTATCATGCAATCTTGTCATACAACCCTATTAACATACATCTAAACAGTTAATATTTGCGAGAATTAAAATGCGAGAAAATAAACCTACGCTATTACAAGGCTTCGGGATAGGGATTAATTACATAGCCAAAAAAACCCGCAAAAGACGATAAATAAAAGAAAGTCCTAGATTAAACTATTACATACCATGGACAGTTACATCAATATTGCAAAAATAATAAACGCGCGTGATGAATCGAAAACAAGAGAATTAGGGTTTTGACCCCAACTATGCCTAATTGTAATTTAAAGGAAAAAAATCATTTTTTGTCGTTTTTGTGCTATTTTGAGAAAATAAAGCTCAATTGAATAATAAAAAACCTAATTTCTAATTAATCTTAATTTAAGAAAAATATTTAAATTAACCTATTTTTGTATTTTTCATTTTTTGAGAAAGAAATAAAAAATTAAATCACAAGTTTAACCCTAATTTTTTAATTGGTTTTAATAAAAAAAAGTTATAATTTCCCTAAATTAAATCAAACTAAGTTATATTAAATTTGATAAAATAAAAACCTAATTCTAATTTTTTGTGAAACTCTTGATTTTATGATTTTGTGAAAAAGAAATTAATTTTGTTAAAAACAATTAAGCAAATTAAATTTAAATAAAAGAAAAAAAAATAGAGAAAGGAAAGGAATGGGCCTGGTAGCTTTTAGAAAAAGGAGGGGTGCTGTTTGCAATTCTAAGCCCAACAAGTCCAGGCCTTGTTGACTTTTCCCAATCCTATGTGCAAGCTTGACTCAGGCGCATGGTGGACTTTCAGGGAGAAGGCCTTGGATCTGAAGCCTTGGTGGATTGAACGATCAGATCTAGATTGTACATGATGGATCCCTTGCCATGTGATACACTGGATTGCCCTGAAAATGTTGGGAAAATTAAATGCACACGCCTGGGATCGAACCCAGAACGTGTGCATCAAAGGCCAGCATCCTCACCATATGCGCTACCATGTTAGTTGTGATAAT
Organism: Vicia faba; assembly: GCA_948472305.1. Lineage (NCBI taxonomy): Eukaryota > Viridiplantae > Streptophyta > Magnoliopsida > Fabales > Fabaceae > Vicia > Vicia faba. The sequence continues at coordinate 857,081,032 of OX451740.1, read as the reverse complement.
AATGAAATAAATAGAATATAATACAAACAACGTGCCACGCTTCACAAAACATGCGGAAATTCAAATGAACCACTCACACACTGCCAATCCATTGTCTTCTTCATTGATTCTATCGTATTAGGTAAAAGACTTTTACCTACGGACATCAAGCGTAGGTATAGCCCCTGTGCATTTCCAAAATCTTGTACACGCATGATAAATGAAAACCAATGGTACCAATCAACTCGTTTCAAACTCACGAGCATCATGGTACCATTATTAATGTCCAATTTTCCCTATACAAGAAACCCCTAAAAACAAAGCCCGAACCCTAGCCATGGCAGTTTCACGTTCAGTCAATAAAAATGAAATTGAATATAGTCATCAGCTTGCAAACATCTCAAGGATTATAAATATGCCAATCAATCATGCTAAATGTGCCAAAATCAATATATTTGAATTCAAGAAAAGAAGCAAACCATGTGAACCTTCCAGGGTGATTCTGAGCTTGGGGAGGCTTGGTAACGATTGAAACACGATCCTGGGACATCCAGCAAATGATTGGTGTGGTTAGAACGGCTTGAGATGGCCTGCAATTTGGAATTTGGTCTACACTTTTTCTTTGAAGTTTTTCAATTATTTCTCTTCCTTTGCACGCCTCTAGCCTCCTCCTTTTTGTCTGCCTTTGTTCCTTATGTATACTAGATTGTATTAGGGTTAAAGTTTATATCAAATCTTTTCCAATTATGAAGATTGATCAATGATTTCATCCTTTCATCAAATATTTCCAAATGAAGCATTTTCAATCTTTTTGTGTCCATATGAAGCCTTGCACGATTTGATCTTGTCTCCAGCTGTATAATGGACCTAATCATGCATAAAATCTCAAGGTTTTAATGATTTTTGAGATTTTCATTATTTTATATTGATTTTATTTGATTTAAATGAAATAAAATCAAAATAAATAACAAAAATAAAATAATGACAAGTGGAAAGGCTCATGGGTCGTGGATCACATTAAAACTTAGTGCAAGCATAAAAAGTTGTGCCCATTTAGCAAAAAATGCAATTTTGGACACATTTGACTTTTGGCAATTTTGCAAAAAAGGTCAACTTGGCCAATGCATAACTCTCTCAATTTTGACCCTAGAGATGTGTTCTTGGACTTTTTAGAAAGCTTAGGATGTCCTCTAAACAACCCTTTTGGTCTCATCTCAATTGATTCTTCCATGTTCATGTATGAAGCTTTGACCTAAAAGGTGTTTTTGTTGACTTTTCAAAATGACCTATAATGTCCAAATTCATATCTTCTTGTGGGTGCATATTTTGAACTTGGGAGATGAAGATGAATTGTAGGGAATTACATCCTATTCAAAATTAGCTTTAGATGGGTCATTTTTGATAAAGTATGAGAAAGTTATGCTTGGTCAAAGTTGGGTTGCTTTTCCTACAAAACCCTAATTTAGCAACTTTTGGGTTTTGATGAATTGTGAGCAATCCTTGAGGAATAATGATAAAACCTTGATCAAATGATGAATAATACTTCAAAATGAGAATGTTGGCCAAAAATATTGAAGTTTGACTGTATGTGGGCCACAGTTGACTTTTGCCCTATCACAGTCGATTTTCAGGCATTTGAGTAGTTGACTGAGCAAACTTCCGCTACAAGACTTGAAAATTGACATGGATGATCTTGGGAACATATTAGGACAATGGTGAGCATTTTGGATCCTTTGGAATCAAGCATCTTGATGTAAAATAAAACCCTAATTTGGAGTAGACTGCCTTAGGAGAGAGTTTGTCTGGCCAACTCTTGGGCTTCCTTGAGCAATTTGAAGACCTCACTTGACATGTATTGAGAAATATGGGAGAGCAAATTTTGGGGTACAACAACAAGGCCAAGCTGTTTTGGGATGATATGGATTTTCAGGCTTTTTAGGAGGTCTTGGCTCTTATAATCTATGGGTTAGTTCTATACCCTAATCCAGACTCATTCATAGATGTGAATGCTATCAAGATCTTCCTCTCTCGCAATCATGTGCCTACCTTGCTCGGTGATATTTTGCACACTCTCCATACTCGTACCATGAAGAGAAGAGGGGTTCTCATGTGTTGCATGCCATTGCTGTCGAGGTGGTTTATTTCTCACCTCCCTCCGTACTAAAGAATGAAGAAGGTTTGGGTTGGTCACAAAGGATAATGTCAATCGCTCACGTGGATATTATCTGGTGTTCCCGAGCTATGGAAAACACTGCTATTATTGATTGCTAGAGGGAGTACCCTAATGTCCCATTACTTGGCATCAGAGGGGGTATAAACTACAATCCTTCTCTAGCTCTGCGACAATTTGGTTACGCTCGAAGAGATGGTCCCCATGAGTTACTTATCGAGGGAATTGTATTCAACTATGAGGATGATGTTCACGGGTATCGTCGAAGGTTCATACGAGCTTAGGGAATGGTAAATAGATTTGGCGCCAGGGCTTTGTGGCCAAAGGCATCCATTCCTATGGAACCTTACCTCCAATGGGTACGAGCTCGCGCCCAGAAACTTATGATGCCCTATATGGTCGTTTTACCAGTGATTGTGGAACCCACTACAGAAGGGGGTATACCATACACGGTTCTCTATCCTTATATGTCTGCTGATCTTGGAGAATTACAGAGGTCTTAGATTCAGTTGAAGAAGGAGCGGGATACTTACAGGGATCAATTCTATGCTCAGGAGAGGAAGGTTTTGGAGCTCACAAAGCAGCTCCATGAGGAAAGATGACTTAATGCTTATCTCGGCACGAAGAGGAAGCATCCATGGGAATTTTGAATTTTTTCTAGTTTTAGATTTGTTTTTAATTGTAACGCCTAAAAGGCATTTGAACTTTGAATTCAGCTAATAAAATCTTTGTTTTATTTTTGTTCATAAATTTAAATTTCCCAAAGTCTTTGAAATCATTGCATGCGCATCCCATTCATAGCATTGCAGGTACATGTACCATTACAGGTTTCTCATCTTCCTCGTTGTTTATTTCAGTAGAAATGTCTTCCGAAAAAAGCATCAAGGACCTTCAGGCACAAAACGCCCAGTTCCAACAAATGTTCATAAGTCTGGCAAAAGGGCAGGAGGATCTGAAAGCCCTCATCCTGAAAGAGAAAAAGAAAAAGAAGAAGGTTGTCGGTGTTTTGAATATGGGAAGAGGGTTTGGAGGGAGATTAAAGAGACAAGTGGATCTGACCTCTTCATCCAAAGAAGGGGAGAATCAAGAAGAGGAAACAAGGGAGAAGGATCTCAGTCATGAAGTTTCTGACAATGATACCAACTACAATGATGAGCAGTATCCTCCTGCTGAGGATAGATATAAACAGTTGGAAGATCGCTTGAGTGCCATGGAAGTCCATAGGATACCTGGACTGGATTTCGAAGAATTAGGATTGGTATCGGGAGTGGTCATCCCACAGAAGTTCAAAGCTCCAATTTTGCAAAGTATGATGGGGTGTCCTGCCCAAAACTCCATCTCCGCTCTTACGTTAGAAAGATTCAGCCCCACACCGCTGATAGAAATTTGTGGGTTCATTTCTTTCAAGATAGTCTGTCAGGGACTCGGCTTGAATGGTTCTACCAATTGGAGGGAGCCAATGTCCGAAATTGGGAAGATCTGGCTGCTGCTTTCTATAAGCAGTATCAATACAACGCCGACCTTGCTCCTAATCGTACTCAACTCCAGAGTATGTCCATGGGTGCAAGTGAAGGTTTTAAAGACTATGCAGAGAAGTGGAGAGACTTGGCTGAAAGAGTCCAACCCCCATTGTCTGATAGGGAGTTTGTTGATATGTTTATGGGGACACTATCTTGTCCATTATTTAATCATTTGATCGGAAGCTCGTCAGCTGGTTTCACCGAGCTGATTCTGACTGGAGAGAGAGTAGAAGCTGGGATTCGGAGCGGCAAGATACAAAAGGATGCCTCTTCAAGTTCAATAAAGAAGCCTTTTGCTGGTAAGAAGGAAGCCAGTGCCATCTACAGCCCGAGGGGACAAAACAGAGCTGAAATCGTCTGACAGTAAGTGCCATAATGATACCTAGACCTGCAGTTTCTCCACAATGCAACAATCAACAAAGGGTGGAAAGACCACAACGGCAGTTTACCTGAATCAATATAACATTGTTTGAAGTTCTACCTCATCTACTGAGATCCAACTTGGTAACCTTGAAAGACGCTCCCAAGAATCCAAATACCATATCTCCCCGATATAATCCAAATGCTCGGTGTACCTATCATTCTGAGAGTCCTGGCCATGATACCAATAACTGCTGGGCTCTAAGAAATAAGGTACAAGATCTGATTGAAACCAAGGAAATTGAGTTCGATGCTCCGGAAAAGCCCAATGTCATAACTGTTCCCATGCCTAAGCACGGTCGATAAGTTAATGCTATTGATACCGAGTTATTTGTAACCTTGGTGGATGAAGTTTCTACTCCTCTCATGACTGTGAAGAAGAATTTGCTGTTGGCCAGTTTATTTCCGGGTTGTGATAAAGGTTGCCACATGTGTTCATTTCTACCTTCTGGTTGTCATTTGCTGAAATCAGGTGTTCAACGCCTGATTGACAACAAAGAAATTTTGTTCGAGAAAACTGTGGTTCCCGTTGTTCCATCTGAAGACATTGCCATTAAAACCATTTCCACCAATCCTTCCAAGGTCTCCTCGAGAAGATCTGTTAGGATTACATCTTCTCCGAGAATCGCTCTGCTAATAATCACTGTTCCTGGTCCTGTCCCATATGTCTCGGACAAAGCTGTCCCCTGGCATTCTGGTGTCGATGTGTACTATCATGGCATCAAGAAAGATTTGAAAAACGAAGAGGCTGATACTGATATTGGTAACATTGTCGGAATCAGCAAGGTTACCCGAAGTGGAAGGGTCTTCTCTCTCGAGATTTCCCCTAAGACTATCAACAGGCCTATTGTCATACCATCTGATGTTCCTATTGGTACATCAACTATGGCTCCTGTTCTTACTCCAGTTATTACCCCTGTCAGTGAATCATCTGATACCCGCGACAAAGAGGTTATAGGTGAGCCTGCCCGGACGGAGGCGCCTAGTAAAATTGTTGTGGAAGCCTCTAAGAAAGAGATAGAGGAAATATTGAAAATAATTAAGAAGAGCGGCTACAACATGGTCGAGCAGCTGTGGCAGACCCCCTCAAAGATATCCATGTTATCCCTGTTGTTGTGCTCTGAAGCCCATGCGAAGGCTTTGATTGCATTCCTCAAAACTGCACATGTACCGTAGGAGATTCCAGCTTATCAATTTAAAGATTGCGTGGCTAGCCTGACTGCTGACAATGGGCTAGGTTTTTCAGATGCAGATTTGACACCGAAGGGAAGGAAGCATAATGATGCTCCGCATGTCTCGATTGAATGCAGGGGCACCACTATGGCTCATGTGTTGGTAGATATTGGGTCTTCGCTGAATGTTCTGCCCAAGAAGGCATTGGACCGGTTGGATTGCGAGGGTTTGACTTTAAAGCCGAGTAACATTGTGGTAAGGGCTTTTGATGGGTCGAAAATAATGGTGCAAGGGGAGGTGGACATCCCTGTCAAAGTGGGTTCCCGGACCTTTGGGTCCACCTTTTACGTGATGGACATCAGACCATCGTATTCTTGTTTGTTGGGTCGTTCTTGGATCCACGAGGTTGGGGAAGTTACTTCCATACTACACCAAATGCTGAAGTATCTGGTAAAAGGGAAGACTGTCACTATGCGGGGTGAAGAGGAGTATATGGTGAGCCACCTCAATTCCTTCTGGTACATAGAGATGGACGGGGAATTCATTGAAACTCCTTTTCAGAACTTCGAAGAGGTCCCTCAGATCTTAGCACCGGCTGAAACTACTACTAGCAGCAAACCTCCTCTGAAGATGGCTTCTCTCAAGGACGCCAGAGTCGTGGTTGAAGGTGGGTGTACCAATTTGGGTCAGCTCCCTAATTTCACTTATAAAACTGACAAATTTGGTTTGGGCTTTACTACAGGGGCTCAAAGGGCTGTTCGACACGCTCGGGCTGGAAGACCTCCCCTACACATCAGTAATCATGGAATTAATTCCATTGAAGACAGCGAGGAAGACTCAGACATCGACAGTTGGATCTACCCAACTACCAACGGTGGACCGAGTAACTGGATGGCTAGGGTCTTTATACCAGTTTCTTTTATTCCGCAGTAATTGTCTTACTTGTTTTGAGATTTGTAATAAAAAATTTAAAACTTTACGGCCTCGTGCCTTGCCCGAGGCACATTTTCTTTGCTTGTGAGGGCTATTATTTGTCATTTCATATATCATTAATAAAGCATTGGACGTTTCTTACATACAAATTTTGCGCTCTCTATTTTTTCTTTCTTTTCTATTTCACTTTATCAAAACAGCTATTCTCTTACACACACTCACGTATCATACTACAGATCCATATCCCCTCTGGATCCCATTGATAACAACTCTGCTATTTCCAGTTATGACTTCAAAAATCTGATCAACCAAGCCGAGGATGAAGGTGAGGTGCCTGGAGAACTTGCTAGACTATTACAACAGGAAGAAAGGGCCATACAGCCTCATGAAGATCCGGTTGAGACAGTGAATTTGGGTACTGAGGAAGACAGAAGAGAGGTTAAAATAGGTGCAAATCTGGAGCTTAGCGTCAAACAGAGGTTGATACAAATGTTGCACGACTAAGTTGAGATCTTCGCCTGGTCCTATGAAGACATGCCTGGTTTAGACACTGACATTGTGGTACTTCGCCTGCCGACTAAAGAAGACTGTCCTCCAGTTAAACAGATGGTTTGCCGCATGCGCCCCGAAATATCAGAGAAGATCAAGGAAGAGGTCATGAAACAGTTCGACGCAGGATTCTTAGTTGTCACTTTTTATCCACAGTGGGTTTCTATCGTTGTCCTGGTACCTAAGAAGGACGGTAAGGTACGGATGTGTGTGGATTACAGAGATCTGAACAGGGCAAGCCCCAAGGATGACTTCCCACTTCCTCACATTGACGTTCTGGTTGACAACACCGCGCAACAAAAAATCTTCTCCTTCATGGATGGTTTCTCTAGCTAGAACCAGATCAAGATGGCTCCTGAAGACATGGAGAAGACAACCATTGTCACGCAGTGGGGCACCTTCTGCTACAAGGTGATTCCTTTTGGGATGAAGAATGTTGGGGCAACCTATCAGCGCACCATGGTTGTTTTGTTCCACGATATGATTCACCACGAGATCGAAGTTTATGTTGATGACATGATAGCCAGGTCTAAGACTGAGGAAGAGTACCTTCATCTTCTCCAAAAGTTGTTCGACAGGTTAAATATATATATAAGCTGAGGTTGAATCCGAACAAGTGCACCTTTGGGGTAAGGTCTGGTAAACTTCTGGGATTCATTGTCAGCGACAAAGGCGTCCAAGTAGATCCTACAAAGGTAAAGGCTATAAAAGAAATGTTAGCTCCCCGTACAGAGAAGGAAGTTAGAGGTTTCTTGGGACGCTTGAATTATATCGCCAGGTTCATTTTGCATCTGACTGCTACTTGTGAGCCCATCTTCAAGCTTTTGAAGAAAGATCAAGTGGTGAGGTGGAATGATGAATGCCAGACCTCTTTTGAAAGGATCAAGGAATACCTTCAAGAACCACCAATTCTAATGCCTCCAGTTGAAGGAAGACCTTTGATATTGTACTTGACAGTGCTAGACAATTCAATGGGGTGTGTGTTGGGGTAGCATGACGAGTCTGGTCGAAAAGAGCATGCAATATACTACCTTAGAAAAAAGTTTACCGACTGTGAGACAAGATACTCACTGCTCGAGAAAACTTGCTGCGCTTTGGCATGGGCTGCTCGCCGACTGAGACAGTATATGCTGACTCACACTACCTTGTTGATATCGAAGATGGATCTGATCAAGTACATTTTTGAGAAGCCTGCACTCTCCGAAAGAATATCAAGATGGCAGATGATCTTAACTGAGTACGAAATACAATATACAACCCAAAAAGCAATAAAGGGGAGTGTATTGGATGATCATTTGGCTCATCAGGCCGTGGATGACTACCAGTCCATGAATTTTGAGTTCCTGGATGAGAATATTATGCTGGTGACCGACTATGAAGAACCTGCACCGGATGAAGGACCCGAGGAGGGAACCCGATGGTCTATGTATTTTGATGGAGCCTTAAACGCACTGGGTAATGGTATTGGCGCTGTAATCATATCTCCCGAGGGCTGTCATACTCGGTTCACTGCCCAATTATGTTTCAACTGTACCAACAACATGGCGGAGTATGAAGCATGTATCATGGGTCTTAGGGCTTCTATTGATCTAAGGATCAAGTTCTTGAGTGTATTCGGGGATTCCGCTCTGTTGATAAGTCATATCAAAGGAGAATGGGATATGAAGCACCCGAACATTATCCCATACAAAGAGTATGTACTGACATTGCTGCCGCATTTTGAAGAGATCACATTTGAACATTTCTGACGAGAAGAGAATCAGTTAGCAGACGCGCTAGTTACCATGTCGTCAATGTTCAAGATCGGGTGGGACAATGAAGCTCCCAAAATCACCATTGAGAGGTTGGAGGAACCAGCACACTGCTGTGAAATCGATACCAAAGAAGTGGCAGGAAAACCCTGGTTTCACGAAGTCAAAAGGTATCTCGAGGCTCAAGAGTATCCCGAAGGGGCATCTATCAACGATAAGAAGTTTTTGAGAAGGTTTGCTGCAAAATTCTTCCTCAGTAATGGAATCCTCTATAAATGCAACCATGACTCCACGCTACTACGATGTGTAGACAAGAGCGAAGCAGAGAGGATCATGACAGATCTACATGAAGGCACCTTCAGAACCCATTCTAGTGGACATACCATGGCTAAGAAGATCCTACGGGCAGGATATTATTGGTCCACTATGGAAGCTGATTGTTATCAGCACTCTCGAACTTGTCATAAGTGCCAAATCTACGCTGATAAGGTGCACATGCCCCCTGTCCCCTTAAACGTCTTGACAGCTCCATGACCCTTTGCAATGTGGGTCATCGACATGATCGGAGAAATCAGGCCCGCCGCTTCTAATGGACATCGCTTCATCCTAGTAGCCATTGATTACTTCACGAAGTGGGTTGTGGCAGCCTCTTTTGCTACAGTAACCAAGAACATCGTGGCGCGGTTTATCTGACATAATCTGATCTATGTATATGGGGTGCCAGAGAGAATTATTACTGACAATGGTACGAATCTCAACAACACAATGATCACGGAGCTCTGTAAACAGTTCAAGATACAGCATCATAATTCTTTTCCCTACCGATCGAAGATGAATGGCGTTGTTGAAGCATCTAACAAAAACATCAAGAAGATTGTATAGAAAATGACGGTGACATATAAAGACTGGCATGAGATGTTGCCATTTGATCTTCATGGGTATCGTACCTCAGCACGGACGTCGACAGGGGAAACACCCTATTCTCTGGTATATGGCATGGAGGCAGTCCTACCCATTGAAGTCCAAATACCTTCTCTCCGGATTATGAAGGATACGGGTTTAAACAAAGACGACTAGATTCGAACCCGACTTGATCAGTTAAATCTAATCAATGAAAAGAGACTTACTGCTATTTGCCATGGTCAGTCGTATCAAAAGAAAATGATCAAGGCTTTTAACAAGAAAGTCAGACGTCAAGAATATCAAGTCGGAGATCTAGTGATCAAACGCATCATACTTCTGCAAGGTGATCCCAGGGGAAAATGGACCCCCACGTACGAGGGGCCATTTGTGGTTAAGAACATTTTTTCGGGTGGAGCTATGATTCTAACCACCATGGACGGTGAAGACCTTCCTCACCCTGTCAATGCAGACATAGTGAAAAGATACTACGCCTAATTAAAAGACCCGCTAGGTTGACTGGCCTAGGAAAAAATAAGGGCTTCCCGGCGAACCAAAAGGGTTCGGGAAAAAGTAAGGTATGAAAATGAAAAATCTATACACCCGTCAAGTCGAAAACCCGAAGGGGCGGCTTGGGCAAAAAAGGGTATCCCGGTGGACTGAAAACCCGAAAGGGCAGTCCTGGAAAAAGTTAGGGATATAAAGTGTACCACTATGTCTCATTGAATCATCTTGCGACCAGACTTCGGTATCGACTATCAAGTTCGGACGATGCCAATCAATCTGATCAACTTTCGGCCAAGAAGCAAAGTGATGAGACGCTTGAAGATATAAAGGAAATAGTAGAGTTGGAACCCAATGGGGTTGTTTCACATAGATGTTTTGTTTTCTTTTACAAAAATTTGTATAGCTTCTATTTTTATGGCGGCGTTCTCTTATCATAGCGTCAGCCTCTTTGTACAAAAACGCATATTACAGGCCAACTTCAAAAATCAATACAAATCATCTTCAACAAGAAACTTGGATTGGTTTTTCTTGTTCTGTTTTGTTTTGCAAGAACGTCCAATGATTTATTTTTTATATATGCATTTGAAAATGATTGTTGCTTATAAATATTTACATAAGAAACAAAATACAATTACTCGTAATTCTAGAAACAGGGGCAAAAACAAGAAGTGCCAAACCCGACAGTTACTCCGCCCAGCAGGTACTGGGATAAATTCAACTTTAGAGCACAATCATTACTACATACACTCCCCACAGAGTAAAAGTATTAAAAAACATTGATGTCAGCCTTCCCGGAACAGGACGTAACCTCCCCAGCCAAGGTCATTCTAAAACCTGACAGCTATATCCTCCAGCCGAATTCCATAATCGCGGGCGGGTCAGTAAATTTCATCACCCAAGCAGAGTTTATTCTCTAGATACAGAGGCTCAATTCCCGACAGAGTTCATCACTTCAGCTACAAAAATTCACTTCCTAAGTTTGTTCTCCGCAGAGTTATTCTCAAGCAGCATCTCTTCCTGACAGAATATTTATAAATCTCCAGCAACAGTCATGGATTTATTTTCCCAAACGCGAGCATACCCCTATAACATTTCGTGAATATACATCATGACATGCGCATACATATCATATACAACATTATCTCATTTAATTTAAGAACATCATCTAACCATGTATTTCATGCATCACATATAACTAACCCTGGTTCCTTCTCATAACCTTACCATCCAGGTTTCTTCTCTCTTATCTCTAGACAACAGTTCACAACACTGTAAGACCTGGACCTGATCAAACACGATCGATTTCGCATTTCCCCAGTAATTCGCGATGCAGCCTGTACCCTGACCAGATATGCAGTTCACTTCCTCTTCCTCAAGCAAGAGTTATTTCCCCAGTAGAGTAACGGACAAATGAAGCCCCTAAAATTCTATTTCTCTCAAGACAGATACCAACATTCATCAGGATACTCTTCCTCAACGACAAGAATAGGAATTCTCATCAAAAGAATATCTCAGGAAATCAACATCCTCTAGATGGCATCTTTAAGCCCATCTCCGATGATTCTCTGTCACATCCTGGATGGCATATTTAAGCCCATCCCATACGATTCTCCGTCAACTTCCAAATGGCATCTGTAAGCCTATTCCCGCTATCACCAAATCAAGTATCACTTAATACGAGTGCAAATTTACGGGCACTATAGTGTTCAATCATCTTCCACCTTCAGATCACGAAAGGCAGACAAGCCAATCTACATCCTCAGGTTTAAGAATATTGAACAGGGGAAGCTGTTGTACCCTAAAATTTTCCCTCTCATTTTACTCAATACATGCCAATTGAGATCCTCAACTTGCTCAAGGAAGCCCAAGAGTTGACCAGACAAACTCTCTCCTAAGGCAATGTACCTCAAACTAGGGTTTCCATTTTCATCAAGGTGGGTGAACTCCAAAGACTTCATATGCTCTCAATGGTCCTAATATGTTCTCAAGACCCTCCATGTCAAATTTCAAGCCTTTAACAAGAAGTTTGCTCAGTCAACTGCTCAGATGCTTGAGAATCGACTGTATTAGGTCAAAAGTCAATTGTGGCCCACATACAGTCAAACTTCAAGATTTTTGGTCAACATCAACATTTTTAAGTTATATCCATCATTTGATCAAGGGTTCATCATGATTCCTCAAGGGATGCCCCAAATTCCTCAAAACCCAAAAGTTGCTAAATTAGGGTTTCTTAGGAAAAGTCAACCAAACTTTGACCAAGCATAACTTCCTCATACTTTATCATAAATTTTCCATCCAAGTCTCATTTTTAAGAGGACTCAATTCCGTACAATTCATCTTCATCCCTCAAGTTCAAAATATGCACTCAAAAAAAGATAGGGATTTCCACATTATAGGTCCTTTTGAAAAGTCAACAAAAACACTTTTTGGGTCAAAGCTTCTTACATGAACATGGAAGACCCAATTGAGATGATACCAAAAGGGTTGTTTAGGGGATATCCTAATATTTCTAAAAAGTCCAAGAACACCTCTCTAGGCTTAAAATTGGAAGAGATATGCCTTGTCAAAGTTGACCATTTTTGCAAAATTGCCAAAAGTCAAATATGCTCAAAATTGCATTTTTTGCCAAATGGGCCTAACCTTTTATGCTTGCACCTCACTTATAACATGGTCCACGACCCAAATATTCACTCACATGTTATTTTCTTCATTATTTATTTTATTTTGATTTTTTATTAATTAAAAATTGAATTAAATCAAATAAATGGTATATAATCGCAAAAATTTGTTTTGATTGGATTTTTGGACAGAATCACAAGCTCATCATGCTGGCATATTAGAATCAAATCGAATCAAGGTTAATTGGCACAGGAATGGCATGATTAGGACAAATTTGGAAGGATATCATACAACATGAAAACCAAATCAAATCTTCAAAAAATTGCAAAGATGCTAGCTGTTTTTATAACCCTAATTCACTTAAGGATATATAATGAATAAGGCCAGACACGAAAACAAGGATTTGGCAGTGGTGGAAAGCACAATACAAAACTCAAAATTTTGGCAAGAAAGTGTGAATCGGATTTTCAATTACAGACCAGTTCAAGGCGTGCTGAAGGTCAAATCGTGTTCCTGGGCGATCATTGAAGCAATAGCAAGCGTCCTCAAGGCCTGAAACACCAAGAAATGAGTGTTAGTTGTAACACGGTTCGTTCATATTTTTGAATTTGATTTTCACAATTCATGCATGATCATTGAGTTATGAGCATATATTCGTGTTTATATCACCTTTTAGAATGTTTTTACATACTTAATTGCATGTTTTGGTGCGTGTTGGATGAGACACCATTGCTAGGGTTTACAAGATTTCTTTAGGGATTTCAAATGCAGGAAAAATTGGATCTCAAGACGGATACCATCATGATCAGAGGATCGAATCTAATCGATTCATGACCTTGAATCTGATTTATATTGCCTAGACAGGATATTTGAGGATTGCATGTTTTTAGCTATGGATGATTATCAGTGGGTAAAAGCTCTGAACCTAAGACGACAGTCCCCTGGAGGAGACGAGTGTGTGTCACAACTTGTGTGGATGGTTTAAACTACGCGCGTGTTTTGGTTATAGTCACTGACTGAAGGGATGAAAAACACAAGAAGGGGGGGGGGGGGGGGTTGAATTGTAAAACTGAAAATCAATGCAATAAACAAGATATTTTTATCCTGGTTCGTTTGATCTCAAACTACTCCAGTCCACCCGTCAAGGTGATTTCGCCTCTCTCCAACGAGGTCTTAATCTACTATATTCAACTGAATATTACAAACTGCTTTAACAACTGCTAAAGCCTTCTTGATGCAAACCACAACCCGGTTTGTCAAGGAAACACTTTCTTACAAAGAAGATAAATCTAAGTGTGTGAATGTTTTCAATAAAACTGTATCACAACTGTGATGTATACACAACTTTAAGCTTATGAAACTAGATTGCTAAACAATTGAATAAGAAGATATGTAGTGTTTAGCAAACTGAGAAAAGAAGGATTATGATTAGCTTTTAGGCGTGTAAGATGTTGGAGAGCATTAGCCAATTCAATCTTCATAGTCTTGTTTATATAGCACTGAGATTCTTGAACGTTGGAGCAATATTCTTGATTCAATGCTAATAACAAACTTTCCTTATTGAGCAGATCTTGTCTGGAATGAGGCCGTTGGTAATAATTTGCTTTCAATGCACATTACCGTTGCTTACTTAATTCATGTTCTGGCTTGGCTCATTCTGACTCTGCTTAACTGCTGATGAACTATTGTTTTCTTTATCAGAGTGTTGAGCGCAGTTCTGTTCATCAAGCTTCAGCATACACGTGAGTTGATCTTCTGATTCTGGTGTTCTGATATAGCAACTTCTGATGCTGATGTCAAGAATCAATATTCTGATGCTGATTAGGTGTGATCTTGCTTATACCTATCAGAGTATCTGCAAATCAGAACGTAATAATTTAGGCAGCAAATAGTTCATACATGAATCATATAAATAATATATCTTTTCATTTTGTTATCATCAAAACTTAAACATAGGGTAGTAGATTCAAACTTTGTTCTAACAATCTCCTCCTTTTTGATGATGACAAAAACTAGATATTTTTAATTGAAAATAACGTGAAAAGGTATCAGAGAGATGTATCAGAGTAAGAGGTTATCAAAGATAAGGGATAAGAGTTGAGAGATACTCCCCCTGAATTTATTACTTCCCTTTTTTTATTCCAAGAGTTCTTCAGGATCAGATCTTTTTGCCTTTCTTTGAACATCAGAGTATCAGAGTCTTTGACTATCAGAAGCTTTAGATCAGCATATCAGAGCAGAGCTTCAGATCAGCATATCAGAGTGGGTCAGAGTTTCAGAGCTTTAGTCTTCAGAGTATCATGGAGCTTTCTTGTACCTGTAGACTTAGGCAAAACAGAAAACATATTCAAGTATAACAGAGTTAGAATGTTCGAGAATTTCTGTCTTAGTAATCCGTTATTATTTAAAATATCGTTCTTGTTCTCCCCCTTTTTGTCAGCAATCAAAAAGTGTAAGTGATGTGCTAAAACAGTTAAGATCAGAAAAACTTGTCATATTAAAAGGTTCAGAATCAAACAAAACATATTAAGACAGTACAACAGATAATCAAAGAAAACATGAAAATGACATGAATGAAAAAACTAAGGCTGAGGAGGAAAGCGTGTGAACAGGTTCTCCAGCATGGCTTTGATCTGATCAGCAGTCTCATTCTTCTTGTGTACCATGCTGACAACAGTTTCAATCTTGCTATCCTGCACATCCATTCTTTCTTTCATCTTCTGGTCGTTTTCATCCATCCTCTGCTGCAGACGCATGTCATTCAGCTTCAGCTCTTCCAAAGTCTGCCTATCCAAGGCAGCTTGAGAAACATCAGAAGTAGGAAGCTTCTGAGAGCTTTCTGCACCATCTTCTGCTTGACTTGCTTCAGCTTGAATGGTCTTGTATTCTTCTGGTTGCACCTTTGAAGCTAGATGTTTCTCAGACCATGGCTCACTATCCAGAGGGAGCACGGCTTCCTGAGGCAGCTGACTTTCAACTTCCTTCAGCAGCTTGCTGAAGTTCTGTTGTGCCTGCTCATAGTTGATATCCTGCAACTTGAGGGCTTCAGCACGTACCCAAATTCTGAATTGTGACCAGAGCTGGTCAGAGGCAGCTGGGTCAATCATTCCAGGACAGACTTGCTTCAAAGAAGCAATCCATTACTGCAAACCTGTTTCAAAATTCATAATACCAGAGCCAACATCTGGTTGTTTTGGTTTTGGGATGGCTATTTTATGTTTCAGATCAGCAAGACGGTCAAGGATTATTAAGTCTATGAAGGTCCTGCTGGGGTTTTCGGTGGTTTGCTTGGCAGCTGTTTGTTTTGGAGATGGAGTGGGAGAATCAGAAATTATGATTGGACTGTTTGGTGTTTTGGGAGTGTTTGGTGGTGTAGATTCTGATGAGGATGGCAGCTGGGCCATTGTGACTGTTGTTCCACATGGCAGCTGGATTGCCAGAGGTGATGGTTGAGGTGAATGAGGTTCAGAAGGTGGAGGAGAAGGAGTTTCATAGTGATGAAACTCAGGTTGAGGTGATGGTGGATGAATTTCTGGTTGAGGAGAGGGAGACGGAATTGCTGGTTGAGGAGAAGTTGTTGGAATTTCTGGTTGTTCAGGGATGAGAGGTTCTTCTGGAATGGATGAGAGAGGTTGTTGTTGTTCTGGTTCTTCAGCAGATTGCTGTTGTTCTGGTTGTGGAGGAGGGACAATTTGTGGTTCAGAGTTTGGATTGGAGGGGTGATCAGAAGTGTGTTGATCAATGTCAGACAGCACTTTGTCAATTGCTGATGTTGTTGATATTGTTGGTTTTGGGTGTTTGGTTCTGGGTCTTCTGAGTTGTAATGCCTCAGAAGGGTCATCTTCTGGTTCAGTTTCATCTATTGTTGGGATGGGGATTGAGATTCTATGAGAGGTTGGAGGTGGAATAGATGCTGGAATAGTAGAAGAATTTAAAACAGAAGCAGCAGATAAATTACCTCTTTTCTTGGGTGTCTGCTGGGATGATCCTTCTGAAGGTGCATTCCTTTTCTTCGTCTTCTTCAGAGTCACTTCTGGTTGAGGTTGATGCAGATCTTTAATCTTCAGATTTGGATCTGTACCATCAGCTTTGCACGCGTCCATATATTTGAGAACTACCACTAGCTTGGATTCTATCTGAGAGAATAAAGGAAAGTCACTCAGTGGAACTCTTCTACTGGTGATATCAGCAATAGGAGTAGCGCTGGGTTCCTTTTTTATATTCTCTATCAACTTCATTTTCTTTAAGTTCTTCGCATTCAGAGGCTTCCCAACTGTTGGTTCAATGGTGTTTAACTCTTGAGCTTCTATCAGATGCTCTATCAGCCTATTCTCTGTCAGAATATCTGATATCAACCTTCCAAAGGGTATCCAATCCCTCTTTATTCTTTCTTCTTCCCTGGTTTCCTTCACGCTTGTTCTGAGGTGGTTGAACAGAAGATGAGCCAAGTTGATTTTTACCTTCTGATTGATAAAGTAGATCAGAAACTGCCGATCCACATTTATGTAATCAGGGGAACTAGTTGACTTCCTATGGTTGAAGCACCCCATAATTATCTTCGCCCAAACTCTGTGATGATCCTTCAGATCTTTGATCTTGCTGCTGGGCACCCCATGGGTGAAAATCCTTTCAGCTATGACGCCCACGTCAACACATCTCTCAGCCATATCAATACAGCGGACGCCACCGCCACTGTAACCAATTAACCTTGCTATGTGATCCTCAGTGATCATAATCTTCTTCCCCATAATGTAGGAGGTGACTTGATGCGTTGAAGCCGTCGCATGAATCCAGAACTCCTTGACTAACATAGGGAATGTTGGTCCAACCAACCTGTCAAAATACCTTTCCCATTTTTGTGCCCTAACTTCTTCTGTTAGGTCAAAACCGTTTTCCTTCAGACTTCCAAAGTCAATGATTAATTCAGATAACACTTCAATATTATTCATAGGAGTGAGGAGTGTTCTGAATGGCACTTGATACTGTTCAGATGATGCTTTCTTCTGAGAACCTGCAAAAGCACTGCTGGAGGTTGCCATGTTCACACTTAAAGATTTTGAGAAGAAACTGAGAAAAAGGGTTTGCAAGAGATGAACACAGAAAAATGCAGAGAATGCTTGAGAAGTAGTGAGAAACTGTAAAAGATTAAAATGAGAGGTTAACGTGTTTAAATAGAGTTCAGAATATTTTGAAATTGTAAACGTTTTTAAGAAAGAGAAATAAAATCATGATTACGTTTTAAACACATGATTACTTTCATTTAATGCTTGCTGATTTTGGGGGATTTGAGAAAGATACTTAAAAATGGTTACCAGACATGTGTCTCAATGCACCCAATCAGCGTTTTGCCTTCTCAGAAGCGTGCACGCGTTCTGCTTCAGAGATTTGCTGATGATTGGATGACACTTGTTTGATGTAGTGATCAGCACATCTGTCTTTGAGCTTAGACTCTCAGATCTTTTAGACTTGCATCTGATACAATCTGCATGTTCTATCTTTCTGAAAGGAGATTGATCAGAAGTTCACAGTAAAACAAATACATTCTGAAGATAAATATATGGAATTAAAACATTTTCACTCTGGGCAGATTTTCATGCTGAGATGTTTCGGAATGAAATTGAACCTATCTTCAGAAAGGGGTTTAGTGAAGATATCAGCCTATTGATGGTCTGTATCTATAAATTTTAAATTCAAAATTCCTTTCTGAATGTAGTCCCTAATGAAATGATGTTTTATTTCTATATGCTTAGCTCTAGAATGTAAAATGGGATTCTTACTTAAGCAAATAGCAGAAGTATTATCACAGCGTATAGGAATGTTACTCTCAAAAATCTGGAAGTCTTCAAGCTGACTTTTCATCCAGAGCATTTGTGTGCTACATCCTGCTGCTGCTATGTACTCAGCTTCTGCTGTTGATAGCGCAATTGTTGATTGCCTTTTGCTGGACCAAGAGATCAGATTTTCTCCCAGAAACTGGCAGCTTCCAGAAGTACTTTTACGCTCCACTCTATCTCCAGCAAAGTCAGCATCGCAGTAGCCTACTAAACTGTAATCACTAGATTTTCTATAAAACAAGCCCAGATTAGTAGTACCTTTCAGATACTTGAAAATTCGCTTAACAGCTGTTAAGTGAGATTCTCTAGGATCTGATTGGAATCTAGCACAAATACAAACGCTGAATAATATGTCAGGTCTTGAAGCAGTCAAATAGAGGAGAGAACCAATCATACCTCTGTAGACTTTCTGTTCTACATTTTTGCTTACCTCTTCTCTTTCCAGAATGCACGTGGGATGCATTGGAATCTTTGATGGCTTACATTCTGAGAGGTCAAATTTCTTCAGAAGATCTCTGATGTATTTGCTCTGATGAATGTAAGTTCCCTCTGGAGTTTGATTGATCTGAATTCCTAGAAAGAATTTCAGTTCCCCCATGAGGCTCATCTCAAATTCTGCCTGCATACACTTAGCAAATTTTCTTCCAAGAGAAGGATTAGTAGAACCAAAAATAATATCATCAACGTAAATTTGACAGACTAAGATGTCATTCTTAACTGATTTACAGAATAAGGTAGTGTCCACCTTCCCTCTGGTGAATTCATTTTCTAACAGAAAGTTACTTAGCCTTTCATACCAAGCTCTGGGAGCTTGTTTCAGACCATATAGTGACTTCTTTAGTTTGAAAACATGTTCTGGATGTTTTGTATTTTCAAAACCAGGGGGTTGTTGCACGTAAACCTCTTCTTCTATATAGCCATTTAAGAATGCACTTTTGACATCCATCTGATACAGAGTGATGCCTCTATTAATAGCAAATGAAATTAAAAGTCTGATAGATTCTAACCTGGCGACTGGAGCAAAGGTTTCTGTATAGTCTATCCCCTCTTGCTGACTATAACCTTGTGCAACCAGTCGTGCCTTGTTTCTGATGACTTCACCTTTTTCATTTAGCTTGTTTCTGAACACCCATCTTGTTCCAATGACGTTGAACCCTTTTGGTCTGGGAACAAGATCCCATACGTCATTTCTGGTGAATTGATTCAGCTCTTCTTGCATTGCCAGAATCCAGTCATTATCCAGAAGTGCTTCATCAATAGAAGAAGGTTTAATCAGAGACACAAGTCCCATGAGTGTTTCTTCAGAGTTTCTGAAGCTT
Source organism: Vicia faba (assembly GCA_948472305.1). NCBI lineage: Eukaryota > Viridiplantae > Streptophyta > Magnoliopsida > Fabales > Fabaceae > Vicia > Vicia faba. The sequence continues at coordinate 857,061,358 of OX451740.1, read as the reverse complement.
GCTCTTGTTCTGATTGGATCTTCCTTTCTTCCTAAGATAGTCTCTTCTGGGTGATCCAAACTGCTTCCGGGTAATCTCTTCTGAGGTTGATGAGCAGTTGTTGTAGGATTGCTAGCAGTGCTCCTTTCAGACGTTGAAGGTGTGTCTGTGTTGAGAGCTTCTGATGACTTGTCTTCAGAACCTGTAAATTCAATTTCCATACCTGCAAAAACTTCATTCTGCTTTGACTTTTCAGAGCCAAGCTTATCATCAAAACGAACACTGATTGATTCTTCCACAATCTGTGTTTCTGTATTGTATACTCTGTACCCTCTTGAGCGTTCAGAGTATCCTAACATAATACACTTCTGTGCTTTAGAGTCAAACTTGTTCAAATAATTCTTTGTATTTAACATAAAGCAAGTACATCCAAATGGATGAAAATATGTTGGGCTTTCTGTTCTTCCACAATTCATATGGAGTCTTTTCCAGAATAGGTCTTATTGAGATTCTATTCTGAATGTAGCACGCTGTGTTTATTGCCTCTGCCCAGAAGATCTTAGCAACGTTTGTCTCATTGATCATGGTTTTGGCCATTTCTTGCAATGTTCTGTTCTTTCGTTCTACAACTCCATTTTGTTGGGAAGTTCTAGGACAAGAGAAATCATGCAGAATGCCTTTGTCATTAAAGAATGACTCAAAATCTTTGTTTTCAAATTCTCCACCATGATCACTTCTGACTTTAACGATTCTAAGATCCTTTTCATTCTGAACTTGGTTACAGAAGGTAAAAAACACAGAGTGTGACTCGTCCTTGTGTCTTAAGAACTTTACCCATGTCCATCTGCTATAGTCATCTACGATTACTAACCCATACTTCTTACCACTGACTGAAGCAGTTTTAACTGGTCCAAATAAGTCAATGTGCATAAGTTCTAATGGCTTAGAGGTAGAAACAACATTTTTTGATTTAAAAGAAGGTTTTGCAAACTTGCCTTTCTGACATGCTTCACACAGAGCATCTGAATTGAACTTCAAATTAGGAAGTCCTCTGACCAGATTGAGTTTGTTAATCTGAGATATTCTTCTCATACTAACATGCCCCAATCTTCTGTGCCAGATCCACTGCTCGTTGTTAACAGACAGAAGGCACTTTACATTCTGACTCTTTAGTTCAGAAAGTTTGATTTTGTAAATGTTGTTTTTCCTCTTACCATTAAACAGGATAGTCCCATCTTTCTGACTAACAGCTTTACATGATTTTTGATTAAAGATTATATCATAACCGTTATCACTTAATTGACTTATGGATAACAGATTATGCATTAATCCATCTACTAGCAGAACATTATTAATAGAGGGAAGATTTCCATTACCTACAGTTCCAGAGCCAATTATCTTTCCCCTCTGATTGCCTCCAAAGCCAACGTGGCCTCCAGGCTTAAGTTCCAGGCTTTGGAACATATGCCTTCTTCCCGTCATGTGTCGCGAGCAGCCAGAGTCCAGGTACCATGACTGGTGTTTCTGACTTGCTGCTAAAGATATCTGCAACATGTATTATTTTATCCTTAGGTACCCAGATTTTCTTGGGTCCTGATTTGTTAGTTTTACCAAAACTCTGGTTGAATTTTGGTTTCATAGAGTGCTTACTGCTAGTGTATTTAATATCATGTGTGTGACCATACACAAAATGTGAATTCAGAGGAGTGTGTTTAATGGTTAAGTCCATTACATTCTTTGGTGTAGGAACCTTACCTTGGTATCCTATTCCTTTCCTGCCGTTTCTGCTAACTCCATAGATCATTGAAGCCATTTTGCTTCTATCTATGCTTTTAGCAAGGAACTTCTGGAAACTGTGATCATACTCCTTGATGATCTCATCAGCGTTGCTGGGAGTTTCAAAAATTGATTCCTTCTGAGAGTTTTGTAAAGTGTTTTCTAATTTTGAAATCTTATTTCTCAGCTCAGAATTCTCCAATTTGAGACTCTCAGTCTTATTAGAGTCAGATTCAAGATTCCTTTTCAGGTCTCTGAATTTAACTCTAATTTGCTGATACCTTTCCAGGATTTCATTAAGGCTTTCAGCAAGTTCAGCCTTGGTAAAATTAACAGCAAAGTTAGGAAATACCTCTTCAGTATCTGATTCTGAGTCTGATTCAGAAGCTTCACTATCTTCTGAGATGTTAGCCATGAGAGCTATGTTTGCCCTCTCATCATCTGATTCTGAGTCAGCTTCGGACGAGTCAGAGTCATCCCATGTAGCCATGAGACTTTTCTTCTTTTCTCTTCCAAACTTCTTTTTGGGCTTTTCCCTCTGAAGCTTTGGACAATCACTCTTGTAGTGTCCTTGCTCATTGCACTCATAGCAGATGATGTCCTTGGTGTTTGGCTTTTTGCTACTTGAGGAGCCTTCAGATCTTCTGTATCTAGAGGACGACTCTGTCCTTCTGTATCTGGAAGAGGACTCGTTCTGATCAGATCTTCTGGGATTCCTGAACTTCCTTTGCCTTTGCTTCCACAGTTGATTTACTCTTCTGGAGAGGAGGGAGAGTTCGTCTTCTTCTGATGAGGATCCATCAGATGTTTCTTCAACTGCCTGCAAAACTTTAGACTCAGATTTTTTGTTAGATTTCAATGCTAAAGGCTTACCTTGCTTCTGAGGCTCGTCAGCTTCTAGCTCTATCTCATGACTTCTGAGGGAGCTGATAAGTTCCTCCAGAGTGATTTTGTTGAGATCTTTTGCTAGCTTCAGAGCTGTAACCATTGGTCTCCACTGCTTGGGTAAACTTCTGATGATTTTCTTGACATGGTCAGCAGTAGAGTATCCTTTGTCCAGAACCTTGAGACCAGCTACCAGAATCTGGAATCTTGAGAACATTGTTTCAATGGATTCAGATTCTTCCATTTTGAACGCCTCATACTTCTGAATGAGCGCCAGAGCTTTAGTTTCTTTGACCTGAACGTTGCCCTCATGCGTCATTCTGAGTGAGTCAAAAATGTTCTTTGTTGTGTCTCTGTTGGAGATCTTTTCATATTCAGTATAGGAGATGGCGCTGAGGAGGATGGTTCTGGCCTTGTGGTGATTCTTGAAGTCACGCTTTTGTTGGTCAGACATTGTTTTTCTATCAATCTTCTGACCGCTTGCATTCACAGGGTGCGTGTATCCATCTGTCACCATATCCCACAGATCAGCATCATGTGCCAGAAAGAAGCTTTCAATTCTGTCTTTCCAGTAATCAAAGTTTTCTCCATCAAAGACTGGAGGTTTGCCGTTGAATCTGTCTCTGTCCTCATGGTTGTCATTGCTGGTGTGAGAATAGTTTCCTGCCATTGTGTTTTTCTGACGCTGGATCTTGTACTAACACGGTTAAGTGTTTTAGCTTAGAACCAGGCGCTCTGATGCCAATTGAAGGGGTGAAAAACACAACAAGGTGGGGTTGAATTGTAAAACTGAAAATCAATGCAATGAACAAGATATTTTTATCCTGGTTCGTTTGATCTCAAACTACTCCAGTCCACCCGTCAAGGTGATTTCGCCTCTCTCCAACGAGGTCTTAATCCACTATATTCAACTGAATATTACAAACTGCTTTAACAACTGCTAAAGCCTTCTTGATGCAAACCACAACCCGGTTTGTCAAGGAAACACTTTCTTACAAAGAAGATAAATCTAAGTGTGTGAATGTTTTCAACAAAACTGTATCACAACTGTGATGTATACACAACTTTAAGCTTATGAAACTAGATTGCTAAACAATTGAATAAGAAGATATGTAGTGTTTAGCAAACTGAGAAAAGAAGGATTATGATTAGCTTTTAGGCGTGTAAGATGTTGGAGAGCCTTAGACAATTAAATCTTCATAGTCTTGTTTATATAACACTAAGATTCTTGAACGTTGGAGCAATATTCTTGATTCAATGCTAATAACAAACTTTCCTTATTGAGCAGATCTTGTCTGGAATGAGGCCGTTGGTAATAATTTGCTTTCAATGCACAGTACCGTTGCTTACTTAATGCATGTTCTGGCTTGGCTCATTCTGACTCTGCTTAACTGCTGATGAACTGTTGTTTTCTTTATCAGAGTGTTGAGCGCAGTTCTGTTCATCAAGCTTCAGCATACACGTGAGTTGATCTTATGATTCTGGTATTCTGATATAGGAACTTCTGATGCTGATGTCAAGAATCAATATTCTGATGCTGATTAGGTGTGATCTTGCTTATACCTATCAGAGTATCTGCAAATCAGAACGTAATAATTTAGGCAGCAAATAGTTCATACATGAATCATATAAATAATATATCTTTTCATTTTGTTATCATCAAAACTTAAACATAGGGTAGTAGATTCAAACTTTGTTCTAACACTGACCAGTTCATAATATATTATTTTTTATGTGTTTATATTAACAAATAACTTGGCAGCGCAATTGGCAAAGGAGGAAATCTATGAGGTGCACGTCCTGGGTTCGATCCCAAGCGTGTTACTTTTGCATTTTCTTGATATTTCCTACAGGTTCCAATGCACCATGTCCAACGAACGCCACCGTGAGACCTCATATCTAACCCCCAAGATCTCATCACATCCTGATCCAGCGTCCCATACGCGCAGTCATACCAAAGATCATCAGGGGACCATCACACTAGATCACGCGCTAACTGGGCTTCAGCTTGGTGGGCCTGGAATAATTTCAACAACACACCCCCTCCAATTGCTATACAGGCCCAATTTATTATTTATTTATTTATTTCTTTTATTTATTTTGTTTGTTTAATTATTTTGTTTTCACAAATTAATCCCTTTTTTAATTAACCACAAAAAAAAACCAAAAAATCACAAAGACACCAATAATCATGTTTTTTTTATAAAATATTTATTTTCTTTAATTAATTAATTTAATTAAAAATTAGGTAAATTTAACTCCTTTTTATAATTGAAATCAATTAGAAATTAGGATTTGATTTTTGTAAAAAATTAATTTTGCTTCAAAAATAACTTAAACATTTTATCCTCAAATATATTTTAGGTTTTCTAATCGTCCTCGCATTTAAATTCGTCGTGCATTTTAATTACCTCTTTTAATTATTTTTGTAATTGCTCCGAGGTTGTAATAACTTTAATTAGGTTTTAATTCCGCATTTTATTTTCATTCAAAATAATTCTGTATCTGCGAAATCCATGTAATAGTTAGGATTTCTATTTTCGCACTTTAAATTTCCGAAATTATAAATTGTTAGATGTATGCTAATAGGATTGCATGGCAAGAATATTTGAAAATTAAAACGGTAGATAACCTAAATGTGCAAAGACAAATTAACTGAAAATTTTCACTCGTACATGCTCACTCCTAAGGTTTACTCCACTTCGGTTGCCTTCGGTTAAACGGTCATGAAGTATAGTGTTTGTTAGTGGTCGTCCTCTAGCTCTGAAAGATCTCAAATGAACCATACGGACGTTGCCTCGGAAAAAGATCTTTAAGGCTTTAGGATGATTACTAACACCTTCTAACGTTGCTTTTGTGATCACATCTGTCCCTCCAAACGTCCCTAAAAACTCCAACGACGGTGCTACCTATTCCTTAATAATGGGATAACGCTGTCTAAAGGAAAACGAACCGACCTTTTTCGAGTAGGTAGATTAGTTCTTAGGTACTTTCTCAAATAAAACTTTTCACACAAACACTTTTCAAAACAATTTTCAAAACAACTTCGTCACACTCTTGAGGACTGATACAAGGGTTATCACGAAGTAAAACTTTTCAAAACAAACACACACACAAGCAATTTTAAAATGAGCAAGTACCTAAGAGCCCGTGGAAAACCATGGATAGAAAGGGTGCTAACACATTCCCTTTCTATAATCTACCCCCCGTACTCAGAAACATCTCGAAAAAGGTTTTTTCTGTTCTTTTTCCTTTTCCTGATTGGATAAAATAAAAGTCGGTGGCGACTCTTGCTTACCGCGACATTTTGCAAACAAAAAATGCAAAACGCAAACCAGTATTAAATAGTCGGTTGTGCCACCGTATCACACCCTTATTTTTCCTAGGCCAATCAACCTAGCGAGTCCTTTTTTTTCATGCATAGTATTTTCCAACTATGTCCGCTTTCACAGGGTGTGGAGAATTGTCACTTTCCATAGTAGTAAGTGTTGCATCACTTCCAGAAAATGTTTTCTTGATCATACGTGGCCCTTTGCTGGAACTCATGTTCAATGCCCCAAGTGATTCAGATGAAGGTCTGCCCCTGGCTATTTGGCACTTTTGAGATATTCCTTGAATCTTGACTCGACTTCCACCATATCAATTAGACACCATGTCATGCCCCTTGATTATGAAAGGCATGTTACTGTAAATGTCTTTCCATCTGGGGTGATTTTGTCCATTGAGAGGATTTTCGTTCATTGAATTTCTGTCGTGCGAATTTCTCTGATGTCAAACGATTAGTCATATACAAACAATGGCATTTAAAGAATGCAAACCTTATGTTTGTCTTGAAGTTTTCTTTTTAAAGTGCATTTTTAGTAAAAAAAATGCAAGAATGTGATATCAACTCAAGATTTATAGTAAACCTTACAGGAGTCAGGATATCTTTTGTAACAGTATGCTTTTGAACTAACCCATGCTTCAGTTAGGACTTTTAAGGGTCGTAACGTGGCCTGGTTCAAAGTTTAAGAATCAAAGGATAAAGTCTCAAACTTTATTTGTATCCAACCCTTTCTTCATGATGTTCTTCAGTCCTATACTCAGTTAACTGTGCATTTAGATCCCAATTGAGTTCTGGAATCTTGGCCTTGATATTCCGGTGATGGTTCGGATACTGAAAGTTTATTTGAGAAGGAAATCATTTTTGTAACCTTTTCTTTTTGTTGAGGATTTATAGCGACCTCTTTTTTTATTTTATATCCCTAACTTTTACCTGAACTGTTCTTTTTGTGATTACAGTCAGCGGGATGCCCCCGTTTTTTTATTAAGTCTCCTTCATAGGTTTTGACCTAGCGAGCTTTTCTTTTGAGAGATAATGACTGCCTATTTTAATGATTATGTGGAACCATCACCATCTTTTGTTTTGGAAGGATACCTATGACACTACTCGTCATGTACGAAGGGAAAGCTTGCGATTGAATTCACCATTGAATTAACTGAGAAACTACCATGCCCCGAGTTATGATTAAAGGTTTCAATTCGTGTTAAAAAGAAAACTCCTACTTCTTAGGCTAAAAGAGGTTGACTAGGGATTATCTTCCTTATAACTCCACTATTTAGGATTGGAAACAACGCCTGTACATCGTCAGCAAGGTCTGTTCTAAAACATACTGTAGAGATTATGGTATTATTTTCGTCATCCTCCCTCTAAAGGCTTATAGCTTTTTAATCGAGAGTTGAATGTCACAAAAGTAAAAACATAGTAGAGGGAAAATGAATGGTTTACTTCAAGACAAACATATGAAATGTATTAATGGAATAGCAAAGTTTGACATGAAATAAGTGTTCGAACAATCAAAAGAAAATTACAATTTGAAAATTCTAATGAACAAAAATCCTTTTCGTCTGAACTTGTCACTTCAGATGGTGTTCTTTTGAGGGATGGAAGAAGAATTCAGTCTGACCATCTTGTGTGAACTCCAGCACCCCTTCGTCGATCAAGTCCTGAATCTTATTTTTCAATTCCCAACAGGTATTAGTGTCATGCCCCAGACTATTTGAATGATAAGTGCATCTCACATTAGGTTTGTAGCGAGGAAAGGTGGTGTTGGGATTTTGAGGAGGATCATTCAATGTTATCAACTCCATATTTAACATGTGTTGGAATACTTGAGCCGAGGACATGTTAATTTTGGTGAATTTCCTTTTGGGTGTGTCCTTCTTACACTGATTGCCTTATCGTTGTTGTTGCACCGGTGCTAGATTAGAGATTCACACTTCCCCCACAGATTGGTTTAGATCACTCTTATTACGATCCTTCTGGTCGTACACGGTACTGGACTCCTTCTTTCCGTTGTATGATCTCTTTTGAGTACTTGAAGATGCAGTCTCCTGAATTTGATCGATAAACTTCGCAAGTGCACGAAAATATCGAACTAATATAAAAGATTGTCAAACCACAGAGACCAATGTCAACCTACTGCAATCTATCGCTACTTTTTAGAGCTAAGGCTAATGAATAATTGGATTTTTGGGGTAAATTAAGAACTAAAACTAAAAATGGCTTTAGAAAATATAATAATAAAGAGAGTCTGGAATATGGTTTCCGCGTTCCTGAAGGACTTATAGAAAATGGGTACTAATTACAACTATAACTTTGTTCCGTAGAATATACTGACTTAAGGACTCCGCCTCACGCTCTCGCGGTTTTAACTAAATCCATACTTCTTAATCCCAAGATTCTGCTCTCGCTCGCCTGGTAACTAAGATATATATATTTTGAAAGCCAATATTATCCTAAATGCATCTAAAGCACTCTCGCTGTATTTATATTTGTTGCCAAAATTCCACTATCTGGTTCGATCCCCACGATCTCGCAGTGCCAGCTCTAACCTTAATTGATTTCTCACTCTTGTGACAAAATCGTGTTAAATAATCTTTCACTCTCGTGACAATGCTATTTAAATTAGACTTGGAAATTAAAACCAAAACAAAATTCTAATCATAAATTTGCACCTATTATTTTCTATCGAGTCCATTGGCAACAACGATCCTCATACACCAGACTCAAGAATATTTAGTCGAACATGCTTTTAAGTGAAAATGAATTAAACATGCTTATTGAAAAAAGAAATAACATGGTGATTGATCTAAACAAACAAATAATAATAATAGTAGTAATAATAATAATAATAATGATAATGAAAGTGATAATGATAATAATAATAATAGTAATAATAATAATAATAATAATAATAATAATAATAATAATAATAATAATAATGATAGTGATAATAATAAAGCAATAGAATGAAACCTGTAAATATATTGGAAACTGAAATTAACGCTAACACTGGAATTCAGAAAATGTCGGCACGCTTGACAATCAGATACAAAATGGAAATAAAAGAAAAACAACACCTAAAACTAATGGTGTGGTAGTTCCTCGATGTAAGAAACTACCACTTTACATGGTGTATATTTCTACCTAAAAACTAAAACAATAGAAATTGGAAATAATCGAAGAGAGAGAGAGAGCCCTTGTTGCAAACTTCCTTGCTTTTATATCCTTTGATTTATCGCATCTGCGGGGAGAAAATAAGGGTAGTGGCATCATGGAGAGAGTATTAAGGAAAACTTGGTTGGATAAAAAATAGGATGAAGTGGTTAGTTGGTTTCAGTCTTAGAGGACTTAGTGTGTGGAGAAAAAGTAGGAGCAGTTGGTTTGATATTTGATTATGAGAGAACTTCGCAGAAAGATAGGGACGTGGCGCTGGAAAAGGTCTCGTGACGAGGGGAAAGGTTGCGTGGGTCACATCAAGCATGCCGACCGTCAAGGATGGGTGACGATTGTCACCCTTTTCTTTTTTGCTTCTGCCGATCGTCACAGTGGATGTGACGAGCGTCACACCTTGCACACGTGGGCCAGGCGCTTCTTTCTTTGTGGGCCTTGGGTTTTTCATTTCTTTTAATGGGCCTTTTTTATTTTTGGATATTTCCTATTTTTCTTCATTTGTACCCCATTTTTCTTCCTTTTCTCAAATAAGCCTTGTAAACATTAAATTCCTGAAACACATTAAAATACCAGCATAATACCAACTTAAAGCAACATAATTAAAATAAAATAGAGACATAAATTATGTTAATCAAGCCAAATATACTATATATTTTCGTGTTATCAAACTCCCCTACACTTGAACCTTTGCTTGTCCTCAAGCAATCAACCAACACAGTTAAAGAAATGAATAAGTGAGGTTTGAAACAAAAGTACGACACGAATCCTAATCATATGTGGCTTCTAGGCTAATGTTAGATTTATAGGTACTAAGTGATCAATACCAAGGATATTGTAACGACGCAATGTTCAAAGACTCCCTCTTTATGCAAACCAGCTCGAATCATGCCATTATAACTTAACCTATATCTCTCGTTTTTCTTTTACTCTTTTCATTCAAACGCAATCACATTAACTCCATTATCTAAACACGCACATAGTAGGGGAAATCAGTTAGCGACTATGATCCATTTTATTTCTTTTCTTTAGCACGAGGTTCTGGTATTTAAGTGATGCAATCCATTTTTCCCAACTGCGGTTGTGGGGGATCAGACCATAGCCCACCATACCAAGTCCTGTACCAGTGACCTCTGGACTAACCAACAATGGGTGCTTATTATTAAATCCTTACATGCTTAAAAACCGTTGGGCTAAATGACCGGGTGAGGGTCACCTAACTTAGAAGGTTATTTTTCAATTAAATCATTTATTTATTAAAAACAGGATCATTCACTTATATTCATCGACTCCCTACGTAGCTACTTTGAAAACTTGAGCCTAAGGTCTTGACATAATGGGTACCCAGATAAATATTACATAATGAGGGGTTTAGGGTGTCATAACAGTATGGATTTTATCGAAACTTTCCCAAGTCTCTCTAACAAAGCCTAGATAGCATATAAACTTTCAGAGTGTGGTGCCATAGATCAAAAGGAAAATTTTTGTTGGAGGCTAAAATTTTAAAAATATGGGGAAATTCGATAAAAACTGAAAACAGACATATAGACTCGACATAACAACTGAAAATAGGCATATAGACTTGACAACACATGTTATGACTCGACCAAATACCGAAAATAAGTAAAATTCTAAAAACATGAAATAAACTTAGAAAACGATCAATCAAACTAAAAAGTGATAAATGGAAAACGGTAGAGTTCCTCCCCCACACTTAAACCAAACATTATCCTCAATATTTTGATAAAAGTTGGAAATAGGAAAGACAGAACCTGTATGAATGCTATTGATGGGCTATCACGACCAAATCCGCTCTGCATCTAGAGGAAGTACCTTCTCCTATCTTACTCATCAGCAGTGTCACTGAAGAAGTGAAAAACAAAAGAAGGGGGTTGAATTGAAACTTTAAAAATCAAAAGCAATAGACACAATATTTTTATCCTGGTTCGCTTGATCTCAAACTACTCCAGTCCACCCGCCAAGGTGATTTCGCCTCTCTCCAACGGGGACTTAATTCACTAATCAAACTGATTACAATTCTACTTTGACAACTGCCAAAGTCTTGTTGAGTACAACCACAAACCGGTTTATCTCAAGGAAAACGACTTAATCAAAATAAAATGTTTATTGTGCACTGTTTGTTTTTCGTTACAAAAATTGTATCACTACTGTGATGTATTGCACAAATTGAATGTAGAATGAATGTGAATTTTTGTAGCCTTTTTGAGATTGTATGGAGAAGTCGTGTGAAATCGTAAATGATTTACCCTTTGATCTTGTTTATATAGGCGTGACAAATCTGTCCAAATGGAAACATGATAATGGTCACTTAATGCACTTTCCATACTGAGAAGATCCTTGTCTGAATGAAGTCGTTGCACATGATACTGCCTTAATGGAAAAGTAACGCTTCAGAACTTAGGAATCTTGCATGCTGCTTTACTTTAGAACTTGGTAAGCCAGAAACAAAGATTCAGTTAGCGTGTTGGACTTCCATTCAGAATCATAATATCTTTCTCTTTTCCACAAATTCTGATCATCATACTTCAGAACATTCTGATTACTTAGCTTGAGTGCTTTTGTGGCTTAACTTCTGATGTTGTTTTAGTCAGAACTTCTGTACAACATAAAACACAATTTTAGAGTGCATATTTGTTCTTTGTGTTTGTTATCATCAAAACTCTTATGAGGGTTGTAGAATCAAACTATGTTCTAACAATCTCCCCCTTTTTTATGATGACAAAAACAAGGATTTTTCAATAAAAAATTTACAGAACAAAAGCTTAAGAACATCTCCCCCTGAGTTGAGTACTCAGATAGAGATGAGATACTTCCATGAGGTTCCTTCCTACCAGAGCTTTTGATGCATCTCCTTCTATCTTTATCAGATTTTGTTCCTGTTTAAGCTTTCAGAAAACAAATAAGAAGTTAAGATATTCCGGTAAGCTGTTATTGAAAATATCTTACATTACGTTCTCCCCCTTTTTGTCAGGTATCAAAAAGCAATATAATCATGAATTATCAGAGTAAACAATGAGGATTTGTGTTGAAAACAGATTGCAATGACATCTTTCAGAAACACATAAGATAAGATAAAGAATACAGAAAACAAGTTAAAGAAAATATAATATGGAGGGGGAAGTCGTGTGAACAACGCTTCCAACAAGCTCTTAATCTGAGTGCTTGATTCTTCTTACTTTCCCAATATATCCTTGATTTCTTTTGTAGATTCTTCTTTCTTATCCAAGCTTATGTGGATTAAAGCATTCTCCTTCTTCAACTCTTCCAGAGTTTGCATGAATAGAGACGTAGCTGGTGTATCCTCAAAGGTTGCATGTCGTTCAGAACATTCTGCAGCATCTACTGATTCAACTACTTCTTCTGTTGCAATTTCCTTTTCTGGAGCAGTAGTCAGAGGGTGACTATCAGAACCTAGTTCAATGGCTTCTGATGGTTGGTTCTCTTTCCAGGGAGCATTTTCCAGCAGAAGAATTTGTTTCTTGTCCCAGTGACTCAGAACTTGGTCTTCTTTGCAATGAAGTACAACAGAAACTGCTGATCAATGTTGATGTAATCAGGAGAGCTTGTAGGCTTCCTATGATTTATGCAACCCAGAATGATCCTAGCCCAGATTCTGTAATAATCTTTCAAGTCTCTTATCTTGCTGGATGGCTGTCCAGAAGTGAAAATGACCCTAGCAATAGATTTTAGGTCAGAACACTTGTCAACCATGTCAATGCATCTGACTTTGCCGCCATTGTACCCAATAAGTTTCCCAATCAAGTCTTTTGTAATCACTATCTTCTTCCCCATAACATATGACATAACCTGATGGTTGGATGAAGTAGCATGAATCCAGAATACCTTAACAAGAATAGGAAATACTGGACCCAACAGACGATCAAAGTATTTGTTCCATCCCTGAGTCGTCACATCTTCATACATATTAAACTCATTCTCTTTTAAACTCTCAAAATCAACGATCAACTCACATAGAACTTCAAGATTATCTACCGGTGTGAGAAACATTCTTATAGGTTCCTCATACTGTTCTGTTGAAGAGGAACCAGGAGCACTATTGAGATTGTTGATGCTTGATGAGGATGCCATTGTTCACACGCATTTGTTGAAGAAAACTGAGAAAAGGTTTTTTTTTTTTGCAAAAACGAGAGCGAGAGAAAATAATGGATACAGTAAGAAGTGAATGAAATAGTGAAATTTTAATTTATAAACACTTTTAAAAACTTAATCAGTAAGAAAGAGAAAATAAGTAATGATTATACTGAAATTATGAAACCTGAAATTAAGGGATAGCGTGTAGATACTGAACGATTACCATTGACAAGTGTCTCAATGCATCCAATCAGAGCCTTAGACCCTTCAGAATTTGAACGCATGTTCATCCTTAGAAGGTGGCTTGTGAGAGGATGACATATGTTTGGTGGTGTGAACTGCACGCCTCTATCTTTAAAATGAAGGGTTCAGATCTTCTTAGATAGATTTTGAAGCAACTGTACTCCTAACTTCTGAAGACAAGTTGATCAGATGTTCACAAAAAAAAAATATTTTGAGGGTTAGAATATGCAAATAAAACTTCTTATTCTGGACATAATTTCATGCTGAGATGTTTCAGAATGAAATTAAATCTATCTTCAGAAAGGGGTTTTGTAAACACATCAGCCCATTGATGGTCTGTGTCAATAAATTTTAAAGAGAGAATTCCTTTCTGAATATAGTCCCTAATAAAATGATGTTTTATTTCTATATTCTTAGCCCTAGAATTCAAAATAAGATTTCTGGATAAACAGATAGCATAAGTATTATCACAGAAAATAGGGATATTACTCTTAAATATATTGAAGTCTTCAAGCTGACTTTTTATCAAGAGCATGTGTGTGCTGCATCTAGCAGCTGTAATTTATTCAGCTTCTGCTGTTGACAACACATTTGTGGATTGCCTCTTGCTGGTCCATGAGGTCAAATTGTCTCCCAAAAACTGGCAGCTTCCAGAAGTACTTTTACGTTCTACTCTGTCTCCAGCAAAGTCAGCATCATAATATCCTACTAAGCTGTATTCATTGGATTTTCTATAAAACAAGCCCAGGTTAGTAGTACCTTTCAGATACTTGAAAATTCGCTTAAGTGCTATTAAGTGAGATTCTCTAGGATCTAATCAGAATCTAGCACATAAATAGACACTGAATAAAATATCAGGTCTTGAAGCCGTTAGATAAAAGAGAACCAATCATACCTCTATAGATCTTCTGCTTTACCTTTTTACTTACCTCTTCCTTTTCCAGAATGCACGTGGGTTGCATTGAAGTTTTTGATGGCTTGCATTCTGAGGGGTCAAATTTGTTCAGAAGTTCTCTGGCGTATTTGCTCTGGTGAATGTAAGTTCCGTCTGGAGTCTGATTGATTTGAATTCCCAGAAAGAATTTAAGTTCTCCCATCAGGCTCTTCTCAAACTCTGCCTGCATGCACTTAGCAAATTCTTTTCCGAGAGAAGGTTTAATAGATCCAAATATAATATCATCTACATAAATCTGACAAACTAAAATGTCATTCTTAAATGTCTTACAGAATAAGGTTGTGTCCACTTTCCCTCTGGTAAATTCCTTTTCTAACAGAAAGTTACTTAGTCTTTCATACCAAGCTCTGGGAGCTTATTTCAGACCATAAAGTGACTTCTTTAGTTTGAAAACATATTTTGGGTGTTTGGAATTTTCAAATCCAGGGGGTTGGTGCACATATACCTCTTCATCAATGTAACCATTTAAGAATGCACTTTTGACATCCATCTGATACAGAGTGATGCCATTGTTTACAGCAAAAGAAATTAAGAGTTTGATAGATTCTAACCTGGCGACTGGAGCAAATGTTTCTGCATAGTCTATCCCATCTTGCTGACTATAACCTTGTGCAACCAGTCGTGCCTTGTTTCTGATGACTTCTCCTTGCTCATTCAGTTTGTTTCTGAACACCCACTTTGTTCCAATGACGTTGAATCCTTTTGGTTTGGGAACCAGATCCCATACGTCATTTCTGGTGAATTAGTTTAGCTCCTCCTGCATTGCCAGAATCCAGTCGTTGTCCAAAAGAGCTTCATCAATTGTTGTAGGTTCAATCAGAGATACCAATCCCATGAGGGATTCTTCATAGTTTCTGAATGTTGATCTTGTTCTGATTGGATCATCCTTCTTTCCCAGAATCTTATTTTCAGGGTGAGCTATGTTGCTTCTGGATAACTTTTTCTAGAGTTGATCAACAGAAGGTACTAAAATGCTTGTGACATTTCCTTCTGACGTTGTTGGAGAGTCTCTGTTGGGAACTTCTGATGAATTGCCTTCAGCACATGTGAATTCAAATTCTATATCTGCAAAAGATTCATTCTGCTTTGACTTTTGAGGGTCAAGCTTATCATCAAATCTAACACTAATTGACTCTTCAACAATCTGTGTTTTTGTATTATATACTCTGTACCCTCTTGAGTGTTCAGAGTATCCTAACATAATACACTTTTATGCTTTAGAGTCAAACTTGTTCAGATGGTCTTTAGTATTCAGAATAAAACACGTACATCCAAAAGGATGGAAATAAGAAATTTTGGGCTTTCTGTTCTTCCACAATTCATATAGAGTCTTTCCTAGAATATGTCTTATAGAGATTCTATTCTAAATGTAACACGTTGTATTAATTGCTTCTGCCCAGAAGATCTTAGCAATGTTAGTCTCATTGATCATGGTTCTGGCCATTTCTTGCAATGTTCTGTTCTTTCGTTCTACAACTCCATTTTGTTGTGGAGTTCTAGGACAAGAGAAGTCATGCGAAATTCCTTTTTCATTGAAAAATATTTCAAATTTTTTGTTTTCAAACTATCCACCATGATCACTTCTGACTTTGACAATTCTAAGATCCTTTTCATTCTGAACTTGGTTACAGAAAGCAACGAACACAGAATGTGACTCGTCCTTGTGTCTAAAGAACTTTACCCATGTCCATCTGCTATAGTCATCTACGATTACTAATCCATACTTCTTGCCACTAACAGACGTAGTTTTCACTGGTCCAAATAAATCTATGTGCAGAAGTTCTAATGGCCTAGATGTGGAAACAACATTTTTAGTTTTAAAAGCAGGTTTTGCAAATTTTCCTTTCTAACATGCTTCACACAGAGCATCTGAGCTGAACTTCATATTAGGAAGTCCTCTGACCAGATTGAGTTTGTTAATTTGAGATATTCTTCTCATACTAACATGCCCAAATCTTCTGTGCCAGACCCATTGCTCGTTGTTAACAGAAAGAAGACATTTTACATTCTTACTCTTTAGTTCATAAAGTTTTATCTTATAAATGTTGTTTTTCCTCTTTCCATTAAACATGATAGTTCCATCTTTCTGACTAACAGCTTTGCATGAATTTTGATTAAAGATTATATCATAACCGTTATCACTTAATTGACTTATGGATAACAGGTTATGCATCAATCCATTAACTAACAGCATATTATTAATAGAAGGAAGGTTACCATTACCTACTGTTCCAGAGCCAATGATCTTCCCTATTTGATTTCCTCCAAAACCCACGTAGCTTCCAGGTTTAAGTTCTAGGCTTTGGAACATATGCTTTCTTCCCATCATGTGTCGAGAGCATCCAGAGTCCAGGTACCATGACTGGTGTTTTAGCCTTGCTGCTAAAGATATCTGCTACATATATAATTTTGTCCTTAGGTACCCATATCTTTTTGAGTCCTGGTTTGTTAGTTTTACCAAAATTCTGTTTGAATTTTGTTTTGGCAGAATAATCATTGCTAGTGTATTTTAGATCATGTGTGTGCCCATAAGTGAAGTGAGATTAGTGGTGTGCGTTTAATTACTAGGTCCATGACTTTCTTAGGTGGAGATACCTTACCTTGGTATCCTATTCCTTTGCTGCCATTTCTGCTAACTCCATAGATCATTGAAGCCATCTTGCTTCTATCTATGTTTTTAGCCAGAAACTTCTGAAAGCTGTGATCATATTCTTTTATGATTTTATCAGCACTACTGGGAGCCTCTGAGATTATTTCTTTCTGAGAGTTTTGTAAATCATTTTCTAGTTTTGAAATCTTTTCTTTTAACTTAGAATTTTCTAATCTAAGACTCTCAGTTTCTTCAGAGTCAGAAGCAAGATCCTTTTTCAGGTTCTTGAATTTGACTCTGAGCTGCTGATACCTTTCCAGAATTTCACTCAGACTTTCTCCTAGTTCAGCTTTGGTAAAATTAACAATGAAGTCAGGAAATACCTCTTATGTGTCTGATTCTGAGTCTGGCCAGATGCTTCGCTGTCTTCTGTCATATTTGCCATAAGAGAAATGTTGGCTCTTTCATCATCTGATTCTGAGTCTGCGTCAGAAGTATCTGAATCATCCCATGTTGCCATGAGACTTTTCTTCTTCTCCTTGAAGAACGTCTTTTTGGGCTTCTCCTTCTGAAGCCATGGACAATCACTTTTGTAGTGCCCCTGTTCATTGCACTCATAGCACATGATGTCTTTGTTGTTTGACTTTTTGTGACCAGACGAAGCTTCAGACCTTCTGTGTCCAGAGGAGGGCTCAGACTTTCTATAATCGGAGAAGGATTCATTCTGATTCCCTGATCTTCTGGAGTTTCTGAATTTTCTTTGCCTTTGCTTTCACATCTGATTGACCCTTCTAGAGAGAAGATACAATTCATCTTCTTATGATGCGGATCCATCAGAAGTTTCTTCCATAGCCTGCAAGACCTTAGAATTAAGTTTTTTGTTAGATTTTAATTCTAAAGGCTTACCTTGCTTCTAAGGCTCGTCATCTTCTAGTTCTATCTCATGGCTTCTGAGGGAGCTAACAAGTTCCTCCAGAGATATCTTGTTGAGATCTTTAGCCAGCTTAAGAGAGGTGACCATTGGCCTCCATTGCTTTGGTAAACTTCTGATGATATTCTTTCCGTGATCAGCAGTAGAATACCCTTTCTCAAGAACTCTCAGCCCAACAACTAGAATATGGAATCTTGAAAACATCGCTTCTATGGATTTACTATCTTCCATCATCAAAGCTTCGTATTTATGAATGAGCTCAAGGGCCTTGGTTTCTTTAACTTGTATGTTGCCTTCATGCGTCATTCTCAGAGAGTAAAACATGTTTTTGGTTGTCTCTCTGTTTGAGATCTTCTCATACTCTGAGTATGAGATGGCACTGAGAAGAATTGTTCTGGCCTTATGATGGTTTCTGAATTCACGCTTTTGTTGGTCAGACATTCTTTTTCTATCTATCTTCTGACCACTTTCATCCACTGGATGCATGTATCCATCAATTACCATATCCCATAAGTCAGCATCATGAGCCAGAAAGAAGCTCTCAATTCTGTCTTTCCAGTAGTCAAAATTTTCTCCATCAAAGACTGGAGGTTTACCGCTGATTTTGTCCTTGTCATCGTGATAGTAATTGTTGGTGTTTTGGCTTAGTCCCACCATAGTGTTTTTCTAAAGCTTGGATCTTGTACTGACATGGTTAAGTGTATGAACTCAGAACCAGGCGTTTTGATGCCTTAATGGAAAAGTAATGCTTTAGAACTTAGGAATCTTGCATGCTGCTTTACTTCAGAAATTGGGAATCCAGAAACGAAGATTCAGTTAGTGTGTTGGTCTTCCATTAAGAATCAGAATATCTTTCTCTTTGGCGTAGATTCTGATCATCATACTTCATAACATTCTGATTACTTAGCTTGAGTGCTTCTGTGGCTTAACTTTTGATTCTGTTTTAGTCAGAAGTTATGTACAATATAAAACACAATTTTAGAGTGCATATTTGTTCTTTGTGTTTGTTATCATCAAAACTCTTATGAGGGTTGTAGAATCAAACTATGTTCTAACAGTCACCACCAGTAGCGACATTCGTAGGAATGTGTGTGGGCACTAGCTCATCTTCGAGATGATGATCTATAAATTTTCCGCCTAGAGATGGCCGAGACGTGAGGAGAAATCCATATCTTTATTTTCTGCAAACTCAAACAATAAAAACAAAACATTAAATTAAAAGCTCGTGGGTTGCCTCCCATGCAGCGCTTTGTTTAACGTTGATAGCTCGACGGCTCAGGAGTGCAAGCACTCATGGTGGTTCTCTCGAGAATGACTCCTCGGTTGAAATTTTAGTAGTTGTCGTTTTCCATGGCCACTTATCAAGCCATCTCACATATCCCTCACCTTTTCTTTTCTTGCTTCTGTGGGGTAGTTCATTCTTTTGAACTTGTGGTGGTGGTTCTGGATTTATCCTAAGTATCATATTTTCCAGTTTAGGCTTTGTGATTTCATTCACCACCTCAAAGGTTAACCTTACCCTCTTAACAGTAATTATATCCCTAGTTTCATGGTCCTCTAAGTATACACAAGACTTCAAACAAGGGTGCATTGGTGTGGATATTTTCCAATACCTCCACATATGTTTTAGATTGGAAGTCTACCTGAGCTTCCATAAAACTTTCGAGAAAGGAAACGATGGGGTATAGGGATGAGGAACAACAATAGGTGCTTCATTCTCTACCTCTTCTATAACCTCCCTTTCAGATGGTGTTGGAGGATTTTTCTCAATCTTTACTCTTTTTTCGTCGGAACTCTCCTCAACCACATCATCACTCTCCTCAACCTCATTATCACTCTCCTTAGGATTTTCAATTTGTTTTTCACTACTGGTTGTTACAAAATCCATTTTCTCCTCAGGGAAGGATCCTAGAGGGTTTTGTTCAAGCTGGGAGATTTGAGTCTCTAAGGCTATGTTGTGAGTCACGAGCGACTCAACCACAGTGGTCAGTTGCCTAAGGGTTTCATTGTTTTGAAGACTTTGTTTGCTAAACTCTTCATTCTGGATAGTTTGTGTCTCTACAAAGTGCTCCATCATATATTCTAACCTAAAGTGATTTATCATCGCATCAAAATCCTCCATTGATGTTTCAAAGTTGAAATCATGTGATTATTATGATTCTTCAAAGTGAGTTAGAGTCGCATTTTGTGTTTCTACAAAGCGCTCTGTCATCATATATATTTCATTGAAATTTTCCATAAATATTTTGAGGTCGGATTTATAGGATTCTTGCGACTCCTCAAGATATTGGGTGTGGTGATCATAGAGGAAATTTGCTTGATGATAAGTTAGTGTGGCATTGAAATCCTCAATAAATGTTTCGAGGTTTGAATTATGGGGTTCTTGCGATTCCTCAAAATGTTGGGATTGGTAATTTGGGTGAGAATGAGTTAGTAACGCATTTAAATTCTCCTATAGTATTTCGAGGTCGGATTTATTGGATTCTTGTGATTCCTCGAAATACTCGGAGTGGGAGTTGTGGAAAAAATTTGGGTGATACATGTGATACGGTGGCAGAACTGACTGTTAATACTGGTTTACGTTTTGTATTCGCAAATGTCGCGGTAACCAAGAGTCACCACCGACTTTTATTTTATCCAATCAGGAAAAGGAAAAAAGAACAGAAAAAACCTTTTTCGAGATGTTTCTGAGTACGGGGGGTAGATTATAGAAAGGGAAGGTGTTAGCACCCTTTCTATCCATGGTTTTCCATGGGCTCTTAGGTACTTGCTCATTTTAAAATTTCTTGTGTGTGTGCTTGTTTTGAAAAAAGTTTTACTTCGTGATAACCCTTGTATCAGTCCTCAAGGGTGTGACGAAGTTGTTTTGAAAATTGTTTTGAAAGAGTGTTTGTGTGAAAAGTTTTGTTTGATTGATTGAGCAAGTACTTAAGAGTTAATCTACCTACTCGAAAAAAGTCTGTTCATTTTCCTTTTGACAGCGCTATCCCATTATTAAGGAATAGGTAGTACCGTCGTTGGAGTTTTAAGGGACGTTTGAAGGGACAGATACGGTCACAAAAGCAATGTTAGGGAATTTTAGTAACCCTCCTAAAGCCTTAAAGATCTTTTCTGAGGCAACATTCGAATGGGTCATTTTTAGATCTTTCGGGGCTAGAGGATGACCGCTAACAAACCCTATACTTCATGACCATTTAATCAAAGGCAACCGGAGTGGAGTAAACCCTAGAAGTGAGCATGTGCGAGTGAATTTTTTTTCCAGTTAATTATCTTTGCACAATTTATGGTTTTCTACCGTTTTAATTTCCAATTAATATTTCCATACAATCCTATTAACATACATCTAGGCAGTTTATAATTTGCGGAAATTAAAATGCGGAAAGTTTAAAGTTCTAGCTATTACTTGGCTTTCGCAGATACATAATCATTTTTTACTGTAAAATAAAATGCGGAATTAAAACCTGATTAAAGCTATTACAAACTCGGAGCAATTACAAAATAAAAAAAAGTAATTAAAATGCGCGTGGCGAATTCAATGCGAGAACGATTTGTAAAAAACCTAAAGAAATCTAATTGAGAAAAATATTTAAGTTATTTTTGAAGAAAAAATTAATTATATACAAAAATAACCCTAATTTCTAATTTATTTTAATTACAAAAAAAAGGAATTAAATTAACCTAATTTTTAATTAAGCTAATTAATTAAAGAAAATATATATTTTATGAGAAAAATGATTTTTGGTGTTTTGCGATTTTAGATTTTTTTTTTTAAGATTTTAGATTATTTTGTGAAGAATAAGAAAATGGTTAGTAAATAAATAAAATAAGTATAATATGAAAGAAGAAAATTTTGGGCCTGTAAGAATAAACCCAGGGGGGTACATTGTTGAAATTGCTTAGGCCCATGAAGGTGCTCAGCCCATCCTGCGCTAGATCCAGTGATGCCTCTTTCTGCTGGCGTATCATGGTCCCTCAGTGATGGATGTTGGATCTGGGCATGAGACGCATCCATTGGTTGGATGGTGATGGCATATGGTGGGCGTTTGGATGAGAGCAGCACCAGATCTGTAAAGGAAAATTAAAACAAAGAAAGCGCTGGGACCTGGGATCAAACCCAGGTCCTCACACTTACCACCAATGCGCTTTGCCATCTGGGTTGTTGTTCCTATTTGTTAATATAATAACAACAAAATATAATATGTAAAACCAAGTAAATGAATCAACACGCGCGCGAAATTCAAATCATCCAGTAAGGTGGTGACAAGTCATTGTCTCCTTCGTTGAGACCGTCGTCTTAGCTCCTTGCACTTTTACCTACGGACAAATGTTCGTGGCTACAACCTGCGTGCTTCAAACATTAAGCAATACACATGATAAATGAGTTTAAAGACCAGGATTCAATTGGTCTTGATGCCACGATCATCCCAGTACCCTGTTCTTGGTCTAATTTTACTTGTATGTGAAAACCTTAAAACTACCACGAAAACCCTAGTAATGGCAACTCTGGATTTAAGCAGCAAAACACAAAATCAAGTAAACCAAAATGTTACAAATGACAATATGAACACAATGCAATGTTTAAAAATGCTTAATCATGCGTGAATTAAGAAATCAAACTCAAGTTTTGAGATGCAAATTGTGGGTCTGTGGCTTGCGAATCCGGAAGTGGAAAGGCTTGTAATTGATTAAGTCACGTTCTGGAGACGTCCAGGAGTCTATTGGTAGTCTTAGAATGGCCTGAATCAACCTCTAAGTCCAAGAATGATCTCTCACTTTCTTGCCAATTTTTGAGTTTTGTTCTATATTTTCCACGACTGCCAGCCTCTGTTTCGTGCCTGGCCTTGCTCACTATATACCCTTGAATGAATTAGGGTTATAAAAACCACTTGTATCTTTGGAATTTTTGAAGATTTGATCTCATTCTTCCTTTTTGTGATTTGTTTCCAAATTAGGCCTAATCATGCCATTCTTGTGCCAATCAACCTTGATTCGATTTGATCCTGATATGCCAACAGAATTAGCTTGTGATTCTGTCATAAAATCAAATCAAAACAAATCTTTGCTATTTTTTGTCATTTATTTGATTTAATTCAATTTTTAATTAATAAAAAATCAAAATAAAATGGAAAATGAAGAAAACAATGTGTGGGTGAATATTTGGGTCGTAGACCATGTTATGAGTGAGGTGCAAGCATAAAAAGTTAGGCCCATTTGGCAAAAAATGCATCTTTGAGCACATCTTTTGGCAATTTTACAAAACTGGTCAACTTTGAAAAGGCATATCTCTTCCAATTTTAACCCTAGATAGGTGTTCTTGGACTTTTTAGAAAGTTTAGGATGTATCCTAAACAACCCTTTTGGTGTCATCTCAATTGGGTCTTCCATGTTCATGTAGAAATTCATATATTTTTGTGAGTGCATATTTTGAACTTGAGGGCTGAAGATGAATTGTAGGGAATTGCATCCTCTTCAAAATGAGCCTTGGATGGAATCTTTCTGATAAAGTATGAGGAAGTTATGCTTGGTCAAAGTATGGTTGACTTTTCCTAAGAAACCCTAATTTAGCAACTTCTGAGTTTTGATGAATTAGGAGCATTCATTGAGGTATCATGATCAAATGATGAAAGTTACTTCAAAATGTTGATGTTGAGAAATTTTTTTGAGGTTTGACTGTGTGTGGGCCACAGTTGACTTTTGACCTAATATAGTTGATTCTCAAGCATTTGAGTAGTTGACTGAGCAAACTTCTTGTGCAAGGTATGAGATTTGACATGGATGACATTGAGAGAATATTAGGACAATGGAAAGCATTTTAGGCCTTTGGAGTACAAACATCCTGATGAAAATGGAAACCCTAATTTGAGACACATTGCCTTAGGAGAGAGTTTGTCTGGTTAACTCTTGGGCAACCTTGAGCAAATTGAGGATCTCAATGGGCATGTGCTGAGTAAAATGAGAGGGAAATTTTTGGGATACAACAGCTGCCCCTGTTCAATCTTGTTAAACCTGAGGATGTAGATTGACTTGTTTTCCTTTCGTGATCTGAAGTTGGAAGATGATTGAACTCTAGAGTGCCCAGAAATTTGCACTCGTATAAAGTGAGTGTCAATCGGTGGTATCAGGAATGGGCTTACAGATGCCATTTGGAAAGCGACAGAGAGTTGTCGGGGATGGGCTTAAAGATGCCATCCAGGGAAAATATTGGTCGCATAAGAGATCCCTTTGCGAGAATTCCCGTATTAGTTGTTGAGGAGGACTTCGTCGGGCCATGTTGACTTATGTCTGGGGCAGCAGAGTATAGGAGCTTCGGTTGTCCATTACTATATTGGGGAGTTAACTCTTGATTGATGTGGTGGAAGTAAGCTATATATCTGGTCAGGGTCCAGGTTGCACAACGAATTACTAGGGAAGAGTGAAATTGGTCGTATCTGATCGGGTCCAAGTCTTACACTGTTGTAAACTGTTGTCTGGAGATAAGAGAGAAGAAACCTGGATAGTAGGGTTGCTTCGACATGAAAGCCTGGATAGTAGGGCTATGAGAAGGATCCTGGGTCGTAGGGTTACTTCGAGATGAAAGCCTGGATAGTAGGGCTATGAGAAGGAACTTGAATAGTAGGGTTACTTCAAAATGAAAGCCTAGATAGTAGGGCTATGAGAAGGAACCTGGATAGTAGGGTTACTTCGAAATGAATGCCTGGATAGTAGGGCTATAAGAAGGAACCTGGATAGTAGGGTTACCTCGAAATGAAAGCCTGGATAGTAGGGCTATGAGAAGGAACCTGAATAGTAGGGTTACTTCTAAGTGAAAGTCTGGATAGTAGGGCTATGAGAAGGAACCTAGATAGTAGGGTTACCTCGAAATGAAATCCTGGATAGTAGGGCTATGAGAAGGAACCTGGGACGTAGGGTTACTTCGAAATGAGATCTTGGATAGTAGGGCTATGAGAAGGAACCTGGGTCGTAGGGTTACTTCGAAATGGGAGCCTGGATAGTAGGGCTATGAGAAGGAACCTGGGTCGTAGGGTTACTTCGAAATGGGAGCCTGGATAGTAGGGCTATGAGAAGGAACCTGGGTCGTAGGGTTAATTCGAAATGAGAGCCTGGATAGTAGGGCTATGAGAAGGAACCTGGGTCGTAGGGTTACTTCGAAATGAGTTTGGGTAAAACTTCAGAGGGAACTTGGGTAAGGTTACTTTGTTATGAGTCTGAGTAGAACATCAGGAGGAACCTGGGTAATGTCACTTTGATGAGTCTGTGTAGGACCGCATTAGGCCGCGCAGATAATTACTCTATTTAGTTTCAGGAACTAATCTTGGACCTGCTGGAAATTGTTGATGATAACCATCTTTCCTGAAAAGGTGCAAGATTAGTTATATGCGATGCATGGAATGCATTATGTGAGGATATTCTCAAAATAAATGAGATTATGCTGTTATGAAATATGTATGCGCATGTCATGATGTATGCACATGAAATGCTATTGTGACATGTCTGAGTCTGGGAAAATAAATCCCTGACTGCTGTTGGAGAATATAGCATTTCTGACTGTGGTAGAGGATTGTGATCCTTCTACTTCCGCCGGGGATGGTGAATGGAGACGACTATACTATAGATTTGCTCCTTGTTTGTGAATATTATGTCGGGGAGAGACACTACTTGAGAATAAATCTGCGGGGTACACTCTGTTGGAAGGTGAACTTCCGTATCTGAAGGAATAAACTCTATCGGGGATTGAGTTTCTGTGTCCAGAGAAATAAACTCTGCTTGGGAGATAAAAATTTACTGATTCACTCGCGACTATGAAATTCGGATGGGGAACATAAGTCAGGTTTCTGAATGACCCTGGCTGGGGAGGTTACTTCCTGTTTTGGAAAAGGCTTACGTCAATGCCTTTGAAAGCTTTGACTATGTGGGGAGTACTGATATAACGAGATCGCATGTACTGATGACTGTGTTCCAAAGCCGTCTCTGCCTCGGTACCTGGTGGACAGAGTAACTATCGGGTTTGACATTCTTTTAGTTTTTTTTACTACTTTTTCTTAAGTTACGAGAAATGTTCTTTCTATTTCCTATGTAAATATTTGTGAACATCAATTATATTCAAATGCACATGTCAAGAATAACTCATTGGACGTTCTTGCAAAACAAAACAAAAAAAGGGAAAACAAATGTTTTTGTATGTAAAAATGACTTGTGTTAATTTTGAAGTTGGTCTATAACAGGTGTTTTTGTACAAGGAGGCTGACGTTCTAGTAAGAGAACACCACCGTAAAAATAGAAGCTATACAGAATTGTGTGAAAGTAAAAAAGCTATGTGAAACGATCCCATTGAGTTTCAACTCCGCTATTGCCCCTATGTCTTCGAGTGTCTCATCACTTTGCTACTTGGCCGAAGGTTAATTAAATTGATTGGTGTCGTCCGAGCTTGATAATTGATACTGAAGTCTGGTCGCAAGATGATCCAATGAGACATAGTGATACGCTTTATATCCCTAACTTTTTCCTGGACCGCCCTTTCAGGTTTTCAGTCCACCGGGATACCCTTTTTTGCCCAAGCCGCCTTTTCAGGTTTTCGACTTGCCGGGTGTACAATTTTTTTTCATTTTCATCCCTTATTTTTGCCCGAACCCTTTTGGTTCGCCAGGAAGCCCTTATTTTTGCCTAGGCCAGTCAACCTAGCGGGTATTTTAATTAGGCGTAGTATCTTTTCACTATGTCTGCATTGACAGGGTGAGGAAGGTCGTCACCATCCATGGTGGTTAGAATCATAGCTCCACCTGAGAAAATGTTCTTAACCACAAATGGCCCTTAGTATGTGGGGGTCCATTTGCCCCTGGGATCACCTTGCGGCAGTATGATGCACTTGATCACTAGATCCCCGACTTGATATTTTTGACATCTGACTTTCTTGTTAAAAGCCTTGATCATTCGCTTTTGATACGTCTGACCATGACAGATAGCAGTAAGTCTCTTCTCATCGATTATATTAAGCAAATCAAGTCGATTTTGGATTCATTCTTCTTCATTCAAACCCGCATCCTTCATAATCCTGAGAGAAGGTATCTGGACTTCGATGGGTAGGATTGCCTCCGCGCCATACACCATAGAGTAGGGTGTTGCCCCTGTCGACGTCCGCGCTGAGGTACGATATCCATGAAGAGCAAATGGTAACATCTTATGCCAATCTTTATATGTCACCGTCATCTTCTGTACAATTTTATTGATGGTCTTATTAGATGCTTCAACAGCGCCATTCATCTTCGATCGGTAGGGAGAAGAGTTATGATGTTGTATCTTGAACTGCTTGCAGAGCTCGGTGACCATTGTGTTATTGAGTTTTGTATCATTGGCCGTAATAATTCTCTATGGCATGCCATACCGACAGATCAAGTCATGCCTGATAAACCGCGCAACAACGTTCTTGGTCACGATAGCAAAAGAAGCCTCCTCAACCCACTTCGTGAAGTAATGAATGGCCACTAGAATGAAGCGATACCCGTTGGAGGCGGTATGTCTGATTTATCCGATCATGTCAATGCCCCACATTGCAAAGGGCCAAGGAGTCGTCAAGACATTCAGAGGAACCGGGGGCACATGCACCTTATCAGCATAGATTTGGTACTTATGACAGGTTCGAGAGTGCTGATAACAATCCGCTTCCATAGTGGACCAATAGTATCCCGCCCGTAGGATCTTCTTAGCCATGGCATGTCCACTTGAATGGGTTCCAAAGGTACCTTCATGTAAATCCTCCATGATTCTCTCTGCTTCTCCCTTGTCTACACACCGCAGTAAGGTAGAGTCATGGTTGCGCTTGTAAAGGATTCCATTACTGAGGAAGAACTTTGCAGCGAACCTTCTCAGAAACTTCTTGTCATCGACAGATGCTCCCTCGGGATACTCCTGAACCTCGAGATACCTCTTTACTTCATGAAACCAGGGTTTATCTGCTACCTCTTCAGTCTCAATCTCACAGCAATGTGCTGGTTCATCCAACCTCTCAATGGTGATTCAGGGTGCTTCGTTGTCCCACCTGACTTTGAACATAGAAGACAGGGTAGCTAGCGCGTCCGCTAACTGGTTCTCCTATCGTGGGAAATGTTCAAAGGTTACCTCCTCAAAATGTGGGAGCAATGTCAGCACGTGCCCTTTATATGGGATGAGATTCGGATGCTTCATATCCCATTCACCTTTGATCTGACTTATCACCAAAGCTGAATCCCCGAAGACGTCCAAGAACTTGATACTTAAGTCGATAGCGGCTTTGAGACCCATGATGCAGGCTTCATACTCCGACATGTTATTGGTATAGTTGAAACATAATCAGGCGGTGAAAGGAGTATGACAGCCTTTCGGAGATATGGTTACAGCCCCGATGCCATTACCAAGTGTGTTTGAAGCTCCATCAAAAACCATAGTCCATCGGGATCCCTCTTCGGGTCCTTCATCCGGTCCAGGTTTTTAACATTCAGTTACCAGCATAATATTCTCATCCGGGAACTCAAAATTCATGGGCTGGTAGTCATCCACGGTCTGATGAGCCAAATGATCAGCCAATACACTCCCCTTGATTGCTTTCTGGGTTGTATATTGTATATCGTACTCGGTTAAGATCATTTTCCATCTTGTTATTCTTCCGGAGAGTGCAGGCTTCTCAAAAATGTACTTAATCGGATCCATATTCGATATCAACAAGGTAGTGTGGGTCAACATATACTGTCTTAGTCGGCGATCAGCCCATGCCAAAGCGTAGCAAGTTTTCTCGAGCAGTGAGTATCTAGTCTCACAGTCGGTAAACTTTTTGCTAAGTTAGTATATTGTGTGCTCTTTTCGACCAGACTCGTCATGCTGCCCTAGCACATACCCCATTGAATTGTCTAGCACTATTAGGTACAAAATCAAAGGTCTTCCTTCAACCGAGGGCATCAGAATTGGTGGTTCTTGAAGGTATTCCTTGATTCTTTCGAAAGCGGTCTGGAATTCATCATTCCACTTTACCACTTGATCTTTCTTCAGAATCTTGATGATTAGCTCACAAGTAGCAGTCAAATGTGAAATGAACCTGGCGATATAATTCAGGCATCCCAAGAAACCTCTAACTTCCTTCTCTATACAGGGAGCCGACATCTCTTGTATGGCTTTTACCTTCGCATGGTCTACCTAAATACCCTTGTCACTGACAATGAACCCCAGAAGCTTACCAAATCTTACCCTGAAGGTGCACTTGTTCGAATTCAACCTCAACTTGTATATCTTCAACCTGTCAAACAATTTTTCAGATGATTAAGGTGCTCTTCTTCAGTTTGATACCTGGCGATCATGTCATCCACATAAACCTCTATCTCATGGTGAATCATATCGTGGAACAAAGCGACCATGGCGCGCTGATAAGTTGCCCCAACATTCTTCAACCCGAAAGGCATCACTTTGTAACATAAGGTGTCCCACTGTGTAACGAAGGTTGTCTTCTCCATGTCTTCAGGAGCCATCTTGATCTGGTTGTAGCTAGAGAAACCATCCATGAAGGAGAAGATATTGTGTTGCGTGGTGTTATCAACTAGAACGTCAATGTGCGGAAGTGGGAAATCATCCTTGGGACTGGCCCTGTTTAGGTCTCTATAGTCCATACACATTTGTACCTTACCGTCCTTCTTAGGTACTGGGACGATGTTAGCAACCCATTATGGGTAGTAAGTGACAGCTAGGAACCCAGTGTTGAACTGCTTTATAACTTCCGCTTTGATATTCTCTGACATTTCGGGACGCATACGGCGGACCTTATTCTTTACCGAAGGGCAATCTTCTTTAGTCGGCAGGCGATGTACCACAATATCAGTGTCCAAACAAGGCATGTCTTCATAGGACCAGGCGAAGATCTCAACATAGTCGTGCAACATCTATATCAACCTCTATTTGACGCTAAGCTCCAGATTTGCACCTATTTTAACCTCTTTTCTGTCTTCCTCAGTACCTAAGTTCACTGTCTCAACTGGCTCTTCGTGAGGCTGTATGGCCCTCTCTTCCTACTGTAGTAGTTTAGCAAGCTCCCCAGGCACCTCACAATCTTCCTCATCTTCGTCCTTGGCTTGGTTGATCGGATTTTCGAAGTTATAATGAGCAGTAGAAGAACTGTTATCAATGGGATCCAGAGTGGATATGGATCTTCAGTTTGATACATGAGTGTGTGTAAGAGCATATCTGTATTTTAAAAAGCAGGAAACAAAAAACAGAGAGCGCAAAATTTGTATGCAAGAACGTCCAATGCTTTATTGATGACATGTAAAGATGACATATAATAGCCCTCACAAATAGAACCGTTGTGTCCTGGGCAAGACACAAGGCCATAAAGTTTAAATTGTTTATTACAAGCTCAGAAAACAAATAAGACAATTACTGCGGAATGAAAGAAACTGGTATAAAATCTCTGGCCGTCCAATTACTAGGTCCACCGTTGGTAGTCGAGTAGATCCAGCTGTCAATGTCACAGTCTTCCTCGTTGTCTTCAATGGCGTTAACCCCACGATTGCTGATGCGTAGGGGATGTCCTCTAGCTTGAGCGCGTCGAACTGCCCTTTGAGCCCCTGTTGTAAAGCCCAAACCAAATTTATCAGTTTTGTGAGTGAAATCAAGGAGCTGACCCCAATTGGTACACCCACCTTCTTCAACTACGGCCCTGGTGTCCTTGAGAGAAGCCATCTTCAGAGGAGGTTTGTTGCTGGTAGTAGTTTCAGTCGATGCCAAGATCTGAGGGACCTCTTCGAAGTTCTGACAAGGAGTTTCTATGAATTCCCCATCCATATCTACTTACCGGAAGGAATTGAGGTGGCTCACCATATACTCCTCTTCACCCCCACACAGTGACAATCTTCCCTTTTACAGGATACTTCAGCATTTGGTGTAGTGTGGAAGTAACTGCCCCAGCCTCGTGGATCCAACGACGACCCAACAAACAAGAATACGACGGACTGATGTCCATCAAATAGAAGGTGGACCCAAAGGTATGAGAAACCACTTTGACAGGGATGTCCACCTCCCCGTGCACCATTCTTTTCTACCCATCAAAAGCCCTTACCACAATGTTACTAGGCTTTAAAGTCAAACCCTCGCAATCCAACCGGTCTAACGCCTTATTGGGCAGAACATTCAGCGAAGACCCAGTATCTACCAACACATGAGCCATAGTGGTGCCCCTGCATTCAATCGAGACATGCAGAGCATCATTATGCTTCCTTCCCTTCGGTGTCAAGTCTGTATCTGAAAAACCCAGCCCATTGTCAGCAGTCAGGCTGGCCACGCAATCTTTAAATTGATTAGCTGAAGTCTCTTATGGCACATGTGCAGTTTTGAGGAATGCAATCAAAGCCTTCGCATGGGCCTCGGAGCACAATAGCCGGGATAACATGGATATCTTTGAGGGTGTCTGCCTCAGCTGCTCGACCACATTGTAGTCGCTCTTTTTAATTATTTTCAATATTTCCTCTATCTCTTGCTTAGAGGCTTCCATAACAATTTTTCAAGGCGTCTCCGTTCGGGAAGGCTCGCCTATGATTTCTTTGCCTCGGGTCCCAGATGACTCGTCAGCGGGAGTGATAATTGGAGTAAACACAGGAGTAGTAGTTGATGTACCAGTAGGAGTAGCAGACAGAATAACAATATGCCTCTTGATAGTCTTTGGGGAAATCTCGGGAGAGAAGACCCTTCCACTTCGGGTAACCTTGCTAGTCCCGACAATGTAACTGACATCAGGATCAGCCTCTTCACTCTTCAGATCTTGTTTGATGCCATCATAGTAGACATTAGCACCATAATGCCAGGGGACAGCCTTGTCCGAGGTATAAGGGACAGGACCAGGAGAGGTGATTATTAACGGAGCGACTCTTGGAACAGATGTAATCCTAACAGGTCTTCTCAAGGAAACCTTGAAAGGATTGGCAGAAATGGTAATAATAGCAACGTATTCAACTAGAACAACATGAATCATAGTTTTCTCGAAAAAAATCTCTTTGCTATCCACCAGGCGATGAATACCTGACTTCAGCAAGCGACAACCAGAAGGCAGAGATGAGCACATGTGGCAACCTTCACCACAACCTGGAAATAAACCGGCCGACAACAAATTCTTCTTGACAGTCATGAGGGGAGTAGAAACTTCATCAACAGAGGCCACAAACAGATTGTTATCAACAGTATTAACTCCACGACCGTGTTTAGGCATGGGGGCAGTTATGACATTTGGCTTCTCCGGAGCATCAAACTATATTTCCTTGGCTTCAATCAGGTCTTGTACTTTATTTCTCAGAGCCCAGCAGTCATTGGTATTGTGGCCATAACTCTCAAAATGGTAGGCACAACAAACGTTTGGGTTATACCGAGGAGATGTGGTGTTTGGGTTCTTAGGAGCCTCTTTCAAGGTCGCCAGGTTAGATCTCAGTAGATGGGGTAGCACTTCAGCCAACATCATGTTGATTCGAGTAAACTGCCGTTGTGGTCTTTCTACCCTTTGTTGATTGTTGCATTGTGGAGCAACTGCAGGCCTAGATATCATTACGGCGCTTACTATCTGACAGTGTTCAGCTCTGCTTTGGCCTCTCGAACTATAGATGGCCCTGGCTTTCTTTTTACCAGAAAAAGGCTTCTTTACTGAACTCGAAGAGGCATCCTTCTGTATTTTACCGCTCCGAATCCCAGCTTCTACTCTCTTTTCAGTTAGGATTAGCTCGCTGAAACCAGCTGACGAGTTGCCGATCAAATGATTAAAGAATGGACTAGATAGCGTCCCCATAAACATATCAACCAGCTCCCTATCAGACAACGGGGGTTGGAATCTCCCAGCCAAGTATCTCCACTTTTGTGCATAGTCCTTAAAGCCTTCACCTGCACCCACGGACATACTCTGGAGTTGAGTACGAGTAGGAGCAAGGTCGGCGTTGTATTGATACTGCTT
The DNA here is from genome assembly GCA_948472305.1 of Vicia faba. Lineage (NCBI taxonomy): Eukaryota > Viridiplantae > Streptophyta > Magnoliopsida > Fabales > Fabaceae > Vicia > Vicia faba. The sequence continues at coordinate 857,028,449 of OX451740.1, read as the reverse complement.
ATAAAATGCAGCAGCTAGATCTTCCCAATTTCAGACATTGGCTCTCTCCAGTTGGTAGAACCATTCAAGCTGAGTCCCTTACATACTATCTTGAAAGAAGTGAACACACAAATTTCTATCAGCGGTGTGGGGCTGAATCTTCCTGACGTAGGAATGGAGATGGAGTTTTTGGCAAGACACCCCATCATATTTAGCAAACAATAGAGCCTTGAATTTTTGCGAGATGACCACTCTTGACACAAATCCCAATTATTCAAAATCCAACCCAGGTATTCTCTGGATCTCCATAGCACTCAGACGGTCTTCCAACTGCTTGTACCTATCCTCAGTAGGAGGGTACTGTTCATCATTATAATCGATATCATTGTCAGATGCTTCAGGGCTAAGGTCCTTCTCCCTGGTTTCATCTTCCTGATTCTCCCCTTCCCTTGATGAGGATGTCAGCTCAGCTACCCGCTTCAACGGTCCTTTAATCCTTCTCCCTATGTTTAGGATACCAGCGGTCTTCTTCTTCTTTCTGTCCTTTAGAATAAGGGCCTTCAGATCCTCCTGCCCTTTGGCCAAGGCCACGATCATTTGCTGAAACTGGGCATTTTGTGCCTGGAGATCTTTGATGCTTTGTTCGGAAGACATTTCTGCTGAAATAAATAGCGAAGAAGATGTGAAACCTGTAATGGTACCTGTTTATGTGATGCTATGGATGGGATGCGTATGCAATGATTTCAAGGATTCTTAAAGGCTCGGATTTGTTTAACCAAAAGAAACACACGTTAATTGTATTAATGAGTTCGAATTGTCACAAAGAATTCCTTTTAGGCTTACAATTAAACAAAATAAAACTTAAAGAAGAAACTAGGTCTCCCAGGCACATCCTCTTTGGCGCGATGTAGGCATTTATGTTCCTTTCTTCATAAAGTAGCCTAGTGAGCTCCAGGACCTTCTTCTTGCTAGCATAGAACTGAGCTTCAAATGTTTACCTCTCCTCTTTGAGTTGAACCCAGGACTTCTGTAACTCTTCATGATCGGTTGGCATGTCGGGATGATGACCAAGTGAAGTAGTGTCTCCTTCAGTAGCTGGCTACACGGTTATTGGTAGGACAGCTGAGTAAGGCATCCTAAGACTTTGGGCGCGAGCTCGTACCCACCAGAGATAAGGCTCAAGAGGAATGGAATTCTTGTGTCCTAGCGTCTTGCTATCGATTTTATGCACCATTCCCCAAGCCTTTATGAACCTTTTATGGTATTCCTGAGCATCATTCTCATAGTTGAAGGCAATTCCTTAGATGAGCGTATCATGTGGACCATCTCTTCTCGCATAACCAAACTGACGTAAGGCCAAACAAGGGTTGTAAGTGATTCCTCCCCTAATGCCTAAGAGAGGGACATTAGGGAATTCACCACAACGATCAATGGTGGTAATATCTTCTGAGAACCGCGAACACCAATGAATGTCTAAATGCTTAAGGGACATCAGCCTACGAGACCATTTCAAACCCTGTTCATTCTTCAAAACATCCCTGGGTAGGTGCGAAATAAACCACCTAGCCAATAGAGGAGTGCAACACAAGAGGGTTCCCCTTATCTTTAGAGTGCGAGCATGCAGAGAGTGAAGAATATCCCTGAGTAATGTAGGTACTGGATTATGAGACATGAAAACCTTGATAGTGCTCACATCTACGAATTGATCAGCATTAGGGAAAAGTACCGTCCCATAAATGAGAAGTGCCAGCACCTCATCGAAATCTTGTAAATCTAAGGTATCCCAAAAATGATAAGCCTTCTCAAATATAAACTTAACCGGAATTCCTTGGACACTCCCTCTAGTCTCCCAATTTGCCACTATGTCAGACCGTTGTAAAGACAAAGCTCTAGAAATTTCTTCAGGATTTGGATGTTCTTCCGTACCATTGAAAGGCAACTGGTCAAGAATAGGTACTCCTAATAACTGAGAAAATTCCTCCATAGTAGGTACTAACTGATAACCTGGGAAGGTGAAACAATGGTGCACCGGGTCGAAGAACTGAAACAACACTTTTAACAACTCTTCATCAGGTTTTGCAGTGACCAGATTGAGCAACTAACCATGCTTTCTAGTGAAATGAGAACTTTCAAGAACCCTTACTGCTAGGTCCTTTAGTTAAAAAGACACTTTCACAAGGTTGATCTGTATAGTGTTCCTACGGGAAGATGCCATGTCCTACAAAACAAAGCAAAAATGAGCCCTAGGGAATCCTTGAAATGGTTAGTCATGATATGCCATGCTTATGATGTCATGATTAGGTTAGAACATCATAGGTATAGCAAACAACAAACAAGTCACACCAATTCCTTAGGTTTAAGGCTTGCATGAGTTTTAAGGTCATACCCTCTTGAAGTTGGATTGGTTCAACCTGTCCTATAAATAGTAACCGAGTTCTAAAAGGGATCTCAATATCACTGATCTTTCTCCCAGCTCCGTTCAATAGGTGATTGACTCGCAACCAAACAAAGCTTAAGAGTCAGACCTTAATGAGTGTAGCATCAAGTATCTGTCGACCTTGGGAATACACCAAAGTCGGCCACCTCGCTACGTCCTACTGGCCAAGTTGTGCAATTAAAGGTTCTAAGGTCAGTTGATGCTTCAAGACACCACGCGGCGGCCCTGTACTCTCCCTGATTGACTCAAGGGTTACCGGTACCAACCAAAGTGCCACATCAACGTAGCTACTACTTCCATCGTGCTGGTATACCCCAGCATAGTTCCCTCACAGTTTATTTCTACTTACCTAAAAGGTGTTCCCCAGATCCGAGTGTAGGATCTATAGTAACCCCAAACAAACCCTCAAAAGTAAAGCAATCAAGACAATCAAGAGAAGCAATTTTATGACCTAGATCCTAAGGTATACCCCACTTTATTCAATCCCCAACAGAGTCGCCAGTTCTGTGATACGGTGGCAGAACCGACTGTTAATACTGGTTTGCATTTTATATTCGCAAATGTCACGGTAAGCAAGAGTCGCCACTGACTTTTATTTTATCCAATCAGGAAAAGGAAAAAAGAACAGAAAAAACCTTTTTCGAGATGTTTCTGAGTACGGGGGGTAGATTATAGAAAGGGAAGGTGTTAGCACCCTTTCTATCCATGGTTTTCCATGGGCTCTTAGGTACTTGCTCATTTTAAAATTGCTTGTGTGTGTTCTTGTTTTGAAAAAAGTTTTACTTCGTGATAACCCTTGTATCAATCCTCAAGGGTGTGACGAAGTTGTTTTGAAAATTTTTTTGAAAAAGTGTTTGTGTGAAAAGTTTTGTTTGATTGATTGAGCAAGTACTTAAGAGTTAATCTACCTACTCGAAAAAAGTCTGTTCATTTTCCTTTTGACAGCGCTATCCCATTATTAAGGACTAGGTAGCACCGTCGTTGGAGTTTTAAGGGACGTTTGAAGGGACAGATACGGTCACAAAAGCAATGTTAGGGAATTTTAGTAACCCTCCTAAAGCCTTAAAGATCTTTTCTGAGGCAACATCCGAATGGTTCATTTTTAGATCTTTCGGGGCTAGAGGATGATCGCTAACAAACCCTATACTTCATGACCATTTAATCAAAGGCAACCGGAGTGGAGTAAACCCTAGAAGTGAGCATGTGCGAGTGAATTTTTTTTTCCAGTTAATTATCTTTGCACAATTTATGGTTTTCTACCGTTTTAATTTCCAGTTAATCTTTCCATACAATCCTATTAACATACATCTAGGCAGTTTATAATTTGCGGAAATTAAAATGCGGAAAGTTTAAAGTTCTAGCTATTACATGGCTTTCGCAGATACATAATCATTTTTTAATGTAAAATAAAATGCGGAATTAAAACCTGATTAAAGATATTACAAACTCAGAAATTACAAAATAATAAAAAGTAATTAAAATGCTCGTGGCGAATTCAATGCGAGAACGATTTGTAAGAAACCTAAAAAAATATAATTGAGAAAAATATTTAAGTTAATTTTGAAGAAAAAATTAATTATATACAAAATTAACCCTAATTTCTAATTTATTTTAATTACAAAAAAAAGGAATTAAATTAACCTAATTTTTAATTAAGCTAATTAATTAAAGAAAATAAATATTTTATGAGAAAAATGATTTTTTGTGTTTTGTGATTTGTGATTTTTTTAAAAAAAGATTTTAGATTATTTTGTGAAGAATAAGAAAATGGTTAGTAAATAAATAAAATAAAAATAATATGAAAGAAGAAAGTTTTGGGCCTGTAAGAATAAACCCAAGGGGGTACATTGTTGAAATTGCTTAAGCCCATGAAGGTGCTCAGCCCATCCTGCGCTTGATCCAGTGATGCCTCTTTATGCTGGCGTATCATGGTACCTCAGTGATGGATGTTGGATATGGGCATGAGACGCATCCATTGGTTGGATGGTGATGGCATATGGTGGGCGCTTGGATGAGAGCAGCACCAAATTTGTAAAGGAAAATTAAAACAAAGAAAGCGCTGGGACCTGGGATCGAACCCAGGTCCTCACACTTACCAACAACACGCTTTTCCATCTGGGTTGTTGTTCCTATTTGTTAATATAATAACAACAAAATATAATATGTAAAACCAAGTAAATGAATCAAGACGCGCGTGAAATTCAAATCATCCAGTGAGGTGGTGACAAGTCACCGTCTCCTTCGTTGAGACCGTCGTCTTAGCTCCTTGCACTTTTACCTACGGACAAATGTTTTTGGCTACAACCTGCGTGCTTCAAACATTAATCAATACACATGATAAATGAATTTAAAGACCAGGATTCAATTGGTCTTGATGCCACGATCATCCCAGTACCCTGTTCTTGGTCTAATTTTACTTTTATGTGAAAACCCTAAAACCACTACGAAAACCCTAGTAATGGCAACTCTAGATTTAAGCAGCAAAAGACAAAATCAAGTAAACCAAAACGTTGAAAATGACAATATGAACACAATGCAATGTTTAAAAATGCTTAATCACGCGTGAATTAAGAAATCAAGCTCAAGTTTTGAGATGCAAATCGTGGGTCTGTGGCTTGCGAATCCGAACGTGGAAAGGGTTGTAATTGATTGAGTCACATTCTGGAGACGTCCAGGAGTCTATTGGTAGTCTTAGAATGGCCTGAATAAACCTCTAAGTCCAAGAATGATCTCTCACTTCCTTGCCAATTTTTGAGTTTTGTTCTGTATTTTCCATGACTGCCAGCCTCTGTTTCGTGACTGGCCTTTCTCACTATATACCCTTGAATGAATTAGGGTTATAAAAACCACTTGTATCTTTGGAATTTTTAAAGATTTGATCTCATTCTTCCTTTTTGTGATTTGTTTCCAAATTAGGCCTAATCATGCCATTCTTGTGCCAATCAACCTTGATTCGATTTGATCCTGATATGCCAACAGAATTAGCTTGTGATTCTGTCCAAAAATCAAATCAAAACAAATCTTTGCTATTTTTTGTCATTTATTTGATTTAATTCAATTTTTTAATTAATAAAAAATCAAAATAAAATGGAAAATGAAGCAAACAATGTGTGGGTGAATATTTGGGTCGTGGACCATGTTATGAGTGAGGTGCAAGCATAAAAAGTTAGGCCCATTTGGCAAAAAAATGCTTCTTTGAGCACATTTGACTTTTGGCAATTTTGCGAAAATGGTCAACTTTGACAAGGAATATCTCTTTCAATTTTAACCCTAGAGAGGTGTTCCTGGACTTTTTAGAAATTTTAGGATGTCTCCTAAACAACCCTTTTGGTCTCATCTCAATTGGGTCTTCCATGTTCATGTAAGAAGCTTTGACCTAAACAGTGTTTTTGTTGACTTTTCAAAAGGACCTATAATGTAGAAATTCATATCTTTTTGTGAGTGAATATTTTGAACTTGATGGTTGAATATTAATTGTAGGTAATTGCATCCACCTCAAAATGAGCCTTGGATGGAAATTTTCTGATAAAGTATGAGGAAGTTAAGCTTGGTCAAAGTTTGGTTGACTTTTCCTGAGAAACCCTAATTTAGCAACTTTTGAATTTTGATGAATTAGGAGTATTCCGTGAGGTATCATGATAAACCCTTGATCAAATGATGAAATTTACTTCAAAATGTTGATGTTGAACAAAAATTTTGAGGTTTGACTGTGTGTGGGCCACAGTTGACTTTTGACCTAATATAGTCGATTCTCAAGCATTTAAGCAGTTGACTGAGCAAACTTCTTGTGCAAGGTATGTGATTTGTCATGGATGACCTTGAGAGCATATTAGGACCATGGAAAGAATTTGAGGCCTTTGGAGTACACACATCCTGATGAAAATGGAAACCCTAATTTGAGACACATTGCCTTAGGAGAGAGTTTGTCTGGTCAACTCTTGGGCAACCTTGAGCAAATTGAGGATCTAAATGGGCATGTGTTGAGTAAAATGAGAGGGGAAATTTTGGGGTACAACAATACATAGTAATTGGGACAATAATTCCTTAGTCTATACGGTGCAACAATGGAATAACAATATTGACTGTTGGTCCCCGACAACAATGCCAAAAACTTGATCGGTAATTTCCGTAAGTGCACGGAAATATCGAAGTAATATAAAAGATTGTCGAACCACAGAGACCAATGTCAACCTACTTCAATCTATCGCTACTTTGTAGAGATAAGGCTAATGAATAATTGGATATTTGGGGGAAATTAAGAACTAAAACTAAAAATGGCTTAAGAAAATATAATAATAAAGAGAGACCAGAATATGGTTTCCGCGTTCTTGAAGGACTTATAGAAAACAGGTATTAATTACAACTATAACTTAGTTCCGTAGAATATACTGACTTAAGGACTCCGCCTCACGCTATCGCGGTTTTAACTAAAGCCATACTTCCTAATCCCAAGGTTTTGCTCTCGCTCGCTTGGTAACTAAGAAATGTATTTTGAAAGCCAATAATATCCTAAACGCATCTAAAGCGCTCTTGCTGTATTTAGATTTGTTGCCTAATTTCCACTATCTGGTTTGATCCCCACGCTCTCGCAGTGTCGACTCTAAACTTAATTTATTTCTCACTCTCGTGACAAAATCGTGTTAAATAATCTTTCACTCTCGTGACAAGGCTATTTAAATTAGACTTGGAAATTAAAACCAAAACAAAATTCTAATCATAAATTTGCACCTATTATTTTCTATCGAGTCTGTTGGCAATAACGGTCCTCATACACCAGACTAAAGAATATTTAGTCGGACATGCTTTTAAGTGAAAATGAATTAATCATGCTTATTGCAAAAAGAAATAACATGGTGATTGATCTAAAAAAACAAATAATAATAATAATAATAATAATAATAATAATAATAATAATAATAATAGTAATAATAATAATAATGATAATGAAAGTGATAATGATAATAATAATAATAATAGTAATGATAATAATAATAATGATAATGATAGTGATAATAATAATAAAGTAATAGAATGAAACCTGTAAATATACTGGAAACTGAAATTAATGCTAACACTGGAATTCAAAAAATGTCGACACGCTTGACAATCAGATACAAAATGGAAATAAAAGAAAAACAACACCTAAAACTAATGGTGTGGTAGTTCCTCGATGTGAGAAACTACCACTTTACATGGTGAATATTTCTTCCTAAAAAATAAAACAATAGAAATTGGAAATAATCAGAGAGAGAGAGAGAGAGAGAGAGAGAGAGAGAGAGAGAGAGAGAGACCTTGTTGCAAACTGCCTTGATTTTATATCCTTTGATATGTCGCATCCGCGGGGAGAAAATAGGGGTAGTGGCATCATGGAGAGAGTATTAAGGAAGACTTGGTTGGAGAAAAAATAGGATGAAGTGGTTAGTTGGTTTCAGTCTTAGAGGACTTAGTGTATGGAGAAAAAGTAGGAGCAGTTGGTTTGATATTTGACTATGAGAAAACTTCGCAGAAAGATAGTTATGTGGCATTGGAAAAGGTCTCGTGACGAGGGAAAAGGTTGTGTGGGGCACATCAAGCATGCCAACCGTCAAAGGTGGATGACGACCGTCAAGGGTGGGTGACGACCGTCACCCTTTCCTTTTTTTCTTCTGTCGATCGTCACGGTGGGTGTGACGAGCGTCACACCTTGCACACGTTGGCCACACGCTTCTTTCTTTGTGGGCCTTGGGTTTTTCATTTCTTTTAATGGGCCTTTTTTCTTTTTAGATATTTCCTATTTTTCTTTATTTGTACCCCTTTTTTCTTCCTTTTCTCAAACAAGCCTTGTAAACATTAAATTCCTGAAACACATTAAAATACCAACATAATACCAACATAAAGCAACATAATTAAAATAAAATAGAGACATAAATTATGTTAATCAAGCCAAATATACTATATATTTTCGTATTATCAGAATTTCACCGCTCCTGAGTTTATTTTAAACATGTTCTCGCATGAACATGTCACCTGATTCCCTGCCTGCCAAGATAGATTGATCATTGATTAGGCCCTAAATTCTAGCAGTTTGCCCCTGACGGTCGTATTTGTCTGGATGAATTTTGCTGATGAGGATTATTAACTCTTCTTGTCCGCGAGCTAAATTTTGGATAATATTCATCTGACTACTCATCTAGATTCTCATCCTTTTCATCTCAGCTTGCAGTTGTTCAACCTGGTCATCTTCAGGGTTTTTCTTAGTCGGTTCCAAGTGAGGAGTGCTTTCAATTCTTCTTTCCCCTTGGATAGATTCAGGAACATTTCCTTGAACTGGGCATATTGAGTTTGGAGATATCTATCGTTCTGTTCGAGATCCATCTTCCTTGCTGAAATAAACAGCGAGAAAATGAGAAACTTGCCTTTACCTGTTATGTAATGACATGCATGCAATGTTTTCAAGGATCTCAAGAGGTAAACACAAGAACATGTTTAAATTTGGATTGCATCTTTGACGGAAGAGCTTCATATCGTTGAATGTCCTTCTACAAGAATCAAGCTCACCATGTTGAGTGGGTCATAGCCTTTGACTCAAGTTATCGTGCTTTAACGGCATTGGCTAGAGGAAAATAAATACTCTTTCCCCTGGCTAGACGTCTTGTTTATCATCACCTGTATCACATGCCCTTTGAGATCCTTGAAATGGTTAATGAAAATGATATAGCATGATGTCATGATGTGTATGCTATGCAAAAAACAAAAGTGCAAGGTGATGTAAACAAGTCTTGCAAGAAGTCCAGGTTATTAGATAGTGACTACAAACAAGTCATGCAAGGAACTCACATCGTTAGATAATGAATACAAACAAAACCCTGCAAGGAGTTCAATTTGTTAGATAATGAAAGCAAACAAGTCACACAAGTAGCCTTAGGTTTAGGCTTGCATGGATTTTATAGGTAAGTACCCTCTTGAAGTTTTAGTTGGCTCAACATGTTCTAGCAATAGTAACCGGGTTCTAGGGAGTCTCATATCATTGACCTGTCTGTCAGGCATTGTTTCAGCTCAAGCACCAAAGTATTGCGGCCAAAATATCCTGAAAGTCCAATCTCAATGAGTGTAGCATCGAGTATCAACCAATCTTCAGTCAGAACCAAAGTCGGCAATCTCACTACTTTCTAATGGCTAGGATGAGTCAATTAAAGGTTCTAAAGGTCAATTAGTGCTTAATGACACTATAAGGAAGCCTAATGTTATCCTTGACTGACTCAATGAAGATTAGTACAAGCCAGAGTGTCACGCTAAAGTAGCCATCACTTCGTCCGTATCGGTCTACACCGTACAACCTCCATGATTTATTGCTACTTACCTAAAAAGGTGCCCCAAATCCGGGTATAGGATCTTTAACAATAACCCCAGCAAACCCTTTAAAAATAAAGCAGACAAATCAAACAAGGAAAGCAAATTAAAAATTATTTAACTCTAAGGTAACCCCACTTTTTAATGTTCCCCACCAGAGTCGTCAATTCTGTAATACGGTGGCAAAATCGAATGTTATACTGGTTTTGCATTTGTATTTGCAAATGTTGCAATAATCAAGAGTCGCCACCGAATTTTATTTTATCCAACAAAGGAGAGGGTGAAAAGAATAGAAAAAGACCTTTCGAGATTATTTCTGAGTAAGGGGTGGATTATGGAAAGGGAAGGTGTTAGCACCCTTTCCATTTGTAGTTATCTACGGGCTCTTAGATGCTAGCTCATTTGAAAATGCCTTGTGTTTGTGGGTTTGAAAAAGTATTTTGAAAAGATGCCTTAGTGAGGAGAACTTTGTAATGTTTCTCGTATCGTGGAGAACGTATACAAAGTATTTTTGAAAATATTTTTTATAATAGAGTGTATGTGTAGAAAATTGTTTTATTTGAGCAAGCATCTAACAACTATCTACCTACTCGAAAAGGTTTGTTCTTTTCCTCTTTTCCTTTAGACAGTGCTATCCTACTATTAGTGAGTAGGTATCCCTATCATTGGATGTTTTAAAGGACAGACTAGGGTCATCGTACAGTCATTGAAGACAACTAGTAAGGATGTTTTAGCAATTTCGTTTAAGGGACTAAATCATTTTACCGAAAGGCAACACCGAAGGGTCATCGAGGGACTATGATCTTTTGATTCGAGGGTCTTTGCTAAAGCATCCCCACTTTTGAAGGACATGACTGTTGTTTTTCGAAGGCAACAAGTGGAGGTACCTTAGAGGTGCTCGTGTGCGAAGTGTTTTATGTTTCAGTTATTGTTTATCTTTGATGTTAAGGTTTCTTAACGTTTTATTTTTAGATCTTGCCATACACGTCCTAGTTACTACACAGTTATATATATATATATATATATATATATATATATATATATATATATATATATATATATATATATATATATATATATATATATATATATATATATATATATATATATATATATATATATATATATATATATATATATATATATATATATATATATATATATATATATATATATATATATATATATATATATATATATATATATATATATATATATATATATATATATATATATATATATATATATATATATATATATATATATATATATATATATATATATATATATATATATATATATATATACACACACACATGCATGCATAACTATAAGTGCGGAAAATAAAATGCGAGAAAGTAAAGGCCTACTACTATTACATCCCATAAGCTGTTACATAATAGAAAAAATGCGAGGAAATATAAACTACAACTATTACAAAATTACCCGTACGACCTATACATTTGTTTTCTAGAATTTAAATAGAAAATAAATAATTAAAAAATAAATTAAAGGACAAAATAAAAAAAAAACTAAAATTCTAAGCAAGAAAAAATGTTTTTGGTCTTTTTATGAGAAAGAAGAATTTTGTGTTAATAATAATTTGAATTTGATTTATGAAAATAAATTAATTATAAAACCCTAATTCTAATTAGTTAATTAATTAAAATAAGTGATTAATGTAATTAATTAAAATTAATTTAATTAATAAAAATCTAAGTCTAATGTTTTTTGTAATTGTTTTATTAAAATAAGATTGATTAAAAAAGAAAGTAGATAATTAAAACACAAAAAATAAATGAAAATGAGCCTGCTGAGAATAAGTAAGTGGAGGGGTGTGAGGAAGGAGAACAATGGGCCCAAAACGGATGAGTCTGGGAGCTTTGTTCTGATCTAGTGGGGAACGCGCCTTGGGGTGTACCATGGTCATGATTGTTATTTTTGCCTCCATGCTTACATGTAAAACGTTAGAAAATTGCAGAAAATGCATATAAATGAAACAAATATGTTTACATGCATTTAAAGTGTGAAAATTTTGGGGTTGATTTGCAAAGGATAATGATTGATTCTGACTCCTGGCCTTCAGGAGGACAATGAAAGGTTTGGATCGGTTTGAAAATCGCTAGAGATGCGAGATATGATTTTCACAATTTCTTCGAATTTGGAGAATTTGTTTTGAAGAGCTTTGGTGCAAAATTTTATGGTCTTGGATTATGATTTTGTTTTGTATTTATAGAGGGATGGAATGGTGAGTAACCATGTCAAGAATTCACACATAATGGCCCCCTTTCAAAGCAATATCAAATATATTAAAATACTTCCAAAATTATGAAAAACTTGCCCTTCTTGAGATGCAATGAAACTGGCCTTTTTCCACATGCCTTGCACAAATCCTAAGGCCCAATATCAACCAAAATCATCAGCCCATGTGTCCATAGTTTTTATTTATTATTTTATGCAATTTATTTTGTATTTATTTGAATAAAAACAAAATAAATATTAATAAAATAGAGAAAAATGCAAAGCAAGGTGAGAGTGAATTTAGGGGTCCTTGAATAAGTCATAAACATATTTGAATCCCACAAAATAGGTCTATGAAATTAAAAATGCATTTTTGATCAAAGTTGACTTTTTTTGCATTTTCCCCAATTTTCCCAATTTGTACTTGTCATAACTTGCTCAATTTTTATCTTTTGGAGATGATCTTTGACTTTTTAGAAAGCTCAAGATGTCCCCTACAATCTCTATGTTAACCATTTTTTCATTTTGAGAAATCATCTTGATGTAACTTGCCTTGACAAGAAATGCCTTTTTGTTGACTTTCAAAAAGACTTGTAATGTATTGGCTCATATCTTTGCAGTGATGCATTTTGTGAAGTTGAGGACAGAAGAAAAGTTGTAGGAAATTGAATTTTATTGACAATGATATTTAGTTGGGGCAAAATGGATGAAGCATGTGAAAGTTATGCTTGGTCAAAGTTCAATTGACTTTTCCTAGGAAACCCTAATTTTGTACTTTTGGATTCTTGATGATTTTAGAGCATTCCTTGAGGAATCATGATCAACCCTTGATAAAATGATGGATATAACTTCCAAATGTTGATGTTGACCAAAAATATTGAAGTTTAACTATATGTTGGCCATAGTTGACTTTTGACCTAATATAATTGATTTCCAGTCATCTGAGCAATTTACTAAGAAAACTTGTAATGCAAGGCATGAAAATTGGCATGAGAATTCTTGAGGACATATTAGGGACCATGGAAATAACTTTAGGACTTTGAAACCCAAGCTTCTTTATGAAAAATGAAACCCTAGTTGGAGATCTATTGCTTAGGAAGAGAATTTGTCTGGTCAATTCTTAGTCAACCTTGAGCGTTTAGGGACCTCTATGAATATGTCTTGAATAAAATGAGAGGAAACATTTTGGGGTACAACACTAACCCTAATATATTAGCAGCGTGCATCAAAGAGAACGATATCCCAATGGGTATCTCTCGCACATCAGATAGAACAGGTGACGATACAACAATGGCTATCCCTCATCTACTAAAGACTCGGACAATCACGATCACTTCCAATAAATAAATAAAAAATGATGCAAGATCAACGACTTATTCAAAAATAAAATGAATAAGAAAAAGACAAAAGCCCCTCTAAGTCTAAACTTGGACACAAGTCGCTTAGGAAAAATCCAGGGCAAGTGAAAGGTAAATGGAAAGTCTGAAAGGCGAGAAGGGATTACAAAAATCCTCAGCAAAGAACAAAGTCGTGTGACCAAAAGCACAAAAGAACAAAAGAGGTGAGTGACTGACATATCCAAGAAGCTTCTCCTCAATCATTTTAAAACTCCTCTTGAGAGATGAATTTCCGCGCCAAGTTAATTGGATTTAAGACCGGAGAACATCATGAAGGGGGTGGGCACCAAATAATTTTGAGCCTTAAATCCTTTTTTCTAAAACCGTGAACCAGGCCAGGTTACAACCCTTAAAAGTCCTAACTGAAGCAAGGGTTAATTCGAAAGCAATATTGTAATGAGATTACGGTAACCTGTCTCCTAGGAGGCTTGCTAAAACTTTTGAGTTGGTATCACACCATCTTTTTACTTTCTTTTTGTATAAGAAAAATCGACGTTTAATCTTTTCAACAAAAAAATTTAAACTTCAAGATAAACACGAGTTTTACATTAGAATTATCATTCTTAGAATAAACATCCTTTGCATATGAACAAGTGCTTAATGAGCATCAAATGGATCTTTGATCATCTCAATGGACGAATTGCTTCAGAATACTATTGAAAGATAAATCATTGTGAAAGATGATCTTCATTTAGGGCAGACTTTCTATTGACTATGTTGAGCAAAAGAATACCAACTTGAGAAATGATCTGAAGTAGATTGCAAAAGTTGATTTCCTATAGTCTCTGTCGAGCAGTGGTGCATTACTTTCAGTTGGTCCCGAGGGACGTATCTCTTTAAGTATCCGATTGGAGAATGAAGTCGTTTATGTTGAGAAGTACAATTATGTACTAACCTACTTTCAAGATGAAAGACAGCCACCCTAAGGTTATGTTGTCTTTATAACTTCGCGAGTTTCTCAGCTCTCCGTGAGTATAAGATGAAGAAAAGGTTTGTCAAGACTCTGTTGAGCAGGGGCAATGTTGAATATGCCATTGAGTAAGAGTTCAGCTTATCCGGGGCATTTAAGTCTAGATTTGATCCCTTAAAGTACAATCAAACTGGGGAAATTATATCGAGATTTGACAAATCTCTCTGAGAATCCGTTGATTAGAGTAGAATCTTTTCAGAATCTACAGATGCACGAGAATTCACTCAAGCATGGTTGAAACCATTTCCAACGTTGGTCAGCCAGTAGCCGTATGCTCCAAAGTTCATAACACTGGGTTGTTTATCTTAATGGTATAGATCTCAGAAAGTCTTCTCGAGGCAATTTTCTTCAAAAGCCTTATAGACCGGGGCAAGAAATTATGCAGGGGCATTTTCTCTTCTTCAATGGTTGATCAGATTAAGTTCATGCGCAAGCTAAATAATTTTATTTGAAGAGCGTGTCGAAAGTCAGGATTGTTATCCTCGGCTCATCAAAGACTTAGCTCCACTTATTTATGTTCCTTCATCAGAAGTCGAGGTTATTATCTCCAATTAAAGTGTGGATCGTTATACTCGATAGGATACGAGCAACAACACAAAGATCATTTGAGGTTGTTTACCCGTACAAGATGTGATAGAAATGTCGTTCCCTAGGAGGATGCCTCTACCCAGTAAAAGATCCATTGCTACTTGACAAAGGTCTGTCTACTAAGGGGTTTCTCTTCTGAGATATTTATTCCCCAGCAAAGCATCCTCAGTTCTCTACAAGAGGAGAATAGATCTTCCCCCAAGAAATGTAGAAGTTATTTGAAGTCAAGGTATTTTCTTTTCAGTGGACTGCAATTTATTTTTGCAGTATCCTCTCTAAAGTCCACTTTTCAGTGGAATTCCTCCTCGGAGTTGGCATAATGAAGTTGTAATCTTACATCGTAGTTTTTACCCAGTGATTGGAAGTTCAAACTGTTCATTCTTCAGGGAAGTTTTCCATTCCAAACAGGGGAATATTGCCACAACTTCTCTCTTTGCAAGTATTGTTGGTCTTTCATGACAAGAAGCATACCAGCAAATGAATCAAGAAAGGTCTGTATGTGACCAACATGAGGATTTATGTAGAATGGGACCCAATTCCCCTAATGAATGCTCACTTCTACTCAAAACGGAATTATTATTCCCTAGTAAAGGCGTACTCTCGCCCAGACAAAATTCCTTATCTCTAGTGAAAGTATACCCCTGATTAATCCCCACTGAAGTCAACACTATTGATAAGAGTTTGTTTAAGAGTGTGTCCCTTCCAGAGGGATGATCTCCAAAGAAGTGTATTTCAGCATGATTATGTACAATCTTCTTCTTCAGCATACTTTACTCTTTTCGAAGAATCTTGGAAGGATCATTTCGTTGGACTGGATACCTTTATTATATCCCCTTGAAGTTTATGCTCTGTGTTGCTGTGGTTGGCATTTATCTCCCTAGTGAGGTTGTCATTCATCGTCCCCATGAAGTTCGTATCTTTTCTCCCCAAGGAAGTTTTGCCCCTATCAGGTTTTGTTGAAGAGATGTGTGATCAACATGCTTATTATGCCTCAGTGGAGTAAGTCTCCTATTTTATGGAGTAGTTTGCATAGACGAATGACGTTTAGGGCTCTTCGACCCCCAGCAATAGAGAATTGCTGAAATATTTCCTCGATGAAGTTCTGAACCTCAAGCTTATGGTTCAAAGATGCTCTTCTCTTCTTCAAGTGAAGATTATTACCCTCAAAAGTAGTATCCCCCGTGTGGCCTAAGTAGAATTCTTTTATTCAAGAATTTATGTGATCCCCCAGTCGAAGTTATTTTTATCAAAGACTTACATCAGAAGGTCCTAGTTCCCAACGAGATTCTCTTTATCTATGGAAAGAAATTTTGGATCTTTTTCCCAGGAGGTTAGGAGTTGGATCAGAGTTCAAATTTTCTATGAACTTCAATTTAGTTTTGTAGTATTTTCCCCAGTAAAGGCATACTCTCGTCCGAGTATTCCTCCTTCTCAATGCAGTCTATCTCTTTCCATGTTTTCTTGAAAGAACCGTGTTATTCACCAATCAGATATTCTTGATATACTCCTCTTGAAGTCGACATTCTACGGCTTCCCCAGTGAGGTTGGTAATCTTTCTCCGCGTGAAGTATGCATTCTCCTACTCAGTGAGGTATGCACCCTCTCTCTCCAACGTTACCTTCCTATATCAGAGTTTCTTGAGGAGATTCATGTTTACCCATAGGATATTCTGGTTTGATATCCTCATGAGGACGACCATCATCCACAATGAAGTGATTTCTGCTCACCAGTACAAAATCCTTGTTGACTTGAATCTTGCAGAGATGGCTACACCCAATTCAATGGGTTGTTGATGTTACCATCTAAAGTTTTTTTGGCTCCCCAGTGTAAGAGGTAGTCTTTATACCTAGTCGAAGTTAAATTTTGAGGACTTACCGGAGTAACATATCTATTATCCCCCAGTGGAGCAAGCTTTCTTTCCCTAGTGGAGAAAGTG
This sequence comes from Vicia faba, assembly GCA_948472305.1. Classification (NCBI taxonomy): domain Eukaryota; kingdom Viridiplantae; phylum Streptophyta; class Magnoliopsida; order Fabales; family Fabaceae; genus Vicia; species Vicia faba. Next base: position 857,011,572 of record OX451740.1, on the reverse strand, counting down.
TCATGTCTCCCCAGTGTGGTGTACATGGGAGTGTCAGACATAACTCTTTCATCCCCGGTGATGGAATATTTTGTTGAGATATCCCTAGTGGAGCTTTTATCCCAAGATGTTTATTTCTTCTCAAGTGAATATTTTCATCCCGGTGGTGTTATCCCCAGTATGGTCTGAGTAGAACTCTTTTTATTTAATAATTTCTATGCTCTCCGATAGAAGTTATCTTCGTCAAGAAATTTTACGCGAGAAAGTTTCCATCCCCACCGAAGATTTCTTCTTTCTAACAGAGGATAAAGATTTTGTTCCCCAGGAAGTTGGGAATTTGGTCAGAATTCAAGTTTTCCTCTGAACTGCAATTTATTTTTGTTGTATTCTCTCTAGGAAGTTACTCCCTAGTGATATTGATCTTCAGAGGTTGGTAGTTCCGAATTTTGATTCCCCATTGAAGTTATGAGTACCTTTTCTCTACAGAAGATCAGATGTGCAAGAATAACTATTCAAAAGTTCATTTCCTTCGCAGTATCCGATTATTGACGTGCTTTTCCAGCGCATTTCTAAACATGCATCATTACATTGAATCTTCCAAAACGCGTAGAATTTCCATTGTATGGAGCATTACGCTATAAAAATAATAATTTCAAACGTGCATAAGTATGAGCCATTTATGTTTACCTGTGGTGATCAAATAGTTATGTGCTTAGATTTGAATTATCTCCACAACAAGCCTAGGGTAATCCTATTATGCTTCCCCAACGGAGTCTGTTTGATTTACCACCAGTCAGGTCATTAGTATGTTCCATTTACCCAATAAGTTTGTGTTTTGTTCTTGCCCTTGCAACCCCTTGGTTATTTTACTTGTGTTTGTGTTTTTCGTCAGAGTGTGAGTAAGAGTAAGTGTATAGCCTTTCTTGATTCTCAAGTGTTTAAGTATCCATACTTGGTGTGTGGTGATTCAGATGAATGCCACTCTTGAAAAATTACACCCCGCCTTTGGCTTGAGGGATTTTGTAGTTCTTGCATATTCGCAACTCTTAAAGCCCAACGTGTGTTGGCAATTCTTATTTAGAGTCCCTACAGTTGGTCTCTCTTTTCTAATCACAATTCCTCCTTCGATCGGCATTCTGTTTGGGTTCAATACATATGTGAATCCCCAATACGTTCTTTTCCCTTAAATCCTTCTTCGATTGGTATCCTTGTCAGAGTACCCCTCAACTGGTTTCTTTCTTCTGTAAAGTTTGCCTTTGATGCGGTGTTCTCTGTGAATTTACTTTGGTTAAAATTCTCTTCTAATTTCCTTAATAGAATCTATCACATAGTATCCCCAAAAATTCCACCTTTGGTCAGTATTCTCCCTCCAAAACTCTACCTTCAGTTAGTTTTATTTTCATTGTGAAATTCACCTTCTCCTAATGTCTTTCCATCTTAGGTCCACCTTCGTCTGGTGTCCCTTTTTTATTGGTTGAGGTTCTTCTTCGGCCGACGTTCTCTTTTCTCCGATAAGTTCATCTTCGCCCGGTGTCTTTCCATCTTAGGTCTACCTTTTACCAGTGTCCTTTTTTGTTGGGTAAGGTTCGTCTTCACCCGATGTTCTCTCTTCTTCGGTAAGTTCACCTTTTCCCGGTGTCTTTCCATCTTAGGTCCACCTTCGCTCGGTGTCCCTTTTTGTTGGTTAAGGTTCGTCTTCGCCCGGCGTTCTCTTTTCTCTGGAAAATTCACTTTCGCCCGATGTCCCTTTTTTTGGTTAAGGTTCGTCTTTGCCCGACATTCTCTTTTCTCCGGCAAATTCACCTTCGCCCGGTGTCCCTTTTTGTTGGTTAAGGTTCATCTTCTCCCGATGTTCTCTTTTCTCCGGCAAATGCACCTTCTCCTAGTGTCCCTCTTTTTTGTTGGTAAGTTCGCCTTCAATCGATGTTCTTTCTCCAAGAGTCTATCTGCAAATTTCTTCCATCTTTGATATTTGGTTGATATCGATTTGACAGATCTCTTCCATCTTTGATATTCGGTTGAAATCAACTTGACAGATTTCGTCCATCTTTGATATCCTGTTGAGATCGATTTAACATATTTCTTCCATCTTTGATATTTGGTTGAGATCGATTTGACAAATCTCTTCCATTTTTGATATCCGGTTGAAATCAACATGACAGATTTCTTCCATCTTTGATATCTGGTTGAGATCGATTTGACAGATTTCTTCCATCTTTGATATCCGGTTGAAATCGATTTGACAGATTTCTTCCATCTTTGATATCCGGTTAAGATCGATTTTTCATATTTCTTCCATCTTTGATATCCAGTTGAGATCGATTTGACAAATTTCTTCCATCTTTGATATTTGGTTGAGATTGATTTGACAGATTTCTTCCATCTTTGATATCTCCTTGAGATCGATTTGATAGATTTCTTCCATATTTGATATCTGGTTGAGATCGATTTGACATATTTCTTCCATCTTTGATATCCGGTTGAAATTGATTTTACAGATTTCTTCCATCTTTGATATCTTTTGTATGTCCGCTACTGACTCGGCCATATATCTTTGATATCTTTTGTATGTGTCTGCTACCAACCCAGACATGTGCTTTCGATATATTTCTCGTGTGTGTTCGCTACCAACCCTGAATATGTACTTTTGATATCTTTCTTGACGTGTGTTCGCTACCAACTCCGAACAGATGTTCCTTGATAACCAATTTCTCTTCTGTGTGTCTAACCCTGGTCTGACATACATTTATCCCTGATAATCCCTTTTACACAAAAAGCAAAAAAAAATACTGAAAACCGAAAAAATATAATAATACCCGACTGGCTTCGGAGTGCAAATTTTCGGGTTCTTTAAGTATTTAATCTTCTTCCACTTTGAATGTTAGAAAGGCTAGCGTCAATCTCACCTTCGGGTTGAAGGCGATTAAATAGGGGCAGCTTTTGTACCCCTAAATTTTCTCTCCTAATTTATTTTATCTTGCTTAGGATTTTTCATTCACATCTTTTCATTAGGTCATCTGTACTAAAATAGCATGCATTTGCATTGAATAAAGCGCTTGAGGTTCAAATTTCAGTGGTCGTGCGATATTAGGGTTTCGTAGTGGTTAAGGTGTTCGTATCCAATAAAGGTTGATTTCTTATTCGAGTAGTGAGGTCGAGATTTAGGGTTGTGAGTCATGGTCATTAAGAATTTCTTTATTCATCAAGGTACAAGGCTATTAGGGTTTATTTCCCAATGTTCGAGCAAAGATCATGGTTTTTCAGCTATTGTACTCCAATGGAGATTCTTCTTCAAGAATCATCGATCACAATTTGGGATTTTGCATAGTGGTTGTTTCAAGAGCAATGCATTGGATTTGATATTTAATCACGGGAAAGGGTTCTCTTTGTTGTGCTAGTGGTTATTAGACGGATCTTAAGGTTTTTGTTACATGGCATTCATGTGGCGTATTTCACAATTAGGTTTTTTTGTGAATCGTCATGAGAAGACTGGTTTTATATGGAGTTGTTGTACCCCAAAATTTTCCCTCTCATCCCTCAAGACATTTCTCACAAAGGGCTCCCAAAAATTCAAGCGTACACAAATATATTTGGACTTTTCAGCATCAAATTTAAAGAGGAAATTGCTAAAAAGACAAAACAGATGAAAATGCTCTTTTTGACAAAATTAAAGGAAAAGTAAGTTCTTTTAGATTTTGCATCCTTCGATTGAGGCATTGGACTCATTTGGGCAAGTTCATTTCCTGTTTCGTTTAAGCATTAGACTTTGTTTGAACGTTTGTGCAAATCTTTCGTTTGGCCATATAGCATCTTCCCTGTGTGTTAGCCAAGACTTACAAGGCATAATTTCCTACCATGTTAACATGCACAAGGCCAAAGTCACCCTTTGAAGCAACTTGTTACAAGCTTCGACATGGCAACACTTCCCATCAAATAACTTCAATTCACAAGGCAAAAATCCTGCTGATGATGTCCTTCGATTCAGGAGGCCAAAGCCTCTCTTCTGCCCTCTTTCGATTGCACATCTTACCTCCTCCAGGCCTCATTCGTTTGGGGCAATGGCCTTCTCAGTATTGCAAGCTTTGATTGAGCCTTTCATCCCTTACACGCATCCTTCGTTTGGGGTGTGTAAATCCTTCAGCACAAACTCTTAGTCATGCCTTTCGTTTGGGCATGTGGCTCCCTCTTTACAAAATTTTGTTTGATCATATTTGCATAAGGTCACAAGGCAGAGACCTCCTGCATACACTCTTTCGTTTGGCTATATGGCCCCTTTGCAGGAAAGCTTGAGTGGGCAGTATCTCACTTGTAAATGGCTTCCTTCAACACACAAATTCTGCACTATGCCATTGTCTCATGCGAAAGAAGTACCATGTTGGCGCATTCAAAGGACTTGCCAGACATGTCTGTATGTCCCAATCGAATGACATGTTTTGTTGACCCATCCCAAGAGCATGTATTTGGACCATTCGAAGGAACCAATGAAGGGTCTAGTCTAAAGACACTTATTTGCCCCCTTCAAAGAATACCCACATTAGTCATTCGAAGGACACTTCGATTTGAAAAAAGAAGTGATTACTGATGAGTCTGGTCGAAAGACAAGACTAGGGGATCAAGAAAAAAGGTTGAGATGCCAAAGGTATTTGTTGACCAAGTCCCATGCGCTTCCAGGCCTGATAAACTGGCCATAAAACTCCAAAACTATTGCACAGGAGTCCTGCAACACTGCCTTATTCCTTGTACTAAAATGGCATATAAACATTGTCCCTCGAAAGCTACAAATACAACATACCTTTTTTGTTTGAACCTTTTGTTTTCCCTCCTAAAACATTAGCCCTGGCCATCTATAAAAAGGAGACTCCATCACACATGTTAGGCGCCTGAAGGATTGCAAGAAAACTCTTGTGAAAATTCTCAAAAATTCTCAAACACTTCCCAACATTTTTTTTCAAACACTTCTGAAAAACTCAAATCCCTTTTGTACACTAAGTGAGAACCTTCGATTTACCCTCCAAGTGACCATCAAACTACCCTTTGACCCACTTCCCCAACTACCATACAGCATGCCTTTGAATCATTCCATTACTTGTTGTAAAAGAACCTTCAATCCACTCACACAACTTCTTTCGATTCAGTGACTGCTTTCACAAAGTGGTAACTGGATTAGCCTCAAGAAGGTCCCAACGAACTCCCATTCTACACCAAGGAAGGCACTTGCAGTTCCCTTCGATTTAAGAACTTCAAGAGGTAAGTTCCCTTCAAGCTTGAATCTATTCTATTTTAATATCATGTGCACATGCCAATAAATAAAAATATAGATATTTCATATAGGGAGCTAGACCATGTTTTAGCTTTCGATTCTGACTTCCCATATGCTGAAAACTCAAATCTAATTAGTTAGGCTTTGTACTTTGAGACCCAATGGTTTTGTGCTAACCCCTGGATTGTAGTTACATTTCAATGTTGCATTTTAAGAATTTAAGTCAGGTTTATTATATCCTTCGATTGGCTAACTGCACAAGCCTTTCGAATCACAATCTGAGGGCCCAACATGCTTACAGTCGAAGGAGTCAGCAAGGAGCGTATGGTAAAGCATGAACCTTGCTGACTCCAGGCCTCAAACGAAGGAATGAACCTTGCTACTTCCAGGCTTCAAAAGAAGGAATGAACCTTGCTGCTTCCAGGCCTCAAACGAACGAATAAACCTTGCTACTTCCAGGCCTCAAACGAAAGCATGAACCTTGCTGACTCCAGGCCTCAAACGAAGGAATGAACATTGCTGCTTCCAGGCCTCAAATGAAGGAATGAACCTTGCTGCTTCCAGGCCTCAAATGAAAGACAGAACCTTGCTGACTTCAGGCCCAAATCGAAAGAGGTCAAAAAATGTAGAATCAAAGGATGCTTCTGCCTGAATTGAAGGAGCTAACTTTTCTTCTTTTAATTTTTATTTTTATTCTATCTTTATATTGTCATGCTATTTCAATATGGTTTTAATAGTGTAGGTTTTTTTTTTTTGCATTTTTATTTCTTTTGTATAAATGCTAGTAACAAGGATGTATGACAAGATAAAAACAACAAGTAGATAACCAAAAGTTCAAAAGACAAAATGCAAGCAATCAAACACACTACTCCCACACATGCACCCCTAGGGTAATTCCACTTGTTTCCTCGAAAAAATATTTATGTCCCTCGAATATGGGCATTTTAGCAAAGACCCTCGAAAAAAGATCGTAGCCCCTCGATGACCCTTAATGTTGCCATCGATAAACGATCTAGTCCCTAAACGACATTGCTAAAACGTCCCATAGGTTGCCTTCTATGACTATACAAACATCCCACGCCCGTCCCTTCACATCCAATGATGGGGCTTCTTACCAAATCAATGATAAGATAGCAGCATCTAAAGGAGGAGGAAAATAACATTAAAGACCTTTTGAGTAGGTAGGATGTTCCTAGTTGCTCGCTTGCTCACAAAAAAAAACATTTTATACACCCACGCCTTCATTTAAAACATTTTCAAAAGTTAAAACACTTTGTACACTTTTTTATAGAAATGAGAACCATTACAAAGACACCTTTTCAAAATCACTTTCAAAAACACATTCCACAAACACCTTTTTGAACTATTTTTAAAACAACACTTTGTACGAGTTCTTATAGAAATGAGAACCATTACAAATACATTTTCAAAATACTTTTAAAAACCACCCCACAAGCACCTTTTCAAACAAAAGCAAGTGATCTAGAAAGCAACTAAGAGCCCATAGATAAATACGGATGAAAAGGGTGCTAACACCTTCCCCTTTCATAACCTACCCCCCGAACGCAAGAAATAATCTCGAAAGGTCTTTCCTGTTCTTTTCAAACTTTCCTTTTGGATAAAAGAAAAGTCGGTGGCGACTCTTACTATCCACAACAACTGCGATCAAATGTAAAACACCCAAGTCAGTTCTCTCACCGTGTTACAGAACTGGCGACTCTGTTGGGGACTTACTTAAAAGTGGGGTTACCTTAGGGCTAGATCACCTTTACTTGCTTTCCTTGTTTGACTTGCTTGCTTTAAATTTTGGGTCCTTGTTTGGGTTTTTGTTAAAGATCCTATACCCGGATCTGGGGCACCTTTTAGGTAAGTAGCAATAAATCATGGAAGTTGTACAACATAGACCAATATGGACAAAGTGATAGCTACGTTAGCGTGATACTCTGGCTTATACTAATGTTCCTTGAGTCAGTCAAGGATAACATTAAGCTTCCTTATAGTGTCATTAAGCGCTAACTAACCTTTAGAACCTTTACTTGACTCATCCTAAGCCATTAGAAAGTAGTGAGATAACCGACTTTGGTTCCGACCAAAGTTTGGTTGATACTCGATGCTACACTCATTGAGATTGGACTTTTGGGATATTTTGGTTGCAATACTTCGGTGCTTGAGCTAGAATAATGCCTAAAAGAAAGGCCAGTGATATGAGACTCCTTAGAACCTGTTACTTTTAATAGGACAGGTTGAGCCAACTAAACTTCAAGAGGGTACTTACCTTTAAAGACTCACGCAAACCGTTAAACCTAGGGTCTTTTGTGTGACTTGCTTGACATGTCTGTAATTTTAAAGCATAACCATAACATCATAAACATCATGACATGCATGCTAACCATTTCAAGGGGCTGGATATTTATCTTTCCTTTTTGTTTTGTAGGGTATAGATTCAACTCGCAGAAAGACCATCCGAATCAATTTTGTAGAGGTCCCTTCCAAGCTCAAAGAATTGGTCCTAAGAATTCCTGAGAGCTCATCGTTCCACAAGAGATATGGTCACTTGCTCAGTTTGGTTACAACCGGGTTTGAGGAAGGTCTGATGAGTGTTCTGTTCTAGTTCTTCGACCCTAAACACCATTGCTTCACCTTTCCAGATTACCAGTTGGTGCCTACGCTGGAAGAATTCTCTAAAATAATTGGGTCACCTATATTGGAGAAAGTACCTTTCACCGGTTTAGAACAAGATCTAGTTGCTGAAAGTATTGCCATAGATTTGCATTTGAAACCATCTGACATTGAATCCAATTGGGAAAGAAGAAGTGGAGTCAAGGGCCTCCTTGCAAGTTTTCTAATGAAGAAAGCTCAGATATTCTTAGATGACATGAGTTACCATGCCTCTGAAGATGTCCTAGCTCTCTTAATCTATGGATTGGTTTTGTTCCCCAATTCATACCAGTTTATAGATGTCAGTGCCATCAACATCTTCCTTGCTCGTAATCCAGTGCCTACATTTCTTGGAGACGTGCTACATTCACTCCACACTCGTACAATAAAGAAACGAGGGACTCTTATGTGTTGTACGCCTTTTCTCTATCGGTGGTTTATTTCGCACCTCCCTCAGTCAGTAATGAAGAATGAATCAGGCTTAAGGTGGAATCAAAGGATAATGTCCCTTTCTCATTCTGATATTTATTGGTGCCCTCGCTCTCAAGAAGACATCTCTTTTATTGATCACCGCGGAGATTTCCCTAATGTGCCACTCCTTGGCATTAGAGGAGGCATCACTTACAACCCTTCTTTGTCCCTACGTCAGTTTGTCTACCCCCAGAGGGATGGTCCCCACGATATGCTTGTCCAGGGTATTGTGTTTGACTATTCAAATGATTTGCAAGGTTATCACCAGAGGTTCATTCGTGCTTGGGGAATGGTAAAGAAGACTTATGGCAGTGCTTTGGGATGCAAAAACTCCATCCCTTTGGAGCCTTACCTCAGATGGGTACGAGCTCGTTCTCAAAGTCTTATGATGCCATATGCTGCTATCCTACTAGTGATCTCAGAGTCTGTTGATCAAGAAGACGGACCTCACATCATTTTTCATCCTGATATGCCAACAAGCGTTGAAGAGTTGCAAAAGTCTTAGATCCAACTCAAGGAAGAACGTGACACCTTTGAGAATCAATTCTACGCTAGTGAGAAGAAGGTTCTGGATCTCACGAAGCAGCTTCATGAAGAGCGAAGTTTGAACGCCAATATTGCGCCAAAGAGGATGCGTTCGACCTTTCTGTCTTAGGAGTTTTATTTATGTATTTTATTATTTCCATTGTAATCCCCAAGAGGCCTGATGTAATCAACTTTGATTTAATGTGTGTTTCTTTTGTCTAAGCAAATTTAAATCTCCTAGTTTCCTTGAAATCATTTTCATACGAACTTTCATTCATCATAACACAAACAAGTTTTCACAAATAGGTCTCCTTATCTTTCTACTGTTTATTTCAGTGAGATGGATATTGAACAGACAGTAAAGGATCTTCGAGCGCAGAACGCTCAATTCCAACAAATGTTCTTGGCTCTGGATAAAGGACAAGAGGACTTGAAGGATCTGATGATCAAAGATAAGAAAAATAAGGCGAAGAAACCAATCAGTCTTTTGAATCTGGGTAGAAGGTTCAAAGGACCAGCCAGGCAAACTCTAGATTCCGCAACCTTGTCAGGTGAAGGAGATAATCAAGAAGGGAAGAACAAGGAAGGAAATGGCCACCTAGAGTCTGAAGAAGAGGAAGAAGCGGACTACTCTAAATAACAATATCCCCCAGCTGACGATAAATACAAGCAGTTGGAGGATTTCCTCAATGCTATGGAGATCCAGAGGGTACCCGAGTTGGATTTTGAAGAGCTAGGACTTGTCTCAGGGTTGTCATCCCGCAGAAATTCAAGGTCCCCACTTTCGCCAAATATGACAGTGTCTCTTGTCCAAAGCTGTATTTAAGGTCATACGTCAGGAAAATTCAACCCCATACTGCTGATAGGAACCTATGGGTACATTTCTTCCAAGAAAGCTTGTCAGGGATGCAGTTGGATTTGTTCTATCAGTTGGAAGGAACCAATATTCGCAATTGGGAAGATTTGGCTGGCGCCTTTTACAAGCAATATCAGTATAATGCTGACTTAGCTCCAACTCTAACACAATTACAAGGCATGTCTATGGGTGCTGGTGAAGGTTTCAAAATTTATGCTCAAAAGTGGAGGGATCTCGCGGGAAGAGTCAAGCCCCCTTTATCTGACAGAGAATTGGTGGATATGTTCTTAGGCACGTTATCTGGTCCATTCTTCAACCATCTAATCGGAAGCTCTTCATATGGATTTACTAAACTAATCATGACTGGTGAGCGTGTAGAAGCCGGTATAAAGAGTGGAAAAATTCAAAGGGATGTATCCTCGAGCACGATGAAGAAACCCTTTACCGAAAAGAAAGAGGTCAGTGTTGCATATGACCACAGAAATCAAAACAAAATTGAACGTCGCCCGACGGTAGGGGCTGTTATGATTTCCAATCCTGTACCAAATCAACAGCGAAACTATCAACACGGGCCAGAGGCGCACGTGAGACAATTCACCCGAATCAACATTACCTTGTCCCAAGTTTTTCCACATCTTTTGAAGTCCAATCTAGTGACTCTAAAGGAAGTTCCCAAGAACCTCAATACTGCTTCTCCTTGCTACAACCTGAATGCTCGATGTGCCAATCATTTTGAAAGCCCGAGGCATGATACAAATGATTGTTGGGCCTTGAAGAATAAGATACAAGACCTTATTGAAGCGAAAGACATTGAGTATTACCCCCCAGAAACACCTAATGTAATAACGGCGCCAATGCCCAAACATGGTCAAGGTGTCAACGCTATTGATAATGACGGTTTTATTTCCTCCATGGATGATTTAAATACTCCCCTTTTGACTGTTAAACAAAATCTATTGCAAGTCGGTCTGTTTCCGAGTTGTGATGAAAGTTGTCGATTATTTATGTCTCTACCAAATGGTTGTTTGTTACTGAAGTTGGGAATCCATCATCTGATGGTTAACAAAGAAATATTGTTTGAATAAGTTCCTCTTTCCATAAATTCCTGTGAAGATGTCTCAATAATCACCATTTTCGACAATCCTCCTAAGGTCTCCACCAAAAGACCCGTCAGGATTACATCTGTTCCAAAGTTTGCTCCCCTAATCATCACTATGCCAGGGCCAATACCATATTATTTGGATAAAGATGTTCCTTAGAACTATGGGGCTGACATCTATTACCATGGCGTCAAGCAAGATCTGTTGGCTACCAAAGACAAAGTTACGAAAGACACTGATCCTTACATTGACAATACCATTGGGACCAGAAAGATAACAAGAAGTGGAAGAGTCTTCTCCCCTGAGATATCTCCAAAGACCATTGCTACTCTTGTAATTATTCCTACTACCGCTCCTACCAGCATTCCCAGTGATACTCCCGTTGATAGTCCTACTATTATCCCTACTACCGAGACAAGGGGCAAAGAGGTATTGTTCGAGCCTGTCCAGAAGAAGGCACATCCAGAGGTCATTCTTGAAACTTCTAGCAAGGAGATGGAAGAGATACTAAAGATAATCAAGAAAAGTGACTACAACGTCGTGGAGTAGTTGGGACAGACCCCCTCAAAAATATCAATGTTGTCTTTACTTTTGTGCTCTGAGGCCCACGCCAAGGACTTAATAAAATTTCTAAAGACCGCCCACGTGCCCCAACAGACTTCCATTGATCAATTTGAGAATTGTGTGGCCAGCCTAACTACTGATAATGGACTGGGTTTTTCTGACGCTGATTTAACTCTCAAATGAAGGAAACGCAATGATGCCTTGCATGTTTCCATTGAGTGCAGGGGCACTATGTTAGCCCACATTCTGGTGGATACGGGTTCATCGTTGAACGTATTACCCAAGAATGCTCTTGACCGTTAGATTGCGAAGAACTTACATTAAAGCCTAGCAACATTGTGGTGAGGGCCTTTGATGGTTCTAAAAGAATAGTGCACGGAGAAGTAGACATCCCTATAAAAGTTGGAACTCAGACTTTTGATTCAACTTTCTATGTGATGGATATCCACCCTTCATATTCTTGTCTATTGGGCCGACCCTGGATCCATGGTGCTGGTGTCGTCACTTCCACCCTAAATCAGATGTTGAAGTACCCAGTCCAGAGAAAAATCATCACAGTCCATGGGGAGGAGGAGTACATGGTTAGCCACCTGAACTCTTTTAGGTATGTTGAAATGGACGGTGAGTTCATTGAGACCCCATGTCAGAATTTTGAGGCGGTCCCACAAACGATTGCAGCAACAAAGACTACTACCATGACTCCAAAGGCTACCAGACCTCCATTGAAAATGGCCTCTTTGAAAGATGGTAGAACAGTAGTGGAGGAGGGTGGATGTACCATCTGGGGTCAACTTTCGGATATTCCCTACAAATCCAACAAATTTGGTTTGGGTTTTACTGCGGGGGCCCAAAGAGCTATTCGACGAACTCGCACTGGGGGACCACCTTTACGTATCAGCAATCAGGGAGTCAATGCATTGGAAGACAGTGATGGCAGCTGTGACATGGACGAGTGGATTTTTCCAACCATCAGCGGAGGACTCAACAATTGGGAAGCCAAAGAATTTGTCCCAATTACTTTTATTCAAGAGTAATTGTCTTTTAAATTTTTTCGTACTTGTAATATTTAAACAATTTAGACTTTAAAACCTTGTGTCTTACCCGAGGCACAATGGTCCATTTATGAGGGTTGTTACTTCATCTTCATATGTCATCAATAAATCATGGACATTTTTGCATGAAAATTTTATGCTCTTTGTTTTTCTTGTTCTACCTTTTATTTTGTAAAAGATAGTTATGCTCTTACACACACTCACATATCGAAATGCAGATCCACATCCACTCAGGATCCCATGGGTAACGATTCTGCTATGGCCTATTGTGACTTTGAAAATTCGATCTACCAAGCCGAAGAGGAAGGTGGGGAATATTGTGAGGTACCAGGAGAACTAGCCAGGTTATTGCAATAGGAAGAAAGGATCATACAGCCCCACAAAGAGCCGGTTGAAACAGTTAACTTAGGTACTGAAGAGGACATGAAAGAAGTCAAGGTAGGTGCCAACCTGGAGCCTAGTGTCAAGAAGCGCTTAAATCAATTACTACATGACTATGTTGAGGTTTTTGCCTGGTCATATGAAGACATGTCAGGACTCGACACTGATATCGTGGTCCATCGTCTGCCGACAAAAGAAGACTGCCCTCCGGCAAAACAGAAGGTCCATCGCATACGGCCAGAAATGTCAGAGAAAATCAAGATTGAAGCCATGAAGCAGTTCAATGTTGGATTCTTAGTTGTCCCCTCATATCCACAATGGGTCGCAATGTTGTTCCAGTGCCTAAAAAGGACGGTAAGGTACATATGTGTGTGGATTACAGAGACTTGAATAGGGCAAGCCCCAAGGATGACTTCCCGCTTCCCCATATCGATATTCTGGTTGACAACACCGCACAGTATAAAGTATTTTCCTTCATGGATGGTTTCTTCGGATACAACCAGATCAAAATGGCACCTGAGGACATGGAGAAAAAGACTTTCGTCACACAGTGGGGGCACGTTCTGTTACAAAGTTATGCCATTTAGGCTGAAGAATGTCGGAGTAACCTATTAGCGTGCCATGGTAGCTTTGTTCCATGATATGATCCATCACGAGATAGAGGTCTATGTGGATGACATGATATCCAGATCTCAAACTGAAGAGGAACATCTTGACCATCAGCAGAAACTGTTTGAAAGACTAAGAAATACAAACTATGTTGGACCCGAATAAATGCACTTTTGGAGTGAGGTCCAATAAGCTCTTATGATTCGTTGTCAGCGATAAAGGTATTGAAGTGGACCCTATAAAGGTAAAATAAATACAAGAAATTCTTTCTCCTCGCACTGAGAAGGAAGTTAGGGGATTCTTAGGACGACTAAACTACATCGCCCGATTCATTTCCCATCTAACCGCTACTTGTGAACCAATCTTCAAATTACTGAAGAATGATCAAGTGGTGGAATGGAACGACAACTGCCAGGCTGCCTTTGATAGTATCAAAGAGTACCTTCAAGATCCTCCCATTTTGATGCCTCCAGTTGAGGGAAGACCTCTGATCATGTACCTAACAGTCTTGGAAAATTCAATGGGGTGTGTGTTGGGGCAGCATGACGAGTCTGGCCGAAAAGAGCATGCAATATACTACCTGAGCAAAAAGTTTACCGACTGTGAAACCAGATATTCACACTGCTCGAGAAAACTTGTTGTGCTCTGGCATGGGATGCTCGTCGGCTAAGACAGTATATGTTGACTCACACTACCTTATTGATATCCAAGATGGATCAAATTAAATACATATTCGAGAAGCCCGCCCTCTCTGGGAGAATAGCAAGATAGCATATGGTCCTAACTGAATACGACATTTAGTACACTACCCAAAAAGCAATAAAGGGAAGTGTGCTAGCCGATCACCTGGCTCGTCAGGCTGTGGATGACTATCAATCCATGAATTTCTAGTTCCCGGACGAAGACATCATGGTGGTAAACAATTGTGAAGAACTCAGACCATATGACGGACTTGAACAAGGATCCCGATGGACCATGGTTTTTGACGGAGCTTCCAACGCACTCGACAATGGCATCAGTGTTGTAATCATATCCACCGAAGGCTGTCATACTCCATTCACTACTAGATTGTGTTTCAACTGTACCAATAATATGGTAGAATATCAAGCGTGTATTATGGGTCTCAAAGCTTCCATAGATTTGGGAATCAAGTCCTTAAGTGTATTTGGAGATTCAGCCTTAGTCACCAGTCAGATCAAAAGAGAATGGGACACGAAGCATCCTAATCTCATCCCTTACAAAGAACATGTGTTTACATTAATCCCATATTTTGAGGAAATTACCTTTTAGCATTTTCCACGAGAGGAAAATCAACTAGCGGACGCGCTAGCCACTATGTCATCCATGTTCAAAATAAGGCGGGATAATGAGGCTCCTCATATCACTATTGAGCGGATGCACGAACCAGCTTACTGTCATGAGATTGATACTGAAGAAGTAGTGGACAAGCCTTGGTTCCATGAAATTAAGAGATATCTCGAGGCCCAAGAGTATCCGGAGGAAGCTTCAGTCAACGAGAAGAAATTCCTGAGAAGATTCTCTGCTAAGTTCTTCCTCAGTAACAAAATCCTCTATAAGCACAACCACGACTCTACTTTGCTTCGGTGCATAGACGAGAGTGATGCAGAAAAGATCATGGTTGATTTAAATGAAGGTACCTTTGGCACTCATTCTAGTGGACACGGGATGGCTAAAAAGATCCTACGGGCAGGATACTACTGGTCCACCATGGAAGCAGATTGTCATCAGCATTCACGAACCTGTCACAAGTGTCAGATCTATGCTGACAAGGTACATGTGCCTCCAGTTCCTCTAAACGTCCTGACTACTCCTTGGCAATTCTCAATGTGGGGCATTGACATGATTGGAGGGATCAAACCTACAGCTTCTAATGGACACCACTTCATCTTGGTTGCCATTGATTACTTCACGAAGTGGGTCGAGGTAGCTCCATTTGCTTCTGTTACCAAGAACATTGTGGCTCGATTCATCAAACATAATCTTATATGTCGGTATGGCATTTTGGAGAGAATCGTTACAGATAATGGTACCAATCTCAACAATAATATGATCATTACACTATGCACGCAGTTCAAGATCCAGCATTATAACTCTTCTCCTTACCGGCCGAAGATGAATGGCGTTGTAGAAGCCGCTAATAAAAACATCAAGAATATCATACAAAAAATGATAGTGACCTATAAGGACTGGCATGAGATGTTACCATTTTCTCTCCACGGCTACCGTACCACGACACGCACATCAACAGGGGCGACTCCTTTCTCTTTGGTATATGGCATGGAAGCTGTCTTACCAATTGAAGTCCAAATACCTTCTTTGAGAATCATGAGGGATGTAGGGTTGAATGAAAATGAATGGATTCAAACTCGATTTAACCAATTGAAATTGATTGATGAGAAGAGGCTTACGGCTGTCTGCCATGGCCAGATGTACCGAAAACGTATGATTAAGGCTTTTAACAATAAGGTCAGACGCCACGTATATCAGGTTGGTGACATGGTAATCAAGCGTATCATACTGCCACAAGGTGTCCCAGGGGAAAATGGACTCCCACATACGTAGGACCATTTGTGATAAAAAA
This sequence comes from Vicia faba, assembly GCA_948472305.1. Taxonomy (NCBI): domain Eukaryota; kingdom Viridiplantae; phylum Streptophyta; class Magnoliopsida; order Fabales; family Fabaceae; genus Vicia; species Vicia faba. Next base: position 856,995,515 of record OX451740.1, on the reverse strand, counting down.
ACATATTTTCTGGTGGGGCAATGATCTTAACCACTATGGACGGCGACGACCTTTCGCACCGTGTAAACGCGGACATAGTTAAAAGATACTACGCATGAAAAAGACCCGCTATATCGACTAGCCTAGGAAAAAATAAGGGATAAATACAAAAAATATGTACACCCGGCAAGCTGAAAACCTGAAAAGGCAGCTTGGGCAAAAAAGGGTATCCCGGTGGACTGAAAACCCGAAAGGGAAGTCCAAGCAAAATTTAGGGATTTAAAGCGTATGACTATGTCCCGTTGGATCACTTTACAGCCAATCTTCAGTATCAATCGTCAAACTCAAACGATTCTAATCAATCCAATCAACTTCAGACAAAGCAGCAAATGGATGAGATTCTTAGAGACATGAAGGCTATAGCAGAATGGGAACCCCATGGGATTATTTCACATAGTTGTCTTTTCTTTGTACCAATTTTCATTTTACGACGACATTCTCTTACGAGGATGTTTGTCTCTTTGTACAAAAATACTTATTCAAGTTAATACAAAGATATTCCTTTAAAAGTGAAAAACTATATTTTTTTCTTTTACTTTCCTGTTTTGTTTGCAAAAACATCCAGTGATTATTTTTGAACATGTGCATTTGAACATAATTAATGTTTACAACTGAACACATGAAAAAGTAAAACTTGAACAGAAAGACAATTACTAGTGGCTTTAAGAAACAGGATAATATCTATGGGCCATTCCATAAAATCCCCGCAGGTACTTTCTCTAATGGAGCAGAAGCAAGGAAATCCTGCTACAGGATCACTGTCGTATCTCCAATATGCAGCCTAATGGTATCTGTTGCTTTCATATCCCCGACGGAGCAAAACTTCCAATTACTGCTCCAAAGCTTCCCTAGTGAAAGTCGCCCAGCTGCTCAGGAATTCCCCAGCAGGATTTCACCAAGTCCATAAGCAACGCACGATGTTTCCCTTCCCCAACAGAGTTTACTTCACTAATGACGAAAACCCATCTATCAATACTTCAATTTTAAAAAAATATGAAGGCTTACACTCCACATTTCCAATAGTAGTCAGGGATTTATTTTCCCCAATCTAAACAGCACTGCAGCAGAACAACTAATATGTGCATACATTGCATTCATACATTATAAACATCGACAACACAAATGTATATATATCGCAATCTCATTTATTTTGAGAAACATCATTACACGATAAATTTAATACATCATGGCATTACATACATATAACTCTTTACCTTTTCACGAAAGATTAATCATTAAAAATTATCATCAAATTTTCAACAAGACAGGGAAATTATCTGCGAACAAATCAATGGTAGATCAATTCCCAAAATAGGACAGGGTGACTATCTACATGAAAAATACTTCCTTCAGACTTCTACTGGTTCAGTTTAAATCGATCAATGGTTTATCCTGATTCCTTTCTGGTAGACTCCTTCTCTGGTTCAGATAAATCGCTCCAAAGATTTATTCTGATTCTTTTCCAGACCTTTGTTGGTTCAGTTTAAATCTCTCAACAGTTAATCCAGATTCTTTCCCGTAGACATCTTATATATCTCAGATAAATCGCTCCAAGATTTATTCTGATTCTTTCCAGTTAAAGAACATTCAAGACCTTTGCTGGTTCAGTTTAAATATCTCAACGATTTTTCCTGATTCTTTCCCATAGAGATCTTCTCTGGTTCAAATAAATCGCTCCAAGATTTATTCTGATTCTTTCCAGTTAAATAATATTCAAGACCTTTGTTGGTTCAGTTTAAATCTCTCAATGGTTTATCATGATTCTTTCCCATAGACATTTTCTCTGGTTCAGTTTAAATCTCTCAATGGTTTATCGTGATGCTTTCCCAGTAGATGCTTTCCCTGGTTCAGATAAATCACTCCAAATATTTATCCTAATTCTTTCCAGTTAAAGATTATTCAAGACTTCTGCTAGGTTCAATTTTAAATCGACCAAAGGTTTATTCTGATTCTTTTCCCAGTTGAATTCAAGCTTAGACTTAGTCTTATTTCTGTCAACTATCACCTTTGGATGGCATCTATAAGCCCATCTCCGCCAACTGTAACACCCCAATTCTACCCCAAGCAAATTATGCAAAATGAATCAGAGTTATAAAATTTCATTCATACAAACGAATCGGGACGTCACAAATTCTCATAACAAATTCATTGCATTCATCATGGATATATAACACTTTTAAAACATCGGATGAACCATCGTCATAACATCTTTAATAAAATAATTCAACAACCATGCAGCGGAATTCTTCAATAACATCTCTAAATAAAACAGCAACTTCGAAACATCTCATATTCGATAATAATCAATTCAAAACTCAACAACTGAAAATCAACAATAAAAAATTAGCAAGCGTTCATCCCCCTGAGTGTTACATATCAGAGCAATGACACCGACTCGAACTATTGAAGGTATACGACCTTCACTCGCAATTACCTGCACGTTACCAACATAAGGACAACATTCAAACAGAAGGGGTGAGATATCTAACAATATAATAAAGCGCATGATAATTAATATATTAAATTAGATCAGTAATATCACCACTTCTTATCTCATAATCAACAATAATTACGACATGTATACTCATTCATCAACATCAAATACATTTCATTATTCAATCATATAATGCGACTCAAAACTATGCAAATGCATGTGGTACCATAGGAGCAGAACTCCCATCTCAAAAATCTGCCAATTAATAGAGGCATCAACAAGGCATAGCCTTCATCTCAAAATTTGCCAATCCAGGCCATCTCAACGAGCATAAGCTCCATCTCAAAAATGCAATGTATGAGACTCATCATGAATGTAATAACAACACCCAAGTTAACAACATTTCAAATCATATCAAAACAACAACATCTCAATCATCTCAAAACAACAACATCTCAATCATCTCAAAACACCTCAATTAACAACATCTCATGACATCAAAATATTTTATTAAACATCATTTATTATCACAAAATCATCGAACACAACTTCATCAATAACATCTCACTAATACTCAACTGTATATGAATAGTACAGTAATCCATACTATTATTCCGCTACTGTACATCATTATTGTCACTAATCCTACTGTCATATTTCTAACAGCAGTCTCTAACATCTCATATTCAGCATTCTGTCTAAAATCCAGCACAACGATCATCTACGGGAATTAATTCTAAATCATGCATTATCTTCTAGGATTACACTTCTTATCCATCATTTAAATCATCTAGAATAATACTCATTGCGTTAGTTAATCAACGCTTTGAACGACATCTCAAACAGCATCCTACAACTTAAGTTACAGCAACTTAAAACTGATTCTGTCACTATTAGTCAGTATGGGTCGACGCAAAACCGTTGGGGTCGACGCGTAATGCTTCTCATGCCCAGCATGAGTCAACACATCCTCCTTATGGATTGACTAACCCTAGTCCTAATCAAAACATGTATCAACACATTCCCCTCTCTGATCGACTCATCCTGAGCCTTGCAGCCCACATGTATCGACGCATGCTTCCATGGATCGATGCATCCTGTTACAGTCTGCCTAATTTTCTGCGTTTTCTTCTGTAATTTCACTACGGGAATCATATTACAGTCCTACAAACATTATTATAATCATGATAAATCATCACCTAACATTAACCTATAATACTACATCGATTACACAACAATCACAACATCGTTATTCATCAAATCTTCATCATACATCATCATACGTACATCCAATTCAAGAACAAACAATAATCACATCTAACCCCACATATTAAACATCATGATCCTAATTATAAAGTCAGAACCCCACCCTTACCTTGGATTGAAGCTCGCTCTACAATTTCCGGGTTGAATCTTTGTTCTTGCCGTTTCCTTCTATTTCCAGCAGCTTCACGTTCTCCTCAAATCCTTATTTTCTTCTTTCTTCTATTCTAACAACAATAATAAAATAACCTAATATTATATTATTCCTTAGTGGGCTCCAAACCTACACCCCCTTATTACTTCTACTCTCTCAAAATAGGCCCACCTTAAATAATATTACACTATTAATATTATTTCACCTCATAATAATATAATACCTCTAATATATTATTATTTCTCCACTTAATAAAATAATAAATCCAATTTAATAATAACATATCTTGACAAATATTCCAAAAATAATTTAATTAAATAATTAATTAAATTACGGGCGTTACAACTCTCCCCCACTTAGAATATTTTTGTCCTCGAAAATTTACCTCAAACAAACAATTTAGGATAGGAGTCTCGGATCTTGCTCTCCAACTCCCAAGTCATGCTTTCTTCTGCAGCTCCTAACCAAACCACTTTAACCAAGGCAATCTCTTTGCCCCTCAGAGTCTTCATTTCACGATTCGTGATTCGTACAGGCATCGTTTCCATCGTAAGATGATCTCGTACTTGCACATCGTCCATACGAATCACATGAGATGGATCTGAAATATACTTCCGAAGTTGCGACACATGAAACACATCATGCAAATTCGAAAGATTAGGCGGTAAAGCCACTCTATAAGCAACATTCCCCACTCTTTCCGAAATCTGATACGGTCCAATAAAACGAGAAGTGAGCTTCTTAGACTTCAATGCTCGCCCAACACCAGTCACAGGTGTAACTCTCAAAAACACATGATCACCAGCTTGGAATTCTAAATCCTTCCTTCGCTTGTCCTGATAACTCTTTTGTCTACTCTGTGAAGCTTTCATCTTTTCTCGAATCAACTTCACCTTCTCAGTAGTCTCACAAACAAGTTCATGTCCAAGTACTACACTTTCACCAGATTCATGCCAACATAACAGAGTTCTACATCTACGACCATACAACGCCTCAAAAGGTGCCATCCCAATACTGGAATGATAACTGTTATTATAAGTGAACTCTATCAACGAAAGATAAGTATCCCACGAACCTCCCTTCTCAAGAACACATGCCCTCAACAAATCTTCCAACGATTGAATAGTCTGTTCAGTCTGACCATCTGTCTGAGGATGATACGCTGAACTCAACCTCAACTTAGAATCCAACGTTTCTTGCAAACTCTTCCAAAAATCAAAAGTAAATCTTGGATCTCTATCCGACACAATGCACAAAGGAACACCATGTAGCTTCACAATCACACTGATATAAATCTCAGCCAACTTCGACACTAGAAAACTGATGTTAATAAGAATAAAATGAGCTGACTTCGTAAGCCTATCAACAATCACCCAAATCGAATCATGTCCTCTTAAAGTATTAGGAAACCCTATCAAAAAGTCCATTGAAATGCTATCCCATTTCCATTCTGGAACTTCCAGCGGTTGCAACAATACTGCAGGCTTCTGATGTTCAACTTTCGACTTCTGACAAGTCAAACATGCATGCACAAACCGAGCCACATCACTCTTCATTCCAGGCCACCAAAACAAACCTTTCAAATCTTGATACATCTTTGTAGCTCCTGGATGAATACTCAACTTACTTCTATGACTCTCTTCAAGTATCACTTTCTTCATCTCAACATCATCAAGAATACAAATCCGACTACGAAACCTCAACACACCTTGCTCATCTAACTTAAAATCATTATTCTCAGATTGATCAATCCCAACCATCAAATCTACCAGTTTCACATCCAACTTCTGAGCTTCTCTGATACTGTCTAAAAATTCATTATTAATCTTCAACATACCCAACATAACACTCTGCGAAGTAACCTTGCAAACTAAGCTCATATCTCTAAACTGCTCAATCAATTCCAACTCTTTAATCATCATTGCTGACATATGTAAAGTCTTTCGACTCAACGCATCAGCTACCACATTCCCCTTTCCTGGATGATAATTCAAACCGAAATCATAATCCTTTAGCAATTTTAACCATCTTCGTTGTCTCATATTCAACTCCTTCTGATCGAACAAATACTTCAAGCTCTTATGGTCACTAAACACTTCAAATCTAGAACCATAAAGATAATGCCTCCAAATCTTCAACACAAAAACAACTGCAGCAAGCTCTAAATCATGCGTAGGATAGTTCTTCTTATAAGTCCTTAACTGCCTTGACGCATAAGCAACTACCTTACCATTATGCATAAGCACACCTCCCAAACCCATCTTAGAAGCATCACAATAAACCACAAAAGGCTCTCCTGGATTAGGCAACGTCAAAATCGGAGCCGACGTCAACCTCTTCTTCAATTCCGTAAAACTTTCTTCGCACTGAACATCCCAAACAAAAGCTCTATCTTTACAAGTCAACTTAGTCAACGTAAGTGACAACTTAGAAAACCCTTCAATAAACCTTCTATAATAACCAGCTAATCCCAAGAAGATTCTAATCTCAGTAGCTGACTTTGGAGTTTCCCATTGCAACACAACATCAATCTTCGATGGATCTACAGCAACGCCACTACCTGAAATCACATGACCAAGAAAACTAACTTCTTTCAGCCAGAATTCACACTTAGATAGCTTTTCATACAACTTCTTTTCTTTCAAAATCTGCAATACTACTCTTAAATGTTCAGTATGCTCTTCTTCTGACTTAGAGTAAATCAAAATATCATCAATGAACACCACCACGAACCTATCTAAATAAGTATGAAAGATACGATTCATATATTCTATGAATACTCCCGGCGCATTAGTAACACCGAAAGGCATCACCGAATACTCGTAATGTCCATAACGCGTTCTGAAATCCATCTTCTGAATATCTTCATCCTTCACTTTAATCTGATGATAACCCGACCTCAGATCAATCTTACTAAACACACGAGCATCCACTTATTGGTCCATCAAGTTATCTATTCTTGGAAGCGGATACTTGTTCTTAATCGTCACATTGTTCAACTGTCTATAATCAACACAAAGCCTCATACTTCCATCTTTCTTCTTCACTAACAACACTGGGGATCCCCACAGTGATAAACTTGGTCTTACAAACCTCTTCTCAAGTAACTCTTCCAATTTCTTCTTTAAATCTGACAACTCAGATGCAGACATCTTGTTTGGTGCCATAGACACAGATCTGGTACCAGGTACAAGATCAATTGCAAATTCAACTTCCCTCTCTGGCGGTACATCAGGAATCTCATCAGGGAAAACTTCAGGAAATTCACACACCACCTACAATTACTCAATTATAGCTTGAGTCTCTAAAGATAGTCACGCCATCAACGAAAACATTTGTGCTTCCTCTTGCATCAAATTTCTCAACTGTCTAGCAAATAACAGACCATCTTCCTCTGCTTCAGGAGTAGAAAACTTCATCGACTTATCATAACAGTTAATATGAACACAATTATGCTCTAACCAGTTTATACCAAGAATCACATCCAAACCTCTTAACGGCAAAAAAATCAAATCAACAACAAAGTCTCTGTCGAAGATCGACAAGGGACGCTTAGCACACACAAAAGAAGCAGTCACCTACCCCTTGGCTGGAGTATCGACGACCATTTCTCCATTCAAAGAAGACAACATAAGACCCAATCTTTCAACACAATCAGCAGCAATAAAATAATGCGTAGCACCATTATCAATAATAGTAATTAAAGGAGTACTATTAATGAAACATGTACCTCTGATAAGTCTGTCCTCAGTAGTTGTCTGATCCTCAACCAAAGTAAACACTTTACCACTTGACTGAGCCCTCTTCGGTTTCGGACACTGGCTACCAATGTGCCCTTCTTCTTTACAGTTGAAACAAACCACACTATTGTGCTCACACTCAGCTACAACATGTCCGTTGTTGCCACAACGGAAACATCTCTTCACTTCAGTAGTGCACACATTACTCTTGTGTCCAGGTTTCCCACACTTAAAGCAAATCACACCAGCAGGAGCATCTCCCCCACTAGTCCTCTGACCATGAGCAACTCTCTACTTACCCTTACCAGCTGGGGCATCATAAGGCTTACCACGACTCTGTGGGTGCTTACCCCTCTTCTCACTAATAATCTTGTAATGAGCATTACTGTCTTCCTCATAAATCCTGCAGCTATCAACCAAATCAGCAAAGACACGGATTTTCGGATATCCAATTGCTTTCTTAATCTCCGGGTGCAACCCACTCTCAAACTTAATACACTTTGAAAACTCAGCATTTTCCTCAGAGTAATGCGGATAAAACTTGGCCAACTCAGCAAACTTGGCAGCATACTCAACAACTGACAGATTTCCTTGCTTCAGCTCAAGGAACTCAATTTCCTTCTAACCACAGACATCTTCAGGAAAATACTTTCTCAAAAACTCCCTACGGAACACTGCCCAAGTGACATTCTCACCTGCAGCTTCTAATTTCTGACAAGTCTCTAGCCACCAGTCATCAGCCTCGACTGCTAGCATATGAGTCCCATAACGAACCTTTTACGCTGGAGTGCAGTCCATCACGCGAAAGATTCTCTCAATCTCTTTCAACCATTCCAATGCTCCATCAGGATCATATTCTCCCTTGAACATAGGTGGATTCTCTCTCTGGAAAGTCACCAAGCTACGAGATCCACCATTCCCGTCAGCATTCGGCTGATTTTCCATCGCATGAGCCATTGCTTCTAAAGCAGCAGCAAGTGCAGCATCATTCCTTCCAGCCATCTCAACTTCTTACTACAACATAAACAACGGTTAGAACATCAAAATAACAATACTCGATTGTTAGACAACTACGACTCGACGACAAGGTCGGACTAACCTTTTGCTCTGATACCAACTTTGTAACACCCCAATTCTACCCCAAGCAAATTATGCAAAATGAATCAGAGTTATAAAATTTCATTCATACAAACGAATCGGGACGTCACAAATTCTTCTAACAAATTCATTGCATTCATCATGGATATATAACACTTTTAAAACATCAGATGAACCATCATCATAACATCTTTAATAAAATAATTCAACAACCACGCAGCGGAATTCTTCAATAACATCTCTAAATAAAACAGCAACTTCGAAACATCTCATATTCGATAATAATCAATTCAAAACTCAACAACTGAAAATCAACAATTAAAAATCAGCAAGCATTCATCCCCCCGAGTGTTACATATCAGAGCAATGACACCGACTCGAACTATTGAAGGTATACAACCTTCACTCGCGATTACCTGCATGTTACCAACATAAGGGCAACATTCAAACAGAGGGGGTGAGATATCAAACAATATAATAAAGCGCATGATAATTAATATATTAAATTAGACCAGTAATATCACCACTTCTCATCTCATAATCAACAATAATTACGACATGTATACTCATTCATCAACATCAAATACATTTCATTATTCAATCATATAATGCGACTCAAAACTATGCAAATGCATGTGGTACCATTGGAGCAGAACTCCCATCTCAAAAATCTGCCAGTTAATAGAGGCATCAATAAGGCATAGCCTTCATCTCAAAATTTGCCAATCCAGGTCATCTCAACGAGCATAAGCTCCATCTCAAAAATGCAATGTATGCGACTCATCATGAATGTAATAACAACACCCAAGTTAACAAGATTTCAAATCATCTCAAAACAACAACATCTCAATCATCTCAAAATAACAACATCTCAATCATCTCAAAACACCTCAATTAACAACATCTCATAACATCAAAATAATTTATTAAACATCATTTATTATCACAAAATCATCGAACACAACTTCATCAATAACATCTCACTAATACTCAACTGTATATTAATAGTACAATAATCCATACTATTATTCCGCTACTGTACATCACTATTGTCACTAATCCTACTGTCATATTTCTAACAGCAGTCTCTAACATCTCATATTCATCATTCTGTCCAAAATCCCGCACAACGATCATCTACGGGAATTAATTCTAAATCCTGCATTATCTGCTAGGATTACACTTCTTATCCATCATTTAAATCATCTAGAATAATATTCATCGCGTTAGTTAATCAACACTTCGAACGACATCTCAAACAACATCCTACAACTCAAGTTACAGCAACTTAAAACTGATTCTGTCACTATTAGTCAGTATGGGTCGACGCAAAACCCTTGGGGTCGACGCGTAATGCTTCTCATGCACAGCATGAGTCGACACATCCTCCTTATGGATCGACTCATCCTGGTCCTAATGACAACATGTATCAACACAAGCTCCTCTCTGATCGACTCATCCTGAGCCTTGCAACCCACATTTATGACACATGCCTCCATGGATCGATGCATCCTGTTACAGTCTGCCTAATTTTCTGCATTTTCTTCTGTAATTTCACTACGGGAATCATATTACAGTCCTACAAACCTCATTATAATTATGATAAATCATCACCTAACATTAACCTATAATACTACATCGATTACACAACAATCACAGCATCGTTATTCATCAAATCTTTATCACACATCATCATACGTACATCCAATTCAAGAACAAACAACAATCACATCTAACCCCACATATTAAACATCATGAACCCAATTATAAAGTCAGAACCCCACCCTTACCTTGGATTGAAGGTCGCTCTACAACTTCCGGGTTGAATCTTTGTTCTTGCCGTCTCCTTCTATTTCCAGCAACTTCACGTTCTCCTCAAATCCTTATTTTCTTCTTACTTCTTCTTTCTTCTATTCTAACAACAATAATAAAATAACCTAATATTCTATTATTCCTTAGTGGGCTCCAAACCTACACCCCCTTATTACTTCTACTCTCTCAAAATAGGCCCACCTTAAATAATATTATAATTCTAATATTATTTCACCTCATAATAATATAATACCTCTAATATATTATTATTTCTCCACTTAATAAAATAATAAATCCAATTTAATAATAACATATCTTCACAAATATTCCAAAAATAATTTAATTAAATAATTAATTAAATTACGGGCGTTACACCAACTCTCCATCATTTCTCCAAATGGCATATTTAAGCCCATTCCTTACACCTCAACAACAATATCATCAAGTGAAAATTTCTGGACACTCTAGTGTTCAGTCATCTTCCACCTTCAAGTCACGAATGGCAGATTCACCAATCTAGCTCTTCAAGTTTAAGAAGATTGAACAGGGGCAGCTGTTGTACCCCAAAATTTTCCCTCTCATCCCTCAAGACATTTCTCACAAAGGGCTCCCAAAAATTCAACCTTACACAAATCTATTTGGACTTTTCAGCATCAAAATTAAAGAGGAAATTGCTAAAAAGACAAAACAGGTGAAAATGCTCTTTTTGACAAAATTAAAGGAAAAGCAAGTTCTTTTCGATTTTACATCCTTCGATTGAGGCATTAGACTCATTTGGGAAAGCTCATTTCTGTTTTGTTTAAGCACTAGACTTCATTTGAACGTTTGTGCAAATCTTTCATTTGGCCACATAGCATCTTCCCTGCGTGTTAGCCAATACTTACAAGGCATAATTTCCTACCATGTTAACATGCACAAGGCCAAAATAACCCTTTGAAGAAACTTGATACAAGCTTCGACAGGGAAACACTTCCCATCAAATAACTTTAATTCACAAGGTAAAAAGCCTCCTGATGATGTCCTTCAATTCAGGAGGACAAAGCCTCTCTTCTTCCCTCTTTCGATTACACATCTTGCCTCCTTCAGGCCTCCTTAGTTTGGGGAAATGGTCTTCCTAGTATTGCAAGCTTCGATTGAGCCTTTCATCTCCTGCATGCATCCTTCGTTTAGGTGTGTAAATCCTTCAGCACAAACTCTTAGTCATGCCTTTCGTTTAGGCATGTGGCTCCCTCTTTACAAAATTTCGTTTGAGCATATTTGCATAAGGTCACAAGGCAAGGACCTCCTGCATACACTCTTTCGTTTGGCTATATGGCCCCTTTGTAGACAAGCTTGTGTGGGCAGTATCTCCCTTGGAAATGGCTTCTTTCAACACACAAATTCTGCATTATACCATTGTCTCATGCGAAAGAAGTACCATGTTAGCGCATTCGAAGGACTTGCCAGACATGTCTGGATGTCTCAATCGAATGACAGTTTGGTTGACCCATCCCAAGAGCATGTATTTGGACCATTAGAAGGAACCCATGAAGGGCCTGGTCGAAAGACACTTATTTGGCCCCCTTCAAAGGATACCCACATGAGTCATTCGAAAGACACTTCGATTTGAAAAAACAAGTGACTACTGAAGAGTCTGGTCGAAAGACAAGACTAGGGGATCAAGACAAAAGGTTTAGATGCCAAAGGTATTTGTTGACCAAGTCCCATGCGCTTCCAGGCTAGATACACAGGCCATAAAACTCCAAAACTGCTGCACAGTAGTCCTGCAACATTGCCTTATTCCTTGCACTAAAATGGAATATAAACATTGTCCCTCAAAAGCTACAAATAAATCATACCTTTTTTGTTTGAACCTTTTGTTTTCCCTCCTAAAACATCAACCCTGGCCATGTATAAAAAGGAGACTCCATCACACATGTTAGGCGCCTGAAGGATTGCAAGAAAACTCTTGTGAAAATTCTCAAAAATTCTCAAACACTTCCCAACATTTTTTTCAAACACTTCTGAAAAACTCAACTCCCTTTTGTACACTAAGTGAGAACCTTCGATTTGCCCTCCAAGTGCCCATCAAACTACCCTTTGACCCACTTCCTCAACTACTATACAGTAGGCCTTTGAGACATTCTATTACTTGTTATAAAAGAACCTTCGATCAACTCACACAACCTCTTTCGATTCAGTGACTGCTTTCACAAAGTGGTAATTGGAGAAGCCTCAAGAAGGTCCCAACAAACTCCCATTCTCCACCAAGGAAGGCACTTGCAGTTCCCTTCGATTTAAGAACTTCAAGAGGTAAGTTCCCTTCAAGCTCGAATCTATTCTATTTTAATATCATGTGCACATGACAATAAAGAAAAATGTAGATATTTCATATAGGGAGCTAGACCATGTTTTAGCTTTCAATTCTAACTGCCCATATGTTGAAAACTCAACTCTAATTAGTTAGGCTTTGTACTTTGAGACCCAATGGTTTTCTGCTAACCCCTGGACTGTAGTTACATTTGAATGTTGCATTTTAAGAATTTAAGACAGGTTTATTATATCCTTCGATTGGCTAACTGCACAAGCCTTTCGAATCAAAATCTGAGGACCCAACATGCTTACAGTCGAAGGAGTCAGCAAGGAGCCTGTGGCAAATCATGAACCTTGCTGACTCTAGGCCTCAAATGAAGGAATGAACCTTGCTGCTTCTAGGCCTCAAACGAAGGAATGAACTTTGCTGCTTCCAGGCCTCAAATGAAAGAATAAACCTTGCTACTTCCAGGCCTCAAACGAAAGCATGAACCTTGCTGACTTCAGGCCTCAAATGAAGGAATGAAACTTGCTGCTTCCAGGACTCAAAAGAAGGAATGAACCTTGCTGCTTCCAGGAATCAAACGAAAGACAGAACCTTGTTGACTCCAGGACCAAATCGAAAGAGGTCAAATAATGCAGAATCAAAGGATGCTCCTGTCTGAATCGAAGGAGCTCACTTTTCTTCTTTTTATTTTTATTTTTATTTTATCTTTATATTTTCTTTCTATTTCAATATGGTTGTAATAGTGTAGGGTTTATTTTTTTTGCATTTTTATTGCTTTGTATAAATTCTAGTAACTAGGATGTATGGCAAGATAAAAACAACAAGTAGATAACCAAAAGTTCAAAAGACAAAATGCATGCAATCAAACACACTACTTCCACACATGCACCCCTAGGGTAATTCCGCTTGTTGCCTCGAAAAATTAGTCATGTCCCTCGTATATGGGCGTTTTAGCAAAGACCCTCGAAAAAAGATCGTAGTCCCTCGATGAACCTTAATGTTTCCTTCGGTAAACGATCTAGTCCCTAAACGACATTGCTAAAACGTCCCATAGGTTGCCTTCTATGACTATACAAATGTACCACGCCCGTCCATTCACGTCCAATGATGGGGCTTCTTACCAAATCAATGGTAAGATAGTAACATCTAAAGGAGGAGGAAAAGAACATTAAAGATCTTTTGAGTAGGTAGGATGTTCCTAGTTTCTCGTTTGCTCACAACAAAAATATTTTATACACCCACACTTTCATTTAAAACATTTTCAAAAGTTAAAACACTTTGTACGCGTTCCTATAGAAATGATAACCATTACAAAGACACCTTTTTGAAAATCACTTTCAAAAACACATTCCACAAACACCTTTTTAAACTATTTTCAAAACAACACTTTGTACGCGTTCTTATAGAAACAAGAACCATTACAAAGATATTTTCAAAATACTTTAAAAAACCACCCCACAAGCACATTTTCAAACAAAAGCAAGTGATCTAGCAAGCAACTAAGAGCCCGTAGATAACTACGGATGAAAAGGGTGCTAACACCTTCCCTTTTCATAACCTACCCCCCGAACTCATGAAATAATCTCGAAAGGTCTTTCCTTTTCTTTTCAACCTTTCCTTTGGGATAAAATAAATTCAGTGGCGACTCTTGCTATCCTCAACAATTGCAATCAAACACAAAACACCCAAGTCAGTTATGTCACCGTGTTACAGGAGCGTTGCAAGAGAATGTTATGGATTTGATACAAGATCATCTCAAAGTAAAATTTAAGCTCTTGGGGATTTGGTACATGGATCTATTGGCGCAAACAAGGTTCATAAAAATTCAATTTTCATTTGAGGTTCTATATTGCAAAATCAAGAAGAAAGCTCTAAATGTCGAAATGCAAATTGGGATAAGTTTTGGTTCATTGGTATTTTCGTTCACTGATATTTTGAAGTATTGATAAGTATGAAATGTTGAAAAAGAAAGAATTATAAAATCATGGTTCAAATACATTCCAAATCTACCATTCAAAAACCATATTTCCATTACAAGGTTAGTCTAAATAGACCATTGTTACTTTAACCAATTCATACGCATCTTCATTTATCATCCACGACATCGTTTCATCATCTTTATCTATTCATCTTTCTTCTGCAGAATCGTAATCATTGTCTTCATCAATAACTCTACATCGTCATCGTTAACGATTCATTATCCATATGCAAGAACAAAAACAACGCAACTAAATCGCACAGAGTACACATAGATCCGAAATCATAGAAATCACAGAAGAAGAACGCGTGTAGAAGGAGAATTTTAAAACCAACAGCACATACCTAATTCACTGATTTTCTTTTCATTATCATTATCAAAGACGCGTCTGGTCAGTCTCTAATAGGTAAGCAATACTCCTTTATTCATCGCTCTTTTGTTAAATGTTTGTTTGATTCTGTGAATGATTGAGGAGAAATTTATGAGCATTGATGGAGATGAGACTCGAGTCGAAGTAGATGAAACAGAAGACAATCGGGAGGTTAGTGAGATGAGCTAAAATGGAAGAAGCGGCGGTGGATGGTATGTTTGACACGGAGAAGAAGAAGAAAATCGACGCGGTGAAGAAGAGAGGTTTTCTGCCGCTATAAAATAAAGAGAAGAAGAGAGTCCCAGGCCGCCATCATGTTGGGAGGTAGAAGAATACGAGAGTGAGGAGGTTTTGATCGTGGAAGCTGAAACATCATGAACAATTTTAACCCTAGGCTGATTTGAAATGCATCTGTTGTATCCCAAAATTTGCCCTCTCATTTCTCAAAAAATTATCCTGGACCCTCAGGTTTGCTTCTGTCAAGTTTCAAGTCTCAGATTACAATTTGATAAGAAATTCATTCACAAGGGAAATATGGTCAAAAGCACACTAAAAAAGTCAAATTTTGACTTTTTGATCAAAATCAAGTTTCAACAATCATATTTCATCAAGGCATGAAATTGGTTCCTCAAGAAATCAAAAATCAGAAATTACTTTGAAAAATCAAATTTCTAAACATTTAAAAAAATTTCTAAGTGTTAAGAGAATATGATACTTTAGAACTTCTGGGCCAGTCTCCGTACGAGCATAATCAGAATTTGCAAAGACGGTTCAAAACATGGCTCTTCAATCAGAACATGAGTCTTCAGCATATGTAGGCTATGTTCTACGCTTCAATCAAAGCTTC
Source organism: Vicia faba (assembly GCA_948472305.1). NCBI lineage: Eukaryota > Viridiplantae > Streptophyta > Magnoliopsida > Fabales > Fabaceae > Vicia > Vicia faba. Next base: position 856,979,481 of record OX451740.1, on the reverse strand, counting down.
ACCATTCGAATCTCATTCTGGTCTTCTGCGATCAGAACATCACCAAATCCTAAAACCTCGTTTGGGCAGCCAGCTGCACTGCTATGGCACAATCCTGCATCCAGCTGCCACAACGCTCCAAAATGCTGCTGATGCAGTCCACGCCTGCACATTTCTAAAACCCCATATTTGCATCAAATTAGCATAAGAAAGTTGTGTTTAAAAAAGCAATGGAATAATATGCCAAAAAGGTTAAAAATCCCATTTGTTTCCCCCCCCCCCCCCCCCCCCCCAAACCACAACAAACTCACCTATAAATAAGTTGCTCCATCACACTTTCAAGGGGCTGGTTTTTGGAAAGAGAGAATTATCAAAGAGAGAAAAGAAAACAGTAAAAACATTCGTGAACCCAGAATTCCAAAATAAAACCAAACCTTTGTTCTTCCCTTTGAATCAAAGAACATAACATTTTGTTCCATTCCTTGCTAACCCCAGAACATCTGAAGGCAGCAGCTCAAGTCTAAAACACACGCTCCAGATTCAAGGTAAGTCTTTCTGACTTTAAATCTTTTCATTCAGAACATCATTTAATTATGTAAATATCATAGTATTGATGTTGTCCATATCATTGCATAAGTAGAAAAACTGTGGATCAGAACTTCTTGAATAAAGCTAGGCTCAGAATTAGGATTAGAACTTCTATAAACTTTTATGCTTTTATCTTTCTGATTTGTTGTTGTTAAGAACTGAATAAGTTGCTAATGAGATGATTAATATAAGGAAGGAGTTGAAGTGTAACATAGAACTTCTGTTTTTTTTCTTTCCCATTGGTTTAGCACAATATAGAACTTCTGAGTTCTCCTCACTATTTAACACAACACAGAACTTCTGATTTTCACTCACTGTTTAACACAACACATAACTTCTGACTTTTTGCTCACTGTTTTAACACATACAGAATTTCTAAGATTTTCTCACTATTCTAACACTCAGAACATCAGCACGTAGCGACCCAGAACTTCTGTTTTTCCCTATAATGTTTCTTTCAGGACCTCAGCGTGCATCAACCCAGAGTTTCTGATTACTTCAGATGTTTCTTTCTGAACCACATCGCGCCTGGCATCAGAACTTCTGGTCCTCTTTATTTTTTGCTTTCAACAACATGCTGACCCTATTTCTCACTATTTTCCCTTTTTTCCTCCTATTATTATTATTTTTAGCATTAGTACTATTTTTATAAAAAAAGGCACCAAAAATATTTTCTTTTATTAAATAATCATTTTCCTTTTAATTTACCAACATATAAAAAAATCATTTTTAAAACAAGTCCTTTCCTTTTCTTGCATTTGTATAATTCAATATGATTGTAATAGATAATTAGGATTTAAAATTCTTGCAACTCTCCATTTATAAATATGTACCCCCATCCCCTAAATGATGTAATAGCGCAGGACTTTATATTTCCTCAATTTATCGCTTTCAAATATAAATGCTAGTAATTAGGGTTTGTATGATAAGACATAAAATCAACAAATAGATAACCCTAATCAAAGGCAAAATGCATGTAAATCAAAAACACTTTCACACTAGCACCTCTAGGGTGATCTCACTTTGTTTCATTTTGGGAAATAATCATGTCCCTCTGTGATGCGGTGGGAGAACTGACTAGAGGTTTTGCGTTTTTTGTTCGCAAATGTTTCGGTTTAGCAAGAGTCGCCACCGACTTTTTATTTTATCCAAAGGAAAGGTCAAAAAGCACAGGAAAGACCTTTGAGAATTGTTTTGGGTTCGGGGGGTAGATTATGAAAAGGGAAGGTGCTAGCACCCTTTTCATCCATGGTTTTCCATGGGCTCTTAGTTACTTGTTTTAGATCACTTGCTTTTGCTTTTCAATTGTTTGAAATGGTGCTTTTGTGTATGGTTTTGAAAATATTTTTAAAAGAGGCCTTGGTTTAGGCAACCTTTGTAATGGTTCTTGTTTGAATATATACAAAGGTGTTTGTCTTTTGAAAAATGTTTCAATGTTTGAAAGTTTGTTTTGGGAAATGTTTTGAAATTGTTTTGTGTGTTTTTGAAATTAGCAAGGATGGTTTACAAGTTTGATCAAGTAACTAGGAGTTGTCTACCCTACTCAAAGATCTTTCCTACACATTTTTAACCCTTTGACATTGTTGTTTTACCATTACATTTGGTAAACAACCTTGTGTTTGGATGTTAAACGGGACAGGTGTGGGTCATCATATGACCATGATAGCAATTGTGCTAAGTATCTTAGCAGGTTTTTGAGGGACTAGATCATTTTTGTATAGGCAACCAAGATAGCATCATCGAGGGACTATGATCTTTTGTTTTGATTTTGTTTTGCCAAGATACCTAGCATACATACCATGGCCATTTTTAAGGCAACAAGTGGATGAAACCCTAGGGGTGCTTGTGTGCATTGTGTTGTCATTTTTCATGCATTTTTATCTTGTGTTTAGTCAAGCTATTTGTTTAATTTTGGTCTTTGCATACAAACCCTAGTTTACTATCATGGCATATTAAAGCGATAAAATGCGTAAAAGTAAATCTAAGACTATTACAACATTATTATGGGGAGGGGGTACAAGTTTGAATAAGGTGATATTGCTCAAAAATAAAAACCCTAATTCAACTATTACAACCAAATTGAATTCTTTGTACAAATAATAAATTGACAAATATTTAAATGTTCAATTAAATATAAATATGCAAAAATGTTTTTGGTATTTATTTTATGTATGTAAAATAAATTATTTAATGCCTCAAAAATATTAAAAATAAAATGATTATTTTTATTAAGGGTGGAAACCCTAGTTTTTGTTTTAAGAAAATATATATTATATTATTTATTTATGTACAAGAAAATAAATATAAATATATACAAAAAATGTTAAAAAATAATATTTGTGAGAAAATAATATTTTGAGGGTATAAATAATAAAAATAAAAATATATAATATTTTTATAATATTTAAAAAATTTTATTTAAGAAAATAAAAGTATATTATTATAGTAATTATTTCTATGTCCAAAAAATAATAAAAATAATACAATAAAATGTGAAAATTTATGAAAATATTTTTGGTGATTTTTAATATTTAGAAAAATAAATAAAAGTCATAAAATGAAAATAGAAATGGAAAATATAAAAAAATAAAAATAATGGGCCAAGGGGTGCAGAAAGCAAGCAAGGGGGTGCCAATAGTCAGAACAAACAAGCCCGACCCAAAGTCCAACTTCATCCATGTCCTTGAGACTAAAACACGCGCACCATGGTTCAAATCTCTATCTCCTGCATACGTGCTCAAAAACAAAAACATGCAAAATGAAAGTTATAGCTCTTGATCACACGATTCTAACCATGTAAAAAACTTAATCTAACTCTCAAAGACCAGAGAGAATTTCATTGGCCCTAAATCTTGACCTAGTTATTTCAGAAAGTTCAACTATCAAATACTCCTAGCTCAGTTAACATAAATGAATTATATGCATATGTACAGCTCAAGGGCAATGAGGACTACATTTTTTCTTCACAAACCTAAGCCTAATGATTCATAAATAGAGAGATAGAAGTTTGAGAAATACCTGTTTCAGTCAAGTTCGAATAGGACAATGCAGCAACTTTCAGTAAGGCCTGGGGTTCTCTTGAGCTTGCTTGATGTTCCCTTGACCTTTCCCAATGCTTGGCTTGCTTTGAAATGGTCTAAAACTTCTTGTAGAACTCAACCTGCAAACTCAGAATTTGAAAATGGTGAAGTGTGTAAATGGAGTTACAGTGACTTGGGAATGGTTGGGATAACTTAGGTAGGTTGTATGGAGTGTGTTGGAAGAGGTTTGGGACAAAATGCACGAGGCAATGTGAAGATGGAAGTTATTCTGCAGGGCCTGCCCTGTTTTTGCAAGAACTTGTGTTTTGGTATTTTGAAGGGTTTTAGAACTTGCTAGCTCGTGTTTCTAACCTTAGGCAATGTGTTGAAGTTGTTTGGAATATGCACAAGACTTGGTTATATTAGATTACAAAGTTATGGACTTTTTGCACAATGACTTGTTTTTGAAGTAAAAGTGAGAAGTGACCATGCCAAGGTTGTACAGGCCTGTATTCTAGCTGCACAAAGTTGGTGGACTTTGCCTGATATTAGGGAGATTTATTTGCAGCAAAAGGCTTGGTGTATGGCTCAAGATAATCAATTTGACATAAAGCATGCTTTATGTAAATGGCATTGTTAACTTTTTGCCAAAAATGGATTAATCCTTTGTATAATGCTTCATGGATCATAAAAATGCTTCTAACCAATGTGTTTGCATTTAATTTATGAGTGTGGAAGGGTTTAAGGACCTGTAAACCAAGTACAAGCATGGTTTGGACAGAATTGCAACTTGTATCAATGTGCAAAATGCCTTGGATGAAAGTGATATTTTGCCAATTTCAAACTTTCGATTCTCCCTAACCATGAATGATCTTGGAGAGTTCTTGGACATTTTGGAAATCTTGTAACATGCTATACAATCCATATTTGAAATTAATTTTGAGATTCCACTTGGAACTATGTGAAAAATTTCCATGAAGATAGGTCAAAATCCTGCCTAAACTAGGGCAAAATTTCACTTAAGTTAGAATGTTTTTGGACCCTTGTTCACAAAATCATAACTTGAGATCCAAGCATCTTTTGGGAAAACTTTGTGAATCAAAGTTGTAGACTTTATGGAGGACTACAACTTTCATGTTTGAAGTTTAGTTTGAATCCAATTTCATCATGGTGAAAAAGTTGGGAAAAGTTGGGAAAAAATAAGAAATTTTCATAACTTAGAAAATTTTTAAGTTATGAAAATTTTCCATTTTAAACCCTAATTTTCAAAATTAGGTTTCTTGGTGAACAAGTTTCATGTTTTGACACATCTTGATGAAAAATGACCCTTGGCACTTGATTTTGACCAAAAAGTCAAAGTTTGACTTTTCAGTGTACTGTTGATTTTTGATCAGTTGACTGGAAAATTCATCTGTCAATCCAATGCATTTGAGATCTTTTGAACCTTGTGATTAGGTCAAGATGATGCCATTGAGTCCTTGAATCCATGCTTGAACCCAATTTTCCATTGGCTAGGTTAAAAATCAGAAATTGCCCTTCTACAATCAAAACCCTAAAAATGACCATTTTGCCCTTTTGATGATCTGATCAAATTTCTTAAGGAGTTGTGGTCCAAACTTGATCAAATGGTTCATATGAGTCTATAATGTTAATGTGGATCAAAAATTATGAGGTTTGACTATAAATTGGCCACATTTGACTTTTTCTCTAATACAGCTGATTTTTAGGTCAATTATCCAATTGACTGGGCAAAAATTTGATTCAAGGCTTGAAACTTGGTATGAGCAATCTTATAAGTCCAACATGAAGTATGAAAGTCACATTGAGAATTGGAAGTCAAAAAATCTCTGTGCAAACTCAAACCCTAATTTCAGGTCAACAATGCAATGAGATGTCTTGAGCAGAGCAAACCCTAATCCTGGCCGGAGTCCAAAGAGTCTTGTGAGGAAAATCTTGATAAAATGAGAGGGAAATTTTTGGGGTACAACAGCTGCCCCTGTTCAATCTTCTTGAACCTGAAGAGTTAGATTGCCGAGTTTGTCGTTCGTGACTCAAAGGTAAAAGATGATTGGACACTAGAGTGCCCGTAAATTTGCACTCGTCGAAATGTAGTTGATGAAATGGGCTTAAAGATGCCATTTAGAGAGGTGACAGAATCTTGTCAGAGATGGGTTTAAGATGCCATCCAAGAATGTTTGTTGAATTGTATGTTGTAAGTCAGAAGAATGAGCATCAGAATGGTATCCGCGTCTGAAACGTATCTGAACTGTATCGGGAGACTAAATTTGTACGAGCAAGGGTATAACTGCCATGTCTGGAGTGTATCCGAGCTGTAACTGGATCTGTAAGAGCAAGGGTATAGCTGCTGTGTCTGGAGCGTATCCGAGCTAGGGAACATCAGCATGAGTGATCAGCATGGCTACCGTGTTTGGAGCGTATCTGGACTATATCTGAATCTATACGAGCAAGGGTATAGCTGCCGTGTCTGGAGCGTATCCGAGCTAGGGAACATTAGCATGAGTGATCAGAATGGCTACCGTGTTTGGAGCGTATCTGGACTGTATCTGAATCTGTAAGAGCAAGGGTATAGCTACTATGTTTGGAGCGTATCCGACCTAGGGAACATCAGCATGAGTGATCAACATGGCTACCGTGTTTGGAGCGTATCTGGACTGTATCTGAATCTATACGAGCAAGGGTATAGCTACCGTGTCTGGAGCGTATCCGAGCTAGGGAACATAAGCATGAGTGATCAGCATGGCTACCGTGTTTGGAGTGTATCTGGACTGTATCTAAATCTGTAAGAGCAAGGGTATAGCTATCGTGTCTGGAGCGTATCCGAGCTAGGGAACATCAGCATGAGTGATCAGCATGGCTATCGTGTTTGGAGCGTATCTGGACTGTATCTAAATCTGTAAGAGCAAGGGTATAGTTGTCGTGTCTGGAGCGTATCCGAGTTGTGACTGTATTTGATTCTATACGAGCAAGGGTATAGCTACTGTGTCTGGAGCGTATCCAAGCTGTAACTGAATCTGAATATGCGACAGAATAGCATCCGTGTCTGGAGCATCTTTGGGCTTGGGGAAAAAGTCAGAATAAATGACATCATAGCTACCGTGTCTGGAGCGTATCTGGACTGTATCTGAAGTTGAGATCTGAATGAGTAGCAGAATGACTTCTGTGAGTGTATCTGAACTGTATCTGAAATCTTGAATATTTGTTAAAGATAGCTTTTAATCTTATCCTGAAAAGGGTAAAAATGTTAGCTGAAACACAAAGTTATGTTGCATGAAATGCATGATGCAATAAAATGTGTTTTATCAATGTTTATGAATGCAATATATGCGCATGTAAGCTGATTTGCTGTCTTGCTGAGGAAAATAAATCCTTGATAGCGGGAGATAATAAAATCTTTGACTGCTTCCGGGGAAAATAAATCCTGGACCGACGCTGGAGATTCAAAATCTTTGACCATTAAGGATGAGAAATCCTTGCTGACTAATGTTGGGGATAGAAAATCCTTGGCAACTCGCAGGGATTATCGAAAACTTTGACAACTTCTGTGGGGATGTGAGAATCCTTCATGACTTTCCAGGGGATATAGGGATCCTTCAAGTCTGATTGAGAAACCTGCTTGGGGAATCCAGAGAACTTTGATGACTATGGCTGGGGATCATACCATGGGAATCCTTACCCGGCTGGGGAATAAGGAAAACTCTGACGATCTCTACTGGGGATCAGACAAAAGAAAAACCTTGATCTGCTGGAGAATGAGGAAGATTTTGATGGCTTCTGCGGAGAATTAAGAATGAGAAACTTCGATCTCCTGGGGAAAATGAACCCTTAGGGGCTTCACTGGAGAAGTGAGAATGAGAATCTTTGATCTGCAAGGGATTAAAAATTCTGACAAATTCGATACTGGGGGGTACTGAAGACTCGGGCAACTTCACTGGGGAATCAAGAAGGAGAATCTTCAATCTGCTAGGGGAATTTGAATCCTTGGGGACTTCAAGCTGGCGAGTTAAGAATGAGAATCTTCATTCTGTTGGGGAGTAAAAGCTCTGTGGGGAGTAGCTATACTGCTGCGGAGTAGCTATCCTGTTGGAAAGTAAGTTCAAAACTCTTTGGGGAAAAAGCTTATTCCTGTTTGGAAAAAGTTCAGGAATTTGGGTTGTATGCCAATCTACTGGGGAATTATCCTAGTTTGGGGATAAGACAAAAGTTAACTGTTATCTGGTTGATTCTCAGACTTTAAGGCAACTTGTTGGGGAAATCTGGGGAAAACTGAATGGTTTCCGCTGTGGATTGATAGTTGGAAATTTGACTTCGCTGGGGAAGAAGGTTTCATCTTTGCTGGGGATTTATAACCCAAAGCAATTACTCCGCTGGGGATTGGGAGTTTGAAGACTTAACTCTGGTGGGAATTAAGGATTTGAAATTGTAACTGCGCTGGGATTGGGAGTTTGTAGATTTGACTCTGACGGGGATTTTGAAATTTAATTCCGCTGGGAGTATATATTTCAAGGTTTTAGCCCCGCTGGGGATCTGGATGATGTACCGCGGGGGATTTCTCTTGGAATAGCCTAAAGACGTTTTCCTATACTTTCAACCTGTCAGTAATCGTTCTTTCTCATTTCGTTTATTTGTAAACAGTGATTATATTCAAATGCATATGCTCATTAATAAATCATTGGACGTTTTCAAATAAAAACACAAGTGTAAAAAGAAGAAAAGGCAAATTGTTTTCTGCACTTTGAATTATATTTGTATTAACTTTGTGTAAGTATTTTGTACAAAGGAGACAGACATCCTAGTAAGAGAATGTTTCCATAAAAAAATGAGAAAAATTTATACAAAGAAAGATGGCTATGTGTAAAAATTCCATGGGGTTCCTATTCTGCTATAGCCTTCGTAACTCTGGATATCTTGTCTATTCGTTGCTTCGTCCGAAGATGATTGGATTGATCAGAAACCCGGAGCTTGTCTGTGAAGAGATTGTCCTTAAAGTGATCCGACGAGACATAGTCATACGCTTTAATTCCCTAACTTTTGCCTGGACCGCCCTTTCGGGTTTTCGATCCACCGGGAAACCCTTTTTTGCCCAAGTCTCCATTTCGGGTTTTCAACTTGTCGGGTGTACAGATTTTTTTATTTATCTCTAATTTTGGCCTGAACCGCCCTTTCGGGTTTTCGATTCACCGGGATGCACATTTTTTCCCAAGTCGCCCTTTCGGGTTTTCAACTTGTCGGGTCATTTATGGGTAGTATTTTTTTACTATGTCTGCGTTCGCAGGGTGCGGCAGGTCGTCACCGTCCATGGTGGTTAAGATCATTGCCCCACCAGAAAAGATGTTTTTGATCACAAATGGTCCTTCGTAGGTAGGAGTCCATTTTCCCCTTGGATCACTTTACCGCAAGATAATCCGCTTGATTATAAGATCCCCGACTTAATATGTCTGGCGCCTGACTTTCTTGTTGAATGCCTTGATCATCTGTTTTTGATACGCCTGACCATGGAAAATAGCAGTCAGTCGCTTTTCGTCAATCAAGTTAAGTTGATCAAGCCGGGTTTGAATCCAATCGTCTTCACTCAAACCAGCATCTTTCATGATTCTCAAGGAAGGAATCTGAACCTCGATAGGTAAAACAGCTTGCCTGTCGTATACCAAAGAATAGGGTGTTGCCCCAGTTGATGTTCGTGCCGTGGTACGGTACCTGTGCAGAGCAAACTATAACATCTCATGCCAATCCTTGTAGGTGACTGCCATCTTTTGTATGATCTTCTTGATATTTTTATTCGCAGCTTCGACAGCACCGTTCATCTTTGGTCGATAGGGAGATGAATTGTGATGTTGAATCTGGAACTGCTCGCACAAGGCTGTGATCATAGTGTTGTTAAGGTTTGTACCATTGTCAGTGATGATCCTTTCGGGGATACCATACCGGCAAATAAGGTTCTGCTTGATGAAGTGGGCAATAACATTCTTTGTGACGGAGGCGAAGGAAGCTGCTTCGACCCACTTGGTGAAGTAATCAATGGCCACTAGGATAAAGCGGTGTCCATTAGATGCTGTAGGCTTGATCTCTCCAATCATGTCGATTCCCCACATAGCGAATGGCCAAGGAGCTGTTAAGACATTGAGAGGAACTGGAGGTATTTGTACCTTATTCGCATAGATTTGGCATTTGTGGCATGTTCGGGAATTATGATAGCAGTCAGCTTCCATGGTAGACCAGTAATAGCCTGCCCGTAGAATCTTCTTAGCCATCGTATGTCCTCTAGAATGAGTGCCAAAGGTACAATTGTGTAGTTCAGCCATGATCTCCTCAGCTTCAACTTTGTCCACACAACAGAGTAGAATCTCCATTGCGATTGTATAGAATATCATTGCTCAAGAAGAACTTAGCTGATAATCTCCTTAAGAACTTTTTGTCATTGACTGAAGCTCCTTCAGGGTATTCTTGTGCTTCGAGATACCTTTTGACGTCATGAAACCAAGGTCGGTCCATCACTTCTTCGGTATTAATCTCGTGACAATGTGCAGGTTCGTCCATCCGTTCAACGGTGATTTGGGGAGCCTCATTATCCCAGTTAAGTTTAAACATGGATGACATTGTAGTTAGAGCATCCGCTAGCTGATTTTCTTCTCGCGGGAAATGCTCGAAGGTAATCTGCTCAAAATGAGGTAGCAATGTCAAGACATGTTCTTTGTAAGGGATGAGGTTTGGATGTCTAGTATCCCACTCTCCTTTGATCTGAATGATGACCAAAGCGGAGTCCCCAAATACAATCAAGGATTTGATTCCCAAGTCTATGGCAGCCTTGAGACCAAAGATACAAGCTTCATATTCGGCCATGTTGTTGGTGCAGCTGAAGTAGAGTCTGGCTGTGAAAGGTGTATGGAAACCTTCTGGCGAAATAAGTACAGCACCAATACTGTTGCCAAGTGCGTTGGAGGCACCATCAAAGTACAGGGTCCATCGGGATCCTTGTTCAGGTCCGTCATATGGTCTGAAATCTTTAATGTTGTCCAATGTCATAATGTCCTCGTCGGGGAAGTCGAACCTCATGGATTGGTAATCTTCGACAACTTGATGGGCCAGATGATCGGCTAGCACACTCCCTTTTATAACTTTTTGGGTCGTGTACTGTATGTCGTATTCAGTCAGGATCATCTGCCACCTAGCTATTCTTCCAAATAAAGCAGGCTTCTCGAAGATGTACTTGATCGGATCCATCTTAGAGATCAGTAGAGTGGTATGTGTCAACATATACTGCCTTAGCCGGCGAGCAGCCCATACTAAAGCGCAGCAAGTTTTCTCGAGCAGTGAGTATCGGGTCTCACAGTCGGTAAAATTTTTGCTAAGGTAATAAATGGCATGCTCTTTTCGGCCAGACTCGTCATGTTGGCCCAGTACGCACCCCATTAAATTCTCCAGGACAATCAGATACATAATTAATGACCTTCCTTCGACGGGTGGCATCAAGATAGGAGGTTCCAGCAAATACTCCTTGATTCTATCGAAAGCAACTTGACAGTCATCATTCCATTTAACCACCTGATCTTTCTTCAGCAGCTTGAAGATCGGCTCCCGGGTAGATGTTAGGTGAGATATGAACCTTGCAATGTAGTTTAGGCGTCCCAAGAAACCTCTAACCTCCTTCTCAGTGCGAGGGGCAGGCATTTCTTGTATAGCTTTGACTTTGGCAGGATCAACCTCGATGCCTTTGTTACTGACGATGAAACCCAAGAGTTTACCAGACCTGACTCCGAAAGTGCACTTGTTAGGGTTCAGTCTGAGCTTGTACTCCTTCAACCTGACAAACAGCTTTTGCAGATGGTCGAGGTGTTCTTCTTCTATTTGTGAATGGGCTATCATGTCATCTACATAGACCTCTATCTCATGATGTATCATGTCATGAAACAAAGCTACCATAGCACGTTGATAGGTTGCCTCGGCATTCTTCAGTCCGAATGGCATCACTTTGTAACAGAACGTACCCCATTGTGTAACAAAAGTAGTTTTCTCCATGTCTTCAGGGGCCATTTTGATCTGGTTGTACCCTGAAAATCTGTCCATGAAAGAAAATACCTTGTGCTGAGCTGTGTTGTCAACCAAGATGTCAATGTGCGGTAGTGGAAAGTCATCTTTAGGGCTAGCCCTGTTTAAGTCTCTGTAATCCATGCACATTCTGACTTTTCCGTCCTTCTTAGGCACGGGCACAATGTTAGCAACCCATTGTGGATAGGAAGTAATTGCAAGAAAGCCAGCATTGAACTGCTTCATAACTTCAACTTTGATCTTTTCAGACATGTCGGGCCTCATGCGGCGAACTTTCTGTTTAATTGGTGGACAATCTTCTCTTGTAGGGAGACGGTGTACCACAATATCTGTATCAAGTTCCGGCATGTCTTAGTATGATCAGGCGAAGATCTCAACATATTTATTCAACAGCTGAACTAAACGCTCTTTGACACTTGGCTCTAGGTTGGCACCCACTTTAACTTCTTTTCCGTCTTCCTAAGTTCCCAAGTTTATTGTCTCTAACAACTCCTCGTGAGGTATAATAGCCCTTTCTTCTTGTTGTAGCAGTCTAGCCAATTCTCCAGGCACTTCACAGTCTTCATCACCTTCGTATTCGGCATGGTAGACCAGATCTTCAGAGTCACTGAAGGCCATAGCAGAATTGTTACCCATGGAATCCGGAGTGGAAGGGTACCTGCATTTGTAAGTGTGGGTGTGTGTAAGGGATAGCCATCTTTAAACAAATAAAATGCAAAAAGAAAGACAATGAACACAAAGGTTTATATGTGAAAACGTCCATGATTCATTAAAATGGCATATGAAGATGAAAAATCAAACCCTTACAAATGGACCCATGGACCCCGGGTAAGGCACAAGGCTAAAAGTGTACGAATTGTTTAGGAATTATTACAAACCAACAGAAATGTTTGAAAGATAAATTACTGATTCATGAAAGTAATGGGAATAAAGTCCTTTGCCTCCCAATTGCATAGTCCTCCGTCCACAGTAGGGAAAATCCAGTCTTCCAAGTTGCTCTCCTCTTCACTATCCTCCAAAGCATTGACTCCATGATGGGTGATCTTCATTGGTGGCCCTCCAGCCCGGGAGCGACGCACAGCCTTTTAAGCAGAAGCAATGAAACCCAAGCCAAACTTATCTGCCTTGAAAGGAAAATCAGGAAGCTGCCCCCAGATGGTGCTTCCTCCTTCTTCAATCACAGCCTTAGCATCCTTTAAAGAAGACATCCAAGGCGGAGGTCTTGTAATCACAGGTGTAGAAGCCACTGCCTTGGTTGCCGCAATCTCCTGAGCTACCTCTTCAAAGTGCTGAAAGGGGGTTTCGATGAACTCACCATCTAATTCCACATAGCGGAAATAATTAAGATGGCTTATCATGTATTCCTCTTCGCCGTGAACAGTTACAATTTTCCCCTGGACATGGTACTTGAGCTTTTGATGCAGAGTTGAAGTGACGGCTCCAGCATGATGAATCCAGGGTCTTCCCAACAAGCAAGAATAGGAAGGACGGATGTCCATGACATAGAATGTGGAGTTGAAGGTTTCAGTTCCCACTTTGATCGGGATGTCCACCTCCCCGTGGACCATCCTCTTGGAACCATCAAAGGCTCTGACAATGATGTTGCTGGGCTTCAAGGTTAAACCTTCACAATCTAGCCTATCCAATGCTTTCTTTGGTAAGACGTTCAGCGATGAACCAGTGTCTACCAGAACATGTTCTAGAGTAGTCCCTCTGCATTCCACTGAGACATGCAAAGCATCATTATGTTTTCTCCCTTTAGATGTTAAATCAGCATCGGAGAATCCTAGACCATTGTCAGTTGTTAGGATAGCTACACATTCCTGGAACTGATTCACGAAGGTTTCCTGGGGAACATGGGCCTTCTTCAAGAATTTTATCAGGGCTTTAGCATGAGGTTCCGAACAAAGCAGCAAAGCCAACATAGAGATCTTTGAGGGGGTTTGCCCCAGTTGCTCCATAACATTATAATCGCTTTTCTTGATTATTTTCAAAATCTCTTCCATTTATTTTTGAGAGGTTTCAGGGATGATCATTGACTAAGCCCTCGTCCTGACGGGCTCTTCTTGGATCCCTTTCCCTCTATCATCAGCAACAGCAGAGGGGACAACCACAGGAGTTACAACTTCTTTAATAACCGGAGTTCTCGCATATATGTTTACCAGTACAGGAGTAACCTTAGGAGCGGCTGAGGGTCCGAAGATTGCCTTGGGGGGCGCAATCTCCAGAGAGAAAATTCGTCCACTGCGGTTGATTTTACTCGTTCCAGCAATGTTTCCAATATCGGAAGTCTCTTCATCAGAACTCTCTTCAGTTGATTCAATTTGTTTAACACTGTGGTAAAAGATCTCTCCCCCATAGTTCCACGGTATTGATTTGTTGGACTTGTACAGGATACTCCCCGACATGGTTATCTTCAAAGGTGCAATCTTTGGATCGGATGTAATCTTAACAGGTCTTTTGGAGACCTTGGAAAGATTGGAAGATATGGTAATTATTGAAACATCATTGATAGGAGTCGGTGTAACATGAGTCTTCTCAAAAAGGATCTCTTGGTTATCCATTAGGTTCTGGATACCTAACTTCAACAAAGTACAGTCGATTGGTAAGGATAAACAAAGGTAGCAATCTTCTTCACATCTTGGGAAAATCCCAGCCTTCAGCAAATTCAACTTGATTATCGGTAGCGGAGTCATCAAATCATCAACAGTAGCAACAAAAAGGTCTTCTTCAACAGCATGGGCATGGTGACCATGCTTTGGCATTGGAGCAGAGATCACATTAGGTTTTTCCGGGGCGTCGAATTAAACTTCTTTAGCATCTATCAAATCCTGTATCTTATTCTTGAGGGCCCAAAAATTGTTGGTGTCGTGCCCTGTACTATCTGAATGATAAGCACACTTGGCATTCGCATGGTAGAACGGAGAAGATGTATTCGGATTCTTCGGGGCCTCTTTCAGACTAACAAGGTTTAACTTCAAGAGATGAGGGAGAACCTGAGAAGGTGTCATGTTGATCCAGGTGTACTGCCGTGCAGGCCTTTCCACTCTTGCTTGGTTGGTTCTGGTTTGATTGTTTCTAGGCTGATCAACTGCAGACTTCTGAATCATTACAGCCCCCACCGATGGCCGGCGCTCAACTCTTCCTTGACTTCTTTGGGAGTAGACAGCTGAGACTTCTTTCTTTGCTGGAAAGGTCTTTTTGATAGTAGCGGAAGCAGATGTATCCTTTTGAATTTTCCCGCTCTTGATTCCGGCTTCAACTATCTCACCAGTCAGAATTAACTCGGTGAACCCCGCAGACAAACTTCCAATCAGGTGATTGAAAAAGGGGCCTGACAGTGTACCCAAGAACATATCCACAAGCTCCCTCTCAGATAGAGGTGGTTGTACTCGTCCCGCTAAGTCTCTCCATTTCTGGGCATACTCTTTGAAACCTTCATTTGAGACCATGCCCATACTCTGTAATTGAGTACGGGTTGGTGCTAAGTCCGTATTATATTGATATTGTCTGTAGAAGGCGGCTGCCAAATCCTCCCAATTATGCACATCAGACCTCTCTAACTGGTAAAACCAATCCAGCTGCGTCCCCAAAAAACTGTCTTGGAAGAAATGGACCCACAGATCCTTGTCAGAAGAATGTGGTTGGATTTTTCTGACGTAAGATCGCAGATGCATATTTGGACAAGACAAACCGTCGTACTTAGCAAATATAGGCACCTTAAACTTAGGGGGAATGGCAATTCCAGAGACCAACCCTAGATCTTCAAAGTCCAGCCCAGGCACTCTTTGTACCTCCATAGCTGCCAGACGCTCTTCCAGATTCTTATATTTGTCATCCGCAGGTGGGTACTGCTGCTCAGAATAGTCTTCATCCTCTTCTTCTTCTTCTTCTTCTTCTTCCTCAGGTGGTACTGCAGCTCCCTTTCCTACCCCTTCATCATATGTTGAGGGGAAATCTAGGACCCTTCTGGTTTGACCTTCAAATCTTCTTCCCAAGGTAGCCACACCAACTCTTTTCTTTTTCTCCTTTTCCTTTTCTAGCAAGGTTTTGAGCTCCTCCTGCCTCTTAGCCAAGGTCAGAAGTAGTTGTTGAAACTGAGAATTTTGCGCTTGTAAGTCTTTAACTGTCTGCTTAATATCCCTCTTGCTGAAATAGACAGCAGAGAGATAAGGAAACCTGGTGTGAAGACCTGTTTATGCATATGATGAATGATATGTATTCATGTAATGCATTCAAGGATTCAGAAATTCAAATTCATTTAAAACAAAAAGGATCACACGTCACATTAATAAGATAGAATTTGTTAGTACATCAATGCCCCCATGGGAAAAAATAATACAAAATTCTAATGTAAAAAGACGTTGCGCATCCTTTTTGGTGCGATATAGGTGTTGAGAGTCTGCTCTTCGTGAAGTTGACGAGTAAGTTCCAAAACCTTCTTCTCACTGGCATAGAATTGGGCTTCAAAAGTATCGCGTTCTCCCTTGAGCTGTATCCAACTCCTTTTCAAATCTTCAAGTGATGTTGGCATGTCAGGATGTAGGAGGGTGTATGGAACCTCTCCTTCCACAACAGGCTCTTTGATCACAGGCAGAATGTAGGGGTAAGGCATCATAATACTTTGGGCGCGGGTTCGTACCCACTTGAGGTAGGGATCAAGGGCGATGGAATTCTTGTGTCCCAAGGTCTTACTGTCCACTTTGTTGGGCATTCTCCAAGCTCGGATGAACCTTTGTCGAAGTTCTTGATCATCGTTGTCGAAGTAAAAAACCAAGTCTGGAATCAGCATGTTATGTGGGCCATCCCTTCGGGCATACCCAAACTGTCTCAAAGCCAAGCAAGGGTTATAAGTAATGCCTCCCCTAATGCCTAGTAGAGGGACATTAGGAAATTCCCAACAACGATCAATGATGATAACATTTTCTCTGGATCGAGAACACCAATGAACATCTGAATGTGTAAGAGTCATCAATCGTTGTGACCACCTCAAACCTTGCTCATTCTTCAAAACTGATTGGGGAAGATTAGAAATAAACCATCTTTCCAGTAGAGGAGTACAACACATGAGAACACCTCTTTTCCTCATTGTTCGAGTGTGAAAAGAGTGGAGAATATCCCCAAGCAATGTAGGCACCGGGTTGCGAGCCATGAAAATTTTGACAACACTGACATCTATAAACTGGTCAGGGTTTGGGAACAAGACCAACCCATAGATGAGGAGAGCTACAATCTCCTCAAAAGCTTGTAAGTCCAATGAATTCCAGCAGCTTTGGGCCTTCTCAAACAGAAACTTTGACAAGAAACCCTTGACACCACTTCTAGTTTCCCAATGGCCTATGATATCAGATGGTTGCAAGTGTAAGGCTTGAGCAACATCTTCAGGCTTTGGATCTCTTTCCGTACCGTTGTAGGGTAGTTGATGGAGAATAGGAATCCTAAAGAGTTGAGAAAATTCCTCCAAAGTAGGCACTAGTTGGTAATCAGGAAATGTGAAGCAGTGGTGTAGGGGGTCAAAGAACTGGAAGAGAACTTTCACCATGTCTTCCTCAGTGTTGGTGTTGACTAAGTTGAGAAGACGACCATGCCTCTCGGTGAATGGATAATTCTCAGAAATCCTTGAAGCTAGCTCCTTGAGTTGAGGAGGAATTCTTACAAGGTTGACTTGAATTATTTTCCGGCGAAGTGAATCCATTACCTACAAAACAGGAACAAAGGTGAAGATCCAAATCCTTGAAATGGTTAGTGGATGCATATGATGCTTCATGATGTTATGATGTTATGCACAAGTATATATGTACAAACAAATCACACAAGATCCTAGTTTCAGGCTTGCATGGGGTTTCATAGGTAAGTACCCTCTTGAAGTTTAGTTGGCTCAACCTGTCCTATAAATAGTAACCGGGTTCTAAGGAGCTCAATATCACTGGATTATTTTCTGTGTTCATTGTTTCAGTTTAGCCACTTTACTGGCGACCGAAATATTTCAAGAAAACAACCCTCAATGAGTGTAGTATCGAGTATCTACCAACTTTGGACTGCACCAAAGCCGGTCATCTCACTACCCCTAAAAAGGCCAAGTTGGTCAAGTAAAGGTTCTAAAAGTCCATTAGTGCTTCATGACATCACTCAGTGGCCCCGTATTCTCTTTCATTAACTCAAAGGCTACCGGTACCCACAAATATGTCGCACTAATATAGCTATTGCTTCAACCATGTCGGTAAACCCCGCACAGTTTCCACAACGTATTGCTATTTACCTATGAATGTTTCCCAAATTCGGGTAGAGGATTTCAAACCCAAACAATAGAACCAAATGTAAAGCATACAAGTCAAGAAAGATAAGCATGTAAAGGTGATCTAAACCCTAAGGTAACCCCACTTTTCTATAGTCCCCAGCAGAGTCGCCAGTTTTGTGATGTGGTGGGAGAACTGACTTGAGGTTTTGCGTTTTTTGTTCGCAAATGTTTCGGTTTAGCAAGAGTCGCCACCGACTTTTTATTTTATCCAAAGGAAAGGTCAAAAAGCACAGGAAATACCTTTGAGATTGTTTTTGGGTTCGGGGGGTAGATTATGAAAAGGGAAGGTGCTAGAACCCTTTTCATCCATGGTTTTCCATGGGCTCTTAGTTACTTGTTTTAGATCACTTGCTTTTGCTTTTCAATTGTTTGAAATGGTGCTTTTGTGTATGGTTTTGAAAATATTTTGAAAAGAGGCGTTGGTTTAGGCAACCTTTGTAATGATTCTTGTTTGAATATATACAAAGGTGTTTGTCTTTTGAAAAATGTTTCAATGTTTGAAAGTTTGTTTTGGGAAATGTTTTGAAATTGTGTTGTGTGTTTTTGAAATTAGCAAGGATGGTTTGCAAGTTTGATCAAGTAACTAGGAGTTGCCTACCCTACTCAAAGATCTTTCCTACACATTTTTAACCCTTTGACGTTGTTATTTTACCATTGCATTTGGTAAACAACCTTGTGTTTGGATGTTAAACGGGACAGACGTGGGTCATCGTATGACCATGATAGCAATTGTGCTAAGTATCTTAGAAATCATTTTTGTATAGGCAACCAAGATAGCGTCATCGAGGGACTATGATCTTTTGTTTTGATTTTGTTTTGCCAAGATACCTAGCATGCATACCATGGCCATTTTTAAGGCAACAAGTGGATGAAACCCTAGGGGTGCTTGTGTGCATTGTGTTGTCATTTTTCATGCATTTTTGTCTTGTGTTTAGTCAATCTATTTGTTTGATTTTGGTCTTTGCATACAAACCCTAGTTTACTATCATGGCATATTAAAGCGATAAAATGCGTAAAAGTAAATCTAAGACTATTACAACATTATTATGGGGAGGGGGTACAAGTTTGAATAAGGGGATATTGCTCAAAAATAAAAATCCTAATTCAACTATTATAACCAAATTGAATTCTTTGTACAAATAATAAATTGACAAATATTTAAATGTTCAATTAAATATAAATATGCAAAAATGTTTTTGGTATTTATTTTATGTATGTAAAATAAATTATTTAATTCCTCAAAAATATTAAAAATAAAATGATTATTTTTATTAAGGGTGGAAACCCTAGTTTTTGTTTTAAGAAAATATATATTATATTATTTATTTATGTACAAGAAAATAAATATAAATATATAAAAAAAATGTTAAAAAATAATATTAGTGACAAAATAATATTTTGAGGGTATAAATAATAAAAATAAAAATATATAATATTTTTATAATATTTACAAATTTTTATTTAAGAAAATAAAAGTATATTATTATAGTAGTTATTTATATGTCCAAAAAATAATAAAAATAATACAATAAAATGTGAAAATTTATGAAAATATTTTTGGTGATTTTTAATATTTAGAAAAATAAATAAAATTCAGAAAATGAAAATAGAAATGGAAAATAAAAAAAAATAAAAACAATGGGCCAAGGGGTGCAGAAAGCAAGCAAGGGGGTGCCAATAGTCAGAACAAACAAGCCCAACTCAAAGTCCAGCTTCATCCCTGTCCTTGAGACTAAAACACACGCGCCATGGTTCAAATCTCTATCTCCTGCATACGTGCTCAAAAACAAAAACTTGCAACATGAAAGTTATAGCTCTTGATCACACGATTCTAACCATGTAAAAAACTTAATCTAACTCTCAAAGACCAGAGAGAATTTCATTGGCCCTAAATCATGACCTAGTTTTTTCAGAAAGTTCAACTATCAAATACTCCTAGCTCAGTTAACATAAATGAATTATATGCATATGTACAGCTCAAGGGCAATGAGGACTACATTTTTTCTTCACAAACCTAAGCCTAATGATTCCTAAATAGAGAGATAGAAGTTTAAGAAATACCTGTTTCAGTCAAGGTCGAATAGGACAATGCAGCAACTTTTAGTGAGGCTTGAGGTTCTCTTGAGCTTGCTTGATGTTCCCTTGACCTTTCCCAATGCTTGGCTTGTATGGAGTGTGTTGGAAGAGTTTTGGGACAAAACGCACGAGGCAATGTGAAGATGGAAGTGATTCTACAGGGTCTGCCCTGTTTTTGCAAGAACTTGTGTTTTGGTGTTTTGGAGGGTTTGAGAACTTGCTAGCTCGTGTTTCTGACCTTAGGCAATGTGTTGAAGTTGTTTGGAATGTGCACAAGACTTGGTTATATCAGATTACAAAGTTATGGACTTTTTGCACAGTGACTTGTTTTTGAAGTAAAAGTGAGAAGTGACCATGCCAAGGTTGTACAGGCTTGTATTCTAGCTGCACAAAGTTGGTGAACTTTGCCTGATATTAGGGAGCTTTGTTTTAAGCGAAAGGCTTGGTGTATGGCTCAAGATAATCAATTTGACATAAAGCATGCTTTATGTAAATGGCATTGTTAACTTTTTGCCAAAAATGGATTTATCCTTTGTATAATTCTTCATAGATCAGAACAATGCCTCTAACCAATGTGTTTGCATTTAATTTATGAGTTTGTAAGGGTTTAAGGACCTATAAACCAGGTACAAGCAAGGTTTGGACAGAATTGCAACTTGTATCAATGTGCAAAATGCCTTGGATGAAAGTGATATTTTGCCAATTTCAAACTTTCGATTCTCCCTAACCATGAATGATCTTGGAGAGTTCTTGGACATTTTGGAAATCTTGTAATATTCTCTACAATCCATCTTTGAAATGAATTTTGAGATTCCACTTGGTACTATGTGAAAAATTGCCATGAAGATAGGTCAAAATCCTGCCTAAACTAGGGCAAAATTTCACTAAGTTAGAATGTTTTTGGACCCTTGTTCACAAAATCATAACTTGAGATCCAAGCATATTTTGGGAAAACTTTGTGGATAAAAGTTGTAGATTTTTTGGAGGACTACAAATTTCATGTTTGAAGTTTTGTTTGAATCCAATTTCATCATGGTGAAAAAGTTGGGAAAAGTTGGGAAAAAATAAGAAATTTTCATAACTTAGAAAATTTCTAAGTTATAAAAATTTTCCATTTTAAACCCTAATTTACAAAATTAGGTTTCTTGGTGAACAAGTTTCATGTTTTGACACATCTTGATGAAAAATGACCCTTGGCACTTGATTTTGACCAAAAAGTCAAAGTTTGACTTTTCAGTGTAGAGTTGATTTTTGATTAGTTGACTGGAAAATTCATCTGTCAATCCAATGCATTTGAGATCTTTTGAACCTTGTGATTAGGTCAAGATGATTCCATTGAGTCCTTGAATCCATTCTTGAACCCAATATTCCATTGGCTAGGTTAAAAATCAGAAATTGCCCTTCTGCAGTCAAAACCCTAAAAATGACCATTTTGCCCTTTTGATGATCTGATCAAATTTCTTAAGGAGTTGTGGTCCAAACTTTATCAAATGGTTCATATGAGTCTATAATGTTGATGTGGGTAAAAAATTATGAGGTTTGACTGTAAATTGGCCATAGTTGACTTTTTCCCCAATACAGCTGATTTTTAGGTCAACTGTCCAATTGACTGGGCAAAAATTTGATTCAAGGCTTGAAACTTGGTGTGAGCAATCTTATAAGTCCAACATGAAGTATGAAAGTCACATTGAGCATTGGAAGTCCAAAAATCCCTGTGCAAACTCAAACCCTAATTTCAGGTCAACAGTGCAAGGAGATGTCTTGAGCAGAGCAAACCCTAATCCTGGCTGGAGTCCAAAGAGTCTTGTGAGGAAAATCTTGATAAAAT
Organism: Vicia faba; assembly: GCA_948472305.1. Classification (NCBI taxonomy): domain Eukaryota; kingdom Viridiplantae; phylum Streptophyta; class Magnoliopsida; order Fabales; family Fabaceae; genus Vicia; species Vicia faba. The sequence continues at coordinate 856,957,628 of OX451740.1, read as the reverse complement.
GAGAGGGAAAATTTTGGGGTACAACACCCTCAAACATAGGCGTTTTATAAAATACCCTCGATAAAAGATCGTAGTCCCTCGATGACCATTAATGTTTCCTTCGGTAAACGGTCTAGTCCTTAAATGACATTGCTAAAACGTCCCATGGGTTGCCTTCTATGACTATACAAACGTCCCAAGCGCGTCCCTTCACATCCAACGATTGGGCTTCTTACCAAATCAATGGTAAGATAGCAACATCTAAAGGAGGAGGAAAAGAACATCTACGACCTTTTGAGTAGGTAGGTTACTCCTAGTTACTCGCTTGCTCACAACAAAAACATTTTACACCCACAACTTCACTTTGAAACATTTTTCAAAAGACAAAACACTTTGTACGCGTTCTTATAGAGACGAGAACCATTACAAAGTCATTCCTTTTCAAAATACTTTCAAAACCCACATCACAGACATACTTTCAAACAAAAAGCATGTGATCTAGCAAGCAACTAAGAGCCCGTACATAACTACAGATAAAAAGGGTGCTAACACCTTCCCTTTTTATAATCTACCCCCCGAACTCAAGAAATAATCTCGAAAGGTATTTCCTGTTCTTTTCAGCCTTTCCTTATTGGATAAAAGAAAAGTCGGTGGCAAGTCTTGCTAACTACAACAATTACGATCAAACGCAAAACACCAAGTCAGTTCTCACACTGTGTTACAAAATTGGCAACTCTGCTGGGGATTTATTTAAAAGTGGGGTTACCTTAGGGCTAGATCACCTTTACTTGCTTTCCTTTGTTTGATTTTGTTTGCTTTATATTATGGTTCCTTGTTTGGGTTTGTTTTGATCTTCTACCCGGATCTGGGGCACCTTTTTAGGTAAGTAGCAATAGATTGTGGAAACTGTACGGCGTAGACCAATACGGTTGAAAGAATGGCTATGTTAGTGTGACACATTTGTTGGTATCGGTATCCCTTGTGTTGAATCGAGGAGAATACGGGGCTGCTGAGTGGCGTCATGAAGCACTAACTAACCTTAGAACCTTAATTGAACAACTTGTCCATTAGGACATAGTGAGATAACCGGTTTCAGTGGAAAGCTAAAAATTGGTTGATACTCGATACTACACTCATTGAGATTGGACTTTTGGGATATCTCGGCCACAAGAAAATATTGATTGTGCTGATACAATGCCTAAAAGAAAAATCTGTGATATTGAGATCCTTTAGAACCCGGTTACTATTACTAGGACATATTGAGCCAACTAAACTTCAAAAGGGTACTTACCTACAAACCCCATGCAAGCCTAAACCTAAGGACTTGTCTGCTTTGTGTGTACAGAACAACTTGCTTACTTGTACATAACATCATAAACATCATAAAATCATAAGCATTCTCGCTAACCATTTCAAGGATTTAGGAATTTATCTTTTCTTTGTTTTATAGGCCATGAATTCCGTCCGAAGGAACACCATCCGAATTAGCATCGTGAAAGCACACCCTCAGCTCCAAGAGTTGGCATCAAGGGTGCCCGGAGATTCTCCTTTTACCAGGAAATATGGTCGACTCCTCAGTTTGGCTACCTCCAATTTCCAAGAGGATATGATGTGTGTGCTCTTCCAATTCTTTGATCCCATACATCATTGCTTTACCTTTCTTGACTATCAGTTGGTACCTACACTAGAAGAGTTCTCTCTACTATTAGGAGTGCCCGTGCTTGATTAGATACCGTTCACCGGTCTAGAAGGGATTCTAAAACCTGAGGTCATTGCCAAAGCTTTGCATCTAAAGAGAGACGACATCATATCAAATATGGAGACAAGAAGCGGAGCAAAGGGTTCCTAGCCAAGTTTCTATTGGAGAAGGCTCATTCATTCTGAGAAGATATGGATTTTCATGCTTTTGAAGACGTCCTGGCTCTTCTCATCTATGGTTTGGTTCGGTTCTATTCCCCAACTCGGACCAATTCATAGATGTAAGTGCCATCAAAGTCTTTCTCTCTCACAATCCTATACCTACCTTGCTGGGAGATATCTTACATTACTTCCATACCCGCACCATGAAGAAAAAAGGTACTCTCTTGTGTTGTATTCCCCTACTCGCCAAGTGGTTCACTTCACACCTACCTCGATCAACATTGAAGAACGAGAAAATATTGACATGGTCTCAAAGGATGATGTCCCTCACCCACTCTGATATTCATTGGTGTTCGATAGCCTTGGAAGATACTTCTATCATTGACCGTTGTGGGGAATTCCCTAATGTCCCTCTGCTTGGCATTAGGGGAGGTATCACTTACAACCCTTGCTTAGCTTTACGATAGTTTAGGTATGCCCGAAGAGATGGTCCTCATGAGATGCTCATCCAAGGATTGGTGTTCGACTATGAAAGATACGATCAAGGCTACCGTCAGAGGTTTATACAAACTTGGAGTATGGTAAACAAGGTGGATAGTAAGACATTGGGACACAAAAATTCCATTCCCCTTGAACCTTACCTTAGGTGGGTGCGAGCTCGTGCTCAGTGTCTCGTAATGCCTTACCCTTCTATCCTCCCTGTTATCATAGAGCATGTTGTTGAAGGAGATGTCACGTACACTGTCCTTCATCCCAACATGCCTACCTCTCTCGAAGACTTGCAAAGAGATTGGGTTCAGCTAAACGAAGAGTGAGACACTTTTGAGGCCCGATTCTAAGCCAGTGAGAAGAAGGTTCTGGAACTCACCAAGTGGCTTCATGAAGAGCGGAGTCTGAACGCCAACAACACACCAAAGAGGATGCGTTCAACCTTTTTGTCTTAGGAGTTTTTGTATTTTATTTCTTTCATTGTAAGCCCAAAGAGGCATGATGTATGAAAACTTGGATTTATTAATATAACGTGTGTTTCCTTTTTGGTCTGAACAAATTTAAATCTCTAATTTCCTTGAAATCATTTGCATATGCATATTCATTCATCATAACACAAAACAGGTTTCTTACAACAGGTCTCCTTATCTTTCTACTGTTTATTTCAGTGAGATGATATTGAACAGATAGTAAAAGATCTTCAGGCGCAGAACACTTAGTTTCAACAAATGTTCTTGACTCTGGCAAAAGGATAAGAGGATTTGAACACTTTACAGATTAAAGAAAAGAAGAAGAAAGCGAAGAAACCAGCCGGTGTTTTGAATCTGGGAAGAAGGTTCAAAGGGCCAGCCAAATGAACTCTAGACTTTGTAACATCTTCGGGTAAAGGGGATAATCAAGAAGGGAAAAACAAGGGAGTGAATGACCATCCAGAGTCTGAAGAAGAAGAAGAGGTTGATTACTCTGAAGAGCATTATCCTCCAGCTGACGATAAATACAAACAATTAGAAGATCGCCTCAATGCTATGGAGATCCAGAGGGTACCCAGGTTGGATTTTGAAGAGCTAGGACTTATCTCAGGGGTTGTCATCCCACAGAAATTCAAGGTCCCCACTCTCGCTAAATATGACAGTGTCTCTTGTCCGAATCTGCATTTAAGGTCATACGTCAGAAAGATTCAACCCCATACTGTCGATAGGAACCTATGGGTGCATTTATTCGAAGAAAGCTTATCAGGGATGCAGTTAGATTGGTTCTATCAGTTGGAAAGGACCAATATTCACAATTGGGAATATTTGGTTGCCGCTTTTTATAAGCAATACCAGTATAACGCAGACTTAGCTCCAACTCGGACACAGTTGTAAGGCATGGCTATGGGTGCAGGTGAAGGTGTCAAAACCTATGCTCAGAAATGGCGGGATCTCACGGGAAGAGTCCAACCCCCTCTATCTGACAGAGAATTAGTGGATATTTTCTTGGGAATGCTATTTGGTCCATTCTTCAACCACCTGATAGGAAGCTCCTCGCCTGGATTTACCGAATTAATCATGACTGGTGAACGGGTAGAAACGGGTATAAAAAGTGGCAAAATTCAAAGAGATGCATCCTCGAGCACGATGAAGAAACCCTTTACCGGAAATAAGGAGGTCAGTGTTGCATATGACCATAGGAATCAAAACAAAACTGAACGTCGCCTGACGGTATGGGCTGTTATGATTTCTAATCCTGCACCAAATCAGCAGCGAACTTATCAACGTAGGCCAGATGCGCCCATGAGACGATTCACCCGAATCAACATGACCTTGTCCCAAGTTCTGTCACATCTTTTGAAGTCTAATCCGGTGACCCTAAAGGAAGCTCCCAAGAACCCCAATACATCCTCTCCTCGCTACAACCCGAATTCTCGATGTGCCTATCATTCTGAAAGCCCTGGGCATGATACCAACAATTGTTAGGCCTTGAAGAATAAGGTACAAGACCTTATCGAGGCGAAAGAGATTGAGTTTGATCCCCCAGAAACACCTAATGTGATAACGGCGCCAATGCCCAAACACGGTCAAGGTGTCAATGTTGTTGATGATGAGTGTTTTGTTTCCTCTGTGAATGATTTAACTACTCCTCTTTTGACCATTAAACAAAATCTATTGCAAGCCGGTCTATTTCAGAATTGTGATGAAAGTTATCAGTTATGTGTGTCTCTACCCAATGGTTGTTTGTTACTAAAGATGGGCGTCCAGCATTTAATGGATAACAAAGAAGTCTTGTTTGAAAAATTTCCTCTTACCAGAAACTCCTGTGAAGATGTCTCAATAATCACCACTTCTGACAATCCTCCCAGGGTCTCCACCAAAAGACCCGTCAAGATTACATCTGTTCCAAAGTCTGCTCCCCTAATCATCACCATGTCAAGGCCAATACCATATTCTTCGGATAAAGCTATTCCCTAGAACTATGGGGCTGACGTCTATTACTATGGCGTCAAGCAAGATCTGTTGGCTGTCCAAGATAAAATTGAGAAAGACACTGATCTCGACATCGTCAATATCGTTGGGACCAGTAAGATAACAAGAAGTGGAAGAATCTTCTCACCTAAGATCTCTCTAAAGACCATTTCTACTCCTGTAATTATTCCCGCTACCGTTCCTACCAGCATTCCCAGTAATACCCCTATTGACAATACTACCGTTATTCCTGCGACCAAGACAAGGGGCAAGGAGGTGTTATATAAGCCTATCCAGACAAAGGCGCATCCAGAGGATATTCCTGAAGCTTTTGGAAAGGAGATAGAGGAGATACTAAAAATAATCAAGAAAAGTGACTACAACGTCGTGGAACAATTGGGGTAAAACCCCTCGAAAATATCGATGTTGGCCTTACTTTTGTGTTCTGAGGCCCATGCCAAAGCCTTGGTAAAGTTTCTAAAGACCGCCCATGTACCCCGAGAGACTTCCATTGACCAATTTGAGAATTGTGTGGCCAGTCTAACTGCTGGTAATGGATTGGGCTTTTCTGACATCAACTTGAATCCCAAAGGAAGGAAACACAATGATGCCTTGCACGTCTCCATTGAGTGCAGGGGCACTATGCTAGCCCATGTTCTGGTGGATACGGGCTCATCGCTGAATGTCTTGCCCAAAAATGCTCTTGAATGGCTAGACTGCGAAGGACTCACTTTAAAGCCTAGCAACATTGTAGTGAGGGCCTTTGATGGTTCTAAGAGGACAGTACACGGAGAATTTGACATCCCTATAAAAGTTGGAAATCAGAATTTTGATTCAACTTTCTATGTGATGGATATCCGCCCTTCCTATTCCTGTCTTTTGGGACGACCCTGGATTCATGGCGCTGGTGCTGTCACTTCTACATTACATCAGATGTTGAAGTACCCATTCAAGGGAAAAAATCATCACTGTCCATGTGGAAGAGGAATATATGGTCAGGCACCTGAACTCTTTCAAGTACGTGGAAATGGATGGTGAGTTCATCGAAACTCTGTGTTAGCATTTCGAGGAGGTCCCACAAACAGTTGCGGAAGCTAAGACTACTACCAAGACTCCAAAGGTTACCAGACCTCCATTGAAAATGACCTCTCTGAAGGATGCTAGAGTAGTGATCAAAGAAGGTGGATGCACTATCTGGGGTCAACTTCCGGATATTCCCTATAAATCCAACAAATTTGGTTTGGGTTTTACTTCGGAAGCACAAAGGGATGTTCAACGAACTCGCGTCGGAGGACTACCTTTATGTATCAGCAATCAGGGAGTCAACATAGTGGAGGACAGTGACAGCAACTGTGATATGGACGAGTGGAGTTTTCCAACCATCAACGGAGGACTCGATAATTGGGAAGCCAAAGAATTTGTCCCTATTACTTTTCTTCAAGAGTAATTGTCTTTCAATTTTTGTCAGATTTATAATAATTAAACAATTTAGGCTTTAAAACCTCGTGTCTTACCTGAGGCACAGCGGTCCATTTGTGAGGGTTGTTGCTTCATCTTCATATGTCATCAATAAATCATGGACGTTTTTGCATGAAAAATTTTATGCTCATTGTTTTTCTTTTTTTAACCTTTCTCATTTTTCAAAGATAGCTATGCTCTTACACACACTCACGAATCAAAATGCATATCCACGTCCACTCAGGATCCCATGGGTAACGATTCTGCTATGGCCTATCATGACTTTGAAAATCCGATCTACCAAGCCGAAGGTGGGGAAGATTGTGAGGTACCAGGAGAACTAGCCAGGTTATTGCAACAAGAAGAAAGAACCATACAACCCCATGAAGAGCCAGTGGAAACAGTTAACCTAGGTACTGAAGAAGACAAGAAATAAGTCAGGGTAGGTGCCAACCTGGAGTCTAGTGTCAAGAAGCGCTTAACTCAGTTACTACATGACTATGTTGAGGTCTTTGCCTGGTGTAATACCCCAAATTTGTCCTACCTCTTTCACTTTTATCTAGCTTATGCATTGTTGCGCTTTTCTCATGTACATAACTCCATTAGGTCATCTAACACACTATTCATTCATTAACCAATAAAGTGTGGCATGTGATAAAAGATTTCAAAGAATTCGGGTTTCTTTAAGGCTCTGAGGCTCTTATCTTCATCCAAGAGATTCAAGCTGCTTCTTCAACAAGCAGGGAAGGATGCTAGGGTTTTTGTTTGTTATGCTTCATCAAGAATTCATTTGTAAGTTAAGGTTTTGGTTCCCTCCATCACCTCAAGCTACCTTGATTATCAAATTTCATCAGAAGCAAGTGAAACAGGGTTTGTTCATCATCATATTTGAGCTTGTTGATGTTGAACAACTGAGGATCATTGAGTTTCATGTCAAGGTATCCTACTATGCTCCAAGTCTACCTTTATCAAAAGATTCAAGGTATTGGTTATCTTATTACTCATAAAGTAGAGATATAGTTGAATTGGATTGCGAAATGCAAGCCATGGTGGAAGAGATGAGTTTGCGGATTCATTGTGATAAAGGCATCATTATTCTCTCGCATACTTGTTGCTTGTCATGAAAGTTTGCTTAGGATTAGAAAATTGAATGGATATAGGGCTTCATTGAGAATGGTAGATTAATTTGAGATATGCATTCAAGTTCAAGATGTAGATCATAATCAAGGCATCATTCTCTCAAATTGTTTGTTTCATGTCATGCGAGTTAATATTGGATTAAGATTAAGGGGATTTAAATGATTCCATGAATTCAAACTTGGTTCAATTCATCAAAGTTGTTGGAGGTTTGTAAGGTTGGAAAGGAAATGCATTTGGGTTTCTTAAGATTTAAGTAATGGGGTATACAATTTCAAGATTATTCAAGCATTATTCAAGATACCAAAGTTCATTTAAAAAGAATCATCAAAATACCAAATTCAACATATTTTCACTATCCTTCAAAGTTCATCAAAGTCTACTTAGGGATTCAAGAAATTTCCCACCATTTCATCATTCATCTAACCTCACTGTACATGGCTCGCAATTTTCAAGTCCATTCACATGACATTTTACAAGCAAAGCTCTCTCAAAAGATAATCATTCATCTTTGAGTATGCAAGTTCGGCCAACTTCCAAATATCATTCCATTCGAAGTATACATGAAGGAGAAGGAATTATTAGCCATTAGAAAATACCATAACCCCACTATAATTTACATTACAGTTTCCAACATATACCATTACAACCATGGAACTTTACACAACAATTTCTAATCCCGATCATTCTCCATGTCCGTGCTACTTCTAGCTTCGCACAAAATGCCTTGTACCCTATCTTTCAGTCTTATCTTGCTAATGGACTTCAATGCCATGCGTCTTTTGAAGGTCAATCCCAATTTGTATCCTTTCCATATCAACCTGCATATAGCCAATAAAAGAAAAAACAATACATCAGTTACAATATCATTACAAGACATGCATTTTGAGCTAGCAATTGACATATGAAACCCAATGCAAGTCATGAACAGAACTTGCAGCAATTAATAGACAAGACAGAATAAATAACTCAAATAGAATTCCTAACCAACTAACCACTCATAACTTTTAAAACAGAATCTGTTAACAACCCGCAAAACAGAACTGACAGATTCAGCTAAGTACAAAAAGCCGCCTAACAGAAAACATAATCACTATATTCTAACAGTTTCTAACCATTCTCCATAACTAACTCATCTAACAACCTATAACTGTCTCTAACTGCATCCAACATAAACTTCCAACAGAATCTCAACAAGCTTCCTAACTGCGACAGAAAAAAGCAAAACAACAGAAATTCCGTAACTAACTCTCACTCTTCTAACCATAACCCCTCTCTTAGCTGTCAAAACTGCAAAACAGAAATTCCTTAACCTCTTTTTCATTCAACCAACTTCCTAACTTCTTCAAACAACATGGCTAACAGAAAAACCTGAAACAGAACTTTGTTCATAACCCCCCTAACCGTTTTCTATTCCCCAACGGTCCAAAAAGTTTTCAATCAAACTTCAAAGCTGTAACAAGAAAACCAGAAACAGACCCTTCACAAAACAATTTCCTATCCTTTTAACTATTTCAAAAACAAACTAACATCTTTTCATAACTTCCTATCTTCTAACTAACTAACTCCCTAACTGTTTTCCTAACCACCTATAACCATATCTTAACCTCTAACAGAAAACCAAAACTCATAATAGTTTCCAAAAAACTTCGTGGCATCTCAACAGGATTCAGTTACAGAAGAAGAGAATAACAGAAAGGAGGGAGAGAGCTAGCAGAATTCATAACTGTCAAGAGACCAAGCTATAACAGATGGCAAAAAGAGAAGAAGGAAAAAATAACAGATTTGGAAAGTAGAAAGAAGATAAAAAAATATATGGGGGGGAAGGAGTATCAGAGAATAGCTTATCAAATTTGCGTCAGTTAAATCCAGGCCATCCAAATCTCTAACTAATTCTCCAAATCTATGGCTCAGAATTGTCCTCATGTAACCAACTCTAATAGAATCTATAAAGGGGATTCTCACCTGATTCATCCCTTCTTTTTCTTCAATTTCGGGGAGGGGTGCCATCGGACAAAATTATCTTCTCTTTATGTTTTCATCTCTATGCGTCAACCATCCATTGGCGCAAATTCTCTAAATACTTCTCTCCTCACTCTTCTTCCGAGACGCTTGGTACCTGTAGCATCGATCTTCTTCAAGCTTCTACACAAACTCTATCAATACATCATCATCTTCATTGATTCTTTTACATGTCTCATCAATGTATTCATTCCGAGACCGAATTCCCTGCAATTCGCATCAACATCACAATGTCAGAACCGCAATTTCTCGATATCAAAAACGACGATATACAGAAGTAGAAGAGTAGGTGCGAATCGGAAAGAAGAAATGAAGTAATCGCAAGTTTACCTGAATACCTTCTATGGATTTCTTTTTTTTTTCCTACGTCGAAGAAGTATCGGAGTTGCTCCGGTCGGTAAGCATCTCATCCCTCTTGCTACGCTCTTTTTGTTTAATACTTTAGCCAAAATATAGAAATGTGAGATGATGAATCGTCGAGTAAAAATCATGAATCGGACGAAGGTTGTTTGGAGAATGCGAGGTTGACGATGGAAACTGGTCAGTGATGAGAGGTCGAAGGTGTTGATGATGGTAAAGAGGGAGTCGGATGTGTGGCCGAGTGAGGAGATCTACAACGGTGTATGGTGAAGTCTTCGTGATTGAGAGAGGGATCCCCAAAGGTTAAGGCGAATGGTGAGGGTGATGATGTTCACGATGATGAATTATCGAAAGTGAGAGGAAAGAGACAACGGTGAGGAAGAAGCAACCGCGACGCTGTCGACGGGAGAAGGAAGAAGATGTTTAGGTTTTGTGAGGAAGCTGAATAGCCATATAATGGACCCTAACGTCCCAAAACGGCATTGCATCACCTTATTTTCCTTTTAATCTGGTGGACCTTAGTGTTATTGGACCGAGTCACAAACTCCTTTGGGCCTTCTTGATTTTTTGTCAAGCCTTGGGCTTAGAACAAAAAACTCTTAATAGACTTAGTGAGGGTTTGGGGCTGAACAAAATTTCCTTAGGCTTGTTTCCTTGTTTTTGGCAGCTAGATTGCCTTGCTGGAAAAAAACTGCTTTTGGACTTACAGAATAGGCCCAACGCCCTGCTCCTACTACACTCCCATTCTAATTTCATACACTCCCTGACTTCCCTATTTTTCTTTTTTTATATCTTTTTTTATTTTTAATTATTTCTTTCATTTTTTTATATAGAGAAAATATAATTGAAAACAATAAAAAGCAGTAGAATATAATAGAGTTTTTTTCTAGAATTTCTTTAGTTTTTGATAGAATTTATATCACATAAAAACTAATAAAAATACTTTTTTCTTTTAGGTTTTTATTCATATTTTCATAGTTTTGCCTCGTTATTTTTGACGTGTTTGTTCATTGTGCAAGGTGCTTTTTTTTGTGCTTTCGATCATGTAACATAACAGGAACTTCTGATTACGTGTTGCATTTGCAACACGCGTTGCTTTTTATCTTAGTTGGATATTATTTCTGACTTTGTTTGTTTCTTGGTGAAGCTTGCTCGACACGTACTCCCTGCTTCTCCATTGCTTTCGTCTGCTCTTGACGACTTGCTCGCTTTGGTAGTCGCTGCTACTACCCTTGTACTTCTTCGCACTTTATTGAATTTTGTTATTGCTTTCTAGATATCATGAGAAGTAGGAAATAAAGAGCGTGCGCTCGAAGTCGCTGTTTAAAGACTTGTAGCAGGCATTCCGCACTTCGTTTTCTATATGTGTTGTGCTTGTGTTTGTTTCTTTGTTTGATTGATCGATGAGTCACTCAATTTAGGAATTGAGATCACGACTTCACTCTCAGTGCATGCTCCCTATAGGATTTTATCGCTTTCCTTTATTTCTTGTTGATCGATGAGTCACTCAATCTAGAAATTGAGATAACAACTTCGCTCTCATGGCATGTTCCCTATAGGATAGTTTTGTTAGACTTTCTTTATCCTTGTACATACCATGTTCCCTTAGGATGCTCTTTCTCCATTCGGATGCGAGTTAGACCTTAGGTTATAAACCATGCATGCTAACATTAGGTAGAAATTTCCCCTTTCATCCTTGACGTAGGGCTACCATTGTATGATAACATTAGGTTAGAGATAGGCTAGTCTCCCTTAGACTCTTTTCTTCCTTTTTTGCATCCTTGCATCTAAAACTAAAACTTATTTTCTTTAGCAAATCATAAAATGTGCTAACAACACTTAAACCCTTTTTCAAGGTAATAAAACACAAACCAATTCAAACCTTTTTGTGCGCTCGAGCACCTTTTCTCTGAAACCCTTTTCAGGTAAGGACATGATTAATTTACTTTTGTACCAACACATAAGTCTACAAAGGTCGAGCTGCGGTAGAAGGCGGGATTAACATTGTCCATAAAAAACACAAACAAACAAAAACATGTGAGCCGAACTACGGTAGCTCTGATTCCTCAAAAAGGATACGTAGGCATTGGGTTAGGGCCCAAGCGAGTACAATTTTATTTTCCCTACATTCTTTCTCCTTTATTTTGCATGCATTCCCCCTTTAGTATAGTAAACAGTAAGCATAGTTTAAACACACACATAAGATAGACAACAAGAGTGGATACCGTAGAGTACTAAGGGCGTGTGGGGTGCTAATGCCTTCCCTTCGCGTAACAGACTCCCTTACCCGATCTCTCGGTCGCAAGACCGTGACTTCTACCTTCTCAGGTTTTTTCGATGTTTACCTTTCCCTCCATATGGGATAAAAGACGTTTGATGGTGACTTCATTGTTTGATGATTTTCAGCCCGTTGTTTCAACTGGCTACTTCACTAGGGACAGGTCGACCAAATGTTGGTCCATCCCGGGGTCACTCCTAGATCTTGTTTATTTTTCTTTGGGTGTTTATTTTATGCTTTCAGTTTATTCATTCATTTTGTATATACCTGAGCATATGTATGCATTGCATTTTACTGTCTTCCATGTACTACTGTTGTACTGGATCTGCTTCTTATTGGGTGGATGTTACTATGAGGTAAAAGGCCCAATACCCAGGCCAGAGTTGTATACCATAGGAACCCTAGGAATAGAGTGGAACATGAATAGCTAGTTGACTTAGGTCTCACTATCGCCACCATGTCGTCCACGCTCAGATTAGGTACAAATGAGGGGCTATCATTTTCACGTAGGTGATACGGCGATAGTTTTTCAGGAGTACCCTCGATTCTGAGTTACCACGACCTTACCTTGACCTAGTTTTCACCCGTGAGTGGGGAGGGAATTATTATCACAGGTACATATGGTGATTATGTTCAGATGGTGACTATGTTGAGATGGTTTCTCATAGACGGTGACTATTGGTTCTAATGGTTATGTTCTGGATTTCTATCAGTTACTATGAGGTTCTCAGATTTATTTTCTGAGTTCCGAATCTGTTCATGAGGTTCTTTGGTTTATGTTCCGGACCTATGATTCTGGTACTTACAGACTATGCAGAGAAAGTATAGCAGAAATTAGTATCATGGAAGTAGAATCCCCATAATCATTTTCACTTACATCATATCATATTTATTTTTTCAAAAGAAATGTCAGAAAAATAAAACTATATACTAACCTTGCATGTGCATGTCCATTCCGGATTATCTCACGAAATTATAGTTTCCGTCAGTAACGTCTAGCAACAGTGATGTTCTCAAGAGGATTAAGAGAGACAATTGTACTTATCAGTGCCGCTCAAGTTTTCCGCTCAAGTTCTCGGCCTTCTTTGAAGAGTTTAAAAGACCGTTTAGTTCGTCCTAATGCAGAGATTTTTATTGGAAGACATGGTGGTGCTTTGACTCTAGTTCAGTTTTACGACTACGAGTTACACTGTTTCACCTTCCAGGACTATCAGATTGTTCCAACTCCGGAAGAATACTCTCATTTGTTCAAGATTATCGAGCACATACTTGTTGCTATTCTGCACGAACATGATTTTGAAGCTATTGCTAAGGCACTTTATTTGGGCCTTGATGATGTGAGATAGAAATGGAGGAAGAATGGTAGCCTACCTTCAGACTGATTATTATATTGTTACTTCGATTACCGCCAAGCTTGTTGGACAGAATCGCTCATTTTTTACTCTCGCAACTTTCTTGTATTCAATTTTGTGGGAATTTCTCCTATTTCCAGATATTTTATTTATACGACCGTTCTTATCATCATGTTGCTCGATTATTGCTGACGATAATTGAGCCGTCGAAAACCAGAATGGACAATCATTTCATACATCATACATATCATGCATTTCATGAATTGCAGGTTTTCTGGCAGGAATTCTTATCTGATGGTTTTGCCTCTTATTATCAGAACCTATAAGAAGACTTCTCTACATCCTTACCGCACTCGAGCCAATAAGTTGAGGATTATGGAACAGATTGAGAAGAACCAGGCCGCTCTCCGCAAAGACATGGACACCATGGGTGATCGAATGAATCAGCTCATGGAAACTCTTCATGCCGTCATCCAAGGGCAGGAAGAGCTCAAACTAAGCGTTACTAAGCTGGTTGACAGTGCCTCCACGTCCGAGAATGATGGACCCAGGAATGACCATGGGGGGATTCCTAAAGAGAACCCACGACTGATTGTGGATGACCACCATGATGTCATCGATCTCGATGACCCTCCAAAGGATTCTACTATTGATTTTTCTGAATTTTCTAAGATGTACAAGGCTTTGGAAGAACGCTTGAAGGCTATGGAGACTTCTAAGAAACTGTGATTCAGTTCCGCTGCTATGGGCTTGGTTCCAGGGGTTGTGATTCCACCAAAGTTTAAGGTACCTGATTTCGACAAGTATAAGGGGGTTACATGCCCAAAGACTCATCTCCGATCATATTGCCGAAAGATGGCTGCTTATGCTAGTAACGAGTCGTGGCTTATGCATTTCTTTCAGGACAGTCTAGTTGAAGCCTCATCAGAGTGGTACATGTAGTTGGAGCAAACTCATGTTAGTAATTGGAGTGAGCTTGTCGATTCTTTCTTAAAACATTATCATTACAACAGCGCCATGGCACCTAGTCGTGCATAGCTGCAGAGTATGTCTCAAAAGACTAATGAGTCTTTCAAAGAGTATGCCCAGAGATGGCGCAGTTTGGCCGCGAGGGTTCAACCTCCTCTCCTGGACCGGGAACTGGTAGATCTGTTTATGATTACCCTCTGAGGCCCGTATTTGCAACATATTATCGGCAGTACTTCTAATTCATTTTCAAATATGGTTATCATCGGGGAGCGGGTTGAAATGTGTATTAAAGTAGGAACTATTACAGGTGCATCTGGCACGAATGGTAACAACAACTCAGGTAGTGGAAAGAAACCGTTTTCTGGCGGTTTTGTCAAGAAAAAGGAAGGAAAAGTGAGAAATGCCTCTGATGATATGGGGAAAGCTATTGTACAGGTTCCATATTACCAAACTCCCACTGCTACTCCACAACAACAGTATTCACTGCCGTGAAACTATCAACCGAATCAAAGGCCCCAAGGACAAAGGGGTCAACAAAGGTCACAAAGGTACCCTGAGAGGAAGTTGGACCCAATCCCAATGTCATATGCCCAATTACTTCCACAATTGCTAGCTGGTCAATTGGTACAACTCCGAGAGATGGGTCCTCCTCCGACTGAACTTCCGAGGGGTTATGACGTTAATGCATGGTGTGAATTTCATTAGGGTGCTCCAAGCCACTCGATTGAAAACTTCAGAGCTTTAAAATAAAAGGTGAAATCTCTTTTGGATGCCAAGGAGCTAAGCTCCGCACCTATAGGTCCTAATGTTCAGAATAATCATATGCCTCCCCATCATGGGGTTGTTGCCAATGCAATAGGGTTCAATGATGATGATGAACTGGTAACTCAGGTTGATAAGATTCAGATGTCCATGACAGTTTTGAGAGAGCATATTTTGGAACAAGAAGTTCTACAAGAGCTTCACGACTTTTGTTTGAAGTGCTCATCCAACCCGGACGAGTGTGATGATTTAAAAAATTCCATTCAGAGACTGATGGACAAAGGGGATGTTAGAGTTGAGAAAGTTATCCCCGAAGACGATGTTGCTATTCTAGAGATTCCGTATTACCCGGTCGATGTCCAGTGAAATACTTCAAGGGTTCCGTTGGTTATACAAGTTCCAACGCTCCCTGCGCCAAATCAGAATCCAGTTGCTCCTCTGCCAATCCAAGCATCAACACTTCTAAATCCAGTTCCCGTTCTAGTAGCTGATAGCAGGGCAGAGCCATGGGAATTGTAGCGGTAGAAATGTTCAAGACTAAGCCATTGGATTGACTAGACTTTATACAAATCAAAAATAAAAATCTCCATCGCGCTTTATTGTTTCCAAAGGAATGGGAAAAGAGCGAATAACCTAAAAGAGGGGGAAAGATTCAAGGTAAGGGGGGTTGGTTATGCAAAGGAAAGGTATTAGCACCCTAAACATCTACAGTACTCTGTAGGAACCTCTTTGTAAAATCTGTATATTTTGGCTATATAAAAAAATGTGTTATATAAAAAAATGGATGGTGGAGGTGAGAAAAGAAATATATTTTTTATGATTTTTGCACCCGCCGCGGTTGCGAATCTTTAGTGCCTACGTACCACCTTTCGTGCAATAGGGGATCATGGTACACGTAGTTCCTCTTTTAAAATTTGAAACACAAGTGTGTTGGTTAATTTTAAGAGATAAGACGTCATCGTCATTGCCCGTGTGGAAAACATACTTACTACCCACAATCATGATAAAGGATAATTTGCATCATCTCAAAGTGGAGGATAATGGCTTTAATTTTAAAATCAACAATGCCTCACTCAACACCCAAGTGGAAAATATCTCACTTCACTACATATTGTAGAAGTATAGTTGTTTGCATCACTACAAGGATCTACAAGAGTCTAACCTTTTGAGAAAAGAAATTTTAAAGATAAAAGCCAAAGTGGAAAAATGGTTTGGAATGAGGTTGATTGACTTTTAGTCTTCTCACAAAAAAGGTCAAAGTATTATTAAATTGATTGGAGTTTGTTGATGAAAATGTTTTAAAAATGCATGGACCTAAATCCAAGTTTATTATGAAAGTGTTTCAAGTTTAGAAACAAGAAGAGTTTAAAAATGAGGGAGAAGATTTTTGAAATTAAAGAAGATGGGAGAAGTAGAAGAGGTTATCCTAAAGCATAAGGTAAAAGCTAAGGATAAGGACCATCTAACTAACAAGAAGCCAAAGCTTGGCATTATGAGACAAGATAGAATTCCCAATCTTTGGATTGAAACCAAGCAAGCAAAGGTACTAGACCTCTTCAAATGTATTAAGTCTTCACAAAAATTGGGCAGAGTAACGGCTGTATACGGGTGAATTCCAGATTACAAACAAAGGATGTAATCATAAAAACCTGCACACAAAACAAACAAACAACCCAATGTTTTGAGGTAAACCACAAGAACTCCAGAAAAAATAATCAGATAGTCACAAAGTCGCCAAGATAGGCCAAGGTCCCTAATCCTAAGTCCAAGAAAAAGTCCCATGCTCTATAATGCCAAGGATAGTAACCAAATAGTCCAAATACCATTAAGAGTTTTTTAGGGTTTATGTTGATTATTAAGTATCTTAAGAAAAGAAAAGAAAAGCTCAAGTGAGCAAAGTAAAATGGAAAGAAAATAAATGCTCAAATGAGCAAAGATGAAAATGGCATGAAATGTAAATGCTAAAAAATAAATAGTACATAAAGCATAAAAAAGAATAAAAGCATAAGATAAAATAAGTCAATAATTAGTGGTTAGTTGGATGACCATCTTGAAACTTGCATTTGGAACTCATTAGAGGATTGGTAGAACCAAAGCCTCCACACAACAAGTTGCATTTGCTTTTTGTCAAGTATATCATCCATTTGGAATTCTCATAAGTACCATTTAATGATCAACGATGTTTAAGTGATCCGCGTTGACCAAAGGTGTTGTAGATCCATTAGAGGATTGGTAGAACCAAAGCCTCCACACAATGAATCTCAAGTTTATTGGATCAAAGAGATCAAATTAACATACTTGGGCTTGCAATCATAAGTTTGGGCCACGAATGATCATTTATTCGAATTGGGACAAAATTTAGCGCTATGTTAAGCAATCGTAAGTGGACTTATATAGAAGTCGCACCTATTTTGAGGCCGGTCAATAGCAATCTATGCATCATTTGTTTTGAGACATGATATAGAGATCGTGCTCCAACAACATTTAGTGCAATGGGAAGGGGATGAGATGAAGAGGAATTAGGGTAAAAAGAGAAACCACATTTGAATTAATATTTAATCAAACTATTATTAAAATCATTCATCCATTGTTTATGGAGTTAAACTCAACACCATGGATCCAATGATGTTAATAAAGCCATGATAAAAATAAATCAACCCAAGACAGCCATAAAATAATCACAAAATAATAATATAATTAATATATACATAAAAAGGTTTTAAAATGTTTTAAAAATGGAAAATAATGAGGAAAATATCAATTATGTTCAAATTAATCAAGAAATAAAAAAATAAGACCATAGAAAAATCTGAAAAGAGGCCAAGTAATTTTATAAAAAATTTGGTTTTAAAAGTCAGAAACTATTTTTAAAAATTAAAATAAATGGGTAAAATAAACAAAAATAGTAAAAAATAGTAAATTCAAAAACAAAAATAAACAAGGTCACCAATATTTGTCACAATATCATTGGACCACTCCATAATTTTTTCATAATTTAAAAATGTATAAAAGTATTTTTAAACATTTTAAACAAATCAAATAAGTGTAAAATTTATAAAAAATACCAAAACACAAAATTAAATTGTGAAAAAATAAAAATCAGAAAGAGAATAATCAAAAATATTTTTCATAATTTTTTCAGATTTTTTGGACTACAAATGAATTTTCTATGATTTTTTTGAAATTTAAAACAATTATAATATAAAAATCAGAAAAAGAAAATAAAATTAAAAGATGTGGATCATTGGATGAGAGTCAAAATGCGTTAGTAATTAAATCCAAGGGATCTGGCGCGTTGTGCATATCATGGTCATTAATGAATAATGTACAAAATCAATAATAAATCAGATTTTTGAAAAACACAAATGGCACGCCATCATTGGTTGGAAGGTGACACGTAGCTCATCTTCAACCTCCAGCCAACGTGATTTGCAGGTCTCTCAAACTGTAAAATCAGAATCTCAGACCTATGCCAATCGCTTCGTCTTTTCAAGACGAAAACAACCACACCCTCGCGCCAAATTTATATAAATTGTAGCTCAAGCAATTTGGAAAGAAAGTTTTCAAAAGGGATTTGAAAATTCATGGTCAAAACGTGTTTCCAGTGAACTATTAGTGTTGCGACTAGAACCAGGGCAATGAGAGCAACACAATGATATCAGAGTTTTGAAGAATTGATGAAGGAATCTACCTATTGAAGTTAAGTTGCAGAGCTCTGAAACTGGACTTCTATGGAGCAGTATAGGGCACGATTCTTGAATGTAATTATATGGTTAGCTTCAGGGAAGACCAAGGAAGGTTAATTAAGGGGAAAAATGGATTGAAAAAGTCTTGAGAATAGATTTCAAAGTTGCTGAATCTGGGTTGTGAAGCAAGTTTGGCAGGGTGATTCTGGCTATCTAAGCTTAGGAAATTGAATGGAGGATGACCCTCTATTTATAGGGAAGCAAATGGTATTAAAAGGAATAGCAAATGATGCGTTTTGGAGGGAATTCGTGTGGGTTTGCATCATGAAGAAAGTGTGACTCAAACTTGATCAAAACTCAGCCAAATTGTGCGCTTCATGATGCTAATCACTTCTGGCAAGTTACTAAACATGATTAGAACCAAAAACGCGTGGAAATCTTGTGATTAGAAGCTAAAACAAAGATTTCAGAATCCTGACTTTGTGAAAAATTCAGTTTCAAACTACCCAATTCAATTCCATGGCATTTCCATCTCAAAGGGTCTTAGGGCATAATTCTTGATGCTTTGGAAAGATGAGGTTTCAAGCTTTGCAATGGAAAAAGAATTGAATCAAATGGATGATTAAGCTGAAAGTTACATGGAGTCAAAGTTGAAGAAAAAGAGTTGACTTTCCATACTTAGAATATTTCAAATTCTTCTTTAAAAATGACCTATAATCTTTTGCATCCAAACATGGCCTTCCACTTAGAATTTGCTCTTGACCAAAAAAGGTGGAATGAAGTAGATATCTTGAATGACATTTTGCAATTTGAACCACTCAAAATCTCCAAAAATTGAGCAAGTTATGACTTGTTGAAGTTGGCCAAAAATCATGAAATGACCTATAATCTTTTGCATTCTTAAGGCAACTTCCATCCATTTTCTCACTTTGCACATAAATGAAGGCATGAAGTACACATCCTTAAGATCATCATTAGAAAAGAATGGGATCAAGGTGATAAAAGTTGACCAAGTTATGACCATTTGAAATCATATATGGAAAATTGGGGATTCATCTGAGTGACTTGTAATCTTTCTTCTTCACCAAGTTCCTTCCACATGAAAACTCCTTGGAACTTTTGAAGTGATTTTTTGGTAACTCTTTTAAGAGAAGGATGTTTTTTGGAATCACTCAAAAATACCAAAATATGAGCAAGATATGCTCCTTTGAAGTCCAAAACCCTAGCCTCTAGATCAAGATAAAGCTTTGAGGAAATTTGCCAAGTTTGAACAAGCTTTTTGTGCCAATATTATTCCTTTGTGAATATAAGTTGTTGAGGATGATGATGAGGACCCATAGACACCAAAACCACTTCCATATCTTGAAATTAGAGAGAAATATGCTCTTGTGACCAATAGGAACAAGACCTTGTCCAATCATGACAACTTCTTCCCTTAACCCTTTGTACTTTTGAATCAATTTCGATAACTTTGAAATATGTTGAACCAAAATAGGCCTTGTCATGCCATTTCTTCCAAAAAAACTTCAATGGTGAGGTTTTGAATTTCTCAAGCTATTGACTAGGGCATGGAAATAAACTCATGAACCCATGAAGCAACTTGCTAAACCTCATTGCCTTTACCTACATTATTAACAAGTAAGACAAACCAATATTGCATTTTATTAATTAGAGAGAAAATCAAAGAAAAATATCCATGATCACAAAAGAAAACAAGTCAAGGTGCTTGGTAACTCCTCAAAAGAGCAAAGCTAAAGATAGGGAGAAAAACCAAATACCCTAATGTGATTTTGTTGTGATTGAAACAATATGGTATGATGAAGGGATCTTAGGGGCAAAAATTAGGGTACAACAGCTGCCCTTATTTAAGTTTCTTCTATCCGGAGATACGAAGGTTAAAAATCTTCGTGTCGACGTGATCGAAGATACTTAAATATAAAACAAGCCTTATTTTTGGCCCTAAGATGCCATGCAAATGCTTATGCATATGAATGCATATGAACAGAACCAAAGAGACGCAAAGTAACAATTGGGATGCAACAAAAAATGAAGAAACAAAAGAGCAACCCCACCAGGAAAATAAATCACTGGTGAACCACAAGAACAGAATCAGAGAGGAAGATAACAAGCATCGACATTCACTGTCGATAGCTAAAAGATAACAAACACCGGCGTTCACTGCCGATGGTCTACCAACTTTCACTGAAGATAGAAAGAGAAAATATATCATATCACCGCCATTCACTAACGATGAACTATCAACGTTCACTGAAGATAGCAAATAGATAACAAACACCGACGTTCACCGTCGATGGCCTACCAACTTTCACTAAAGGTAGAAAGAGAAAATATATCATATCACCGCCGTTCACCGACGATGAACTATCAACGTTCACTGAAGATAGCAAAAAGATAACAAACACTGACGTTCACTGCCGATGGCCTACCAACTTTCACTGAAGGTAGAAAGAGAAAATACATCATATCACCGTCTTTCACTGACGATGTCCTACCAACTTTCACTGAAGGTAGAAAGAGAAAATATATCATATCACCGCTGTTCATTGACGATGAACTATCAACGTTCACTAAAGATAGCAAAAAGATAACAAACACCGACGTTCACTGCCGATGTCCTACCAACTTTCACTGAAGGTAGAAAGAGAAAATATATCATATCACTGCCGTTCACTGACGATGAACTATCAACGTTCGCTGAAGATAGAAAAAAGATAACAAACACCGACGTTCATTGTCGATGTCCTAACAACTTTCACTGAAGGTAGAAATAGAAAATATATCATATCACCACCGTTCACTGACGATGAACTATCAACGTTCACTGAAGATAGCAAAAAGATAACAAACACCGACGTTCACTGTCGATGGCCTACCAACTTTCACTGAAGGTAGAAAGAGAAAATATATCATATCACCGCCGTTCACTGACGATGAACTATCAACGTTCATTGAAGACAGCAAAAAGATAACAAACACCAACGTTCACTGCTGATGTCCTACCAACTTTCACTGAAGGTAGAAAGAGAAAATATATCATATCACCGCCGTTCACTGACGATGAACTATCAACGTTCACTAAAGATAGCAAAAAGATAACAAACAGCAATGTTCACTGCCGATGTCCTACCAACTTTCACTGAAGGTAGAAAGAGAAAATATCGAGTTATCCCAAAATTCTGGCGTTTTACCTAGAACGGGTCTGAACTTCTTCTTTAACCAAGGAAATCTGCCTGAAAAAGATCAAACTAAGTTGTCTCAAATAACGAGTCCTGTTACTCATTGTCATGGGGAATTGCAAAGATAAATGACTTTCTGGGGATAGAAATATGACTTCCCGGGGAAATTCCACGATGTTCCTGCTGAGGAGATAAAGTCTTCCCGTGCAAAATAAATGCACAAACCAAAACTCGAAGTTCTCAGAAATCCAAAGTAAATAATATTGTCATGCAACCACAAATCCAATTCAGAAATAAACTGGAGCAAGACGGCCAATGAAGATACATCCTTTGAGAAATAAACTCAAGAGGGAAAACCAAATTCAACTAAGAAAAGAGCACTGCAGGAAGGTCAGAACATAATGCCAATGAACGGTGGTTTTTAGCCATGCATGATGTATGTATGAATGTATGAGTGTTATCATGCATATGTTGGTAAAAGGATACATAATCAGTAAAAACAAACAAAACCGCCTCAGGTACTAACAATATTGGGCTAAACTTCAACCAGAAAGATCAATCCAAGAAAGGTAAAGGCAACTGCGGAAACCAAACCTATTGTCTGCCTTAAACTCACTGAGGAGGAACATAATCCGGATGTAGCCAAATCAAACAGATACCGAGATAAAACATCCTTCTTCCGGTTTCATCGGAGAAGTAGTTTTCCAAAAGTAACATGCCTACTGGAGATTGCAAGACCATCCTTAAATAAAGCAGACTGATGCCGACACAACCAAACCTCACCGGGGGATTCAAGCCTATCTCCCTGGAGAAAAAACTGCGAATTGAAAATTTTCATCACGAATACTCATTCCAACAAGAGATGCCCTGGGACAACCTTCCCGGGAAATCAAGAAGTCAACACTAGTGCCAATACTGCAAAAAGAGCAATATCCCAGCACACCAAGGGAATAAAACCTTTCATCATATGAGAGAAGACTTCGCTGGAGAATCTGGGACGGAGGCTTCTGACCATGCAAACCCAAAATCAAAAGCGAACCAAGACTTGACTGGGGATAATGGGACCAAAAACCCAATACTGTACCTTGCACTCACTGGTATCGTCTTTAACTATCTGAGAAACACACAAAGATTGCGCACATACCAACAAAATGACCTGTGAAAACCTTTATGAAGAAAGTAAATCTTCTTAAAACAACCGGAGTTTGTTCATTCTTGGGATCACCATTCTTGTTGTCATTGTTTCATCACAAATCCCAAAGTAAATTGAACTGTAAAGATCTCTTTTTTTTTTAAAGTCAATTTTGCTTTTTTAATCTTTTTGCTTTAACAGTTATTATCAGTAATAAATGGAGTCTTTGCAAGCTAAATAAAAATAAGAACACAAAGAATTGGGTAAAAGCTCGAATTTCATTAATAGAATGGTAGTCTACGAATGGCGAGACTCCACGGATGATTACAAAGTTTGGGAAATGGTAATACATAATGGAAAAGATACATTGAGATATAATGACCACTATTCCTCCTAACAACTTTTGAAATCTTGAGCAGCAGCTTTTGTCGAAGTATGGTGAGGATCCGAGAAGATTGTTGCTTCAACGATCAAGTCTTGTCTGACGTAGTTACTTACCAGGAAAAATCCCTAACTTTTGCCTAAGCTGCCCTTGAGGGTTTTCAACTTAGCGGGAAATTCATTCTGTTTATGTCTCTAATTTTTGCCTAGACCGCCCTTTCGGGTTTTCGGCCTACCGAGACGCTCCTTTTTGCCTAAGCCACCCTTTCGTGTTTTCAACTTAGCGAGTTGTTCTTTTATTTCTTTAGGCGAAGTATTTCTTGACTGCGTCAGCATTCATGGGACGTGGGAACTCCTCACCATCCATAGTTTCAAGAATTAATGCACCACCAGAGAAGGCTTTCTTGACAACATACGGGCCTTCAAAATTGGGAGTCCACTTGCCCCTAGAATCAGTGTTGAAAGACATGATCTTCCTGAGCACGAGGTCGCCTTCTCTGAATTCACGAGGTTTGACCTTTTTATCAAATGCTTTCTTCATTCTTTTCTGATATAACTTCCCATGAAATAAAGTTGTCATCCTCTTCTCTTCAATCAAATTCAATTGGTCAAACCTGTTCTGGACCCATTCAGCCTCTGTTAACTTGGCTTCCATTATCACACGCAACGAGGGGATCTCTACCTCGACAGGGAGTACAACTTCCACTCCATACACTAGGGAGAACGAGGTTGCTCCTGTTAAAGTGCGAACAGATGTTAGATATCCATGCAGAGCAAAAGGGAGCATTTCATGACAATCCTTATAAGTGACAACCATTTTCTGGATAATTCTCTTGATATTCTTATTAGCAGCTTCAACGGCCCCATTCATCTTTGGCCTGTATGGAGATGAATTTTGATGGACAATATTGAATTCTTCACACAGTTCTGTCATCATCTTGTTGTTTGAATTCGAGCCATTATCGGTGATGATTCTGCTCGGCACACCATACCGACATATAAGACTATTTTTGATGAAACAAATAACCACTTGTTTGGTAACATTGGCATATGAAGCAGCCTCTACCCATTTGGTAAAGTAATCAATTGCTACCAAGATGAAACGGTGTCCATTTGAAGCTTTGGGTTCTATCATCCCGATCATGTCAATACCCCACATAGAGAAAGGCCATGGGGAGGAAATCTCATTGAGAAGTGTCGGAGGTACATGGATCTTGTACGCATAAATCTGGCATTTATGGCACTTCTTTGCAAATTTGTAACAGTCAGATTCCATTATCAACCAATAATAACCTGCCTTTAGCATCTTTTTAGCCATCGAATGTCCATTAGAATGAGTGCCAAATGAACCTTCATGAATCTCATGCATTAACATGTCTGCTTCGTGTCTATCCATGAATCTGAGCAAGACCATGTCATAATTTCTCTTGTATAACACATTCTCACTGAGGAAGAAATTGCCTGCCAATCTTCTCAGTGTCTTTCTATCTTTCCTCGACGCACCAATCGGGTATTCCTGAGTCTGAAGAAAATGCTTGATGTCATAATACCAAGGTTTTTCATCTACTGCCTCCTCTGTCATAAACACATGAGCGGGCCTATCCAGTCGTCAAACTGTAATTCGAGGTATATCATTCCAAGTATTCACTTGATACATGAAAGCCAGAGTTGCCAGAGCATCCGCCATTTGATTTTCATCTCTAGGAATGTGATGGAATTCAACTTTATTGAAGAAGGGTAGTAATCTTATAGCATAATCTTTGTAAGGGATCAAGCCAGGGTGACGAGTGTCCCATTCTCCTTTAATCTGATTTATTACCAAAGCTGAATCGCCATACACATCTAGAATTTTGATTCTGAGATCAATAGCTTCCTCAAGACCCATGATGCAAGCCTCATATTCTGCCATATTATTAGTGCAATCAAATGTTAACCTTGCGGTAAAAGGAATATGTGATCCATGAGGAGTAACATTCACAACACCAATTCCTTTACCATAAGCATTCACATCTCCATCAAATATCATACTCCAACGAGATTCAGGGTCGGGGCCCTCCTCAGGCAATGGTTCATCACAATCTTTCACTTTCAGGAACATCACATCCTCATCGGGGAATTCATACTCTGCAGACTGATGATCCTCCACCGGCTGGTGAGCAAGGTAATCTGCAAACACACTACTTTTAATAGCCTTTTGAGTGCGATATTCGATATCATATTCATATAACAACATCTGCCAGCGGGAAAATTCTTCCAGTAAGAGCAGGCTTCTCAAAAATATACTTGATTGGATCCATTTTGGAGATCAACCAAGTGGTATGATTCAACATATACTGTCGCAAATGCTTTACCGCCCAGGCCAAAGCACAACATGTTTTTCTAGCGTGGAATACCGCGACTCACAATCAGTGAACTTTTTGTTGAGATAATAAATGGCGAACTCTTTCTTTCCTGTTTCATCCTGTTGTCCCAGAATACAACCCATGGACTTATCTAACACTGTTAGATACATAATCAACGGTTTTCCTTCTACGGGAGGGAGCAAGATAGGAGGTTCAAGCAAATACTCTTTAATACTCTCAAATTCCCTTTGACAGTCATCCGTCCACACACAACCTTGATCTTTCTTTAACAACTTAAAGATCGGTTCACACATTGCAGTCATGTGGGAAATAAATCTGGAGATATAATTCAAACGCCGGAGGAAACCCCTGACTTGCTTTTCAGTTCTTGGTACTGGCATTTCTTAAATTGCTTTGACTTTATCCGGGTCAACTTAAATTCCTTTCTGGCTAACAATAAAACCCAACAACTTCCCCGATCTAACTCCGAAGGTGCATTTATTTGGATTCAAGCGGAGACGATACTTCCTCAACGCTGAAACAACTTGAACAAATCTTATATATGTCCTTCTTCAGTTCGGGATTTGGCAATTATATCATCAACATATACTTCGATTTCTTTGTGCATCAGATCATGGAATAGGGTTGTCATAGCCCTCTGGTACGTTGCACCAGCGTTCTTCAACCCGAAGGGCATCACTCTATAACAGAATGTTCCCCAGGGTGTGATAAACATTATTTTTTCCATCTCCTCTAGAGCCATTCTGATTTGATTATACCCTGAAAATCTGTCCATGAACGAGAATACTTTGAATTTTGTTGTGCTGTCCACTAACATGTCAATGTGAGGCAATGGAAAATCATCTTTTGGACTAGATTTATTTAGATCTCTGTAATCTACGCACATGCGGACTTTTCCGTCTTTTTTCGGTACTGGGACAATATTGGCAATCCATTGAGGATACACTGACGTCACAAGAAAACCAGCATTAATCTGCTTTAGGACCTCCTCTTTGATCTTTACTGCCATATCCGGGTGGGTTCTTCTCAACTTTTGTTTAACTGTCGGACACTCTGGCTTCAACGGCAAATGATGCTCGACAATGTCTGTATCCAGACCAGGCACATCTTGATAAGACCAAGCAAAAATATCCACATACTCTTTCAACAGCTCAATCAACCCGCTCTTTACATCAGGATGCAACGATGCTCCAATCTTAACTTCCTTCGGATCTTCTTCTGAACCCAAATTAATCACTTCCAAAGGCTCCTTATATGGATGAATGGTATTTTCCTCGTGCTCAAGCAACCGTGAGACCTCTTCTGGAATCTCATCATAATCTTCTTCTTCAGCCCCAAACACAGCACATTCAAAGTTGGGAGAGGGTGCAAGGTCATTGTATTCAACGGGTTTTTTAATTAATCTGCACATGTGATTTATGATTGCTTTTAGAAACTGACACATATAACAAGTGATCATGCAGATTAATTTTCAGTTATTATTTATGAAATTCTGGCAACAGATACTTAATGTCACAGTGAATGTTATGACACCGTATCTGACAAACTTGTACACACTCCAAACAGTAATTTAAAATACAGTAAAGAACACAATCAATTGTTAACCCAGTTCAGTGTATAACAACACCTACTCTGGGGGATACCAAGCCAGGGAGGAAATTCACTATAAGAGGTGTTAATTTAGGAATAAACCAACCAGTTTATCTCCTTCACTTAAGACCTACCCAATGCAAATTCAATCTAAGTTCAACTTAAACCTGAGTTCCTACTCACTCCCCCTCAATCACAGCAGTGATACTAATCTATTAATTGATGAGATTATGAAGATATTCTTCAATACACATACTTGATTTTTCTTAAAAGCTTTAATCAAGAGACACAATCACTCGTGCTTCAAAGCTTTGAGTGATAAGCAACCCTTACTTGATTTTGCTTCAAAGCTTTAATCAAGAGACACAAACACTCGTGCTTCAAAGCTTTGAGTGATAAAACAACCCTTACATCCAAATCCTACTCCAAGTCACTTATCAAACGATAATTGCTTGGCTCACAGTAGTTACAACTATACAATGCCTTATTGATCTTCTGTCAAAAGTACTTCAGTCCATTAGGGTTCGTGAGAAATATATAAGCAGACTATTCCTCATCTAGGGCTTCCATGAAAATAGCTAGGGTTAACTAAAGTTAACCTAAAGACTTGGTCTAAGGCTTTTTCATAACAGATTAGGGTTAAGCAAGGTTAACCTAATGTCCACGTGAGCAGCTGATCTGGACAATAATTCTTCAACTCAGAGAGCACACCTGTTTCCTGAAAATTCTCAGGAATAATAAATATGCACAACAACTTGATCAGTACAGGATGTCTTAACATTGGTTAAGACATCATGTATCTTGTTCACTGATTTTGGTAGAATTCAGTATATATGATCATAGCTTAATGATCAAGATAATCACTCATATTGAGTAGTTCCTGTAGAACATTCTTTCTGCAGAATGTACCTTTATCCCAGAATGTTATGACATCAGTCATGACATTCGCAATTCTGGTTTTACCAAAAAATAATGCCAACAAACAAACACTTACAAACTCCCCTTTTGGCAAATTTTTGGCTAAAACCCCTAAACAATCAGAGATTAGAATGCAGCAGAATTTTTTAATAACAGCTACCAATATCTAATTCTACCAAAATTACCATAATTTCTCCCCCCCCCCCCTTTTTAGCCATAAAGAGGCCAAAGATACTTGTACTTTAAGTTATACAGTCATCCAAAAGGAAATTTAAAAAAAACACAGAAAAAAAGTTATCATTTGGCAGCAACAGGTTCCAGCAACAATCATTTCAGCAGACACAGACCTTCAGGTACTGTCATCCCCTGAGGAGGCACTATTTTCAGAAGCATTATGTTGGTCTTCATCAGCATCCTCTTCCCTCATTTGTTCTTCATTCTCCTCCTGTTCTAGTCTAGCAATCAGCTCTTCAAGCGTCCTTCTTCTTGCATCAAGCTCTCTGCAGGTTTCTTTTAGAGCAGCTATAATATCAGTTTTCTTGGAATGAGCTTTGACATTTGATGTCTCAGCAGATGTCATAACAATGTCAGGGACTTGTGTTCCCTGAAACAGCTTATAGTGAAAACCAAGAGCAGGTGCTCTTTTGCATACAGAGTCTTTTTCAACCAGAATATCAGGATACTGATCAATGATTATACCACACAGGAGAGATGGAAAAGCAATAGGGCCTTTAATAGCACAGCTCCCAGCATGTTTTAATGTTTGATCAAAGATGTAGTTGCCATAATCAAAGTTTGTTCTAGTTCCAACAGCATAGATAAATCTTCCCAAACCTGTGGAAATGGTGGATTTGTGGTTGGTGGGAACCCAGTTAGATGCACCAATTTTGTGCAGTATGGAAAACTTCATGCTCAGCTTGCTTGCAGTTAGCTTCCCTTTCAAGGGCCAGTGCTTGACTTGCTTGGCAGTGATGGTTTGACAAACCTGGTTGTCAGTAACTTCAAGCTCAGGTTGAGCATCATCAGGCCTTCCTAGGAATTTTTTTATCACAGTAGGAGAGAAATTTACCTTCCTTCCTCTCACATAAACACTCTTAAAATCAGCTGACTTTCCATCAGCACAACCATCAGACAAATTTACTATGAATTCTTTGACAAGAATCTCATAGCAGTTGGAAAACTTGATCACAGTTTTCATTAGGCCAGCAACTTTGATTAGATCCATGACTTCCTTACACTCAATAGCACTGTTGTTCAGCTCTCTCTCCAAGGCAATCCTTTTCAGAAACACATACTTCCACCTACTTGCATTTTCTGGATGGTGAAAGGAGATGTTGTCAATGGCAACTCAGGAACCTTAGGCAGTTTTCTAGAAGAGGGTTTCTTCCTGAGAGGAATGTCTGGAACATTTCTCTCAACATCAAAATCAAAGTTTGATTCCTCATCAGATTCAGAGGGTTCAGGATCCTTTCTTTTCTTGGCAATAGGTTGTCTCAAAGGTTTTGAGAGACTACCAACAGGTACTCTAGCTTTTACCTTCCCCTTCCCTTTCGACGTTCCAGCTTTTTGATCCTTCTCAGCTTCTACTCTAGCCTTGTTCTCAGGCCTAGTTTTCTTATGGACAACTTCAGTAGCCTTCTCTTTGGAGGGGCTTTGGACAGCATTCTGCTTTTCTTTTCTACTTATCATCCTTCTAGCTATGCTAGGGTTGATATTAGCAATTAAATCATTGTCAAAAAATTCTTCATCAACATCAATAACCGGAGGTTCAACAGCCTTGTCAGTAGGGTTCTGGTGATCATCAGGTTTTTCTGGAGATTTCCTAATGTTGTCATCAGGTGTCTCAACATTCTGAGTGACATCTGGATCCCTTTCTACATTAGGGCTAGCAGTTTCTTGGTTTAAAGGTACAGATATGCCAGGAAGAGAGTGATTCTCATTAAGAATCCTAGTGACTAGTCTGGCAATAGCTTGATGTACATAAACAGAACCTTCCATATTAGCTATCTCTGGAGGAACAGAAGATGATGGTTGAGAAGATTTACCAGATGGAGAAGTTTGTGATCTTCTTGCATGTCTGGTTCGCAGCTTCTTGACCTTAGTAGGATCAGCTGCCATTACACGAAGAGGAGTTATCTCAAGAACATCAGCATCCATGCAGTTTACGATTGCCCTAGGTTCGGTGTCAGAGGGTGAGGAAGAAGTAGTCGCCTTTGATGAAGATGATGACATGGATTGTTGAGACATCTCGAGAGATTTAGAAAACAAGTAACAGTGAGTGTGAAATCTTTCTTTGAGGGAGTGGAGACTGTTGCAGAAAAGCGAGAAGAGGGAGATATATGAATGTCTATTCCACTTCTTAAAATTTTGGAAAGAAAGAGGGAAACAAATGATTAGCCCAATCAGAATAGACTTGAATAAAAATTCTATTTCATCCCTTGTTTTAAACAAAATTAATTGCTACATCTCTTCATATTGGCAAATACCCAGCTTGCCCCTAAAATTTTCAAACTGACTAGCATCAAGTGCCTTGGTAAAAATGTCAGCCAGTTGCAGTTCAGTGGCAACATGTTCCAGCTTAATCACCTTTTCCTCCACAAGATCTCTGATGAAGTGATGTCTAATGTCAATATGCTTAGTCTTGTTGTGCTGTATAGGATTCTTGGAAATGTTAATAGTACTCAGATTGTCACAGTACAATGTCATGACATCTTGTGTGACATTATACTCAGTTAGCATATGTTTCATCCAGATCATTTGAGAACAGCTGCTACCTGCTGCTATGTATTCAGCTTCAGCAGTAGATAGAGACACACAGTTCTGTTTCTTGCTGAACCAAGAGACAAGATTATTTCCCAAAAAGAAGCATCCTCCAGAGGTGCTCTTTCTATCATCAGCACTACCAGCCCAATCAGCATCACAGTAACCATATAGAATTGGTTCACATCCATGAGAGTACAACATGCCATAGTTGTAAGTTCCACTCACATACTTCAGAATTCTTTTCACCGGGTTGATGTGACTTACTTTGGGTTCAGCCTGGTATCTTGCACATGCTCCAACTGCAAAAGCAATGTCAGGTCTGTTGGCAGTTAAGTATAGCAGACTTCCTATCATGCTTCTGTACAAGCTTTGATCCACATTTGCCCCACTTGTGTCTTTGGACAACTTTAAATGAGTAGGTGCAGGAGTCCTTTTGTGACTGGCATTCTCCATTCCAAACTTCTTGACAATATTCTTTGCATACTTGCTTTGAGATAGAAAAATTGAGTCTTCCATCTGTGTGACTTGCAGTCCAAGGAAGTCAATTCTCCCATGAGGCTCATTTCAAATTCAGCTTGCATCTGGTTAGCAAAATGTTTAACCATTTTATCTGACATTCCTCCAAACACTATGTCATCAACATAAATTTGAGCTACCATTATCTTTCCTCCTTCATTTTTGACAAACATAGTTTTATCCAAACCACCTTTCCTGTATCCTTTGTCAGTGAGGAACTTTGTCAACCTGTCATACCAAGCTCTAGGAGCTTGTTTCATACCATATAAAGCTTTCCTTAATTTGTATACATGATCAGGACAGTTTGGATCCACAAATCCTTTAGGCTGTTCCACATATACTTCCTCATTCAAGTACCCATTTATGAAGGCACTCTTCACATCCATCTGGAATAGCTTGAACTTAAGGAGACAAGCAACTCCCAATAGAAGTCTGATTGATTCCAGTCTAGCTACAGGAGCAAAAGTCTCATCAAAATCAACCCCTTCAACTTGAGTGTATCCTTGAGCAACAAGCCTTGCCTTATTCTTGGTGACAATTCCTTCAGCATCTGATTTGTTCTTGTAGATCCACTTTGTGCCAATGATGTTTGTTCCTTCTGGTCTAGGAACTAACTCCCATACTTCATGTTGCTTGAATTGGTTCAATTCATCTTGCATTTCTCCAATCCAGTATTCATCAGTCAAAGCCTCTTTAACATTTTTGGGTTCAATCTTGGACACAAAGCAAGAGTTTGTGATGATTTCTCTGGATCTTGTAATGACTCCGCTGTTAGGATCTCCTATGATGAGTTCCTTAGGATGATCTTTCTGAATTCTGATGGAAGGATCTTTGTTAGCTTCCTTTGATTCAGACTCTGATGGAGTAAGATTAGGCACATCATCCTTTTTAGACACTTGAGTTGAAGTCTCAAAGAATGTCTCTACATCATATGGGACATTTGTTTCCTCATGGTGATCATCAACTATGACATTTATAGATTCCATCATAACTTTGGTCCTGGAATTGAATACCCTATATGCTCTGCTGTTGGTAGAGTATCCTAGGAATATTCCTTCATCACTTTTAGGATCCATCTTTCTCCTTTGTTCACGATCTGTCAGAATATAGCATTTGCTCCCAAATACATGGAAGTACTTCACTGTAGGCTTTCTTCCTTTCCATAGTTCATAAATGGTGGAAGATGTTCCCTTTCTCAAGGTGACCCTGTTATGGACATAACAAGTTGTATTCATAGCTTCAGCCCAAAAATGAATAGGAAGCCTTTTGGCATGTATCATTGCTCCGGCATGTTCCTGTATAGTCCTATTTTTTCTTTCCACAACTCCATTTTGTTGAGGAGTTATGGGTGAAGAGAACTCATGATTGATTCCTTCTGAGGAACAGAACTCATCAAACTTACTGTTTTCAAATTCTTTACCATGATCAATTCTGATTCTGACAGTGTATCCTTCTTTTTCTCTTTGAATTCTTTTGCACAGTTCCTTAAATACATCAAATACATCAGACTTTTCTCTAATGAAGTTTATCCAGGTGAATCTGGAAAAATCATCCACAACAACATAGGCATATCTCTTTCCACCAAGACTTTCCACCTGCATTGGACCCATCAGATCCATATGTAGAAGTTCTAGCACCTTAGAGGTGGTCAGATGTCTTGTCTTTGGATGTGACA
The DNA here is from genome assembly GCA_948472305.1 of Vicia faba. Classification (NCBI taxonomy): domain Eukaryota; kingdom Viridiplantae; phylum Streptophyta; class Magnoliopsida; order Fabales; family Fabaceae; genus Vicia; species Vicia faba. The sequence continues at coordinate 856,924,300 of OX451740.1, read as the reverse complement.
TTCTAGTTTGCTTTCCAACCTGACATTCAGCACAGACTCTCCCTTCATCAATCTGAAGCCTTGGAATCCCTCTGACTGCCTCCATGGATATGATATTTTTCATCCCTCTTAGATGCAAATGGCCAAGTTTTTGGTGCCACAGTTTCACTTCCTTTTCTTCTTTGGCTATAGAGCATACAGAAGAGTAGTTAGTGTTCTCAGACTCCCATAAGTAACAGTTGTCTTTTGATCTGATTCCTCTCATTACAACTTCTTGTTTTTTATTAGTTACAAGACATTCAGACTTGGTGAAGTTGACTTTGAATCCTAGATCACATAATTGACTGATACTTATGAGGTTAGCAATCAAACCATTTACCAACAAAACTTCATTTAGGTTTGGAACTCCAGGACAATCCAAGTTTCCAAATCCTTTGATTTCTCCTCTAGCACCATCTCCAAAAGTGACATAGCTAGTAGTATGAGGTTTAACATCATTCAGCAGATTATTGATTCCAGTCATGTGTTTAGAGCATCCATTGTTAAAGTACCAGTCTTCCTTAGCAGAAACTCTAAGGGAGGTGTGAGCTATCAGGGCTGTAGACTTTTTCTTCCAATGTTGAGTATATGGTGCCTTGTTAGTCTTAGGTTTGACATATGGGGTCTGATTAGGATATCCATATAATTTGAAGCAGAATGGCTTTATGTGACAAAACCTTCCATAATGATGACATCTCCATCTTTGATACTTTTTCTTCATATTTCTCTATTCTTGATATTGAGTGCTATGTTGTGACATCTGCATTGACATTTGATTATCAGGCTTGGTCTTCTTCTTGTCAATAGCAGATTTCTTTGCAGCCACAAATCCTTGACCAGACATGTTTCCTGCATTTTGTCTAGCCTGGAGGATTTCTTCCAACTTATCAGTTCCATTTGTCAACATCTTGACTGACTTAGTCATCTGATCAAGTTTGGAGTTCAGCATTTGAACTTCACCTTCGAGATGGCTTATAGTATCACTGTCTGTCTTCTTCTCAGCTTGCAACTTCACTATGAGTTTTTTCTGTTTCTTATTTTGCTGGAAGACTTCAGCACTTCTGATACAAAGCTTCTTGTAGGAGTCAGCAAGTTCTTCAAATGTCACTTCCTCATCACTAGAGTCACTATCGAAGTTACAAATACCATATAGTGCAGTAACTAGTTTAGCATATTCTTCTTCAGAGTTACTTTCTGAGTCACAATCAGACCAAGTAACAGACATTCCTTTCTTTTGTTTCTTAAGAAAGGTAGGACATTCAGCTCGAATATGCCCATATCATTCACATCCATGGCATTGGATTCCTCTACTTTGATTTCCCTTTTCTTCAGACTTAGTTCTTCTGCCGGAGTCATAGGATCTGCTAATGTCAGAGGGAATGTTCTTGACATTTGACCTTGACTTTGGGTCCATTCTCTTGATGAGTTTGTTGAACTGCCTTCCAAGCATAGCTATAGCTTCTGAAATATTCTCTTCATCACTCTCCTTGCTTTCATCTTCAGTATTGGATACAAGGGCTATGCTCTTGTTTTTCTTGTCAGTATTGTCACTGATCCCCATCTCAAAATTCTGAAGTGACCCAATGAGTTCATCAACCTTCAAGTTGCAGATATCCTGAGCTTCCTCTATAGCAGTCACTTTCATTGCAAACCTTTTAAGCAAGGATCTGAGAATCTTTCTCACCATCTTTTCTTCTGACGTCTTTTCTCCCAATGCTCCTGAGGTGTTGGCAATTTCCAAGATGTTCATGTGAAACTCATGAATGGTTTCATCTTCCATCATCCTTAGGTTCTCAAATTTGGTAGTGAGCATCTGAAGTCTTGACATTTTTACTTTGGATGTACCCTCATGGGTGGTTTTGAGAGTGTCCCAAACATCCTTGGCCTGTTCACATTGATGTACTAGTCTAAATATGTTTCTATCAATTACATTGAACAAAGCATTTAATGCTTTAGAGTTACCCAAGGCTAACTCATCTTCTTCTTTGCTCCATTCTTCCTCAGGTTTCAGACTGGTCGTCCCATCTTTCCCAGTTATGGTGGGATGGTTCCATCCTTTGTCAGCAGCTCTCCAAGCCTTTTTGTCCAGTGACTTCAAGAAGGCAATCATACGAGGTTTGCAGTAGTCGTAATTTGATCCATCCAGAATAGGTGGTCTGTTGCCAAATCCTCCTTCCTTGTCCATAGCGCCAGAAAATAATATCCCTAGATCTCACCCAAAAAGTCAGGCAGGGTGCCTGCTCTCATGCTAATTGAAATTCGGGCAACAGATACTTAATGTCACAGTGAATGTTATGACACTGTATCTGACAAACTTGTACACACTCCAAACAGTAATTTAAAATAAAGTAAAGAACACAATGAATTGTTAACCCAGTTCAGTGTATAACAACACCTACTCTGGGGGCTACCAAGCCAGGGAGGAAATTCACTATAAGAGGTGTTAATTTAGGAATAAACCAACCAGTTTATCTCCTTCACTTAAGACCTACCCAATGCAACTTCAATCTAAGTTCAACTTAAACCTGAGTTCCTACTCACTCCCCCTCAATCACAGCAGTGATACTAATCTATTGATTGATGAGATTATGAAGATATTCTTCAATACACATACTTGATTTTGCTTAAAAGCTTTAATCAAGAGACACAATCACTCGTGCTTCAAAGCTTTGAGTGATAAACTACCCTTACTTGATTTTGCTTCAAAGCTTTAATCAAGAGACACAAACACTCGTGCTTCAAAGCTTTGAGTGATAAAACAACCCTTACATCCAAATCCTACTCCAAGTCACTTATCAAACGATAATTTCTTGGCTCACACAAGTTACAACTATACAATGCCTTATTGATCTTCTGTCAAAAGTACTTCAGTCCATTAGGCTTCGTGAGAAATATATAAGCAGACTATTCCTCATCTAGGGCTTCCATGAAAATAGCTAGGGTTAACTAAAGTTAACCTAAAGACTTGGTCTAGGGCTTTTTCATAACAGATTAGGGTTAAGCAAGGTTGACCTAATGTTCACGTGAGCAGCTGATCTGGACAATAATTCTTCAACTCATAAAGCACACATGTTTCCTGAAAATTCTCAGGAATAATAAATCTCCTCAACAACTTGATCAGTACAGGATGTCTTAACATTGGTTATGACATCATGTATCTTGCTCACTGATTTTGGTAGAACTCAGTATATATGATCATAGCTTAATGATCAAGATAATCACTCATATTGAGTAGTTCCTATAGAACATTCTTTCTGCAGAATGTACCTTTATCCCAGAATGTTATGACATCAGTCATGACATTCGCAATTCTGGTTTTGCCAAAAAATAATGCCAACAAACAAACACTTACAATTTATTTTGAAAGGTTTTTTTTTTATATTACCATTTCCCAAGAAAAAAGCAGAAAATAAAAGACATAATTTTGGAAGCAAAGACACCTTTTATTAATGATCTTAAAAGTTATAACAAACAGGTAAGCCCTACAACATTAATACTTCCATCTCGGGCAGAGTGAAAGCTTTTCAAAAGAAAGAAACAGATTAACAAAACAAATTACTTTGAAACATGTAAGCAAGAAGGAACATCAATGGTGACCCAATTCTGAACTCGGACTCCATGCGTCACATAATTCGGTACTTCCTGCTCTGCTTCATCCTCTTCAATAGAATTAATTTCAGAACCAATTGGATGGAGGTAGCCTCCGCTGCGGAAAACATCATGATAACTGTTCACATAATACTTTGACTTCAAATTTTAGCCTTTGCCATTCCTCGAAGAGAAACCCAAACCAGCTTTGTCTTTGTTCACGGGTGGATCCACAAGTCGTCCCCAAACTGCATTATGACCATTGCGCACAACCTGCTGCGCGTCCTTTAAGGAAACCACAGAATTCTCATTCCTCCTTATGTTGTCAATGGATAGGGCTTGGAACTGGGTTCCAACAGCAGACTCGTCCGCTTCTACAATACTGAAAGAGGATAGATGGGATATCAACAATGCTTGCTCCCTATTTATGATCACTACCTTCCCTTCACGCACAAACTTTAGCTTCTGATGCAGAGTTGAAGTGACAGCCCCTGCTTCGTGTATCCATGGTCGTCCTAGCAAACAACTATATGCGGGAATAATGTCCATGACCTGGAAGGTTATCAAGAACAAATGTGGTCCTATATGGATGGGCAAGTCCACTTCACCAATGATAGATTTCCTCGACCCATAAAAAGCCTTCATAATGATGACACTCTGGCGCATAGGTGTTCCCTGATAATTTAACTTTATGAGGGTACTCCTCGGTATAACATTCAACGCGGATCCGTTATCAATTAGCACATTGGATAGCGAGTCATTTTTGCAGTTCATAGATATGTGGAGGGCCAGGTTGTGATTTCTCCCTTCATCTGGTAACTCATCATCGTAGAAACTCAAGCTGTTACATGACGTAATGTTTCCAATTACGCTGCTGGATTTATCTAACAGCATGTCATTCTCCACAAAAGCCTGGTCTAGTACTCTCATCAGTGATTCTCTATGAGCGGGGGAATTCATCAATAAAGCTAGGATGGATATCTTTGAAGGAGTCTGCAATAGCTGATCTACAATTCTGTAGTCGCTCATTTTGATTATCTTCAAGATATCATCCACTTCTTTCTCTAATGTGGCTCCGCTAGTCTCTCTTGCAGCCTTCTTAGGCTCATCGTTCTCAGCAACTTTCTTTCCAGCAACAACATCGCTTCGTACAACCGGCAAACACACGACCACTACGGGTCACCCTGCTATTATCAGCTATATTTCCAACATCTGGCATTGGCTGGATGGGAACTTCCACCCCATCTTCTAAGATTGTAGTGTTGTATTTGTAAGGTACAGCCTTGTCTGATTTATAGGGAACAGGACCCGGCAGACTAATTACCAATGGGGTAACAGCTGGTTTGCTATGGTACACCACCTCAAGATGAGTGGGTGCACCAAAACAAGGTACAATGACGTTTACCCCTTCCTCAACACAATCATCCATCAAAAGGTCATTTTCGGCAAACAAATCTTCGTCTGAAGAGAAATACTCATTCGCAGAGGAATACTCTTCTTCTGACTCTTCTTCCATCAAACAAACTTCAACCACATCAATCTCGTGATAATCATCTCTCTGACCCGTGATCTTGATAGTTCCATTGTCTAACAATAATTGAACACACTCTCTCACAATAGAACATCCTCGGGGGTCTTGACAACAAACTATGCAAGATCCATATTGGTGTTCCACCTGACCAGCAGTATGGTAGAAGGTAGCATGCAACTGCACGAGATCCTCATTCAAATGCTCCACATCAAAAATTCTGAATTCGCCTGGACATCTAGAAACCATATTCACTTCCTCTTCATATTTTGCCCTAGGCCTGATTATATGGATTAACCCTTCATCCATCATCTCCTGTAAATTAGCCTTTATCTTCTCGTAACCCTGTATGTCTGTACTGCAAACAGCACAACCGGTATGGTCATGCGTATAATAACTAAATTCACAGAGGTCTGCGTGCATCTTCACCAAATCTCCTATAACCAAATTAATGTAAAAAATCCAAAAGTCACCTGGACAACCGGCCGCCATATTCACAGCATTCACTCCTCCATGCTTGGGTAGAGGATTGTCTTTCACATTAGGCATGTCTTTGAAAGATAGAATTCCAGACTTCACCAACCTTTTCACTTCAGCCCTCAAAGGATAACAATTTTCAACATTATGCCCTGGTGCTCCATGATGAAAGGCACACGTCTGGTCTGCTTTGTAATACCAAGGCAATGGTGATGGTACGACGGGAGGTGGTCGTGTCTGGACCAACTTCTTCTGAATCAATGCTGGTAGTAGCTCTGCATAGCTCATCGAAATAGGGTCATAGTTCTCCCTTCTCTGATTATTCCCTTGGTTCCCCTACTGGGACTGTCTTTGATAAGCAACAGTAGTCGGAGCGACATTCATAACAGGAGTAACTGAGGCAACTTGCTGGTGACGCTGATAATTCCTTCTAGGAGCGTTAACTCTCCTCTCTTAAGTGACGGCATTTGTATCCCCCTCTTTCTTCTTTGTAAACCCATAAGCTGACTTTTTCACACCTCCGGATCCTTCACCCTTTGTCAAACAGACTTCTCTTACTGCCTCTTCTAGGCGGACACCCATTCATACCATCTCTGTAAAATCACTTGGGGCACTTGCTACCATTCTTTTGTAGTAGAAAGCGCCTAGCGTCTTCAGAAAATTTTTAGTCATTTCCTTCTCCTCCATGGGAGGAATCACTTGTGCAGCCATTTCGCGCCATCTTTGCGCATACTCCTTGAACGATTCTCTGTCTTTCTGAACCATGGCCCTAAGCTGGTCACAGTCGGGCGCCATGTCCACATTGTACTTGTATTGTTTAATGAATGCTTCTCCCAAATCATTAAAAGTATGGATGTTGTCGTTGTCTAAACTCATGTACCACTTCAATGTTGCACCGGTCAGACTATCCTGGAAAAAGTGAGTCAGCAGACGCTGATCATCGGTGTGGGTAGACATTCTCCTCACGTACATCACCAAGTGAGCACAAGGGCAAGTGTTGCCCTTGTACTTCTCAAACTCTGGGACCTTGAACTTAGCAGGCACTTTAACATTCGGGACCAAACACAGCTCATTCACATTCTGCCCAAATAACTCTTTTCCCCTAGGAGCCTTCATCTCTCTTTGCATTCTATCAAACTGCTCTTGGAAATCATTCATTCTGTCATAAAGACCCAAGTCTTCACTCGGCGGAGGAAAAGGACGACACATATCTTCATTAACAAACGGAACCAAATTTACCGAAGGAGGTGCAGCAGGAACAGTATGGACCACAGGAGGTGCTGGAGTAACAATAGTTTGAACCACTAGAGCATCTTGGAGGCCCAAATTGAAACCTTTAGGTGCAAAATTCTCTGGCATTCCCCACGGATAACCCTGAGGCATACGGTTTTGAATAAAAGTCGGAGTAGCGGATACAGGAACAGTTGGAACTTCAGCATTTGCCCTTGTTGGTTGAGGTTGAACACTCGGTGGCTGATTCTGAGCAACCACCAGAGCTTCCATCAGAGTAGTCAAATTGGCCAAGCCATCCTTCAAAGCAGAAACTTCTTCGCGCAGCTCGCGATTCTCCTGTTCTAAGTTGTCCATCTTCTTTTTAAAGTTAGCCCGAGTGTTGTAGTGATGAGTCAGCTTGTTGAACGAAGTAAAAAGCTGGGTAAGGCACCTGGATATGCATAGTAAATGCAGGAAATATGTGCAATATGATGCATGATATGCAATGCATATGATATTTTTTACTTTATCATTTAATATTTTAAGGGATTTAACATTTATAGACATATCGCAAACATCAAAGTAATAACGCATTTGAAATACTGGAAAAAAATTATTATAATAACTCCAAAATGGATTACAAGTTTCAATGATCCCAAGTACAAGATGAAAATACAATCTAAAATCTTGAGAAAAGGAACTGATAGAGATCAATCTGTACGGTGGCGCTTCCCTGTGAGCCTGGCGATCTGAGCCCTCAACCTCTGGTTTTCTTCCATATGTCTGACGGCAACTTCCTCCCAATCATCTGAAGCAAGAAGTGAGTAATCAGCACCTGTTTGAGGCTTAGGGGAAAATAAATCCCCTTACCTCTCCATAGACTCTACTGCTCGACACTCGAGGATCTCGATCAAATCGTCTTTCTCCTTCAGGTCTGCTCTGTAGGAACTCTCTAAAGTCTGGAACTTGTTCTTCCAAGCATCCCTTTCCTGTTGCATCCTGACCAAAGCAAGCTGGAGCTCTTCTAGATCATCTAATAAGGGAGGAGTGGTTTTCACAAATAGATCAGGCATGGGTGTCTCCCGAGTATACGACATCTTCAACTGAATAGCTCTCGATCGGACCCACTGAAGGTATGGCTCCAAAGAAACAACACCCCTAGGTTCCAAATCCTTCCTACTCTTTTTATGAATGTGACGCCAGGCCTTCGCAATCTGCTCACTAGCTTCCCTGTGGTGTTCTCCTTCCTTCAGAAAGAAACTACTCAAATGAATATTGTTTGGTTTATCCCTCATCGGATAACCAGGCTGCTGCCGTGCAAGAACAGGGTTATAGTTAATTCCTCCTTTTGTACCAAGAAGAGGTACATTGGGGAAACTACCACAACTGTCAATAATCTCTATATCCTGATAAGCTCGATAATACCAATCAATATCCGAGTGAGTAGGAGACATGATCTTAGGAGCCCAACTGGGTTCCTTCTTGACATCCCAAAAAGCATCAGACTGGGGCATATGAGAGATGAACCACCGGTACAACAGAGGCGTGCAATAGATAATCATTTCCCCGTGATAGGAACTCCTAAGATGAACAGAGTAATAAGCATCACCCAACAATGTAGGAGCCGAGTTTCCAATCATGAAAATCTTGATAGCGTTAATGTCAACAAACTTGTCCACATTAGGAAATAAGAATAATCCATAAGCAAGTAAAGTGAAGATGGCCTCGAAAGCAACCGTACTCTTCATCCTGGAAAAGTAACGAGCTTTCTCCAATAAGAACTGAGCTGGTAATCCTCTAATCCCTCCTTTGGTAGTCATATGGGCTTCCACCTCAGACTTCCCCAGATGAATCAAAGCAGCTATCTCATGGGGTTTTGGCTCACCCTCTAAACCAGTAAAAGGAACACGATCGGTAACAGGTAGGCATCAACTGATAATCGGGAAAAGTAAAGCAGTGATACACCGAATCATAGAACTGGACCAAGGTCGAGAGAATACCCTCCTTCATCTTCAGCTTCATGAGAGTAATAATGGATCCATACATCTTCCTAAAGTCTGCAGAACACTCGATCTCTGGAATTAGACTGACCATTTCATCTATCTTGGGATCCTTGAAACTGTATTTCCCGGTCTTTCTCTTTCCAGAATCCATGGTTAAAAAGTACCTGAGATATTCACAAATAGTCAACCTTTAAATCCCTTGAAACATTGTTTTCTTCAAAAGATGCTTATGAGTGCATGGATGCATGATGCAACAATCACACGCAAGATCACATATATAGGGTTCATAGGTTCAACGTCACGAGCATGAGGTCGAAGGTAGTACCTATAAGGTGTTGGTCAAAAAGTTATCACCTGCCGAACAAGGTTCTAGAGGTTCCCAGAGTCTACATCCTTCCTTCGGATATTACCAACTTCCCGATTAACTTGGTAATTAGTAATATTCTCAAGAAAGACTCGTCTGAGCGTAGTATCGCGTGACAACTATTTATGGATTACTCGGTCATAGCTTCCACACTACACCTAAGAGGCTAAGATGGGTTTGGTATTCTACGGTCCTTAGTTTCAGCAGGCTCCCAGGTCAAAAGCAGTACGTCTTCCCGATTACTTGGTAAACGATACTACAGTCAAAGGGGTCTCCACTGAGTGGGGGATCTCATGCCTCATTTTTTGGGATTAACCCCTCAAAGTTAACATGACTATACCGCCCGTCCTATCTTAAATTTTGCCCAAGTCCGGGTATAGGACTCATAAGCAATCACCAAGCACCCTGAAAACCAGGAAAATCCAAACAAACATATATACAAAATATAACACATAAACAACAATAGCACGTATATAGATATAAACAAAGATAGGCTCAACCCACTTAGGGATGGACCAGCAAGAGGTCAATCTTTCCCCAGTGAAGTCGCCATTTTTTTGTAGCGGTATAAATGTTCAAGACTAAGCCATTGGATTGACTAGACTTTATACAAATCAAAAATAAAAATCGTCACCGCGCTTTATTGTTTCCAAAGGAATGGGAAAAGAGTGAATAACCTAAAAGAGGGGGAAAGATTCAAGGTAAGGGGTTGGTTATGCAAAGGAAAGGTATTAACACCCTAAACGTCTACGGTACTCCGTAGGAACCTCTTTGTAAAATTTGTATATTTTGCTATATAAAAAAATGTGATATATAAAAAAATGGATGGTGGAGGTGAGAAAAGAAATATATTTTTAATGATTTTTGCACCCGTCGCGGTTGCGAACCTTTAGTGCCTACGTACCACCTTTCGTGCAATAGGGGATCAGGGTACACGTAGTTCCTCTTTTAAAAATTTGAAACACAAGTGTGTTGGTTAATTTTAAGAGATAAGACATCATCGTCATTGCCCGTGTGGAAAACATACTTACTACCCACAATCATGAGAAAGGAGAATTTGCATCATCTCAAAGTGGAGGATAATGGCTTGAATTTTAAAATCAACAATGCCTCACTCAACACCCAAGTGGAAAATATCTCACTTCACTATATATTGTAGAAGTATAGTTGTTTGCATCACTACAAAGATTGACAAGAGTCTAACCTTTTGAGAAAAGAAAGTTTAAAGATAAAAGCCAAAGTGGAAAAATGGTTTGGAATGAGGTTGATTGACTTTTAGTCTTCTCACAAAAAAGGTCAAAGTATTATTAAATTGATTGGAGTTTTTTGATGAAAATGTTTTAAAAATGCATGGACCTAAATCCAAGTTTATTATGAAAGTGTTTCAAGTTTAGAAACACGAAGAGTTTAAAAAAAGGAGGGAGAAGATTTTTGAAATTAGAAGATGGGAGGAGTAGAAGAGGTTATCCTAAAGCATAAGGTAAAAGCTAAGGATAAGGACCATCTAACCAACAAGAAGCCAAAGCTTGGCATTATGATCCAAGATAGAATTCCCAGTCTTTGGATTGAAACCATGCAAGCAAAGATACTAGACCTCTTCAAATGTATTAAGTCTTCACAAAAATTGGGCAGAGTAACGGTTGTATACGAGTAAATTCTAGATTACAAACAAAGGATGTAATCACAAAAACCTGCACACAAAACAAACAGACAACCCAATGTCTTGAGGTAAACCACAAGAACTCCAGACAAAATAATCAGATAGTCACAAAGTCTCCAAGATAGGCCAAGGTCCCTAATCCTAAGTCCAAGAAAAAGTACCATGCTCCATAATGCCAAGGATAGTAACTGTGATCGGTGGATTTAGAACTGACTGTTTTTAGCTGGTTTCGTGAAATGTCGCGGAAGCAAGAGTCGCCACCGTCTTTTTATTTTCTCCAACATGGACAGGACAAAAGCACAGCAAAATTCCTTATGAGATTGTTTCTCGGTTCGGGAGGTAGATTTATAGAAAGGGAAGGTGTTAGCACCCTTTCTATCCATGGTTACCCATGGGCTCTTAGATACTTGCTCTTATGTTTTCAAAATGTTTGCTTTTCAAGATGTGAGTGGGTTTGAAAAAAGTTTCATTGAAAGATTTCTAAATAACTCTTGTATCTGTCCTCAAGAGTGTTTGAAAAATTTGCTTTGAAAGCTTTTGAAAGTGTCAGTGTGAAAAGGTTTTGATTTATTTTTGAAGAGAGCAAGTATCCATGAGTCATATACCTACCCTAAGGAATTAGGCTGTGTAAAAATCCTTAAAGTAGTGCCATCCCACCATTGAGAGGTAGGTAGCACCACTGTTGGAGGTGTTCGGGTCAATTCGATCATAGGGACAGTGTGGTCACCGAAGCAACAGTAGGACACCTTAGAAGTTACCCTTACATCCTAGATCCTTTTTTTTAATCCGAGGCAACCGTTTTGAGGAAACTGTTTCGAGGCAACTGTTTCGAGGCAACTGGATCTTGGATATAAGAGCGACTGCTAAAACGTCCTATACTTGATGACCACGTTTCGAAGGCAACGAGTGAGGCGTACCCTAGAAGTGGTGTGTGTATTGTGTGTTGTTTTCATGTTGTATTTTATCTTTGATCATGGCATTGTGAGCTACGCGTTGTTTTTAATTAACATACATTCTTTCATGCAATTTAGAGTTTAGGAGTGCGGAAAATTAAAAGACGGAAAGATAAAAGCTACGCTATTACAAGGCGCGGGTCTATACATCTCCAAAATACAAAGACCCCTTTTTGATAAAAGATGCGGAAAGTAAAAGAAAAACCTAATTACTATTACATCCGGAAAGCAGTTACATAATAATCAATAAGAAAAATAATGCGCGAAAAGAATTAAAATGAACGTCCGAGGGTTTTGACCCTTTGCTTGAACTTAAATTGAAATTAAAACCTAATTGATTATTTAATTAAAGAAAAGAAAGATTTTTTTGTTTTTTTTTGTATTTAATTAAATAAAGAAAATAAAAATCAAGAGAAAACCCTAATTCTAAGTTTATTTTAATTATTAATGAAAATATTAAAGTTAACTTAATTTACTAGTTAATTAATTTACATGTTTATTTACAAAAATAATAGTAATTAATAATATTAATAATGATGAAATAATAATTAATTAAGCAAAAGATGAAAATGTCAAAACCTAATTCTATGTAATTTTATTTATTAAGAAAAGAGATTAAAATATAAACCTAAATTATACTAAAGTTAATTGTTAGTTATTTATTTACAAAAATAAATTAGTGATGAAATTAATAAATAATTAAATATATTTTGTATTTTGATTTTCTGATTTTATTATGGAAAAAATTATTTGAGTGAATTAATGATAATTATAAAAAACAATTGAAAGAAATTAAAAGAAAGAAAAGAAAACAAATGTGCAAACCAAGGGGGGTGTCAGGCCCATATGGAGGTGTTTGTGAGGAATTCAGGCCCATGAACACAAGGCCTTGTTGACTTTTGGCATCACGTGCTTGCTGGCTGACTAGGGTGTATCATGGACTTCGTTCTGCAGCCATTGGATTATTGATCAGGACATCTGGCAAGCCAACACGTGAGGGTGTATCATGGAACGTTTGAGAAGCGCTACACCTGAAAGCGTTAAGAAAAATATGAAGAATATATGGGGGGACCTGGGAATCGAACCCAGGTCCCAATGTTTGCAAGGCACGTCCTCCACCAACTGAGCTGTGAAACGCATTTGTACATATAATAGACAACAAATGTAATATATGCAAAAGCCAATTATGCTGAAACATTTAAAAAAACGCGCCAAGATTTGAACTCCCCAATCATGTAATACCACGCCTTCTTTCTTCCTCGTTTCACCTGCAACTATGAATAAGATAGCGGGGGTTTTAAACCCCCACTAATTGCAACAGTAAAAAAATAGCGATTAGAATTAGAGCCAATATAAAAAAGGCACGAGGATTCCATTCTCTTCGTCTTGAGCTTCTGAGTTTGATGGCATATGTCTCAAGGTCCAATTTTACAGTACAAGGAAAACCCCAATATGGGAGCTCTGAAACCCTAATATTCTTCAATGGTGGATTTCGATTTAGGAAGATTTAGCACAATTAAGCTATCTCAAACGCTTCAGGAAGGTGTCAGTAATACAAATCAACAAGAAAAACATGTTAATGATGCATGTAAATTAGATTTCGATTAAGAAAATATTTGATCAAACCATGACTTTGTTTTACCGTTTCCTTGAGCTATGAGGTTGGAATGTGTTTGCAAAACATTCAGGAGACTCTCAGCAAGAGATTAGAATCCCTTTTAGGCTTTGAAACGCACTGTAAGTATGAAGTCAGTTTCACAATTTTCTTGGTTTTTTTGCAAATTGGCTATGGAGTTTTTAGCAGCTTTCACGTGTATGTCTGAGTAGGGTTAGCTTATGCATATGTATGTGATGTGAATTAGGTCAAGAATGAGCCCAAAAGTCCATGAATTTATGACTTGAATATTTGATTGCCTAATCATATCTTTTCCAATCTTTTCTTTCATGAAACCTTGACAATCATGGATTTCTTTGCCTTGTTGATTGAGAAACGAGTTGCCAGCTTGCCCTAGTCACATTTGCTGCACAAAAAGATCTAAAAAAGCATATCTTTGAATTTTCTTATAATTAAAACCAATTAAATGAATTAATATAAATATAAATCCAATTAATTAATTAAAAAAAAGAAAATAAATTATTTTGAGCTCAATGGGTCGTGCATAGGCTTTGGGTAATGATTCAAGAAAGAATTTGAGGCCCATTAGCAAATTTGAAGCCTTTTAGGCAAAGTTGACTTTTGAAAATTCCCAAAATTTCCCAACTTCTCCAATGCATATCTTGCTCAATTTTGAAGCTATGAACATGTTCTTTGACATTTTGGAAAGGTCTTGAAGTCCTCTAACCAATTCCTTTGGTCCCATGTCATTTTGGTTTACCAATCTCAAGTTATGGTCTTTGACTTAAAGTGCCTTTTTGTTGACTTTTGAAAATGACCTATAATGTTGAAATTGATAACTTTTTGTGAGAGCATTTCTTGGACTTGGAGTGTGAAGATGAGTTGTAGGAAATGTCATCCCCTTCAAAATGAGATTTGGATGGGATTTTTCTGATAAACTATGAAGAAGTTATGCCTTGGTCAATTTGCAGTTGACTTTTCAGCTGTCCAAAAATAGAAACTTTTGCATCTTGAGACTTTTTTAGCCATGCTTGTGGAATCATGATCAAGAATTGATCAAATGATGATTGTGGCTTCAAAATAAGATGTTGACCAAAAATTTTGACTTTTGACTGTCAAATGACCATTTTGCCCCTGCAGTTGACTGTGAAGCAATTAGGGTTTTTGACTGTGCAACTTGATGCTGTGAGTCTTGAAACTTGGCATATAGATGCTTGACAATGTATGTAGGCATATGGGACTTGATTGGACCCTTTGAAAACCTCAATTTATTTGCCAGAACCAAAACCCTAATTTTGACTGTGTTAGGAGGCAATTGGACTGTGCAATCCTTGAGAGATTTTGAACCATGATCTTGCCAAATCCTGAGGAATATGGGAGGGAAAATTTTGGGGTACAACAGTAACTAAATAGTCCAAATACCATTAAGAGTTTTTTAGGGTTTATGTTGATTATTAAGTATCTTAAGAAAAGAAAAGAAAAGCTCAAGTGAGCAAAGTAAAATGGCAAGAAAATAAATGCTCAAATGAGCAAAGATGAAAATGGCATGAAATGTAAATGCTAAAAAATAAATAGTACATAAAGCATAAAAAAGAATAAAAGCATAAGATAAAAAAGTCAATAATTAGTGGTTAGTTGGATGACCATCTTGAAACTTGCATTTGGAACTCATTAGAGGATTGGTAGAACCAAATCCTTCACACAACAAGTTGCATTTGCTTTTTGTCAAGTATATCATCCATTTGGAATTCTCATAAGTACCATTTAATGATCAACGATGTTTAAGTGATCCGCGTTGACCAAAGGTGTTGTAGATCTATTAGAGGATTGGTAGAACCAAAACCTCCATACAATGAATCTCAAGGGTATTGGATCAAAGAGATCAAATTAACATACTTGGGCTTGCAATCATAAGTTTGGGCCACGAATAATCATTTATTCGAATCGGGACAAAATTTAGCGCTATGTTAAGCAATTGTAAGTGGACTTATATAGAAGTCGCACCTATTTTGAGGTCGGTCAATAGCAATCTGTGCACCATTTGTTTTGAGACATGATATAGAGATCATGCTCCAACAACATTTAGTGCAATGGGAAGGGGGTGAGATGAAGAAGAATTAGGGTAAAAAGAGAAACCACATTTGAATTAATATTTAATCAAACTATTATTAAAATCATTCATCCATTTTTTATGGAGTTAAACTCAACACCATGGATCCAATAATGTTAATAAAGCCATAATAAAAAAAAAATCAACCCAAGACAACCAGAAAATAATCACAAAATAATAATATAATTAATATATACATAAAAAGGTTTAAAAATGTTTTTAAAAATGGAAAATAATGATGAAAATATCAATTATGTTCAAATTAATCAAGAAATAAAAAATAAGACCATAGAAAAAATCGAAAAGAGGCCAAGTAATTTTATAAATATTTTGGTAATTTTTAAAAGTCAGAAACTATTTTTAAAAATTAAAATAAATGGGTAAAATAAACAAAAATAGTAAAAAATAGTAAAGTCAGAAATAAAAATAAAACAAGGTCACCAATATTTGTCACAATATCATTGGATCACTCCATAATTTTTTCAGAATTTAAAAATGTATAAAAGTATTTTTAAACATTTTAAACAAATCAAATAAGTGTAAAATTTATAAAAAATACCAAAACACAAAATTAAATTGTGAAAAAATAAAAATCAGAAAGAGAAAAATCAAAAATATTTTTCATAATTTTTTCAGATTTTTTTGGACTAAAAATGAATTTTCTATGATTTTTTTGAAATTTAAAACAATTAAAATATAAAAATCAGAAAAAGAAAATAAAAGTAAAAGATGTGGACCATTGGATGAGAGTCAAAACACGTTAGTAATCAAATCCAAGGGATCTGGCGTGTTGTGCATATCATGGTCATTAATGAATAATCTACAGAATCAATAATAAATCAGATTTTTGAAAAACACAAATGGCACGCCATCATTGGTTGGAAGGTGACACGTAGGTCATCTTCAACCTCCAGCCAATGTGATTTGCAGGTCTCTCAAACTGTAAAATCAGAAGCTCAGACCTATGCCAATCGCTTCGTCTCTTCAAGACGAAAACAACCACACCCTCGCGCCAAATTTATATAAATTGTAGCTCAAGCAATTTGGAAAGAAAGTTTTGAAAAGGGATTTGAAAATTCATGGTCAAAACGTGTTTCCAGTGAACTGTTAGTGTTGCGACTAGAACTAGGGCAATGAGAGCAACACAATGATATCAGAGTTTTTAAGAATTGATGAAGGAATCTACCTATTGAAGTTGAGTTGCAGAGCTCTGAAACTGGACTTCTATGGAGCAGTATAGGGCATGATTCATGAATGTAATTATATGGTTAGCTTTAGGGAAGATCAAGGAAGGTGAATTGAGGGGAAAATGGATTGAAAAAGGCTTGAGAATAGATTTTGAAGTTACTGAATTATGGGTTGTGAAGCAAGTTTGGAAGGGTTATTCTGGCTATCTAAGCTTAGGAAATTGAATGGGGGATGACCCTATATTTATAGGGAAGCAAATGGGATCAAAAGGAATAGCAAATGATGCGTTTTGGAGTGAATTTGTGTGGGTTTGCATCATGAAGAAAGTGTGACTCAAGCTTGATTAAAACTCAGCCAAATCGTGCGTTTCATGATGCTAATCACTTCTGGCAAGTTGCTAAACATTATTAGAACCAAAAACGCGTGGAAATCTTGTGATTAGAAGCTAAAACAAAGATTTAAAAATCCTGACTTTGTGAAAAATTCAGTTTCAAACTACCCAATTCAAATCCATCGCATTTCCATATCAAGGGGTCTTAGGGCATAATTCTTGATGCTTTAGAAAGATGAGGTTACAAGCTTTGCAATGGAAAAAGAATGGAATCAAATGGATGCTTGAGCTGAAAGTTACATGGAGTCAAAGTTGAAGAAAAAGAGTTGACTTTCCATACTTAGAAATATTTCAAATTCTTCTTTAAAAATGACCTATAATCTTTTGCATCCAAACATGGCCTTCCACTTAGAATTTGCTCTTGACCAAAAAATATGGAATGAAGTAGATCTCTTGAATGACATTTTTCAATTTGAACCACTCAAAATCTCCAAAAACTGAGCAAGTTATGACTTGTTGAAGTTGGCCAAAAATCATGAAATGACCTATAATCTTTTGCATTCTTAAGGCAACTTCCATCCATTTTCCCACTTTGCACATAAAATAAGGCATGAATTACACATCCTTAAGATCATCATGAAAAAAGAATGGGCTCAAGGTGATAAAAATTGACCAAGTTATGACCATTTGAAGTCACATATGGAAAATTGGGGATTCATCTGAGTGACTTGTAATCTTTCTTCTTTACCAAGTTCCTTCCACATGAAAACTCCTTGGAACTTTTGAAGTGATTTTTTGGTAACTATTTTAAGAGAAGGATGTTTTTTGGAATCACTCAAAAATACCAAAAGATGAGCAAGATATGCTCCTTTGAAGTCCAAAACCCTAGCCTCTAGATCAAGAGAAAGCTTTGAGGAAATTTTCCAAGTTTGAACAAGCTTTTTGTGCCAATATTCTTCCTTTGTGAATAGAAATTGTTAAGGATGATGATGATGACCCATAACCACCAAAACCACTTCCATATCTTGAAATTAGAGAGAAATATGCTCTTGTGACCAATAGGAACAAGACCTTGTCCAATCATGACAACTTCTTCCCTTAACCCTTTGTACTTTTGAATCAATTTTGATAACTTTGAAATATGTTGAACCAAAATAGGCCTTGTCATGCCATTTCTTCCAAAACAACTTCAATGGTGAGGTTTTGAATTTCTCAAGCTATTGACTAGGGCTTGGAAATAAACTCAAGAACCCATGAAGCAACTTGCTAAACCTCATTGCCTATACCTACATTATTAACAAGTAAGACAAACCAATATTGAATTTTATTAATTAGAGATAAAATTAAAGCAAAATATACATGATCACAAAAGAAAACAAGGCAAGGTGCTTGGTAACTCCTCAAAAGAGTAAAGCTAAATATAGGAAGAAAAACCAAAAACCCTAATGTGATTTTGTTGTGATTGAAACAATATGGTATGATGAAGGGATCTTAGGGGGGGAAATTGGGGTACAACAAGAATATAATGCTGTTTACATTCAGGAAAAGAAAGTTATATGTCCGTCGATTGAAAATAAGGATATAACCAACATTGCCAGAACTAGCAGAATAACTCGAAGTGGGAGAGTCTTCGCTCCTACTCCACCACCTCCCGAAGAAGTTATCGAAGAGATTCCTATGAAAGATAAAGGGAAACAAGTAGCCAATGATTCTCCCGGGGAATCTTTTGAACAACAAGTGGAGCAGCTAATCAGTGTGATCAAGAAGAGTGATTTTAAGGTGGTTGACCAGCTGAATTAGACGCCTGCAAAGATCTCAATCGTATCCCTCCTTCTGTACTCCGAATCTCATTGAACCGCCTTGATAAGAATTTTTCACGGTTCTCATGTGAATCCTGAAATTTTTATGGCCCAATTTGAAGGGGGTTGTTACAAATATTTCTACAGGGAACTGGCTGGGCTTCAGTGATGACGAGCTCCCTCCTGAGGGCCGAGCTCATAATAAAGCGTTGCATATTTCCATCAGATGTTTAGACACTGATGTCTCGAGTCTTGGTAGACACTGGGTCTTCTTTGAACGTGATTCCTAAACATACTCTATTTAAGCTGAACATGGAAGGGGTTATGATGAAACCTAGCATGCTGACAGCCAAAGCTTTTGATGGGTCAAGAAGATCTATGGAAGGGGAAGTTGACTTGCCCATCAAAATTGGCCCCCATGTGTTCTACCTATAATTTTATGTTATGGATATTCGTCCATCTTATACCTGCCTGCTGGGACGCCCATGGATCCATATGGCAGAGGCTGTAACCTCAACTCTGCACCAACATTTAAATTTCATCGTCCAAGACAAGGTCATCGTCATTGGCGGAGAGGAAGATGTCGTGATCAATAATGTTACTTCCTTCCGTTATGTCGAAGTGGATGGGGAAGTTCATGAAACCCTTTTCCAAGCCTTGGAAATTATTTCTGTTGACAGAGTCCCCACCATGCTGGAAACTACAAAGAAGTCTGGAGTTCCAATGGTTTCCTTGAGGGATGCCAAAGCCATTGTGGAGTCTAGGATTCTAATGAAGACTGGGGTAAAGTGATAGAGGTGCGTGAAAAGCATGACAAGTCTGGACTTGGGTTCGGGTCCTCTTTTTCATATCGTGTTGGTACGAGTCCAATTGTGCTCAAAGGAAAACAAGTTCCCCCGCTCTCAGAGGTATTTGTTAGTGCTGGTCCAAGTGTTCATGGACAAATCCATGCAGTGGATGATGAAGACGATGCAGATATGGCTCAGTACATCTACCAGATCGCACCTGATCAAGAGCTTAGCAATTGGACTGCTACTGATATTCTCGAAGTGGTTTTCTTTGACATGTAATATTCTTGTTTTAAATAAGTCACATGTTTTTGCCCGAAGCATGTTGACGGTTTGTGAAAAGGGCCCCCTCATATTTTTATGTTTGTTTAGAATTGAAAAAAATGGCATTTTTGCAAACAATTTTTGCTCTCTGTCTTTTCTTATTTTCATAAAATAAAAATGCCAATGCTTTTCCCTCTAACTCTTTAACCATTTTCCAATCTGCATCCATATTCTAAAATGAGGCATGATTCATCAATCATGCAGGTCTGCCTCGAATTCCATAAAAAACGATGATGTTACAATTCCTTGCACCAATATCCTTGGAAATCCGAATGACCAAGTCAATGAAGATAGTGGGGAAGATTGTGAAATTCCCGGGGAATTGGCAAGATTGTTGAGACAAGAAGAGAAAAAGATCCTGCCTCATCAAGAAGCCATTGAGGTCATCAATCTCGGCACTGACACGGTGAAAAGAGAGGTCAAGATAGGGGCTGCTTTACAAGATGATGTAAAGAAGGGGGTGATTGAGCTTCTCAGATAGTACTCCGACATATTTGCCTGGTCATATGAAGATATGCCTGGTTTAGATACGGATATAGTCATGCACCATTTTCCACCCAAACCAGAATGTCCTCTGGTAAAGCAAAAGCCGAGGAGAACTCGTCTAGATATGTCTCTCAAGATCAAAGAAGAGGTCGAAAAGCAGTTGAATGCTGGCTTTTTATTGGTACATGAATACTCAGATTGGATTGCCAATATCGTACCCATCCCTAAGAAAGACGGGTAGGTGCGTATGTGTGTGGACTATAGGGATTTGAATAAAGCAAGCCCAAAGGATGACTTTCCATTACCTCACATCGACGTATTGGTTGATAATACGACTCAGTCCTCGGTTTTCTCCTTCATGGATGGTTTTTCGGGATACAATCAGATAAAGATGGCCTCGAAGGACATGAAAAAGACGACATTCACTACTCCATGGGGTACTTACTGTTATAAGGTCATGCCTTTTGGCCTCAAAAATGTTGGTGCAATGTATCAACGTGCCATGGCGACGCTCTTCCATGATATGATTCATAAGGAGATCGAAGTATATGTTGATGATATGATTGCAAAATCACAAATCGGGGATGAACACTTGGTCCATCTACAAAATTTATTTGTGTGTCTGCAAAAGTTTAGGCTAAGGCTTAATCCGAATAAGTGCACCTTCGGGGTGCGATCTGGCAAACTACTTGGTTTTATCGTGAGTCGGCGAGGAATTGAAGTAGATCCTGACAAAGTAAAAGCAATACATAATATGCCAGCGCCAAAAAATGAAAAAGAAGTAAGAGGGTTCCTTAGGAGATTGAACTACATAGCCAGGTTCATCTCTCATCTCACAGCTACTTGTAAACCCATCTTTAAATTGCTGCGCAAGAATCAAGATGTCTGATGGGATGATAATTTCCAGGAAGCCTTTGAAAAGATCAAACAGTATCTCCAAGAGCCACCAACCCTTATCCCTCTAGTGCCTGGGAGGCCACTCATCATGTACTTGGCGGTGCTAGAAGGATCCATGGGTTGTGTGCTCGGATAACAGAATGAAATAGGACGTAAAGAGCATGTCATTTACTAACTGAGTAAAAGGTTTAACGATTGCGAATCCAGGTATTCTTTACTCGAAAAAACTTGTTGTGCGCTTGCTTGGGTAGCTCGACGTCTTAGGCCGTATATGCTGACATACACGACCTTTCTAATATCAAAGATGGACCCGATAAAGTATATCTTTGAAAAACCTGTGCTCATAGGCAGGCTTGCTCGATGGAAAATGCTTTTATCTGAATATGACATTCAGTAGGTTACACAAAAGGCTATCAAGGGTAGCATTCTTGCGGATCATCTTGCTCATCAGCCGTTGGAAGAGTATCAATCAATGAAATTTGACTTCCCTGATGAAGTTGTTATGAAGCTTGATGATTATGATGGGGTCGATCCGGAAGAGCGATGGAATCTTACATTCGATGGTGCCTCAAACGCTGCACGCCATGGCATTGGGGAAATACTGACTTCTCCACGTAATACTCATACACCATTTACGGTCCGGTTATGTTTTGATTGTACGAATAATGTGGCGGAATACGAAGCATGCGTGATGGGTCTAGAGGCAGCCATTGACCTTAAAATCAAAATCCTTGAAGTCTTTGGAGACTCTGTTTTGTTCATACATCAGGTACGAGGTGATTGGGAGACGAAGAACCCCAGTTTGGTTCCGTACAGAGACTATATCTTGCAGCTAATACCCGCTTTTGATGAAATCACCTTTGAACATATTCCTAGAGACGAAAACCAGCCGATCGATGCTTTAGCCACCTTAGCATCGATGTTCTCGGTGAGCTTTCCAAATCAGGCGCCTAACATACGAATCCTCCGGTACAAAGAGCCTGCACATGTCTTTCTTGCCCATTGTCTCTCAACCGAGGATATGTCTGATGAGAAGCCGTGGTATTACGACATCAAACGGTACCTTGAGAAGCAAGAGTATCCCGAAAATGATACAATTTGTGATAAGCGCACGCTTAGAAGGTTAGCATCCAAGTTCCTCTTATCAGGAGACGTCCTGTACAAGAGAAATTATGACTCGGACCTGCTCAGATGCGTGGATAGACACGAAGCAGAGTCGATCATAAAAGAAATTCATGAGGGTTCTTTCGGGACTTATTCGAGCGGGCATTCTATGGCGAAGAAAATCCTACGAGCAGGATACTTCTGGATGACAATGGAGAGCAACTGTTGTGTATATGCAAAATTGTACCACAAATGCCAAGTGTGTGCAGACAGAATTCATGTTCCTCCAACTCCTTTGAATTTTATGACTTCCCCATGGCCGTTTGTGATGTGGGGAATTGATATGATTGGAAGGATTGAACCAAGTGCTTTGAATGGTCATAGGTTCATTCTAGTGGCTATTGATTATTTCACCAAATGGGTGGAAGCAGCTTCTTACAAGAATGTAACCAAACAGGTCGTTACCAACTTCATCAGGAAAGAAATCATATGTCATTACGGAGTTCCTCGCAGAATCATCACTGACAATGGTTCTAATCTTAACAACAACATGGTGAAGGAGTTATGTGAAGAGTTCAAAATTAAACATCACAATTCATCGCCGTATCGATCAAAGATGAACGGTGCAGTCGAAGATGCTAACAAGAAAATAAAGAAGATCGTCCAGAACATCGTTAGGACATATAAAGATTGGCATGAAATGGTTCCTTTTGCTTTGCATGGCTACAGAAAATATATGCGTACTTCAATAGGGGCAACTCCATTTTCGCTTGTCTATGGCACGGATGCAGTGCTTCCTGTCGAAGTAGAAATTCCTTCGTTGAGGGTTCTGATGGAAACCAAGCTTGATGAGGCAGAGTGGGTTCAGACAAGATTCGACCAACTCAACCTAATTGATGAAAAGCGTCTGGAGGCCATTTGTCATGGCCAGTTGTACCAACAAAGGATGAATAGAGCATTTGACAAAAAGATTTGTCCTCGGAAGTTTTATCCTGGTGATTTGGTCTTGAGAAGGGTCATCGTGCAAAGCCATTCTGATCCAAGGGGCAAATGGACTCCCAAATACGAGGGACCGTATATCGTGAAGAGATCCTTTTCAGGAGGTGCTCTAATCCTAACAGACATGGATGGGGAAGACGTTCCACTCCTAGTAAATTCAGACTTAGTAAAAAAATACTACGCATAAAGAGACCCGCTAAGTCGAAAACCCGAAATGGCGATTTAGGCAAAAATGGGCATCCCGGTGGACATGGAAGTCTAGGAAAAAATTAGGGATAAAATAAAAAATAATGACCCGTAAGTTGAAAACCTGAAAGGGCGACTTAGGCAAAAATGGGTATGCCGTTGGATCGAAAACCTGAAAGAGCGATCTAAGCAAAAGTTAGGGATCTTGAGCGAGAGGCTATAATCTGAATTCTCTTCACAAATGACACATGCACATCTATAGCACCTTGGCAGCGAATTGACCGGTCCAACTGCTACTCTTCAGAGGCAAGGCATTGAGACTACTTAGGATATGGGACCTGTAGCAATACCAGTTTTAGTGGAAATTCGAGAATCTCTCATTGCCATGTATACTTGTTGTATTTCCCGTTTCGATTTCGCAACTACCTCATATAGGAGTTGCATCTTTGTACAAATGCCTATTCACAGGCCAATCAATAAAATTTGCTTCCATCAAAAGTTGTCTTTTATTATCATAAAAAAAATTTTCGTATGTGAAGTTTGTTTTATTTGTTATTAAACACTGCATTAGAAACATGGGGAGTAAAATTCCCAAGCTAAGTTAAAACTTGACTTTACATCGATATATAACCATGTGGGAATGTCGTATGCATTCCATGTGTTATTTTTCCTTGCAGGTAGCAATTTGTAACGGTCACCCTGACCTAGCCAAGGCACGAAGCTACCTTCATCTACTACAGACAGCTTCAAAACTGATTCCCCAAGTGAATTTGGAAAATTCGGAGTCGTCGTTTGACTCGGCACGCGCAAGTGCATCCCCAGTGGAGTTAATCAAGTACATTCCCAGTGGAGCTAAACTAGGGCATTTGCATGTGTCTGTGCCCATCTTTTATCCCCAGGTGATTCAAAAGTTAATTCCCCAATGTGGCATAAACTTGGGGCATGTATTCGGAGAGAGTCACATGGTGTTCGACATCCATTCTTCGACATATTCAATTCTATCATCCTCCTAGCAGTTCGGGATGTAGAAAGTCGGGCCAGATTATCTCTTCCCCAACAGCACCGTTCAGAATTCAGTGGCATACCGGTAAACTCGCTTTGTCAGCAATTCAATTTTCAGTAGAATCATCAATAAACTTCGGTATCATGGGCTCCCCAGTGCAAATTCTTATTAGTATCCCCAGTGATCCTCGATATTGCAAGCTTATGGCGCTGATGTGTATTGGCATCCCTGGTGATGAGGAACAATTCCCAATGAGCCTTCGCTTATCTCCGTGATGTCTATTTCTTTTCATTTGCATATAGTTATCTTTACATAAGAATACATCTTCAAAAGCGCGTAGCTAATCCATCAGAGTGGATCTTTGCGGCAAAAGAAATTCAAACATGCATACGAAGCATAAGCCAGATCAATTACCTTACACAAAAGACCTGAATTATTCAAAGACAACAATACATCCCTACAAGAGGATATAATTCCCAAAATCCCCAGTGGATGTCCTTCACCTCTATCAATTCCCAGCAAAATCAATACACCAAGTCTAAACCCAACACTCGTCTGTGTCCGTCTCCAAACACTTGTCGTGTCAACTTCTAAACACTCGTCGTGTCAACTTCTAAACACTCGTCGTGTCAACTTCTAAACACTCGTCCGTGTTTAGGCCTCTCCTTGATACTCGTCCGTATCTTCTTTCGATACTCATCTGTATCTTCTTTCAATACTCATCTGTATCTTCTTTTGATACTCGTCCATATTGATTAAAACACTCGTTTGTGTTATACTTTCCTTGTATTGGCATCGTGATACGTTACAAGTGCAATCTCTTCCTTGTATTGGAATCGTGCTATGTTACAAGTTTGATCTCTTCCTTGTATTGGCATCACGCTACGTTACAAGTCAAATCTCTTCCTTGTATTGCCATCGTGCTACGTTACAAGTGCAATCTCTTCCTTGTATTGGCATCATGCTACGTTACAAGTTCGATCTCTTCCTTGTATTGGCATCACGCTACGTTACAAGTCCAATCTCTTCCTTGTATTGGCATAACGCTACGTTACAAGTGCAATCTCTTCCTTGTATTGGCATCGTGCTACGTTATAAGTCCAATCTCTTCCTTGTATCGGCATCGTGCTACGTTACAAGTGCAATCTCTTCCTTGTATTGGCATCGTTCTACGTTACAAGTTCGATCTCTTCCTTGTATTGGCATCACGCTACATTACAAGTCTGATCTCTTCCTTGTATTGGTATCACGCTACGTTACAAGTGCAATCTCTTCCTTGTATTGGCATTGTGCTACGTTACAAGTGCAATCTCTTCCTTGTATTGGAATCATGCTACGTTACAAGTTAGATCCCTTCCTTCTATTGGCATCACGCTAAATTACAAATCCGATCTCTCTCTTGTATTGGCATCATGCTACGTTACAAGTGCAATCTCTTCCTTGTATTGGCATTGTGCTACGTTACAAGTGCAATCTCTTCCTTGTATTGGTATCGTGCTACGTTACAAGTTCGATCCCTTCCTTGTATTGGAATCACGCTACGTTAAAAGTTCGATCTCTTCCTTGTATTGGCATGGTGCTATGTTACATGTTCGATCTCTTCCTTGTATTGGCATCACGCCATGTTACAAGTATTTTATGCCTTTGTGTTTGCATCATGCTACCTTCCAACATTCGTCGTGTCCTGATCGATGTCTTTCTTTTGGT
This sequence comes from Vicia faba, assembly GCA_948472305.1. NCBI lineage: Eukaryota > Viridiplantae > Streptophyta > Magnoliopsida > Fabales > Fabaceae > Vicia > Vicia faba. Next base: position 856,897,960 of record OX451740.1, on the reverse strand, counting down.
TATCGAGTCTTGATCGATACCTCCCTTGCGAATCATCGTGTCCTGATCGATGTATTCATGTTAGCCATTGTGTCCTGATCAATGTCTTCCTTTCAATCATCGTGTCCTGATCCATTTTTTCCTCTGAGTCATCGTGTCCTGATCGATGTAATTTGATGTCGTCGTATCCTGATCGACATATACTTCTTGTTTAGTCACACCTCTTTTAATTCCCCAGTAGATGGTGCAAAAATAAATAAACACTCACACTTCCTCTCAGAATAAATTTTTGGCATTGGTATTTAATCATCTTCAACCTTTAACGCCCGAAAGGCACGCGCCAATCGTGCTTTCAAGTTTAAGACGATTAAATAGGGGCAGTTGTAATACCCCAAATTTGTCCTACCTCTTTCACTTTTATCTGGCTTATGCATTGTTGCGCTTTACTCATGTACATAACTCCATTAGGTCATCTAACACATTATTCATTCATTAATCAATAAAGTGTGGCATGTGATCAAAGATTTCGAAGAATTAGGGTTTCTTTAAGGCTCTGAGGCTCTTATCTTCATCCAAGAGACTCAAGTTGCTTCTTCAACAAGCAGGGAAGGATGCTAGGGTTTTAATTTGTTATGCTTCATCAAGAATTCAGTTGTAAGCTAAGGTTTTGGTTCCCTCCATCACCTCAAGCTACCTTGATTATCAAATCTCATCAACAGCAAGTGAACCAGGGTTTGTTACTCATCATATTTGAGCTTGTTGATGTTCAACAACTGAGGATCATTGAGTTTCATGTCAAGGTATCCTACTATGCTCCAAGTCCTACCTTTATCAAAAGATTCAAGGCATTGGCTATCTTGTTACTCATCAAGTCGAGATATAGTGGAATTGGATTGCGAAATGCAAGCCATGGTGCAAGAGATGAGTTTGTGGATTCATTGTGATAAAGGCATCATTATTCTCTCGCATACTTGTTGCTTGTCATGAAAGTTTGCTTAGGATTGGAAAATTGAATGGAATATAGGGCTTCATTGAGAATGGAAGATTAATTTGAGATATGCATTCAACTTCAAGATGTGGATCATAATCAAGGCATCATTCTCTCAAATTGTTTGTTTCTTGTCATGCGAGTTAATATTGGATTAAGATTGAAGGGGATTTAAATGATTCCATGAATTTAAACTTGGTTCAATTCATCAAAGTTGTTGGAGGTTTGTAAGGTTGGAAAGGAAATGCATTTGGGTTTCTTAAGATTTAAGTAATGGGGTATACAAGTTCAAGATTATTCAAGCATTATTCAAGATACCAAAGTTCATTTAAAAAGAATCATCAAAATACCAAATTCAACATCTTTTCACTATCCTTCAAAGTTCATCAAAGTCCACTTAGGGATTCAAGCAATTTACCACCATTTCATCATTCATCTAACCTCGTCGTACTTGGCTTGCAATTTTCAAGTCCATTCACATGACAATTTACAAGCAAAGCTCTCTCAAAAGATAATCATTCATCTTTGAGTATGCAAGTTCGGCCAACTTCCAAATATCATTCCATTCGAAGTATACATGAAGGAGAAGGAATTATTAGCCATTACAAAATACCATAACCCCACTATAATTTACATTACATTTTCAAACATATACCATTACACACATGGAACTTTACACAACAATTTATAATCCCGATCATTCTCCATGTTCGTCCTGCTTCTAGCTTCGCACCAAATGCCTTGTACCCTATCTTTCAGTCTTGTCTTGCTAATGGACTTCAATGCCATGCGTCTTTTGAAGGTCAATCCCAATTTGTATCCTTTCCATATCAACCTGCATATAGCCAATAAAAGAAAAAACAGTACATCAGTTACAATATCATTACAAGACATGCATTTTGAGCTAGCAATTGACATATGAAACCCAATGCAAGTCATGAACAGAACCTACAGCAATTAATAAGCAAGACATAATAAATAACTCAAACAGAATTCCTAACCAACTAACCACTCATAACTTTCAAAACAGAATATGTTAACAACTCGCAAAACAGAACTGACAGATTCAACTAACTACAAAAAGCCGCCTAACGGAAAACAGAATTACTATATTCTAACAGTTTCTAACCATTCTCCATAACTAACTCTTCTAACAACCTCTAACTGTCTCTAACTGCATCCAATAGAAACTTCCAACAAAATCTCAACAAGCTTCCTAACCGCGACATAAAAAAGCAAAACAGCAGAAATTCCGTAACTAACTCTCACTCTTCTAACCATAACCCCTCTCTTAACTGTCAAAACTGCAAAATAGAAATTCCTTAACCTATTTTTCATTCAACCAACTTCCTAACTTCTTCAAACAACATGGCTAATAGAAAAACCTGAAACAGAACTATGTTCATAACCCCCTAACCATTTTCTATTCCCCAACGGTCCAAAAAGTTTTCAATCAAACTTCCAAGCTGTAACAAGAAAACCAGAAACAGACCCTTCACAAAACAACTTCCTATCCTTTTAACTGTTTCAAAAACAAACTAACAGCTTTTCATAACTTCATATCTTCTAACTAACTAACTCCCTAACTGTTTACCTAACCACCTCTAACCATATCCTAACCTCTAAAAGAAAACAAAAACTCATAACAGTTTCCAAAAAACTTTGTGGCATCTCAACAGGATTCGGTTACAGAAGAAGAGAATAACATAAAGGAGGGAGGGAGCTAGCAGAATTCATAACTGTCAAGAGAACAAGCTATAACATATGGCTAAAAGAGAAGAAGGAAAAAATAACAGATTTGGAAAGTAGAAAGAAGATAAAAAAATATCAGGGGGGAAGGAGTATCAGAGAATAGCTTATCAAATTTGTGTCAGTTAAATCCAGGCCATCCAAATCTCTAACTAATTCTCCAAATATATGGCTCAGAACTGTCCTCATGTAACCAACTCTAACAGAATCAATAAAGGGGATTCTCACATGATCCGTACCTTCTTCTTCTTTAATTTCGGGGAGGGGTGACCATCGGCAAAAATTCTCTTCTCTTTCTGTTTTCATCTCTGTGCGTCAACCATCCATTGGCACAGATTCTTTAAATACTTCTCTCCTCACTCTTCATCCGGGACGTTTGGTACCTGTAGCATCGATCTTCTTCAAGCTTCTACACCAACTCTATCAATACATCATCATCTTCATCAATTCTTTTACATCTCTCATCAACGTCTTCATTCCGAAACTGAATTCCCTGCAATTCGCATCAATATCACAATGTCAGAACCGCAATTTCTCGGTATCAACAACGACGATATACAGAAGCAGAAGAGTAGGTGTGAATCGGAAAGAAGAAACGAAGTAATCGTAAGTTTATCTGAATACCTTCTCTGGATTTATTTTTTTTGTTGCAGATGTCGAAGAAGTACCGGAGTTGCTCCGTCGGTAAGCATCTCATCCCTCTTGATACGCTCTTTTTGTTAAATACTTTAGTCAGAATATAGAAATGTGAGATGACTAATCACCAAGTAAAAAGCACAAATCCAACGAAGCTTGTTTGGAGAACGCGAGGTTGACGGTGGAAACTAGTCAGTGATGAGAGGTTGAAGGTGTTGATGACGGTAAAGAGGGAGTCAGATGCGTGGCCGAGTGAGGAGATCTACAATGGTGTGGTGGTTAAGTCTTCGTGATTGAGAGAGGGATCCCCGAAGGTTAAGGCGAATGGTGAGGGTGATAATGTTCACGGCGATGATTTATCGAAAGTGAAAGGAAAGAGACGACAGTGAGGAAGAATTAACCGTGGTGCCGTCGATGGGAGAAGGAAGAAGATGTTTAGGTTTTGTAGGGAAGCTGAATAGCCATATAATGGACCCAAACGTCCCAAAACGGCATCGCATCACCTTCTTTTCCTTTTAATTTTTGTGTTTTATTATTATTGAAATAATACTGAAAATCTGGTGGACCTTAGTGTTATTGGACCGAGTCACAAACTCCTTTGGGCCTTCTTGTTTTTTTGTCAAGCCTTGGGCTTAGAACAAAAAACTCTTAATAGACTTAGTGAGGGTTTGGGGCTGAACAAAATTTCCTTAGGCCTGTTTCCTTGTTTTTGGTAGCTAGATTGCCTTGCTGGAAAAAAACTGCTTTTGGACTTACAGAATAGGCCCAGCGCCCTGCTTCTACTACATTCCCATTCTGATTTCATACACTTCCTGGCTTCCCTATTTTTATTTTTTTTATATCTTTTTTTAGTTTTAATTTTTTCTTTCATTTTTTTATATAGCAAAAATATAATTGAAAACAATAAAAAGAGGTAGAATATAATAGAGTTTTTTTCTAGAATTTCTTTAGTTTTTGATAGAATTTATATCACATAAAAACTAATAAAAATACTTTTTCTTTTAGGTTTTTATTCATATTTTCATAGTTGTGCCTCGTTATTTTTGAAGTGTTTGTTCATTGTGCAAGGTGCTTTTTTTGTTCTTTCGATCATGTAACATAACAGGAACTTATGATTACGTGTTGCATTCACAACACGTGTTGCTTTTATCTTAGTTGGATATTATTTCTGAATTTGTTTGTTTCTTGGTGAAGCTTGCTCGACGCGTACTCCCTTCTTCTCCATTGCTTTCGTCTTCTATTGACGACTTACTCGCTTTGGTAGTCTTCGCGACTACCCTCGTACTTCTTCGCACTTTATTGCATTTCGTTATTGCTTTCTAGATATCATGAGAAGTAGGAAATAAAGAGCGTGCGCTCGAAGTCCCTGTTTAAAGACCTGTAGCAAGCATTCCGCACTTCGTTTTCTATATGTGTTGTGCTTGTGTTTTGTTTCTTTGTTTGATTGATAGATGAGTCACTCAATTTAGGAATTGAGATCACGACTTCACTCTCAGTGCATGCTCCCTATAGGATTTTATCGATTTCCTTTATATCTTATTGATCGATGAGTCACTCAATTTAGAAATTGAGATCACGATTTTGCTCTCATTGCATGTTCCCTATAGGATAGTTTTGTTAGACTTTCTTTGGCATGCTAACCTAGATAGGATCTCTCTAGGTGTGCTCTCTTGAGCTTATTAGCTTGTTTGCTTTATCCTTGTACATACCATGTTCCCTTAGAATGCGCTTGCTCCGTTTGGATGCGAGTTAGACCTTAGGTTGTAAACCATGCGTGCTAACATTAGGTATAAATTTCCCCTTTCATCCTTGACGTAGGGCTACCATTGTATGATAACATTAGGTTAGAGATAGGCTAGTCTCCATTAGAATCTTTTCTTCCCTTTTTGCATCCTTGCATCTAAAACTAAAACTTCTTTTCTTTAGCAAATCATAAAACATGCTAACAAAACTTAAACCCTTTTTCAAGTTAATAAAACACAAACCAATTCAAACCTTTTTGTGCACTCGAGCACCTTTTCTCCGAAACCCTTTTCAGGTAAGGACATGATTAATTTACTTTTGTACCAACGCATAAGTATCCAAAGGTCGAGCGGTGGCAGAAGGCGGGATTAACATTGTCCATAAAAAACACAAAACAAACAAAAACATGTGAGCCGAACTACGGTAGCTCTGATTCCTCAAAAAGGATACGTAGGCATTGGGGTAGGGCCCAAGCGAGTACAGTTTTATTTTCCGTACATTCTTTCTCCTTTATTTTCCATGCATTCTCCCTTGAGTATAGTAAACAGTAAGCATAGTTTAAACACACCCATAAGATAGACAACAAGAGTGGATACCGTAGAGTACTACGGGCGTGTGGGGTGCTAATACCTTCCCTTTGCGTAACAGACTCCCTTACCCGATCTCTCGAACGCAAGAACGTGACTTCTCCCTTCTCAGGTTTTCTCGATGTTTACCTTTCCCTCCATATGGGATAAAAGATGTTCGATGGCGACTTTATTGTTTGATGATTTGCAGCCGGTTGTTTCACCTGGTCATACAAAGACATGCCAGGACTCGACACTGACATCGTGGTCCATCGTCTGCCGACAAAAGAAAACTGCCCTCCGGTAAAACAGAAAGTCCGTCGTATGAGGCCAGAAATGTCAGAGAAAATCAAGACTGAAGTCATGAAGCAGTTTGACACCAGCTTCTTAGCTGTCACCTCCTATCCATAGTGGGTCGCCAATGTTGTTCCAGTGCCTAAAAAGGACGGTAAGGTACGTATGTGTATGGACTACAGAGACTTGAATAGGGAAAGCCCCAAGGATGACTTCCCGCTTCCCCACATCAATATTATGGTTGACGACACCGCACAGCATAAAGTATTTTATTTCATGGACAGTTTCTCCAGATACAATCAGATCAAAATGGCACCTGAGGATATGGAAAAAACGACATTCTTCACACAGTGGGGTACGTTCTGTTACAAGGTTCTACCATTCGGGTTGAAGAACGTTGGGGCAACCTATCATCGTGCCATGGTAGCACTGTTTCACGACATGATCCATCACGAGATAGAAGTCTACATGGATGACATGATGGCCAGATCTAAAACTGAAGAGGAACACCTTGATCATCTGCAGAAACTGTTTGAAAGACTGAAGAAATACAAACTAAGGTTGGACCCAAATAAATGCACTTTTGGAGTGAGGTCCGGCAAACTCTTAGGATTCATTGTCAGTGGAAAAGGTATCGAAGTGGACCCTGCAAAGGTAAAAGCAATACAAGAAATGCCTGCTCCTCGCACCGAGAAGGAAGTCAGATGATTCTTAGGACGGCTAAACTACATCGCCAGATTCATTTCTCACCTAACCGCTACTTGTGAACCAATCTTCAAGTTACTGAAGAAAGATCAAGTGGTGGAATTGAATGACGACTGCCAGGCTGCCTTTGACAAGATAAAAGAATACCTTCAAGAGCCTCCCATTTTAATGCCGCCATTTGAGGGAAGAACCCTGATCATGTATCTGACAGTCTTGGAAAACTCAATGGGGTGTGTACTGGGACAACATGACGAGTCTGGCCGAAAAGAGCATGTAATATACTACCTGAGCAAAAATTTTGCCGACTGTGAAACCAGATATTCACTGCTCGAGAAAACTTATTGTGCTCTGGCATGGGCTGCTCGCCGGCTAAGACAATATATGTTGACTCACACTACCTTATTGATATCCGAGATGGATCCTATTAAATACATATTCGAGAAGCCCGCTCTCTCGGTAAGAATAGCAAGATGGCAGATGATCCTGACTGAATACGACATTCAATACACTACCCAGAAAGCAATAAAGGGAAGTGTGTTAGCCGATCACCTTGTTCATCAGGTTGTGAATGACTATTAGTCCATGAAGTTCAAATTCCCATATGAATACATCATGGTGGTAAACAATTGTGAAGAACTCAGACTGTATGACGGACCTGAACAAGGATCTCGATGGACCTTGGTTTTTTATGGAGCTTCCAACGTACTCGACAACGGCATAGGCGCTGTAATCATATCCCCTGAAGGATGCCATACTCCCTTCATTTCTAGATTGTGTTTCAGTTATACCAATAACAAGGCGGAATATAAAGCGTGTATTATGGGTCTCCAGGCTGCCATAGATTTGGGAATCAAGTCCTTAAGTGTATTTGGAGGTTCAGCCTTAGTCATCAGTCAGATCAAAGGAGAATGGGACACGAAGCACCCTAATCTCATCCCCTACAAAGAACATGTGTTGACATTAATCCCACATTTTGAGGAAATTACCTTTGAGCATTTTCCAAGAGAGGAAATCAAATAGCAGACGCGCTAGCCACTATGTCATCCGTGTTCAAAATCAATTGGGATAATGAGACTCCTCAGATCACCATAGAGAGGATGGACGAACTAGCTTACTGTCACGAGATTGATATCGAAGAAGTAGTGGCCAAACCTTAGTTCCATGAAATTAATAGATATCTCGAGGCCCAAGAATATCGGAGGGATCTTCAGTCAATGATAAAAAATTCCTAAGAAGATTCTCTGCTAAGTTCTTCCTCAGTAACAGAGTTCTCTATAAGCACAATCATGACTCTACCTTGCTTCGCTGCATAGACAAGAGTGAGGCAGACAAGATCATGGTTGATTTACACGAGGGAACCTTTGGCACCCATTTAAGTGGGCATACGATGGCTAAAAAGATCCTACGAGCAGGATATTACTGGTCCACAATGGAAGCAGACTGTTATCGGTATTGATGAACCTGTCACAAGTGTCAGATTTATGTTGACAAGGTACACGTCCCTCCAGTTCCTCTAAACATCCTAACTCCTACTTGGCCATTCGCGATGTGGGGTATTGACATGATTGGAGAAATCAAACCCACAGCTTCCAGTGGACACCGCTTCATCTTGGTTTCCATTGATTACTTCACGAAGTGGGTCGAGGCAGCTTCATTCACTTTTGTTACCAAGAATGTTGTGGCCCGGTTCATCAAACAGAATCTTATATGTCGGTATGGTATTCCGGATAGAATCATTACAGATAATGGTACCAATCTCAACAATACTATGATCACCGCACTATGCGTGCAATTCAAGATCCAGCATCATAACTCTTCTCCTTACCGGCCTAAGATGAATGGCATCGTAGAAGCCGCTAATAAAAACATCAATAAGATCATATAAAAAATGACAGTGACCTACAAGGACTGGCATGAGATGTTACCATTTTCTCTCCATGGTTACCGCACCACGGCGCGCACATCAACAGGGGCAACTCTTTTCTCTTTGGTATACGACATGGAAGTTATCCTACCAATTGAAGTACAAATACCTTCTTTGAGAATCATAAAAGATACGGGGTTGAATGAAGACAAATGGATCCAAACTCGACTAGACCAGCTAAACTTGATTGATGAGAAGAAGCTTACAGCTGTCTGCCATGGTCAGATATACCAAAAACGTATGATCAAAGCTTTTAACAAGAAAGTCAGATGTCAGGTATATTGGGTTGGTGACTTGGTAATCAAGCGTATCATATTGCCACAAGGTGATCCCAGGGGAAAATGGACTCCTACATACGAAGGACCGCTTATGATAAAAAAACCTATTTTTTGGTGGGGCAACGATTTTAACCACTATGGACGGTGATGACCTTCCGCATCCTGTAAACGCGGACATAGTTAAAAGATACTACTCATAAACAAAAACCCGCTAGGTCGACTGGCCTAGGCAAAAATTAGGGCATCCCGGCGAACCAAAAGGGTTTGGGCAAAAATTAGGGATAAAATACAAAACAATTTGTACACCCGGCAAGCTGAAAACCTGAAAGGGCGGCTGGGGCAAAAAAGGGTATCCCGGTGGACTGAAAACCCGAAAGGGTGGTCCAGGAAAAAGTTAGGGATTCAAAGCGTATGACTATTTCCTGTTGGATTATATTATAACCAATCTTCAACATCGATCGTCAAACTCAAACGGTTCTAATCAATCCAGTCAGCTTCGGACAAAGCAGCAAGTGGGTGAGACGCTCAAAGACATGAAGGCTATAGCAGAGTGGGAACCCCATGGGATTATTTCAAATAGTTGTCTTTTCTTTGTATCATTTTTCATTTTTACGACGACATTCTCTTACTAGGATATTCGTCTCTTTGTACAAACACTTATTCAAGTTAATACAAAGATATTCCTTTGAAAGTGCAAAACTATTTGTCTCTCTTTTACTATTCCTGTTTTGCGTGAAAAAAATGTCCGGTGTTTATTTTTGAACATATGTATTTGAATGTAATTACTATTTATAAACGAACGCATAAAAAAAGAAAACTAAACAGAAAGAAAGTTACTAATGGCTTTAAGAAACAGAACGACATCTATGGGTCATTCCACCAAACCCCCGCAGGTACTTTCTCCACCAGGGGCAGAAGCAAGAACGTCTCGCTACAGGATCATTATAATATCCCCAGCAGGTAGTCTAATGGTGCCTTTTTGCCTTCATATCCCCGACGGAGCAAAACTTTCGATTACCACCTCAAGGATTTCCCAGTAAAAGTCGCTCAGCTTCTCAGGATTTCCCAGCAGGATTTCATAAAGCCACAGGCAATGCACGGTGTTTCTCTTCCCCATCAGAGTTTATTTCTCTAATTATGGAAACCCATCCATCAACACTTCAAATTCAACAAAATATGAATACTTATATTCCTCATTCCCAACGTAGTCAGGGATTTATTTTCCTCGGTCCAACAACACTGCAGCAGAACAGCTTACATGCGCATACATCACATCCATACATCATTAACATCGATGACACAAATGCATACATCACAATATCATGGCACTATGCATTTCATACATCATGACATCACATACAACTAACTCTTTACCTTTTTCAGGAAAGATCAATCAACAGAAAATTATTATCAAATTTTTGACAAGACAAGGCAAATATCTATGAACAAATCAATCGTAGATCAATTCCCAAAACAAGACGGGGTGACTATCTACATGACAATTACTTCATTCAGACTCCTTCCGTTTCTGTTTAAATCTCTCAACAGTTTATCCTGATTCTTTCCTGCAGACTTCTTCTCTGGTTCAGATAAGTCGCTTCCAAGATTTATTCTAATTCTTTTCCAGACCCCTGTTGGTTCAGTTTAAATCTCTCAACGGTTTATCCTGATTATTTCCTGCAGACATCTTCCCTGGTTCAGATAAGTCGCTCCAAGATTTATTTTGATTCTTTTCTAGACCCCTGTTGGTTCAGTTTAAATCTCTCAACAGTTTAACCTGATTCTTTCCCACAGACATTTCCCTGGTTCAGATAAGTCGCTCCAAGATTTATTCTAATTCTTTTCCAGACCCCTGTTGGTTCAGTTTAAATCTCTCAATGGTTTATCCTAATTCTTTCTCGCAGACCTCTTCTCTGGTTCAGATAAGTCGCTCCAGGATTTATTCTGATTCTTTTCCAGACCCCTGCTGGTTCAGTTTAAATCTCTCAATGGTTTATCCTGATTCTTTCCTGCAGACATCTTCTCTGGTTCATATAAGTCGCTCCAAGATTTATTCTGATTCTTTTCCAGACCTTTTTTGGTTCAGTTTAAATCTCTCAACGATTTATCATGATTCTTCCCCAGTAGACACTTTCTCTGGTTCAGATAAATTGCTCAAAGATCTATTCTGATTCTCTCTAGTTAAAGAATACCCAAGACCTCTTTTGGTTTGGTTTAAACCTCTCAACGGTTTATCCTAATACTTTCCAAATAGACGCTTTCCCTAGTTCAGATAAGTCACTCCGAGATTTATTCTAATTCTCCCCAGTTAAAGATTATTCAAGAGTTCTGCTAGGTTCAGTTTTAAATCGACCAAAGGTTTATTCTGATTCTTTCCCTAGTTGAAGTCAAGTTTAGACTTGGTCTAATTTCTGTCGACGATCACCTTTGGATGGCATCTGTAAGCCCATCTCCTCCATCTCTCCAGCATTTCTCCAAATGGCATATTTAAGCCCATTCCTTACACCTCAACCACAATATCATCAAATGCAAATTTCTGGGCACTCTAGTGTTCAATCATCTTCCACCTTCAAGTCATGAATGGCAGATTCGCCAATCTAACTTTTCAGGTCTAAGAAGATTGAACAGGGGCAGCTGTTGTACCCCAAAATTTGCCCTCTCATTTCTCAAAAAATCATCATGGACCCTCAGGTTTGCTTCTGTCAAGTTTCAAGTCTCAGATTACAATTTGCTAAGAAAGTCATTCACAAGGAAAAAATGGTCAAAAGCACACTAAAAAAGTCAAACTTTGACTTTTTGATCAAAATTAAGTTTCAACAATCATATTTCATCAAGGCATGAAATTGGTTCCTCAAGAAATCAAAAGTTAGAAATTACTTTGAAAAATCAAATTTCTAAACATTTAGAAAATTTTCTAAGTGTTAAGAGAATATGATACTTCATAACTTCTGGGCCAGTCTCCATACAACACAATCAGAATTTGCAAAGACGGTTCAGAACATGGCTCTTAAATCAAAACATGACTTTGAATCTTTTCATTCAGAACATCATTTAATTATGTAAATATCATAGTATTGATGTTGTCCATGTCATTGCATAAGTAGAAAAACTATGGATCAACACTTCTCGAATAAATCTAGGCTCAGAATTAGGATTAGAACTTCTATAAACTGTTATGCTTTTATCTTTTTGATTTGCTGTTGTTAAGAACTGAATAAGTTGCTGATGAGCTGATTAATGTAAGGAAGGAGTTGAAGTGTAACACGAAACTTCTATTTTTTCTTTCCCATTGTTTTAGCACAATACAGAACTTCTGAGTTCTCCTCACTGTTTAGCACAACACAGAACTTCTGATTTTCACTCACTGTTTAACACAACACAGAACTTCTGACTTTTTGCTCACTGTTTTAACACATACAGAATTTCTAAGATTTTCTCACTATTCTAACACTCAGAACTTCAGCACGTAGCGACCCAGTACTTCTGTTTTTCCCTCTAACATTTCTTTCAGGACCTCAGCATGCATCAACCCAGAACTTTTGATTACATTTGATGTTTCTTTCTGAACCACAGCGCGCCTGGCATCAGAACTTCCAGTCCTCTTTATTTTTTACTTTCAGCAACATGCTGACCCTATTTCTCACTATTTTTCCTTTTTTCCTCTTATTATTATTATTTTAGCATTAGTACTATTTTTATAAAAAAAGGCACCAAAAATATTTTATTTTATTAAATAATCCTTTTCCTTTTAATTTACCAAGATAAAAAAAAAATCATTTTTAAAACAAGTCCTTTCCTTTTCTTGTATTTGTATAATTCAATATGGTTGTAATAGATAATTAGGATTTGAAATTCTTGCAACTCCCCATTTGTAAATATGTACCCCCATCCCATAAATGGTGTAATAGCGTAGGACTTTACATTTCCGCAATTTATTGCTTTCAAATATAAATGCTAGTAATTAGGGTTTGTATGGTAAGACATAAAATCAACAAATAGATAACCCTAATCAAAGACAAAATGCATGTAAATCAAAAACACTTGCACACTAGCACCTCTAGGGTGATCTCACTTTGTTGCCTTTCGGAAAATAGTCATGTCCCTCGAACATGGGCGTTTTAGAAAAGACCCTCGATAAAAGATCGTAGTCCCTCGATGGCCCTTAATGTTGCCTTCGGTAAACGATCTAGTCCCTAAATGACATTGCTAAAACGTCTCATGGGTTGCCTTCTATGACTATACAAACGTCCCATGCCCGTCCCTTCACATCCAATGATGGGGCTTCTTACCAAATCAATGGTAAGATAACAACATCTAAAGGACGAGGAAAAGAACACTTAAGACCTTTTGAGTAGGTAGGTTACTCCTAGTTGCTCGCTTGCTCACAACAAAAACATTTTTCACCCATAACTTCACTTTGAAACATTTTTCAAAAGACAAAACACTTTGTACGCGTTCTTATAGAGACGAGAACCATTACAAAGACATTCCTTTTCAAAATACTTTCAAAACCCACATCACAAACACACTTTCAAACAAAAAGCAAGTGATCTAGCAAGAAACTAAGAGCCTGTAGATAACTATGGATAAAAAGGGTGCAAACACCTTCCCTTTTTATAATCTACCCCCGGAACTCAAGACATAATCTCGAAAGGTCTTTCCTGTTCTCTTCAACCTTTCCTTATTGGATAAAAGAAAAGTCGGTGGCGACTCTTGCTAACCGCAACAATTGCGATCAAATGCAAAACACCAAGTCAGTTCTCCCACCGTGTTACAACATCGTTCTAGGTTTAATTCATTTTCTTATTTTGTTTTAATGAAAATAACTAAAGGTAATGAATTGAAAATGATGATGATTGGGCCATGGACCGAACCACATATGTCCTTTAGGCACGTTTCTGTGTGTTTTTGACACTATAAGCCTTGGTTGCAAGTAAAAAACAACTCTTGGACACCTTTCGTGATGGGCCTTCAGCGCCTCCTATTGTTTCTACAACATCACCCACTTCTGGCTTGCACCCCTAAAGCCCGTAACAACTGGTTTTTTTAAAGTCTGATTGCTTGTAACAAAAAAGCTGATTGGATCCTGATTTGGATGGGCCTAGCGCCCAGATTGCTCCTACACCCTTGGGTTTTTGGCTTGCACCCCCTAGATTTATTCTTTTAGTATTTTCCTTTAAATGATTTTATGAATTGTTTAGATTTGTTTGAACTTTTTTTCACATAAAAAACAATAATAAAAAAATCAAATATAAAAATTTGTTAGGTTTTTTATTAGGAATTATATCTCGATTATCCGATTACTTGAGATTGGTAATTCACCTTTGCTTGTTGAGATTTGAATCTTATGCAGATTTACTGTGCGATATGCGGATGCGCTTGAGATTTCAATTGTGATTTATTTTCACATTGATGATGCTTCGACACCTATCCCGAGCAGTTGATTTCTGACTCTTTTCTTTGCTTGGTGAAGCTTACTCAAATTTTTCTGGGTTTCTCTGCTTTGCTTGCCATGCTACAAACTTTTGTTCGTTTGGTATTTTCTTGGGTTTCTCATTCCAGCATTTTATTGCTTTCTAGAGATCATGTATAGTAGGGGCATTTTATTTATTTCTAGAGATCATGTGAAGTAGGAAGCAAGAAATAAAGAGCGTGTGCTCGAAGTCGCTGTTTAAAGACCTATAGCAGGGATTCCGCAGTTTATTTTCTATATGTGTTGTAATTGTGTTGCTTTCCTGGGTTGTTGATCGATGAGTCACTCAATTTAGAAATTGATATCACGACTTCGCTCTCAGTGCATGCTCCCTATAGGATTTTACTGCTTTATTTCTTGTTGATCGATGAGTCACTCAATTTAGGAATTGAGATCACGACTTCGCTCTCAGTGCATGCTCCCTATAGGATTTTTATCGCTTTCCTTTATTTCTTGTTGATCGATGAGTCACTAAATTTAGAAATTGAGATCATGAATTTGCTCTCAGTGCATGTTCCCCATAGGATAGTGTAGCGATAAAAAATGTAGCGGGGTAAATTGGAGATCGAGCTATTAATTAACTCGTCTCACAAAAGCAAGAGTCACCGCCGCGCTTTATTATTTCCAAGGGAAAAGGGAAAAGAGCGAAATAAAACCCTAAAATATGTAATGTAAAATAATACTTAAAAGTAATGAAAATACAATGCGTTTTTTTTTAAAAGAGATCTAGAGTTTGGGGGTTGGTTATACAATGGGAAGGTATTAGCACCCAATGCATCTATAGTATCCTATAGGAACCTTTTGAAATATTTGTTTATTAAAATTGTTTGTTTGATTAAAATAGTTTGTTTGGCTAAAGATGGGTGCGGATGAGATTTTGAAGATTTTGACTTAAAGGTGTGAGTTTGAAAATTGAGTCTTTGAGAAAATTATCTTAAGTCTTAACAAAATAATAAACAAATGAAAGATGAATGAGGGTATTCGCACGATTAGACGAGACGTGTTTGATGACGTGAAGTCAACAAAGTCAAAACATTTCCCTTGGATTTGAGACGAACGAAAGATATTAACGATCGATGACAAAATTAATTAAAATAACAATTAAACAATTAAATGAAAATTAAATTATACTAGCATGCATTTTAAACGATTAAGTAGATAACCAAAATTACATAAAGACTAAATTACAATAGCATGTATTTTTTAACAATTTTAAACAAATAACAAAAATTAAATAAAAACTAAATTATAAAGCATATATTTTTGAATGATTAAATAATAAAAGATTAATAAAAAATTAAATAAAGATTAAATTATAAAAGCATGTTTTTTATGTTTTATAATAATTATAAATATAATAACAAGTTAGAAAAATGGAGGAGATAATGCTAAAAAAACGTCCCAGCCTAGACTTGAACTCGTGTCCCTCTTGAATTATTGTTAACTGCCTTGCCAAATGAACTATGTTTATTTATCTGTTATGCACTCTCTACGCCAAATAAAATAAAAAAAGGGTAGAGTAACCGGGTTGGGCTCTAATATTTAAGCCCAAACCCGAATTGATCTTGGAGAAAAGAAAGATTTACGAAACCCTAGGGGAACAAAGTTGGGCGCCGCTAGCTGTAAGGTAGAACGATTACATTGTTATTGTTATCCTCTCCTACTTCTACGCTATCGATTAAAGCAAAAAAAAACATTTCCTCCTTCCCCACAAACCTTCATCTTCCTTCTACCATGTTAACAAAACAAACCCCTTTCTCTCAAATTCTCAAATAATCCTCTCTCAAATCACGGTCTCATCGTCTTCCTATATCGATCGTCCTCTTTCCACTTTTCTTAATTTGTAAAACAACAACAATAGAACCCTACACGCCTCTCTCTACCGAAAAGAAGTATCTGTCGGTTCTCTCTGTTCTCAAAAACGTGACCACATGATAACCACAAACCTTTGGCTTCTCTAATGCTCAAACGTACAACGACAAAAAAATCTCAGTCACCTTCTCACTTCGTTTCAACTTATGAACGCTCACTCTTTCTCAAATCGATTTCCTCTCTCACTACTTCATCAACTCATGGTTTTTCATCTATGCAAACCGAAATACCACATCAACAAAACTTTATGTCAAACACGATTTCGGTTTAAACCCTCGCTGATTCCTCCTCTCATGAAAAAAAACAGAACGACAATAAAGTTTGTCTCTCATCGGTTCTATTTTGATTCTCACTATGTTCTTATTTCATGTTTTGACAAAACAAAACAACAATAACATCTCAGACTCAGAAATATAGAGCAAAGGAAGTATACCAACAAGAAGGATACTTTCCTCGGAAATTGTTGAGGTAAAGTATCTGAATCTCTTTTCCTCCACTAGTTTTTTCTATACTCCTTCTCTTGGCTTCTGCTTCGATTCTCTGTGCATGTGATTTGTTGCGGTTCTGAGTTTTTTGATGTTGAGTTTGTGCAGGTTGTTTTGCATATGTGTGTGAGTTATTGCAGTTAGATTTGGAATGGAAGGAGTTTGATGGCTATGATACAAGGTTTAAGGCGTATGGAATATTGTTTAAAGGTGAGTTAAGGTGAAAATTTTGCAGAAGTCTTGAGAGTCTAAGTTAGTGAGGTTAAGGGAGGTTAGTGTAGTGTTGCGGGTTTACAAGTTCTCTAGCGCTACTACGTCTTTATCGACCGACACTGGACTGAAATGTATAGTGATTTTATTTCCTTTCAGGTTTGATAAAGAGGATGATTTTCTACAATCGTCGACGTCGTAGATCGGAGAAGCTCTTCTTTTACCTCTGTTTTTGTTACCGCTTTGTTTTATTCAAAAGAGCTTGCGTTTCATGAATTAGGACATTCTTGTATTTGGTTTCATTCTGAATTGATTCAACAGGTTTTTTGGTTATGTTGGAGGGAGAGATTACGGACAACTTTTGCAGGATTACAGTTTGAAAAGGTAGAGGTTCGGTAAAGGGTTGCTTCGGATTCCAGTTTGTGTTGGCAGATGAAGAGGGAATCGGTTTACTGTGTTTTAAGTTTTTGGTCTGGTTTCTTTTTTAGTTGAAGTATTATTTGTTGATATCTGCAGGTTAATTGTTTTGGTGGTTGACAGGTTCTAAGGTTTTGTTAAGAGGTTAGCAGGTTCTGTTATAGTTGTTGAGAAAGGCGTGGTAGAAGCGATTTCTATAATTTCAGTTCTGGTTTTTCTTTTTGTTCAGATTTTTTCTTCTAATTTTAAGAATGAATTTTATGTTTTTGGAATCTCTTTTGTTTGAGCAGAGTTGGTTGCAGGTTGTTATCGATTGGTGGTTGTTAGATACACGGAGAGGAAGAGATAGAAGTTGCTGTTACGCGACGGGAGGAGAATAGTTCTTTCATTATATGTATTATGTTATTACTGTTATTATGGATTCTGTACATGTTTAAATGCTGACGACATGCAGCAACTCAAAGAAAATACAACAAAGAAGGTATGATAAGGCAAGCATCGTATGGCAAAAAAATGGCGCAGAAAATGATTCAAACATGAATATATGCAAAAGTAGATAGAGAGGAAGAAGAAAATAATACCTATCGGAGCCTCTCCGATGGGGCTTCTAAAAGATAGTAAGTTTTTCTCCTTGAGTTTGCTATATTCTTCTGGTTTTTCTCTCTACTGAGTTTTTTTTGGAACAAAACTATCTTTTCTGTTTTTTATCCTCTAGCTGAATTTTGGAACAAAACTTTCTTTTTCTGTTTTCACTCTCTTGCTGGATTTTTGATTTCTCTTGTTGTCTCCTCTTTGTTTTGATGAAAGCCTCTATTTATAGTGAAATGTGTGGGGTTTTAGGGGGGGAAACAGTAGAAGTTTGAACTATTCTAGGCCCTGTTTTGATGTTTTATGGGATAGCTTTTTGAAGTATCCATTTTAGTGCAATATTTGGAGTTTTATAAACTTTTTTTGTAGCAGCAAAAGGTGCAGATTTTTGTCTTATGGGCTGCATTCTGGACTGTTTTGCAAGGCAGATTTGGACAGCAGCTTGGCATGGTCTTTGTTGAAACAAGGTTGGAGAAAATGGACAGCACTACACTCAAAAAATTGGACTGTTATTGGATTAATATAGTGCTGGAAAAATAGGCAGCATTGGGACTGTTTTGTAGCAAGAATAATAGTTTGATTTTCATGTACAAAATTTGTATTTCTTTTGTAACTTTGCAACAATAAATCCAAGTAAATTGTAACATGAATGAACATGTATTCTTCAATATATTCTCAATTCCCTTTGTAATTATAAATAACTTTGAATCTTCATATGAAAATGAATCTTGATATGTCTTGATAAAAATTCAAGGCCTTCCATTTGAATTGGGAAAGAGTTAAACAATACTTGAATAAATTGTTGAATGATGAATAAATATTAATGCAAGTCTTAGACTTTAATCTTGCATTTTGTAATAGAGATCCAAATAAATCACATGAATTGATTTTGTAATCAAATAGAAATCCTCATGTAATTAATCTTGTGATGATCGATTAATTGGATCGAATTCCTTTTCCCAATAGCTTCTTGAATAAGTGTTTCATGTAAATCCACCAAAATAATCACAAAAATAATCTTGAATAAATATTTCATGCGATAAATGATTATTCTTGAATGAGATCTCTTGGTAGCTCCTCTTTAATTATCACTTGAATTCAAATAAAGAAAATTCCAAGTATTCCGAATAAATTCTTCTAGAACGGTTTTGAATTTAATCATCCCATTTTGACGAAATTCACCCCGCGTTATGAGAAAATTTGCAGATGATTTTTGGTTGAAGTGGTCAAAAACGAAGGGCATAGCTTAGTTTTCTTGTATTTTAGAATAATGTGAAACACACATGAACCAAAGACAGTAGAACTTCGATCGTTCTTTCTGAAAAAATATTCAGAGAAACTGGAGACCATCTGTTGGACAGAGTGTGAAAATAAACGCACAATTCTCTAAAATTCTTTTGATGAATCAGCTTTTGGGAATTAACGACCGACCGCATTTCTGCCCTGAGACTCGAAACCCTAATTGATGTGTGACGTCTGATGCTCTTCTTTCAGACCTATTTCCTGCACATGAAAACAAAACAACAAAATATACACTTTGTGCTTGATTAGTGGTTAGTCATTCATAAGATAAAATGCTCACAACACTTGATAATCTCTACACAATCAAAGCTCGAAAGCGAAACGTTCGGAACCTACCATATTCGGTGACCTTGATGTATATATAAAATAATGCAAATGAAGCAGGGATCTTAGGTCAAAAATTGGGCTATGACAGCTGCCCCTATTTAAGTTTCTTCTATCCGGAGATATGAAGATTTAAGTCTTCGTCTCGACGAGATTGAAGGTACTTAAATACATAATACGCAATTTTTACCCTAAGATACCGCCATTATGTTTATGATATGAATGTAGTATTTGAACTTTATGGAGAATGATACTGTATGAGACAAAATAATGTAGGAGAAAATCAATCACAAATAATCCACAGGAACAGAGATTATATACTACTGGGGAAATGAGCCATTGACTTCGAATGATAGACTCCTAACGGAGAATAAAATTTGAGAGAAGACAACTTCTGATCCTAACAAAGAAGACGCCTTGCATAGGTCACGAAAAAAACAAATTATTGACCCAAGATGATGGTGAGTTCACAACTCAAGGTCAAATATAGACAAAAGATATATCAACTTTTGCTGATAGTGAACTACCGACTTCTGAAGGTAGAGGTTTCATAACAAACTTCTCTATGGGACTTTTTCGGAGAGATACCAATTGATGCTAAAATAATATATGGTTGTAGATACATAAGCTACTCAAATAAAGAAGCCACCACTTGTTGTCTTCAAAGGATGTCTATAACATACAAGCTGCTCAAATAAAGAAGCCGCCACTTGCTGTCTTCCAAGAAAACTATAACCCCCAAGTTGCTCAAATAAAGAGTCTGTCACTTATCGTCTTCCAAAGATGCCAATAACGCACAAGTTTCTCATGAAGAGACTGCCGCTTGTCGTTTTCCAAAGATGTCAATAACGCATAAGTTGCTCATAAAGAGACCGCCGCTTGTCGTTTTCCAAATATGTCAATAACGCACAAGTTGCTCATGAAGAGACCGCCGCTTGTCATTGTCCAAAGATGTCAATAACGCACAAGTTGCTCATGAAGAGACCGCCGCTTTCCGTTTTCCAAAGATGTCAATAATGCACAAGTTGCTCATGAAGAGACCGCAGCTTGTCGTTTTCCAAAGATGTTTCAGAAGAAAGTTATGATAACATTGTCAGGGAATAAAAATATTCTTCAAAGGAAGCCTTGAATATATCCTTCCTGAGGAGATCAGATACTTACATGCGCAAAATAAATGCACCATTCATCTAGGTTGCTTAGCCTGGAGAAAACCACGAGATAGCCTATGCAAGACACAAAACTCAATCCAGGAATAAACCAGAGAGAAGACAGTCAAACAAGACTCCACCCAATGAGAAAATAACTCAATTGGGGATTCACCCTATCCAGAGATGGACAAGGAAGGCTAAATCAAAATTTCATCCATGAGGATTAGCTCAGCTGGGGAATTAGAAAGGAAGCACATTTTTCTGCCTAAGTTAACATTCTACTTGGAAAGAACGGGTACGCTGTTTGAATAAACGTAAACAAGGTATACGACCCAAAATCACCGACAAATGTGAATGTGTATGCATGATATAAGTGTAAATGAATGTCATGTGTATGCTGACAAAATAGATAGAGGAAAAAATTGAAGATGATAAGATATCACAAAATAATTAGATACTCGGCCAATCTCAAAGATACAAAAAAATAACTGGAACTGGAACAAAAAGCAACGTCAGAGCGTATCATACTACGAGGCTCAAATCTTTCTGGGGAGAAAGGTATTCAAATCCAATCTTCTAATCATCAATAGACCACTTACATGATACAAAATGCACTACACTTTGGAAATTTGCTCAAATTAGAGATAACCGAAACAAAGCTTAACCGGAATTGCTGGGGAGTCACCAAGCTTAGTACTCTACTAGAAACACAAGTTTACACAACCAACACCTCATGACGATTTTGAAAGAAAACGCGTTCATCATGCAAGGATGAATTACTGTATTGTTTTGCATTTCATGGCTTAACCATCCTCGAAGCAACTGTTAATATTCCTTCCAGTATTCATGACACATTTCAAAATAGAAATATTTTAACTTTGTTTCAAATATTGCCATAGAAGCTAAAAAAATTCCCACAAAAAGATAAAGGCTCAAATTTCATTAATAAGATGGTAGTTCGCTAACAATGCGACTCCAACGGTTTACAAAAGTTTGGGAAATAGTACATAAAAGAAAAAGGTTACATAAAAACAATGATCACTATTCTCCCTAACAACTTCGAACTCCGAAATGTGCTCAAATGCCAAGACGGGTTTGACCAAAAGCCTGCCTAAGCCGCCCCTTCGGGTTTTCAACTTAGCGAACTGTTAACTTAAACTTAGGCAAAATACTTCTTGACTGCATCGGCGTTTATGGAGCGCGGGAGTTCTTCACCATCCATATTTGTGAGAATCATGGCGCCTCCAGAAAAAACATTCTTAACGACATACGGTCCTTCATAATTCGGAGCCCACTTACCCCTGGAATCAGGTTGGAAAGATAATATCTTCTTGAGCACGAGGTCACCTTCTCTGAATTCGCACGGTCGAACCTTCTTATCAAAAGCCTTCTTCATTCTTTGCTGATATAGTTGACCGTGACACAACACCGTCAATCTCTTTTCTTCAATTAAATTCAACTGATCATATCTACTTTGACACCATTCAGCCTCAGAAAGTTTAGCTTCCATCAGAACTCTCATAGACGGGATCTCAACCTCCACGGGGAGCACTGCTTCCATGCCATAAACTAGGGAAAATGGGGTTGCGCCTGTTGAAGTTCGAACTGAAGTACGGTACCCGTGCAGAGCAAACGGAAGCATTTCATGCCAATCTTTATAAGTTACCACCATCTTCTGGATAATCTTTTTTATGTTCTTATTCGCAGCTTCAACAGCCCCATTCATCTTTGGCCTGTAGGGAGAAGAATTATGACGTTCGATCTTGAACTCTTCACAAAGCTCTTTCATCATCTTGTTATTCAAATTCAACCCATTATCAGTGATGATCTTGCTCGGGATGCCGTATCGACAAATGATCTGATTCTTGATAAATCTGACTACCACCTGTCTGGTTACATTAGCATATGATGCTGCTTCCACCCATTTAGTAAAATAATCGATGGCCACCAAGATGAAACGATGACCATTTGAAGCTTTAGGTTCAATCATTCCAATCATATCGATGCCCCACATAGAGAAAGGCCAAGGTGAAGAGATAACATTGAGGAGGGTCGGTGGCACATGTATCTTGTCCGCATAAATTTGGCATTTATGACATTTCTTCACATATTTGCAGCAATCAGATTCCATCGTCATCCAATAGTAACCAGCTCTCAACATCTTTTTATCCATTGCATGTCCATTGGCATGAGTGCCAAAGGATCCTTCATGTACTTCTGGCATCAGCATGTCTGCTTCGTGTCTGTCTACACATCTGAGCAAGACCATGTCATAATTCCTCTTATATAATACTTCTTCATTGAGGAAGAAACTACTTGCCAATCTCCTCAACGTCTTCCTATCTTTATTGGATGCCCCAGGCGGGTACTCTTGAGTTTGAAGAACGCGTTTAATGTCATAGAACCACAGTTTATCGTCGGTGACTTCCTCTGCTGAGAACACATGAGCAGGTCTGTCGAGGC
Source organism: Vicia faba (assembly GCA_948472305.1). Taxonomy (NCBI): domain Eukaryota; kingdom Viridiplantae; phylum Streptophyta; class Magnoliopsida; order Fabales; family Fabaceae; genus Vicia; species Vicia faba. The sequence goes on along the minus strand of OX451740.1, from coordinate 856,874,816 downwards.
GCATAACTCTGATTGAAGGAACGTTGTTCCAATCATTCACTTGGAACATAGAAGACAAAGTAGCTAAAGCATCAGCCATTTGGTTTTCATCTCTAGGGATATGATGTAATTCCACTTTGTTAAAGAAAGTTAACAATCTTCTAGCATAATCTCTGTAAGGGATCAAACCAGGATGACGAGTCTCCCATTCTCCTTTGATTTGATTAATTACCAATGTTGAGTCTCTATATATGTCAAGAATCTTAATCCTTAGGTCCACTGCTTCTTCAAGACCCATAATACATGCCTCATATTCAGCCATGTTGTTCGTACAGTCAAACTTCAACCTTGCTGTAAACGGGATATGAGCAACTCGGGGGGTGACGATGATTGCCCCAATTCCATTTCCATAAGTATTTACAGCTCCGTCGAATATCAAACCCCAACGGGATTCGGGATCAGGTCCTTCTTCAGGTAATGGCTCCTCACAATCTTTAGCTTTCAAGTACATAACATCTTCTTCTGGGAAGTCAAACTTGATGGACTGATAGTCGTCAATTGGTTGGTGAGACAAATGATCGGCTAAAATACTCCTTTTGATTGCTTTCTGAGTGTGATACTCAATGTCGTATTCAGATAGCAACATCTGCCAATGGGCTATTCTTCCAGATAAGGCAGGCTTCTCGAAGATATACTTGATCGGATCCATTTTGGAGATCAACCAAGTGGTATGGTTAATCATATATTGGCGCAGACGGCGAGCAGCCCAAGCTAAAGCACAACAGGTTTTCTCAAGCATTAAGTATCGAGATTCACAGTCTGTGAATTTCTTACTCAGATAATATATGGCATGTTCCTTTCTTCCAATCTCATCTTGTTGACCAAGCACACATCCCATGGAATCTTCCAATATAGTCAGGTACATAATCAAAGGTCTTCCTTCCACTGGAGGGATCAATATGGGAGGTTCAAGTAAATACTCTTTGATGCTATCAAAAGCTCTCTGACAATCCTCTGTCCACACACATCCTTGGTTCTTTCGGAGGAGCTTGAAGGTAGGCCCACAGGTAGCAGTCATATGAGATATAAATCTAGAAATATAGTTCAGCCTTCCAAGGAATCCTCTTACCTGTTTTTCCGTCTTGGGTGCGGGCATCTCCCGAATATCTTTGACTTTATCAGGATCTACCTCAATACCTCTCTGGCTGACAACGAAACCCAGAAGTCTTCCAGAACGAACACCAAAAGTGCACTTATTAGGATTCAGACGGAGTTTATACTTCCTCAAACGCTGGAATAATTTCAATAAATGTTCCAAATAATCTTCTTCAGTTTGTGATTTGGCAATCATGTCATCTACATAAACTTCTATCTCTTTATGCATCATATCATGGAACAAATCAGTCATGGCCCTTTGGTATGTTGCACCAGCATTCTTCAAGCTAAACGGCATTACCCGATAACAAAATGTTCCCCGAGGTGTAATGAAAGTTGTCTTCTCCATATCTTCAGGTGCCATCTTGATTTGACTGTAACCAGAGAAACCATCCATGAAAGAAAAGACTTTGAACTTTGCGGTGCTATCGACCAATACGTCAATGTGTGGTAATGGAAAATCATCCTTTGGGCTAGCTCTATTCAGATCTCTATAGTCTAAACACATTCGAACTTTTCCATCCTTCTTAGCAATAGGCACTATATTGGCTAACCATTGAGGATAGACCGATGTAACAAGGAAACCTGAATTAATTTGTTTTTGAACTTCTTCTTTGATCTTGTCAGCCATATCGAAACGAGTCCTTCTCAACTTCTGCTTAATCGGCGGACATTCAGGTCTCAACGGCAAATGATGCTCCACAATATTGTTATCCAAACCTGGCATGTCCTGGTAGGACCAAGCAAACACATACACATACTCTCTGAGAAACTCCAACATCTCCTCTTTGACCTCTGGGAAAAGCAACGCTCCGACCTTGACCTCCTTTTTATCTTTTTCACTACCCAAATTGATCATCTCTACAGGCTCTTTAAACGGCTGAATAGTCTTTTCATCGTGCTCAAGTAAACGGGAAATCTCATCAGGAATCTCTTCACTATCTTCTTCCTCGGCTCTGAACACAGGGAATTCAAAGTTGGGAGGGGGCATAGGATCATTGTTTTCAATGGTTAAGTCATGGATTAATCTGCACATATGATTATGCTTTATTTTATAAATCGATTAATGTGAATGATGTACAGATATAAAAAAGATTATTATATTTTCCTATTATTACCCATTAATTTTCAATACCATTTTCCAGAAAAAATGAAAAATAAAACTGTAGGGGACAAAATAACATTTTTATTCATGATTGGCAATACTTGAAACAAAAGAGCCCAGACATCTCCTCTTTTGCCTTGGGCAGAGCAAAAGGATTTATTTTTAACATAGTCCGACACAAATACTCTTTCGCCTTGGGCAGAGCGAAAGGTTTTTTTCAAAATAAAACAAAGCATTACTCATAAATGTGCATCACAACAGGAATGTCAACAGTAGTCCAGTTCTGGAAAACCACTCCATGCGTTACAAAGTCGGGTAAATCCTCTTCAGAATCGTCTCCTATTATAGCATCAACTTCAGGCGGAGTCGGATGGATAAAACCTGCGCTTTGGAAAACCTCTTGTATCGGACGGGTAACTGTATCCTGCTTAACTCTTGCAGACACGGGATGAAAGCCAAGACCTTCTCCAGACTTGTTCTTCAGCAAAGTGAACATCTGGCCCAATTTTCAGCCGAACCACTCTTAACTACTCGTCGCGCATCCTCAAAAGAAGAAATAGATGTCCCTTGCTTCTTCACTTTATTATTAGCAACAGATAGAGCTTGGAATTGGGTTCCAACATCCTCGCCAGCATCAATAAAAGAGAAAGATAACAAATGGCTTACCACCATAGCCTGCTCTCTATTATTACCAGCTTTCCATTCCTTACAAACTTTAATCTTTGATGGAGCGTGGAGGTGACTACCCCTGCATCATGGATCCATGGGCGACCCAAAAGGCAACTGTAGGCGGCACGAATATCCATTACTTGAAAAGTGATCTGAAAGGTATGAGGACCAATTGTTATAGGAAGATTCACTTCACCGGTGACAGTTTTTCTAGAACCATCAAATGCTTTGACAATTACCCCACTAGGTCTCATGGGAGCACCTTGATGTGAAAGTCGAGATAATGTAGTTTTGGGTAGTACATTTAATGATGAACCCGTATCTACTAGCACACTTGATAAAGTATCATTTCCATAACTTATCGAGATATGCAAAGCCATATTATGGTTCCTTCCCTCCTCTGGAAGCTCTTCATCACTGAAACCAAGATTGTTACACGAAGTAATATTTCCCACAATTCCATCAAATTGGTCAACCGTCACATCATGATCTACAAATGCCTGGTCCAAGACCTTCATCAAAGCTTCCCTATGGGCACCAGAATCTCTTAGTAAAGAAAGCACAGAAATCTTGGAAGGAGTTTGTAATAGTTGATCCACAATCTTGTAGTCACTTTTCTTAATGAGTTTCAAAATCTCATCATCATCAGGATACGGGCTAGGTTCATTGGATCGGCTGACCTCAACTCTTGGTTCAACATTCCTCGCCAGAATTTCTGCCGGTATAGGCCTTCTAACTTGAACTTCAGGTCTTTTCAATGGTACTGCTGCAAAGATGTGTCCGCTCCTTGTGACTCTACTCACATCAGCAATATTAACAAAAGATGGCATTGGCGGTATAGGAACTTCTACCTTATTCTCAATCATTGTGGCATTATATTTGTATGGTATAGCTTGGTCCGAGTTGTAAGGCACGGGACCAGGTGGACAAATAATCAAAGGAGCAGCAGGTGAAGTCTGACTATCATAAACAATCTCTACTGGCTCAGGCATGTTGAATTGTGGTATTATAACATTCACTTCATCATCTGGATCTCTGTCATGTGTAATAGTGATAACCCTTTGATCTAACAACTTCTGAATATCCTCTTTCACAATAGGGCAATCATCTTCTATTGAAAAAAATTCACAAACGTCATAATCATGTCGATGCTTAAAGAAGGCGAGTCTACTTAAGCTTTGATGTATCCTGATCAACGAGTCTCTTATGTGCTCAACTTGGAAAACTCGAAACATTCCCGGACATCCTTCCACCATATTCACCGATGCTGCCCCATGTCGAGGCAAAGGATTATCTCGAACATTCGGGTTGACATCTTTGAAAGACAAAATACCATTCTTAATTAACCTCTGGACGTCTGCATTCAAAGCAAAGCAATTTTCAATATTATGCCCCGGCGAACCTTGGTGATATGCACAGAATTGATCTTTTTGTACCAAGGAGAAGTATTATTCGGTGCAATAGGAGGAGGCTTCGTCGTTATGAGATTTTTCCTGATCGGAGCGGGGAACAACTCAGTGTAAGTCATTGGGATGGCATCAAATTGTGTTTTCCTCGGTGAACGATTCTGATTGTTGAATTGATGAGCCTGTTGTCGAGGTTGTTGTTGAAATTGTCGTTGCTGAATTGGAGGGGCTTAATAAGTTGGAGTCACCATCGTTGGGCAGACAACAGGAGTGACTGCCGCAACATGTGAATACCCTCTCCTCGGCCTCCCAGGAAAAATTGCACTGACATCTTGTTCTTTCCTCTTGGGGAAGACACTTCCAAACTTCTTGACCCCACTAGATGTACCTCCTTCCTTGACCAAACGTCCTTCACGAATTCCTTCTTCAAGCCGCATGCCCATATTCACCATTTCAGTGAAGTCACTAGGCGCACTCGCAACCATTCTTTCATAATAGAAAGAACCTAAAGTTTTTAGGAAGATCTTTGTCATTTCTTTCTCTTCAAGAGGGGGATATATCTAAGCGGCAATCTCGCGCCACCTCTGGGCATATTCTTTAAAGGGCTGTCTATCTTTCTGGGACATAGCCCAGAGTTGATCTCGGTCCGGGGCCATGTCAACATTATACTTGTATTGACGAACAAAAGCTTCACTAAGGTCATTAAAGTTACGGATTCGGGTGCTATCCAAACCCATGTACCATTTCAGAGTGGCACCAGTCAAATTGTCTTGGAAGTAATGAATTAATAAATTATGATCATCAGAATAAGTGGACATCTTTCACACATACATGGTCAAGTGACTTTGCGGTAATGAGTCACCTTTGTACCTTTCAAAGTCATGTACTTTGAACTTAGCTGGAACCTTCACGTTTGGAACTAAACACAAGTCATGAGCATTTTTCCCAAACAAGTCTTTCCCTTTAAGTGCCCTAATTTCTCTCTGCATTTCTTGAAACTGGTCTTGAAACTCCTCCATCCTATCGAAAAGGCCCAAACTTTCAGCAGGTTCAGCATGATAAATGGGTTCATTTGTGTATGGAATAGTATGAACCACAGGAGCGGAAGTAGTCATCATAGGATGAGGGAAAGATACCATAGGCTGGATTACAGGTTGCACAGTAGTTGTCTCAGGTTGAGGAAAGGACACAACAGGTTGAATCAATGGTTGTATGGTAGGTTGGTACCCTTCTGGCATAAAGTTGTAAGGCATACCCCACGGAAAACCTTTCGGCATTTGATGTTGGAGCGGAGAGTTGACTGGAGTCACAGATGTTGGAGCGGTGACGATCTCTGAAACCACAGTAGTTGAAGTTTGAATTTCAGCAGCTGAAGTCGATGGCTGACTCTGAGCAGCCATCAAGCTTTCCACTAGCGCGGTTAACTTTTCCATTCCAACACGAAGAGTAGTAACCTCTTCGCGAAGCTCGTGATTTTCCTGTTCCAGATCCTCCATCTACTTTTGACGATTGGCTCGGGTATCGTACCGGTGAGACAGCTTGACAATCTATCGGAGTGGAAAAAGAAACAAGGATAAGACTCTAGAAAACATGTGAAGTCGAATGTTGGATGATGCATGATATGCGATGAAAATGATAATTTATTTTGATAGTTTTTTCCAAGGAACTTTAGAACTTCGATAATTTTGCACACATCAATGGTAAAGGAATTTGGAACAGCAAAACTCATTTCATTAATCAAAGCGGTAAATTATAATCTTTGGGACAACAAAAACAATAAATTACAACTTTGGGACAACAAAATCCAATAATAAAAGCAGTAAATTACAACTTTGGAACACAAAGCCCTTTTACAGAGTTTTACAAAATGACATAAGTAATAAAAAAAACTAAAAACTAAAGGTCACTCAGAATCGTCAGATGAAGGACCAAAAGCCAATTGTAACTAGAGCTTCCTAATCTTCTCTTCATAGAAGTCCTCCATCTCTTTCTTCTCAGCTACCAGTTGATCGATGATTTCCTTCCGTGGATTAGGAACAAGAGCAAAGCCTACCATATCTTCCTTCTTCCTCTTCCTTTCATTAGCATATTTCTTGAGTAATGCATCCTTTTGACGAAGCTTCTCATCGTGATCAATAAACCAACCGTCTTGAATAAATAGCAAATCCTCCTTCTCCTTCAGCTGTCGAGTCAGGACCCTATTTTCGTATTCAGACATATTATACTTTTCCTTCCAAGCATCTCTTTCAGACTTCATCCTAGTCAGATTTTCTTGGTATTCTCTCATGTTCTTGATAGGGATATCAATAGATGATGATGCAACAGCAGGGAATAAAGGTTTCTCGGGGTTATAAGGCATTTTGAGAGCATAAGCCCTAGCACGAACCCATTGAAGATAAGGCTCCAAAGAAACAGCACCTCTATGCCCTAACATGTCTCTCCCCTTTCTATGGATGTGACGTCAAGCTCTTTCAATCTCCTCCTTAGCTGCTTGGTGATCTTTTCCTTCTTGTAAAAAGAAACCACTCACATGAATGTTGTTTGGCTTGTCCTTCATCGGGTATCCAAACTGACGGCGCACGAGAACAGGATTATAGTTAATTCCTCCCTTCGTACCAAGAAGAGGCACGTTGGGAAAACCACCACAACTATCGATGATCTTCACGTCATAGTAAGCTCGATTATACCAATCTATGTCAGAATGAGTGAGAGCCATAATTTTTTGCGCCCATCATGGCTACTTCTCGAGATCCCAGAAAACATCAGACCTAGGTAGATGAGAAACATACCACTGGTATAGCAATGGTGCACAACAGATAATCATCCCTCCTTAAGAGGAGTTTCGAAGATGGATGGAGTAGTAGGTATCTCCAAGCAGCGTAGGGACCGGACTTCCAATCAAGAAGATTCTGATGGCGTTGATATCCATGAACTTATCAACGTTAGGGAACAAGAACAGGCCATAAGCAAGTAAAGCAAAGACATCTTCAAAGGCAATAATATCTTTTATCTCAGCAAAATGATGAGCTTTCTTCAACAAAAACTGCACAGATAAGCCTCGGATTCCCCCTTTGGTAGTCATGTTCTCCTCTATCTCCAACTTCCTCAAGTGGGTGATGGTTGCTATCTCGTGAGATTTGGGTTCCTCTTCTAAACCAGAGAAAGGAACATAGTCAGTGATCGGCAAACCAAGTATATATGAGTACTCTTCTAAGGTGGGCATTAACTGGTAATCAGGAAAGGTGAAGCATCGATACAATGGATCATAGAATTGGACCAACGTACTAAGGATGCCTTCCTTCATCTTGTGCTTCATGAGAGGGATAATGGACCCATATTTCTTTTGAAACTCTGTTGGGTTCTCGATCTTGGGAATCAAACTCTTCAACTCTTCAATCTCAGGCTCCTTAAAACTATAACTTCGAGTGTTTCTTCTTTCAAAATCCATAATAACAGTACCTGAGATGTCTACAAAAATCATTCTTAAGTTCCTTCAAACACATGTTTTACAAAGAATGTTTATGGATGTATGGATGAATGATAATGCAACAGTTACACATAAGTTCACAAACATGGGGTTCAAAGGTTCAACGCTTCGAGCATGGAGTCAAAGGTAAAGCCCACCCCCAGGGTATGTACTAAAGGTTTAATCACACCTGCAAGACAAGGTTCTAAGAGTTCCCAGAGTCTACATTCCTCCTTCGGATATTACCAACACCTTGATTACTCAATAATTAGCAATATTCTCAAGAGAAACTCATTAGAGTGTAGCATCGCATGACGACTACTTCTGGATTACTCCGTTATAGTCTCTGCGCTACACCTAAAAGGCCGAGATGGGTTAGGGTTCTACGGTTCTCGGCTACTCTGGCTCCCAGGTCGAAAGCAATAATGTCTTCCCGATTACTCGGTAAACTAATACTATGTTCAAAGGGGCTTTCCACTGAGTGGGGGATTTCATGCCTCCTTCTTCAGAATTACTCCCTCAAAGTTAACATGACTATACCGCCCGTCCTATTCTTAAGTGTAACTTAGTCCGGGTATAGGACTTGTCCTTTGTAAATATCATTAATACCCAAATAACCATAATATAAACATATAATCAAACAATCAAAAAATGATAAAACAGATAAAATAAACTTGGCTTAACCCACTTAGGGATGGACCAGCAAGAGGTCAATCTTTCCCCAGCAGAGTCGCCAATTCTGTAGCGATAAAAAATGTAGCAGGGTAAATCGGAGATCGAGCTATTATTTAACTCGTCTCACAAAAGCAAGAGTCACCATCGCGCTTTATTATTTCTAAGGGAAAAGGGAAAAGAGAGAAATAAAACCCTAAAATATGCAGTGTAAAATAATACTTAAAAGTAATGTAAATACAATGCGTTTTTTTTTAAAAGAGATCTAGAATTCGGGGGTTGGTTATACAATGGGAAGGTATTAGCACCCAATGCATCTACAGTATCCTATAGAAACCTTTTGAAATATTTGTTTATTAAAATTGTTTGTTTGATTAAAATAGTTTGTTTGGCTAAAGATGGGTGCGGATGAGATTTTGAAGATGTGACGACCTAATGTCGAAGTTTTGACTTAAAAGGTGTGAGTTTGAAAATTGAGTCTTTGAGAAAATTATCTTAAGTTTTAACAAAATAATAAACAATGAAAGATGAATGAGGGTATTCGCACGATTAGACGAGACGTGTTTGATAACGTGAAGTCAACAAAGTCAAAACATTTCCCTTAGATTTGAGACGAACGAAAGATATTAACGATCGATGACAAAATTAATTAAAATAACAATTAAACAATTAAATTAAAATTAAATTATACTAGCATTCATTTTAAACGATTAAGTAAATAACCAAAATTACATAAAGACTAAATTACAATAGCATGTATTTTTTAACAATTTTAAACAAATAACAAAAATTAAATAAAAACTAAATTATAAAACATATATTTTTGAATGATTAAATAATAAAAGATTAATAACAAATTAAATAAAGATTAAATTATAAAAGTATGTTTTTTATGTTTTATAATAATTATAAATATAATAACAAGTTAGAAAAATGGAGGAGATAATGCTAAAAAAACGTCTCAGCCTGGACTTGAACTCATGTCCCTCTTTAATTATTGTTAACTGCCTTGCCAAATGAACTATGTTTGTTTATCTGTTATGCACTCTCTATGCCAAATAAAATATAAAAAAAAAGGTAGAGTAATCGGGTTGGGCTCTAATATTTAAGCCCAAACCCGAATTGATCTTGGAGAAAAGAAAGATTTACGAAACCCTGGGGGAACAAGGTTGGGCACCGCTAGCTGTAAGGTAGAACGATTACATTGTTATTGTTATCATCTCCTACTTCTACGCTATCGATTAAAGCAAAAAAAACATTTCCTCCTTCCCCACAAACCTTCATCTTCCTTCTACCATGTTAACAAAACAAACCCCTTTCTCTCAAATTCTCAAATAATCCTCTCTCAAATCACGGTCTCATCGTCTTCCTCGATCGATCGTCCTCTTTCCACTTTTCTAAATCTGTAAAACAACAACAACAGAACCCTACATGCCTCTCTCTACCGAAAAGAAGTATCTGTCGGTTCTCTCTGTTCTCAAAAACGTGACCACATGATAACCACAAACCTTTGGCTTCTCTAATGCTCAAACGTACAACAACAACAAAATCTCAGTCACCTTCTCACTTCATTTCAACTTATGAACGCTCACTCTTTCTCAAATCGATTTCCTCTCTCACTACTTCATCAACTCATGGTTTTGCATCTGTGCAAATCGAAATACCACATCAACAAAACTTTATGTCAAACACGATTTCGGTTTAAACCCTCACTGATTCCTCCTCTCATGAAAAAAAATAGAACGACAATAAAGTTTGTCTCTCATCGGTTCTATTTTGATTCTCACTATGTTCTTATTTCACGTTTTGACAAAACAAAACAACAATAACATCTCAGACTCAGAAATATAGAGAAAAGGAAGTATACCAACAGGAAGGATACTTTCCCCGGAAATTGTTGAGGTAAAGTATCTGAATCTCTTTTCCTCACTAGTTTTTACTATACTCCTTCTCTTGGATTCTGCTTCGATTCTCTGTGCATGTGATTTGTTACGGTTCTGAGTTGTTTGATGTTGAGTTTGTGCAGGTTGTTTTGCATATGTGTGTGAGTTGTTGCAGTTAGATTTGGAATGGAAGGAGTTTGATGGCTATGATACAAGGTTTAAGGCGTATGGAATATTGTTTTAAGGTGAGTTAAGGTGAAAATTTTGCAGAAGTCTTGAGAGTCTAAGTTAGTGAGGTTGAGGGAGGTTAGTGTAGTGTTGCGGGTTTACAAGTTCTCTAGCGCTACTACGTCTTTATCGACCGACACTGGACTGAAATGTATAGTGATTTTATTTCCTTTCAGGTTTGATAAAGAGGATGATTTTCTACAATCATCGACATCGTAGATCGGAGAAGCTCTTCTTTTACCTCTGTTTTCGTTACCGATTTGTTTTATTCAAAAGAGCTTGTGTTTCATGAATTAGGACATTCTTGTATTTGGTTTCATTCTGAATTGATTCAACAGGTTTTCTGGTTATGTTGTAGGGAGAGATTACGGACAACTTTTGCAGGGTTACAGTTTGAAAAGGTATAGGTTCGGTAAAGGGTTTCTTCGGATTCCAGTTTGTCTTGGCAGATGAAGGGGGAATCGGTTTACTGTGTTTTAAGTTTTTGGTCTGGTTTCTTTTTTAGTTGAAGTATTATTTGTTGATATCTGCAGGTTAATTATTATGGTGGTTGACAGGTTCTAAGGTTTTGTTAAGAGGTTAACAGGTTTTGTTATAGTTGTTGAGAAAGGCGTGGTAGAAGCGATTTCTATAATTTCAGTTCTGGTTTTTCTTTTTGTTCAGATTTTTTCTTCTAATTTTAAGAATGAATTTTATGTTTTTGGAATCTCTTCTGTTTGAGCAGAGTTGGTTGCAGGTTGTTATCGATTGGTGGTTGTTAGATACACGGAGAGGAAGAGATAGAAGTTGTTGTTACGCGACGGAAGGAGTATGGTTCTTTCATTATATATATTGTGTTATTACTGTTATTATGGATTCTATACATGTTTAAATCCTAACAACATGCAGCAACTCAAAGAAAATACAACAAAGAAGGTATGATAAGGCAAGCATCGTATGGCAAAAAAATGGCGCAGAAAATGATTCAAACATGAATATATGCAGAAGTAGATAGACAGGAAGAAGAAAATAATACCTATCGGAGCCTCTCCGATGGGGCTTCTAAAAGATAGTAAGTTTTTCTCCTTGAGTTTGCTATGTTCTTCTGGTTTTTCTCTCTACTGAGTTTTTTTTGGAACAAAACTATCTTTTCTGTTTTTTATCCTCTAGCTGAATTTTGGAACAAAACTTTCTTTTTTTGTTTTCACTCTCTTGCTGGATTTTTGATTTCTCTTGTTGTCTCCTCTTTGTTTTGATGAAAGCCTCTATTTATAGTGAAATGTGTGGGGTTTTAGGGGGGGAAACAGTAGAAGTTTGAACTATTCTAGGCCCTGTTTTGATGTTTTATGGGATAGCTTTTTGAAGTATCCATTTTAGTGCAATATTTGGAGTTTTGTAAACTTTTTTTGTAGCAGCAAAAGGTGCATATTTTTGTCTTATGGGCTGCATTCTGGACTGTTTTGCAGGGCAGATTTGGACAGCAGCTTGGCATGGTCTTTGTTGAAACAAGGTTGGAGAAAATGGACAACACTACACTCAAAAAATTGGACTGTTATTGGATTAATATAGTGCTGGAAAAATGGGCAGCATTGGGACTGTTTTGTAGCAAGAATAATAGTTTGATTTTCATGTACAAAATTTGTATTTCTTTTGTAACTTTGCAACAATAAATCCAAGTAAATTGTAACATGAATGAACATGTATTCTTCAATATATTCTCAATTCCCTTTGTAATTATAAATAACTTTGAATCTTCATATGAAAATGAATCTTGATATGTCTTGATAAAAATTCAAGGCCTTCCATTTGAATTGGGAAAGAGTTGAACAATACTTGAATAAATTGTTGAATGATGAATAAATAATAATGCAAGTCTTAGACTTTAATCTTGCATTTTGTAATAGAGATCTAAATAAATCACATGAATTGATTTTGTAATCAAATAGAAATCCTCATGTAATTAATCTTGTGATGACCGATTAATTGGATCGAATTCCTTTTCCCAATAGCTTCTTGAATAAGTGCTTCATGTAAATCCACCAAAATAATCACAAAAATAATCTTGAATAAATATTTCATGCGATAAATGATTATTCTTGAATGAGATCTCTTGGTAGCTCCTCTTTAATTGTCACTTGAATTCAAATAAAGAAAATTCCAAGTATTCCGAATAAATTCTTCTAGAACGGTTTTGAATTTAATCATCCCATTTTGTCGAAATTCACCCCGCGTTATGAGAAAATTTGCAGATGATTTTTGGTTGAAGTGGTCGAAAACGAAGGGCATAGCTTAGTTTTCTTGTATTTTAGAATAATGTGAAACACACATGAACCAAAGACAGTAGAACTTCGATCGTTCTTTCTGAAAAAAATATTCAGAGAAACTGGAGACCATCTGTTGGACAGAGTGTGTAAATAAACGCACAATTCTCTAAAATTCTTTTGATGAATCAGCTTTTGGGAATTAACGACTGGCCGCATTTCTGCCCTGAGACTCGAAACCCTAATTGATGTGTGACGTCTGATGCTCTTCTTTCAGACCTATTTCCTGCACATGAAAACAAAACAACAAAATATACACTTTGTGCTTGATTAGTGGTTAGTCATTCATAAGATAAAATGCTCACAACACTTGATAATCTCTACACAATCAAAGCTCGAAAGCGAAACGTTCGGAACCTACCATATTCGGTGACCTTGATGTATATATAAAATAATGCAAATGAAGCAGGGATCTTAGGTCAAAAATTGGGGTATGACAGCTGCCCCTATTTAAGTTTCTTCTATCCGGAGATATGAAGATTTAAATCTTCGTCTCGACGAGATTGAAGGTACTTAAATACATAATACGCAATTTTTGCCCTAAGATACCGCCATTATGTTTATGATATGAATGTAGTATTTGAACTTTATGGAGAATGATACTGTATGAGACAAAATAATGTAGGAGAAAATCAATCACAAATAATCCACAGGAACAAAGATTATATACTACTGGGGAAATGAGCCATTGACTTCGAATGATAGACTCCTAACGGAGAATAAATTTTGAGAGAAGACAACTTCTGATCCTAACAAAGAAGACGCCTTGCATAGGTCACGAAAAAAACAAATTATTGACCCAAGATGATGGTGAGTTCACAACTCAAGGTCAAATATAGACAAAAGATATATCAACTTTTGCTGATAGTGAACTACCGACTTCTGAAGGTAGAGGTTTCATAACAAACTTCTCTATGGGACTTTTCCGGAGAGATACCAATTGATGCTAAAATAATATATGGCTGTAGATACACAAGCTGCTCAAATAAAGAAGCCACCACTTGCTGTCTTCAAAGGATGTCTATAACATACAAGCTGCTCAAATAAAGAAGCCGCCACTTGCTGTCTTCCAAGAAAAATATAACGCCCAAGTTGCTCAAATAAAGAGTCTGTCACTTATCGTCTTCCAAAGATGCCAATAACGCACAAGTTTCTCATGAAGAGACTGCCGCTTGTCGTTTTCCAAAGATGTCAATAACGCACAAGTTGCTCATAAAGAGATCTCCGCTTGTCATTTTCCAAAGATGTCAATAACGCACAAGTTGCTCATGAAGAGACCGCCGCTTGTCGTTTTCCAAAGATGTCAATAATGCACAAGTTGCTCATGAAGAGACCGCCGCTTGTCATTGTCCAAAGATGTCAATAACGCACAAGTTTCTCATGAAGAGACCGCCGCTTTCCGTTTTCCAAAGATGTCAATAATGCACAAGTTGCTCATGAAGAGACCGCAGCTTGTCGTTTTCCAAAGATGTTTCAGAAGAAAGTTGTGATAACACTGTCAGGCAATAAAAATCTTCTTCAAAGGGAGACATGAATATATCCTTCCTGAGGAGATCAGATACTTACATGCGCAAAATAAATGCACCATTCATCTAGGTTCCTTAGCCTGGAGAAAACCACGAGATAGCCTATGCAAGAGACAAAACTCAATCCAGGAATAAACCAGAGAGAAGACAGCCAAAAAAGACTCCACCCAATGAGAAAATAACTCAATTGGGGATTCACCCTATCCAGAGATGGACAAGGAAGGTTAAATCAAAATTTCATCCACGAGGATTAGCTGAGCTGGGGAATTAGAAAGGAAGCACATTTTTCTTCCTAAGTTAACATTCTACTTGGAAAGAACGGGTACGCTGTTTGAATAAACGTAAACAAGGTATACGACCCAAAATCACCGACAAATGTGAATGTGTATGCATGATATAAGTGTAAATGAATGTCATGTGTATGCTGATAAAATAGATAGAGGAAAAAATTGAAGATGATAAGATATCACAAAATAATTAGATACTCGGCCAATCTCAAAGATACAAAAAAATAACTGGAACTGGAACAAAAAGCAACGTTAGAGCGTATCATACTACGAGGCTCAAATCTTTCTGGGGAGAAAGGTATTCAAATCCAATCTTCTAATCATCAATAGACCACTGACATGATACAAAATGCACTACACTTTGGAAATTTGCTCAAATTAGAGATAACCGAAACAAAGCTTAACCGGAATTGCTGGGGAGTCACCAAGCTTAGTACTCTACTAGAAACACAAGTTTACACAACCAACACCTCATGACGATTTTGAAAGAAAACGCGTTCATCATGCAAGGATGAATTACTGTATTGTTTTGCATTTCATGGCTTAACCATCCTCGAAGCAACTGTTAATATTCCTTCTAGTATTCATGACACATTTCAAAATAGAAATACTTTTAACTTTGTTTCAAATATTGCCATAGAAGCTAAAAATTTTCCCACAAAAAGATAAAGGCTCAAATTTCATTAATAAGATGGTAGTTCGCTAACAATGCGACTCCAACGGTTTACAAAAGTTTGGGAAATAGTACATGAAAGAAAAAGGTTACATAAAAACAATGATCACTATTCTCCCTAACAACTTCGAACTCCGAAATGTGCTCAAATGCCAAGACGGGTTTGACCAAAAGCATGCCTAAGCCGCCCCTTCGGGTTTTCAACTTAGCGAACTGTTAACTTAAACTTAGGCAAAATACTTCTTGACTGCATCGGCGTTTATAGAGCGCGGGAGTTCTTCACCATCCATATTTGTGAGAATCATGGCGCCTTCAGAAAAAACCTTCTTAACGACATACGGTCCTTTATAATTCGGAGCCCACTTGCCCCTGGAATCAGGTTGGAAAGATAATATGTTCTTGAGCACGAGGTCACCTTCTCTGAATTCGCACGGTCGAACCTTCTTATCAAAAGCCTTCTTCATTCTTTGCTGATATAGTTGACCGTGACACAACGCCGTCAATCTATTTTTTCAATTAAATTCAACTTATCATATCTACTTTGACACCATTCAGCCTCAGAAAGTTTAGCTTCCATCAGAACTCTCATAGACGGGATCTCAACCTCCACGGGGAGCACTGCTTCCATGCCATAAACTAGGGAAAATGGGGTTGCGCCTGTTGAAGTTCGAACTGAAGTACGGTACCCGTGCAGAGCAAACGGAAGCATTTCATGCCAATCTTTATAAGTTACCACCATCTTCTGGATAATCTTTTTTATGTTCTTATTCGCAGCTTCAACAGCCCCATTCATCTTTGGCCTGTAGGGAGAAGAATTATGGCGTTCGATCTTGAACTCTTCACAAAGCTCTTTCATCATCTTGTTATTCAAATTCGACCCATTATCAGTGATGATCTTGCTCGGGATGCCATATCGACAAATGATCTGATTCTTGATAAATCTGACTACCACCTGTCTGGTTACATTAGCATATGATGCTGCTTCCACCCATTTAGTAAAATAATCGATGGCCACCAAGATGAAACGATGACCATTTGAAGCTTTAGGTTCAATCATTCCAATCATATCGATGCCCCACATAGAGAAAGGCCAAGGTGAAGAGATAACATTGAGGAGGGTCGGTGGCACATGTATCTTGTCCGCATAAATTTGGCATTTATGACATTTCTTCACATATTTGCAGCAATCAGATTCCATCGTCATCTAATAGTAACCAGCTCTCAACATCTTTTTATCCATTGCATGTCCATTGGCATGAGTGCCAAAGGATCCTTCATGTACTTCTTGCATCAGCATGTCTGCTTCATGTCTGTCTACACATCTGAGCAAGACCATGTCATAATTCCTCTTATATAATACTTCTTCATTGAGGAAGAAAATACTTGCCAATCTCCTCAACATCTTCCTATCTTTATTGGATGCCCCAGGCGGGTACTCTTGAGTTTGAAGAACGTGTTTAATGTCATATAACCACGGTTTATCGTCGGTGACTTCCTCTGCTGAGAACACATGAGCAGGTCTGTCGAGGCGCATAACTCTGATTGAAGGCACGTCGTTCCAATCATTCACTTGGAACATAGAAGACAAAGTAGCTAAAGCATCAGCCATTTGGTTTTCATCTCTAGGGATATGATGTAATTCCACTTTGTTAAAGAAAGTTAACAATCTTCTAGCATAATCTCTGTAAGGGATCAAACCAGGATGACGAGTCTCCCATTCTCCTTTGATTTGATTAATTACCAATGTTGAGTCTCTGTATATGTCAAGAATCTTAATCCTTAGGTCCACTACTTCTTCAAGACCCATAATACATGCCTCATATTCAGCCATGTTATTCGTACAGTCAAACTTCAACCTTGCTGTGAACGGGATATGAGCACCTCGGGGGGTGACGATGATTGCCCCAATTCCATTTCCATAAGTATTTACAGCTCCGTCGAATATCAAACCCCAACGGGATTCGGGATCAGGTCCTTCTTCAGGTAATGGCTCCTCACAATCTTTAGCTTTCATGTACATAACATCTTCTTCTGGGAAGTCAAACTTGATGGACTGATAGTCGTCAATTGGTCGGTGAGCCAAATGATCGGCTAAAATACTCCTTTTGATTGCTTTCTGAGTGTGATACTCAATGTCATATTCAGATAGCAACATCTTCCAACGGGCTATTCTTCTAGATAAGGCGGGCTTCTCGAAGATTTACTTGATCGGATCCATTTTGGAGATCAACCAAGTGGTGTGGTTAATCATATATTGGCGCAGAAGGCGAGCAGCCCAAGCTAAAGCACAACAGGTTTTCTCAAGCATTAAGTATCGAGATTCACAGTCTGTGAATTTCTTACTCAGATAATATATGGCATGTTCCTTTCTTCCAGTCTCATCTTGTTGACCAAGCACACATCCCATGGAATCTTCCAATATAGTCAGGTACATAATCAAAGGTCTTCCTTCCACTGGAGGGATCAATATGGGAGGTTCAAGTAAATACTCTTTGATGCTATCAAAAGCTCTCTGACAATCCTCTGTCCACACACATCCTTGGTTCTTTCGGAGGAGCTTGAAGGTAGGCCCACAGGTAGCAGTCATATGAGATATAAATCTAGAAATATAGTTCAGCCTTCCAAGGAATCCTCTTACCTGTTTTTCCGTCTTGGGTGCGGGCATCTTCCGAATATCTTTGACTTTATCAGGATCTACCTCAATACCTCTGTGGCTGACAACGAAACCCATAAGTCTTCCAGAACGAACACCAAAAGTGCACTTATTAGGATTCAGACGGAGTTTATACTTCCTCAAACGCTGGAATAATTTCAATAAATGTTCCAAATGATCTTCTTCAGTTTGTGATTTGGCAATCATGTCATCTACATAAACTTCTATCTCTTTATGCATAATATCATGGAACAAAGCAGTCATGGCCCTTTGGTATGTTGCACCAGCATTCTTCAAGCCAAACGGCATTACCCGATAACAAAATGTTCCCCGAGGTGTAATGAAAGTTGTCTTCTCCATATCTTCAGGTGCCATCTTGATTTGATTGTAACCAGAGAAACCATTCATGAAAGAAAAGACTTTGAACTTTGCGGTGCTATCGACCAATACGTCAATGTATGGTAATGGAAAATCATCCTTTGGGCTAGCTCTATTCAGATCTCTATAGTCTAAACACATTCAAACTTTGCCATCCTTCTTAGCAATAGGCACTATATTGGCTAACCATTGAGGATAGACCGATGTAACAAGGAAACCTGAATTAATTTGTTTTTGAACTTCTTCTTTGATCTTGTCAGCCATATCGGAACGAGTCCTTCTCAACTTCTTCTTAATCGGCGGACATTCAGGTCTCAACGGCAAACGATGCTCCACAATATTGTTATCCAAACCTGGCATGTCCTGGTAGGACCAAGCAAACACATCCACATACTCTCTGAGAAGCTCCAACATCTCCTCTTTGACCTCTGGGATAAGCAACGCTCCGACCTTGACCTCCTTTTTGTCTTTTTCACTATCCAAATTGATCATCTCTACAGGCTCTTCAAACGGTTGAATAGTCTTTTCATCATGCTCAAGTAAACGGGAAATCTCATCAGGAATCTATTCATTATCTTCTTCCTCGGCTCTGAACACAGGGAATTCAATGTTGGGAGGGGGCATAGGATCATTGTTTTCAATGGTTAAGTCATGGATTAATCTGCACATATGATTATGCTTTATTTTATAAATCGATTAATGTGAATGCTGTACAGATATAAAAAAGATTATTATATTTTCCTATTATTACCCATTAATTTTCAATACCATTTTCCAGAAAAAATGAAAAATAAAACTGTAGGGGACAAAATAACATTTTTATTCATGATTGGCAATACTTGAAACAAAAGAGCCCAGACATCTCCTCTTTTTCCTTGGGCAGAGCAAAAGGATTTATTTTCAACATAGCCCGACACAAATACTCTTTCGCCTTGGGCAGAGCGAAAGGTTTTTTTCAAAATAAAACAAAGCATTACTCATAAATGTGCATCACAACAGGAATGTCAATAGTAGTCCAGTTATGGAAAACCACTCCATGCGTTACAAAGTCGGGTAAATCCTCTTCAGAATCGTCTCCTATTATAGCATCAACTTCAGGCAGAGTCGGATGGATAAAACCTGCGCTTTGGAAAACCTCTTGTATCGGACGGGTAACTGTATCCTGCTTAACTCTTGCAGACACGGGATAAAAGCCAAGACCTTCTCCAGACTTGTTCTTAGGCAAAGTCAACATCTGGCCCAACCTTCAGCCGAACCACTCTCAACTACTCGTCGCGCATCCTCAAAAGAAGAAATAGATGTCCCTTGCTTCTTCACTTCATTATTAGCAACAGATAGAGCTTGGAATTGGGTTCCAACATCCTCGCCAGCATCAATAAAAGAGAAAGATAACAAATGGCTTACCACCATAGCCTGCTCTCCATTATTACCAGCTTTCCATTCCTTACAAACTTTAATCTTTGATGGAGCGTGGAGGTGACTACCCCTGCATCATGGATCCATGGGCGACCCAAAAGGCAACTGTAGGCGGCACGAATATCCATTACTTGAAAAGTGATCTGAAAGGTATGAGGACCAATTGTTATAGGAAGATTCACTTCACTGATGACAGTTTTCCTAGAACCATCAAATGCTTTGACAATTACCCCACTAGGTCTCATGGGAGCACCTTGATGTGAAAGTCGAGATAATGTAGTTTTGGGTAGTACATTTAATGATGAACCCATATCTACTAGCACACTTGATAAAGTATCATTTCCATAACTTATCGAGATATGCAAAGCCATATTATGGTTCCTTCCCTCCTCTGGAAGCTCTTCATCACTGAAACCAAGATTGTTACACGAAGTAATATTTCCCACAATTCCATCAAATTGGTCAACCGTCACATCATGATCTACAAATGCCTGGTCCAAGACCTTCATCAAAGCTTCCCTATGGGCACCAGAATTTCTTAGTAAAGCAAGCACGGAAATCTTGGAAGGAATTTGTAATAGTTGGTCCACAATCTTGTACTCACTTCTCTTAATGAGTTTCAAAATCCCATCATCATCAGGATACGGGCTAGGTTCATTGGATCGGCTGACCTCAACTCTTGGTTCAACATTCCTCGCCGGAATTTCTGCCGGTATAGGCCTTCTAACTTGAACTTCAGGTCTTTTCAATAGTACTGCTGCAAAGATGTGTCCGCTCCTTGTGACTCTACTCACATCAGCAATATTAACAAAAGATGACATTGGCGGTATAGGAACTTCTACCTTATTCTCAATCATTGTGGCATTATATTTGTATGGTATAGCTTGGTCCGAGTTGTAAGGCACGGGACCAGGTGGACAAATAATCAAAGGAGCAGCAGGTGAAGTCTGACTATCATAAACAATCTCTACTGGCTCAGGCATGTTGAATTGTGGTATTATAACATTCACTTCATCATCTGGATCTCTGTCATGTGTAATAGTGATAACCTTTTGATCTAACAACTTCTGAATATCCTCTTTCACAATAGGGCAATCATCTTCTATTGAACAAAATTCACAAACGTCATAATCATGTCGATGCTTAAAGAAGGCGAGTCTACTTAAGCTTTGATGTATCCTGATCAACGAGTCTCTTATGTGCTCAACTTGGAAAACTCGAAACATTCCCGGACATCCTTCCACCATATTCACCGACGCTGCCCCATGTTGAGGCAAAGGATTATCTCGAACATTCGAGTTGACATCTTTGAAAGACAAAATACCATTCTTAATTAACCTCTGGACGTCTGCATTCAAAGCAAAGCAATTTTCAATATTATGCCCCGGCGAACCTTGGTGATATGCACAAAATTGATCTTCTTTGTACCAAGGAGAAGTATTATTCGGTGCAATAGGAGGAGGCTTCGTCGTTATGAGATTTTTCCTGATCAGAGCGGGGAACAACTCAGTGTAAGTTATTGGGATGGCATCAAATTGTGTTTTCCTCGGTGAACGATTATGATTATTGAATTGATGAGCCTGTTGTCAAGGTTGTTGTTGAAATTGCCGTTGCTGAATTGGAGGGGCTTAATAAGTTGGAGTCACCATCGTTGGGCGGACAACAGGAGTGACTTCCGCAACATGTGAATACCCTCTCCTCGGCCTCCCAGGAAAAATTGCACTAACATCTTGTTCTTTCCTCTTGGGGAAGACACTTCCAAACTTCTTGACCCCACTATATGTACCTCCTTCCTTGACCAAACGTCCTTCACGAATTCCTTCTTCAAGCCGCATGCCCATATTCACCATTTCAGTGAAGTCACTAGGCGCACTCGCAACCATTCTTTCATAATAGAAAGAACCTAAAGTTTTTAGGAAGATCTTTGTCATTTCTTTCTCTTCAAGAGGGGGATATATCTGAGCGGCAATCTCGCGCCACCTCTGGGCATATTATTTAAAGGGCTGTCTATCTTTCTGGGACATAGCCCAGAGTTGATCTCGGTCCGGGGCCATGTCAACATTATACTTGTATTGACGAACAAAAGCTTCACTAAGGTCATTAAAGTTACGGATTCGGGTGCTATCCAAACCCATGTACCATTTCAGAGCGGCGCCAGTCAAATTGTCTTGGAAGTAGTGAATTAATAAATTATGATCATCAGAATAAGTGGACATATTTCACACATACATGGTCAAGTGACTTTGCGGACATGAGTCACCTTTGTGTCTTTCAAAGTCAGGTACTTTGAACTTAGCTGGAATCTTCACGTTTGGAACTAAACACAAGTCATGAGCATTTTTCCCAAACAAGTCTTTCCCTTTAAGTGCCCTAATTTCTCTCTGCATTTCTTGAAACTGGTCTTGAAACTCCTCCATCCTATCGAAAAGGCCCAAACTTTCAGCAGGTTCAGCATGATAAATGGGTTCATTTGTGTATGGAATAGTATGAACCACAGGAGAGGCAGTAGTCATCATAGGATGAGGGAAAGATACCATAGGCTGGATTACAGGTTGCACAATAGTTGTCTCAGGTTGAGGAAAGTACACAACAGGTTGAATCAATGGTTGTATGGTAGGTTGGTACCCTTCTGGCATAAAGTTGTAAGGCATACCCCACGGAAAACCTTTCGGCATTTGATGTTGGAGCGGAGAGTTGACTGGAGTCACAGATGTTGGAGCGGTGACGATCTCTGAAACCACAGTAGTTGAAGTTTGAATTTCAGCAGCTGAAGTCGATGGCTGACTCTGAGCAGCCATCAAGCTTTCCACTAGCGCGGTTAACTTTTCCATTCCAACATGAAGAGTAGTAACCTCTTCACGAAGCTCGTGATTTTCCTGTTCCAGATCCTCCATCTTCTTTTGACGATTGGCTCGGGTATCGTACCAGTGAGACAGCTTGACAATCTATCGGAGTGGAAAAAGAAACAAGGATAAGACTCTAGAAAACATGTGAAGTCAAATGTTGGATGATGCATGATATGCGATGAAAATGATCATTTATTTTGATAGTTTTTTCCAAGGAACTTTAGAACTTCGATAATTTTGCACACATCAATGGTAAAGGAATTTGGAACAACAAAACTCATTTCATTAATCAAAGCGGTAAATTATAATCTTTGGGACAACAAAAACAATAAATTACAACTTTGGGACAACAAAATCCAATAATAAAAGCAGTAAATTACAACTTTGGAATACAAAGCCCTTTTACAGAGTTTTACAAAATGACATAAGTAATAAAAAAAACTAAAAACTAAAGGTCACTCAGAATCGTCAGATGAAGGACCAAAAGCCAATTGTAACTGGAGCTTCCTAATCTTCTCTTCATAGAAGTCCTCCATCTCTTTCTTCTCAGCTACCAGTTGATCGATGATTTCCTTCCGTGGATTAGGAACAAGAGCAACGCCTACCACATCTTCCTTCTTCCTCTTCCTTTCATTATCATATTTCTTGAGTAATGCATCCTTTTGACGAAGCTTCTCATCATGATCAATAAACCAACCGTCTTGAATAAATAGCAAATCCTCCTTCTCCTTCAACTGTCGAGTCAGGACCCTATTTTCGTATTCAGACAAATTATACTTTTCCTTCCAAGCATCTCTTTCAGACTTCATCGTAGTCAGATTTTCTTGGTATTCTCTCATGTTCTCGATAGGGATATCAATAGATGATGATGCAACAGCAGGGAATAAAGGTTTCTCGGGGTTATAAGGCATTTTGAGAGCACAAGCCCTAGCACGAACCCATTGAAGATAAGGCTCCAAAGAAACAGCACCTCTATGCCCTAACATGTCTCTCCCCTTTCTATGGATGTGACATCAAGCTCTTTCAATCTCCTCCTTAGTTGCTTGGTGATCTTTTCCTTCTTGTAAAAAGAAACCACTCACATGAATGTTGTTTGGCTTGTCCCTCATCGGGTATCCAAATTGACGGTGCGCGAGAACAGGATTATAGTCAATTCCTCCCTTCGTACCAAGAAGATGCACGTTGGGAAAACCACCACAACTATCAATGATCTTCACGTCATAGTAAGCTCGATTATACCAATCTATGTCAGAATGAGTGAGAGCCATAATTTTTGGCGCCCATCGTGGCTCCTTCTCGAGATCCCAGAAAACATCAGACCTAGGTAGATGAGAAACATACCACTGGTATAGCAATGGTGCACAACAGATAATCATCCCTCCTTGAGAGGAGTTTCGAAGATGGATGGAGTAGTAGGTATCTCCAAGCAGCGTAGGGACCGGACTTCCAATCAAGAAGATTCTGATGGCGTTGATATCCATGAACTTATCAACGTTAGGGAACAAGAACAGGCCATAAGCAAGTAAAGCAAAGACATCTTCAAAGGCAATAATATCTTTTATCTCAGCAAAATGATGAGCTTTCTTCAACAAAAACTACACAGATAAGCCTCGGATTCCCCCTTTGGTAGTCATGTTCTCCTCTATCTCCAACTTCCTCAAGTGGGTGATGGTTGCTATCTCGTGAGATTTGGGTTCCTCTTCTAAACCAGAGAAAGGAACATAGTCAGTGATCGGCAAACCAAGTATATATGAGTACTCTTCTAAGGTGGGCATTAACTGGTAATCAGGAAAGGTGAAGCATCGATACAATGGATTATAGAATTGGACCAACGTACTAAGGATGCCTTCCTTCATCTTGCGCTTCATGAGAGGGATAATGGACCCATATTTCTTTTGAAACTCTGTTGGGTTCTCGATCTTGGGAATTAAACTCTTCAACTCTTCAATCTCAGGCTCCTTAAAACTATAACTTCGAGTGTTTCTTCTTCCAAAATCCATAATAACAGTACCTGAGATGTCTACAAAAATCATTCTTAAGTTCCTTCAAACACATGTTTTATAAAGAATGTTTATGGATGTATGGATGAATGATAATGCAACAGTTACACATAAGTTCACAAACATGGGGTTCAAAGGTTCAACGCTTCGAGCAGGAGTCAAAGGTAAAGCCCACCCCCAGGGTATGTACTAAAGGTTTAATCACACCTGCAAGACAAGGTTCTAAGAGTTACCAGAGTCTACATTCCTCCTTCGGATATTACCAACGTCTTAATTACTCAATAATTAGCAATATTCTCAAGAGAAACTCATCCGAGCGTAGCATCGCATGACGACTACTTCTGAATTACTCTGTTATAGTCTCTGCGCTACACCTAAAAAGCCAAGATGGGTTAGGGTTCTATGGTTCTCGGCTTCTCTGGCTCCCAGGTCGAAAGCAATAATGTCTTCCCTATTACTCGGTAAACAAATACTACGTTCAAAGGGGCTTTCCACTGAGTGGGGGATTTCATGCCTCCTTCTTCGGGATTACTCCCTCGAAGTTAACATGACTATAACGCCCGTCCTATTCTTAAGTGTAACTTAGTCCAGGTATAGGACTTGTCCTTTGTAAATATCATTAATACCCAAATAACCATAATATAAACATATAATCAAACAATCAAAAAATGATAAAACAGATAAAACAAACTTGGCTTAAACCACTTAGGGATGGACCAGCAAGAGGTCAATCTTTCCCCAGCATAGTCGCCAATTCTGTAGCGATAAAAAATGTAGCAGGGTAAATCGGAGATCGAGTTATTATTTAACTCGTCTCACAAAAGCAAGAGTCACCACCGCGCTTTATTATTTCTAAGGGAAAAGGGAAAAGAGAGAAATAAAACCCTAAAATATGCAATGTAAAATAATACTTAAAAGTAATGTAAATACAATGCGTTTTTTTTTAAAAGAGATCTAGAATTCGGGGGTTGGTTATACAATGGGAAGGTATTAGCACCCAATGCATCTATAGTATCCTATAGGAACATTTTGAAATATTTGTTTATTAAAATTGTTTGTTTGATTAAAATAGTTTGTTTGGCTAAAGATGGGTGCGGATGAGATTTTGAAGATGCGACGACCTAATGTCGAAGTTTTGACTTAAAAGGTGTGAGTTTGAAAATTGAGTCTTTGAGAAAATTATCTTAAGTTTTAAAAAAATAATAAACAATGAAAGATGAATGAGGGTATTCGCACGATTAGACGATACGTGTTTGATAACGTGAAGTCAACAAAGTCAAAACATTTCCCTTAGATTTGAGACGAACGAAAGATATTAACGATCGATGACAAAATTAATTAAAATAACAATTAAACAATTAAATGAAAATTAAATTATACTAGCATTCATTTTAAACGATTAAGTAAATAACCAAAATTACATAAAGACTAAATTACAATAGCATGTATTTTTTAACAATTTTAAACAAATGACAAAAATTAAATAAAAACTAACTTATAAAACATATATTTTTGAATGATTAAATAATAAAAGATTAATAACAAATTAAATAAAGATTAAATTATAAAAGCATGTTTTTTATGTTTTATAATAATTATAAATATAATAACAAGTTAGAAAAATGGAGGAGATAATGCTAAAAAAACGTCCCAGCCTGGACTTGAACTCATGTCCCTCTTTAATTATTGTTAACTGCCTTGCCAAATGAACTATGTTTGTTTATCTGTTATGCACTCTCTACGCCAAATAAAATATAAAAAAAGGGTAGAGTAATCGGGTTGGGCTCTAATATTTAAGCCCAAACCCGAATTGATCTTGGAGAAAAGAAAGATTTACGAAACCCTAGGGGAACAAGGTTGGGCGCCGCTAGCTGTAAGGTAGAACGATTACATTGTTATTGTTATCCTCTCCTACTTCTACGCTATCGATTAAAGCAAAAAAAACATTTCCTCCTTCCCCACAAACCTTCATCTTCCTTCTACCATGTTAACAAAACAAACCCCTTTCTCTCAAATTCTCAAATAATCCTCTCTCAAATCACGGTCTCATCGCCTTCCTCGATCGATCGTCCTCTTTCCACTTTTCTTAATTTGTAAAACAACAACAACAGAACCCTACACGCCTCTCTCTATCGAAAAGAAGTATCTGTCGGTTCTCTCTGTTCTCAAAAACGTGACCACATGATAACCACAAACCTTTGGCTTCTCTAATGCTCAAACGTACAACAACAACAAAATCTCAGTCACCTTCTCACTTCGTTTCAACTTATGAACGCTCACTCTTTCTCAAATCGATTTCCTCTCTCACTACTTCTTCAACTCATGGTTTTGCATCTGTGCAAACCGAAATACCACATCAACAAAACTTTATGTCAAACACGATTTTGATTTAAACCCTCACTGATTCCTCCTCTCATGAAAAAAAACAGAACGACAATAAAGTTTGTCTCTCATCGGTTCTATTTTGATTCTCACTATGTTCTTATTTCACGTTTTGACAAAACAAAACAACAATAACATCTCAGACTCAAAAATATAGAGCAAAGGAAGTATACCAACAGGAAGGATACTTTCCCCGGAAATTGTTGAGGTAAAGTATCTGAATCTCTTTTCCTCCACTAGTTTTTACTATACTCCTTCTCTTGGCTTCTGCTTCGATTCTCTTTGCGTGTGATTTGTTGCGGTTCTGAGTTGTTTGATGTTGAGTTTGTGCAGGTTGTTTTGCATATGTGTGTGAGTTGTTGCAGTTAGATTTGGAATGGAAGGAGTTTGATGGCTATGATACAAGGTTTAAGGCGTATGGAATATTGTTTGAAGGTGAGTTAAGGTGAAAATTTTGCAGAAGTCTTAAGAGTCTAAGTTAGTGAGGTTGAGGGAGGTTAGTGTAGTGTTGCGGGTTTACAAGTTCTCTAGCGCTACTACGTCTTTATCGACCGACACTGGACTGAAATGTATAGTGATTTTACTGCCTTTCAGGTTTGATAAAGAGGATGATTTGCTACAATCGTCGACGTCGTAGATCGGAGAAGCTCTTCTTTTACCTCTGTTTTCGTTACCGCTTTATTTTATTCAAAAGAGCTTGCGTTTAATGAATTAGGACATTCTTGTATTTGGTTTCATTCTGAATTGATTTAACAGGTTTTCTGGTTATGTTGTAGGGAGAGATTACAGACAACTTTTACAGGGTTACAGTTTGAAAAGGTAGAGGTTCGGTAAAGGGCTGCTTTGGATTCCAGTTTGTGTTGGAAGATGAAGGAGGAATCGGTTTACTATGTTTTAAGTTTTTGGTCTGGTTTCTTTTTTAGTTGAAGTATTTTTTGTTGATATCTGCAGATTAATTATTTTGGTGGTTGACAGGTTCTAAGTTTTTGTTAACAGGTTAACAGGTTTTGTTATAGTTGTTGAGAAAGGCGTGGTAGAAGCGATTTCTATAATTTTAGTTCTGGTTTTTCTTTTTGTTCATATTTTTTCTTCTAATTTTAAGAATGAATTTTATGTTTTTGGAATATCTTCTGTTTGAGCAGAGTTGGTTGCAGGTTGTTATCGATTGGTGGTTGTTAGATACACGGAGAGGAAGAGATAGAAGTTGTTGTTACGCGACGGAAGGAGTATGGTTCTTTCATTATATGTATTGTGTTATTACTGTTATTATGGATTCTATACATGTTTAAATGCTAACAACATGCAGCAACTAAAAGAAAATACAACAAAGAAGGTATGATAAGGCAAGCATCGTATGGCAAAAAAAATGGCGCAGAAAATGATTCAAACATGAATATATGCAGAAGTAGATAGAGAGGAAGAAGAAAATAATACCTATCAGAGCCTCTCCGATGGGGCTTCTAAAAGATAGTAATTTTTTCTTCTTGAGTTTGCTATGTTCTTCTAGTTTTTCTCTCTACTGAGTTTTTTTTGGAACAAAACTATCTTTTCTGTTTTTTATCCTCTAGCTGAATTTTGGAACAAAACTCTCTTTTTCTGTTTTCACTCTCTTGCTGGATTTTTGATTTCTCTTGCTGTCTCCTCTTTGTGTTGATGAAAGCCTTTATTTATAGTGAAATGTGTGGGGTTTTAGGAGGGGAAAACAGTAGAAGTTTGAACTATTCTAGGCCCTGTTTTGATGTTTTATGGGATAGCTTTTTGAAGTATCCATTTTAGTGCAATATTTGGAGTTTTGTAAATTGTTTTTGTAGCAGCAAAAGGTGCAGATTTTTGTCTTATGGGCTGCATTCTGGACTGTTTTGCAGGGCAGATTTGGACAGCAGCTTGGCATGGTCTTTGTTGAAACAAGGTTGGAGAAAATGGACAGCACTACACTCAAAAAATTAGACTGATATTGGATTAATATAGTGCTGGAAAAATGGGCAGCATTGGGACTATTTTGTAGCAAGAATAATAGTTTGATTTTCATGTACAAAATTTGTATTTTCTTTTGTAACTTTGCAATAATAAATCCAAGTAAATTGTAACATGAATGAACATGTATTCTTCAATATATTCTCAATTCCCTTTGTCATTATAAATAACGTTGAATCTTCATATGAAAATGAATCTTGATATGTCTTGATAAAAATTCAAGGCCTTCCATTTGAATTGGGAAAGAGTTGAACAATACTTGAATAAATTGTTGAATGATGAATAAATAATAATGCAAGTCTTAGACTTTAATCTTGCATTTTGTAATAGAGATCCAAATAAATCACATGAATTGATTTTGTAATCAAATAGAAATCCTCATGTAATTAATCTTGTGATGACCGATTAATTGGATCGAATTCCTTTTCCCAATAGCTTCTTGAATAAGTGCTTCATGTAAATCCACCAAAATAATCACAAAAATAATCTTGAATAAATATTTCATGCGATAAATGATTATTCTTGAATGAGATCTCTTGATAGCTCCTCTTTAATTATCACTTGAATTCAAATAAATAAAATTCCAAGTATTCTGAATAAATTCTTCTAGAACGGTTTTGAATTTAATCATCCCATTTTGACGAAATTCACCACGCGTTATGAGAAAATTTGCAGATGATTTTTGGTTGAAGTGGTCGAAAACGACGGGCATAGCTTAGTTTTCTTGTATTTTAGAATAATGTGAAACACCATGAACCAAAGACAGTAGAACTTCGATCGTTCTTTCTGAAAAAATATTCAGAGAAACTAGAGACCATCTGTTGGACAGAGTGTGGAAATAAATGCACAATTCTCTGAAATTCTTTTGATGAATCAGCTTTTGGGAATTAATGACCGACCGTATTTCTGCCCTGAGACTCGAAACCCTAATTGATGTGTGACGTCTGATGCTCTTCTTTCAGACCTATTTCCTGCACATGAAAACAAAACAACAAAATATACACTTCGTGCTTGATTAGTGGTTAGTCATTCATAAGATAAAATGCTCACAACACTTGATAATCTCTACACAGTCAAAGCTCGAAAGTGAAACATTTGGAACCTACCATATTCGGTGACCTTGATGTATATATAAAATAATGCAAATGAAGCAGGGATCTTAGGTCAAAAATTGGGGTATGACAGATAGTTTTGTTAGACTTTCTTTGGCTTTCTAGCCTAGATAGGATCTCTCTAGGTGTTCTCTCTTGAGCCATTTAGTTGTTGATTTGGTTTCCTACCTTGATCCTTAATATCTTAGTTAGGCATTTGACTTAAGTTAGCATGAGCTTCTCATGACATATTGTATGTGCTCTCTTGAGCTTATTGGCTTGCTTGCTTGATTTCATTTTTGTGTGCATGTTTTGAGATGATATACCCTCATAATATTCCCTTAGGAGATCTTGATTCATCTATATATGATGATTTGAGATAGACGTAGTTTTAGGTGATAGACTCTTGCTATGCTCCTTTAGGACTTCTTGATTCATCTATAGATGATGATTTGAGATAGACATTAGGGTTGTTATCCAAGCATGTCAACATAGGGTAGAGATTTCCCTTCAAAACTCAATTTTAAGATCAATCATTGTATGATAACATTAGGGATAGATCCAGGGTAGTCTCCCTTAGATGTTTTTCCTTCCTTTTCATCCTTGCATTAAGACTAAAACTCTTTTTTTCTTGAAAAAGCATTAAACATCTAACAAATTCCAAATCCTTCTTTAAGGTAAAAGCTATCAACCAATGCAAACTCTTTTGTGCCTTCGGTCTTTTCTTTCAAACTTTTTCAAAAGAACATGTTAATTCACATCTGTGCTGACGTGTAAGTCTCCAAAGGTCGAGCTGCGGCAGAAGGCGAAATTAATATTGTTCGTTAAAAAATAGAAACCAACAAAACTTTTGAAGCTGAACTACGGCTGCTCTGATTCCTTAAAAGGGATACGTAGGCATTGGGGTAGGGCCCGAACGAACACAACTTTTATTTTCCCTACATTATTTTCTCTTTTATTTTGCATGCATTCCCTCTTTGCATTTTCTTTTAGCTTGTAACCCTTAAATTAAATACACCCATAAGATAGACAACAAAAGTGGATATTGTAGAGTACTACAAGCGTATGGGGTGCTAATTCCTTCCCCTTGTGTAACACACTCTCTTACCCGATCTCTCGGTCGTTTGATTATGATTTCACCCTTCTCAAGTTTACTCGATGTTTACCTTTCCCTTTTTGTGGGATAAAAAATTTTCGATGACGACTTTATTGATTTCATTATCAGTTGATTATTCAGTCGGTTGTTTCAACAGGAAGAATATGCGAGCATCATTGGTAGTATTAGGTATGCCACTGATTATACTAGACCTGACATTGCATATGTCGTAGGATTGTTGTGAAGGTTTACTAGTAGACCAAGTAATGAACATTGGCAAGCTATTGAGCGAGTCATTTAATACCTAAAAAAGACTGTGAATCTTGGTTTGCATTATCAAAGATTTCCTGTTGTACTTGAAGGATACAGTGACGCAGATTGGAATACCTTATCAGATGATTCTAAAGCTACTAGTGGTTATATATTTAGTATAGTTGTAGGAGTTGTATCTTGGAAATCAAAGAAACAGACCATCCTGGCTTAGTCCACAATGGATTCTGAGATGATAGCACTAGGCATAGCTAGTGAAGAAGTAAGTTGGTTAAGAAATTTTTAGTTATGATTTTATGGGAAAAACCTATGTTATCTGTGTTGATCCAATGCGATAGTATCGCAGCTATTGCAATAATCGAGAACCATTGTTATAATGGAAAAAGAAGTTAAATTAGAAGAAATCATAATATTGTTAGAGATTGTATCTCTAAAGGAGCTGTAGGAGTGGATCATGAACGCATTGATGAAAATTTAGCCAATCCTTTGACAAAAGGATTAGCTAGAAATAAAGTCTATAATACATCATATAAGATGGGACTAATGCGTATAGGAATATGAGTTGCTCATGATGGTAACCCGGCCTAAATGATTGGAGATCCCAAGAAATAGGTTCAATGGGTAATAACAAGTTATGAGTAATATGAGGCGATCATGCTAGAGTAAATAAGAGAAGAATAAATCTTGAAGCGATAAAAGGATGAGATGATAAAAACTCTTAATGAGATTTATACTCTGTATGAGGGAGTATCTAGGCTACATGAGTACTCTTGATAGACTTATCTTTGTGATTGTGGAACTTAGGCCGATTCCCATGGAATTGTGAGGCAGAATTCCTAGAGCCTTCACTAAACCATGATAATCATGCAGGGCCATTAAAAGCACGGGCTATTAAGAGTACACCTTAAGAAAAGGTTGTATGCAGGTATGATGTTTGAGATAGAGTTCAAGACATTTGTGTCACTCTTGTTTAATCAGAATCTTACTTGCTATCAAAGGGTCAAGTCGTATACACCTTTACTTATGCACAATCTTAGAAATGTTTGACGTTACTTTTAATATCACCTTTAAATTCAAGTGGGGGATTGTTGGAAGCCTAACGTGAATTGAAAGGGTCGTCCTATTTTTATGGGAGTTAATTCTAGTGGAATTAATTGTTAATATTTATTAATTATAAATTAATAATAAGTCACTCATCAAAACCTAGTTTTGACTAAGTAACTCTCTCTCACTATTTTCTCTCCACTCTCACACTATTTTATCTCCACTTAATTGAATCATTTACCTATTAATATGATTCCTAAATTCATTAGAATAGTACGCCTGGTTTCTAAATTTTTGGAATCTCTCTTTTCCCTCTCTGTTCTCTTCATCTTAATACAAATTCTTTCTTCTTTGTGTTTCGAGTGGCCTTGTGTTCCATCAACGACTGGAATTTTTTAGATACTACAAGTGGTTTAAACACCATCTGAATGTGTATTTCTTTAAATGATTCATCAGTGCAAGTGATAATCATAATTGTTTTATGAATGAGCGGTTTTATCTTGAAGGCGTCGTAGTTATTAAGAGCTTCTTTGCATAGAATTAGCATACCGCGAAACGTCTTAAAGAAAGCTTACAATTACGTGACTCAATCGACAACTTCTTTCGTGACAATTTTTCAAAAATACCATAAACAATATATATATATATATATATATATATATATATATATATATATATATATATATATATATATATATATATATATATATATATATATATATATATATATATATATATATATATATATATATATATATATATATATATATATATATATATAAAAGATTCATCTTTCAATTAATGAAAAATAGTCATTGGTCAAAATTACAAATGAAAAACAATTAAGGAATTACAATCGATTATGGAACAAATTCAAATAGTTGTTGCAAGATAAGATATGAGTGATTTAAAAGGATAAACATGTATTGTTAAAAAAAACCATGTATATGACTTGTTCAAAATCATTTCAAGAATATGAAATATTTTATTAACTTTTAAAAGAATTTCATTTCTTAAAAGATTTTAGAATATATTCAAGGATGATTTGAGAGTTATGTTTGGTTAATTTCATTGAATTATCTCCATTTTTATTTTTATTTTATGACATTCACTATTATGAAAATATTTATTTTACTTCAATTAAAAAAAAAGTTTTATCTTAATTTTTACAAGCGAGATAACAAATAGTGTCATGAAAACTTGTCATTCTACTCTTCAAGTAAAGTTCCATCGAAGGTATAAATGAAAATGGTCTCGATCCCCAACAATATTATTTTTGGATTTTCAAAACTGCGCTATTTTTTTACATCAATTGGAAATGATACCCGAGATAAAATACTTTGTTTACATAATTTTTGTTTTAACCTATTTTTTCGTTGCAATATGCAAAATATTAAATTTGTTGATAAATTATGAATTTTCCTCATCATCATCGTCGTTATCATCTACAACAACAAAAACTACAACAAAATAAATAGAATTATTAAACATTAAATATCAACAACAATAACAAAATTAATAGAATCGTTATACATTAAATCTAAAAAACAACAACAACAAAATCAGTTATACATTAAATCTCGAAAATAACAACAACAACAACAACAACAATAACAGCAACAACAACAACAAAATAATCAAAATCAATAGAATTGTTAAACATTAAATCTCAACAACAACAATAACAACAATAAACTTTTTTACTTGACATAACAACAACAACAACTAACATTGTAAAGTTACATCATGTTTTCCTAACGAACATTAAACATTTTTAAGAAGCAATTATAAGAGAGGAGATTACATTAAGGAACTAACCTTGAAATATTTTTTTACTCTTGCTTCCAAAGAATAGTGGTGTACTTCATGCATTTGCTTTCATTATCATTGTTTTAATTATGTTAAGTTTTCATTTCAAATACTTTTCATCCAAGATACGTTTTGATTTATTAGAAAAGGATTTCATGCAGATCACTAATGTTTTATGTGAATGGATGAATTGACAATATCTTGACTGTTATTACTTTATAAATGGAAGGTAAAAATTTATTTCTGAATTTTTTCGCAAAATTTGATAAAAATTTTCCCCTCAGTTGCTAGTTTAACTAGGGTAATATGACATAAATAAAAAAATGTGTTAAAATGCAATTGTTAGAATTCAAAGATTTTATAAATAAAGGGGATGATCAATACTTTTCTCTCAGTTGCCAGCTTAATCAAGGTAATAGGTCATAAACAAAAACATGAATAAATAAAAGGTACTAAAATGTAGTTGTTGAGATTCAAAGGTGTGTCTCATAAATATTTTTTCCCTTGGTTGGCAGATTAACCGAGCTTTCAGATAATAAAAAAAATAAAAATAAAATAAAATGTGTTAAAAATACAGCTTCTGGGATTCAAAGACGTGTCCCTTGAAAAAAATTTCCCTCGATTGCTAGCTCAACTAAGGTAATATATATCATAAACAAAAATATAAATAAAAAGGTTTAATTACAATTTTGATCCCCATTTTTAGCTTTTTTCTTGATTTTGATCCCTCCATTATAAAAACCACTATTTTAGTCCATTTTTTAAGTTTTCTGTTGAATTTTGGTCCCCCTTCAAATCTGAGTGTATTTTTGTATGATGTGGCACAATTTTTGCTTATGTGTCAATGCCATGACATTTTAATATTAATATAATTATTTTTATTTCAAATAATAAAGCCTTTATTATTTTGGTGTTAAATGTTAAAATTCAAAAACATAAAATCCTCAAATAATTGTCTCACGTGAGACTTGAACCTTTACCCTTCCTCTTTAAATTCCAACACCCTTACCACCGGGCCTGTTGCTTTCATTAATAAATCAATCCTCAAATATTTACTTCTCTTCAATTTCCTGTAATCTCACAACTTCTGCAACCCAACTCCTATAGTGTATATATCAAATATATTATTTGCAGTTAGCAATAATTTGAGCAGTCTCAACATGCAGCATGCTTTCTATGTCTTCTATTTAAAAGAGTCATTTGGAAACCTGGATTTTCTTCGTCCAGAAAGAAAGAAGAATTGGTATGTTATTCTTATATAGTATTATTACCATTGTGTATACTAACTATAGGGGTCTTTCAATCTATAAGGTGATTGAACCAAGATTGTAATGTCATATAATAGACTATGACTGAAATATCACGGGAGTGAGTTGTACTGTTTTTGATTTTTAATTCGATGATTGACTCCTAATTAGAGTTTGCCTGAACAAATTTCTTTAATTTTTGAATTACTTCCAAATTCCAATACTTGTTTCAATCTATACTTCTTTTTTGAATTACCTCTAGGAGTTGGGCTGGAGAAGTTGTAAGATTACAGGAAATTGAAGAGAAGTAAATATTTGAGGGGTTGATTTACATATGAAAGCAGCTAGCTCGGTGGTAAGGGTGTTGGTATTTAAAGAGGAAGGACAAAGGTTTGAGTCTCATGTGAGACAATTATTTGAGGATTTTATGTTTTTGAATTTTAACATTTAACACCAAAACCATAAAGGCTTTATTATTTGAAATAAAAAAATAATTATATTAATATTAGAATGACATGGCATTGATACATAAGCAAAAATTGTGCCACGTCATACAAAAATACACTCAGATTTGAAGAGAGACCAAAATTCAACAGAAAACTTAAAAAATAGACTAAAATAGTGGTTTTTATAATGGAGGGATCAAAATCAAGAAAAAAGCTAAATAGGGGGACCAAAGTTACAATTAAGCCAAATAATTTTTTTTTACTAAAATGAAGTTGCTGGATTTTGAAGGTGTGTCCCTTGAATACTTATCCCCTCGTTTGTCAGCTCAACCGATATAATATGTAGTATTTAAAAAAAATTAAAAGCATATGGTGTATACCTCGATTATTCGTTGGTTAAGGGAAAAGATTTGTCATAGAATATATTATTTGTAGTAGTGCTTGATCCCTAAGGTTGAGTCCTCATCCCAGCTCATTGGTTTCTAACCTATCTCTCTAGTAGGGTCCATGTATAAGTTAGATGATAAAGTGTTGACAATTAGACTAGGAAAGGTTATGGATAAGCTTGATTCCTATAATCAACCACCATATTCCTAAAACGGAGGTTGTTGGTGGATTTGGTGGTTGTTGTGAATGAGGTGACTGTCTTTGTGAAGAAACCCAAAAGGTTTGTCTAACTTTTAAGGAGGGATTTGATAAAGTATATGATTCAGTTAGTCAGAGTTTTCTTGATTATATGATTATCACATTAAGTTTTAATGATAGCTAGAGATCTTGAATGTGTGCTTGTGTGTTTTTTGAGAATCTCGCCGTGTTTGTGAATGATTTCCCATCCAATAGATTAACATTCAAACTGGATTTAAGCAAGGTTATCAGTTATCTATGTTTCTTTTCTTGACCTAAGTGGATTATTTAGTAGATTATAGTTTATATTTTCTCTTGGTTTAATGTGTGTTGGGAGGATATTACAAACGCAACATAATAATTCAACAACACAATCTCTCCCAAATATCAAATGTAACGACAATCAACAAAAAACACATTAACCAACACAACACAACACAATTTTAGTGTGGAAAAACCTCTGTTAACTAGGAGTAAAAAATCACGGGACTCGTAGGCCACTTAAACACTCCACTATAATCAAAAATGGGTACAAACAAGGTTCTATCTAACACTACTTAGAGGCATACATAAACATCATCGAGATTTGCAATCAATCTTGGAATACAACAAGAATCAAGAGAGACAAAACAATCCAAAAACACCAAGAAATTCAGACCTCAAAGATGGACTCAACAAACTAACTTAGAAAGCTCTGAATCCAATCAAAATCATTCAGAATGTACACCTATGAGTCATGAATTTTGCGTCAAAATTTTAGGATGATCCGACCGTTGGATTTTGTGCAAGCTCCGGTTTTTTGGGACTGAATTGTCCAAAATTTAGGTTGCGGGAATAGGGTTTTCTCTCTAGCTTTTCTTATTGTTTTTCTCACACAATGAATGAATAACCTAATTCTATTTGTTGGGTAATAACAAATGCATAGACATACATGGGCCACTAACCCAAGTCCATTTGGGTCTCTCCAAATATGAGGGATAACCCAACAAACTCCCCCGACGGTCTAGTTGGAGGGCAACACCAATCCCGCTATCGTGCGACAAATATCAAACTTTCCTCTAGGAAACACCTTTGTCAATATATCCGAAACATTATTATCGATGTGGATCTTCTCAAGCTCCACCAACTTGGAATCTAATGCATCATGAATCCAATGATAACTAACATCAATATGCTTTGACTTCGAGTGAAAGGAGGAACTCTTTGATAAGTGAATGGAACTTTGATTATCACAAAACAAGATATATTTTTCTTATTTCACACCAAGTTCTATTGAAAATTTCCTCAATCATAACAACTTTTTTAAAGCTTCTACGATGGCTATAAACTCGGCTTTAGTGGTAGAGAGTGCAATAGACTTTTACAACTTTGATTGTCAAGCCACGACACCCCGATAAAAGTCAACATATATACTGAAGTGGATTTTCGATCATCTAAGCTTCTGGCCAAATCCGAATATTTATATCCAACCAACATAGGCTTTTTACATCCCAAAGTTAGTCTCAATTCAAAGTGCAATGGGGAGATTGTAAGAACAAATTTGGTTATACATATGGACTTATGTTTTGATGATAACTTTACATGTTATCTTTGAGAATAATCATGTCGTCTAACAATTTATGTCTAGTGTGTGGATTTTTCTATATAGGTTCTGACTCTGGTAAGAAGGTATATGATGTCATCAGGTTCTGAACTCAACACTCTAGAAGAATATCTTTAGTGTGTTACAAGTTAAGTCAAGATTAAGGAATGTGTCTTATGCAATAGGTCTAAGGAACATTAGTAAAAGAGCTTCTAATCCTGACTTGTACAAGGAAGCTTTGGAGGCCTTTTAAAGATGTTGAAGACAAGGTTCTATTTGTATAACCCTAACAAAATATAAACGAAGATTTAGAACAATCTCACATAAAAAATAAATAAGTATACAAATGATGTTTTAGAACAATCTAACTTACGTATCAACCATCTCCTTCATGTTTGGGTATTTTGTCCAATCACCTTCTAACGAATCCAGATAATATACAATTTCTCTTATTGGATTGACCACAACCAACAACTAGTGTCCCCTGTAAGATTAACAAAGGTTAGATTGAAACTTTCTACAAAACGTCAAAACACAAAAAATTATAGTAGATGAAGTTTAAATAAAAATCTTACCTATTGCCAGTATTAAATGGAAAAAAAATTCCGTATCTTTGTTGGCCATAAATGTATGGACAAAATACTCTTTGACATCATCTGGTCGTTGTTGGATTAATAGTGTGTTCACATTGTTTGGAGATAAGAAGGAGAATCTTTGGTCCAATTGATGCGGGCGCATCAAGTTGGCATACATGAAACTTAAAAAAAACATCATTAACATTAAGACCATTCATTGAAATTAGTAGATAAATAGTTCAATAAAAACAAAATAAAGTTGATCGGAGAATACCTGATGTATATATTGACAACAGCGAGGCATAATTCTTCATGTCTAAGAATTTGATCCACATCCTCTCTACTTATTGTTTCGTAATAGGAAAACCCAAAAATACCTTCCTCCATAGGTATATTATGAGCACATCTGTCGGCCAAATCTGAAATTCCCATTAATGTCTGAAGGCATGACCTATACCGAAAAGTAGGCTTTTTTCTAGCCGCATATATGTTGCCAATTTTAGGCATGACCTTTGTGCGGACATGTTGCCAATTTTAGGCTTCTTACCATGAGGATTCATTCCATCAGTAGATAATGCCAAGCGAAGGTTTCTTGCTTCTCCTCCAAAATCAGGATAATCATTATCAATTTTTGACCACTGTGGTGAATTTGCCGGATGTCGAAACTTTCCATCAATAATTCTTTCATCTGCATGCCAAGTCAAGTGTCTTGCATCAATTTCACTACGAAACATGTGTCTAAATCTCATAATTATAGGAAAATACCATAAGACTTTTGCTGGAGACAACTTTTTCTTATATCGAGATAAACCGCATTTAGGGCACTCATTTAACGATGCATATTCATTTCGAAACAAAATGAAATCATTTGGACAGGCATGTATCTTATCATAGCTCATGCCAATAGAGCACAACATTTTTTTGGCCTCATAGGTCCGATTAGGAAGAACATTATCCTCTGGAAGCATATCTCTCATAATGGCTAATAACTCTGAAACTTTTATCCGACCATCCATTGCCCGTCTTTAATTTATACAACTTTAATATCGCACACAGTATTGTGAATTTAGTGCAACCTTTATACAACAGTCTCTCTGCATCTCTTACTAACCTCTCAAACATTTTGGGACAATCCTGAAGATCTTCTTCAAGTGCTTTTGTAATCTCTTCGACTCGATCACAATCGTATGTATCTGTGTCATTGTCGTCTGAAGCATATGTCATACTATCCCTCGGTTCAACATTCTCGTTACTTTTCTCACCATGGAATATCCAACATGTGTAACTTCGATCAATTCCACACCTCAATAAATGCGATTGCAACCCAACTGCGTCAACCCGACCCACAAAACAACAACTTAAGCAAGGATATTTCATCTGATTGGCGTCTTCGGCGTGTTCAACAACAAACTTAACAAATTCCAATACCACATTCTCGTATTCTTTAGACAATCAATTGGCAGACATCTATTTTTTATCCATGCTCTTACTATTAAGTAAGCTAAACAAAAACAATACTTAAAAAAAAGGACATAGACCAAAAAGCTTAATACCAATTAGGTATATTCATCGATAATAAAAATACTATAAATATTCAAGCAACTATATCAAATTAAAAGAACAACTAAATACTTGTAGAGAAGTCAGCAACTTCTGAAAGTATTATCACACCTAAGGCAACGCTTCTTATCAAAAGCGCTGCTAAAAGTCCATTTTAAAAACACGGGAATTTGGTCGTATACCTTAGACAGCGCTTTCTAAAAAAGTGCTGCCTAAGGGGGTGAATATGGTTTGATAAAGCACTACTAAAGGGGGTAGATATTGAAGCGCTGCCTAAAGGGTGAGCTTACAAAGTGCTTTTTAGAAGCGCTGCCTAAAGGGTGGGCTTAAGCAGCACTTTGTGAAAATGCTGCCTAAAGGGGGGTGAATATGGTTTTATAAAGCTACTAAAGGGGGTAGGTACTGTAGCGCTTTGGAGAAGCGCTTCCTAAAGGGTGGGCTTACAAAGCGCTGCCTTAAGGGTGGGCTTACGCAGCACTTTATAAAAGTGCTGCCTAAAGGGGGGATTAAGCAGCGTTTTCTACTAGAAGCGCTGACTAAGGGTGGGCTTACGCAGCGCTTTTGAAAGCGCTGCCTAAAGTCCTGTTATAAAAAAAATAAAACACACCCAGCAGTACTATTACACAGTAACATTATTATTTTAAGAAACCCATTTTCATGAACCCAAAACAGTTACGAACACGAATCCATTTTCACGAAGTTTTTCGTTTGATTCTAAACGAAAATCGTTTCATCCTTTCTTCAAGGTTCTCATCCTTCTTCCATTCAATACCGTTTCATCCTTTCTTCCATTCACAACCAAGATTTTCTTCTCCTCTAGGTATAATTTTTAATATATTTGATAATGTTGATATATAATGTTGCATTTGATTTAGTTGATAGTGTTGATTTAGTGTTGATAATGTTGCATTATGTTGTGTTTTGTGTGGCATGTGATTTTTGTATGTAAATATATATATATATATATATATATATATATATATATATATATATATATATATATATATATATATATATATATATATATATATATATATATATATCCGTAATAAAAATTAAGATCTACTTAGTCATATATGCAGTTGAATTGTTTTTGACAAATTTCAACTGCGTATATGACTAAGTAACACTTAATTTTTATTACTTTTATATATATATATATATATATATATATATATATATATATATATATATATATATATATATATATATATATATATATATATATATATATATATATATATATATATATATATATATATAGTTTAGACTTATTTTGATTTATTGAGAATTATTTTGATTTATTTTTTAATGTAATTGTTCTAGATTTCGATTTACATATTTAAACGAAAGATTTCACATCAAGGAACATCAATTTAACATATATCGCATCGGATATTGGTGTTTTATTTATCAACTCATCATAGAGCATATGAACATCAACAATCAATTTTTACAGCATATATTTACACGAATTTCACATCAACAACAATAAAATCAACATCAACAACACAAAACCTAATTCACAATCAATATAATCGTGGAAGTTTTGTACAAACCTCTCATAATTCAATCAACAACATCATAAAAGAGAAAAGGGAATGAGGGATCCATATTATCCCTTAAGTTTAACACTCATCGTGAAATAACCCCTCTTTACCTCGATTAAGCTGAAAAACTTGAGTTCTTTGTGATTAAAGGTCCTACTTTTGTAATTCCTTGTGATAGGGTTTGCCTCCATCTCCTTCTCTTTTTTCCCAAAACTGACCGTTGTCTAAATCCCTCTATGCTTATATAGAGAAAAATCCTGTTTTATTCTATTTATTTTATTTTCATTAAATATCTTGACTTTTAACTAATTTTGAAATATTGTGAATTATTTCGAGTTGTTTTCCAATGTAACAGTTCCAGACTTCAATTTATACATATAAATGACATATTTTACATCAAGGAACATCAATATTACATATATCACATCAAATATTCATGTTTTTTTCATCAACTCATCATATAGCAAATGAACATCAACAATCAATTTTTACAGCATAGATTCACACGAATTTCACATAAACAACAATAAAATCAGAATCAACAACACGAAACAGAATTTACAATCAATATAATCATGGAGGTTTTGTACAAACATAATTCAATCAACAACATCGTAAAAGATAAACGGGGCCAAGGGATCCCCACTATCCCTCAAGCTTAACACCTATCATGAAATAATCTCTCCCTTACCCCGATTGAGCCGGAAAACTTGACTTCTTCATTATTAGAGATGCTACTCTTGTAATTCTCTCTATTAAGGTTTGCCTCCATCTTCTTCTCTTTTTTCCCAAAACGGACCGTTCTCTAAATTCCTTTATGCTTATATAGAGAAAAACCCTAATTTAATATATTTTTTTAATTTTCACTAAATCTCTTAACTTTTAATTAAATTGGTCTAACTTTCTCTATTAAAAATTAAGAGAACAATAATTTGTAGTTTCGACTTTAATATAGAGGTACCTAAGGTGTAGAGTGTCGAGCCAAATAGATTTAGGAGGGATGTATGACACATATGTAGTGTGAACCCTAACATGAAATCTCAAATTCAATAAAACATATCCATGTTGAAGTTTTTTTTTTGGCATAGTCTGAATTGTATAACTAGAACCCATGTCGAGGTATTTTTGACATAGTTTAGATTCAATAATCTGAACCCATGTTGAGTTTATTTTTATATTATCTAAATTTAATAATTTGAAACATGTTATTGCATTCTTCGACTTGTCAAGTTTGCAATGACATTTTCTATTGACTAAAAATCACATGCACTTATGTATAATTATATGTTTGATTTATTTGTATTTCACATAATAAAAAACAAAGAACTCTTCTTACCCATACTAGTCGGAATGAACTCTAACTTAATTGTAGTTTACTTTAGTAATGGGACGTATCCCTATCTATTTAGGATCGATGTTGATGTTACACTGTTTAATTTGAAATACCAATTAAACCAAATAAATATTTGGCACAACCAATGCGACACAAAAAGGATAGTCAATATTGAGTATCATTGTGCATTTGACAATGAGGGACGTGTTCGATTGACCAACATGCAACTAAAAAATGACGATGATGTGAGAAACATGTTCTCAAAAGTTGATCATATCATTCTCTGGTGCCTATCGATTAAGAAAATACTCTAATCACACATGTTGATGCTAGGTGTTCAAGATTGATTCACTTCATGGCGTTACTGGAGATCGAAACGTGCATGATTGAGCCCGATGAAGAAGTAACTAGTTTGTCTAATCACTGATCTTGTTTGTATTTAATTGATATTTTTAATTTTTGTGTTTGAAATGTAACATTTTTTTAATGGAAAAAACTTAAGTGTATTTCCTTAGGTGTGGTTTATATATTTTTCAATAAGAACTGAATTCTAAACTAATTCCTATGAATCAAATACGTCATCAACTCATATTTTTTAAATCTATATCAGAATTCAATAAAAAAATAAAAGCGGAAGCGTACCTGAGTTTTCCATTGAAATCGATGAAGATTTACGGATATGTGATTTTTTCATTTATAGAGTTTCTTAAATTATTTTTGGTGGGGATAAAGAGAGAATTCTAATAAATTAGGTTTTGTTAATCTCTCTACAAATAGGAACATAACTCATATAAATAAACGTAAAATTATTTCTTAGTTTTCAATATTATAATTTATCTCCTCATCAAATTAGATATTAATTTATGTATTTACAGAATAATCTTTCGTAACATATATTTGTTTAACTATAAACTTAATATTAATTAAATTATTTTAATTATAATTAATTAAATAATGATCCTAACACGTGTAATATCACATTTGTGATTTAAAATTCTAAACTCCAAATTATGGCCATAGTAATAGTTGAAATATTAATCGATGACTCTTAGTGGTGATATCTTAATAATGTACTTTTTCAAGCATAGCTTTGTCCACACGTATGAATACGAACCGTGACCTTAAATTGAAACATATACACAGTAGTTTCTTCATTTCTCGTGTTTGAAATCTACTCATATGATCATAGATTTTGAATTTGAATGTATCAAACAAGCGTAACTTGGACGCCAAACCACGCTTTCGTTAAAGGGGAAGTGAATAGTTGAAAACAATTGACTTGTATAATTTATATCATTATAAATAAAGTATATATTTGATAATGCTAAAAAGTCAAGACAAAGTCAGCAACAAGAATCAATAGAAAAGTACTACAGAATTGTATATATCAACAACTCTATTAAAAATAAAGTACGACTTTTTTTTTAAATCTCAATTCGATAACTAAAATAGACAAAATTGTATTTGTATAATATTAAAATTCACTCATAATGTGTTGATAAATGGTACAATTCTATGATTATCATTCACTAATATAACTTGAACGCTTTCATCTTTAATCTTTAATA
The DNA here is from genome assembly GCA_948472305.1 of Vicia faba. NCBI lineage: Eukaryota > Viridiplantae > Streptophyta > Magnoliopsida > Fabales > Fabaceae > Vicia > Vicia faba. Next base: position 856,830,023 of record OX451740.1, on the reverse strand, counting down.
GGATCAAATTACAAGAGTATTATTCTAAAGTTCAAATTATACATAAGAGAATAATAGTGTTGATGTGTAACGAGAAATGAAAGACAAAAAGAATATATTTAATGATGACTGCAAAATAAGGAATAATAAATTATATTGATCTATCTATTACTAGACTATTTATACACAAAATTAGGGTATAATAAAATACTAAAATATCCTCTAACAAACTTAATCAATAAGATATTCCTAAAATATAAATTAATTTCAACATCACCCTTTAATTTATATTTACACAAAACTGACAACATTAATTTCATCCCTCAAACGAAGAAATTGATCAGTCTTGATAGCCTTTGTTAGAACGTCTGTCAATTGCTTCTGGATACTACAGTGCACAATTTCTAATATTTCACTCTGAACCTGATTCCCCAGAAAGTGATACTTAGTCTCAATATGCTTGCTTCTCCCATGCAGCACTGGGTTCTTGGCAAGATTGATTGCAGACTTGTTATCAGTCATCAGCTTCAGAGGTTTGTCTACCTCAATCTTCAGATCTTGCAACAAGTTTAGAATCCATACAGTTTGGCATGCAGTCAGAGCTCCTGCAATATATTCAGCTTCACAGGTTGACAGCGCAACAACATGCTACTTCTTGGAACACCAAGAGATAGGACCTCTCGAAAATTTGAATAAGAATCCGAAAGTACTTCTTCTGTCAATTCTGTCTCCACACCAATCGGAGTCTGAATAACTCAGAAGTTCTGATTCGATCTTTCTTCTAGAAGGAAATAACACTCTGTACTTCAGAGTTCCCTTCACATACCTCAGAATCTTGACATCAACTTGATAATGAGACCACTTTGGTTTACTCATAAATCTGCTAACCATTTCAACTGCATAGCAAATATCAGGTCTGATATTACACAAATACCTCAGAGAACCAACCATCTGTTTAAAGGTTGTAGCATCCATATCCTCTCCATCAGAATCAGAGTCCAACTTCTGCTTCATATTAGCAAGTGTGATAGCAATTTTGTAATTCTCTAACTTAAATCTCTTCAGAAGCTTAAGTTCATACTTCATTTGATGCAAAATGATTTCTTTCTCAGAGTACATAAACTTTATCCCTATAAAAAAACTCATTTTCCTAAGATCTGTCATCTCAAACTCATTCATCAGAACCTTCTTGAACTCAGCTATCTCTTGTTCAGAACTTCCTGTGAGTAATATGTCATTAACATACAAACATACCAGAATCATACTACCTTCTGAAGTGTGATGAACATAAACACCATACTCCATCTCACACTTTTAAAACCCTTGTCCCTTGAAAAATGAATCAATCTTCAGATTCTAGGCTCTGGGCGCTTGCTTCAATCCATACAAGGCTTTGTGTAATTTGAACATCATCCCTTCCTGATTCTTTTTCTCAAATCTAGAAGATTGTGACACGTATACCTCTTCTTGTAATGGATCATTCAGAAATGCAGATTTTACATCTAAATACATCAGAGGCCAATTCCTATTAGCAGCTATTGTAATCACTAGTCTGATTATTTCATGTCTCGTTATAGGTGCAAACACGTTAGAGTAATCCAGCCCAGACTTCTGTAGAAAGCCTCTTGCTACTAATCTTGCTTTGTGTTTTCCAATTGATCCATCTTACTTTAGCTTCTGCTTGAAAACCCATCTGACGTTGTTGGCTTTCTTGCCTTTTGGAAGTTATGTCAGCTTCCAAGTCTTATTTCTCTCTATAGCATCAAGTTCTTCTTTCATGTCTTGCAACCAGAATTGCTGCTTAAGAGCCTCTTCCGTACTCATGGGTTCAAAGTCTACTAATATTACACACTGAATAACTTCTCCTTCGGAGTCTACTTCAGTGTCTTGTAACATATCAAACTCTGCAAATCTTCTTGGGATGCTTCTGACTCTTTTTTGCCTCTGAATTTGAACTTCAAAACCTCAGACACCAGAACTTTCCCCTTCAGAAGCTCTTGCTTCAGAAATTGGACTTTCTCTAGAACCTTAATTGTCTTTAGAGTTTGGAAAATTCTCAGAGTCAGAATCACCATCAGAGTCAGAATCATATTCACCTTCTGAATCTTCTTCAGAGTCAAAGTCTTTACCAGCTTCAGAAACATTGTTTCTGACTTTTCTTCAGGAGTTGTATCATCAGAGTCAGGACGAGACCTTTCCCAATTCCAGACTTCTGATTCTTTTACAATGACATCTCTGATGAACTCAACTTTGTTAGTTCCTGGACAATAAAGTTTGTAGGAACATGTACTGTGGTACCCCACCAGTAATATTACTTTACTTCTATCATTCAGCTTCTGTCTTCTGGATTTTGGGACATCTTTGTAACATAATAACCAAACACCTTCAGATGACTAACACTTTGCTTATCTCCAGTCCACTTCTGAATAGGAACTATTTTCTTCAGCTTCTTCGTTGGACATCTGTTGTGCACATAACATGTAGTGGAAACAACTTCTCCCCATAAATTATGAGGAAGATTATTCTCTTTCAGCTTGCTTCTCACCATATCAAGCAGAGTATGGTTTCTTATTTCAACAAGACCACTGTGTTGAGGAGTATAGGGAGCAGTAACCTCATGCTCAATTCCATTCTCCTTATAGAATCTTCTGAATTCTGTGGAGTTATACTGACCACCACCATCAGTTCTAAGAATCTTCAGAGTCTGGCCACTCTGATTCTCAACCTTCAGTCTGAACTTCTTAAATTCAGCAAACACCTTGTGTTTGAACTTTATGAGAGATACCCATGTCATTCTGGTGAACTCATCAACAAATGACACAAATTATTTATTCCCTCCAATTGATGCTACTGGAAATGGACCACACACATCAGAATGCACTACTCTAAAGACATGCTTTTCTCTTGGAGCTACTTATGATGCAAATGGTAATCTTGGTTGCTTTCCTTCCATGCATACCTTGCATGAATTCTCAGGCTTCTTGATTATAGGAATTCCATATGTCAGCTTCTTTGATTTCAGATGCCCTAAGCTTCTGAAATTCAGATGACCAAATCTTCTGTGCCATAACTCACTCTCCTTGACAACACTTGTTGCACTAAGACATTCAGAGTCTGCAGTTCTAACATTCACCTTGAATGTCCTATTCCTTCCCTGTTCTGACTCCATAATCATCTTCTGATTACAGTTGTACAGTTTCAGAAGATTGTCCTTCATGGTAACTGAAAAACCTTTCTCAATCAGTTATCCCACACTCATCTGATTTCTTTTCATGCCAGGTACATACCACACATTCTGGATCACTACTGCTTTCCCATTGTTTAGAATGACTCTGATGTCTCCCATACCTTCTGCATTGAGGTATTTATCATCAGCGCATCTGATCTTTGTACTCTTCCCAGAGTCAAAATAAACCAACCATTTCTTGTTTCCAGTAAGATGCTTTGAACACCATGTGTCTATATACCACCATTCTGATGAATTCGTATTATCATATTCAGAAGCCAACAATAGCACAAGTTCATCATCAGACTCTCCTCTGGCTATATTTGCTTCTTCTCACTTCCTTTCTTTGTTCGACCAGAAATCCTTGGCATAGTGACCAAAGTTCTTGCAATAGTAACACTGAACATTCTTCTTGTCAGACTTCTCTTTTCCTTTTTGGATGTTCTTCTGCCTATCAGAGTTTGAAGCTTCTGACCTTTGACCATCATTAGTTTTCTTCCTGGCTTCTGACCAAGTCTGCTTCTGATACTTCTTATTAGAAGTTACTTTCAGAGCCTGCTGCTCTACTTCCCTCTCATAAGTTCTCTCAGTCATACGCAACTCATGCGCCTCTAGACAACTTTGCAGCTCTTCAACTCTCATGGTGCTCAGATCTTTGGAATATTCAATTGCTACGACAATATAATCAAACTGAGAAGTTAAAGATCTCAATATCTTCTAAATGATTACTTGTTCAGAATGTGTTTCTCCACAAGCTTTCATCTCATTAGTGATCAGAATCACTCTAGAGATGTACTCAGAAACCTTCTCGTTGTCCTTCATGTTGAGATTCTCATATTTCTTTTTGAGAGACTGAAGCTTCACCTTCTTCATTGATGTGTGTTTACAGTGATTTCTTGTAAACAACCGCTAGTCTTCCAAACTATCGAATAAACTTACTGACTGTTATTCAATTTCTCTGGTAACTCACAGGATCGACTAGATTGATCCTGGGACGTGTTGGTTATTAGGGTAACTCTCATGATCGAACAGGTATTCATGGTTGGTATTTAAATGTTGTGTAGGTGTTTAACTCATTTCGATTTTCTCTTAAAGATCTAAAGGTATGATCAAAATAAATGTGCGCGAAACTAAATTGCATGGATAAAGGTTAATTGTAAAGACATATAAAACTGCGTAAAAGACAAGTAAATGACTTCGAATTATAAAAACAATTAATGTAAAAGATGCTCTGGAATGTAAGAGATTCGAATTATGAAGAAAGCGTTTGATGCAAGAAAACTGTAAAATGACTTTGAATGAAAAAGGTGTTCGAAGGATAAAAACTTGAAGATAAAGGCATGAAATGTATAACAGTTTCTAAAATGTAAAGTGTTTGAAACGGAAGGAAAGCATTTAAATGTAAGGCATCAGTAAAAGATTTCGAATGAAAGTACTTTAAATGCAAAAACTTGTAAATGGTATTTGACAAAAAGATAAAGGAAAGTACTGGAAATGATAAAGGGTTTTCATTAAATCATAAATATGTGGTGTTATCATACGTACATTGCTCTTGCATTCGTTTCCCTAGCCATGTGGTAATTTGAATGTTTACTGAGTATTTTTGTACAATAGATATGACACATGAAATCCTAATGCTAAGACTTCTATTTATACTACTTCGACCATAACGGTCTTGCTATAAGATTCTGCCACGTTCAGAACATGCAGAACAATGCCTCTCTCTTGTTTCCACGTGTCTTCGAATGCTCCAACGCATACATTTCAAACTTCGAACATCCCGCTTTCATTTGAATTTCAAATGCTTTGGCACTTCTTCGCTTCGAACGCATTCCTTAGGTACAGCCTTGTTGTTATTTCGAAACTTCTTTGGATATATTCTCATAATTGCCACTCGAAGCTCCAAGCTTTGATATGCTCATTTGAAACACTGCTTCTGCTATTTCGAAACATGACGTTTTGTTTCATTTCAATCGAAACGTCCACTTTACTTTGCTTCTAATAATATTATCAAAATCTTCAGCCAACAAAATGCCCCTTTAAAATATGTATTTCGATTCCTTTGAGAAATACTTATTTTAAACATATACACAAGATTTTGATGCGACCTTCGAATCATCGTAACATTTAATGCATTTGACTCCAGTCACGTCAATCATAACACCTTTAAGATTCCTTAACCGCCTGGAACCACTTCACAGTATGGTGCAGTTACAAAACAATGATTATCTTTAATCACGCTTACTACCAATGTTAACTTCACGCCACCTCTTCATCAAACCAACCCATGATTTCCACGTATCACAACCTTATTCAGTGGATGCTTAAACTTCCACATTATAAAACCCATCAACTTAGTCCTTTTCTTTTCTTCCCACATTCTGAATATTTTCTCCTTCTTTTCTCACCGAAACCCTAAGCTTTCAACATCCTTCTAACAATGTCTTCTTCTACTTCATCCCAACTAAAAAAGGTTTCCAAGAAGAAAGGAAAGACCGCAGGAACTACAATGGAAAGTAAGGTTGTCATTCACCGAGGTCAATCTGTCCTTGTTCCCCAGATGATCTCAAAAGAAAAAGAAATGCTTTATGCATCCCAGGTACTTATTCCTACCACCGCTGCTGGCAAGAGGTTAGCTTTAATGGGCCCTCTTACAGTTTTTGAAATTTTAAAAGATACCAGGAAAATTTTCCCAGTTTGCTATAGTTTCAAACCCTTGTTTAATAAAATGGACGCCCCTAAGGCAATAGAATATTCTGGCTCAAACATCGTGGAAAACCCAATTGTTCCTCCTAAGGATCCTTTTGTATTAGACTATGTAAAGAGTAACTTTAAACCGTTTCAATCTTGCCCCACCTCCGACACTGCTTATCAAAACTGGTTCAATAAGGTAGAAGCTAAGAAATCCCAGCAATGGGAAGAATTAGGTATCTACAACTTAATTAAGCTGTCGAAGCCAGGTTTTACTTACAGCCACCCATTGCTATTCGCGTCCCTATATTTCTGGGACAGTACTTATAATACTTTCCATCTCCCTGGTGGAATGATTACCCCTACCTTCTTTGACATAGCGGCCATCACTGGGCTATCACCAGTAGGAGAAACATATATCCCTGACAACAAAGAACATTCGAGTATAATCGACTTCGAAGTCAAACTAGCAAGCTTTTCAAAGTTTATCAGCCACTATCATGCAGAAGGAGACAGTGTATCTGATGTAGAACACATTGCTTTCCTTACCCTATGGCTGTCAAGATATGTCTTCTGCAGTAGATCCCTACAGGTAGCCAGTAGGTTTATTCCTCTAGCTAGGGATTTGCACGAGAATCGAAGAGTGTGCTTGAGCGAATTGCTACTAGTTGATCTTTATGAAAGCCTAAGGTCAGCTGTTTCGAGCCTAAAATCTCATACCTCCAAGAATCTCCTGTTAGCTGGCCCTTTTTGGTTACTTCAGCTATGGCTAAACGCCATGTTCGAACCTTCATTGTCAACTGCCAACACCATTGATGAACAAGACCCTGAAATAACTGATAGAATCGTTGAAGGCACTAGGCTGCGAAGGCTAACTCCGAACGATGATAAGGATGACTTCAAAGTCCTATTCTCGAAATACATCATGATATTATCCAAGAGACATAAGTTTGAAGAGACTATGGCACCTTTTGCTTCAAGGGCTCATGGACCTTCATGGTTCACCATGGCTCTCTCAGAAGCTGTCAAGAGCAAAGAGATTCAAGATGTATTGAGAGCCTTTTTGCTACCTAGACTAATCTCTTCAAGAATAACTCCTACCAAGAATCAGATTTTCCTTTTCGCTTACCAGCCAAATTTTGTTTCGAGACAGTTTGGCTTATGCCAACTAATTCCTGAACCCTTATTTCAAACTGAGAGTGCCATTACCTCTGGGCGAACCTTCAAGGCACGGGAAGCCAAATTACAGCAAGAACAATACCAAGGCTTTGCCCAGTTTGAGCTAATAACTTTCGAACCTACCCATCTTACAACAAAGGGGTTTCTGGAATGGTGGACAAAGTTTTATCAAACTTATATGTTCGATACTCTTACAATTCAGCAGAAACTAACTGATGCCTTCGATGTGCAGGTACCATCCAATAAAGGTATGTTTACTCATGCCAAAGAGATTAAAGCTTTTCAAAATTATTTCGAAACTACTTATGATCCCACACACTTGGAATCCACTATGCATCAAGCGGCTGAGACCTTGAAGGAAAAATTCAAAGAAAAAGTTTCTAAGTTAAAACTTCCTTCAGGGTTGTCACCTGAGGATAGGTATAGGTTGGCATTCGAATTGCATCCACCTAAATTTCCTAGATTACCTACCTCAGAACTGGCTCTGGCTTGGTTTCCCCCATACCCTTGGTGGTTCACTTGCAAAGAGATGTTCAAACATCTTCAAAAGAAACCAAAGCCATCTGAGACTGTGACATGGGTTCGAAACTGGCTCCACGATTTCCCAGGACACCTTCGTTACGACCTTTCTGCCATGTCGATTAAATCTGATCAAGGCACAGGTGCGAATGCTTGGGAAAATCCCAAACGTTTCTCATTTTCTATATCTTTAACTTTTCCTTAATTGTTTTGATTTTCAGCCATCAGGATAAAAACTACGGCTTCGAAGTCGAAAGAAGGGAGCGCCTCTCAAGCCTCTATCGAAACCACTGACAATGTGACTCCATCCGAAACAACAACCATTGCTGCAACAACAACAACAACACCAACACCAATAATAACCAGTGCTCCAACTCCACAGGTAATCACTTAGCCCTAATGTTTCGAATTCACTAATATTTCAAATATTTGCATCTAACTCTTTGTCTAAATCTTTTCAGACCAACAAACTTCCGCCTACTACTCCAAAGAAGCGAAAATCAAACACCACTGGGGAAGACCCCAAGGCTGGAGGAAACTTACCAACTGCTTCGAAGAAGAAGCAGAAGAAGGATATTTCAAAGAGCACTGTACCAACTAGTGTCTCTGGACTCGATTCCAAGGATGCTGCTCCCTCACCCAAATCCAAAATTCCATCTTCGACCTCCAACGTAATGTTGGAACGCATAGCTAGCAACCTCTCTTCCGAGAGTCCACAGGTAAATTGAACTTCAAATCTTTTTGAAAATAATAATTTCTCATTACCTTGGTGCATGCTTTAAATATTCTTTCGCTCCTTGCAGAATATCTTAAATCCAGCTTCCACTACTTCGACCTCACTATCAAAAGCTGCTGCTCCACTCAACTCCTCCCCTCAAGGAGACTCCAGCAACCTTGTACAGAACAAAGGATCCTCCAATATGGCGGTTCTGGCTGGGGCTTCTGAGCAGAAGGATGATCAGAGTACTTCTCCTCCTCTAAAAGAACCCAATGAAGCAACACTCCATGAATCTGCAGAGGCTTTGCAAAGAACTTCTCTCCAAAAGTCCCCTCTCGAAACCCTTCAAGAGGACCCAAAGGACACTCACGCTGAAGGAGAGAAAGCTGATTCTGGTCAAAGAAACGAAGAATCTGCAGAAGAAGAGTCTGAGGAGGAGGATGCCAACGATGGTTCGACTGCTGGGACAGAGTCCGATGCAAATAGCAGCGAAAAAGAAGACATCGAAGTGGTGGACTTGGATGACGATGAAGAAGATAATGAGCATGAAATGAATGAAGGGGATGGTGACACAACCAATCAACCCATGGAAGTCGAAGTGGACGTGACTCCCCTATGCGTGGAACTCCCTCAACCGTCTTTGTCTCGAATGACTGATGAGGAGCTTGCACTCCTGAGACGAAATAACCCTATTGGGTACATGAAGGCGAAGTTGGCTCAAAGGGACATTCCACTTGCTAGGGCTGGCACAAGTTCGACTAGCTATCCTCTTCCCACAGATGAAAGAATTGTACTTCTTAACAGGATCAGGAAAACAATTCTTAATGTGGATATATTCGAAGTGCTCAAACAAGATAGCACTGCTTGCTACACTATGAAGGAGTTGCTTACAAAAGTCAATCTTGCTACCTGCTCCTTGCCAGTTAGTACTATCTTGTTCGATCTTCAAAGTTTGCTGGACAACGTAACTGGTTACCTTCTCCAAGATGAATCTGCTGCCAGAAAGGTTCAAGAAAAACGCATTGCAATGGATGCTGCTTATGAACAAGCTTTGAAACTCTCTCAAGAAGCTGAGGATCAAGCTATGCATCTAAAGCAAGCAAAAACTGATTATGAGGCTCGAGCTGAGTCCATACTTCTCTGGGAAAGGCAGATTCAGGAGCTTCAACAGAAGGTTAAAGAGGCTAAAGAACAATAAATAGCCTTCGAAACCAATACTGTTGGTAACCAATTCGAAGAGCTTCTCAACCAAGGGCTTGCAGAAATGGAAACTGCAGAACAACTCAAGGGAGAAGTGGCAACCTTGGAAGGAGCCAGGCGTTTTGCTCAACAGAGACTTGAATCTTATCGAAGTACCTTCAACAGACTGAAGAATAATTCTTATTTCTAAATTTCAGTGTTCATTTGATTACAATTTGGTTTTTTATATGTAATATTCGAACAACGCCATTTTGGCATCTCAACTTGCCATTTTGGCATTTTTATAATATTTTGGTTACGTTGTTACCATTCGAATCTCCTGCATGCGTGGCTTATATTTCTTTAAATATTTCCTATTAACCTTTAGGATACGCTTATCATCCATCAGCTCTTCGATCTCATATGCATTGTTTGAGAATACTTTTAATATTCGAAAAGGTCCTTCCCAATGAGGTGACCATTTACCTAGTGTTTTATTTTTCTTGTCCATGGGCAATATGACTTTCCAGACTAAGTCATTAATAATAAATGCTTTTTTCTTCACCCTTTTGTTATATGTCCTGGCCACTCTTTCTTTTTCTCTCATCAAGATTTCCAATGCATGTAATCTAACTTCGTCCAACTCAACTAATTCATTCATCATCATCTCCCAATATAATGCAGCTGGGATTTCGTTTTGTCTTTGAATTCGAACTGATTGTAGATGAATTTCTACTGGCAGCACTGCATCATGACCAAATGTGAGTTGGAAAGGCGTAGTGTTAGTAGCTTCCTTAGGAGATGTTCTACAGGCCCATAGTATTTGGTCCAAAGTTTTGTGCCAGTTTCTTGGCTTTTTACCAATATGTTTCTTGATTAACCATATTATTACTTTATTGGCTGCTTCGACTTGACCATTTGCTTGAGCATAATATGGCGTTGATGTTAACAATCTAAACCCCATTTCTTGGGCAAATTCTTGCATCTTTCTACCAGTAAACACAGAGCCTTGGTCTGTGGTTATGCTCTCTGGCAATCCGAACCTATAGATAATGTGCTTCTGTATAAACTCAATAATAGCCTCTTGATCAGCAACTATTAATGGTATAGCTTCGATCCACTTGGTAAAATAATCTATTCCTACCAAGATATATTTCTGTCCTTTAGACGAAGCAGGATTTATTTCTCCTATCAAATCCAATGCCCATCCTCTAAATGGCCATGGTTTGATGATTGAATGCAACTCACTTGCAGGGGCATGTTGAATCCCTGCATGTTTCTGACATTCCTCACATCCTTTAGCAAAGTCTATACAATCTTTGAGCATGCTAGGCCAATACATGCCATATCGAAATAACAACCATTTCATTTTATGACCTGCTTGATGTGCCCCACATGCCCCATTGTGGACTTCTAACAATGCTAAGTATGCCTCACTTTCTCCTAGGCATTTCAATAATACGCCCTCTTGGGTATTTTTGAACAATTCGTTCCCCATGAGGAGATATGATAATGCTCTGTATTTTGTCTTTCTATCCACATTCAGAGTTGAGTTTGCTAAATAACTCACCAGTGGACTTCACCAATCTGCATCTGATAAAGTGTTTATGGCTAATATTTCGAACTGATGCTTCTCAGCATATCCCAATTTCATACTTTCTAGATCTGATGGTGTGAATCTAGTAGCCATAACTCTACCCCTTAATTCAACTAAATCCTCAAAGTTCCTGACAGAAACTTTATAACCCGAAGCCAACTGTGCTAAGTCATTTGCTTCTTGGTTCTCTATTCTTGGTATGTGTTGAATATCCATGTATTCAAATTTTCTAAGTAGCCTATTGACTATGACGAAGTATATCATCAAGTTTTCCTTTATGCATTTATACTCCTTTGTTATTTGTTTGACCACTAATTCTGAGTCTCCTTTAATTTCGACTCTAGTTGCCCCCAATTCCAACAAAGCTTCAAGTCCAATAATGAGCGCTTCATACTCAGCTTCGTTGTTCGAGCAACGAGGACCATCTAATTTATACTTGAATTTTGTTGGAATTCCTTCAGGAGAAATTAGAAGGACTCCAACACCACTTCCATTCCTGTGGGTTGAACCATCAAAGTATAATTTCCATGGTTGCATTTCGACGTAACTCATGACAGTCTGTTCAACCAATGAATGGTCCATAATAAAATCAGAAATCACTTGGCCTTTCACAGCTTTTAAAGGCATGAAAGTCAAAGAATATTATGTTAAGGCTAAAGCCCATTTACCAACTCTGCTATGCATTATTGGTTTTGAAAGCATGTGTTTAATGACATCGAAATGAGATGAAACATAAACATCAACATGCTTTATATAATACTTGAGTTTCATACAAGAGAAATACAAATAGAGACATAGCTTTTCTAAATTGCTATATCTGGTCTCTGCGTCATTTAGTACTCTACTTAAATAGTATATGGCTCTTTCGATACCATTGCTATCTTCTTGTGCTAACATACTACCTATACTAACTTCAGAGGCAGATATGTACAATCTCATGGGCTTCCCCCATGAAGGTGGAGACAAGATAGGAGGCTGAGAGAGGTATCTTTTTATCCTGTCAAATGCCTCCTGATGGGCTTCGTTCCATTCGAAGGCTTGGCCTTGCTGTAGACGAAGCAACGGAGAGAAATCTTGGGTTCTTCCACTCAGATTCGAAATGAATCTTCTGAGGAAGTTAATCTTCCCTAGCAGAGATTGCAACTCCCTTTTTGACGTAGGTGCTTTCGTCTCCATTATGGCTTTGGTTTTGTTCTGGTTGATCTCAATCCCTTTCTTGTGAACCACAAAACCAAGGAAATCTCCAGCCTGCACAAAAAATGCACATTTAAGGGGATTCATCTTTAAGCCATGTTTTCTCATTCGTTCGAATGATTGGCTCAAATGATGCAAATGTGTTTTTGCAGATATAGATTTGATGACTATATCATCAATATACACCTGCATAAAGGTATCAATGAAATCATGAAAAATCGAATTCATTGCCCTTTGATAAGTTGCCCCAGCGTTCTTTAAACCAAAAGGCATCACCACCCATTTGTAGGTGCCTAAGGCTCCTGGGCAACAAAATGCTGTCTTGGAAACATCTTCTTCAGCAATAAAAATCTGATTATACCCAGAGTATCCATCTAACATACTCAAGTATTCGAACCCTGCAGCAGAATCTACTAACATTTCTGCCACAGGCATAGAGTACTCATCCTTAGGGGTTGTAGTGTTTAAGTCCCTAAAATCTATGCAAATTCTTAAAGAACCATTTTTCTTAATAACAGGTACTATATTTGCTAACCATTCGACGTACCTTGTGGTTCTGATGAATTTGCAACGCAGCAACCTTTCGATCTCAACTTTAATCTTTGTGAGAACCGCTGGTGCGAATCTTCTAGGAGTTTGTTTGATGGGCTTCTTGCCATCTTTGATTGGCAGTCTGTGTTCGACCAACTCCCTCTTTAAACCAGGCATTTCGTCATAATCCCATGCGAAGCAATCTTTGTTTTTCTTGAGGACTTCGATTACTTCCTGCTTGAGGCCTGGGCTAAGTTTTGCACTTATGTAGGTTATTCTTTTTTATTTTTCATCCCCTAAGTTGACTTCTTCGAGTGGATCCTGTGCCAACATTTTGGCACCTGAGTCTATGGGGTCCCTTTCGAAGCCTAAGGGTTCTTTATTGTAGATGGCGTCCAACCTTTGATCCATCTCAAGTTCTTTAAAGGGTGAGCATTTCGAGCCATCCCCACTTATTTCGTTCATCTTCACAGCTAATTTATTTATTTCAGCCTCTAGGGCCGCCTTTGATTCGTTCTCAGCCATATAGGTCGAAATCCTTTCAAAAAAGGTGGACTCAGTCATGGATAAGGTTGTTGAAGTCCCGGCCTGCTGGCCGTCTTTGTATAGTACTTTCGACTCCCTCGTCTTCGCTGATTATTCTTCTATCCCAGTATAGGCCATCATGGCGAAGGGTCATGTAGTAGTGGGCGTTTCTGGTTTCGTTGATCTCATCATTTGGAACACACGGAGCAATCTTTGCCAGATGTTTATCATAATCCCTCTTGTCAACCAAATTGACTGTTGACATAAAGTAACTCTGGTCTGCTTCGATGTTTTCCACGATCCCATCTTCTCTCCATAGAACTAATCGCTGATGCATTGACGAAGGTACTGCCCCTACGCCATGGATCCACTCCCTTCCCAGCAATAAGTTGTAATTGGCCTTGGCTTCGATCACCATAAACATGGTGGCCTACAGCTTGAGCCTATTGTCAAATCCAACTGAACCACCCCCAGTGTTTTGCCCACTTTTCCTTCATAATTGGATAGAACCATATTGTGGGGCTTGATGTCCCCTTCGCATATTTCTAACCTTTTCAGCATGAAGTGGGGTATCAAATTGACTGCAGCACCCCCATTCATTAGAACCTTATTCACGCCATGGGCACCAACTTTTGCCCGAATAAATAGTGGCTTAAGATGGTTCTTCATAGCAGGTTCTGGACGTTCGAAGAATGCATTTTTCTCCTCGACAGCCCCATTGTCCATCACATAGTAGCACACAGGCCTATGCTTCATCAAGTCTATGGTATCTTCTTCCTCATATTCATCAATTTTGGTTTCCTGTCCAAATTCACAGGGAAGCACAGATACCACGTTGCAGTTTAGGTTGAATGAAGACTCCCCCTCCGATTCGAAGTTATCTGTTATCATATCTTCGTCTTCTTCTGGGCCTGGAGTGTATTCCTTTGGTTCATCTAGTTGTACTTCAGAGAAAAGCCTCCTATTAACTGGAGGTTTGCCTTCAGTTTGATTTTTTGGTGAGGGTTTGTTGGTGCTAGATTCACCTTGGTTCTTTGTTGAAGTGACCCCTTTATTTGCCCCAGCTTCCCTCTCAGCTTTTCGAATCCTCTGTTGTCTGCGCCACTGGGATCTCGACATGGGGTTCCTTCCCTTGTAGTTTTCTAATCTTACCTCTTCCCTCTTGGCTATGTTGAATTTCCTTTTGTATGTCATAGCATGGCGTGCATTTCGTTCAGTGTTTCTCCATCTGTCTTTGCCTTTGTCATTTCTGACTTGCAGCCATCTGTCGGTTGGCACTTCAGCAGGGAGTTTGAACGTCACTCTTCGAGCACCCCTGTGATGAGGACTATCGGGCCTTCATTGTTTGTATTTGCTATCGAAATATGGGCCCATCTGCACAGTTTCTTGATGGTTCCAACAAGGGGCGAAGGGAATTGTTTCGAATGCTCTGGCCATGCTTTGATCATACACAGCTGAACACCTTGGGCATATCAAGCACTTGGTTGCCCCTTTGTAGCAGCGAAACACAAATTCCAGCAAACTTTCTCCAGCCTTAGGATAACACTTGAATAGCTGGTTATCCTGGCGCGAATTGTTGCCAGTTTGAGCCCTCTGTACCCTTTCGAAGTTCGCAGCGATTATCTGATTGCAGAGGATGCTGCACCTAGGGCACAGTATCATTCGTGTATCTCCCTTGTGGCACGTCATGAGGTAATCCTTGAGACTAGCATTTCCAGCATGATTATCCTCCATTTTATACTTCTCTTTTTCCAAGTATCTTTCTACCTCCTCCATCTCAGAGTGAGGTCTTTCCATGTCCACCATGTTTACCTCAACATCCTCCCCTTTAGCTTCATCATCACCCCATCCTGTTGGTTTTATATCTTCAAAGTGGACCTTCGAACTCTCTGGGGCAGAATATTTGACCAAATAGTCAAATTTTCCACTGGGTTCCCCTAGCGTGTCCCATATTTCCTTCTGGGGGGAAGTTGGCTTCGCGATTTGGACTTTCTCCAATTCTAGCCTCAGGCCTTCAGTGACCTGTGTTAGCTCTTGGTTTTGATTTTCCTGGCCTTCAGTAGCCTGGATTTCTTCTGCAACAGCTAAAGGCGCTGCTTCAATCGAAGTCTCTTGTTGCTTCTGGACGTCTTCAGTGACCTCCTTATCGACTTCGACTATCACCCAGCTTTCGTTTTCAGTACCTTTCTCTCCTGTTGGGACATCACTTTGGTCAGCTTCCACCATGTTAATCTCTCCAATGCATGCAGGCTCGGAGTAGTTGGTGTCTGCGACGTCCAAGGGGTCTTCGTCCACTTTCATCTTTGCTTTATCAGCAAACTTCAGTCTGCCATCTTTGATTGCATTCTGAATTAGGTCCCTGAAAAGAAAACACTGTGAGGTTTTGTGGCCTAGGAAACTATGATATTTGCAAAATCCTCTCTTCTTTCTTTGATCTAAAGGAGGAATTTTGACATTTGATGGCACAATGAGTTGGCCATCTTTGACAAGTAAATCAAAAATCTTGTCACATTTAGTGACATCAAAGGTATAAACCTACTTTGGGAATTTGTTACTTTTTTCATTCTCGACAATCTCTTTCCCTTTTGTGGGGACTAATAACTTGCAGGAGTAAGGTGGTGCCTGTTTTAATTCGGCGAGGTCGATTTCGACCTCTTCGAATTCGAATTCAGGATAATCTTCTGCTTCCTCAGTTCCAACATAGGAGATCCTTTCCTTCTTGTTATTTTTGAAGACTCTGGCCTTTTCGGCTTTTAGCCTTTCGACCTGTCGAACCCTGTCGGCTAACTGAGCCGTGTCCCTCAGGTATTGAGTATCTAGTTTCTTTCGAATAGAGTAATCCAAGCCACCAGCGGCCATTTCGACTAACTCATGTTCAGGCACTACTGTGTAACATCTGGATTTCAAAAGCCTAAATCTATTCAGATACTCATCTATGGGTTCAGTGAACTTTCTCTTGACACTGGCTAATTCCTTCAAGCTTATTTTCGACTGTCCCATGTAAAACTGTTCATGGAATAATCTCTCCAAAAGAGCCCAAATATCAATAGACCCAGGAGGCAAAGTGGTGAACCATGTGAAGGCATTTTTAGTCAGGGAACTTGGGAAGTATTTGATCCTGAGATCTTCATTATTGGCTATATCTCCCGCTTCGGTTAGATATCTGGCTATATGTTCGAATGTTGACTCATTGGTATCCCCAGCGAACTTTGTAAACTTAGGAACTTTATACCCCCTTGGTAAATCAGTATGCATTATGCAATCTAATATAGGAGAAGCATAATTTGGCCTTCTAATTCCTGTGTTGAGGCCATTCTGGGCCATGACTCTCTCTATCATAGTGGTTAAATTGTTTTCTGCCAAGATGTTGTCGTTCCGAATTCTATGAACGACTGCATCAGCATCTTGATTTCGACCCACCATGACAACCCCCCTAGGTTGTTCTTCTCGAAACTCTGGGACTTCCAGCCTTTCGACCCTTGCCCCTCGTTCCATAATTTCTCTTTGTGGGCCTGGGATTATTGGGGCTTCTAGCCTTTGTGCCCTTGCCCCCAAGTTAACTTCTTCTCTAGGTGGTCTATAGTTTGGGTCATTAGCAACTTGTTCCATAATAGATAAGTTTGCTCGAACTCCCGCCTAATTCTGCCTACGCCTCTCTGGGGGAGCAACGAAACCTGCTATTCGACTCATGTTATCAGCGTTTTCTTTGTTTGTCACAGTCACATTTTGTACTATTGGGGCAAATATTTCCTGCATAGTTTGTGCTAACACCCCTATCATATTATGGTTACTGTCATCCATCAATTGCCTAAAGGCCAACTGGTTTTCTGTGGTTAAAATAGGCATTGTGCTATAACCCACTGACCCTTGGTTATTTATCATAAACTGATTCGCCCCAGACCCAGACCTTAATTGTGGTGATGAATTCAATGTGGAATTGTGTAAACCTGCCATAAAAGATGTTGGCATTCCATAAGAGGAGTTTATGGTTCTATTACCATCGAAACCGGGTGGTCTAGTTAGTGGGGTGGCGAAATGGGTTTGCGTTCCTGATGGTGGAACGAATCCCCCAGGATAACCAATGGTTCCAGTATTTCCTAAGATCGAACTATTAGTTGATATGCCACTTACTCCATTAGTGGCTATATTACTGGTAGAAGATGCAACAGACTGTGCATTCGAAGGGACCACATTAGACGTTCCCATCGAAGCGGATGCATTAGTGCCTGTTGTATATGGGGCATTTTATTCCCCTTGTTGATTGTCAGAACTAGACATCTTGTTCAAACGTTTTCTTCTGGATAAGGGTTGGTTGCTGTTGGTTATTTTACCACTTCTTAGGTTCATAAAACAGCAAACTTATCACTCAGAGGGTATTTTTATAATGGTTACGTCTCAACAATCTTTATTTCTGTTCTAAATTCCATAATGTCCAACGATTGGTCCCACTGGGCGTGCCAATTTGTTTACAGTGATTTCTGGTAAACAACCGCTAGTCTTCCAAACTATCGAATAAACTTACTGACTGTTATTCAATTTCTCTGGTAACTCGCAGGATCGACTAGATTGATCCTAGGACGTGTTGGTTATTAGGGTAACTCTCATGATCGAACAGGTATTCATGGTTGGTATTTAAATGTTGTGTAGGTGTTTAACTCATTTCGATTTTCTCTTAAAGATCTAAAGGTATGATCAAAATAAATGTGCGCGAAACTAAATTGCATGAATAAAGGTTAATTGTAAAGACATATAAAACTGCGTAAAAGACAAGTAAATGACTTCGAATTATAAAAACAATTAATGTAAAAGATGCTCTGGAATGTAAGAGATTCGAATTATGAAGAAAGCGTTTGATGCAAGAAAACTGTAATATGACTTTGAATGAAAAAGGTGTTCGAAGGATAAAAACTTGAAGATAAAGGCATGAAATGTATAACAGTTTCTAAAATGTAAAGTGTTTGAAACGGAAGGAAAGCATTTAAATGTAAGGCATCAGTAAAAGATTTCGAATGAAAGTACTTTAAATGCAAAAACTTGTAAATGGTATTTGACAAAAAGATAAAAGAAAGTACTGGAAATGATAAAGGGTTTTCATTAAATCATAAATATGTGGTGTTATCATACGTACATTGCTCTTGCATTTGTTTCCCTAGCCATGTGGTAATTTGAATGTTTACTGAGTATTTTTGTACAATAGATATGACACACGAAATCCTAATGCTAAGACTTCTATTTATACTACTTCGACCATAACGGTCTTGCTATAAGATTCTGCCACGTTCAGAACATGCAGAACAATGCCTCTCTCTTGTTTCCACGTGTCTTCGAATGCTCCAGCGCATACATTTCAAACTTCGAACATCCCGCTTTCATTTGAATTTCAAATGCTTTGGCACTTCTTCGCTTCGAACGCATTCCTTAGGTACATCCTTGTTGTCATTTCGAAACTTCTTTGGATATATTCTCATAATTGCCACTCGAAGCTCCAAGCTTTGATATGCTCATTCGAAACACTGCTTCTTCTATTTCGAAACATGACATTTTGTTTCATTTCAATCGAAACGTCCACTTTACTTTGCTTCTAATAATATTATCAAAATCTTCAGCCAACAATGTGTCACCACTGTAACATCTGACCAGTGTATCTTACGTAACCTTTGTTGATTCAGAGTCAACAATCTTCTCAAACACGTTTGCATCCACACATTGATGGATGCAGAATAACGCCTTTTGATCTTTCTTCCTTAGCGCTTTCTGTGTAATCTTTTGTGCCTTTGTCGCGTCTGTTGCTAACAGATCATAGCCATCGGTGAAAAGATCTAACACATCTTGAGAGCCAAACAACACACGCATCTGGATCTTCTAATGATTCCAGTTTTTTCCATCAAATACTGGAAGTTTGGAATTGATATCAGTGTTTCCGTTCAACTTCAACCTTGTGCAATTCACGCAAAAAACTCACAAAAACAGTGTTTCCCAAACCCCACATAATCAAACACTACTACGGAAAAGGGCTACTAAAGCGCTTATTTTGGCCTTTAAAAGCGCTTAAAAGCGCTTTAATAGCTTGCGCTGGCGTAGGTAACAAAAGCGCTTCTAAAAGCGCTCTGGTAGACCCCCCCTTTAAGAGCGCTTCCTGGAAAAAGCGCTCTGGTAGGACCCCCTATAAGAGCGCTTTCCTGGAAAAAGCGCTCTGGTAGGACCCCCTTTAAGAGCGCTTTTTAAAAGCGCTGCCAAAGACCAGTAAAAAAGCATAAAAAATTAAAAAAAAACGCAGCCTACAAAAGCGCTTTTGTAAAAGCGCTCTGGTAGGCCCCCCTATAAGAGCGCTTTTTCTGGAAAAAGCGCTCTGATAGGCCCCCCTATAAGAGCGCTTTTCCAAAAGCGCTTTTGTATGCTGCGTTTTTTTTTAATTTTTTATGCTTTTTTACTGGTCTTTGGCAGCGCTTTTACTAAGAAGCGCTTTAGTAGGTGGACCTTTAAGAGCGCTTTTTAAAAGCGCTGTCGTTTCTAAATGAGGTATTTTTATGTGCAGCCTATAATTTAATCCTCCCAGTCGACCTGTAATGTTTTCGACCTGTAATATTTTCGACCTGTAATATATTTTTGACCTGTAATATATTTTCGACGCTATTATTTCAGCCATCAGTAAGACAATATATATACTAATATAATACCATTATAATATCCAAAATTATATATATACATCATTACATCAATAATATTATAGTTCAAATCGACACAAATCCTACATGAAAAATTGCTTAATATAATATTGACACAAATCTTCTTTAATTTCTTCCAACTTAAGCTTCGGGTACGCAGCAGCACGGAATTCGTCAAGGTACTACAAAACAAAAACATAATATAAATGATATATTTAGTTAAATGTAATAAATTATATGAAATTATCTTAAGTTATAAATTCATACCGTGAGCGGAATCTCTAATTGATTCGCCTGAAGGATTTCTTTCATGAACCTCAAAACAAAGTATCCGCAATCATGACTGTTTCGCTGTTGCGGACACTACATAATAAAACAAATAAGATTCTATAGTTGTCTTGTTTTACCAAGTAGCATAAATATTATAAGCAAAATTGTGAAAAGTAATGTACCTGCACTTGGATCCAAGTGATGTTGTTTGATTTAGTTCGGGATACCTGTGCGTCCCGTTGACTACGGAACACTTGTATTGATCTAATTATTAAATATATAAAAGCATATGTTTAAATCAATCCCACAAATAAGAAAATATATAAATATACACGAATATATATTTAGAACGATCCCACTTACAAATCAACGATTTCCTTCATAGCCGGATAATTGGTCCATTCACCATTTACTGAATTCAGATAATACACGACTTCTCTTATCGGGTTGATAGCAAGCAGCAACCAGTGTGCTCTATAAATTAAAACAATAGGTTATATGAAAATTTTGCTATACACAAAAGAAACAGAGATTAGATGAACCAAGAATGAGAAACTAACCCTACTGGTCGGGTATTATACGCCCAAAGATGCAGACTTTCTGTATTGCCGGTGGACATGAATCTATCTACTAAGCGCTGTCTAACTGATTCCGGTTCCGAAGCAATTGTCATTCCGCTGCAATGGGCGGAAGACACGAAACGGAATCTGTTAGACAATGCAGTCCCGCGCAACACTCTGTCATACAACAACCTTAAATAAAAACATAATAAACATTAGATTATTTTCATTGAAATGTGTAAATAAATTATATTGTGGGACTAATTAAATAATATATCGGATGAGTGAATATTACCGGATGTATGAGTGCATATTACCGACGCCTAGTTGATCATGCCTAAAAATCTCTTCCAAGTCATCAAATGTAATATGTGACTGGAATTCAATACCGAAGACACTTTCATCCATGTTGATTTCACGTAAACCACCATCCTTCAAATCGGACATATCAACCATTGTTGCGAGTGTCGAACGGTATCGAGGCACAAAAGCACCGCCTTTTTTTGCCGCTTGCTTCGGAGGACCAGTGGGTGGTAAGCTACGAACCTGCTGCGTCACTTGTTGTGACTCCCGAGCGGATGCCTAAAAATCATATAAGTTAGGTATAATATAAAATCATGCAGATTTAGATTCAGACTATATATTAACACTTTAAATGTACCTCTTTTAGTGATGCAACAGACTCCTCCTCCTGTAAAATCCCTTTACCCTTAATTGCGGGTTTTATAAGAGCAGTCTAAAATTAAAATGTAAAAAATAATTAATAAACGGTTTAGAATTGACATTCGAAAACTAAATGATTCATAATCGTTTTCAGTATACCTCATCACTAATGGTAATGAGCTCCGAGGGCCATGCAACAAATGATCCTATTGCATCTCGCAGCAATGTCGTCTCTGAGACCATGTCAGGTACCGGTAGAATCGCATCACGATCTAATACAACATCCACCGATACTTTCAGGTGTCCATCAGGGAGGGGTCTGTGGTGAAGTAAATCTCCCGAAGTGTTGTGCACTTTTCCCTTGCCAACTAGTCGATAATTCGGTGACGATAAGTATAGTTGGCAAGATGAAATGCCCTAAACAAATAGAAAATATAAAGTCATTATCATTAATAAAATAGAACAGTTTGTAAGGAAAAAAACTTATAATTACCTCGGGAAATTTCTTTTGATAGTTGATACTAGCCTTATCACTAGTTTCTCTCACCGATGAAGTGTTGCATTTTTCTCTCATATACATATCTTTATCTCTTTGCAATTCAGAGACCTGTGCTTGCAATTCCTGCAACTTTTGCAACACTTCTTCATTGGTAAGATTTGATCTTCTCCTAGAACTCTTATAAAAAGAGGTTGGAGTCACACCATGACCCTTACCCCTCACCCGACCGGGATACTCGGGAGCATCTAGTACTCTACTAAATACGCTCTCCTCACCGGTGGATGCCGATTGCGACAAGGTCTCCTGTAATTCATTTACATTTAAATAATTATTAGTGGAGATAAAAAATCATTTATATATTAAAAAACATTTGATTTAATTAAAGACACAGTATTATACTTACACATTCAGTATAAACTCTCTGAACATCGGGATCGACAGCTTGATTCTTGCCCACACGAGCTTCCTTCCACAACACATGTACAGGAAGTGAAGCTTCCTCACTTTTAGTCTCCTCTAACTATGCATTGACACAAACGATAAAATCGTCAATTAAAACATGCACATGTAGACAATTAATTAAAACGCATTTCTATTTACTTACAATTTTATCCTCTAAGCGTGCATATCCCAAACGCCCTTTCTTGTATGGATACGCGGGTTTGGATGCTCTCTTACTATTCGTGGCACTCTTTTTCTGAAAAGCTTCATCTCTTTGCTTTAAAAACTCAGCCCAATCTGCTTCATCAATGAAGGTCGCATACTTTGTTGGCCGTCCCGGTGCCTCTTCAAGAAATTTTCCATCTTTATCCTTAAGATAGGTGTTTGTCAAAAAACTTTTCCACCCTCTATATCTTTTGCCGGCCAAACTAAGTATGTAGCTTTTACGTTCATCTGGTATCTCAAAAGTCCTCTGCAAAAAAACGTACGCATAGTGTGTTAGTATTAGTAATTTAAACAATTTATCGTCAAGATAATAACAACAATTAACCATATATGATATATACCTGAAGCTCTTCCCAAATCGCTTGTTTTTTCTCCTCCAATTCTAAATTTTTCGTTTTCGATTTCCAAGTAGCTACGGAGACCGGAATATGTATACGGACAAGTGTACCAATATAACTTGTCAACTTTGCAGAATTAGGACCAATTGGTTGTTTATCAGAATTCCATTCCAATCGGTATACTAATCCTTGGTCTCTATGTCGAATGATTCCCTTCATAATAGTGATGCCTCGTGCAACCTCTTTTGCTTCAGTATCAGGTGGAGCATTTGTATCCGAAGCAACTCTTTCTTGTGAGTTTTCTTGTGCGTTTTCAGGTGGGTTTTCAGGTGGAGCATCTCTATCTGGAGCCATTGAACCTGTATCAAACAAACTAAAGCACATTAGTACACTATTAACACTAACTTTATATGAGAAACATTTCAAAAAATTACATAAAAATAATAAAGATGTCCTCAAAACTCAACCCCTTTTACTAAAAATAATAAAGTATTTAACAACAAAAGAAACTAAACCCATAGATAATAAATAAGCAGTCCAGTAATATTTTTCTTGCTTTGAAGAGATACCTAAAACATAAAAAAAATGTTAGAAAAAACATCTTAATATTAAAATAAAAACAAAACACTGTTGGAGGATATACTAAAAACAAAAATGAAAACTTTAAAACAAAATAAAAAGATAATACCTTTAATTCGAATTACCCCTTAACTCTTGAACAACTAGATAATATGTAGATGGTATATGAACCAGTAAGACAAAAATGAAGGAAAATGAAGGAGACAAAAATGACAAAAATAATATTAGATGATACTCATATTAAGATTGAAATAGAGAGAACATGTATATATTTGAACATGTACACCATTAAACTAACATTACAGTACCAACAATCAAGATTGAAATAGAGAGAACATGTATATATTTGAACATGTACAACAATCAAGTTTCATCATTGCAACAAGTCATCATAGCATACAAAATATATACTAATCCAATTCCAAGAATCATTGACACAGAAAAAATGCTTCAAATTTTGAACCTGTATCAAACAAACTAAAACATTGACACTATTAACACTAACTTTATCACTAACGTCTCTTTCTTTTCTTGGTAGGATTGTGTACTACGCGTCTCTTAACAATGCGGACGGTTGGATTGATCCAAATACCCTCATTATGATCATTTCTAATACAAGATTCATTCTCATTTTGATCGTTTCTTGTACAAGATTCAATGCCAACACCAATATCACCTTGATCTTCAATTTTTTCATCAACTATTTTGTTAGATAAAAGCACTATAGACCATTTCGTACTTGTCGGATCATTGACATAGAACACTTGTTTAGCTTGAGAGGCTAGAATGAAAGGCTCATCTTTGTACCCTACCCTATTGAGATCCACTTGCAAAAATCCTGACTTATCCATTCGTACGCCACTATTATTTTCAACCCACTTGCAACCAAATACAGGAATCTGAAACTTCGCGTAATCAAACACCAAAATGCGCTCGATAACCCCAAAATATGACAAATTTGCAAATTTCGGATTTAAGTCATTCGCACTTGATATGTCTTAAGAACATATTTTCAGTTGGTTACAATACTTCCTTCCTACCACTTCATCAACAAAGGTCATGGCTACGGAATATCCTGAGCATGTTCAGGATATTCCGTAGCCATGACCTTTGTTGATGAAGTGGTAGGAAGGAAGTATTGTAACCAACTGAAAATATGTTCTTAAGACCTATGCAGGCGGCAGTGGCGGAGTTTGTGATTGGTTTCTCCTAAAATTACTAGTTAATAGGTAGCTTATGTTTTAACCTAAATCTTTTCTTAAAAATAGGACATTCAAATTTAAAAATTCAAAAAATACTAACTAAAAATAAATAAAATAATAAATCTTAATGAACTGAACTAATCCTAATAAATATAACTAGAGGTCTATATCATATGTGTAAGAGAAAATTATATATTTTTCATATTTTCATTGAAAAATAAAATCACAAATCTTACTGATGAATAGTTACCAGGTATACTGAGTTTTACATTGATTGATAAATAAGTCATAGCCTTACTTATACAGTTGTTTACACAAAATTGGACCCTACCCACTTTTAACTTTAACAATATTATTTTGGATATCCAAATTTCATGGAACATTTACAATAGAAAACTTTAAACTTATTGCAAGATCATAATTGTTAAGCTTATTAGATTGGCTCCAAAAATAGTCTTAGAGAATCAGAGAGGATTCATATGAGACATAGTACAAGAAATCTTTTGAAAGAAACATGGCTATGAAAATTGATATAAAAAAAAAAGCATTTGTATTCACCAAAAAAGCTACACTGTAAGGCATAATAATAAAATAATGAAAATCACCTTAGACGAAGATGTGAGTAGATTCAATTCAAATAGCAAAACAGCAAAAAGCAGCAGCAAAGATGGAAGACGATTGAGAAGCAATACCAAAACTTTATTCTCAAAACCACGCAAGCTCTAACCCTCCACCCAGGGCAAGACCATCAATAGCAGCAACTGAAGGTTTCCTCCCCCCTGAAAGATGAAATGAAATTCAAAATCAAAATAGAATACATCGACAAATGAGTTGCAAAGAAAACTTCAAAAGAAACCGTACCTTCTATAGTGTCAGTAAGAAGGTCTACTGATATCAAACCAGGACTTGTCTTCTCTGTATATGGCAATGAAGAATTAGAAAATGAGTGCAAATACATTTACTAAAACAGAAAACCTTAAAAAAAAATATAAGAAAAATTCCGCAAGCAATACCATTAGGTGAAGTCTCTAGCTTCTTGAGAATCACTGGCTCAGCTCTCACACAGTCTAAAAAGACAAAGCAAACATCATAAAAAAACATAACCTCATGGATTTTCATAAATGGAAGAAGTATCATGCTTCTCAAACTGCAAATCAAATATATAAAACACCCAAAATAAATGCAAATTGCTTCTTTTGTACATATCTTATCACTTCCACAAAACACAAGACTTTCCCTATCCATAATTAAGAGAAGGGTAATTTAGGCTTCTTTTTTTTAATAAATTACTAATAATTCATGTTAAAAAATACTCAAGCACATAGTAGGTCCCCAAAACCACCTATTAGTGCAAGTCACCATCAAACAAACACTATCTTATGCTATATTCAAACATGATCATCTTCCAAACCACTATTGAAAATATACAAAAAGAAAAACCAAACCAAAGAAGAAGAGATTCTCTCTCTCTCTCTTGTTGTTTGTGTTTCAAGCTTTCAAAACCTTTTCTTCCTAAACTCCCTCACATGAAAACCAAAACCACCACAAAATCTTCCCCCCTTTCTTGAAAAATGGTTCAAAGAAAGGTCCCAAACAATCTTAGTATCCAAACACAACATGTTAAATTTGACAAATTTCCCACAAACATGAAACTATCTTCTTCATCTTCTCATCAACAAAACCAAGATGATAAAAGTAAACTTTCTAAGAAAATGAAGATATCAAACTCAATCAAACTCTCTCATCTTGAGACTCTTCAACTTCAATCAACACCAATTTCAACAAAAACAACAACAACAAAAGATGGTTCACCAAATTACATGAAGCACACAAGTAGTTCACAATCAAAAAAGGAACTTTTTCATGTAAGTCTTAGAAAAACTCAATCTTGCTCTGTTTCTAAGAATCTTGATACAAAATTTTCTAGTGATTATTCATGTAAAAAACCTAGTTTGAGTTTGGTTAGAACATTAACAAAAACTACTAGTTTTAAGGGTTCTAGAAATTCTCCTAGAAAATCAACAAGGGCTACTTGTTCTTCCACTCTGAAAGACTCAAACTTTCCATCATATCTTGAGCTTAATCATGGTGGAACTGAGTTAGAGGGAAGTTAGACAGAATCAAAGTTCGATACCTGCTATAAGAAGATATGTCCGGTCTTTGAAGTAAAAGCAATACCACGCAAGCAAAGAGTTGAAGACAAGATGCAAGCAAAGATGGAAGACGATGAACGCGTTTCTGAGAATGCAAGATAATTTTGTGCGTTTTCAGCAGAAATTAGGGATTTGGAAGAAGAACGCGTTTAGGGATTTGGAAGAAGAATGCAAGATTTTGTTTTAAAAAATTTTAATTGTAAAGAGGGTATGACAGCGCTTTTGAAAAGCGCTTTCGTAACTAAGGCTATACCAGCGCTTTTGAGGATAAAAGCGCTCTTGTACCCCACCCCATATATCAGCGCTTTTGAAAGCGCTTTCATAAGCCCCCTATAAGAGCGCTTTCAGAAAGCGCTTTCATACCCCCCCACTATAAGAGCGCTTTTCAAAAGCGCCTTCGTACCCCAGCCTCTAAGAGCGCTTTCTGAAAGCGCTTTTGTAACCCCCCCCTTTAAGAGCGCTTTTTTAGCGTGTTTTTTTATTTTGTTTTTAGCGCAACCTATACCAGCGCTTTTACAAAAAGCGCTTTAGTAGGGGTGCTGCTAAAAGACAAATTTGGTGTAGTGAAAAAAATGATTCTCAATTACACAATACCTCACTGTTCACTCGTGTTTCCCCGTAGATTTCGAACCGGGGCTCTAGATACCAATTGTTGGTGCACAAGGAGAGATGAAAGACAAAAAGAATATGTTTAATGAGAGCTACAAAATAAGGAATAATGAATTACATTGAACTACCTACTACTAGACTATTTATACACAAAATTAGAATATAATAAAATACTAAAATATCCTCTAACAAATTTAATCAATAAAATATTCCTAAAATATAAATTAATTCCAACATAATGAACAAGCAATTTATTAACTCTTTCTAGTGTTTTGTTTCTTAAGGATGAATATAAAGTGTTTAACAAGAATAGTATTTGTAGTTTAGTTTTTTTTTAAAAACTATCTTATGAATTTTAATAGTTAAGACAAGAATAATTTGTAGTTTCGAGTTTAAGATCAAACTTGAAATCTCATCGTCCTCTAATTTCAAATTACATGTTACTCTCCCTTTTGACCTGAATTGAATTTTTGGCATTGACTTATAGAAACTTTATTCTAAAGATTGTAGTTTTTCTATAATCTTTTCATTTAGCCTTGTAAAAAAAGAAAATACTATATGAATACCATGGATTTGCGACATTTTTTGTTATCATAAAATTTGGTTAGAGACGATTTACGACCGTTACAAATTTCCGTGTGACGAACATGTGTTTCCATATTGTTGTCACATATTGCGACATTTATGAAAATGTCTTTAAAATATAATTGTGACGGTTTTAACTTTCACCCATGTTATTTTATATTTATTGAATCTCAAATTTTATCTTGAATTTTCTTTCAATTTAATTTTTATTTTAAATTGTTGTATTTTTCGTGCATTTTACATTTATTTCTATTTTTAAAATTTTATTCAAATTTACTTTTTCTTTTCATTTTAGATAAATTAATAATTAAGTTCTATTTTTACCTTTAGAAAAAATAATATAAAAACTATATTTATCTTTTAATTTATATATAAAAAATAATAACATTTGTTTACTTTACTTTACTATAAAAATTATGGTTATAAAAAAAAATTATATTTGTCTTATATTAAGTTTGTTTTTAGGTAATTACAAAAAATATCTTTAAAAGGTGGTTTTATTAGTCTTATGCAGTGTTTTAAAAATTGGACCGGACATCAAATTAACGAGGATATTAAGTCACTGGTTTTATTGATCGAACTATTAGGTTATTGATCGAAACCGCGTGATTAAATCAGATAACTCGGTTGAATAGACCGGTTCATTATAATAAAATTATATAGGTATAAAATTTGTCAAACCTGATGATTCAGTCTCTACAAAATATAATTAGCACTTAAAATTTTTTGAAAATATCATATCATAAATAAATTCATAAGTTTATAATTTAAATTCAAATTTTAAACATAGGTATCACATATAACAAAATAATACAAAATTACAAAGTCTAATTACAAACAAAGTTTAATTGCAACATAATCTAATTAAATAGTTTATAACAAAATAACTTTATTGTCTACTAAATTTAGTTTCAAGGAGAAAAAATATTTCAATGATGAGATCTCGTTCTTCAATATCAAAACTATCAGCAACAAAATCAACTGCATCTGCAACATTTTCCCCGTTAATGATATCATTATTTTATTTTTATTTAAATTTTTTAAGACGTCGTTTTGATTTTTTTAAAATTAAAAAAAGCAATTAAATCACCAATTTAAGAAAAAACGTCGATTTTTTTTTCGGTTTTTAGTGATTTACCACCGGTTTATACCAGTTAGTACCGGTTCAACGATATATCAAATCAAGTAATTGAATCAGACCGATTATCTAGTTAGTTCACAGTTCAACCGGTCTGACCGATCGACCGATCCGATTTTTAAAACACTGGTCTTATGGTTAGACCTAGGTGGATAAGATTTGATGTTGTAATAAGCAAGTGAGGGGGGAAACGATTAAGGGGAGTCACGAAAAGAAGAAAAAAAAAAAGAAGATCGATCAGGGCCTTGTTTGGATATCTGTGCAAAAATAGTTTTTGCTATTTCATATTGGATCAGCAAACCAAACACTTCTTATCCATCTTTGTTCTCTAAAAACGATATCATCATCAGCTTCATTCTTTTGCCACTCTCGAGATCTTCTAAAAAAAACACTTCCGCCCCACATCATCACCTTCCCTATTCCTCCACTCCCTCCGCCGTAATCACCTTCCAAATCACACTGATTCCTCTTCATCACAATCTCTTCGTCTCTCTCTCTCTCTCTCTCTCTCCTCCTCTCCCTCTCTCTCTCTCTCTCTCTCTCTCTCTCTCTCTCCTCTCTCCTCTCTCTCCTCTCTCTCTCTCTCTCTCTCTCTCTCCTCTCCTCTCTCTCTCTCTCTCTCTCTCTCTCTCTCCTCTCTCTCTCTCTCTCTCTCTCTCTCCTCCTCTCTCTCTCTCTCTCTCTCTCTCTCTCTCTCTCTCTCTCTCTCTCTCGCTGCATCACCATCTATAACTTCCACCTCTCTAATCTCTGCTCAACGATTCATCTCCCATCGTTGATCTTGGTTGTTTCTCCAATCTACCCGCCCAATGCACCTCATCTTCAAACAACTTCGAACCTACATCATTAATTTCCGCCTCAGCTTCAACACTGTCAAACTGCAAACAGAACTCTCCTCTGGGCCAGGCCCTTCATCTTTCTCATCAACGAACAACAACTCAGATCCAAAAATTTCTTTCAACACAACACCAGCTCAGATTCATTTCATTCAGGAACAGTTTGGTAAATTTCGATATCATTTTGTTTATTTCGTTTGTAGACCTGTCATGCTGTGAAAAAAATACTGTTATGAAATTCTGAATAAAATAAGTTTTTTATGTTTGTTTATGTTGTTTTCAGATTTTGAAATATTTACCACCGAAGAAATTAACCAGATTGAGTCTCGGACTAAGTCTCTCTCTTTAAGACGTTTCGCAGCCACCTGCTCAAAATTATATAAAGCAGTCGAACTACCCGCACCGCCTCCAAGATAAAACACAGCCTAATTCTATACTGTATGATTACTACTTTCATAGTAGATAATAGGTCTAGTAATACACCTTCTGATGGTACAAGACCATTTAAATATGGTATCAACACACCACAACTCGTAGTATCTGGTACAAAGACCAGTCATAATAATTTCTCAAACAAAAAAGAAACTCAAATAATTCTCCAAAGAGAAATTAATAATGGTCATTTGACCATTCATAATAATTCCTTCCAACAAAGAGTAATTCAAATAATTCTTCAAAGAGATCCATAAAATTAAACTTGAAAATTTCTCAACTCAAATGAGGAGAAATTAACATAATTCTCTAAAGAGAATTCAAGAAAATACTCGGAAAGTTCAACAAGTAGGAAGAAAAAGGGAAAAAGATAGCGTTTCGACAATTCGAGAGACGCAAAGTTATGAGAGTGAG
Organism: Vicia faba; assembly: GCA_948472305.1. Lineage (NCBI taxonomy): Eukaryota > Viridiplantae > Streptophyta > Magnoliopsida > Fabales > Fabaceae > Vicia > Vicia faba. Next base: position 856,799,076 of record OX451740.1, on the reverse strand, counting down.
GAAGGAAAAACTAATAGAATAGTTTTTGGTGTGATTTGGAATGAAATATGTGTATTCCTTATATAGTGAAGTAAGGTAGTTAATATTTCTCACATGAGCAATGTGAGACTAAATGGTTTTTTTCAACCAAAAAGATATTCTAACAATGTGAGACTTGAGAAATTTTTAAATTCAACATATTTGGAACATGGACAATGTTCCAAAAATCCCCCACTTGAATATAAAAAAATTGATTTTAGAAGTAACGTCAAACGTTTCTAAGATTATGCATAAACAAAGGCGTCTATGAATCGAACCTTTGCATAACAAGTAGGATTTCAATTCAACAAGAGTGACACAAATGTCTTTAACTCTATCTCAGAAATCAAACCCGCACACAACCTTTTTTTTAAGGTGTATTCTAATAGCCTGTGCTTTAATGGCCCTGCACGTGTATCCCAGTTTAATGCAGGCTCTAGGAATTCTGCCTCGAAATTCCATAGGAACCGGCCTAAGTTCCACAATCACATAGGTGAGTCTATCAATAGTACTCCTATATCCTATGTACTCCCTCATACAGAGTATAGATCTCATTAAGAGTTTCTATTATCTCATCCTCTTATTACTTGAGGATTCATGCTTTACTTGCATGATCATCTCATATTACTCACAACTTGTTGTTACCCATTGAACCTATCTCTTGGGATCTCCAGTCATTTAGGTTGGGTTACCATCATGAGCAACTCATTTTCCTATAGGCATTAGTCCCATCTTAAATGATGTATTATAAACTTTCTCTCTATTTAATCCTTTCGTTAAAGGATCTGCTAAATTTTCATTAGTGCGTACGTGATCCACTCTTACAGCTCCTCTAGCTATGTTGAATACATAGCCACTAGTTGCTTTGGAATCATCTGACAAGGCATTCCAATCTACATCATTGTATCCTTCAAGTACAACAGGAAATCTCTGATAATGTAAACCGAGATTCATGGTCCTTTTAAGGTACCGTATGACTTGCTCAATAGCTTGTCAATGTTCATACCCGGTCTACTAGTAAACCCGCAAAACAATCCCACAACATATGCAATGTCGGGTTTAGTACAATCAATGGAATACCTAAGACTTCCAATGATGCTCGCATATTCTGTTTGTCTAACACTTTCACCAGTGTTCTTAAATAGCTCCACTCTTGGATCATTTGGTGTGCTCACAGGTTTACTGTCAAAGTAATTATATTTCTTTAAGATCTTTTTCACATATTGTGATTGATCCAAAGAAATTCCTTGCTCGGATCTCGTGATCTTGCTACGAAGAATCACACTCACTTCTCCGAGGTCTTTCATATTAAAGTTGTTGCACAACAATGATTTCATATCATTAATGGCATGAATGTTTGATCCAAATATGAGTAGATCGTCTACATATAGACATATGATAGTGCAAATGCAATTCTCAAATTTGTAATAAACGTATTTGTCACTTTCATTCACTTTGTACCCATTCGATATCATTAAGTTATCAAACTTTACATGCCATTGATTTGGAGCTTGTTTTAGCCCATACAAAGACTTATATAACTTACAGACCTTGTTTTCTTGTCCATGGATCACAAAACCTTCCGGTTGTTCCATATAGATTTCTTCTTCTAAGTCATTGTTTAAAAAAGTTGTTTTAACATCCATTTGGTGTACTATTAAGTTATAAATAGCAACTATTGAAATAAGTACCCTAATGGATGTAATTCTAGTGACAGGAGAAAAGGTGTCAAAGAAATCTATATTTTTTCTTTGTCTAAAACCTTTGGTAAAAAGTCGAGCCTTGTGTTTATCAATAGTTCCATCAGGTTTTAGTTTCTTTTTTAAAACCCATTTACAACTGATTGGTTTGCAACCAGGAGGCAAGTCTACTAAGTGCCAGGTCTTGTTAGATTCTAGAGATTCTATCTCACCATTGATAGCTTCTTGCCATAAATCAGCATCCAGAGATGACAAGGCTTCTTGAAGATTCATTGGATCTTCTTCTATATTATAAGCCGCATAATCAGGCCCATAGTCTTTAGCAACTCTTACTCGTTTACTTTGTCGAAGTTCTATTTCTACATTGTCGTTGCTTTTTGTGCTTCTTATCACGGGAATGTGACTCGATTGTGTGCCACCACTATTTCTCAATTTGAAAGGAAATTTGTCTTCATAGAATTCAGCATCATTTGATTCTATGATCACTTTTGCCTTTAGGTCATAAAACCTATATGCTTTACTGTTTGCTGCATACCCAATGAAAACACATTCATATGCTCTACTAGTGAGTTTAACTCGTTTCGAATCCGGAATTTTGATGTAAGCCAAACAGCCCCAAGTTCTCAAATAAGACAAGTTTGGTTGTCTTTTTCTTTAATATCTCATAAGGAGAGATCTTACATTTTGACTTGGGAATCTATTCAGGACATAGCAATCAGTCAATAAAATTTCCCCCCACTAGTGAGGTGCAGCACCAGAATTCATCATAATTGCAACAACAAGTTCAGTAAGAGTTCTATTCTTTCTTTCTACTTTACCATTCATTTCAGGAGAATATGGAGCAGTCGTTTCATGTACAATTCCATGTATAAAATTTATTAATAAAGTAGAATCATACAGTTTCTCTATCACTACAAATTCTTATTATATCATTTTCAAATTCTTTACCAAAATTTTAAACATATAAACTTCATTCTTCGTAATGGCGTACAAATTTACCCCAATAGAGTGACTAAACCCTTTCTTATTTAAAAGAAAACCAGAAACAATATTTTTTCTAATCTTAGGAACATGCATAACGTTCTTTAAGATTAAAGTCTTTTTGAAGGTGAAATTTAGCTCCATGTCTACAATTCCAGCAACATTCGTGGTTTGGCCATCTCCCAACAACACTTTCTTATCTTTAGTATTCGTGTATGTTTTAAATATAACACAATCATAACAGACATAATGAGAGACGCATGTGTCTATCCACCAAGTAACATATCCATCAACCATGTCGATTTTAATGACTATAGTAATAAATTGTCCATTAGTCAGGTTGACCTGTGCATTAGGGACAACACCAAGTTCAAGCTTACTTCTACATTTCTTAGTCATATGACTTGATTTTCCATAGTTAAAACAAAGGGAAACCAACGTCATTTCTTTTAGGTGGTGGTTGTTGCCTAGTTGGAGCTATTGGGATCATAGAAGGGTTCCCATTCTTAATTCGGTTCACAATATTGCGGTTCTGATTCTTTAATCAATTGCCAAATTGCTTCAGAACTACACCAAATTTATTTTTGTTGTTTGAAACAACCAAGACTTTTTCTTTTTAATATTTTATCTAAGGTTCCTTTTTTTAAACATTCAAACTATGGGGTAGTTTGTCAATAATAAAACCAATTTGAAATTGTTCATTTAAACACATACCTTTTGTGATGATCTTTTAAGAAATATTTTGAAGTTCGTAACATTGAGTCTCCATCGACCTTACATCTTTACATTTGATACTTGAAGTAGTGGCAAACAACATATTTCTTTGCACCTGCTTCTTCAGTATCATATTTCTTCTGCAGAGCCTCCCATACATGTTTAGCAGTCTTGTAATTACTATAGTAATCATAGAGATCATCAGCAAGACTGTTCAGAAAGTGATTTTTGCATAGGTAGTCATTCTTTTTCCATAGGGAGATTTCTTTTCTGAGCTGTAAGTTATCTGTCGCAGCTTTAGCAGCAGAATCTAAGTCAGACGTTTTAGAAGTCCCGTCTAATTCCACAATTGTCTTACCATTACTTATTTCATTTGATCTAGAAGGAGCAACATGGATATCCTCAGTCGGAACATGGGCAACCTTCTTTAAATTTAAGAAAAAATTTATCTTAGCTTGCAAACGTTTGAAATTGGAACCCTCAAACTTAAATGGTTTGTCAAAGACATAAGCGACCGCAGTAGTACCGATAATTTCCTTAGTAACCATGGAAGTTAAGAAAACGTCTTAAAATTGTTGTTTTCGGATTTTGAAATATTTGCCACCAAAGAAATTACCAGGTTGAGTTGCAGACTAGGTCGCTCTCTTTAAGACGTTTTGCAGCACTGCTCAAAATTATGCAAAGCAGTCAAACTACCGCGCCACCTCCAGGATAAAACAACTTGGTTCTATACTGTGCGATTACTACTTGCATGGTAGATAATCGGTCTAGTAATACACTATCTGATGGTACAAGATCATTCAAATATGGTATCAACACCACTCGTAGTATCTGGTACAAAGACCGATCATAATAATTTCTCAAACAAAAAGAAACTTAAATAATTCTCAAAAGAGAAATTAATAATGGTCATTTGACCATTCATAATAATTTCTCCAACAAAGAAAAATTCCAATAATTCTCCAAAGAGAATCCAAAAAATTAAACTTGAAAATTTATCAACTCAAATGAGAAAAAATTAACATAATTCTCTAAAGAGAATTCAAGAAAATACTCGGAAAATTCAACGAGTAGGAAGAAAAAGAAAGAAGATAGCGCTTTGATAACTCGAGAGACGCAGAGTTATGAGAGTAAGGAAGGACAAACTAATAGAATAGTTTTTGGTGTGATTTGGAATGAAACATGTGCACTCCTTATATAGTGAAGTAAGGTAGTTAATATTTCTCACATGAGCAATGTGAGACTAAATGGTTTTTTTCAACCAAAAAGATATTCTAACAATGTGGGACTTGAAAAATTTTTAAATTCAACATACTGGAACATGGACATGTTCCAACAGTTTATGATGAAACTGCGATGAATTTGTTGATGTCAATGTTGTTCTACTTATTTTTATAATAGAATGATAAATTTGGTTTGAATTTCATGTGTTGATGCCATTGGGTTTGAATAATTTTGGATGACTATCAAAAGTTTTTTGTGCTAACTTTGAGCTGATTACATTTTCGCGAGAGATTCTGAGTCGACTTGATAAGTTTGATCGAAATACCGATGTAGTTGTTGTTGTTCTATCCAAACTCATGTGGGAATAAACCGATTTTAGAGTCTATAATTGAATGCTAGCATAATTTTAACTTTTGTTTTGGATGTGAAACTATGATGATTTATGTGTGCTTGCTATTGAACGAAGAGGTGTGCCTCAGTTCAGTTTGACATTTTTTTGTGAATAATAGAATAAATATTGTGGAATTTTGGTTTGGATCAATTCGGAAGAGTTTTTGATGACGATTTGTTCCTTTTGAGCTGAGTTTGAATGTTGGAATATTGATGGTGATATTGATGTTTTCCGTATGCATTGTTTCCTTTGGAGACAATTTTTGAGCATTACTTCTTTCTTTTTGGTTGCTTCCTGAATTATTAAGTTTATTAAATTTCAAGATTGAATTCAATGTTGTATCATGTTTGATTGATCTAATTTGAAGGAGACGGTGAAGGCGTGTTGGGTGAATTTGAATTTAATTCGAATGAGGTTACATTTGGTTGTAGTATAGTTGTGTGTTCCTTTTGTGTTGAGCATGACTGAAACGAATATTGTTGAGCATTATTTTGGTTATTAAGTTACTTCCTGGATTATGTTTAGGGGATTCAATCTTGTGTTGAATTTGTTTCTTCATGTGTTGAAGTTGAATTTGCCAATAGCATGAGTTTCTTTGGTTTTAGTTTCGTCTGTGAATTGAAATGTTTGAATAACTATTTGCTTGGTTTTTGAACTGCTCATGTGCATTGTACAAGTTTCATTTCGATTTTATACCTTGTAAATATTATCTTGTTTGTTAGTTTGTGCAAGCTTCTTATGACAGATCAAGAAGCCGCTCCCGCTTCCCACCTTTTATCCACGTTTAATTGATTAAACTAGCGTTGATTTATTTATTTAATTGTTGTTAAAAATGGATTAGTTTACTAATACATTTTTCTTAACTCGATTAATTAAGTTAATCAACTCTTGATTAATTGACTAACCTTTCACTTCATTTCATGTTACTTTGTTGCCTTAGTTAATTAACTAAGAGTCAATTTAGTTATTTAATTTTGGTTACTAAAAATTAATTAGTTTCGGCTAATTAGATTTTCTTAACTTAATTAATTAACTTAATCAAATTTTAGGTTAATTAATTAAGCATTCGTTTCTATATTTCATTTGTTTCATTTTAGCTTTGATACATGTTTCTAATTCATACGAAGATGTTCAAATTATTTCTTTGCTATCTTGTTTGTCTGTTATGTCTGTGTATTTTATCTGACAGGGATTCTTATCTGACACCTTGAGCTTGCTTGTTGCACCTTTTAATTGTGATTTAGTTTCACATCATCAATACTTTGGAACCTATGCCAAGCGCTCGATTTCTGACTATTTTGTTGTTGATGCTAGCTTGCTCGAAGTTTTCTGGATTTGTTCTGCTTCTACTTGCTTGCTACAAACTCTTGTTCGTTTGGTATTATAATGTTTCTGGTTTATGTTTCTGCATCATTTACCGCTTTCCTTTCCATGAGAAGTAGGAATAGAGATGCATGACTGGGAGTCTCTACTTTAGGTGGACAATATGTTTAAAATCCTCAAGTTAGGCGATGTTTATTCTGTTAAAGACCTCAAAATGAGGCGATGTTTTTGCTTGCAAAAGACTTCAAAAGGGACGATTTCTTGTTGTTTGTTTAAATATCTCAAAAGGAGGCATTTTTGCTAAAGTCCTCAGAAGTAGAAAATTCCCCTTCCCTTTTACATTGTGCTTGCTATCGAGTCAATAAAGTAGAGGAGGGCTCGCAATCGGCCCCCACGCATTCTAGTCTGTGTCGTTCCTAGATCGCGCCATGCGTTAACACTTTGAATCGTGCCTATTCTAGTCCATTGAGTCAAATAAAGTGAAGGAGGGTTCGTAATTAACCCCTCTGTTTTGTCATTCGTTTCGACAATGTTAGCTCGTGTCGCTCAATGTTGATGTTCCGAGTTGTTACTCAATGCCGGTGCTCGAGAAAATCAAGTGGAAAGAGTTCCTTACTCCCACTTTGAGATCCATTGGACTCTATTGTTTTCTTTTAGCTCGCACCTGATGTTTGTTTTGGCTTCGGATCGTTTTGTTTGATTGCACTTATGCTTATGTTTCTCATTAGGTAGTAACCTTTGTATGCTTCCTTAGGATTCACTTGTTTCGTTTTCGATGCAAGTTAGATATTAGGATCGTAATCCATGCATGCTAACATAGGTAAAGATTTCCATTTCAAACTCAACCTTAGAACCATCATTGTATGATAACATAAGGGATAAAAATTAGATAGTTTCCCTTAGATGTTTTTCTTCCCATTTTGCATGATTAAAACTAAAACTCTTTTTCTTGGCAAATTCATAAAACATCTAATATTTCTTAAACCCTTTTTCAAGACTAAAAATATTCAACTTCATTCAAGCCTTTTTGTACGCTCGAGCACCTTTTACCCTTTAAAAACTTTTTTTCAAGATAAGACATGATTCATTTATAATTGAGATGTTCTTCCTCTATCCCCATGGTTGTTGACTTCTCCACTTGAGAATTAGAGGTGTTTTAAAACCCTCCCTCATGTTGGTGCATAGTCCTTTTTTCTTTATCATAACTTGTGGGTGTTTAGACGAGTCTTCTCCTTTAAAAATGATGACTTGCATCTTCATTTAAAATCAACCAACAAACGAAAACTTTTGAGCCGAACTACATCGCTTTGATTCCTTAAAAGGGATACATAGGCATTTGGTCGTGGGGTCCAGGCGAGCGAAACTTTGTAAATATTTCTTCTTTTCCCCGTGTTTTCTTTTGCATGCATTCCATCTTTGCATTTTTTCCTTTGCTCGTAAGCTTTAGATTAGAACAATAAGAGTGGATCCCGTGGAGTACCACAAACGCGAGGGGTGCTAATACTTCCCCCTTGTGTAATCGACTCCCTTACCCGATCTCTCGATCGTAAGACTGTGATTTCTCCCTTCAGGTTTTTCTTCGATGATTTTACTTTCCCTTCTATGGGATAAATAAATACTCGATGACGACTTCATTGATTTCCTCTTGATGATTTTCTGTCGGTTACTTCAATATTTTATTTGGATGGTTTTTTTCAACAGTTCAAACCGTCAAAATTTCTTTTTATATAAACTTTATATTCTTTTGTTAAAAATGTTGCTAAAATTAAAATTTAATATTCTTTGAAACAATTTCAATGGTTAATAAAAATTGTTTTTCCCCGTCTTTTGTGATATTCAATTTTTTTAAATATCATAAATAAAATTTATATAAATAAAAGGACTAATAAATAATTATATATAATTATTTTTATTTAAAATATTATCTACTTAAAAGGATAAATATTTATACATCAAGCATATATAAAATATTTTAAATTAAAAAACTATAACATTTATTGGGTGGCTTAATATATAAAGCAATTAAATCAAAATTCATAAAATATCTAAATAATCTTTAGTGATGATGTTCATTAATCTAAGACTAATCTACTATATAAAAATCTTCTATAATTTGTAAAATTCCCATTTTCCCCTTCTCTATTCTTCTCCACCTCACTATAATGAAGGTAATTTTTGTTCAAAAAAATACTTTTTCCAACTAATGATGACATATAGTTCTATTTCAATAACATGATTGGTGTTTTTTGCTTTTGATGATTATGTTAGAATGAGTTGATGATGTCATTTGGTCAAAATTTAATTTCTTTTCAAATGTTCTCTTCTTTCAATGTTACTTTAATTCAAATTACAACAATTTTCATAAAAGTAGACCTGTCTCTCGTCCTCTCTCTCTCTCTCTCTCTCTCTCTTCTCTTTCTTCTGCTCTTCTTACTCTTTCATTTTTTCCATTCCACATATTTTTCCTCTTTGTCAATCAAATGTTTCATCTCTCTTTCTGCGTTATCTTCCTCACTCTCTTTCTTCTCTCTCTACTAAATCATTTCTTATCTCTAAGCATCAACCAAAATTAAACATACTAATCATCATCATTTCAAATCAGGCAACAAAAAACAAGATTAGATCAAACATTACCAAACTAGAACAGAAGTTGCAAAAATGTGGTGGATCGCGTCAACTGTGTGGTGCGACGTCAGCTGATGTGAACAGAGGAACTCTCGGTCGTGAATTGCAAGATGTTGCACGAATGGGTATCAGGGACACCGTCGGGATTGTGGAGTGGTGCAGCGATGGTCACGGTTTCTAACGGTGGTTCAAGGCACTTTTTCTTCTTCGATGACTTCTTCTCTCAGGTAACATGTTATCCCTCTTTCTCGCCTTTTTCAGGTAATTTTCCCATGGTCTTTACAGATTGTGTCAAAGATTATTTTGTTGAAGAAACATACCATTGGATTTGAAGCATGTTGTGTTGGCAATTAAGATTTTGAGGTACTGATTTGATACACAAATTATTGTATTTTAAAACAAAAGTATTGATTTTTAACACTTACTCTTTTAATCTAGATAATATGCTTTTTGGCAACAGCCCTGAAGATCCATCTGTAGTTCCTTATACTGTTGAAACCATGAAGAATATTATTGGAAAGGTCCCTGTTTTAGGAAGTGCAACCTACAATATGTTGTTGGTGATGGTAAGTTGTTGTATCTATGGTAGATTGTACTTTTTAGTTATATTTCACTGTTGATTAGCTTTTAGAATTGTTACAAATTAAATCTGAATGCTGTCACAAATTCAATCTTAATGGTTTATTTTAATATTTTTGTTTGGTATACAAATTTTTTGGGTTTAAACAAGTTTTTTGCAAAATGTTCGATGAAAGTTCCAAACCAATCACTTTGTTAATTTTTCCGTTTCAGATTTATGGTTGTTAATGTTTACACTAACTTATTCTTTAAAATTTCATTTTGCTATGTATTTTTTTAGGTTCTGTTGCCTGAGGATATGTGAATATGTGTCACTAACCACCCAGAACATACATGATGTTCCAAGCTTCTGCTCAGGTACACATATTAGGTATTGGTATTATTTATTATAATATTGTTAGTTCTTTGTTTTTATTTTATTTTTTTTAAAATTTGAAATGACAGTGCCTCATTGTTGACGCGTGCTTTGTTTGGTTTTGAAAATACCAACAACGAGTTAAAGAGCGAGTTGAATGATTTATACGTAAACTATGGTGTGTAGGTATGGTTTTTGCAAGAACTCCTACCGAGTTTTTTACTTACTAAAGAATGGTGGTGGTGATGGAGCAGTATAGCAAACCAGAGCCCTAATGCATCCCCTAACCTCAAAACTTTAAAAGTGTATTGGTATATTTTTTTATAGGTTGAATTTGATAGAAGTATGTAATTGTTATTTTTTGCATCACACATTGATATGGCTACTGAAAGTTTGTATACACAGATGAAACTAACACAAGTTTGTTATGAATTTATCAGGTACTCGGTTTGCTGACCAAGACACTCATAATGCTTCTACTACTAAGTATATTAATGTTAATATGTTTGTTTCATCTCAACTCACCAGGGTGAGTACTATTATATTCCCCATATACTCAGTATATATAATTTATTCTTGGAGCATTTGTTTTTATTCTTTTTCTAGAGTACTATATACGTTATGAATAACCTGTTTCTCTTCTTACTATTTTATTAAAGAACACTACTCCATCTGTTTTAGTATGGTACATCAATCATTATGGTTTTACAACTTTGATTCATGTTACAAGTGCAAAACTCAACCAAATAGTTAACCTTTTGAGTTGCTTCACTTACCACTTTCTATGTGAATTTACTTCATCACAGATATCACGTAAATTCTTCTAATCACTTTTGGTCGGTTTGTTTTCCTTTTTCCTATGATTCAATTTGCTATTGTACCATCTGATATTTAACAGATGGTATTGGCCTCTGTTGTACCCCAAAATTTGCCCTCCCATGTTTTCTCAATACATGACAAGTAAGGTGTTCAAATTGCTCAAGGAAGTCCAAGGGTTGACCAGACAAACTCTCTCCTAAGGCAGTCTACCTCAAATTAGGGTTTCTATTTTCATCAAGATGTGTGAACCACAAAGGACTCAAATTATCACCATTTTCCTAATATATTCTCAAGATCATCCATGTCAAGTTTCAAGCCTTGCAGAATAAGTTTGCTCAGTCAATTGCTCAAATGCCTGAAAATCAAGTGTAATAGGTCAAAAGTCAACTGTGACCCACATATAGTCAAACCTCAATATTTTTGGTCAACATCCTCATTTTGAAGTATTATTCATCATTTAATCAAGGGTTTATCATTATTCCTCAAGGATTGCTCATAATTCATCAAAACCCAAAAGTTGCTAAATTAGGGTTTTGCAGGAAAAGTCAACTCAACTTTGACCAAGCATAACTTTCTCATACTTTATAAAAAATGACCCATCCGAATATCATTTTAAATAGGATGTAATTCCCTACAATCCATCTTCATCTCCCAAGTTCAAAATATGCACTCACAAGAAGATATGAATTTGGACATTATAGGTCATTTTGAAAAGTCAACAAAAACACCTTTTGGGTCAAAGCTTTATACATGAACATGGAAGACTCAATTGAGATGAGACCAAAAGGGTTGCTTAAAGGACATCTTAAGCTTTCTAAAATGTCTAATAACACCTCTCTAGGGTCAAAATTGAGAGAGTTATGCATTGCCCAAGGCGACCCTTTTTGCAAAATTGCCAAAAGTCAAATGTGTCCAAAATTGCATTTTTTGCTAAATGGGCCAAACTTTTTATGCTTGCGTTGAGTTTGTAATGTGACCCACGACCCATGAGCCCTTCCACTTGTCATTATTTTATTTTTTTTATTTATTTTTTATTTTATTTCATTTAAATCAAATAAAATCAATATAAAATAGTGAAAATATCAAAAACTAATTAAATCTTGAGATTTTGTGCATGATTAGGTCCATTACATAGCTGGAAACAAGATCAAATCGTGTAAGGTTCAAATTGATTGGACAGAAAAAGATTGGATTTGCTTGTTTTGGAAAGATTTGGTACAAGGATCAAATCATGAATCAATATTCATAATTGAAAGAGATTTGATACAAAATTGCAACCCTAATACATTCTAGTATACATAAGGAACAAAAGCATACCAAAAACAAGAGGCTAGAGGCGTGCAAAGGCAAAGAACAAATTGCAAAAATTCAAGAAAAAAGTGCAAACTAATTTCCAAGTTTCAGGCCATCTCAAGCCATTCTAATCATACCAATCGTTTGCTGGACATCCCAGGATCGTGTATCAATCGCTAGCAAGCTTCCCCACGCCTTAAAACACCTTGTAAGAGTCACACGGTTTGCATATTTTCTTGAAATTGAATACATTAATTCTGGCATATTTAGCATGATTGATTGGCATATTTTTTATCCTTGAGATGTTTGCAAGCTAATGGTTATATTTAATTGCATTTTTGCTGACTGAACACGAAACTGCCATGGCTAGGGTTCTTTCTTTGTTTTTAGGGGTTTCTTATACATGGAAAATTGGCCAATGATAATGGTACCATGATGCTCATGAGGTTGTAACGAGTTGATTGGTACCATTGGTTTTCATTTATCATGCGTGTGTAAGATTTTGGAAATGCACAAGGGCTATACCTACGCTTGATGTCCGTAGGTAAAAGTCTTTTATCTAAAACGACGGAAGCAACAGAGAAGACAATGGCGTGGCCGTATGTGAGTGGCTTGTTTTAATCTGCACGCATTTTGAGAAGCGTGGCACGTTGTTTGTATTATATTCTATTTATTTCATTATTGTTACAGCTAACACATTAGCGCAGATGGTAAGGTTGTTGGCCTTTGATGCACACGTCTTGGGTTCGATCCCAGGCGTGTGTATTTTATTATTTTCTCAATAATTTCAAATCAGTCGAGTGCTTCCCACCCTTAGTGTGTTCCGTGTACACTCAACACCAGCCACCTGATGTACTCAAGGCTTCAGATCTAAGGCCTCCTCCATGAAGGACCCCATGAGCCCCAGTCAAGCGTATCATGGGATTGGAAAAGTCAAAAGGGCCAGGAGCTTATTGGGCTTAGATTTGCAAACAACACCCCCTTTTTTGCTAAGCAACCAGGCCCATTCTTTTTCTTTTCTATTTTATTCTTTTATTTAATTTAATTTGTTTAATTATTTTCTAACACAATTAATTTTTTTTTTACAAAATCATAAAATCAAGAGTTTCACAAAAAATTAGAATTAGAATTTAATTTTATTAAAAATTAATTTTGTTAATACAATTTAGTTTTTTTTTTTAATTTAGGGAAATTCTAACTTTTCTTTTAATTAAAATCAATTATAAAAATTAGGGTTCAACTCTTGATTTAATTTTTATTTCATTCTCAAAAATAAAAATACAAAAAATAGGTTAATTTAATTATTTTTCTTAAATAAAAATTAATTTGTAATTAGGTTTTTTTTAATTATTCAATTGAGCTTTATTTTCTCAAATAAACAAAAATGACAAAAAATGATTGTTCTTTTAAATTGCAATTAGGCTTAGTTGGGGTCAAAAACCCTAATTCTTTTATTTTCGATTCATCGCGCACGTTTTTTTTTATTTTTGCAATATTAATGTAACTGTCCACGGTATGTAATAGTTTAACCTAGGATTTTCTTTTATCGTCTTTTGCGGGTTTTTGGCTATGTAATTAATCCCTACCCTGAAGCCTTGTAATAGTGTAGTTTTATTTTCTCGCATTTTAATTTCCGCAAATATTAATTGTTTAGATGTATGTTAATAGGATTGTATGACAAGATTACATGATAATTTAAAACGGCTAGAAAACCCTAATGTGCAAAGATAATAAGTAAAATCCAATCACTCGCACATGTGCACTCTTAGGGTATACTCTCACTTCGATTGCCTTCGGTAAACGATCATTAAGTATAGGGTGTCTTAGTGGTTGCCCTCCTGTCTAACAAAGATCAAAAGTCCCATTCAGAAATGTTGCCTCGGAAACGTCGCCTCAGAAATGTTACCTCGAATATGATCCTAAGACTCTAAGGTTATTACTAAGACATCCTAACATTGCTTTAGTGATCGTATGTCCCTTTCAAATTGACCCTTACGAATTCCAACGACGGTGCTACCTATTTCTCAATAGTAGGATAACGCTGTCTAAAGGAAACAAGAACAAAAACGATCTTTTTTTGAGTAGGTAGATGCTAGTAGGTACTTGCTCAAATCAAAACTTTTCACACCAAACACTTTTCAAAACTAAAGTTTTCAAAAACAACTTTGTAACACTCTTAAGGGCAGAAACAAGGGTTAAAATGAAGTAAAACAAAACTTTTCAAAGCACACACACAAGCAATTGTAAAAGATGAGCAAGTACCTAAGAGCCCATGGAAAACCATGGATAGAAAGGGTTCTAACACCTTCCCTTTCTATAATCTACCCCCCGTACTCAGAATATCTCAAAAAAGGATTTTTCTGTGCTTTTTTCCTTTCCGGTTGGATAAAATAAAAGTCGGTGGCGACTCTTGCTTACCGCGACATTTTACGAATAAAAAACGCAAAACACAAATCAGCATTTCAAAACAGTCGGTTCTGCCACCGTATCACAGCCTCTATTTTGGAGAAAATTATATAAAATTAATTGTTTTGTTAGTCTTCCCATAAAGTGTTTGTTGAATTGTATGAACCATTTCTGAACTTCAGATTACTTGGTGCATAAGTTGGTGTATTTTGGTACCAAATGGGCTATACGTTAATCGATTTTTCATCCTTAAGAATTCACCCTATTTTGATTCATCGCAAACAAGGAAAGGTATAAGATTGACTTACAATTTTACAAGTTTATATTTTAAATTATCAATTTCTCTATTGTTTTGAATTCTTAATTATTTATTCTAATGATGATTTATCTTTATCTAATGCAGCATAGAACATGTTGCATAGTTGGTTGCTTCAGAAAGATGCAGAATTGGTGTTTGTCTTCTATGTTTGAGATGTAACTTGATGTATATCTAGGAAGTGTCTCTACAACATCATTTACCAGTACCAAGGTGATTCAAAGAAGCACATAATAATGTATCAAGGCGAGCTGTTATCAAACTCTCATGCTTTAAAATCTATAAAGTTTTATGGCCATGTTTCCCAAACAATATCATACAACATTTCCAACAATTTAGGTGTTTCGAGACTCCAAAGGAGGTTAAGATGGCGTGTCAAGTTTGTCGAGGAACTTTTACATGTTAATATTGTCGGGAAGGTCTTTGTTAAGACAATCAAAGTAAGGTCTTATATCAAAAGATAAATACTTTTCTGTTAGTATAGTTTTTTCTTTAGTGCAATTATTGACACTTCAATTTTAGCCCCTTTTGTTTCAAGACTATTTGGCTGGCACAAATGGTATTAATCGGATTTTTCATTTTCATTATTTGAAATGGATACTCCTTCCTGTACTAGAACAAATAAATGAGGAGCAGCGTATAAAGCTATAAACAGTTAGGGGTGTGCAAAAAAACCAGTTATACATAACCAAATTGGTATCCAAATTATTCCACTTTTTAAAACCCAACCCAATACTATATTTTAAATCCGGCGGCCCTTTTAATAAAATTTAAAAAAAATGGTACCCATATACTAAACCAGTTCAGCTTATCGTGTACCAGATTCAAAACTCTGTCTCTTTCTCCCTTATCCCAGCCGCACAATGAAATCAACTGAAATCCAAAAACCTAATCCCAAATCCAATGAAATCCACGAAATCTTTCTTCATGTTCAACAAAATCGTCTAAACAACAATTATGGATTTACTAAAATAGCTATAAAATCGATGGAATCGTTCTTTAAATTCAACAAAATCGTCCTTCGGCAACATCATCAAGATCTATTATGTGTTTGAGTTAAGTAAATTTCTACTTTGACGCTTTTTAGTTTCATTTGAAACTTTTTTTTCCAATTCAATTGATTTTTTTCACGATTCATTCATGCTTGGTTCTGAATTTTGCTTGAACTTGGTGTAAATTTTGTTTTTGAATTTTGCTTGAACTTGATGTGAATTTTCTGAATGTAAAGTAGCATATTATTTATAATCTCTTCATTTGATTTACTTGTTGGAGAAATAAAGACTTCATATATCTCCATAACATTTGCTTGTGACTAGAGAAGTTGACACAAGTGTTGGAAGAAGAGTAAAACTCTCAATAGATATCCGAGAATTTGCCATTTCATTATGTAGAAATTTCAAGACTTCTTTTTGACCAGTAAATGTAGAGGAAAATTGTTTGTTGTAGTAGTTAGGGGTTGTTTGTTGTATTAGACCTCGGTATTAGGCTTCAAATTGTTTGTCTTTTTTATCAGCAAAGCTAATTTTTTCCTGTCATTTGTTCGTCTCGGCTGATTTGGTGTTGTTGTGTTAGCATTTTGGGATTGTAGTTTCTCTCGGATCTATCATGGTTGCACATATCAGTTCCGGATCATATTTATCAAATACTTTAGCCGGTGAATTACCATTTTTGGGATCAAAACTTTCTGGAAATGTTTAACATATGATAAGATGTTTGATAATTTAGAATGACTTTAAACTGAGGCTACGTAAATGGTTAATTAGATTAAGTTACTTGTAATTAATGGCCATAAGTTATTTGGAACCAAGAGTTTTGTTAACTAACAAAAATGAAATGTGTGTTGATTAGTGAGACACTATTTTACTACTGTAATGACTAAAAAGAAGATTTATGTTCATGCTTTGTGTGGAAATCATGAATTTATTTGTATTTAACTTATTTAATTAGAAGTGAATGACAAAGAAAGTATTAGCCTATGAAGTTTTATTAGATTGAATAATTGGATGAAGGGGTCAAATATCCACTATCTATCAGGAGGATAGTTGTGACACTTTAATTTTCTATTGATGAAAAAGAAAGGCATGATATCTTAGGCTCTTGGCTCCCCAATTGTGATCATCGTTATTTTACTTGAATCATAAATTTTGATTGAATGGAGGTCTGCCCATGTAGGGGTGTGCAAAAAATCCAATAACTATAAACCAAATTCTGATTGATTGGATTCATCAGTGTGGGGTTAATATCTTGTTTTGGTGTATTTTTGCTGTGTATTTCAATTTGTTTGAACTATCTTGTATTTGTACATGTTTTTATCTTGCACTCCTTGTATTGTATTAGTGTATGCTTTAATTTATCATTTATTTGATATTTAATATATATCTCGAGTAATTATGTTGGATTGTTTATATTTCAAAAACACTTGTTTCAAATGGAATTTCTAATTTGTTTTTCTATTTTTAATAGAATCAAGATGATTAATGTTGGCATAACTTATGCAACTTCTGAGAATACAGTTTCAACCCTTCCACCTACTGTCTCTAATGAAATGCCACCTCCTCACACTAAGAAGCAAAAGAATCATTCAGAGGCTTGGAATCCTTTCATTATATCATCAGAAGAATAACAAAAAGCTTCGTGCAAGTTTTGTGACACAAAAATTTAGTATAATAATGGAACTAGTTCCATCCATGCTCATTTATCGAGATGCCTTATTTACAAGAGACGAAGGATATCATCTTCTATGACAAGTGCTGAAGAACATGTTGGCTCTCCTTTAATTGTCAAGTTTGACCAATAAGCTATTCGAAGAGCAATGGTTAAGATGTTCATTAACATGGAGATTCCTTTTCGGAAGGTTGAACATGAGTCTTTTCATGAATTTTTGAGTCTTGCTTCACCAAGATTTCAAATTTATTCGCGCACAACATTATCACGTGATGTCTTGAAACTACGGGACACATAAAAATGATTTTGAAAAACTTTCTCCCTCTGAATTGTCGAAGAGTTTGTCTCACCATTGATACGTGGACTTCTTGTCAAAAGTTGAGCTATATGTGTGTGACGGCCCATTTCATTGATAATAATTGGAACTTACAGAAGAAGATCTTAACTTTTTTTCAAGTCACAAGTCATACAGGGGATGCTATTTGTGAAACAATAGAGATGTGTTTGAACAATTGAGGTTTAAACCGCGTGCTTAGTTTGACGGTTGATAATGCTTCATCTAATGATGTTGGGGTTGAACGTCTCAAGAGAAGGCTTTTGTCTAAGAATAGTTTAGTTATGAGTGGAAAACATTTTCATATGAGGTGCTGTGCACACATATTAATTTTAATTGTGAAAGAAGGTTTGAAAGACATTGATGATTCTGTTTATAGAGTTCGTCATGCTGTTTGGTATGCTAGATCTTCTCCCGTGAGGCTCGCTAAATTCAAGGCATGTATTGATGAGGATGTTAGAACAAGATTGGTTCTAATCATATCTCAGAGTTTTGATGATAACAATAAATTATATTTTATATAATTGATACTTTGATGAACGTATTTAATTGTTTCAGATAATAGTCTGACAGAAGCATTTTGATGTGCTGAGCTGAAAATAAATGAAGAAGTTCTTTGATGATAGAACTATTTGTTTTAGCGCAAGTGCTGATGCTGACTCTGGTAATATAATTATTTATATGCATCTTCTAACGCTTAGCAGGATTCCTTGTTCAGAAGTACCTTGAAAGCAAGTGTTGTTCAGAAGTTATTTGAAAGCAAGCGCTGATCAGAAGTACTTAGCAAGCAAAGCATTGTTTAGAAGATAAGCAAGCATGTTCTGAATTCAAGACGTGAAGCTAAGTTCTGAATGAATGCAAAGGCTATCAAGTCTTGTCAAGCATTAGGAAACATGTTCTTACAAGTTCCGTTTGCTCATTTAATGCAAAGACGGCTACATACACTCAAGTGTCTACACTAGTTCATTGGAAAATGGAATAGTACAAGGAAACACGCAAACATTTAATGCTCTCCACATTTGAAGGCAGCAACGATCATTTTGTTCTTACTATATATAGAAGAACATTAATTTCAAGCCAACTACTTAAGAATTTCAAAAGAAGCAAGAACTACGCAAAAAAAAATTATGGGCTCACAAATAATCTTCATACACTTTGTGCAATATTATTCTTAGTGAAAAATCACAGTTGTGATATAGCTTTCTTAGAAGCAAACTTTGTTTCACTATCTGTAAAGATTTAACTCTTGTAATTATTCCTTGAGAGACCAAGTTTGGTCAGATTTCTCAAGTAGACTAGGACTAGTTTAAGTCTTGGTGGTGTGAGTCACTTGTAAGATTACGTGTGCATTATTAGTCACAACAGTTGTTATGTGTTTGTAATCAGTTGATTATAGTGAATTAAGTCCTTGTTGAGAAAGGCGAAATCACCTTGGCGGGTGGACTGGAGTAGTTTAAGTTCAAACGAACTTGGATAAAAATAACTTTGTCTTTCCATTATCGTTGAACCTTTAAGAAAAAGTAAAAGAGAAACTTATTCAACCCCCCCCCCCCCCCCTTCTAAGTGTTTTCTCACCCTTCAATTCGTATCAGAGCTTGACTCTGAGCACAACACTTAACCGTGTCAGGAAAATATCTAGAGGAAAACACAAATGGCTACTGAATAAAACAACAATAGTTACAACAAACCTCTTGTGTTTGATGGAGAAGATTTTGATTATTGGAAAGATAGACTAGAAAGTTTCTTTCTAGGTCATGATAGTGATTTATGGGATATAGTCTTGGATGGTTACACACATCCTATAGACTCAGAAGGAAATAAGATTGATAGAAAAAATATGGATATACAACAAAAAGATGATTTCAAAAATCATCATAGAGCTAGAAATATTTTTCTAAATGCTATCTCTAAAATGGAATATGAAAAGATTACAAATAGAGATACATCACATGATACGTTTGAGTCTCTTAAAATGACTCATGAAGGAAATGCTCAAGTGAAGGAGTCTAAAGCTCTGACTCTCGTCCAGAAGTATGAAGCCTTCAAGATGGAAGAAAGTGAATCTATAGAAGCTATGTTCTCAAGATTCCAAACTCTGATTGCTGGCGTGAGAGTTCTGAATAAGGGATATTCTAAGGAGGATCACGTTAAGAAGATCATCAGAAGTTTACCCAAAAGATGGGCACCTATGGTCACTGCTTTCAAAGTTTCAAAAGATCTGAACAACGTGTCTCTTGAAGAACTCATCAGTGCTCTTAGAAGTCATGAGATAGAACTTGATGAGCACGAGCCTCAGAAGAAAGGTAACTCTGTTGCCCTTAAATCAATTATAAAATATGAAACTAAAGCTTTTCAGGGTGAAAAATGAAACTCTGAAGAATCTTCTTCAGAAGAAGATGAACTATCCTTGATCTCCATAAGGATCAATCAGCTGTGGAAGCACAAGCAGAAGAATTTCAGAAACTCCAGAAGAACAGGAAATGACTCTGAACAATCCTCTGGACACAGAATATAAAGTAACACAATCATTACCTGCTATGAATGCAATAAACAAGGTCACTACAAAAGTGAGTGTTGTACCCTAAAATTTTCCCTCCCATACTTCTCAAAATATTGCAAGAAAAATCTCCAAGTGGCTCAAGGTTGCTCAAGAGTTGGTCAGACAAGCTATCTCCTAAGGCAGTCTACCCAAAATTAGGGTTTTGTGTTGCATCAAGACCTTTGAGTCCAAATGACCCCAAGTTCTCACCAATGTCCTAATATGTCCTCAAGATCATCCATGTCAAATTTCAGGCCTTGCAGAGGAAGTTTGCTCAGTCAATTGCTCAAAAGTCCAAAAATCGACTGTGCTAGGGCAAAAGTCAACTGTGACCTACAAACAGTCAAACTTCAATATTTTTTGTCAACATTCTCATTTTGAAGGATATTTCATCATTTGATCAAGGTTTGATCATGATTCATCAAGGATTGCTCAAAATTCATCAAGATTCAAAAGTTGCTAAATTAGGGTTTTGTTGGAAAAGTCAACCCAACTTTGACCAAGCATAACTTTCTCATACTTTATGAGAAATGACCCATCCAAAGCTCAATTTTAATAGGATTCAATTACCTACAATCCATATTAATACCCCAAGTTCAAAAAATGCACTCACAAGAAGTTATGAATTTGGACATTATAAGTCATTTTGAAAAGTCAACAAAAACACCTTTTTTTACAAAGCCTATAACTTGAGCATGGAATATCAAAATGAGATGATTCCAAAAGTGTTGATTAGAGGACATCCCGGGATTTCTAAAAAGTCTAGTAACACCTCCAAAAGTTCAAAATTGAAGAAGTTATGCATTGTTGAAGTTGGACTTTTTTGCAAAATTGCCAAAAGTCAACTATCCCCAAAACTTCAAAATTTTCCAAATGGGCCCATTCTTTTTCACTTGTTTTGAGTTTGCATTGTAGCCCACGTGTTCCAGCCTTGGAAATATTTCCATATCATATTTTTATTAATTATTTTGATTTTATTTGAATTAATTTGATTTAAATCAAAATAAATCAAATAAAAATCCAAAGGCATTGATAACAAAGATTTTGTGGTGATTTCAGGTTCCATTATGCAGCTGGCCATCATCAAATTCATATCAAGTGAATCATGTGCAAAAAAGATTGAAATTAATCCAATTTGGAAAGTTTGTAAAGGAAAATCAAATCAAATATCAAAGCCTTAATAGAGAGAGATTTGGACAAAGTTTGTGACCCTAATCCAATGCACAATACATAAGCAAGCAAGAGGCACGAAAATAAGGGTTAGAAATCACGGGTAGAGGTAGAATAAGAGTTGAAAAAATCACAAAAAAGCTTGAGATTGAAATCAAGGTTGGAGGCATTTTCAAGGCCTGATACGTATCTGTGATCGGTGGGAATAGAACTGACTGTTTTTTAATGCTGGTTCGCGAAATGTCGCGGTAAGCAAGAGTCGCCACCGTCTTTTATTTTCTCCAATAAGGAAAGGACAAAAGCACAACAAAATTCCTTTTCGAGATGTTTCTCGGGTTCGGGAGGTAGATTATAGAAAGGGAAGGTGCTAGCACCCTTTCTATCCGTGGTTATCCACGGGCTCTTAGGTACTTGCTCACTATGTTTTCAGAAATGTTTGCTTTTCTTGTGTTTGTGGGTTTTGAAAAAGTTTGTTTTGAAAACTTCTAGGTAACTCTTGTATCTGTCCTCAAGAGTGTATGAAGTATTTGTTTGAAAACTTTTGTTTGAAAGTGTGAGTGCGAAAAGTTTGTTTTTGTTTTTTGAAAGAGCAAGTACCCAGGAGAAATCTACCTACTCTAAGGAATTAATCTGTGTAAATGTCCTTTAGACAGTACTATCCCACTATTGAGAAGTAGGTAACACCGTTGTTGGAGTTATTCAGGTCAATTCGATTATAGGGACATGTGTGGTCACCAAAGCAATAGTAGGACGCCTTAGCGGTAACCCTAATGTCTTAGATCGTTTTTTATCTGAGGCAACCGTTTCAAGGCAACTGGATCTTTAGACAGGAGGGCGACCTCTAAAACACCCTATACTTAATGACCACGTCGAGGAAACCAAGTGAGGCGTACCCTAGGAGTGGCATGTGCGAGTGTATTGTTTTCATGTTAAGATTATCTTTGCACAAGTATTATGGTGAGCTACGAGTTGGTTTTAATTTTCAAGCAAGTCTTGTCATGCATAGTTAACAATTAATAATTGTGCGGAAAGTAAATTGCGGAAAGTGAATCTACGCTATTACAAGGCGTCGGGTATTTACATCGCCAAAAACAAAAACATCGCCAAAAACTTAATAATCGTCGGGTATTACAAGTCCTAATTATCTATTACATTCTCGGAGCAGATACATAAATATGATCAAAAATAAATATGCGCGCAAAGAAATTAAATCGGGGACGTCCTTAGGGTTTTGACCCTTTTTGAGAAAAGAATGGAATTTTGGTCCTTTTTGCAATTAATTAATATTAAACCTAATTTACTAATTAATTAAATAAAAAGAATGTTTTTTAAGTTTTTTATGTTTTTAATGAAATAAAATAAAAAGGATTAAAATTGTCAAAAGAAAAACCCTAATTCTAGATTGATTTTATTTATTGTGAAAAAAAAGTCAAAGTTAACCTAATTAACTAAATTAATTATATTAGTATTTATTTACAAAAATAATTAAATTAAGGTGAAATTAATAATAATAATAATAATATTTACATTTTAATTTTCTAAATTTATTGTGAAAATATAATTTGTGAGGTAATTAAATAATAATAATAATAATAATAATAATAATAATAATTAATAAAATAATTAAATAAAAATAGAAAAGAAAAAAAAAAGAATAAAGGAACCAGGGGGTGATGGGCCAGCAAGGAGGTGTTGGTTGCAATTTTCAAGCCCATTAACAATCAAGCCACGTTTGACTTTGGAGATCAGCTGCACATGCATTAACCAGGAGTACCATGGTCTTCCAATCATGACCATCAGATTCCAGCTTGTGGCCACTTGGCGCCTGGGATTTGAAAGTGTATGGTGGAATTCATTTGGAAATCTGCACATAACCATATTAGGAAAAATATTATAGAGTTTTGGGTGGACCTGGGAATCGAACCCAAGTCCCAATGGTTACCAGACAACGCACCATCCATTAGGCCATTTTCTTGCTTTTGTTATAATAATAACAAACAATTATAATATATACAAAATAAGTAATATGCTGAAACACAAACTAAAACGCGCGTGCTTTTGAATTAGCCAATCACGCATCACCACCTCATCGTCGTCCTCCTTTTTTCCTGTAAAAGACAAATAGATAGCAGGGGTTTTTAACCCCCACAAAGCATCATGAGGAAAAATAGCGAATAGCCCCACAGGCTATTCAAATATTTTGCGAGTATGTCACTGTGTTCGTCTGGCCTTGACGATTCCAAACATATGCATTAGAGGTTCTAATTTTTCCTGGATAATAAAGCTCCAATCTGGAAGCTCAAGAACCCTAAATTTCTTCAATGGCAATTCACGATTCTGTACACTATAATCCAATTAACCAATACCATTAGCTTTATATGAACTCAAACAATGCAAAAAAAAACATAAATCATGTTAAAGGCTTATGAATCATGAGTTTCGATTTTGAGAAAAGTATGCAAACCGTGTGACTGTAAACAATGATTCTTTGATCTTTAGCACTTGGTTTTGATTGCAATCTGTCTCTGGGAACCCCTGCAATGTATTAGAAATAATAAAAAGCTTTGAATCACGTTAGAATGTGGAAATCAGTTTTCACTTTTTCTTGGATTTTTTTGAATGTGATTATGGCTTTCTTGCAGCAAATTCTCGTCCAATGCATTAGGGTTGGTTTGTGCATTTATAGAAGAGCTGAATTAGGTTACAATCTTGCACAAAAGATCCATGGAATGATGATTCAATATTTGATTGAAAATCAAATATTTTTGAATCTTTTTGATTGAAGAAACTTGCCAAACTTAGAGATTTTTGTCCCTTTGATTTGCACACGAAATCTCCATCATATGTTGACCACTTTTGCTTCACAAAAAGATTGAGAAATCAAATCTTTGTATTTCCTACATTTTAAATTAATTAAATGAATTAAAATTGATTAAAAATCCAATTAATTAATAAAAAATAAGAAAATAATTCAATTTAAGCTTGATGGGTCGTGCATAGGCCTTGGATAAAGTTTCAAGAAGAAATTTGAGGCCCATTAGTAAAAACAAAGTGTTTTGAGCAAAGTTGACTTTTGCAAATTCACAAAAATTTCCCAACTTCTCCAATGCATATCTTGCTCAATTTTGATCATATGAACATGTTCTTGGACATTTTGGAAAGGTCTTGAAGTCCTCTAACCAATGCCGTTGGTCCCATGTCATTTAGATTTACCAATCTCAAGTTATGGTCTTTGACTTAAAGTGCATTTTTGTTGACTTTTGAAATTGACCTATAATGTAGAAATTGATAACTTTTTGTGAGAGCATTTCTTGGACTTGGAATGTGAAGATGGATTGTAGGAAATGTCATCCCCTTAAAAATGAGCATTGGATGGGATTTTTCTGATGAACCATGAAAAAGTTATGCCTTGGTCAAAATACAGTTGACTTTTCTGCTGTCCAAAAATAGTAACTTCTTGCACCTTGATGATTTTTGAGCCATTCTTGTAGAATCATGATCAAGACTTGATCAAATGATGATTGTGGGCTCAAAATAAGATGTTGACCAAATTTTTTGACTTTTGACTGTAAAATGACCATTTTGCCCCTGCAGTTAATTGTGAGTCTTGAGACTTGACATGTAGATACTTGACAATGTATATAAGCCTATGGGACTTGATTGAGCCATTGAAAACCTCAAATTCCTTGAGAGAACCAAAACCCTAATTTCAGCTGGCTTAGGAGGTGTTTGACTGTGCAATCCTTGAGAAATTTTGAACCATTTGAAGATGATTCTTGACAAACCTTGAAGAATATGGGAGGGCAAATTTTGGGGTACAACAGTTGCCCCTATTCAATCTTCTTAAACCTGAGGATGTAGATTGGCTGGCGTGCCTTTCGTGATCCGAAGGTGGAAGATGATTGAACACTAGAGTGCCCAGAAATTTGCACTCGCATAGTATAGTATCAGCAATGTCATGTCGGGAATGGGCTTACAGATGCCATTTGGAAAGATGATGGATATGAGGATGGGCTTATAGATACCATCTGGAGATGTGACAGAATCTTGTCGGGAATGGGATTATGGATACCATTTGGAGAGGTAATGGATAATGGTGGAGATGGGCTTAAAGATGTCATCCAGGGGTGTCGATCGCGTAAGAGATTCCTTAGCGAGAATTTGCATACCTGAGAAAGAAAGATAGTTTCCTGGCCTGTTACAGGTGTTGATATTCAAACTCTTCATGCAGATACTTTCCTGGCTAGATACAGGTGTAGATCTACAATCTCTTCATGCAGATACTTTCCTGGCTAGTTACAGGTATAGATCTACAATCAATCGCTCATAGATATGCCCTGGCTAGATACATGTATCAAATCTGGAACTTCAAAAGGTTGGTAGAGATAGCTTTCCTGGATGGATACAGGTGTAGACCTCTGACTTGAGAATGAAAGATGACTTCCTGGCTAGATACAAGTATTGATCTTCAATCTCCTCATGCAGATACTTTCCTGGCTAGATACAGGTATCGATCTACAATCAATCGCTCACAGATATGCCCTGGCTAGATACAAGTATTGAATCTGGAACTTCAAAAGGTTGGTAGAGATAGCTTTCCTGGTTGGATACAGGTGTAGACCTCTGACCG
Organism: Vicia faba; assembly: GCA_948472305.1. Taxonomy (NCBI): domain Eukaryota; kingdom Viridiplantae; phylum Streptophyta; class Magnoliopsida; order Fabales; family Fabaceae; genus Vicia; species Vicia faba. Next base: position 856,772,995 of record OX451740.1, on the reverse strand, counting down.
GAGAATGAAAGATGACTTCCTGGCTAGATACATGTATTTATCTTCAATCTCTTCATGCAGATACTTTCCTGGCTAGATACAGGTATAGATCTACAATCAGTCGCTCACAGATATGCCCTGGCTAGATACAGGTATCGAATCCGGAACTTCAAAAGTTTGGTCGAGATAGCTTTCCTGGCTGGATACAGGTGTAGACCTCTGACCTGAGAATGAAAGATAATTTCCTGGCCTGTTACAGGTGTTGATCTTCAAACTCTTCATGCAGATACTTTCCTGGCTAGATACAGGTATAGATCTACAATCAATCGCTCACAAATATGCCCTGGCTAGATACAGGTATCGAATATGGAACTTCAAAAGGTTGATGACGATCATCCTTTGATTTGACTTTTTCCTGAAAAGGCAAAATATTCGTCGTATGCAATGTCATGATGTATGAAATGCATGATGTCATGATGTTCTCAAGAATAAATGAGATTGTGTTGTATGCACTTTATCATGTATGTAAATAGGAGGTATGAGATGTGATATGTTTATGAATGTATTTTCGTCTGGGAAAATAAATCCTTGACGAATGCCAGGAAGTTAAATCCTGGGCTGATGTTGAGGAGTAGAGTTCTTTGCTTCCGCTGGGGATGATGAACAAAGATGATTGTAAGAATAAACCGGTAGGAGAAGCTGACTCCGTTGAGGAATAAACTTGTTGGAGAGATTACTCTGCGGGGAATTATTCTGTGGGAAGAGATACTTCGTTGAGATTTTGATGATAACTCCGCTGGGGATTCCTGTTGATAAGCTCTGTTGGGGAATTTTGATGAACTCCGCTGGGGATAGAGAGAACTTCGCTGAGGACGGTTTTTCCGTTGCAATTTGCTGAGGATAACCCAGTTAGACTCTGGTGGGGACTAGCCTTTGAATATGGCCGGGGAGAGATATTTGTACTCTGCGGGAGACAAGCTTCTAGGATCTACTGGGGAGATTGATTCAACTCTCCTGGGGAAACTTTTTGGACTGCACTGGGGAAATGGCTCCATTGGGGTGTCTGTATTCCGCAGGGGAACAATCTTATATTTCCGTCGAGGAATATTAAGACTGTCGGGGATGCTTGCTTAGGAACATCTGCATACTCCGCCGGGGAATGTTGAGATCTTCTGGGGATACCCAACTTCCTTAAGGCTGACAGTAGGCTAACTCTGCTTGGGGAGAGTATTGCTGACTTGCTGGGGAATACTGTGCCTTTTTGGGGCTGATGGGAGACCAACTCTACTTGGGTGGAGTATTTGCTGAATCTTGTCTTACTCTGCAGGGAGTGAAGGTATCCTGGTTACATTCTTCAGCTGAACTTACCTTGGCACCTTGGTGGACAGAGCAACTAACCCACTTAGACAATTCTGATTGCCCCTGTTTCTGATGTCACCTGTAATCAGTCCTTTGTTTCGCATGCAAATATTTGTGATTAGCAATTAATGTCAAATGCATATATCAAAAATGAACATTGGACGTTTTTTGCAAAACAAAAGAGATAAAGGAAAAACAATTGGCAATTTGTCTGAAAAGTGAGCTTGTATTGATTTTTTGAAGTTTGCCTGTAAATAGGCGCTTTGTGTACAAGAGGCTGACGTCCTAGTAAGAGAACGCCGCCGAACAAAATAGAGTTTATACAATTTTGTGAAAAGAAAAAAAAAACAGCTATGTGAAAAATCCCACTGGGTTCCAACTCTGCTATCGCCTTTATGTCTTCAAGCGTCTCATCACTTTGCTGCTTAGTTGGAGATGAAGCTGATTGATTGATGCCGTCCGAGCCTGATTGTTGATACCGAAGTCTGGATGCAAGGTGATCCAGTGAGACATAGTATTACGCTTATCCCTAACTTTTGCCTGGACCTCCCTTTCGGGTTTTCAGTCCGCCGGGATACCCATTTTTGCCCAAGCCGCCTTTTCAGGTTTTAGACTTACCGGGTGTACAGATTTTTTTTCATTTCATCCCTTATTTTTGCCCGAACCCTTTTGGTTCGCCAGGAAGCCCTTATTTTTGCCTAGGTGTGTCAACCTAGCGGGTCTTTAATCATGCGTAGTATCTTTTTACTATGTCTGCATTGGCGGGGTGAGGAAGGTCGTCACCATCCATGGTAGTTAGAATCATAGCTCCTCCTGAGAAGGTATGCTTAACCACAAATGGCTCTTCGTATGTGGGGGTCCATTTTCCCCTGGGATCACCTTGAGGTAGAATGATGCGCTTGATTACCAGATCCCCAACTTGATACTCTTGTCGTCTGACTTTCTTGTTAAATGCCTTGATCATCCGTTTTTGGTACGTCTGACCATGACAAATAGCAGTGAGTCTCTTTTCGTCAATTAGGTTTAATTGATCAAGCCGGGTCTGGATCCAGTCATCTTCGCTCAAACCTGCATCCTTCATTATCCGGAGAGAGGGTATCTGAACTTCAATGGGCAGGACTGCCTCCATGCCGTATACCAAGGAAAAGGGTGTTGCCCCTGTTGACGTCCGTGCTGAGGTACGGTACCCATGAAGATCAAACGGTAACATTTCGTGCCAATCTTTGTAGGTCACTGTCATCTTCTACACAATCTTCTTGATGTTCTTATTAGCTGCTTCTACAGCCCCATTCATCTTCGGCCGGTAGGGAGAAGAGTTGTGGTGCTGTATCTTGAATTGCTCGTAGAGCTCAATGATCATCTTGTTGTTAAGATTGGTACCATTGTCCGTAATGATCCTCTCGGGTACACCGTATCGACAGATCAAGTTATGCCGAATGAACCGTGCCACGACATTCTTGGTTACAGTAGCAAAGGAAGCTGCTTCGACCCACTTCGTGAAGTAATCAATCGCTACCAGGATGAAGCGATGCCCGTTGGATACCGTAGGTCTGATCTCGCCGATCATATCAATGCCCCACATTGCAAAAGGCCAAGGTGCTGTCAAGACGTTCAGAGGAACTGGAGGAATGTGCACCTTATCTGCATAGATCTGGCACTTGTGACATGTCCGAGAATGTTGGTAACAGTCAGCTTCCATTGTGGACCAGTAATATCCTGCTCGAAGGATTTTCTTTGCCATAGTATGCCCACTGGAATGCATTCCGAAGGTACCTTCATGTAGCTCTGCCATGATCCTTTCTGCTTCAGTCTTATCCACACAACGTTGTAAGGTTGAATCATGGTTTCGCTTGTAGAGAATGTCATTGCTGAGGAAGAACTTTGCGGCGAACCTTCTCAGAAACTTTTTGTCATTAACAGATGCACCCTCAGGGTATTCTTGAGCTTCCAAGTACCTCTTCACTTCATGATACCAAGGTTTTTCAGTTGCCTCTTCAGCCTCAAGATCGCAGCAATGTGCAGGTTCGTCCAATTTCCAAATGACTATCCGGGGAGCCTCGTTGTCCCATTTGACTTTGAACATAGAAGACATCCTAGCTAACGCGTCGGCCAACTGATTCTCCTCTCTTGGGAAATGTTCAAAGGTTATCTCCTCAAAATGGGGAATCAACGTCAATACATACTCCTTGTAAGGAATAAGATTTGGGTGTTTCGTATCCCACTCGCCTTTGATCTGGCTGATCACGAGAGCGGAATCTCCGAAGACACTCAAAAACTTGATCCTTAGGTCAATTGCAGCTCGAAGACCCATGATGCATGCTTCATACTCCACCATGTTGTTGGTGCAGTTGAAACATAGCCGGGCGGTAAGTGGAGTATGAGTGCCTTTAGGGGATAAGATCACAGCGCCAATTCTGTTACCCAAAGCGTTGGAGGCTCCGTCAAAGTGCATAGACCATCGGGATCCTTCCTCAGGTCCTTCATCTGGTCCAGGTACTTCACAATCAGTCACTACCATGATATTCTCGTCAGGAAATTCAAAGTTCATAAATTGGTAGTCATCCACTGCCTGGTGTGCCAAATGGTCTGCCAACACACTTCCCTTGATTGCTTTTTGCATCGTGTACTGGATGTCATATTCAGTCAAGATCATCTGCCATCTTGCTATTCTTCCGGACAAGGCAGGCTTTTCGAAAATGTACTTGATTGGATCCATTTTTGAAATCAACAGAGTGGTATGAGTCAACATATACTGTCTCAGCCAGCGAGCAGCCCATACCAAAGCGCATCAAGTTTTCTCGAGCAGTGAGTATCGGGTCTCACAGTCGGTAAACTCTTTGCTAAGGTAATAAATAGCGTGCTCTTTTCGGCCAGACTCGTCATGTTGTCCCAGCACACACCCCATTGAGCTGTCAAGTACTGTCAAGTATAAGATTAAAGGTCTCCCTTCAACCGGTGGCATAAGGATGGGTGGCTCTTGGAGATACTCTTTGATTCTTTCGAAAGCAGCCTGACATTCATCATTCCAACGTACCACTTGATCTTTCTTCAGTAGCTTGAAGATTGGTTCACAAGTAGCAGTTAGGTGTGAGATGAATCGGGCGATGTAGTTTAGCCGTCCTAGAAAGCCTCCGACTTCTTTCTCTGTCTTGGGAACTGGCATCTCTTGTATGGCTTTCACTTTGGCAGGGTCCACTTGAATCCCTTTGTCGCTCACGACGAAACCTAGTAGTTTTCCAGACCTCACCCCGAAGGTGCACTTGTTCGGGTTCAACCTCAGCTTATACAACTTCAACCGGTCAAACAGCTTCTGTAAGTGGTCAAGGTGTTCCTCCTCAGTTTGGGACCTTGCAATCATATCATCGACATATACTTCTATCTCATGATGGATCATGTCATGAAATAAAGCAACCATGGCACGTTGGTAGGTTGCCCCAGCATTTTTCAACCCAAAAGGCATGACCTTGTAGCAAAAGGTGCCCCACTGAGTAACAAAAATGGTCTTCTCCATGTCTTCAGGAGCCATCTTGATTTGATTATAACCTGAGAACCCATCCATGAAGGAGAATACCTTATGCTGAGCAGTGTTGTCCACTAGAACGTCGATGTGAGGTAGAGGGAAATCATCCTTGGGGCTCGCCCTGTTCAAATCCCTGTAGTCAACACACATTCTGACCTTACCATCTTTCTTCGGCACTGGAACCACGTTGGCAACCCACTGAGGGTAAGAAGTCACTGCTAGAAACCCGACATCAAATTGTTTCATAACCTCAGCCTTGATTTTCTCGGACATCTCTGGACGCATACGGCGGACCTTCTGTTTTACCGGAGGGAATTCTTCCTTGGTAGGCAAGTGATGAACCACAATGTCGGTATCCAACCCAGGCATGTCTTCGTAAGACCAGGCGAAGATTTGCACATAGTCATGCAGCATCTGAATCAAACGTTGTTTCACACTAGACTCCAGATTGGCACCAATCTTGACTTCCTTTCTGTCTGTCTCAGTACCCAGATTTACCATTTCCACTGGCTCTTCATGTTGCTGAATGACCCTCTCTTCCTGGAGTAGCAGTCTTGCAAGCTCACCAGGCACTTCGCAATCATCTTCACCTTCGTTTTCGGCTAAGTTGATCGGATTTTCGAAGTCATAACTGGAAGTAGCAGAGTCGTTACCAGTGAGATCCAGAGTGGATTGGAACCTGTATAGGTGAGTGTGTGTAAATATAGCTGTTTTGCAATATATAATAAAGAAAGACAAGGATCGCAAGACTTGAAATGCAAAAACGTCCAATGTTTTTATTAATGATATATGAAAATGACACACAAAAGCCCTCGCAAATGAAGCCACGGTGCCCCGGGTAAGGCACCGGGCCATAAAGTTTCAAATTGTTGTTTGTTACAAATTCAAAACAAAGGAGTTCATTACTGAGTGACAAAAGTAATAGGTATGAAGTCTTTCGCAGTCCAGTTGTTCGGTCCACCGTTGGTTGTTGGGTAGATCCAACTGTCGAATTCAGATTCCTCCACACCATCTTCAATAGCATTTACTCCCGGGTTTGTGATGAATACAGGAGGTCTTCCAATCCTTGCCTTACGAACGACCCTCTGAGCTTCTGCAGTGAAACCCAAACCAAACTTGTTAGTCTTCGGAGTAAAATCAGGAAGTCGGCCCCAGTTTGCATACTCACCCTTTTCAATAACAGCCCGGGCATCCTTTAAGGAAGCCATCTTCAAAAGAGGGTCTTCAATCACAGTCTCCGCTGATGCCAGTGTCTGAGGGACCTCTTCAAAGTGCTGGAATGGAGTCTCAATGAACTCCCCATCCATTTCTATGTACTGGAACGAGTTAAGGTGGCTGACCATATATTCTTCTTCTCCTTGAACTGTTACAATCTTCCCTCTGACCGGGTACTTCAGCTTCTGATGTAATGTGGAGGTCACAGCTCCAGCTTTGTGGATCCAAGGACGACCCAGCAAACAAGAGTAGGACGGTCGGATGCCCATCACATAGAATGTAGAGTCAAAGACCTGCGAACCAACCCTGATTGGAATGTCAACCTCACCATGTACCATCCTTTTGGACCCGTCAAAGGCCCGAACAACAATGTTACTTGGCTTCAGCTCCAAACCCTCACAATCTAGCCTGTCTAGAGCCTTCTTGGGTAATACGTTCAACGAGGAACCAGTGTCAACCAGCACATGGGCAAGAGTAGTGCCCCTGCATTCGATGGAGACATGCAGGGCATCGTTATGATTCTTCCCCTTAACAGTTAGATCAGTGTCGGAGAAACCCAAACTGTTATCAGCAGTTAAGTTGGATACACACTCGGTAAATTGATCAGCTGACGTCTCTTGTGGCATGTGGGCCGTCTTCAGGAAGGTAATCAGGGCCTTGGCATGGGCCTCTGAACACAACAATAGTGATAGCATAGAAATTTTAGATGGGGTGTGCCCCAGCTGCTCAACTACGTTGAAATCACTCTTCTTGATAATCTTAAGGATCTCTTCCATCTCCTGCTTGGAAGCTTCAACAGTGGTTGTCTTTGGTGCCTCCGTCTGGGCAGGCACATCAGTAGCAATCCCTTTGTCCCGAGCGTCAGATGACTCGGCAGCAGGGGTAGAAATAGGAACTTGATCAGGAAGGGAAACAAGAACACTTGCAGGTGTGATGACAATAGGTCTCTGAATAGCTGGTGGCGCAATATCAGGTGATAAGAGTCTGCCACTACGAGTGAATTTGGCAGGCCCGATTATGTTGCTGACACCTGTACTAGTATCAAACTCTTGTTTAACTCCAAGCACATAAACATCTGCCCCGTAGTGCCAAGGGACAGCTTTGTCGGATGTATAGGGGATGGGCCCCGGAATAGTGATGATGATAGGCGCAATCTTCTGAGCAGATATGATTTTGACAGGCTTCTTTGAGGAAGCCTTAGGAGAGTTGTTAAAAATAGTGACAATGGAAAGTTCTTCAGTAGGGGTAGCAGGAACAACAACCTTCTCAAACAAGATCTCTTTATTATCCATCAGGTTTTGGATGCCTGACTTCAACAAAGGACAACCAGCAGGTGAAGCAGAACACAGATGGCAACCTTTACTACATCCCGGAAATAAACCGGCTAGCAACAGGTTCCTTTTGACAGTCAACAGCGGAGTAACTATATCATCCACAGAGGCTACATACAGGTCCTCCTCAACAACATTCACTCCATGCTTGGGCATGGGAGCAGTCACAACATTGGGCCTTTCGGGCGCCTCAAACTCTATCTATTTAGCATCAATAAGGTCCTGAACCTTATTCCTCAGAGCCCAACAATCATCCGTAGTATGCCCCGGGCTGTCAGAGTGATAAGCACAACGGGCATTGGGATTGTACTTCGGAGATGTTGTGTTTACTACTTTCGGAGCTTCTTTTGTGGTAACCAGATTGGTTGACAGTAGCTGCGGCAATATCTGGGACAAGGTCATATTGAGCCGAGTGAACTCCCTTCTGGGTCTCTCACCCCTTGGTTGGTTATATTACCGAGGAGCAGCAGCAGGCTTTGAAATTACCACCGCGTTGACAGCTTGGCGGTGTTCCGATTTATTCTGTCTCCTTGACCCATAAACAGCACTAGATTCCTTCTTGAAGGGCTTCTTTTCAGTACTCGAGGAGGCACCTTTCTGTATCTTCCCAGACTTGATACCAGCTTCTATCCTCTCACCAGTCAAGATCAGATCTGTAAACCCAGCAGAAGAATTCCCAATCAGATGGTTGAAGAACGGACCAGACAGGGTCCCCAGGAACATATCAACAAGCTCACGGTCCGTTAGAGGTGGCTGCACCCTTCCAGCCAGGTCTCTCCACTTTTGTGCATACTCCTTAAATCCTTCACTCGTCCCTAGTGACATACCCTGGAGTTGGGTACGCGTAGGAGCGAGGTCGGAATTATACTGATACTGCTTATAAAACGTAGTAGCCAAGTCCTCCCAGTTACGAATACTGGCTCCATCCAACTGATAGAACCATTCAAGTTGAGTCCCTGAAAGACTATCCTGGAAGAAATGGATCCATAAATTCTTGTCTGCAGTATAAGGTTGGATCTTCCTTACATACGATCGGAGATGCAACTTAGGACAGGAAGCTCCGTCGTACTTTGCAAAAGCAGGTGCCTTGAACTTATGTGGGATCACCACTCCAGAGGATAAACCTAGATCTCCAAAATCCAACCCAGACACATGTTGAATCTCCATAACACTTAAACGGTCCTCTAGCTGTTTGTACATGTCCTCAGCAGGAGGGTACTGCTCATCATTATAATCTGTCTCGTTGTCGGAGACCACAGGACTAGGAACCCTCCTCTCTTGGGGACTATCTTTCCCTACAGAGGAAGTAGCCAGATCAGCCTCATTTTGTAGTCCATTTCCAAACCTCCGTCCAATGTTGAACAACACAGTCCTCTTCTTCTTCTTCTTCTTCTTCAGAATCAGAGTCTTCAACTCCTGTTGACCCTGGGCTAAGCTCATGACCAACTCTTGGAATTTGGCGTTCTGGGCCTGGAGGGCCTTGATAGCTTGTTCAGTAGTAGGTTCAGAAGACATGATGATTGCTGAAATAAACAGCGAAGAAGATAAGTGACCTGTAAAAAAGAGTACCTGTTATGCACATGATGCATGATATGCTATTTATGCAATGCATTCAAGGGTTCGAGAATTCAAATTTGTTGTAGACAAAAAAGGAACACACGTTATATTAAGAAATAATCTGTTCAGTGCATCAATGCCTCATGGGAGAAATATTACAAAATACTTAATCCCAAAAGACACCGCGCATCCTCTTTGGAGCGATATAAGTGTTGAGAGTCTTTTCCTCGTGAAGTAGGCGGGTGAGCTCCAAGACCTTCTTCTCACTGGCATGTAGACTGGTTTCAAGAGAATTCCGCTCTTTCTTGAGTTGGATCCAGCTCTTTTGCATTTCTTCCCAAGACGTTGGCATGTCAGGATGTTGAATGGTGTATGGAACCTCTCCTTCCAAAACAGGTTCTTTGATCACGGGGAGAATGTGAGGATATGGCATCATAAGCTTCTGGGAGAGGGCTCGTACCCACTTGAGGTAAGGTTCAAGGGGGATGGAGTTCTTGTGCCCCAGTGTCTTACTATCTACCTTGTTAGGCATCCTCCAAGCTCTGATAAACCTCTGGAGAAGTCCTTGCGTATCATTGTCGAAGTCAAAAACTATGTCAGGAATCAACATGTCATGAGGGCCATCCCTCCGAGCATATCCAAACTGTCTCAAAGCCAGACAGGGGTTGTAAGTAATGCCTCCTCTGATTCCAAGTAAAGGAACATTAGGAAACTCTCCGCAACGATCAATGATAGTGACATTTTCTCTGGACCGAGAACACCAATGTATATCAGCATGTGTAAGAGTCATTAATTGTTGTGACCATCTCAAACCCCGCTCGTTCTTCAAAACTGATTGTGGAAGGTGCGAAATAAACCACCTTGCCAGGATAGGAGTGCAGCACATGAGAACACCTCTTTTTCTCATGGTTCGAGTGTAACATGAGTGGAGGATGTCCCCAAGCAACGTAGGTATAGGATTCCTGGACATGAAAATCTTGACAACATTGATATCTATAAGCTGATCCGGATTCGGGAACAACACCAACCCATAGAAAAGGAGTTCCACAACTTCTTCAAAGGCTTGTAGGTCAAGGGAATTCCAACACTCTTGTGCCTTCTCAAACAAGAACTTTGCTAAGAATCCTTTGATACCACTTCTGATTTCTCAATGCCCCTTGATGTCAGATGGTTGTAGGCGTAATACTTTAGCAACCTCTTCAAGTTTTGGTTCCTTTTCCGTACCGTTGTAGGGTAGTTGACTAAGGATAGGAATTTTCAGAAGCTGAGAAAACTCTTCCAAAGTAGGCACCAATTGATAATCCGGGAAAGTAAAACAGTGGTGCAAGGGGTCAAAGAACTGGAAGAGAACTTTTATCATATATTCTTCAATGTTGGAGTTGACCAAGCTGATGAGTCTACCATGCCTTTCACTGAAGGAAGAGTTCTCGGGAATCCTGGATGTAAGCTCCTTAAGCTGAGGAGGGATCCTTACAAGGTTGACCTGAATTGTCTTTCTGCGGGTAATCTCCATGTCCTACAAAACAAGAACAAAGATGAAGATTCGAACCCTTGAAGTGGTTAGTAAATGCAGATGATGCTTTATGATGTTATGATGTTATGATGAAAGCACACCACAAGTATTCACAAAAGGCAAACATGATAAGGCACACAAGTCACACCAGACAGCCCTTAGAGTTTAGGCCAGCATGAGGTTTAGGTACTACCCTCTTGAAGTTGGTGGGCTCAAAACCTGTCCTATCAAAAGTAACCGGGTTCTAAGGAGCTCAATATCATTGGGTTGTTTTCTATGTTCATTGTTTTGACTTAGCCACTTAATTGGCGACCAAAATATTCCAATAAAATAACCCTCAATGAGTGTAGTATCGAGTATCTACCAACTTCGGACTGCACCAAAGTCAGTCATCTCACTACCCCTAAAGAGACCAGGATGGTCAAGTAAGGTTCCTAAGTCAGTTGATGCTTCACGACACCACGCGGCGGCCCCGTACTCTCCTTGACTTGACTCAAGGGTTACCGGTACTGACCAAAGTGCCACATCAACGTAGTAACTGCTTCAACCGTGCCAGTATACCCCGCACAGTTCCCTCACAGTTTGTTGCTACTTCTAAAAGGGTATCCCCAGATCCGGGTTAGGATCTATAGAACTCCGATGCAAGCCCACAATATTAAAGCAAACAAAGCAAGCAATTGAAAACAAGAGTGGTCTAATCCTAAGGTACACCTCACTTATATAACAGTATCCCCAGTAGAGTCGCCATTTCTGTGATCGGTGGGAATAGAACTGACTGTTTTTTAATGCTGGTTCGCAAAATGCCGCGGTAAGCAAGAGTCGCCATCGTCTTTTATTTCCTCCAACAAGGAAAGGACAAAAGCACAACAAAATTCCTTTTCGAGATGTTTCTCGGGTTCAGGAGGTAGATTATAGAAAGGGAAGGTGCTAGCACCCTTTCTATCCGTGGTTATCCACGGGCTCTTAGGTACTTGCTCACTATGTTTTCAAAAATGTTTGCTTTTCTTGTGTTTGTGGGTTTTGAAAAAGTTTGTTTTGAAAACTTCTAGGTAACTCTTGTATCTGTCCTCAAGAGTGTATGAAGTATTTGTTTGAAAACTTTTGTTTGAAAGTGTGAGTGCGAAAAGTTTGTTTTTGTTTTTTGAAAGAGCAAGTACCCAGGAGAAATCTACCTACTCTAAGGAATTAAGTTGTGTAAATGTCCTTTAGACAATACTATCCCACTATTGAGAAGTAGGTAGCACCGTCGTTGGAGTTATTCGGGTCAATTCGATTATAGGGACATGTGTGGTCACCAAAGCAATAGTAGGACGCCTTAGCGGTAACCCTAATGTCTTAGATTGTTTTTTATCCGAGGAAACTGTTTCGAGGCAACTGGATCTTTAGACAGGAGGGCGACTTCTAAAACACCCTATACTCAATGACCACGTCGAGGCAACCAAGTGAGGCGTACCCTAGGAGTGGCATGTGTGAGTGTATTATTTTCATGTTAAGATTATCTTTGCACAAGTATTATGGTGAGCTACGAGTTGGTTTTAATTTTCAAGCAAGTCTTGTCATGCATAGTTAACAATTAATAATTGTGCGGAAAGTAAATTGCGGAAAGTGAATCTACGCTATTACAAGGCGTCGGGTATTTACATCGCCAAAAACATAACCCTTGAAAATAAATTGCGAGAAAATAAATAAAGCGATAAAAGTCCTAATTATCTATTACATTCTCGGAGCAGATACATAAATATGATCAAAAATAAATATGCGCGCAAAGAAATTAAATCGGGGACGTCCTTAGGGTTTTGACCCTTTTTGAGAAAAGAATGAAATTTTGGTCCTTTTTGCAATTAATTAATATTAAACCTAATTTACTAATTAATTAAATAAAAAGAATGTTTTTTAAGTTTTTTATGTTTTTAATGAAATAAAATAAAAAGGATAAAAATTGTCAAAAGAAAAACCCTAATTCTAGATTGATTTTATGTATTGTGAAAAAAAAGTCAAAGTTAACCTAATTAACTAAATTAATTATATTAGTATTTATTTACAAAAATAATTAAATTAAGGTGAAATTAATAATAATAATAATAATATTTACATTTTAATTTTATGAATTTATTGTGAAAATATAATTTGTGAGGTAATTAAATAATAATAATAATAATAATAATCATAATTAATAAAATAATTAAATAAAAATAGAAAAGAAAAAAAAAGAATAAAGGAACCAGGGGGGGATGGGCCAGCAAGGAGGTGTTGGTTGCAATTTTCAAGCCCATTAACAATCAAGCCACGTTTGACTTTGGAGATCAGCTGCACATGCATTGACCAGGAGTACCATGGTCTTCCAATCATGACCATCAGATTCCAGCTTGTGGCCACTTGGCGCATGGGATTTGAAAGTGTATGGTGGAATTCATTTGGAAATATGCACATAACCATATTAGGAAAAATATTATAGAGTTTTGGGTGGACCTGGGAATCGAACCCAGGTCCCAATGGTTACCAGACAACGCACCATCCATCAGGCCATTTGCTTGCTTTTGTTATAATAATAACAAACAATTATAATATATAAAAAATAAGTAATATGCTGAAACACAAACTAAAACGCGCGTGCTTTTGAATTAGCCAATCATGCATCACCACCTCATCGTCGTTCTCCTTTTTTCCTGTAAAAGACAAATAGATAGCGAGGGTTTTTAACCCCCACAAAGCATCATGAGGAAAAATAGCGAATAGCCCCACAGGCTATATAAATATTTTGCGAGTATGTCACTGTGTTCGTCTGGCCTTGACGATTCCAAACATATGCATTAGAGGTTCTAATTTTGCCTGGATAATAAAGCCCCAATCTGGAAGCTCAAGAACCCTAAATTTCTTCAATGGCAATTCACGATTCTGTACACTATAATCCAATTAACCAATACCATTAGCTTTATATGAACTCAAACAATGCAAAACAAAACATAAATCATGTTAAAAGCTTATGAATCATGAGTTTCGATTTTGAGAAAAGTATGCAAACCGTGTGACTGTAAACAACGATTCCTTGATCTTTAGCACTTGGTTTTGATTGCAATCTGTCTCTGGGAACCCCTGCAATGTATTAGAAACAATAAAAAGGTTTGAATCACGTTAGAATGTGGAAATCAGTTTTCACTTTTTCTTGGATTTTTTTGAATGTGATTATGGATTTCTTGCAGCAAATTCTCGTCCAATGCATTAGGGTTGGTTTGTGCATTTATAGAAGAGCTGGATTAGGTTACAATCTTGCACAAAAGATCCATGGAATGATGACTCAATATTTGATTGAAAATCAAATATTTTTGAATCTTTTTGATTGAAGAAACTTGCCAAACTTGGAGATTTTTGTCCCTTTGATTTGCACACGAAATTTCCAGCATATGTTGACCACTTTTGCTTCACAAAAAGATTGAGAAATCAAATCTTTGTATTTCCTACATTTTAAATTAATTAAATGAATTAAAATTGATTAAAAATCCAATTAATTAATAAAAATAAGAAAATAATTCAATTTAAGCTTGATGGGTCGTGCATAGGCTTTGGATAAAGTTTCAAGAAGAAATTTGAGGCCCATTAGCAAAAACAAAGTGTTTTGAGCAAAGTTGACTTTTGCAAATTCACAAAAATTTCCCAACTTCTCCAATGCATATCTTGCTCAATTTGGATCATATGAACATGTTCTTGGACATTTTGGAAAGGTCTTGAAGTCCTCTAAACAATGCCTTTGGTCCCATGTCATTTGGATTTACCAATCTCAAGTTATGGTCTTTGACTTAAAGTGCATTTTTGTTGACTTTTGAAATTGACCTATAATGTAGAAATTGATAACTTTTTGTGAGAGCATTTATTGGACTTGGAATGTGAAGATGGATTGTAGGAAATGTCATCCCCTTCAAAATGAGCATTGGATGGGATTTTTCTGATGGACCCTGAAAAAGTTATGCCTTGGTCAAAATACTGTTGACTTTTCTACTGTCCAAAAATAGTAACTTCTTGCACCTTGATGATTTTTGAGCCATTCTTGTAGAATCATGATCAAGACTTGATCAAATGATGATTGTGGGCTCAAAATAAGATGTTGACCAAATTTTTTGACTTTTGACTGTAAAATGACCATTTTGCCCCTGCAGTTGATTGTGAGTCTTGAGACTTGACATGTAGATGCTTGACAATGTATATAGGCCTATGGGACTTGATTGAGCCATTGAAAACCTCAAATTCCTTGAGAGAACCAAAACCCTAATTTCAGCTGGCTTTGGAGGTGTTTGACTGTGCAATCCTTGAGAAATTTTGAACCATTTGAAGATGATTCTTGATAAACCTTGAAGAATATGGGAGGGCAAATTTTGGGGTACAACAATATCCCAATCGCTTCCTGGCAATTCTCACAAGCTAACCCGATCCAGACAACGCGTTTCTAGACCCCCTAGTGCACTGTAAGTCCTTCGTAACATAGCCACATTCTTGATTTCAATTCACATTATTCTGACATCCTTTGAATAAAATAATTGCATATTTGTGATCACAAGAGCATTTGCAAGCTTTTGGTATTAACGAATTTCATTTATATGATTTGTAACAAGAATCACCATAGTTAGGGTTCTTGGAGTTTTTTTTTGGGTTTTCTGTTTCAGGTATAATTGGTCCATATGAAGGACATGGTTGTGATCAGGAGGTCATGACGAGTTCAACCATGTTCTTGGAATGTATATATATGGTCTGAGGAAGATTTTGGAAGGAAGTTGCGTCCTTTGCTGTGGATAAAAATCCGCAGGTAAAGTTACAGTGTTGGGAGGACAGGGATGAACTCGTGTCATCCGTTCATTGGGCCATTCAAATGTTTTGCGCGCTTTTTTTATTTCAGACCATATACTTTGTTTTCTATATATTATATTGTGTTATTATTAATATAACAAACAAAGCAACATGGTGTGGTGGCAAGCGAATGGTGTATTCTCCTTCAGGACCTGGGTTCGAATCCCAGGTCCCCCTCTTTCTCAACATTATTTGTTTTCAGGTTTTCCAGTGCGCATGCCAGTCTGCAGTCCACCATACTCCCTCACCAATCCAAGCGCCAGATGGCCAGATTTGGTGGTCAGCAATCCAAGGAGTACCATGAGCAAAGTCAACACGCGTGTAGTGGATCAGAAAAAGTCAAATGGGCCAACAAAAAAATGCTATTGGCACCTCCTAATCAGGCCCAACTCTTCTACTTTTTTTTATTATTATTTTGTTTATTTAATTTAATTGCTTTATTTTAATTAATTACTAACTAATCATAATTTTTCCTTTTTGTCAAAAATTACCAAAAAATATTTTTATCCAATAAATTTCAAAATTCTTTTTTTAATAAATATTAATTAATTAATTTAGGTTTTTAACTCTAGGAAACCTTAATTTATTTTTTAAATAAATAAAATTAATTAAACTTAATTAGATTTTAACTACTAATTTAATTATTTTATTTCCTTTCTTAAAATAACAAAAACCCAAAAATATGTCACTAATTATTTTTTTCCATTAATTTATTTAATAATTAATTTAGCTTTTAATTTTAGAATTTAATTTCTTTTCTTAAATAAAAATAACAAAAAGATGGCATTTTCTTTCAAAAGGGTGAAAACCCTAATTCGCGTTCGATTTAACTTCGCGTCGCGCTTTATTTATTTTTATCCATATTAATGTATCTGCTTCCGGTATATAATAGATAATTAGGACATTTAATTATTTTACCGCTTTATTTTATTTTATTTTCAAAGGGTTGCTTTTGGCGATGTAAATACCCGACGCCTTGTAATTTAATTTCCGCACTTTTAATTCCGCAAATTATAACTGCTAGATGTTTGATAATAGGGTTTGCATGACAAGACTGAATGTTTAATCTTAAAATCAAATTAGATCACCCTTAACATGTGAAAAGATAAAAATAACTGAAAATGACACACTCACACATGCACACTCTTAGGGTACACCCCACTTGGCTGCCTTCGTACACGGTCATTGAGTATAGGTCGTTTTAGAGGTCGTCCTCTTGTCTAAAAGATCATAGTTGCCTCGAAACGGTTGCCTCGGATATTGTTGCCTCAAACAAATGATCTAAGACATTAGGGTTACCGCTAAGGCGTCCTAACATTACTTTGGTGACCGTATGTCCCGCATTCGAATTGACCCTTAAACTCCAACGACGGTGCTACCCACTCATTAATAGTGGGATAACATTGTTTAAAGGAAATTAGCATAGAATGATTCTTTTTTCAAGTAGGTAGATAATTCTTAGATACTTGCTCCTTCAAAACAAAACAAAATTTTCACACTTACACTTTTCGAACAAAGTTTTCAAAACACTTCATTACACTCTTGAGGATAGAAGCAAGAGTTAAATCGAAGTTTCAAACAAAAAACTTTTTTCAAACCCACGAACACAAAGAAATTTTTTTTGAAAACAATTGAGCAAGTACCTAAGAGCCCGTAGATAACTACGGATAGAAAGGGTGCTAATACCTTCCCTTTCTATAATCTACCCCCCGAACTAGAGAGATATCTCGAAAAAGGAATTTTTCTGTGCTTTTTTCCTTTCCCTGTTGGATAAAATAAAAGTAGGTGGCGACTCTTGCTTACCGCGACATTTTGCGAATACAAATGCAAAACACAAACCAGCATTCCAAAAAACAGTCAGTTCTTCCCACCGTATCACAAAACTGGAGACTCTACTGGGGACTGTAATAAGTGGGGTGTACCTTAGGAATAGTTCATAATGTTTTCAATTGCTTGACTTGTATGCTTTATCTTTGTGGGTTGAATCGGAGTTACTATAGATCCTAACTCAGATCTGGGGGATACCCTTTAGGTAAGTAGCAATAAACTGAGGGAACTATACGGCATAGACCGATACGGTTGAAGAAGTAGCTACGTTGATGTGGCACTTTAGTTTGTACCGATATCCCTTGTGACGCAACGAGGAGAATATAGGTCTTCTAAGGGGTCATTAAGCACCAACTGACCTTAGAACCTATAATTGACCAACTTGACCATAGAAAAGTAGCAGTATGCTACACTCATTGAGGCTAAACTCTCGCGATAATTTCGGCCACAAGAAAAGGTTGCCAAACTGGAATTATGACCGATCGAGGGTAGTCAGTGATATTGAGATCCTCTAGAACCCGGTTACTATTACTAGGACAGGTTTGAACCAACTAAACTGAAAGAGGGTAATACCTAAACTCCCTGCCAGCCTGAAATCTAAGGGCTATCTGTGTGACTTGTTTTCCCTTACCATGTTTGCTATCTGTGAATACTTGTGATGTGTTTCTATCATGACATCATGCATCATGACATTGCATGCATATTGCATTGGACTAACCTATTTCAAAGACAGAGGGGATTCATCTTTTTTCTATTTTGTAGGTCATGGCACCCATGCGTAGAAACACTATTCGGATCAGCTTTGTACAGATTCCTACTCAGCTTAGAGATTTGGTTGCAAAGATTCCAGATACTTCCTCTTTTGTCAGAAGACATGGGCACCTCCTTGGTTTGGTCACTTCCAGATTAGATGAACAAATGATGAGTGTTTTGTGCCAGTTCTTTGATCCACTATACCACTGCTTCACTTTCCTGGACTATCAGTTAGTCCCTACTCTGGAGGAATTCTTTGATCTACTTGGTATCTCTATTTTAGAACAGACCCCGTTTACAGGTTGGGAGAAAGTCCTTAGGCCGGAAGAGATTGCTTCAGCCCTCCATCTGACAAAGGCTAAGGTAATGTCAAACTGGGAGACTCGAAGTGGGACAAAAGGCTTCTTGGCTAAGTTCTTAGTTGATCGGGCTAATCAGTTCCGGGACAGTCTAGACTTTCAGGCATTTGAAGATATTCTGGCTCTTCTCATATATGGTTTGATGTTGTTTCCTAACTCAGTTTTCTTTATTGACGTGAATGCGGTGAAGATCTTCATTTCTCGTAATCCAGTACCCACTCTCTTGGGTGACATTTTGCACTCTTTTTATGCCCGTACTTCTCGGAAATGGGGAACCCTTATGTGTTATGCACCATTGCTGGCGAGGTGGTTTATTTCTCACCTCCCCAGATCAGTTCTGAAGAACAAGGAAGGCATGGGTTGGGCCTACAGGATTATGTCTCTCTCTCATAATGACATCATCTGGAGTACTAAGGACATGGAAGAAGTGGATATTATTGATCGTTGTGGGGAATACCCCAATGTTCCATTATTTGGAGTTTGAGGAGGGATCACCTATAATCCTTGTCTGGCCTTACGTCATTTTGGGAGAGCTAGGAGGGAGGGACCTCATGAGTTGCTAATGCCAAGTATTGTCTTTGACTTCCAAGGGGATAGTGACGAGCATTGCCGCAGGTTCATACGAGCCTGGGATAGGGTACACCGGTCTGATTCACATGAGTTAGGGATGAAGACCTCTCTTCCAATGGAACCGTATCTCCGGTGGGTTCGAATCCGTGCCTAAAAGATGGGAATGCCGTACGAAGCTGTCTTGCCTGTGATTGTTGAGATTGTTGATGAAGAAGGAGTTCCTCCTACCATCCTCCACCCACACATGCCTACTGACATTGGGGCATTAAAAAGGTCTTGGATGCAGCTGAGAGAAGAGCGGGATACTTACAGAGAAAAGTATCACAAACAAGAGCGGAAGATCCTGAAGTTGACAAGATAATTGGAGAACGAGCAGATCCTCAACGACTATGTCAACACCAAAGGCAAATGACCATGGGAGCGCTGATGTCTTTTGATTATTTCTAGCTTTGATTTATTTTTCAATATTTCTTTCTTGTAACGCCTTAAAGGCATTTATCAGACATTGTTTCAAGTTTATCTAATAAAAGTGTGTTTCATTTTGGTTTACGAATTTGAATCTCCAAAGTCTTTGAAATCATATCATACGCATTTCATTCCATGCACCTCATCACAGGTACCCATTACAAGTTTCTCATATTCTTCGCTGTTTATTTTAGCATCATGTCTTCTGAAACATCAATTGATCAAGCTATCAAGGCTCTACAAGCTCAGAACACCCAGTTCCAGGAAATGTTCATGAACCTGTCCAAGGGGCAGCAAGATCTGAAGACTCTTATCTTGAAGGATAAGAAGAAGAAGAAGAAGAAGAAGAAGACAGTCCTCATGAACATTGGTCACAGGTTTGGGAACAGGCTGCGAGATGAAGTCAATCTATCCCACTTATCTGAAGGGGGAGAAAACCAAGAAGAAAGGAGGGTTCCTAGCCCTGTGGTATCTGACCACGAGACTGACTTTGACGAAGATCAGTATCCTCCTGCTGAGGATAGATATAAATAGCTTGAAGACCGGTTAAGCACGATGGAGATTCAGAAGGTCCCTGGGTTAGACTTTGGTGATCTGGGTTTGTTATCTGGGGTGGTGATTGCCCACAAGTTTAAAGCACCAGCCTTTGCTAAATACAAAGGGGTTTCTTGTCCAAAACTGTACCTCCGCTCGTATGTTAGAAAGATCCAACCATACACCGCTGACAAGAACCTCTGGATCCATTTCTTTCAAGATAGTCTTTCGGGGACTCAACTTGAATGGTTTTACCAGCTGGAAGGAGCTAGTGTCCGTAATTGGGAGGACTTGGTAGCTGCTTTCTACAAGCAGTACTAATATAATGCCGACCTCGCTCCCACGCGTACCCAACTTCAGGGTATGTCTATGGGTGTGAGCGAAGGTTTCAAAGACTATGCTCAGAAATGGAGGGACCTTGCTGGAAGAGTACAACCCCCTTTGGCAGATAGGGAGTTAGTAGATATGTTTCTTGGGACCTTATCTGGTCCATATTTCAACCATCTGATTGGAAGTTCATCGTCCGGGTTTACTTAGATGATTATGACCGAGGAAAAAATTGAGGCTGGTATCAAGAGCGGTAAAATACAGAAGGGTGCTTCATCAGGCACCGAGAAGAAGCCTTTTAAGAAGGAGTCCAACGCTGTTTACAGTTCAAAGAACCATAATAGACCTGAGCACCGCCAAGCAGTCGATGCGGTTGTTATTTCAAGACCAATTGTTGCCACACAACACAATAATCAGCCAAGGGCCGAGAGTGTGATGCGGTGGGAGAACTAACTTGAGGTTTCGCGTTTGTGTTCGCAAATGTTTTGGTTTAGCTAGAGTCGCCACCGACTTTTTATTTTATCCAAAGGAAAGGTCAAAAAACACAGGAAAGACCTTTGAGATGTTTTCTTGGGTTCGGGGGGGTAGATTATGAAAAGGGAAGGTGCAAGCACCCTTTTCATCCATGGTTATCCATGGGCTCTTAGTTACTTGTTTAGATCACTTGCTTTTGCTTTTCAATTGTTTGAAATGGTGCTTTGTGTGTGGTTTTGAAAATGTTTTGAAAAGAGGCCATCGTTGTGGCAACCTTTGTAATGATTCTTGTTTGAATGTATACAAAGGTGTATTTTATTTTGAAAAGATGTTTCAATGTTTGAATGTTTATTTTGGGAAATGTTTTGAAATTGTGTTGTGAGGTGTGTTTGAAAATAGCAAGGATGTTTTTGCAAGTTTTGATCAAGTAACTAAGAATTGTCTACCCTATCTACTCAAGAGTCTTTCCTACACATTTTTAACCCTTTTACATTGTTGCTTTACCATTGCATTTGGTAAACAACCTTGTATTTGGATGTTAAACGGGACAGGCACGGGTCATCGTATAGACCATGATAACAACATTGCCAAGTATCTTAGCAAATTTTTTGAGGGACTAGATCATTTTGTATAGGCAACCAAGATAGTGTCATCGAGGGACTATGATCTTTTTGTTTTGTTTTTGTTTTTCTAAGATACTCAACATGCATAACATGGCCATTTTAAAGGCAACAAGTGGATGAAACCCTAGGGGTGCATGTGTGCATTGTGTTATCATTTTCATGCATTTATGTCTTGCATTAGGTCTAACTATTTGTTTTGATTTTGGATATTGCATACAAACCCTAATCTCTATCATGGCATATTTGAAAGCATAAATGCGTAAAAGTAATCTAGGCTATTACAACATTGATATGGAGAGGGGGATACAATTTTGAATGGGGAGTATTTGCAAGAAAATAAAACTCTAAGATTTACTATTACATCCAAATTGAATTCTTTGCATCAAATAATAAATAAGCAATATTTAAATAAGCAATTTAAATATAAATATGCAAAATATTATAAATATGTAAAAAATGTTTTTGTTTATTTTTATGTGTATAAAAACATGATATTTAATGTATTAAAAAGAAAATAAAAAGTTATTTTTGTTAAGGGAAAAACCCTAAATTTTGTTTTAAGGAACTATATTTATTAATATTATTTATTTATTTATGTATAATAAAATAAATAATAAAATATATTCGAATGTCAAAAAATTAAATATATTAGAAAAGATATCATTTTTAATAAGGGTGGAAACCCTAGATTTTTTGTTTTAAGATAATATATATTATATTATTTATTTTATGTACAAGAAAATAAATATAAATATATACAAAGGTATTAAGAAATAAAACATGTGGAAAAAAAATTATTTTATATGTATAAATAATAAAAATAAAAATATATAATATTTCTATAATATTTATTTGTTTTTATTAAAGAAAATAAAGGTATATACTATTTAATGATTATTTTTATGTCTAAAAAATAATAAAAAATAATAAAATAAAATGTGAAAATTTATGAAAATGTTTTTGATATTTTTTTATGTTTAGAAAATATAAAATAAAATTAGAAATGAAAAATAAATAGAAAAATAGAAAAATATGAAACAATGGGCCAGGGGGGTGCAATCAGTAAAGAGGGGGTGCCAAAAACAGAAACAAGCCAACCCAGCCCATTTCCACTTCATCTCCAACCTTTGAACCAGAAAAACGCGCGCCTGTATACAAATGTCCAACTCCTGAATACGTGCTCTAAAGCAAAAACTCACAACATGAAAGTTATAGCTTTTTTCAACACAATTCTAACCATATAAAGAACTTAATCTAACTCTCAAAGACAAGAAAGAATTTCTCTGGCCCTAATTTCTAACCTAACTTTTTCAGGAAGTTCATCAATCAAATTCTCTTAGCACACTTAACTTAAATGAAATCTATGCATATGTACAACTTAAGGGCTATGAGTACTACATTTTTTATTCACAAACCTAAGCCTAATGATTCCTAAATAGAGAGATAGAAAGTTGACAAATACCTATTTCAGATGAATTCGTGTATGGCAATGTGGAGGTTTTCAATGAGGCCTGAGATGTTTGTGAGCTTGCCTGAACTTCCTCTGACCTTCCTCAATGCTTTGTTTGCCTTGAGCTTGCTTGAATGAGCCTGTAGAAGTCAACATGCACAAGCTGAAATCAGAAATGGTGAAGCTTGTAAATGGAGTTATAGTCAATGGCCAATGGTTGGGATAGTTCAGATGGATTGTATGGAAGGTATTGGAACTGGTTTGGGACAAAACGCACGCGTGGTTTGTGTTTTTGAACTTAAAGTGCAGAAGCTGCCCTGTTTTGCAAGAAGATTGTGTTTTGATGTTCAAGAGTGTTTGAGGGATGGATGGCTCGTGTTTCTGACTCAAGGAAATGTGCAAAACTTGTTTGGAATGGTCCCCAAGCTTGGTTATAACAGATACTCAAGTTATGTGATTTTGGCAAGTTGACTTGTTTTGAAAGAAAAGTGTGAAGTGGTACAAGATAGGCCTTTACAGGCTATCTCCAAGCATGCACAAGATTGTTGTACTTTTGCCTAAGTTTATGGAACTTGTTTGCTGCAAAGAGAGAGGTCCATGGCTCAAGAGAAGCAAGTTGACATAAAGTTGCCTTTATCAAAATGGAAATGCTACCTTTTTGCCATTTAAAGATTAATTCAATGTGTAAACCTCTATTGATCAGAATAACACCTTAAACGAATGAGTTTGCATTCAATTTTTGAGTGTGGAAGGGTTTAGAGACCTGTAATCAAGTACAAAGCAAGTTTGGACAGATTTGCAACTTGTGTCAACATGAAAATGCCATGGATCAAAAGTGAGTTTTTGCAAAATTCAAACCATCGATTCTCCCTAACCATAAATGATTTTGGAGAGTTCTTGGACATTTCGGAAAGCTTGTAACATGCTCTACAATCCATATTTGAAATGCATTTTAAGATTACAAGTGGAACTATGTATAAAATGGTCATCAAGATAGGTCAATATCCTGCCTAAACTAGGGCAAAATTTCACTAAGTTAAAAGTTTCATGGACCCTTCTTCCAAAAATCATAACTTGAGATCCAAGATTATTTTCGGAAAACTTTGTGAATAAAAGTTGTAGGTTTTTTGGAGGACTACAACTTTCATGTTGGAAGTTTTGTTTGAATCCAATTTCATCATGGTGAAAATGTTGGGCAAAGTTGGGAAAAATAAGAAAATTTCATAACTTAGAAAAATTCTAAGTTATGAAAATTTTCAATTTTAAACCCTAATTTGCAAAATTAGGTTTCTTGATGAACAAGTTTCATTTTTTGACACATCTTGATGAAAAATGACCATTGGCACTTGATTTTGACCAAAAAGTCAAAGTTTGACTTTTCAGTGTACAATCAAATTTTGATCAGTTGACTGAAAAATTCATCTGTCAATCTAATGCATTTGAGATCTTTTGAACCTTGTGAATAGGTCAAGATGATGCCATTGAGTCCTTGAATCCATACTTGAACCCAATTTTCCATTGTCTAGGTGAAAAATCAGAAATTGCTCTTTCTCAGTCAAAACCCTAAAAATGACCATTTTGCCCTTTTGATGATCAGATCAAATTTCTTGAGGAGTTATGGTCCAAACTTGATCAAATGGTTCATATGAGTCTATAATGTTGACGTGGATAAAAAATTATGAGGTTTGATTGTAAATTGGCCACAATTGACTTTTTCCCCAATACAGTTGATTTCTAGGTCAACTGTCCAATTGACTGGGCAACAATTTGATTCAAGGCTTGAAACTTGGTAGAGGAAATCTTATAAGTCCAACATGAAGTATGAAAGTCACTTTGAGCATTGAAATTCCAAAAATCCTTGTGCAAACTCAAACCCTAATTTAGGTCATCAATGCAAGGAGATGTCTTGAGCAGAGCAAACCCTAATCCTGTATGGAGTTCAAAGAGTCTTGTGAGGGGAAATATTGATAAAATGAGAGGGCAAATTTTGGGGTACAACAGCTGCCCCTGTTCAATCTTCTTGGACCTGAAGAGTTAGATTGGTGAGTTTGCCTTTCGTGACTCAAAGGTAAAAGAGGATTGGACACTAGAGTGCCCTTAAATTTGCACTCGTCAAAATGTAAATGAGGGAATGGGCTTAAAGATGCCATTTGGAGATGGTAGAATCTTGACGGAGATGGGCTTAAAGATGCCATCCAAGAATGTTTGTTGAAAATCAGGAGAATGAACATCAGAATGGTATCCGTATCTGGACCGTATCTGAGTTGTATCTGGAGATTAGATTTGTATGAGAAAAGGAATGGAGTCCGTGTCTGGAGCATATCCGAGATGTAACCGTATCTGATTCTTGAATGAATATCAGAATGACTGCCGTGTCTGGAGTGTATTTGTATTGTATCTGAATTCTGAATGGGCGACAGAAAAACATCCGTGTATGGAGCATCTCTGGGCTGGGGATAAATTCTGAATGAGTGACATAATGGAAACCGTGTCTGGTGCATATCTGAACTGTATATGAAGTTGAGATCTGTATGAGTAGCAGAATGACTTCCGTGTCTGGAGTGTATCCGTACTGTAACTGGGATCTGGACAAGTGATAGAGTGACGTCCGTGTCTGGAGTGTATCTGAACTTGAGGTTGATAGTTGAATCTGAATGAGAAATAGAATGGCTTTCGTGTCTGGAGCGTATCTAGTCTGTATCTGATTGATGAAGTCTGAATGAGTAGTAGAATGACCTCCGGGTCTGGGGTGTATCCATATTGTATCTTGACTTAAAATTCTGAATAAGTAGTAGAATGACCTCCGTGTCTGGGGTGTATCCATATTGTATCTTGACTTAAAATTCTGAATGAGTAGTAGAATGACCTCTGTGTCTGGGGTGTATCCATACTGTATCTGAATAAGAGATTTGAATGAGTAACAGAATGACTTCCGTGTCTGGAGTGTATCCGTACTATATCTGAAATCCTTGAACATTTGTTAAAGATAGCTTTTAATCTTATCCTGAAAAGGGTAAAATGTTAGTTGAAAACACAAAGTTATGTTGCATGAAATGTGTGATGCAATGAAATGTGTTTTATCAATGTTGATGATATGTGAATGTAATGTATGTGCATGTAAGCTGATTCGCTGAATTGCTGAGGAAAATAAATCCTTGACAGCCAGAGATAATAAAATTTTGACGGCTGCCGGGGAAGATAAATCCATGACTGCTGTTGAATATTCAAAATCTTTGATAACTCGTGGGGATTATTTTTGACAACTTCTGTAGGGATGTGAGAATCCTTCATGACTTTCTTGGGGATATAGGGATCCTTCAAGTCTGCCTGGGAAATCTGCTTGAGGAACCCAAAGAATCTTGATGACTATGGCTGGAGATTAAAGAAAACTCTGACGATCTCTACTGGGGAATTGAAACCTTGGAGGCTTCACTGGAGAAATGAGAATGAGAATCTTCGATCTGCTGGGAAATAACTCTGTGGGGAGAATGTTTGTTCAGTTGGAAAGTTTTCAAGAGTTTGGGTTGTATGCCAATCTATTGAGGAATTATCTGAAGCTGTTGTCTGGTTAGTTGTCAGGCTCTAAGATAACTTGCAGGGGAATCTTCTGGTTTTAAGGCACTCTCTGGGGGATTGGAGGAAACTAGATGGTCTTCCACCGGGGTTTGAGGGTTGAAGTTTAAAGTTTTCTGGCTCCGCTGGGGATTCGGAGTTTCGAAACTTAGTTCTGATGGGGATTTTGAAACTTAACTTCGTTGGGGATATGTATTTCAAGGCTTTAGCTCTGCTGAGGATTTCTCCTGGAATAGCCTAGAGACGTTTTCCCATAATTTCAATCTGTCAGTAATTATTCCTTCTCATTTTTGTTTTATTTGTAAGCAGTGATTATATTCAAATGCATATGGTCATTTAATAAATCATTGGGAGTTTTCAAATAAAACATAAGCGTAAAAAGAAAGAAAAGGCAAACAAATTTCTGCACTTTGAAGTATCTTTGTATTAACTTTATGTAAGTATTTTGTACAAAGGGGACAAACATCCTAGTAAGAGAATGTTGTCATAAAATTGAGAAAAATTTATACAAAGAAAGATGGCTATGTGTAACAATTCCATGGGGTTCCCATTCCGCTATAGCCTTCGTAACTCTGAGTATCTTGTCCATTCGTTGCTTCGTCCGACAATGATTAAATTGATCAGAAGCCCGAAGCTTGTCTGTTGAAGAGATTGTCCTTAAAGTAATCCGACGAGACATAGTCATACGCTTTATTTCCCTAACTTTTGCCTGGACCGCCCTTTCGGGTTTTCAGTCCACCGGGAAACCCTTTTTTGCCCAAGTCGCCCTTTCGGGTTTTCAACTCGCCGGGTGTACAAATTTTTTTATTTATCCCTAATTTTTGCCCGAACCGCCCTTTCGGGTTTTCGATTCACCGAGATGCCCATTTTTGCCCAAGCCGCCCTTTCGGGTTTTCAACTTGTCGGGTCGTTTATGCGTAGTATCTTTTGACTATGTCTACGTTTGCAGGGTGCGGCAGGTCGTCGCCGTCCATGGTGGTTAGAATCATAGCCCCACCAGAAAAGATGTTTTTGATCACAAATGGTCCTTCATAGGTAGGAGTCCATTTGCCCCTGAGATCACTTTGCAACAAGATGATCCGCTTGATTACAAGATCTCCGACTTGATATACTTGTCTCTTGACTTTCTTGTTGAAGGCCTTGATCATACGTTTTTGGTACGCCTAACCATGGCAAACAGCAGTAAGTCGCTTTTCGTCAATCAAGTTAAGTTGATCAAGCCGGGTCTGAATCCAATCGTCTTCACTCAAACAGAATCTTTCATGATTCTCAAGGAGGGAATCTGAACCTCGATAGGTAAAATAGCCTCCATACCATATACCAAAGAAAAGGGTGTTTCCCCAGTTGAAGTGCGTGTCGTGGTACGGTACCCATGCAGAGAAAATGGTAACATCTCATGCCAGTCCTTGTAGGTGACTGTCATCTTTTGAATGATCTTCTTGATATTTTTGTTCGCGGGTTCGACAACACCGTTCATCTTAGGCTGATAGGGATATGAATTGTGATGTTGAATCTTGAACTGCTCGCACAGAGCGGTGATCATAGTATTGTTCATATTTGTACCGTTGTCCGTAATGATCCTGTCGGGGATACCATACCGGCATATGAGGTTCTGCTTGATGAAGCGGGAAACCACATTCTTTGTAACAGAGGCGAAGGAAGCTGCTTCGACCCACTTGGTAAAGTAATCAATGGCCACCAGGATGAAACGGTATCCATTGGATGCTGTAGGCTTGATCTCTCTAATCATGTCGATTCCCCACATCACGAATGGCCAAGGAGCCGTTAAGACATTGAGAGGAACTGGAGGAATATGTACCTTGTCAGCATAGATTTGGCATTTGTGACAAGTACGATATTGTTGATGACAATCAGCTTCCATGGTAGACCAGTAGTAGCCTGCCCGTAGAATCTTCTTAGCCATCGTATGACCCCTTGAGTGGGTGCCAAAGGTGCCATTATGTAGTTCAGCCATGATCTGCTCAGCTTCAACCTTGTCCACACAACGGAGTAGGACACAATCAAGATTGCGCTTGTATAGGATACCATTACTCAGAAAGAACTTAGCTGAGAACCTCCTTAGGAAATTTTTGTCGTTGACTAAAGCTCCTTCAGGGTATTCTTGTGCTTCGAGATACCTTTTGACGTCATGAAACCATGGTCGGTCCACTACTTCTTCGGTATTGATCTCGTGACAATGTGCAGGTTCGTCCATTCGTTCGATGGTGATTTGAGGTGCCTCATTATCCCAGTTAAGTTTAAACATGGAGGACATTGTAGCTAGAGAATCTGCCAACTGATTCTCTTCTCGCGGGAAGTGCTGGTAGGTAATCTGCTCGAAATGTGGTAACAATGTCAACACATGTTCTTTGTAAGGGATGAGGTTAGGGTGTTTAGTATCCCACTCTCCTTTGATTTGACTGATAACCAAAGCTGAGTCCCCAAATACAATCAAAGACCTGATTCTCAAGTCAATAGCAGCCTTGAGACCAAAGATATAAGCTTCATACTCGGCCATGTTATTGGTGCAGCTGAAGCAGAGTCTAGCGGTGAAAGGTGTATGGTAACCTTCTGGAGAGATAAGTACCGCCCCGATACCGTTGCCAAGTGCGTTGGAGGCACCATCAAAGTACAGAATCCATCATGATCCTTGTTCAGGTCCGTCATACGGTCTATTTTCTTCAATGTTGCTCAAAGTCTTGATATGCTCGTCAGGAAAGTCGAACCTCATGGATTGGAAATCTTCGACAGCTTGATGGGCCAGATGATCGGCTAGCACACTCCCCTTTATAGCTTTTTGGGTTGTGTACTGTATATCATATTCGGTGAGGATCATCTGCCATCTAGCGATTCTTTCGGATAGAGCAGGCTTCTCGAAGATGTACTTGATCGGATCCATCTGAGAGATCAATAAAGTGGTATGTGTCAACATATACTGCCTTAGCCGGCGAGCAGACCATACCAAAGTGCATCAAGTTTTCTCGAGCAGTGAGTATCGAGTCTCACAGTCGGTAAACTTTTTGCTAAGGTAATAAATGGCGTGCTCTTTTCGGCCAGACTCGTCATGTTGGGCCAGTATGCACCCCATTGAATTCTCCAGAACGGTCAGATACATGATTAACGGCCTTCCTTTGATGGGTGGCATCAAGATAGGAGGTTCCAGCAAATACTCCTTGATTTTATCGAAAGCAACCTGACAGTCATCATTCCATTTAACCACCTGATCTTTCTTCAACAGCTTGGAGATTGGTTCACAGGTAGATGTTAGGTGAGAGATGAACCTTTCAATGTAGTTTAGGCGTCCCAAGAAACCTCTGACCTCCTTCTCAGTGCGAGGGGCAGGCATTTCTTGTATAGATTTGACTTTGGCAGGATCAACCTCGATGCCTTTGTTACTAACGATGAATCCAAAAAGTTTACCGGACCTGACTCTGAAAGTGCACTTGTTAGGGTTCAGTCTGAGCTTGTACTCTTTCAATCTGACAAACAACTTTTGCAGATGGTCGAGGTGTTCTTCTTCTATCTGTGAACGGGATATCATATCGTCTACGTAGACTTCAATCTCATGATGTATCATGTCATGAAACAAAGCTACCATGGCGCACTAATAGGTTACCCCGACATTCTTCAGTCTGAATGGCATCACTTTGTAGTAGAAGGTACCCCACTGCGTAACAAAAGTAGTCTTCTCCATGTCTTCAGGGGCCATTTTGATCTGGTTGTACCCTGAAAATCCATCCATGAAAGAGAATACCTTGTGTTGAGATGTGTTGTCAACCAAGATGTCTATGTGCGGTAGTGGAAAGTCATCTTTAGGGATAGCCCTGTTTAAGTCTCTGTAATCCACACACATTCTGACTTTGCCGTCCTTCTTAGGCACGTGCACAATGTTAGCAACCCATTGTGGATAGGAAGTCACAGCAAGAAAGCCAGCATTGAACTGCTTCATCACTTCAGCTTTGATCTTTTCGGACATGTCGGGCCTCATTCGGGGGACTTTCTATTTAATTGGTGGACAATCTTCTCTTGTAGGGAGACGGTGAACCAAAATATTTGTATCCAGTCCCGACATGTCTTCGTAGGACCAGGCGAAGATCTTGACATATTCATTCAACAGCTGAACTAAACGCTCCTTGACATTTGGCTCTAGGTTGGCACCCACTTTAACTTCTTTTCTATCTTCCTTTGTTCCCAAGTTGATAGTCTCTAACAACTCCTCGTGAGGTATAATAGCCCTTTCTTCTTGTTGCAAAAGTCTAGCCAACTCTCCAGGCACTTCACAGTCTTCATAACCTTCGTATTCAGCATGATTGACCAGATCTTCAGAGTCCCTGAAGGCCATAGCAGAATTGTTACCCATGGAATCCGGAGTGGATAGGTACCTGCATTTTGTGAGTGTGGGTGTGTGTAAGGGATAACCACCTTTAAACAAATAAAATGTAAAAAGAAATAAAATGAACACAAAAGTTTATATATGAAAATGTCCATGATTCATTAAAAATGGCATATGAAGATGAAAAAATCAAGCCCTTACAAATGGACCTATATGCCTCGGGTAAGGCATAAGGCAAAAAGTGTACGAATTATTTAATAATTATTACAGACCAACAGAAAATGTTCAAAATATAAATTACTGATTGATGAAAGTAATGGGAACAAAGTCTTTCGCCTCCCAGTTGTTCAGTCCTCCTTCAATAGTTGGAAAGATCCAGTCTTCAAAATTGCTCTCTTCTTCATCATCCTCTAAAGCATGAACTCCATGATGAGTGATTTTCAATGGCGATCCTCCATCCCGGGAGCGACACACGGTCTTCTGACTAGCAGAAGTGAAACCCAAACCAAACTTATCTGTCTTGTAAGGAAAATTTGGTAGTTGACCCCACACTGTGCTTCCCCCTTCCTTGATCACAGCCTTCGCATCTTTAAGGGATGACATCCGGGACACAGGTTTGGTAATGATGGGCACATAAGTCATTGTCTTGGCTACCTCAACTCAGAGGAAACCTCTTCAAAGTGCTGAAAGGGGGTCTCGATGAATTCTCCATCTAATTCAACATAGCGGAATGAATTCAGATGGCTTATCATATACTCCTCTTCGCCACGGACTGTCACAATTTTCCCCTGGACAGGGTACTTAAGCTTTTGATGCAGCATAGATGTGACGGCTCTAGCATGATGAATCCAGGGCCTTCCTAACAAGCAAGAGTAGGATGTACGGATGTCCATGACATAAAATGTGGAGTTGAAAGTTTCTATACCCACTTTAATTGGGATGTCCACCTCCCAGTGGACCATCCGCTTGGAACCGTCAAAGGCTCTTACGATGATGTTGTTGGGCTTCAACATTAGACCTTCACAATCTAGTCTCCAATGCTTTCTTTGGTAGGACATTTAAAGACGACCCGGTATCAACCAGAACGTGAGCAAGAGTAGTCCCTCTGCACTCCACCGAGACATGCAGCGCATCATTATGCTTTATCCCCTTAGATGTTAGATCAGCATCAGAGAAGCCAAGACCATTGTCGGCGGTTAGGCTGGCTACACACTCCTGGAACTGGTCCACGGAGGTTTCTTGAGGCACATGGGCCGTCTTCAGGAATTTGATCAAGGCTTTGGCATGAGCTTCAGAACAGAGCAATAGGGCCAGCATAGAGATTTTTGAAGGGGTTTGCCCCAGTTGTTCTACGACATCATAGTCGCTTTTCTTAATTATTTTTAAAATCTCCTCCATTTACTTTTGAGTGGTCTCGGGGATGACCAAAGGCTGAGCCCTCGTCCTGACGGGCGCTTCTTGGATCCCCTTACCTTTATCAGTAGTAACAGCAGAGGGTACATCTTCGGGAGTTATGATTTCTTCAATCACTGGAGTTCGTACAGATGCGTTGACTGGCACAGGAGTAATCTTAGGAGCACTTGAGGGTCCGAAGATTGCCCTTGGAGGAGAAATCTCCGGAGAGAAGATTCTTCCGCTGCGGGTGATCTTACTTGTCCCCGCAATATTTCCTATGCCAGGAGTCTCTTCATCAGAACTTTCTTCCACTGATTCGATCTGCTTAACACCGTGGTAGAAGATCTCTCCTCTATAATTCCACGGTATTGTCTTGTTGGACTTGTATGGGATAGGATCCAACATTGTTATCTTCAGAGGTACAAACTTTGGATCGGGTGTAATCTTAACAGGTCTTTTGGAGACCTTGGAAATATTGTCGGAAATGGTGATTATAGCAACATCGTTGATTGGAGTAACATGAGTTTTCTTAAAGAGGATTTCTTGATTATCCATTAGGCGTTGGACGCCTAACTTCAATAGCAGACAATCGAATTTGCAAGGTCGAACAAAGGTAACAATATTTTTCACAGCCCGGGAAAATCCTAGCTTTCAACAGATTCATCTTGATCATTGGCAATGGAGTCATTAAGTCATCAACAACAGTAACATAAAGATCTTCTACAATAGCATGGACATTGTGACCATGTTTTGGCATTGGAGAGGATATCACATTAGGTTTTTTGGGGGCATCAAACTCCACCTCTTTGGCATCTATTAAATCCTGGATCTTATTTTTGAGGGCCCAACAGTTGTTGGTTTCGTGCCCCACACTGTCCGAATGATAGGCACACTTTGCATTTGAATGGTAGTATGGAGAAGAGGTATTTGGATTCTTTGGCGCCTCTTTCAATTTTGTAAGGTTTAACTTCAACAGATAAGGGAGAACCTGAGTAGGTTTCATATTGATCCGGGTGAATTGCCTTGCAGGCCTTTCTACCCTTGCTTGGTTGGTTCTGGGTTGACTGTTTCGAGGTTGATCAGCTGTAGAATTATGAATCATCACAGCCCCTACCGCTGGTTGGCGCTCGACTCTTCCTCGATTTCTCTGGGAGTAAACAGCTGAGACCTCTTCCTTGGCTGGAAAGGTCTTCTTGATAGCAGTTGAAGCAGATGCATCCTTCTGAATTTTACCACTCTTAATGCCAGCTTCGACTCTTTCACCGGTCAGAATTAGCTCGGTGAACCCTGCAGATGAGCTCCCGATCAAGTGATTAAAAAATAGACCCGACAGGGTCCCTAAAAACATATCCACGAGTTCTCTTTCAGACAATGGTGGCTACACCCTTCCAGCCACGTCCCTCGACTTTTAGGCATACTCCTTAAAGCCTTCATTAGAGACCATACCCATACTCTGTAATTGAGTATGAGTAGGTGCTAAGTCTGCATTATATTGATATTGTCTGTAGAAGGAAGCAGCCAAATCTTCCCAGTTATGTACATCAGATCTCTCAAGCTGATAGAACCAATCCAATTGCGTACCCGACAAACTATCTTGAAAAAAGTTGACCCACTGATCCTTATCAGAAGAATGAGGTTGGATCTTTTTGACGTAAGACTGCAGATGCATCTTCGGACAAGACAAACCATCATATTTAGCAAATGTAGGCACCTTGAATTTAGGGGGAATGACAA
Organism: Vicia faba; assembly: GCA_948472305.1. Taxonomy (NCBI): domain Eukaryota; kingdom Viridiplantae; phylum Streptophyta; class Magnoliopsida; order Fabales; family Fabaceae; genus Vicia; species Vicia faba. The sequence goes on along the minus strand of OX451740.1, from coordinate 856,739,268 downwards.
TCCCAACAACCAACCCTAGATCCTCGAAATCCAGCCCAGGCACTCTTTGTACCTCCATGGCTGCCAGACGCTCTTCCAGATTTTTATACTTGTCGTCTGCAGGAGGGTACTGCTTCTCAGAGTAATCTTCATCCTCTTCTTCTTCTTCTTCTTCTTCAGCCTCAGACTCGGAGGGCACTACAACTCCCTTTCCTTTGCCAACCCCTTCATCAGATGTCGAGGGGAAATCCAGGACTCTTCTAGCTTGGTTCTCAAATCTTCTTCCCATAGTGGCCACACCAACTCTTTTCTTTTTCTTTTTCTCCTTTTCTTTTTCCAGTAGACCTTTGAGCTCCTCCTGACCCTTTGCCAAGGTCATGAGTAGCTGTTGGAACTGTGAATTCTGCGCCTGTAGATCTTTGACCGTCTGCTCTATATCCATCTTGTTGAAATAAACAGCAGAGAGATAAGGAAACCTGGTGTGAAGACCTGTTTATGCATATGATGAATGATATGCAATCATGTAATGCATTCAAGGATTCAGAAATTCAAAGTTGTTGCAAACAAAAAGAACACACATCATATTAATAAGAAGAATTTGTTAGTACATAAGTGCCCTATGCGCAAAATAATACAAAATTCTAATGTAAAAAGACGTTGCGCATCCTCTTTGGCGCAATGTAGGTGTTGAGAGCCTGCTCTTCATGGAGTTGACGAGTAAGTTCTAAAACCTTCTTCTCACTGGTGTAGAAGCTGGCTTCAAAAGTGTTCCGTTCTTCCTTGAGTTGTATCCAACTCTTTTGCAAATCTTCCAATGATGTTGGCATGTCAGGATGTAGGAGGGTGTATGGAACCTCTCCTTCCATAACAGGCTCTTTGATCATAGGCAGAATGTAGGGGTAAGCCATCATAAGACTCTGGGTGCGGGTTCGTACCCACTTGAGGTAAGGTTCAAGGGGGATGGAATTCTTGTGCCCCAGTGTCTTACTGTCCACTTTGTTGGGCATCCTCCAAGCTCGGATAAACCTTTGTCAAAGTCCTTGAGCATCGTTGTAGAAGTCAAAAACCAAGTCTGGAATCAGCATGTCATAAGGGCCATCCCTTCGGGCATACCTAAATTATCTCAGAGCCAAGCAGGGGTTGTAGGTAATGCCTCCCCTAATGCCAAGTAGTGGGACATTAGGGAATTCCCCACAATGATCAATGATGATGACATTTTCTCTGGACTGAGAACACCAATGAACATCAGAATGTGTAAGAGTCATCAACCATTGTGACCACCTCAAACCTTGCTCATTCTTCAAGACTGATTGGGGAAGGAGAGAAATAAACCACCTTGCTAGAAGAGGAGTACAACACATGAGAACACCTCTTTTCCTCATTGTTCGTGTGTGAAATGAGGGGAGGATATCCCCAAGCAATGTAGGCACATGATTCTGAGATATGAAAATTTTGACAGCATTGACATCTATAAGCTGGTCAGGGTTTGGGAACAAGACCAAACCATAGATGAGAAGAGCTACAATCTCCTCAAAAGCTTGCAGATCTAGAGAATCCCAGCAGTCTTGTGCCTTCTCAAACAGAAACTTTGCCAAGAAACCCTTGACACCACTTCTAGTTTCTCAATGACCTTTGATATCAGATGGTTGCAAGTGTAAGGCTTGAGCAACATCTTCAGGCTTTGGTTCCCTTTCCGTACCGTTGTAGGGTAGTTGATGGAGAATAGGAATCCTCAGGAGTTGAGAAAATTCCTCCAAAGTAGGCACTAGTTGGTAATCAGGAAATGTAAAGCAACGGTGTAGGGGGTCATAGAACTGGAAGAGAACTTTCACCATGTCTTCTTCAATGTTGGAGTTGACCAAGTTGAGAAGTCTACCATGTCTTTCACTGAAGGGAGAATTCTCAGGAATCTTGGAAGTAAGCTCCTTGAGTTGAGGAGGGATTCTCAGAAGGTTGACTTGGATTATTTTTCTGCGGAGTGATTCCATAACCTACAAAACAGGAACAAAGATGAAGATCCAAACCCTTGAAATGGTTAGTGGATGCATATGATTCCTTATGATGTTCATGATGTATGCATAAGTATATGTACAAGCAAATCACACAAGTTCCTAGTTTTAGGCTTGCATTGGGTTTCATAGGTAAGTACCCTCTTGAAGTTAGTTGGCTCAACCTATCCTATAAATAGTAACTGGGTTCTAAGGAGCTCAATATCACTCGATTATTTTCTGTGTTCATTGTTTCAGTTTAGCCACTTAACTGGCGACCGAAATATTCCAAGAAAATAACCCTCAATGAGTGTAGTATCGAGTATCTACCAACTTTGGACTGCACCAAAGTCGGTCATCTCACTACCCCTAAAAAGGCCAAGATGGTCAAGTAAAGGTTCTAGAAGTTCATTAGTGCTTCATGACATCACGCAGTGGCCCCGTATTCTCTTTGACTGACTCAAAGGCTACCGGTACCCACAAATATGATGCAGTAATATAGATATTGCTTCAACCATGTCGGTATATCCCGCACAGTTTCCACAACGTATTGCTATTTACCTATGAATGTTTCCCAAATCCGGGTAGAGGATTTCAAACCCAAACAATAGAACCAAATGTAAAACAATCAAAGAAAACAAGGTAAGCAAGTAAAGGTGATCTAAACCCTAAGGTAACCCCACTTTTAGAATATTCCCCAGCAGAGTCGCCAGTTCTGTGATGCGGTGGGAGAACTGACTTGAGGTTTCGCGTTTGTGTTAGCAAATGTTTCGGTTTAGCAAGAGTCGCCACCGACTTTTTATTTTATCCAAAGGAAAGGTCAAAAAGCATAGGAAAGACCTTTGAGATGTTTTCTTGGGTTCGGGGGGGGGGGGGGGGAGGGGCGGTAGATTATGAAAAGGGAAGGTGTAATCACCCTTTTCACCCATGGTTAACCATGGGCTCTTAGTTACTTGTTTAGATCACTTGCTTTTGCTTTTCAATTGTTTGAAATGGTGCTTTGTGTGTGGTTTTTAAAATATTTTGAAAATAGGCCATCATTGTGGCAACATTTGTAATGATTCTTGTTTGAATGTATACAAAGGTGTATTGTCTTTTGAAAAGATGTTTCAATGTTTGAAAGTTTGTTTTGGGAAATGTTTTGAAATTGTGTTGTGAGGTGTGTTTGAAAATAACAAGGATGTTTTTGCAAGTTTTGATCAAGTAACTAAGAGTTATCTACCCTATCTACTCAAGAGTCTTTCCTAGACATTTTTAACCTTTTTAAATTGTTGCTTTACCATTGCATTTGGTAAACAACCTTGTATTTGGATGTTAAACGGGACAGGCGCGAGTCATTGTATAAACCATGATAGCAACATTGCCAAGTATGTTAGCAAATTTTTTGAGGGACTAGATAATTTTGTATAGGCAACCAAGATAGCGTCATCGAGGGACTATGATCTTTTTGTTTTGTTTTTCCAAGATACTCAACATGCATAACATGGCCATTTTAAAGGCAACAAGTGGATGAAACCCTAGGGGTGCATGTGTGCATTGTGTTATCATTTTCATGCATTTATGTCTTGCATTAGGTCTAACTATTTGTTTTGATTTTGGATATTGCATACAAACCCTAATCTCTATCATGGCATATTTGAAAGTATAAATGAGTAAAAGTAATCTAGGCTATTACAACATTGATATGGGGAGGGGGATACAACTTTGAATGGGGAGTATTTGCAAGAAAATAAAACCCTAAGATTTACTATTACATCTAAATTGAATTCTTTGCATCAAATAATAAATAAGCAATATTTAAATAAGAAATTTAAATATAAATATGCAAAATATTATAAATATGTAAAAAATGTTTTTGTTTATTTTTATGTGTATAAAAATATGATATTTAATGTATTAAAAAGAAAATAAAAAGTTATTTTTGTTAAGGGAAAAACCCTAAATTTTGTTTTAAGGAAGTATATTTATTAATATTATTTATTTATTTATGTACAATAAAATAAATAAAAATATATATTCAAGTGTCAAAAAATAAAATATATTAGAAAAGATATCATTTTTAATAAGGGTGGAAACCCTAGTTTTTGTTTTGTTTTAAGATAATATAATATATATTATTTATTTTATGTACAAGAAAATAAATATAAATATATACAAACGTATTAAGAAATAAAACATGTGAAAAAAATATTATTTTATATGTATAAATAATAAAAATAAAAATATATAATATTTCTATAATATTTATTTGTTTTTATTAAAGAAAATAAAGGTACATACTATTTAATAATTATTTTTATGTCTAAAAAATAATAAAATAAAATGTGAAAATTTATGAAAATGTTTTTGATATTTTTTTATGTTTAGAAAATATAAAATAAAATCAGAAATGAAAAATAAATAGAAAAATATAAAAATATGAAACAATGGGCCAGGGGGGTGCAATCATTAAAGGGGGGGGGGGGGGGGGGTGCCAAAATCAGAAACAAGCCAGCCCAGCCCATTTCCACTTCATCTTCAACCTTTGAACCAGAAAAACGCGCGCCTGTATACAAATGTCCAACTCTTGTATACGTTCTCTAAAGCAAAAACTCACAACATGAAAGTTATAACATTTTTCAACACGATTCCAACCATATAAAAAACTTAATCTAACTCTCAAAGACCAGAGAGAATTTATCTGGCCCTAATTTCTAACCTAACATTTTCAGGAAGTTCATCAATCAAATTCTCTTAGCACACTTAACTTAAATGAAATCTATGCATATGTATAACTTAAGGGCTATGAGTACTACATTTTTTATTCACAAACCTAAGCCTAATGATTCCTAAATAGAGAGATAGAAAGTTGACAAATAACTATTTCAGATGAACTTGTGTATGGCAATGTGGAGGTTTTCAATGAGGCCTGAGATGTTTGTGAGCTTGCCTGAACTTCCTCTGACCTTCCCCAATGCTTTGTTTGCCTTGAGCTTGCTTGAATGAGCCTGTAGAAGTCAACCTGCACAAGTTGAAATCAGAAATGGTGAAGCTTGTAAATGGAGTTACAGTCAATGGCCAATGGTTGGGATAGTTCAGATGGATTGTATGGAAGGTATTGGAATTGGTTTGGGACAAAACGCACGAGTGGTTTGTGTTTTTAAACTCAAAGTGCAGAAGCTGCCCTGTTTTGCAAGAGGAATGTGTTTTGATGTTCAAGAGTGTTTGAGGGATGGATGGCTTGTGTTTATGACTCAAGGCAATGTGAAAAACTTGTTTGGAATGGTCCCCAAGCTTGGTTATAACAGATACTCAAGTTATGTGATTTTGGCAAGTTGACTTGTTTTGAAAGAAAAGTGTGAAGTGGTACAAGATAGGCCTGTACAGGATATCTCCAAGCATGCACAAGATTGTTGTACTTTTTCCTAAGTTTATGGAACTTGTTTGCTGCAAAGAGAGAGGTCCAAGGCTCAAGAGAAGCAAGTTGACATAATGTTGCCTTTATCAAAATGGAAATGCTACCTTTTTTCCATTTAAAGATTAATTCAATGTGTAATCCTCTATTGATCAGAATAACACCTTAAACGAATGAGTTTGCATTCAATTTTTGAGTGTGGAAGGGTTTAGAGACCTGTAATCAAGTACAAATCAAGTTTGGACAGATTTGCAACTTGTGTCAACATGAAAATGCCATGGATCAAAAGTGAGTTTTTGCCAAATTCAAACCTTCGATTCTCCCTAACCATAAATGATTTTGGAGAGTTCTTGGACATTTTGGAAATCTTGTAACATTATCTACAATCCATCTTTGAAATTCATTTTGATATTCCAAGTGTAACTATGTGAAAAATGGTCATGAAGATATGTCAAAATCCTGCCTAAACTAGGGCAAAATTTCACTAAGTTAAAAGTTTCATGGACCCTTGTTCAAAAAATCATAACTTGAGATCCAAGCTTCTTTTGGGGAAACTTTGTGAATAAAAGTTTTAGATTTTGTGGAGGAATACAAATTTCATGTTGGATGTTTTGTTTGAATCCAATTGCATCATGGTGAAAATGTTGGGCAAAGTTGGGAAAAAATAAGAAAATTTCATAACTTAGAAAAATTCTAAGTTATGAAAATTTTCAATTTTAAACCCTAATTTGCAAAATTAGGTTTCTTGATGAACAAGTTTCATGTTTTGACACACCTTGATGAAAAATGACCCTTGGCACTTGATTTTGACCAAAAAGTCAAAGTTTGACTTTTCAGTGTACAGTCAAATTTTGATCAGTTGACTGAAAAAATTCATATGTCAATCCAATGCATTTGAGATCTTTTGAACCTTGTGAATAGGTCAAGATTATGCCATTGAGTTCTTGAATCCATACTTGAACCCAATTTTCCATTGGCTAGGTGAAAAATCAGAAATTGCCCTTTCTCAGTTAAAACCCTAAAAATGACCATTTTGCCCTTTTGATGATCAGATTAAATTTCTTAAGGAGTTGTGGTCCAAACTTGATCAAATGGTTCATATGAGTCTATAATGTTGATGTGGATAAAAAATTATGAGGTTTGACTGTAAATTGGCCATAATTGACTTTTCTCCCAATATAGTTGATTTCTAGGTCAACTGTCCAATTGATTGGGCAAAAATTTGATTCAAGGCTTGAAACTTGGTAGAGGCAATCTTATAAGTCCAACATGAAGTATGAAAGTAACTTTGAGAATTGAAGTCCAAAAATACCTGTGCAAACTCAAACCCTAATTTAGGTCATCAGTGCAAGGAGATGTCTTGAGTAGAGCAAACCCTAATCCTGTCTGGAGTTCAAAGAGTCTTGTGAGGGGAAATCTTGATAAAATGAGAGGGAAAATTTTGGTGTACAACAGAGAGGCCGCGAAGACAGTTCACTCAGCTCAACATGACTTTATCCCAAATTCTACCGCAGTTATTAAAGACCAACTTGGTGATTCTGAAGGAAGCCCCGAAGAATCCCAATACAACATCACCGATGTACAACCTGAACGCCCGTTGTGCTTTTCATTCCGATAGCCCGGGGAATGATACAAATGATTGCTGGGTCTTAAATAATAAGGTATAGGACTTGATTGATGCTAAAGAGATTGAGTTCGAAGCGCCAGAAAGGCCTAATGTTGTGACTGCTCCTATGCCCAAGCATGGGGTGAATGCGGTAGAGGAAGACTCGTTTGTGGTTTCTGTGAAAGACATTGTTACTCCATTGATGACTGTGAAGAAGAACCTTATGTTAGCCGGTTTATTTCCGGGCTGTGGCGAAGGTTGCCATCTGTGTGTCGTCCTACCTACTGGTTGCCATCTTTTGAAGTCAGGTGTCCAACGACTGATGGATAATAAAGAAATTTTGTTTGAGAAGAATTTTGTTCCTTTGGTTCCTACTAAAGAAGTTGCTATAATCACCATTTTCTACATTTCTTCCAAGGCTTCATCGAGAAAGCATGTTAGAATTACATCTGTTTCGAGAATCGCTCCCTTGATCATCACTGTTCCTGGGCCTATCCCCTATACATCAGATAAAGCTGTCCCATGGCACTACGGGGCTGACGTATATTATCACGGAGTTAAGCAAGACTTGAGTGCTGAAGAGGCTGATACTGACGTCAGCAATATTGTTGGACCTGCCAAAGTCACCCGCAGCGGAAGACTTTTCTCCCCCGAGATCTCTCCACCAACTGTTCGGAAGCCTGTTGTTATTATACCTGCCAGTACACCTGTTACTGTCCATGTTCAAGTTCCAATCCTTACCCCTGTTGCCGAGTCATCTGATACTTGGGGCAAAGGGACCACTGATGAGCCTTCCCGGACGGAGGCACCGAAGAGGATTACTGTTGAAGCCTCTAGACAAGAGATTGAAGAAATTTTGAAGATCATCAAAAAGAGCGACTACAATGTAGTCGAAATGCTGGGGCAAACCCCGTCCAAAATCTCTATGTTGTCTCTGTTTCTATGCTCAGAAGCCCATGCCAAGGCACTGATTTCCTTCCTGAAAACTGCGCACATGCTGCAGGAGACGTCAGCTGATCAGTTTAAAGATTGTGTGGCTAGTCTGACCGCTGATAACGGGTTGGGTTTCTCCAACACCGACTTGACTGCTAAGGGGAAGAATCACAATGACACCCTGCATGTCTCCATTGAATGCAGGGGCACTACTCTAGCTCATGTATTGGTGGATACTTGTTCCTCGTTGAATGTTTTACCTAAGAAAGCTTTGGACCGATTAGACTGTGAAGGGTTGGAGCTGAAGCCGAGTAACATTGTTGTTAGGGCCTTTGACGGGTCCAAGAGAATGGTACACGGAGAAGTGGATATTCCAGTGAAGGTTGGTTCTCAGATTTTCGCATCTACATTCTATGTGATGGACATTCGGTCATCTTATTCTTGTTTACTGGGTCGCCCATGGATCCACAAAGCTGGGGCAGTCACTTCTACGCTCCACCAGATGCTAAAGCACCCAGTAAAAGGGAAAACTGTGACAGTGCGAGGAGAAGAGGAGTACATGGTGAGCCACCTCAACTCTTTCTGGTCTGTAGAGATGGACGGGGAGTTCATTGAGACCCCGTTTCAACATTTTGAAGAAGTACCCCAGACATTGGCATCAGCTGAAACTATTACTGAAGATCCTCCAATGAAGATAACTTCCCTAAAGGATGCCCTGGCTGTTGTTGAGAATGGTGGGTGTGAAAATTGGGGCCAACTCCCTGATTTTGCACATAAGACTAATAAGTTTGGTTTGGGTTTCACTACAGAAGCTCAAAGGGTTGTTCGGAGTGCACGGATCGGAAGACCTCCCCTGTTTGTCAGTAATTCAGGAGTAAATTCCATTGAAGACGATGTTGAAGAATCTGAGTTCGACAGTTGGATCTATCCTACTACTGATGGCAGACTAAGCAACTGGACAACAAAGGATTTCATCCCAATTTATTTTATTACCCAGTAATGAGACTTTTGTTTTAAATTTGTAACAGACAATTTTTGAACTTTACGGCCCGGTGCCTTACCCGAGACACCGTGGCTTTATTTATGAGGGCTTTATGTGTGTCATTTTCATATATCATTAATAAAAGCATTGGACGTTTCTTGCATTTCAAATTTTGCGCTCCTTGTCCTTCTTTTGTTATATATTGAAAAACAACTATTTTACACACACTCACATACACAGGTCTGAGTCCACTCTGGATCCCACTGATAACGACTCTGCTACTGCCGGTTATGACTTCGAAAGTCCGATCAACTTAGCCGAAGAGGAAGGTGAAGACGATTGCGAAGTGCCTGGTGAACTTGCTAGACTGTTACTTCAGGAAGAGAGGGCTATACAGCCGCATGAAGAGCCAGTGGAAACAGTGAATATGGGTACAGAGATGGAAAAGAAAGAGGTCAAGATCGATGCAAATCTAGAAGCTAGTGTTAAACAACGGTTGATTCATATGCTGCATGACTACATTGAGATCTTCGCCTGGTCTTATGAAGATATGCCTGGGTTGGATACCGATATTATGGTTCACCGATTGCCTACCAAGGAAGATTGTCCTCCAGTGAAACAAAAGGTCCGCCGAATGTGCCCAGAGATGTCTGAGAAAATCAAGGCTGAAGTTATGAAATAGTTTGACGCCGGTTTTCTAGCAGTTACTTCGTACCCACAGTGGGTGGCCAACGTGGTTCCTGTGCCAAAGAAGGATGGTAAATTTCGAATGTGTGTCGATTATAGGGATATGAACAGGGCAAGTCCCAAGGATGATTTCCCTCTGCCTCATATCGACGTTCTGATTGACAACACCGTACAACATCTTCTCCTTTATGGATGGTTTCTCCGGTTATAATCAGATTAAAATGATTCCCGAAGATATGGAGAAGACAACCTTTGTTACTCAATGGGGTACATTTTGCTACAAGGTCATGCCTTTCGGATTGAAGAATGTTGGGGCAACGTATCAGCATGCCATGGTCGCTTTGTTCCACGACATGATCCATCATGAGATCGAGGTATACGTTGACGACATGATTGCAAGATCCCAGACTGAGGAAGAACACTTTGACCATCTTTAGAAGTTATTTGACAGGTTGAAGTTGTACAAGCTGAGGTTAAACCCGAACAAGTGTACCTTCGGGGTGAGATCTCGTAAGCTGCTGGGTTTCGTCGTAAGTGATAAAGGTATTCAAGTGGATCCTGCAAAGGTGAAGACTATACAGGAAATGCCAGCTCCCCGGATAGAAAAAGAAGTCAGAGGCTTTCTGGGACGTTTGAACTAAATTTCCCGATTCATCTCGCACCTGACTGCTACTTATGAACCAATCTTCAAGTTACTGAAGAAAGATCAAGTGGTAAGATAGAACGATGAATGTCAGGCCGCTTTCGAAAGGATTAAAGAATATCTCCAAGATCCACCCATCTTGATGCCGCCAGTTGAAGGGAGACCTTTGATCCTATACTTGACAGTACTCGACAATTCGATGGGGTGTGTGCTGGGTCAGCATGACGAGTCTGGCCAAAAAGAGCATGCTATTTACTACCTTAGGAAAAAGTTTACCGACTGCGAGACCTGATACTCGTTTCTCGAGAAAACTTGTTGCGCTTTGGCATAGGCTGCTCGCCGGCTGAGACAGTATATGCTGACTCACACTACTCTATTGATATCAAAGATGGATCCAATCAAGTATATCTTCGAAAAGCCTGCCTTGTCCGGAAGAATAGCAAGATGGTAAATGATCTTGACTGAGTATGACATCCAATATACGACCCAAAAAGCAATCAAGGGAAGTGTGTTGGCAGATCATCTGGCACATCAGGAAGTGGACGATTACCAGTCTATGACCTTTGAATTTCTGGATGAGAACATCATGATAGTGACTGACTGTGAGGAACCTGGACCGAATGAAGGACCTGAGGAAGGATCCTGATGGTCTATGTACTTTAATGGAGCTTTAAACGCTTTGGGAAATGGCATTGGCGCCGTGATCATATCTCCTGAAGGCTCTCATACCTCGTTCACCTCCCAACTATGTTTCAACTATACCAACAATATGGCAGAGTATGAGGCATGCATCATGGGTCTTCGAGCAGCAACTGACCTAAGGATTAAGTTCTTGAGTGTGTTCGGAGATTCCGCTCTCATGATCAGTCAGATCAAAGGCGAGTGGGATACGAAACACCCTAATATTATTCCTTACAAGGAGTATGTGTTGACATTGCTTTCGCACTTCGAGGAGATAACCTTTGAACACTTCCCGAGAGAGGAGAATCAGTTGGCGGACGCGCTAGGTACGATGTCTTCTATGTTCAAGGTCAGATGGGATAATGAGGCTCCCCAGATTACCATTGAGAGGTTGGATGAACCTGCACATTGCTCTGACATTGAGACTGAAGAGGTAGCGGACAAACCCTGGTTTCATGAGGTAAAAAGGTATCTTGAGGCTTAGGAATACCCCGAGAGGGCATCTGTTAACGATAAGAAGTTTCTGAGGAGGTTCGCGGCGAAATTCTTCATCAGCAATGGTGTCTTTTACAAGCGTAACCATGATTCAACCTTACTGCGTTGTGTGGATAAGAACGAAGCAGAAAGGATCATTGTAGAGTTACATGAAGGTACTTTCAGAACTCATTCTATTGGACATACCATGGCAAAGAAAATCCTTCGGGCAGGATATTATTGGTCCACAATGGAAGCCGACTGTTATCAGCATTCTCGGACCTGTCACAAGTGCCAAGTCTATGCTGATAAGGTGCACATACCTCCAGTACCTCTGAACGTCTTGACATCTCCATGGCCTTTTGCAATGTGAGGCATTGACATGATCGGAGAGATCAGACCTACGGCATCTAACATGCATCGTTTCATTCTGGTAGCTATTGATTACTTTACAAAGTGGGTTGAAGCAGCTTCCTTTGCTACAGTAACCAAGAACGTCGTGGCACGGTTCATTCGGCACAATCTGATCTGTCGATATGGTGTACCAGAGAGGATCATTATGGACAATGGTACAAATCTCAACAATAAGATGATCACCGAACTCTGCAAGCAATTCAAGATACAGCATCATAACTCTTCTCCTTACCGGTCGAAGATGAATGGGGCTGTAGAGGCGGCTAATAAGAACATTAAGAATATTGTGCAGAAGATGACGGTAACATACAAAGATTGGCACGAGATGTTACCTTTTGCTCTTCATGGGTACCGTACCTCAGCACGGACGTCAACATGGGCAACACCCTATTCCTTGGTTTATGGCATGGAGGCAGTCTTGCCCATTGAAGTTCAGATACCCTCTCGTCGGATTATGAAGGATGCAGGTTTGAGCGAAGATGACTGGATTCAGACCCGGCTTGATCAGCTAAACTTAATCGACGAAAAAAGACTTACTGCTATTTGTCATGGTCAGACGTATCAAAAGCGGATGATCAAGGCATTTAACAAGAAAGTTAGACGACAAGAGTATCAAGTTGGGGACCTGGTCATCAAGCGCATCATATTACTTCAAGGTGATCCCAGGGGAAAATGGACCCCTACTTACGAAGGGCCATTTGTGGTTAAGAACATTTTCTCAGGAGGAGCTATGATTCTAACCACCATGGATGGTGACGACCTTCCCCACCCCGTCAATGCAGACATAATGAAAAGATACTACGCATAATCAAAGAACCGCTAGGTTAACTGGCCTAGGAAAAAATAAGGGCTTATCGGTGAACCAAAAGGGTTCGGGCAAAAATAAGGGATGAAAATGAAAAAAATCTGTACACCCGGCAAATCGAAAACCTGACAAGGCGGCTTGGGCAAGAAAGGGTATCCCAATAGACTGAAAACCCGAAAGGGCGGTCCAGGAAAAAATTAGGGATCAAAGCGTAACACTATATCTCATTGGATCATCTTGCAACCAGACTTCGGTGTCGACTATCAAGCTCGAACGACACTAATCAATCTGGTTTACCTTTAACCGAGTAGCAAAGTGATGAGATGCTCGAGGACATAAAGGCAATAGCAGAGTTGGAACCCAGTGGGATTATTCACATAGTTGTTTTGTTTAGTTTTTCACAAATTGTGTAAATTCTATTATTCGGCGGCGTTCTCTTACTAGGACGTCAGCCTCCTGTACAAAAACGCCTATTTACATGCCAAACTTCAAAATCAATACAATTCATTTTCGGAGAAAATTCAAACTATTTTTCCTGTTTCTGTTTTGTTTTTGCAAAGAACGTCCAATGTTCATTTTTGATATATGCATTTGACATTAATTGCTGCTCCTGAATAATTTACGTGCAAAACAAAAGACGATTACTTGTAATATCAGAAATAGGGGCAAACAAGAATTGTCCAAACCGTACAGTTGCTCTGTCCACCAGGTACAAAGGTAGATTCAGCAGAAGAATATGGCTAAGGTGCATTCACTCCCCACAGAGTAAGAAAAGACAGTAATGTTAGCTCTCTCCAGCTGAGACTTGCAACTGTGAATGAATCGGTAATATTCTCCCCAAGCAGAGTTTATCTACCATCAGCATTGAAAAGTCTTAATTTTCCTCGACAGAATACAAAATATCCCCTGTGGAGTTTGAACATTCTCCCCAGCGCAGCTTGAAAAAGCTCCCCAGTAGAAGTTGGAGAATCTTCCCCAGTGAAGTTTGGAGGATCATCCCAGTAGACTCTGGCAGATCATCCCCAGTAGAGCCTAAAAGGTTATCCCCAGATAAAGTCGCAACTGAAAGATCATCCCCAACGGAGTTCTTTCCTTTCACAAACAGAATTCAATCCCCAACAGGATTCAGTATCACCAGCAACGGTAATTCATCCCCAGCGGAATTTATCAACAGAATCCTCTACAAAGCATCTCTTCCCCGCAGAGTAATCTCCTCATCAGTTTATTCCTCAACAAAGTTATCCTCTCCTGCAGGTTTATTCACATAAATATCTTTATTCGCTATCTCCAGCAGAAAACGAAGAATTCAACTCTTTTTCTCCAGCAGATATCCGAGATTTATTTTCCCTAGCTAAAAACATTACATTTCCATACATCATGACACATGCATATACGCATCATACAACACAATCTCATTTATTTTGAGAACATCATTGCTTGATACATATCATGCATTACATACAGCTAACCTTTACCTTTCAGGAAGGATGCGGTTAAATTCTCATAAAATTCAAAGCTATGAAGCTTTTATCTCAGTTGAATTACTGACAAGTTCTTAAATCTCAACAGAGTTATCCTCAATTGAATTACAAACAAAGTCCTAAATCTCGACAAAATTCCTCCGTCGAATTACAGACGAGTTCATAAATCTTAGCAGAGTTTTCTCAGTTGAATTATGGGCAAGTTCTTAAATCTCGATGAAGATGTTTCCCCAAGTCGAATTACTGACAAGTTCTTAAATCTCAACAGAATTATCCTCGGTTAAATTACAGACAAGGTCCTAAATCTCGACAAAGTTCCTCCGTCGAATTACAGACGAGTTCCTAAATCTCAGCATAGTTTTCTCAGTTGAATTATGGGCAAGTTCTTGAATATCGATGAAGATGTTTCCCTCCAGTCGAATTACTGACAAGTTCTTAAATCTTAACAGAGTTATCCTCAGTTGAATTACAGACAAAGTCCTAAATCTCGACAAAGTTCCTCCGTCGAATTACAGACGAGTTCCTAAATCTCAGCAGAGTTTTCTCAGTTGAATTACGGGCAAGTTCTTGAATCTCGATGAAGATGTTTCCCTCCAGTCGAATTACTGACAAGTTCTTAAATCTCAACAGAGTTATCCTCAGTTGAATTACAGACAAAGTCCTAAATCTCGACAAAGTTCCTCCATCGAATTACAGACGAGGTCCTAAATCTCAGCAGAGTTTTCTAAGTTGAATTACGGGCAAGTTCTTGAATCTCAATGAAGATGTTTCCCTCCAGTCGAATTATTGACAAGTTCTTAAATCTCAACAGAGTTATCCTCAGTTGAATTACAGACAAAGTCCTAAATCTCGACAAAATTCCTCCATCGAATTACAGACGAGTTCCTAAATCTCAACAGAGTTTTCTCAGTTGAATTACGGGCAAGTTCTTAAATCTCGATGAAGATGTTTCCCTCCAGTCGAATTACTGACAAGTTCTTAAATCTCAATTGAGTTATCCTTAGTTGAATTACAAACAAGGTCCTAAATCTCGACAAAGTTCCTCCGTCGAATTACATACAGGTTCTTAAATCTCAGTAGAGAAGTTTTCTCAGTTGAATTATGGGAGAGTTCTTAAATCTCGATGAAGATGTTTCCCCCCAGTTGAATTACGGACAAGTTCTTAAAACTCAGCAGAGATGTTCTCTCAGTTGAAGTACAGGTAAGTTCCTAAATCTCAACAAAGATTAGACTTCCCCAGCGGAATCTTCCTCAACAGCAGGTATGCAAGCTCTCACTAAGGAATCTCTTATGCGATCGAAACTCCTTCAGATGGCATCTTTAAACCTATCCTCCCGAAAGCAATCTCCAAATGGCATCTGAAAGCCCATTCCCGACATCACAAGGCTGATACCACTTCATGCGAGTGCAAATTTCTGGGCACTCTAGTGTTCAATCTTCTTCCACCTTCGGATCACGAAAGGCATGAAAGCCAATCTACATCCTCAGGTTTAAGAAGATTGAACAGGGGCAGCTGTTGTACCCCAAAATTTTCCCTCCCATACTTCTCAAAATATTGCAAGAAAAATCTCCAAGTGGCTCAAGGTTGCTCAAGAGTTGGTCAGACAAGCTATCTCCTAAGGCAGTCTACCCCAAATTAGGGTTTTCTGTTGCATCAAGACCTTTGAGTCCAAATGACCCCAAGTGCTCACCAATTTCCTAATATGTCCTCAAGATCATCCATGTCAAATTTCAGGCCTTGTAGAGGAAGTTTGCTCAGTCAATTGCTCAAAAGTCCAAAAATCGACTATGCTAGGGAAAAAGTCAACTGTGACCTACAAACAGTCAAACTTCAAGATTTTTTGTCCATTTTTAAGGACATTTCATCATTTGATCAAGGGTTGATCATGATTCATCAAGGATTGCTCAAAATTCATCAAGATTCAAAAGTTGCTAAATTAGGGTTTTGTAGAAAAAGTCAACCCAACTTTGACCAAGCATAACTTTCTCATACTTTATGATAAATGACCCATCCAAAGATAATTTTTAAGAGGATGAAATTCCATACAATTAATATTCATACCCCAAGTTCAAAAATGCACTCACAAGAAGTTATGAATTTGGACATTATAGGTCATTTTGAAAAGTCAACAAAAACACCTTTTTTGCCAAAGCCTATAACTTGATAATGGAATATAAAAATGATATGAGACCAAAAGGGTTGATTAGAGGACATCCAAAGATTTCTAAAAAGTCAAAGAACACCTTCAAAAGTTCAAAGTTGAAGAATTTATGCATTGTTAAAGTTGGACTTTTTTGCAAAATTGCCAAAAGTCAACTATCCCCAAAACTTCAAATTTTGCCAAATGGGGCCATTCTTTTTCACTTGTTTTAAGTTTGCATTGTAGCCCACGTGTTCCAGCCTTGGTCATATGTCCATATCATTTTTTTATTAATTATTTTGATTTTATTTGAATTAATTTTATTTAAATCAAAATAAATCAAATAAAAATCCAAAGGCATTGATAACAAAGATTTTGTGGTGATTTCAGGTTCCATTATGCAGCTGGCCATCATCAAATTCGTATAAAATGAATCATGTGCAAAAAAGATTGAAATTAAGCCAATTTGGAAAGTTTGTAAAGGCAAATCAAATCAAATATCAAAGCCTTAATGGAGAGAGATTTGGACAAAGTTTGTGACCCTAATCCAATGCACAATACATAAGCAAGAAAGAGGCACAAAAATAAGGGTTAGAAATCACGGGTAGAGGCAGAACAAGAGTTGAAAATATCACAAAAAAGCTTGAGATCGAAATCAAGGTTAGAGGCATTTTCAAGGCCTGAGACGTATCCCAATCGCTTCCTGGCAATTCTCACAAGCTAACCCGATCCAGACAACGCGTTTCCAGACCCCCTAGTGCACTGTAAGTCCTTCGTAACATAGCCACATTCTTGATTTTGATTCGCATTATTCTGACATCCTTTGAACAAAATAATGGCATGTTTGTGATCACAAGAACATTTGTAAGCTTTTGGTATTAACGAATTTCATTTATATGATCTGTAACAAGAATCACCATAGTTAGGGTTCTTGGAGTTTTTTTTGGGGTTTTCTGTTTCAGGTACAATTGGTCCATATGAAGGACATGGTTGTGATCAGGAGGTCATGACGAGTTCAACCATGTTCTTGGAATGTATTTATATGGCCTGAGGGAGATTTTGGAAGGAAGCTGCGTCCTTTGCTGCGGATAAAAATCTGCAGGTAAAGTTACAGTGTTGGGAGGACATGGATGAACTCGTGTCATCCGTTCATTGGGCCATTCAAATATTTTACGCGCTTTTTTATTTATTTCAGACCATATACTTTGTTTTCTATATATTATATTGTGTTATTATTAATATAACAAACAAAGATACATGGTGTGGTGGCAAGCGAATGGTGTATTCTCCTTTAGGACATGGGTTCGAATCCCAGGTCCCCCTCTTTCTCAACATTATTTGTTTTCAGGTTTTCCAGTGTGCATGCCAGTCTGCAGTCCACCATACTCCCTCACCAATCTAAGCCCAGATGGCCAGATGGCCAGATCTGGTGGTCAACAATCCAAGGAGTATCATGAGCCAGGTTAACACGTGTGTACTGGATCAGAAAAAGTCAAATGGGCCAACAAAAAAATGCTATTGGCACCTCCTAATCAGGCCCAATTCTTCTATTTTTTTATTATTTTGTTTATTTAATTTAATTGCTTTATTTTAATTAATTACTAACCAATCATAATTTTTCCTTTTTGTCAAAAATCACCAAAAAATATTTTTATCCAATAAATTTCAGAATTCTTTTTTTAATAAATACTAATTAATTAATTTAGGTTTTTAACTCTAGGAAACCTTAATTTATTTTGTAAATAAATAAAATTAATTAAACTTAATTAGATTTTAACTACTAATTTAATTATTTTATTTCCTTTCTTAAAATAACAAAAACCCAAAAATATGTCACTAATTATTTTTTTCCATTAATTTATTTAATAATTAATTTAGCTTTTAATTTTAGAATTTAATTTCTTTTCTTAAATAAAAACAACAAAAAGATGGCATTTTCTTTCAAAAGGGTCAAAACCCTAATTCGCGTTCGATTTAACTACGCATCGCGCTTTATTTATTTTTATCCATATTAATGTATCTGCTTCCGGTATGTAATAGATAATTAGGACATTTAATTATTTTACCATTTTATTTTATTTTATTTTCAAAGGGTTGCTTTTGGCGATGTAAATACCCGACGCCTTGTAATTTAATTTCCGCACTTTTAATTCCGCAAATTATAACTGC
This sequence comes from Vicia faba, assembly GCA_948472305.1. Classification (NCBI taxonomy): domain Eukaryota; kingdom Viridiplantae; phylum Streptophyta; class Magnoliopsida; order Fabales; family Fabaceae; genus Vicia; species Vicia faba. The sequence continues at coordinate 856,720,891 of OX451740.1, read as the reverse complement.
TAGATGTTTGATAATAGGATTTGCATGACAAGACTGAATGTTTAATCTTAAAATTAAATTAGATCACCCTTAACATGTGCAAAGATAAAAATAACTGAAAACGACACACTTGCACATGCGCACTCTTAGGGTACACCCCACTTGGCTGCCTTCCTATACGGTCATTGAGTATAGGTCATTTTAGAGGTCGTCCTCTTGTCTAAAACATCATAGTTGCCTCGAAACGGTTTCCTCAGATATTGTTGCCTCAAACAAATGATCTAAGACATTAGGGTTACCGCTAAGGCGTCCTAACATTGCTTTGGTGACCGTATGTCCCGCATTCGAATTGACCCTTAAACTCCAACGACGGTGCTACTCACTCATTAATAGTGGGATAGCATTTTTAAAGGAAATCAGCATAGAACGATTATTTTTTCGAGTAGGTATATAGTTCTTAGATACTTGCTCATTCAAAACAAAACAAATTTTTCACACTTACACTTTTCGAACAAAGTTTTCAAAACACTTCATTACACTCTTGAGGACAGAAGCAAGAGATAAATCAAAGTTTCAAACAAAAAACTTTTTTCAAACCCATGAGCACAAAGAAAACAATTTTGAAAACAATTGAGCAAGTACCTAAGATCCCGTAGATAACTACGGATAAAAAGGGTGCTAATACCTTCCCTTTCTATAATCTATCCCCCAAACCCGAGAGATATCTCGAAAAAGGAATTTTTCTGTGCTTTTCTCCTTTCCCTGTTGGATAAAATAAAAGTCGGTGGCAACTCTTGCTTACCGTGACATTTTGCGAATACAAACGCAAAACGCAAACCAGCATTAAACAGTCAGTTCTTCCCACCGTATCACAGTGAGTGTCCAAAGCTTCAGAAGGAGAAACATAAACTGAAGTTCGTTAAGGAAAAGAAGAAGAGTCTTATGGCAACATGGGATGATTCTGAATCTTCTGAAGACGAAATAGAATCAGAAGATGAACAAGCCAATATAGCTCAAACCGACAATGAAAACATCTGTGCTTCCTCTTGCATCAACTTCCTCAATTGTCTAGCAGACAACACACCATCTTCTTCTTCAGGAGTATAAAACTTCACAGACTTGTCATAACAGTTAATATGAACACAGTTATGCTCTAACCAGTTCATACTCAAAATTACATCCAAAAATCTTAACGGTAAACAAACCAAATCAACAACAAAGTCTATGTCGAAGATCGACAAGGGACACTTAGCACACACAAAAGAAGTAGTCACCGAACCCTTGGATGGAGTATCGATGACCATTTCTCCATCCAAAGAAGACAACACAAGACCCAATCTTTCAACATAATTAACAGCAATAAAACAATGCGTAGCACCAGTATCAATAATAGTGATTAAAGGAGTAATATTAATGAAACATGTACCTCTAATAAGTCTGTCCTCAGTAGCTGTCTGATCTTCAACCAAAGCAAACACTTTACCACTTCACTGAGCCCTCTTCGGTTTCGGACACTGGCTACCAATGTGCCCTTCTTCTTTACAGTTGAAAGAAACCACACTCTTGTGCTCACACTTAGATACAACATGTCCGTTCTTGCCACAACGGAAACACCTCTTCACTTTAGTAGTGCACACATTACTCTTGTATCCAGGTTTCCCACACTTAAAACAAACTACACTATCAGGAGCATCTCCCCCACTAGTCCTCTGACCATGAGCAACTCTCTCTTTACCCTTACCAGCTGGGGCATCATAAGGCTTACCATGATTATGTGGGTGCTTACCCCTCTTCTCACTGATAATCTTGTAATGAGCATTATTGTCCTCTTCGTAAATCCTACAACTATCAACCAAATCAGCAAAGACACGAATTTTCTGATATCCAAATGCTTTCTTAATCTTAGGGTGCAACCCGTTCTCAAATTTAATACACTTCAAAAACTCAGCATTTTCCTCAGCGTAATGCGGATAAAACTTAGCCAACTCAGCAAACTTGGCAGCATACTCAACAACTGACAGATTTACTTGCTTTAGCTCAAGGAACTCAATTTCCTTCTTACCACGAACATCTTCAGGAAAATACTTTCTCAAAAACTCCCTACGGAACACAGCCCAAGTGACATTCTCACCCGCATCTTCCAATTTCTAGCAAGTCTCTAGCCACAAGTCATCAGCCTCGACTGCTAGCATATGAGTCCCGTAACGAACCTTCTGCGCTGGAGGGCAATCCATCATGAAAAAGATTCTCTCAATCTCTTTCAACCACTCCAATGCTCCGTCAGGATCATACTTTCCCTTGAACGTAGGCAGATTCTCTCTATGGAAAGTCGCCAAGCTACAAGATCCAACATTCCCGTCAGCATTCGGCTGATTTTCCATCGCATGAGCCATCACTTCTAAAGCAGCAGCAAGTGCAACATCATTCCTTCCAGCCATCTCAACTTCTCACTACAACATAAACAATTGTTAGAACATCAAAATAATAATACTCGATTGTTAGACAACTACGACTCGACGACAAGGTAGGACCAACCTTTTGCTCTGATACCAACTTTGTAACACCCCAATTCTACCCCGACAAATTATATAAATAAATCAGAGTTATAAAATTTCAATCATACAAATGAATCGGGACGTCACAAATTCTTCTAACAAATTCATTGCATTCATCTTGGATATATAACACTTTTTAAAACATCGGGTGAACCATCAACATAACATCTTTAATAAAATAATTCAACATCTACGCAGCGGAATTCTTAATAACATCTCTAACAAAACAACAACTTCGAAACATCTCATATTTAATGATAATCAAATTAAAATTCAACAACTGAAAATAAGCGATCAAAAATCAGCAAACGTTCATCTCCCCAAGTGTTACATATCAGAGCAATGACACCGACTCGAACTATTGAAGGTATACAACCTTCACTCTCGATTACCTGCACGTTACCAACATAAGGGCAATATTCAAACAGAATGGGTGAGATATCTAACAATATAATAAAGTGCATGATAATTAATATATTAAATTAGATCAACAATATCACCACTTCTCATCTCATAATCAACGACAACCTCATCAATAATATACATTCATCAACATCAAAATACACTTCTTTATGAAATCATAAAATGCGACTCAATACTAAGCAAATGCATGTGGTACCATTGGAGCAGAACTCCCATCTCAAAAATTTGCCAATTAATAGAGGCATCAACAAGACATAGCCTTCATCTCAAAATTTGCCAATCCAGGCCATCTCAACGAGCATAAGCTCCATCTCAAAAATGCAATGTATGCGACACAACCATGAATGTAGTGAAAAAACCCAAGTTAACAACATCTCAAATCATCTCAAAATACATCTCAAATTATCATCTCAAAACATTTCAAAATACATCTCAAAATAACATCTCAAATAACATCTTAAATAACATCTCAAAGGCATCTCAAATTAACATCTCAAAATAACATCTCCAAAACATCTCAAAATACATCTCAAAATAACATCTCAAATAACATCTCAAAGGAATCTCAAATTGACATCTCAAAATAACATCTCCAATAATCAAAATAATTCATCAAACGTCATTTATTTATAAATCATCATTTATTTATTAATAACTTCTCATTTATAACTCAGCAGTATTTTAGTTACCACAGTCAATCAACATTGTCATTCTGTAACTCTAACGTCAAGACCATCACTTTCCTACTGTTATAGCCCAAACAACAACTTCTAAGCATCTAACGTTCATCGCTCTGCACAAAACAACGCAAAGGCCATCCAACTTCTGACCACGCAACCTCTAACCAACGCTATTTCTAAATACACAACCTCTGATGATGCAACCTCTGGCGACACAATCTTCTGACTACTATAACTTCTGACTAATGCAACCTCTGATCAGATGAAACTTCTTATCATCACATCTTATGACTAACCCCATATTCTGACTAATACAAATTCTGACTAGCCACATCTTCTGATTAATACAACTTCTGACCAGCCACATCTTCTGGTTAATGCAACTTCTGACCAGCCACATCTTCTGATTAATGCAACTTCTGACCAGCCACATCTTCTGGCTAGTACAACTTCTACTACCATAACCTCTATTCTTTAATAGTGCAACGCAATTTCTAACTATCATACGTATAACATCAGAACTTCTATCTTACACTAATCTAACGCCACTCTAGTCAACATACTTCTAATGTCAAGACTGCTACTTTTTATTTCATCCTACCATTTGATTATTTTCCTGTTATCAACCTAATTAAGATAAGTACGCCTAACGCCATCCCTAAATGATTCATTGTTCTAGACAGCAACTTCTGATACCTCCACGTACGGTTCTGCATTTTCACCATTGTAACGTTTTGCATTTTCATCACTGCAGTATTCTATGTTTTCTTCTCTGCATCTTACTATGGGTTTCATAACTAAAGCCTTAGAACTTATTATAATCACGATAATATATTACCCATAATAACCCTATAAATCTTACAACATTTTAACATCATCAAGACATCAATATTCATCAAAATTCATCAATCCTCATCATACATCAATCGTATATTCTCAATTCAGGAATAAAACAACAATCACCACTAATCCCACATACCAATCATCATAAACCCAATTATAGAGTTAGAACCCCACCCTTACCTTGGATTGAAGGTCGCTCTACAATTTCCGGTTGGATTCACGTTCTTGCTGTTTTCCACTTCTCTAGCAGCTTGCACGTTCTCTTCCAAATCCTTATTTTCTTTCTACTGCTTCTTTCTTTCTATTCCAACAACAAATAATAAAATAACCCTATTATTCTATTATCTCCTTATTGGGCTTAAAACCAACACCCCCCTTATTACTTTTATTCTCCCAAAATAAGCCCACATTAAATAATATTACACTTCTAATATTATTTCACCATATAATATTATATCTCTAATATTATTTCTCCACTTAATAAAATAAATCTAATTAATTATAAAACAACTTCATAAATATTCCAAAAATAATTTAATTAAATAATTAATTAAATTACGGGCGTTACAGTAGATACTTGATACTACACTCATTGAGGTTTGGTTTTTTGGGATATTTCAATCGCCATTAAAGAGGCTTGTGCTGAAACAATGCCCAAAGAAATAAACTGGTGATATTGAGCTTCTTAGAACCTGATTACTATTACTAGGACAGGTTTGAGCCAACTAAACTTCAAGAGGGTACTTACCTATGAGACTCCATACAAGCCTAAACCTAAGGACTTGTTTGCTTTGTTTATATATATTTACTTGTACATAACATCATAAACATCATAACATCATACTCATATTCACTAACCATTTCAAGGATCTTGGGAATTATCTTTGTTCTGTATTATAGGACATGGATTCTATTCGCAGGAAAACCATTCAAGTCAATCTTGTAAGGATCCCTCCTCAACTTAAAGAGCTAGTGTGATATGGTGGGAGAACTGACTTGAAAGTTTTGCGTTTGATCGCAAATGTTGCGGTTAGCAAGAGTCGCCATCGACTTTTCTTTTATCCAAAAGGAAAGATGAAAAAGCACAGGAAAGACCTTTGAGATTATTTCTTGAGTTCGGGGGGTAGATTATGAAAAGGGAAGGTATTAGCACCCTTTTCATCCATGGTTTTCTATGGGCTCTTAGTTACTTGCTAGATCACTTGCTTTTGTTTGAAATTATGCTTTGGGTGGTTTTTGAAAGTATTTTTGTAAAGAGGCCTTTGTTTAGGAAAACTTTGTAATGATTCTCGTTCGTAAGAATGTATACAAAGATGTTGATCTTTTTGAAGAATGTTTTCAAGTTTGTAAGATGTTTTAAAAGTGTAGGTGTTTGTTTTGAAAATATCAAGGATGTTTTGTTTTGAAATGGAGCAAGTAATTAGGAGCATTCTACCTACTCAAAAGTCTTTCTTGTTCATTTCCTCTTTCCTTTGACATTGTTATCTTGCCATTGATTTGGTAAGTAACCCTATCTTTGGATGTAAATGGGATGGGCGTGGGTAATCGTATAACCATGATTAGAAATGTTGCAAGGTATCTTAGCATTTTTCTTTAGGGACTAAGATTATTTGAAAGGCAACTTAGATAGCGTCATCGAGGGACTATGATCTTATACTTTTTGCTTGTTTTTGCTAAGATACATCACATGCGTGATATGGCCATTTTTTAAAGGCAACCAAGTGGATTTACCCAAGAGGTGCTTGTGTGTAAGTGTATTGTTTTCATGCTTGATTTTGTCTTGAATTAGGGTTTTCTAAGTATTGGTTTTAGTCTTTCCATACAAACCCTAATTACTAACATTTGTATATAAAGCGATAAATTGCCGAATTTAAAGCTACTACGCTATTACTATATTTATGGGAGGGGGTGTACAAATTGTAAATGAGGATTGCAAGAATATAAACCTAATTAATCTATTACAACCAAATTGAATTTGTATAAGAAATTAAATGGAAATAATGTACAAAATGAATAAAGATGCAAGAATGCAAATATAAAGAAAATGGATATTTTTGTTTGGATTTTTTAGGAAAAGTGAATTTGTTTTAACCTAATTAATTAAAAGAAAATAATTAATTAAAAATAATAAAAGTAAACCTAAATTAATAAGAAAAGATTTTAAATGAAATTCTAAGTCTATTAATTGATTAAAAGGAAATTAAATTTAAGAAAAGTATTTTTGTATTTTTGTCTTGAAAATAATTTATAGCATTATAAAATATTTTTGGTCTTTTTATGTTTTAAAATAATATATTTTAATTGGTGTAAAAGAAAATAAATAATAACCCAATTTTAATTAAATTTACAAGAATAATTAGTAAAATAAATAAAGTATGGTTAAATAAAATATATTTTTTTGTGAGAAAAATAAATAAACTATGTTAAAATATAAATCTACCATTTTTTGTATTTTTTATGATTTTTAGTATTAGAAAAATAATTAAGAAAAAAAATAAGAAAAATAAATAAAATTGGGCAATGGGTGCTGATAGCATGCAAGGGGTGAAAAGTAACAAAAAACATAGGCCCAAAGATTGAAGCCCAGCGCCTGCCAAAAAAGGGTTAGAAAATGCAAAAATATGGAGAAAAAAAATCAAAAGGGTACCACTAGGGCTCGAATCCAGGTCCCTCAGGTTACAGGCGCACACTTCTACCACTATATTGGCTATACATCCGTTTATATAAATCAAACAATAAATACATAAGGAAAACACGTTCCATGGCCAGAACTTCATCTTCAACCTCACGCCCAGCCAGAGCTTCTGTAACTCATTCAAATCTCAACAAAAATTAAAACTGTAAACATGAAACTTGTAGAAAATTTCCTAACGATTTCATAAATGTAAAGCATTAAAACTATAGCTCAAAGATAAACATGAATGTTAATGGCCCTATTCTGAACCCTAAAAATCTCAGAAAGTTCAAACTTAAAATTCTCTAAGCTCAAGCAAAATTAATGGAAACTATGGACATGGTTAACTTTAGGGCAATGATATCTACATGTTTTGCTCATAAATAAATCATTGATGATGTCTGTATGGAAAGTTTCAAAGTTAGAAAACATACCTTGCAAGGGGGTATTGGGTTTGAAGTTTGAGCAGCTTTCAAGGAGTTCCAATGGTTGGTTTAGCTTCCTCAAGTTCCCAGGAAGCTAATGGAATGCTTAGTTTGAGCTGAAAGTACTTGAGGAGTTCTGGAGAAGTCCAAGTACAAAGCTCTATTTTTGAAAATGGAGGATGGTGTTAATGGTGTTACAGTTCTGTAACAGGGTGTGGGATCAGTTCTAAATGATGTTTAGAAGCTTTAGAAACCAAAAGGCTTGAAAACGCACGAGGGAATTATGAGTTTCAAGTTTTTGGTCAGTTTATGTGAAAATGGAGGTATGAGATGTGATTCTGAGTTCTAGGTCTTTTTAGGGGCTTAAGCCTTTATGTCTTTAATGCAAATAGTTTGTGTATCTATAAGCAAAAGGATTAGAGTGCATTGGCAAGTTAAAAGTACAAGTTATAAGTTTTTGGCTAGGTTACTTGATTTTGAAGAAAAGAGGGAAACCAAGTTTCAATGTGTAGTACAAGCATAGGCTGAGTGATTGTAAGTTTCTAAACCATTTTTTATGAGTTATAGGACTTGTATGATCAGAAGAGAACAAGTGAAAGGCTCAAGAACAAGTTTTGTGCAAAAAAGAACTTTATTAAAATGACAATGTACACTTTCTTCCAAAAATGGATATAAAGCATGTCCATGCATTGAATGCTTGAAATGAGATCTCTAACAGCTGTGTAAGTCAATAATTATGGAGTGCCTAACAAGTTTGAGGCCTTCAAAGTAGATTTTATGCAGCATAGTTTGAATTTTGAATTTGGTTCATCACAAAATGACTTGTAATTTAAGTGATAAAACCCAAACTTCATCTCTTTGATTCTCCCTACTCAAAAATGATCACAATGAGTTCTTGGATATTTTGGAAAGCTTGAAATGTTCTATACAACCCATATTTGAATTGCTTTTGAAGATTCCCCTTGGAACTATATGAAAAAGTGCCATGAAGTTGGGTAAAAATCCTGACCAAATTAGGGCAAAATTCCACTAAGTGTTTTGTTTCATGACCACATGTTCTTAAAATTATAACTTGAGATCCAAGAACTTTTGGAAGGAGTTGTGTGAAGAAAAGTTGTATATTTCATGGAGATCTACAACTTTTATGTTGGAAGTTTCTCTTAAATCATCTTGCATCATGGTGAAAATTTTGCTCAAAATTGTGAAAAAATAAGAAATTTTCAACACTTAGAAAAATTTCTAAGTTTAGAAATTTTCACTTTTCAAAATGAAATTTTAAAATTTGAATTTCTTGATGAATAAGTTTCATATTTTTACATGTTTTGATGAATTGTGATCTTTGACATTTGAATTTTACCAAAAAGTCAAAGTTTGACTTTTCAATATACAATTGAATTTTAATCAGTTGACTGAAAATTCATCTGTCAATATATTGGACTTGAGCAATGTTTTGAGCCATGTTATTTGGTAAAAATGATGCAATTGGACTATTGAGATCATGACTTAAACCAATTGATCATTTTTTAGGTCAAAAAAATCAGAAATTTCCCTTTCCAAGTCAAAACCCTAATTTTGACCATTTTGCCCTTTTGGAGATTTGATCAAATTTCTTGAGGAATTGTGGTCCGAACTTGATCAAACGATACATATGAGTTTAAAATGTTGATGTGGATAAAAAAATGAAGTTTGACTGTAAATTGGCCACAATTGACATTTTCCCAATACAATTGATTTTTAGGTCAACTGCTTAATTGACTGAGCAAAGGTGTGATCCAAAGCTTGAAACTTGACATGAGTGATCTTGAGGGTGCATAATGATCCATGAAAACCAAATGGGGAATTGGAAGTGCAAAAATCCTTGTGAAAACTTAAACCCTAATTTTGGTCATCAGTGCTTAAGGAGGTGTCGTGAGCAGATCAAACCCTAGTGCAGTCTTGAGCTAAGGAGATCTTGTGAGAAAATTATTGATAAGTGACAGGGAAAATTTTGGGGTACAACAGCTGCCCCTATTCAATCTTCTTAAGCCTGAAGAGTTAGATTGGCTAGTTTTGCCATTCGTGACTCAAAGGTGGAAGATGATTGGACACTAGAGTGCTCAGCAATTTGCACTCGGTGATATTGATGGTTGATGGTATAAGGAATGGGCTTAAAGATGCCATTTGGAGAGATTATGGAAAGTTGTTGGAGATGGGCTTGTAGATGCCATCCAGAATGATTTTTGAATCATATCTGTAAGCTGAAACTGAATGAGCACCAGAATAGCGTCCGTGTCTGGAGCGTATCTGACCTGTATCTGAAAAGTGAATCTGAATGAGTATCAGAATGGCATCCAGATATGAAGCGTATTTGAAGTGTATCTGAAAGTTGAATCTGAATGAGTATTAGAATGGCATCCGTATCTGGAGCGTATCTGAACTGTATCTGAAATCTGAATCTGAATGAGTATCAGAATGGCATCCGTGTCTAGGGCATATCTGAAGTGCATCTAAGAGTTGAATCTGAATGAGTATCAGGAAGGCATCCGTATCTGGAGTGTATCTGAACTGTATCTGAAAGTTGAGTCTAAATGAGTATCAGAATGGCATCTGCGTCTGAAGCGTATCTGAACTGTATCTGAAAACTGAATCTGAATGAGTATCAGAATGGCATCCGTGTCTAGAGCATATCTGAAATGTATCTGAAAGCTGAATTTGAATAAGTATCAGAATGACATTCGTGTCTGGAGCGTATATGAACTGTATCTGAAAGCTGAATCTGAATGAGTATCAGAATGGCATCTGTGTCTAGAGCATATATGTACTGTATCTGAAAACCGAATTAGTATCAAAATGGCGTCCGTGTCTGGAGCGTATCTGAACTGTATCTAAAAGAGATTCTGAATGAGTATCAGAATGGCATCCGTGTCTGGAGCGTATCTGAACTGTATCTGAAAGTTAAGTCTGAATGAGTATCAAAATGGCATCCGTGTTTGGAGCGTATCTGAACTGTATCTGAAAGTTGAGTCTGAATGAGTATCAGAATGTCATCCGTGTCTGGAGCGTATCTGAACTATATCTGAGACACCTCTGAACATTGTTAATGGTAGTTGTTAATTAACCTTATCCTGAAAAAGGGTAAAATGTTAGCTAATATGCAATGTCATGTTGTATGAAATGCAAGGTAAATTGCATTCGTGTTATCAATGTTTATGATATATAGATGTGATGTATGCATATATGAGCTAATCTCCTGCACTACTTTGGGGAAAATAAATCCCTGACTGCTGCTGAGGATATGGAGTGTAAGTCTTCATGTTGTGAAGTTGAAGTGTTGATGAATTTCTACTTAGAGAAATAAACTCTGTTGTAAGGAAAACACCGTCTACTACTTGTAAAATCTTGTTGGGGAATTATGAGAATTTGGACGACTTCTGTTGGGGATTGATAATTGGAAGCTTTGTTCTGCTGGGGATTAAACCGCACACTATGGGGGATTCTATGGAATAGCTCAAAAATATTTTCCTATCTCTTAAAGCCATCATTAATTGTCTTTTTACTTTGTTTATTTATAAAAAGTAATTATGTTCAAATGCATATGTTCAAAAGTGAATCATTGGACGTTTTTGTAAACAAAACACAAGAGTGAAGAAAAAAATAGATAGTTTTGCACTTTCAAAGGGATATATTTGTATTGACTTTGAGTAAGTATTTTTGTACAATGAGGAAAACATTCTTGTAAGAGAATGCCGTCGTAAAAAATGAAAATTTTGATACAAAGAAAAGATAGCTATGTGCAATAATCCCATGGGGTTCCCATTCTGCTATAGCTTTCGTGTCTCTGGGCATCTTGTCTATTTGTTGCCTTGTCTGAAGTTGATTAGATTGATCAGAACCTCTGAGTTTGTCAGGTTGAAGCCAAAGGTTATCCGTAAGGTGATCCAACAAGACATAGTCATACGCTTTAATTCCCTAACTTTTGTCTGGACCGCCCTTTCGGGTTTTCAATACACCGGGATACCCTTTTTTGCCCAAGTCGCCCTTTCGGGTTTTCAACTTATCGGGTGTACAGATTTTTTTTGTTTTATCCCTAATTTCTGCCCGAACCTTTTTGGTTCGCCGGGATGCCCTTGTTTTGCATAGGTGTGTCAAGCTAGTGGGTCTCTTATGCGTAGTATCTTTTGACTATGTCTGCATTCGCAGGGTGCGGCAGGTCGTCTCCATCCATGGTGGTCAAGATCATTTCTCCACCAGAGAATATATTTTTTATTACAAACAGTCCTTCGTATGTAGGAGTCTATTTGCCCCTGGGATCACCTTGCGGTAGTATGATACGTTTGATCACCATATCCCTGACTTGATACACTTGGCGTTTGACCTTTTTGTTGAAAGCCTTGATCATCCTGTTGTATCCCAAAATTTTCCCTCTCATTTATCAAGAATTTTCTCACAATATCTCCTTGGGCTCAAGACTGCACTAGGGTTTGATCAGCTCAAGACACCTCCTTAAACACTGATGACCAAAATTAGGGTTTGAGATTGCACAAGGATATTTGAACTTTCAATGCCCCATATAACTTTCATGGATCATTATGGACCCTCAAGATCACTCATGTTAAGTTTCAAACCTTGGATCACACTTTTGCTCAGTCAATTGAGTAGTTGACCTAAAAACCAGTTGTATTTGGGAAAAAGTCAACCATGGTCAATTTACAATCAAACTTCATAATTTTTTATCCACATCAACATTTTAGACTCATGTGTATCATTTGATCAAGTTTGGACCATAACTCCTCAAGAAATTTGATCAAATCTCCAAAAGGGTAAAATGGTCAAAATTAGGGTTTTGACTAGGAAAGGGCAATTTCTGATTTTTGACCTAGCAAATGATCAATTTGTTTAAGGCGTAATCTCAAGAGTCCAATTACATAATTTTGACCTAATGACATGGCTCAAAACACTGCTCAAGTCCATAGGATTGACAGATGAATTTTCAGTCAACTGATCAAAAGTCAACTGTATACTGAAAAGTCAAACTTTGACTTTTTGGTTAAATTCAAGTGCCAAAAATCATAATTCATCAAAACATGTCAAAATATGAAACTTATTCATCAAGAAATCAAAAATTCAAGATTTCATTTTGAAAAGTCAAAATTTCTAAACTTAGAAATTTTTCTAAGTGTTGAAAATTTCTTATTTTTCATAATTTGAGAAAACTTTTCACCATGATGCAAGATGATTCAAGAGAAACTTACAACATGAAAGTTGTAGATCTCGATGAAATCTATAAATTTTCTACACACAACTTCTTCCAAAAGTTCTTGGATCTCAAGTTATAATTTTAAGAACATGTGGTCATGAAACAAAACACTTAGTGAAATTTTGCCCTAATTTGGTCAGGATTTTGACCCAACTTCATGGAACTTTTTCATATAGTTCCAAGGGGAATATTCAAAAGTAATTCAAATATGGGTTGTAGTGCACATTGCAAGCTTTCCAAAATGTCCAAGAACTCCTTGAGACCATTCTTGAGTAGCGAGAATCGAAGAGATGAAGTTAGGGTTTTATCACTTGAATTACAAGTCATTTTTGTGATGAACCAATTTCAAAATTCAAACCATGCTGCATAAACACTACTTTGAAGGCCTAAAACTTGTTAGGAACTCCATAATTAATGGTTTACACAGCTGTTAGAAGTTTCACTTCAAGCATTCAATGCATGGACATGCTTTATATCCATTTTTGGAAGAAAGGTTACATTGCCATTTTGATAAAGTGACTTTTTGTACAAAACTTGTTCTTGAGCCTTGTACTTGTTCTCTTCTGATCAAACAAGTCCTATAACCCATAATAAATGGTTTAGACACTTACAATCACCAAGCCCATGCTTGTACCTCCTCTTGAAACTTGTTTCCCACTTTTCTTGAAAATCAAGTAACCTAGCCAAAAGCTAAAAACTCGTACTTATGATTGTTCAAAGCTCTCAAACACTTTTCTTTATACATACACAAACCATTGACATCAGACACACGAATGCTCATGCCCTAAAAACAGCTAGAACTCAAACACATTTCATACTTCCATTTTCACACAAACTGACCAAAAACTTGAAACTCATAATCTACTTGTGCGTTTCTTTGCCTTTTCGTTTCTAAAGTTTCTAAACATAATATAGAATTGATCCCACACCCTGTTACAGAACTGTAACACCATCATCCATTTTCAAAAACAGAGCTATTCTCATTGACTTCTCCAAACCATTTCAGCCATCCATTGCTCAAGCTAATCATTGCATTAGCTTCCTGGGACCTCAAGGAAGCTAACCTGATCATCACCATCACTTAAAACAAGCTCAAACTCAAAATACGATTTCCAGTTTTGAGGTAAGTTTTCTTAGCTTTGAACTCTTCATACGAGCATCACTAATGATTTATTTGTGAACAAAACATGTAGTTATCATTGCTCTAAAGCTAACCATGTTCATAGTTTTCATTAATTTTGTTTGAGCTTAGAGAATTTTGAGTTTGAAATTTCTGATTTTTAGGGTTCAAATTAGGGCCATTAAAATTCATTCTTATCTTTGGTCTATAGTTTTAATGTTTTACATTTCTGAAACCGTGAGGAAATTTGCTACAAGTTTCATGTTTACAGTTTTCGTTTTTGATGAGAAGTGAACAAGTTATAGTTGGTCTGGCTGGAGGTTGAAGATGAAGTCATCAGGGCACATGTTGTATCATATATTTATTGATTTTCTTATATTAACGGATGTATAACCATCCCAGTGGTAGAAGCGCGCGCCTGTAACCTTTGGGACCTGCGTTCGAGCCCCAGTGGTACCCTTTTTGTTTTTTCATATTTTTTGCTTCCTGACTTTTGTTTTTTTGCAGGCGCTGGGTCTCTTTGGGCCTGGATTATTTTTTTGTTTTTGCTGGCTAACCCCCCATTTCATTTGTGCGCCCTTGGCCCAATTTTATTTTTATTTTCTTATTTTATTTTTATTTATTTTCTTAATTATTTTCATAATACTAAAAAAATCATGAAAAATACAAAAATAGTAGATTTATATTTTAATTTAGTTTATTTATTTTTTCTCATACAAAAATTATTTTATTTAATCATACTTTATTTATTTTTACTTATTATCTTATAAATTTAATTAAAACTAGGTTATTAGTTATTTTCTTTTACACCAATTAAGATATATCATTTTTATATTAAAAAAGGCCAAAAATATTTTATAATACTATAAATATTTTCAAGACAAAAATACCAACAAAAAAAAATACTTTTTCTAAACTTATTTTCTTTAATCAATTAATGAATTAGGGTTTTATTAATTTATTTTCTTAGTGAATTAGGTTTACTTTTAAGTTCAATTAATTATTTTCTTTAATTAATTATATTAAGACAAAATCCATTTTCTCTAAAAAATCCAAACAAATATCCATTTACTTCACATTTTGCATTTTTGTACATTTATTCATTTTGTACATGGTATTCATTTAATTCCTTGTACGTTGATACCAATTCAATATGGTTGTAATAGACTAACTAGGTTTAAATTCTTGCAATCCCCATTCAATTTGTACACCCCCTCCCACAAATGTTGTAATAGCGTAGTAACTTTAAATTCCGCAATTTGTCTCTTTTATATACAAATGCTAGTAATTAGGGTTTGTATGGAAAGATTAAAACCATTACTTAGAAAACCTTAATTCAAGAGAAAAACAAGCATGAAAACAAGACACTTGTACACAATCACCCCTAGGGTTATTCCACTTGGTTGCCTTATACAAAATGGCCATATTACGCATGTAAGATATCTTAGCAAAAATAAGCAAATACAAGATCATAGTCCCTCGATGACACTATCTAAGTTGCCTTTCAAATGATCTTAAGTCCCTCAAAGAAAAATTCTAAGATACCTTGCAACATTTTTAATCATGGTTATACGATGACCCACGTCTGTCCCGTTTACATCCAAAGATAGGGTTGTTTACCAAATCAATGGTAAGACAACAATATCCAAAGAAAATAAAATGAACAAGAAAGACTTTTTGAGTAGGTAGAATGCTCCTAATTACTTGCTCAATTTCAAACAAAACATCCTTAATATTTTTAAAACAAACACCTATACCTTCAAACATCTTACAAACTTGAAAACATTTTCAAAAGATTAAACACTTTGTATACATTCTTACGAACGAGAATCATTATAAAGTTTGTCTAAACAATGGACTCTTTACAAAATACTTTCAAAAACCACACAAAGCACAATTTCAAACAAAAGCAATTGATCTATCAAGTAACTAAGAGCCCATGGGAAACCATGGATGAAAAGGGTGCTAATACCTTCCATTTTCATAATCTACCCCCTAACTCAAGAAATAATCTCAAAGGTCTTTCATGTGCTTTTTCACCTTTCCTTTTAGATAAAAGAAAATTTGGTGGCGACTCTTGCTAACCGTAACATTTGTGATCAAATGCAAAACCCTCAAGTCAGTTCTCCCACCGTATCACAGAACTGGAGACTCTGTTGGGGATAATTCTAAAAGTGGGGTTACCTTAGGCTTAGATCACATTTACCTGCTTTCATTGTTTGACTTGTTTGCTTTACATTATGGTTATTTATTTGGGTTTGAATCCTCTACCTGGATTTGGGATATCTTATAGGTAAGTAGAAATATGTTGTGGAAACTGTGTGGGGTATACCGACATGGTCTAAGCAGTAGCTACATTAGTGAGACATATTTGTGGGTACCGGTAGCCCTTGAGTTAATCAATAAGAATACGGGGCCACTGAGTGATGTCATGAAGCACTAATGAACTTTTAGAACCTTTACTTAACCAGCTTGGCCATTAGGACGTAGTGAGATGACTGACTTTGGTGCAGTACGAAGTTGGTAAATACTCGATACTACACTCATTGAGGTTTGGTTTCTTGAGATATTTTGGTCGCCATTAAAGAGGCTTGTGCTGAGACAATGCTCAAGGAAACAAACCAGTGATATTGAGCTCCTTAGAACCCGGTTACTATTACTGTGACAGGTTTGAGCCAACTAAACTTCAAGAGGGTACTTACCTATGAGACCGCATGCAAGCGCAATCCTAAGGACTTGTTTGCTTTGTTTGTGTATACATACTTGTACATAACATCATGAACATCATAACATCAAATTCATTCACTAACCATTTTAAGGATCTTGGGATTTATCTTTGTTCTGTTTTGTAGGATATGGATTCTCTTCGCAGGAAAACCATTCAAGTTAATCTTGTAAGGATCCCTCCACAACTTAAGGATCTAGCTTCAAGGATTCCTGAAAATTCTCCTTTTACCAAGAGACATGGTCGCCTACTCAACTTGGTCACCTCCAACACATATGAGGACATGATGAAGGTGCTCTTTCAGTTCTTTGATCCTTTACACCATTGCTTCACATTTCCCGATTATCAACTTGTGCATACTTTGGAAGAATTATCCCAACTCTTGAGGATTCCCATTCTCAATCAAATACCTTTATACGGTAAGGAAAGATACCCAAATCCAGAAGAGATTGCTCAAGCTCTACACTTGCAGTCATCTGATGTCACAACTAATTGGGAAACAAGGAGTGGTGTTAAAGGTTTCCTAGCAAAGTTCTTGTTTGAGAAAGCCCGAAACTGTTGGAACTCCTTGGATTTTCAAGCCTTTGAGGAAATTGTGGCTCTCCTCATCTATGGAATGGTTTTGTTTCCAAATCCTGACCAACTCATAGATGTGAACGCCGTCAAGATCTTCATGTCACGTAACCCATGGCCTACTTTTCTAGGGGACATCCTACATTCTTTTCACACTTGCACTATGAGGAAAAGAGGTATCCTTATGTGTTGCACTCATCTCTTGGCAAGATGGTTTATTTTGCATCTTCCCCAATCTGTATTAAAGAACGAGCAAGGTTCAAGGTGGTCACAAAGGTGGATGACGCTCAAACATTCAGACATCCATTGGTGTTCCCGATCTATAGATAATTTTACTATTCTCGACCGTTGTGGAGAATTTCCTAATGTCCCCTTACTTGGAATTAGGGGAGGTATCACCTACAACCCCTGCTTAGCCTTAAGACAGTTTGGTTACGCCAGAAGGGATGGCCCTCATGAGATGCTCATTCAAGGTTTGGTATTTGACTACGAGAACAACGATCAAGGTCTTTGCCAGAGATTTATCCGAGCTTGGAGGATGTTGAACAAGGTAGATAGAAAGACTTTGGGGCATAAGAATTCCACCCCTCTTGAGCCTTACCTCAAATGGGTACGAACTCGTGCTCAGAATCTTATGATTCCTTATCCCTCCATTCTCCCGGTAATCATTGAGCCTATCATGGAAGGAGATATCCCATACACTGTCCTACATCCTGAAATGCCCACCTCTCTTGAAGACCTACAAAGAGATTGGATACAACTCAAGGGGGAGCGAGATACTTTCGAAGCCTAATTCTACGCAAGCGAGAAGAAGGTTTTGAAACTCACTAAGCAACTTCATGAGGAGAGGAACTTGAATTCCTACATTGCACCAAAGAGGATGCGTACTACCTTTTTATCTTAGATTTTTTTGTAATTTTTCCCAAAGAGGTATTGATGTAATCAAGCTTTAATTTATTAATATAACATGTGTTTCTTTTTTGTCTAAAACAAATTTGAATCTTTAAAATCCTTGAAATTATTGCATACGCATTTACCATTCATCATAACATAAGCAGGTTTCTTGCAACAAGTCTTGTCATCTTTCTACTATTTATTTCAATAAGATGGATCTCGAGAAAACAGTGAAGGACCTCCAAGCTCAAAATTCCCAGTTTCAACAGATGTTCTTAAGTCTAGCCAAAGGACAAGAAGATTTGAAGACCTTGCTGGTTGAGGAGAAGAAAAAGAAGACAAAGAAAATAACCGGAGTTCTGAACATGGGAAGAAGATTCCAAGGGCAAACAAGAAGGGCCTTAGACTTTGCAACGACATCTGGTGAGAAAGACAATCAAGACGGGAAAGGCAAGGAAACAATTGTCCAGTCTAATTCAGAAGAGGAAGAGGAAGAAGAAGACTATTCTGAAGAACAATATCCTCCAGCCGATGACAAGTATAAGCATCTAGAAGAGCGGTTAAGTGCTATGGAAATCCAAAAAGTGTCTGGATTGGACTTTGAGGAGTTGGGATTAGTATCTGGGATAGTCATTCCTCCAAAATTCAAAGCACCAGTGTTCTCCAAATATGATGGAGTTTCATGTTCCAAAATGCATCTTCGGTCCTATTTGAGGAAAATCTAGCCCCATACCGCTGACAAGTATTTATGGGTACACTTCTTTCAAGACAGTCTGTCTGGAACCCAACTTGATTGGTTTTATCAGCTAGAAAGAGCCAATGTTCATAACTGGGAAGATCTCGCCGCAACCTTTTACAAACAATACCAATACAATGCTGATCTTGCGCCCACCCGTACTCAACTATAAAGTATGGCCATGGTTTCAAGTGAAGGCTTCAAGGACTATGCGTAAAAGTGGAGGGACTTAGTAGGAAGGGTCTATCCTCCCCTATCTGAAAGAGAATTGGTAAACATGTTTTTGGGCACCTTGTCTGGTCCCTTCTTTAATCACTTAATTGGGAGTTCATCGACAGGTTTTACCAAACTGATATTGACCGGAGAAAGGGTAGAAGCCGGGATAAAGAATGGAAAGATTCAAAAAGATGCATTCTCTGCTGTTGTAAGGAAGCCATTTATCGGAAAGAAAGAAGTGGTTGCTGTATATCCTCAGAGAAATCAAGATAGGGCCGAACTCCGTCCAATGGTGGGGGCTGTTATGATTCCTAAACCTGCACCTGATCAGCAAAGAAATAACCAACCAAGAATGGAAAGACTAGTCAGACAATTCACTAGAATTAACATGACCCTATCTCAAGTATTGCCACATCTGTTAAGATCCAACCTAGTGACTTTGAAAGAAGCTCCAAAGAACCCTAACACAACCTCTTCTCACTATCATCCTAATTCCCGCTGTGCATACCACTCTGAGAGTCCCGACCATGACACTAACAACTGTTAGGATCTAAACAACAAAGTACAAGACCTCCTTGAAGCCAAAGAGATTGAGTTCGACGCGCTAGAAAAGCCTAATGTCATTACTGCCCCTATGCCCAAACACGGCCGTAATGCCAACGCCATTGAAGAATATATGTTTGTTGCTTCAGTTGATGAGCTTATGACCCCACTCCTTACTATCAAAGAGAACTTGTTGAATGCCGATGTATTCCCAGGCTGTGATGAAAGCTGTCATTTCTGTTCATCCTTACCAACCAGCTGTTCTTTTTTAAAAGCAGGCGTTCAATGCCTAATAGATAACAAGGAGATTTTGTTCGAGAAGACTTCAATTCCAACTGTTTCTTATAATGATGTTTCCATCGTGACCATTTCCGAAAATTCTTCCAGGGTCTCCACCAAAAGACCCGTTAGAATTACATTAGTTCCTAAAGTAGCTCCTTTGATAATTATAGTTCCTGGACCAATCCCGTATTCGTCAGACAAAACCGTCCCATGGAATTATGGAGGTGATGTCTACTACCACGGTATCAAGCAAGATTGGCCAGCTGCTGAAGATTGAAGTTTTGAGAAAGATGACTCTGATATCAGTAACATCACAGGTACTAGCAAGATTACCCAAAGTGGAAGGGCATTCTCTCTAGAAATTACTCCTCCAAAAGCTATTTCTGGACCCGTAATCATTCTTGTTGTTGCTCCTCCAAAGGCTATTCCCAGTCCTACAATCATATCTACTAATACTCCTATTGATAAAACTGTTACAATCCCTGTTATCACCCCTACTGACATCCCTGCTTCCGAGTCAACTGAGACTCAAGGTAAAGGTATTCTGGTTGAGCTTGTCCGGACGAAGGCCCAATCAGTAGCTATCCCCGAGACCTCCCACAAAGAGATGGAGGAAATTCTAAAGATCATAAAAAGAAGCGACTATAATGTAGTTGAGCAACTAGGGCAAACTCCATCTAAAATTTCCATGCTGGCTTTATTACTATGTTCCGAGGAACATGTACATGCCTTGGTAAAATTCCTCAAAACTGCCCATGTACCCCAAGAAACATCTTCTGATCAGTTCCAAGACTACGTAGCTAGCTTGACTGCAGATAATGGATTAGGTTTTTCGGATGCTGATTTAACGCCAAGAGGGAGGAAGCATGATGAGGCATTGCATGTCTCAGTTGAATGCAGGGGCACAACTCTGGCTCATGTGTTGGTTGACACTGGTTCGTCTCTGAATGTACTGCCTAAAAAAGCTCTTGATAGGCTTGACTACGAAGGATTGACATTGAAACCAAGCAACATAATAGTAAGGGCATTTGATGGTTCAAAAAGGATGGTGCATGGGGAAGTGGACATCCCCATAAAGGTTGGAACCCAAACGTTTGATTCAACTTTTTATGTAATGGATATCCTCCCTTCATATTCATGCTTGCTAGGTCGACCGTGGATCCACAATGATGGCGTTGTTACTTCTACGTTGCATCAAATGTTGAAATATCCAATTCAAGGGAAAATTATCACCATTCATGGAGAAGAAAAGTACATGGTCAGCCATCTAAATTCCTTCAGATATGTGGAACTAGATGGTGAATTTATTGAAACTCCATTCCAGCACTTTGAAGAAGTTTCGCAGACTATGGCAGTAACCAAGGCTTTGTTTCAAGTTCCCAAGGTCACAAGGCCTCCACTCAAGTTGTCGTCTTTGAAGGATGCCAAGGCAGTGATAGAAGAAGGTGGGTACACTATTTGGGGACAGCTCCCAGATATCCCATACAAATCTGAAAAATTTGGCTTGGGTTTCACTTCAGGTGCCCAAAAAGTTGTACGTTGCGTTCGTGCCGGAGGACCACCCTTGAAGATCAGTAACCACCAAGTCAGCGCAGTAGAGGATGATAAAGACAGCTACAACCTAGAGGATTGGATTTTCCAAACTGTCAGTGGAGGGCTCAACAACTGGGAGGCTAGAGATATTGTCTTTACATTTTGTAGGATCTGTAATATTAAAAAAATTTAGACTCTTAAAACCTTGTGTCTTACCCGAGGCGCAATGGTCCATTTGTAAGGGTTATTATCTCATTTCCATATGACATCAATGAATCGTGGACGTTTTTCCATACAAACTTTGTGCTCATTGTTTTTCTTTTTTTGTTTTTTTTCATTTCTTTCAAAGATATCTATACTCTTACACACACTCACACTCATAATGCAGGTCTACATCCATTCGGGATCTCATGGGTAACGATTCTTCTATGGCTTTCTGTGACTCTAAAAATCTAATCTACCAAGCTGAAGACGAAGGTGAGGAAGATTGTGAAGTACCAGGGGAACTTGCCAGATTACTACAACAAGAAGAGAGGATTATTCAGCCTCACGAGGAACCAGTGGGCACAATCAATCTAGGTACCGAAGAAGACAAAAGAGAAGTCAAGGTGGGTGCCAATCTGGAACCCAGTATCAAAAAGCATCTGATTCAGTTGCTACATGATTATGTTGAGGTCTTTGCAATTCAACGTTGGATTCTTGGTTGTCACATCTTATTCGCAATGGGTTGCCAATGTTGTTCCCGTGCCCAAAAAGGACGACAAAGTACGAATGTGCATGGAATACAGAGATTTGAATCGGGCGATCCCTAAAGATGATTTCCCACTACCCCACATTGATGTTCTAGTTGACAATACGGCACAATGTAAAGTGTTTTCTTTCATGGAAGGTTTCTCAGGTTACAACCAAATCAAAATGGAGCCTGAGGACATGGAGAAAACAACCTTTGTCACACAATGGGGCACATTCTGCTACAAGGTTATGCCATTCGGACTGAAGAATGTTGGGGCAACCTATCAACATGCCATGGTATCTCTATTTCACGATATGATACATCACTAAATAAAGGTCTATGTGGACGACATGATAGCTAGATCTCAAACAGAAGAAGAGCATCTTGACCATTTACATAAACTCTTTGAGAGACTATAAAAATACAAGTTGAGGTTGAAACCAAATAAGTGCACATTTGGGGTAAGGTCTTGTAAACTCCTAGGCTTTGTCGTCATTAATAAAGGTATTGAAGTAGATCCTACCGAGGTGAAAGTGATACAGGAGATGCCTGCTCCTCGTACTGAGAAGGAAGTCAAAGGGTTCTTGGGACGTTTAAACTACATTTCCAGATTCATTTCTCACGTGACAGCTACTTGTGAACCAATCTTCAAATTACTGAAGAAAGATCAAGTAGTCAAATGGAATGAAGAATGCTGTTGTACCCCAAACTTTTCCCTCTCATTTGTCAAGTATTTGCTCACAAGATATTCTAAGACGTCAACTTTGCAGTACTGATACATCAATTTAGGCTTGAAATTGGCACAAGGGCAAAATGGTCAATTGCATACTGGAAAGTCAAACTTTGACTTTTTGGTCAACATTACAACCCAAAGATCAAATTTCATCAAGACATTCAAAAATATCAAGCTTGATCATTAAGAAGTTAAGAAAGTCAAAAGTCAACTTGAAAAGTCAAGATTTCCAAGACTTAGAAATTTTCTAAGTGTTTTTATACATGATAATTTCATCACTTCATGCCATTCTTTCACCAAGATGTAAGATGATTCAAAAGAAGCTTTCAACATGAAAGTTGTAGATCTTCATGATATCTACAACATTTCTTTACACAACTTCTCCTAAATATGCTTGGATTTCAAGTTATAAATTCATGAAGTCATGACATTTTCATTTAACACAGAGAAATTTTCAGCAGTTTTGGTCAGGTTTTTATCCCAACTTCTTGGCCAATTTTCATCAAGTTCCAGTTTCATTTAACAAAAGTGGTCAACATGAAAGTTGTAGAGGGTGCTTCAAGCTTTCCAAAACATCCAATAGCATGAATTTATCATACTTGAGCTAGAAGATTCAAGGGCATGAAGTTGGGCATCCACCCTTGATTTGCAAGTTATTCTATTGAAGAACACACAACAAAACCCTTATGCTATGCTGCATAATCTTCTGATGCAGGCCTTCTTGCTTACAAATATCTACATAATTTAATGTTTACACCCACTTTTGAGCTATTACCCAAGTGTTTAAGCCATTGTCCAAAGGATCTTTCCATTTATGGCATAAAGGCACCATTGTTATTCTTGAAAAGCAAACTTTTTGTACAAAGTTTGTCTTAAGCCCATTCTTTGTTTATTTCTGACTTTACTCTACCATAAAACATGGAAATCAACCCCTCTAAACTAGAAACTTTGGTACTTCATCTTGGAACCATGGAGTACTTGACATAGTTTGATACTTACATCCCAACCAAACCATAACATGTTGTGTTGTAAACATATTCAACCTTTGTTCAAAAGTCCTTTGCCTATAAATAGAAGAAGCATTTGCAAGACAAGAGGTTAGAAAAAATAGAGAGAAAGGACAATGAGAAAAGCCAGAAGTTATATTGGTAAACCCTTAAAATCTCATTCATTCAAAAAAGAAACCAATTCTGTTCTTATTCAAAACAGAACCCCAACCCATCATTCCACCATACAAACTCTCCATAAGGCCAAACACTTCATCACATACAAGTACAATCCAACTCAGGTCCAGTAGTCCAGAGCAGCTTTCTGAAGACTCACAAGGTCATCACAACATTTGGAAAAGCATTCAGATCTAAAGCCACCAGTACAGCCCAAAGGTAAGTCCTCTTGACTTGATATCTTGTCATTACATCATTAATAAACTGTGGTTCTTTGAGGATAAGATGTAGTTTTTATTATCCCTTTGAGCTAATCATTCGCTTGTGATTTAGGCTTCTTCAATCATGTATTATTTACGTTTGTCCATCATATACCATAAACTAACCTGCACAGTCAGTAAAACAATGTTTAAGGCAGAAAAATGCAGCATGTATCGACACATATCCTCATGTGTCGACCCATCCTAGTGAAAAAAGCAGGGTATGAGTCGACACATGACCCTCATACATCGATCCATACTGAGTTCAGATCACAAAACAGAAGCTGGAATAGTCTATGAGTCGATACATACGCGTTTCATGTTGATACAAGAAGGTGCATGAGTTGACACATCCCATTATGTGTCGACCCATACTGAACTGATTTTGTTTTACAGGAGCAGGAAGAAGCTATGTGTCGATGCATAACAACATGGGTCGACACATATCAGTTCAAAATGTAGTTTTCGTTTTATTTTACACTGTTTCTTTTTACATTGTTTTCATTATCATTCGATATGGTTGTAATATTTCAGTCTCCATTTCATCCCTATTGTTAAATTGTACCCCTATCCCCCTAAAGTGATTTAATAGCTTAGATTTTATTTTCCGCATTTTTACTTGCTTTTCATATATTGCTAGTAAATAGGATGTATGGCAAGATAAAAATCAATAAATAGATAACTTTCAAATATAAGACAAAATGCATGCAAAATAACACACTTGCACCCAAGCATCCTTAGGGTTTCTCCATTTGGTTGCCTTATACAAAAATGGCCATATTACGCATGCGAAGTATATTGGCAAAACAAACAAATATAGAGATCATAGTCCCTCGATGACGCTATTCAAAATGTTGCCTTATAAAATGATATTGGTCCCTCAAAATGCTAAGATTCTTTGCAAACATTGCTAATCATGGTTGTACGATGACCCACGCCCGTCCCGTTTACGTCCAAAGATAGGGTTGTTTACCAAATCAATGGTAAGACAACAATGTCAAAGGAAAAGAAAATGAACAAGAAAGACTTTTGAGTAGGTAGAATGTTCGTAATTACTTGCTCAATTTCAAACAAACATTCTTGTTATTTCCAAAACAAACGCACATATTTCAAAACATCTTACAAACATTGAAAACATTTTCAAAAAGATAAACATCTTTGTATACATTCTTACGAACGAGAATCATTACAAAGATTTCCTAAACAAATGGCCTGTTTTACAAAATACTTTCAAAACCACACAAAGCACAATTTCAAACAAAATCAAGTGATCTAAGCAAGTAACTAAGAGCCCATGGAAAACCATGGATCAAAAGGATGCTAATACCTTCCCTTTTCATAATCTACCCCTCGAACTCAAGAAAACACCTCAAAGGTCTTTCCTGTGCTTTTTCACCTTTCCTTTTGGATAAAAGAAAAGTCGGTGGTGTTGTACCCCATAATTTTCCCTCTCATTTATCAAGACTTTTCTCACAAGACTTCTTGGACCCAAGACATGATTAGGGTTTGGTCAGCTCAAGAAATCACCTTGCACTGATGACCTGAAATTAGGGTTTGAGTTTGCATAAAGAATTTTGGACCATCAATGCTTCATGTGACTTTCATACACCATCTTGGACCCCTAAGATTGCTCATACCAAGTTTCAAGCCTTGAATCACATTTTTGCCCAATCAATTGGACAGTTGACCTAAAAATCAGCTGTATTGGGGAAAAAGTCAACCATGACCAATTTATAGTCAAACTTCATAATTTTTGATCCACAACAACATTATAGGTTCCTATGTACCATTTGATCAAGTTTGGATCACAACTCCTCAAGAAATTTGATCAGATCATCAAAAGGGCAAAATGGTCAAAATTAGGGTTTTGACTAAGAAAGGGCAATTTTTGATTTTTAACCTAGCCAATGACCAATTGAGTTCAAGCATGACTTCAAGAATCTAATGGAATCATCTTGACCTAATCACATAGTTCAAAAGATCTCAAATGCATAGGATTGACATATGAATTTTGCAGTCAACTGATCAAAAGTCAACTGTGCACTGAAAAGTCAAACTTTGACTTTTTGGACAAAATCAAGTGCCAAGGGTCATAATTCATCAAGATATGTCAAAATTTGAAACTTGTTGACCAAGAAACCTAAAATTGAAAATTAGGGTTTTAATTTGAAATTTTTCATAACTTAGAATTTTTTCTAAGTATGGAAAATTTCTTATTTTTTCCCAACTTTCCACAACTTTTTCACCATGATGCAATTGGATTCAAAGGAAACTTCCAACATGAAGGTTGTAGTACTCCATGAAATCTACATCTTTTATTCACAAAGTTTTCCCAAAAGATGCTTGGATCTCAAGTTATGAATTTGTGAATAAGGGTCCATGAACTAAAAGACTTAGTGAAATTTTGCCATAATTTAGGCAGGTTTTTGACCCAACTTCATGGGAATTTTTCACCTAGTTCCAAGAGGTATCTAAAAATCAATTTCAAAGATGTATTGTAAATAATTTTTCAAGCTTTCCAAAATGTCCAAGAACTCTCCAAGATCATTTGTGATTAGGGAGAATCGAAGGAGAGAAAATGGCATTTTGTCACTTTTGTTCAAGCCATTTTTACAATGCTTCAAGTTGGAAATCAGATCCTAGCATGCTTGTACCTTGCATTACAGGTCCTAAATCCCTTCTACGCTCCATAATTTAATGCTAACTCAGTGGTTAAAGCCTTTGTTTTCACCTTTGAAGCATTGTACAAGGAATTAATCCATAAATGGCATAAAGGGCACATTGCCATTTTGATAAAGCAAGCTTTTTCCAACTTTACAATTCTTGAGTCATGGACCTGTTTCTTTATTACAAGCAATGTCCATAGATATCAGGCATGTTTTACCAACTCTTATCAGCTAAAGAACTAGCCAATACATCCCTTTGGCACAAGTCATTTCACTTTTCTTCAAAAGCAAGAAAAGTTGCAAAAGTCAAGAGAACTTGTACATCTGATAAAGGGAAGGCTTGGCATCATTCAAAAACAACTTCACAAACTTGTTGCAAGAAAAATACACAAATTCACAACATCTAAAACACTCTCAAACTCAGAAAACACATTTTTTCTGCCCAAACAGGGCAGCTTCTGCAAAACTCTTTCCATTTCAATATTGGCCCGTGCGTTTCTCCCTTCAATACTTGAAACACCTTCTATTTCAGACATCACCACTTTCAAACTTGAAGGTTGCAGGTTGACTTCTACAAGGAGTTTTAAGCATCCTCAAGGCAAGCTAAGCCTTGGAATAGCTTGAGGGTACTTCAAGGAAGCTCACACGATCCTCAGGCCTCACTCAAAGTCCCCATATTGCCATATCCAAACTCAGCTGAACAAGGTATTTTTCAAAACTCTATCTCTCTATTTAGGAATCCTCAAGCTTTGATTTGTGAAGCAAAGATGTAGTCCTTAACTTGCTAAAGCTGTACATATGCATAGTTATCATTTATATTAACTGAGTAGTGAGAATTTGAAGCTTGAAGTTCATAAAAAATTTAGGTTAGAAATTAGGGCTATAGAAATTCTCCCTAATATTTGAGAGTTAGATTATGAATTTTATATCATTGGAATCGTGAGATTCCAAGCTACATGTTTTGTGTTATGGGTTTTTGCTTTTGTGCACGTATGTGAGAGTTGCAGGTTTGTACATGGGATGCACGCAAGCTGAAGGACAGGGACGAGCTGAGTTGTCTTGGGCTTTTTTAGCGCTTCTGGCCTTTTTGGTTTTGATTTCCACACCCCCTGTTTTGCTTTTGCACCCCCCTGCTTCATTTTTTATATTTTGGCATATTTTCTCATATTTTTATGTTTATTAATTTTAATATTTTTATCTTAACATTAAAAAATCACAAAAATAATTTTCTTAATTTTTTGCAATTTTATTTTATTTTAATTATTTTTTCCACATATAAAATAGTTTCATTTTATTAAATAAAACTTATTTTCTTATTTATTTGTAAATACATTTAATAAAAATACCATACATTTTTACTTTTATTATTCACACACATAAAATATTATTTTCATACATATTGTTTTTTTAATATTTGTTAATAATATTACTTATATTTTCTTATACAAAAAATAGACAAAATAATAATAGAACATAATTTTCTTTTAAATCAAAAAATTAGGGTTTCCCCTTTCAAAAATAATAATGATATTTTTTCTTATTTTTAGGACTTAAATAACTTTATTTTTCTCATACATAAAATTAAATACAAGACCTTTTTGCATAAATACATTTTATTGCAATTTTATTATTTGTATTTTTATTTATCTTGTACAATAATTCAATTAGGTTGTAATAGTTACTTTAGGGTTTATTTTGTGCAAATATCCCCATTCAAAAACGTGTATCCCCCCTCCCATAATAATTGTTGTAATAGCTTAGATTTATTTTACGCAATTTATCGCATTATACCATGTTTAGTAAAATTAGGGTTTGCATGATAAGACAAAAATCAAACAAATAGAATGACCTAATACAAGACAAACAAAAGCATGTAAAATGACAACACATTACACACAAGCACCCCTAGGGTTTCACCCACTTGGTTGCCTAACAAAATGGCCATGATATGCATGCAAAGTATCTTGGCAAAACATTACAAAAACAAAAGATCATAGTCCCTCGATGACGCTATCAAAAGTTGCCTAAACAAATGATCTTGGTCCCTCAAAACTTGCTAAGATACTTGGAAATATTGCTATCATGGTCATACGATGACCCACGCCCGTCCCGTTTAACATCCAAAGATAGGGTTGTTTACCAAATCAATGGTAAATCAACAATATCAAAGAAATAAAAATGTACAAGAAAGACTTTTGTGTAGGTAGATAGCTTCTAGTTACTTGATCAATTTGCAAATAATTCTTGCTATTTTTCAAACACACACACATTTTCAAAACATTTCCAAACAACTTTCAAAACATTGAAACATTTTTCAAAAGACAAACGTCTTTGTATACATTCTCACGAACGAGAATCATTACAAATATTTCCTAAACGATGACCTCTTTTCAAAATACTTTCAAAAACCACAAAGCACCATTTCAAACAATTTCAAATCAAAAGCAAGTGATCTAAACAAGTAACTAAGAGCCCATGGAAAACCATGGATGAAAAGGGTGCTAGCACCTTCCCTTTTCATAATCTACCCCCCGAACCCAAAAACAATCTCAAAGGTCTTTCATGTGCTTTTTTACCTTTCCTTTTGGATAAAAGAAAAGTCAGTGGCGACTCTTGCTAACCGCAACATTTGCAAACACAAACGCAAAACCTCAAGTCAGTTCTCCCACCGCATCACAGGTGGAGACTCTTACTAACCGCAACATTTGCGAAAACAAATGCAAAACCCTCAAGTCAGTTCTCCCACCGTATCACATAACTGGCGACTCTGCTGGGGAACTTTAATAAAAGTGGGGTTACCTTGGGGTTTAGATCACATTTATTTTCTTACATTGTTTGACTTGTTTGCTTTACATTATGGGTCTTTCTTTGGGTTTGAATCCTCTACCCGGATTTGGGAAACATTATAGGTAAATAGCAATACGTTGTAGGAACTGTGCGGGGTATACCGACATGGTCTAAGCAATAACTATGTTAGTGTGACATATTTGTGGGTACCGGTAGCCTTTGAGTTAATCAAAGAGAATACGGGGCCGCTGAGTGATGTCATGAAGCACTAATGAACTTCTAGAACCCTTTACTTGACCAACATGTCCTTTAGGATGTAGTGAGATGACCAACTTTGGTACATCCAAAGTTGGTAGATACTCGATACTACATTCATTGAGGGTTGGTTTCTTGGAATATTTCGGTCGCTATTAATGA
The DNA here is from genome assembly GCA_948472305.1 of Vicia faba. Lineage (NCBI taxonomy): Eukaryota > Viridiplantae > Streptophyta > Magnoliopsida > Fabales > Fabaceae > Vicia > Vicia faba. The sequence goes on along the minus strand of OX451740.1, from coordinate 856,690,695 downwards.
GGCTTGAGCTGAAACAATGACCAAGGAAATAATCCAGTGATATTGAGCTCCATAGAACCCGGTTACTATTATTAGGACAGCTTGAGCCAACTAAACTTCAAGAGGGTACTTGCCTATAAAACCCCATGCAATCCTAAACTAAGAACTTGTTTGATTTTCTTGTATGTGCATACTTGTACATAACATCATGGACATCATGAACATCATATGCATTCACTAACCATTTCAAGGATTTTGGAGATTCATCTTTGTTCTTGTTTTATAGGATATGGATTCACTTCGCAGGAAAACTATCCAAATCAACCTTGTAAGAATTCCTCCACAACCTAAGGAGCTAGCTTCAAGGATCCATGAGAACTCTCCATTCATTGAGAGGCATGGTCCTCTACTCAACTTGGTCACCTCCAACACAGAGGAGGATATGATGAAGGTTTTCTTCCAGTTCTTTGACCCTTTGCATCATTGCCTCACATTTCCTGACTATCAGCTTGTTCCCACTTTAGAAAAATTCTCTCAACTCTTGAGGATTCCAATTCTCAACCAACTACCTTTCAACGGTATGGAAAGAGTTCCAAAACTAGAAGAGATTGCTCAAGCCTTGCACTTGCACTCATCTGATGTCACAACGCATTGGGAAACTAGAAGTGGTGTCAAAGGCTTCTTAGCAAATTTTCTGTTTGAGAAAGCCCAAAGTTGTTGGAATTCCCTAGACTTGCAAGCTTTTGAGGAGATTGTGGCTCTTCTTATCTATGGGATGGTATTGTTCCCTAATCCTGACCAACTCATAGATATGAGCGCCATCAAAATCTTCATGTCACGCAATCCGGTGCCTACAATACTAGGGGATATCCTACACTCTTTTCACACTCGTACAATAGGGAAAAGAGGGGTCCTTATGTGTTGCTCTCCCCTCCTGGAAAGATGGTTTATTTATCATCTTCCCCAATCAGTCTTAAAGAATGAGCAAGGATTAAGGTGGTCACAAAGGTTAATGACGCTCAAACATTCAGATATTCATTGGTGTTCCCGATCCAAAGAGAATGTTAGCATTGTTGACCGTTGTGGAGAATTCCCTAATGTCCCTCTACTTGGCATTAGGGGAGGTATAACCTACAACCCATGCTTGGCTCTAAGACAATTTGGTTATGCCCGAAGGGATGGCCTACATGATATGCTAATTGAAGGTTTGGTTTTCGACTACGACAACGATAATCAAGGTCTTCACCAGAAATTCATCCGAGCTTGGAGGATGCTAAACAAGGTGGATAGCAAGACTTTGGGACACAAGAATTCCATCCCTATTGAGCCTTACCTCAAGTGGGTACGAACCCGCGCTCAAAGTCTTATGATTCCTTATCCATCCATTCTCCTAGTGATTATTGAGCCTGTTAAGGAAGGAGAAGTTCCATACACTATCCTACATCCTGACATGCCCAAATCACTCAGAGATCTACAAAGGGATTAGATACAACTCAAAGGAGAGCGAGATACTTTTGAAGCCCAATTCTACGCAAGCGAGAAGAAGGTTTTGGAACTCACTAGGCTACTTCATGAGGAGCAGACTCTAAATACCTACATAGCACCAAAAAGGATGCGCAATACTTTTTTATCTTAGAATTTTGTATTATTTTGCCCAAGGGGCATTGATGTACTCAAGTCCTATCTTATTAATATAACGTGTGTTTCTTTTTGTTTAAAACAAATTTGAATTTTTAAATCCTTGAAAGAATTGCATGTATACATATCATTCATCATGACATAAGCAGGTCTTTTGCAACCAATTTCCTCATCTCTCTACTGTTTATTTCAGTAAGATGGATCTCGAACAGACGGTCAAAGATCTTCAAGCTCGAAACACGTAGTTTCAACAGTTACTCATGACCCTAGCCAAGGGGCAGGATGAATTGAAGACTCTGTTAGCTGAAGAGAGAAAGAAGAAACCAAAGAAAGCCACTGGGGTTTTGAATATGGGGAGAAGATTTCAGGGATAGACTAGAAGGACATTAAATTTTGCAACCACTTCCGAGGAAGGAGAAGGAAAAGGAAAAGAAACAGTGGTACCATCAGAATCTGAAGGAAAGGAAGAAGAGGAAGACTACTCTGAATAGCAGTACCCTCCGACTGATGACAAGTACAGACATCTTGAAGAGCGTTTAAGCGCTATGGAAATACAAAGGGTACCAGGTCTAGACTTTGAAGAATTGGGGATGGTGTCAGGAATTGTAATCCCGCAAAAGTTCAAAGTGCCGTTGTTTGCAAAATATGACGGGGTGTCATCTCCTAAAATGCACCTCCGATCATACGTTAGAAAGATTCAGCCGCACTCTACCGATAAAGACTTGTGGGTGCATTTTTTCCAAGATAGTTTATCCGGAACACAACTCGATTGGTTTTACCAATTAGAAAGGGCCAACGTAAACAACTGGGAAGACCTTGCCGCAGCTTTCTATAAACAATACCAGTATAATGCAGATTTGGAGCCTACCCGTACTCAACTTCAGAGTATGGCTATGGCTTCAAATGAGGGTTTCAAAGATTACGCACAAAAATGGAGAGATCTAGCTGGGAGAATGCAACCCCCTCTGTCTGAAAGGGAGTTAGTGGATATGTTCTTAGGCACTCTATCGGGCCCTTTCTTCAACCATTTGATTGGGAGTTCTTCTGCTGGATTTACGGAGTTAATATTAACCTGAGAGAGGGTGGAAGCTGGCATAAAAAGTGGAAAGATCCAGAAAGATTCATCTGCCTCTACAGCTGTGAGAAAGCCTTTCACCGAAAAGAAGGAGGTATCTGTTGTTTATCCACAAAGGAACCAAGGGAGAGCTGAACGCCGACCAATGGTAGGGGCCATTATGATCCCAAAGTCTACATCTGATCAACCAAGGAGCAATCAACCAAGGGTGGAAAGGCCGGTCCGACAATTCACCAGAATTAATATTACTCTAGCCCAGGTCTTACCACATCTGCTAAAATCTAATTTGGCAATTTTGAAGGAAGCTCCAAAGAATCCCAATACGGTGTCCCCTTATTATCATCTAAATGCCAGATGTGCATATCATTCCAAAAGCCCGGGTCATGACACTAATAATTGTTGGGCGTTGAAGAATGAAATTAAAGACCTTATAGATGCAAAAGAGATTGAGTTTGAGGCGCCCGAGAAACCAAATGTCATTTCCGCTCCTATGCCTAGGCATGGTCACAATGCCAATGTTATCGAAGAAGATTTGTTTGTTGCTACGTGGATGAACTCTTGACTCCGCTCCTGATCATTAAGTTGAATTTGTTGAAAGCTGGTATATTCCCAGGATGTGTTAAAGACTGCCATATTTGTTTATCCTCATCATTTGATTGCCCTCTGTTGAAGACGGGTATCCAACACCTGATTGACAACCAAGAAATTATGTTTGAGAATTCTCCTGTTTCACCCATTCCTATTGAAGACGTTTCAATCATAACCATCTCTGCCAATCCGTCCAGGGTCCCCAAAAGACCCGTTAGGATTACATCAGTTTCGAAGACTACTCCTCTCATAATTACAATGCCCGGGCCGGTCCCGTACGAATCAGACAAAATAGTACCGTGGAATTACGGTGGAGAAATATACTACCATAGTATTAAACAAGATGGGTTAACCATCGAAGAAGTGAGATCCTAAGAAGAAGATTCCGAAATTAGCAATATTTCCGGAACTAGTAAGATTACCCGTAGCGGTAAAATCTTCTCTCCAGAGATTTCCCCTCCAAAGGAAGTTTTTGGACCCGTGGTCGTTCCGAAGATTACCTCCATACCAATAATCATACCTGCAAGTGCACCTACCGACCAAGATAACACGACCCATGCTGTTATCCCTACCAACACTTCTACTGCTGAAAATTGAGGGAAAAGCATTCAAGAAGAGCCTATCATGACGAAGGCTCAATCACTAGCTATCCCCGAAACATCCAAGAAGGAAATGGAAGAGATCCTGAGGATAATAAAGAAGAGTGATTATGACATGGTTGAACAGTTGGGGAAAACTCCCTCCAAGATCTCCATGCTAGCATTGCTGCTGTGTTCTGAGGCACATGCGAAAGCTCTGGTGAAGTTTCTGAAGACATCCCATGTGCCACAAGAGACGTCTGCTGACTAATTCCAAGATTGTGTGGCCAGTTTGACAGCTGATAACGGCCTAGGCTTCTTTGATGATGATCTGACACCCAGAGGGAAAAAGCACAACGAAGCATTACATGTCTATGTGGAGTGTAGAGGAATGACTCTGGCCCATGTCTTGGTGGACACGGGTTCATCTTTGAACGTCTTACCGAAGAAAGCTTTTGACAGATTGGATTACAAAAGGCTGACATTGAAACCCAGTAACATAGTTGTGAGAGCATTTGATGACTCAAAGAGGATGGTCCACGGGGAGGTGGACATCCCCGTAAAGGTGGGAACTCAGACTTTCAACTCAACCTTCTATGTAATGGACATCCGCCCCTCTTACTCCTGTCTGTTAGGACGGCCCTGGATCTATAATGCTGGTGATGTCACCTCTACACTACACCAAATGCTGAAGTACCTGGTCCATGGAAATATTATCACTGTCCACAGAGAAGAAGAGTACATGATTAGCCACCTAAATTCTTTCTGATATGTGGAGTTGGATGGAAAGTTCATTAAAACTCCTTTTCAACATTTCGAAGAGGTCTCTCAAGAAATAGCGGTAACCAAGGCGGTATCCCCGATTCCCAAGATCACAGGACCTCCACTTCAGATGTCATCTCTAAAGGATGCCAAGGCAGTAGTAGAAGAGGGTGGATGCACCATCTGGGGGCAGTTTTCGGACATCCCTTATAAATCAGACAAGTTTGGCTTGGGGTTAACTTTAACTTCTCAGAAGGTTGTGCGCCGTGCCCGTGCTGGAGGGCCACCTTTGAAGATTAGCAACCAAGAGGTCAACGCAGTGGAAGACAGTGAAGAAGATGGCAGCCTGGAGGATTGGATATTTCCTATTATCAATGGAGGACTTCGCAATTGGGAAGCCAGATATTTTGTTCCAATAACTTTCATCTCTCAGTAATTTATCTTTTACATTCCTGTTGGACTTGTAATATTCACAAACAATTCGTACATTTTCAACCTTGTGTCTTACCCGAGGCGCAATGGTCCATTTGTAAGGGTTTTATTTCATCTTCATATGACATTCAATGAATCATGGACGTTTTTCACATACAAACTTTTTGTGCTCATTTTCTTTCTTTTACATTTTATTATTTAAAGATGGTTATACTTACACACACCCACACTCACAAATGCAGGTACCCCTCCATTCCGGATCCCATGGGTAACGATACTGCTATAGCCTTTAGTGACTCTGAAGATCTAATCTACCAAGCCGAATACGAAGGTGAAGAAGATTGTGAAGTACCAGGGAATTGGCCAGACTACTACAACAAGAGGAAAGAGCTATTCAGCTGCATGAGGAACCGTTGGATACAATCAACTTGGGCACCGAGGAAGATAAAAAGGAAATCAAGGTGGGTGCCAATCTAGAGTTGAGTGTCAAGGAGCGTCTAATTCGGATATTGCATGATTATGTTGAGATCTTTGCCTAGTCATACAAAGACATTCCAGGACTTGATACAGACATCATGGTATATCGTCTGCCAACGAGAGAAGACTGTCCACCAGTAAAACAAAAAGTTTGCCGCATGAGACCTGACATGTCAGAAAAGATCAAAGCGGAAGTTATGAAACAGTTCAATGTTGGGTTCTTGGCTGTCACTTCCTATCCTCAATGGGTTGCCAACATTGTTCTCGTGCCTAAAAATGACGGCAAAGTATGAATGTGTGTGGATTATAGAGATTTAAACAGGGCCAGCCCCAAAGATGATTTTCCACTTCCCCACATCGACATCCTGGTTGACAATACAACCCATCATAAAGTATTTTCCTTCATGGACGGATTCTCAGGCTATAACCAAATCAAAATGGCACCTGAGGACATGGAGAAAACTACATTTGTCACACAGTGGGGCATGTTCTACTGTAAAGTGATGCCATTCGGACTGAAGAATGTTGGGGCAACCTATCAACGCGCCATGGTAGCTTTGTTTCATGATATGATACATCATGAGATAGAGGTCTATGTAGATGACATGATATCTCGATCACATACTGAAGAGGAGCATCTTGATCACTTGCAAAAATTGTTTGTGAGATTGAAGGAGTACAAACTAAGGTTGAATCCAAACAAGTGTACATTCAGAGTCTAGTCTGGTAAACTCTTAGGTTTCGTTGTCAGTAACAAAGGCATCGAGGTTGATCCTTCCAAGGTTAAAGCGATACAAGAAATTCCTGCTCCTCGTACTGAGAAGGAAGTCAGGGGATTCTTGGGACGCCTGAACTATATTGCCAAATTCATTTCTCACCTGACAGCTACTTGTGAGCCAATCTTCAAACTACTGAAGAAAGATCAAGTAGTCAGATGGAATGATGAATTCCAGTTTTCTTTTGACAAGATCAAAGAGTACTTACAAGAGCCTCATGCTTTGATGCCACCGGTCGAGGGAAGACCACTAATCATATATATGACCATTTTAGAAAACTCAATGGGGTGTGTATTGGGGCAGCATGACGAGTCTGGCTGAAAAGAGCATGCTATTTACTACCTGAGCAAAAAGTTTACCACTGTGAAACCAGATATTCACTGCTCGAGAAAACTTGCTGCGTTCTGGCATGGGCTGCTCGCCGGCTAATACAGTGTATGTTGACTCATACCACTTTGTTGATATTTAAGATGGATCTGATAAAGTACATCTTCGAAAAGCCTGCTCTGTCTGGAAGGATAGCTAGATGGAAGATGATCCTAACAGAATATGACATACAATACACTACCCAGAAATCCATAAAGGGCAGTGTTTTAGCTGATCATCTTGCTCATCAAGCTGTAGAAGATTATCAGTCCATGAAGTTTGAATTCCCAGATGAAGACATCATGACATTAGACAACTGTGAAGAAAGCAGACCATATGACGGACCTGAACAAGGATCCCGATGGACCCTGTTCTTTAATGGGGAAGCCAATGCACTTGGTAATGGTATCAGCGTTGTACTCATATCTCCGGAAGGGTGTCATACTCCCTTTACTTCCAGACTTTGCTTCAACTGTACGAACAATATGTCGGAGTACGAAGCATGCATCTTTGGTCTCAAGGCTGCCATAGACTTGGGAATCAAATCTTTAGATGTGGTTGGAGATTCAGATTTGGTCATCAGTCAAATCAAAGGAGAATGGGACACTAAGCACCCAAACCTTATCCCTTACAAAGAACATGTTTTGACATTGCTACCACATTTTAAGCAGATTACCTTCGAGCACTTCCCGCGAGAAGAAAATCAGCTAGCAGATACTCTAGCCACAATGTCGTCTATGTTTAAACTTAATTGGGATAACGAGGCTCCCCAGATCACCATTGAACGAATGGACGAACCAGCACACTGTCACGAGATTAATACTGAAGAAGTAGTGGACCAGCCTTGGTTTCATGAAGTCAAGAAGTATCTCGAGGCTCAAGAATACCCAGAAGGAGCTTCAATCAATGATAAAAAGTTCCTAAGGAGATTCTCCGCTAAGTTCTTCCTAAGTAATGGAATCCTGTACAAATGCAATCACGACTCCATTCTGCTTCGGTGTATGGATAAAATTGAAGCGGAAAAGATCATGGATGAATTGCATGAAGGTACCTTTGGCACTCACTTCAGTGGGCATACGATGGCGAAGAAAATCCTACGGGCAGGCTATTATTGGTCGACCATGGAAGCAGACTGCTATCAACACTCTCGGGCCTGCAATAAGTGTCAAATTTATGCTGACAAGGTGCACGTACCTCTAGTTCCTTTAAATGTCTTGACAACTCCTTGGCCCTTTGCTATGTGGGGAATCGATATGATTGGGGAGATCAAGCCTACAGCCTCCAATGGACACCGCTTCATTCTAGTGGCCATTGACTATTTTACAAAATGGGTCGAAGCAGCTTCCTTTGCATCCGTTACCAGAAAGGATCATTACTGATAATGGTACAAACCTTAATAATACTATGATCACCGCCTTGTGCGAGTAGTTCAAGATTCAGCATCATAATTCATCCCCCTATCGGCCAAATATGAATGGTGTCGTTGAAGCTGCAAATAAAAACATTAAAAAGATCATATAGAAAATGACAGTCACCTACAAGGACTTGCATGAGATGCTGCCATTTGCTCTCCACGGGTATCGTACCACGGCTCGCACATCAACTGAGGCAACACCCTATTCTTTGGTTTATGGCATGGAGGTTATCTTGCCTACTGAGGTTCAGATCCCCTCTTTGAGAATTATGAAGGATGCAGGTTTGAATGAGGATGATTGGATCCAGACTCGACTTGATCAACTAAACTTAATTGATGAAAAGAGACTTACTGCTGTTTGCCATGGTCAGATATATCAAAAACGGATGATCAAGGCTTTCAACAAGAAAGTCAGACGCCAAGTGTATCAAGTTGGAGATCTAGTGATCAAACGCATTATCTTGCCACAAAGTGATCCCAGGGGCAAATGGACTCCTACCTATGAAGGACCATTTGTAATCAATAACATCTTCTCCGGTGTGGCAATGATCTTAACATCCATGGACGACGACGACTTGCCACACCCTGCGAACGCGGACATAGTCAAAAGATACTATGCATAAGAGACCTGCTAGGTTGACACACCTAGGCAAAAAAAGGGCATCCAGACGAACCAAAAGGTTCAGGCAAAAATTAGGGATAAAATAAAAAAATTTGTACACCCGACAAGTTGAAATCCCAAAAGGGCGGCTTGGGCAAAAAGGCTTTCCCGGTGGATTGAAAACCCGAAAGGGCGGTCTAGGCAAAAGTTAGAGAATTAAAGCGTATGACTAAGACTCGTTGGATCACTTTGAGGACAATCTCTTCATCGACAAATTTGGAGTTTCTGATCAATTCAATCATCTTCGGACGAAGCGACAAATAGACAAGATATTCGAAGATACGGAGGCTATAGTAGAATGGGAACCCCATGGGATTATCACACATAGCTATCTTTCTTTATATAGATTTTTCTTACTTTTACGGCACCATCCTCTTACTAGGATGTATGTCTCCTTTGTACAAAATACTTATTCAAAGTAAATACAAAGATATCTCTTTAAAGTACAGAAAACTATTTGTCCTTTTCCTTTACACTTGTTGTTTTGTTTGCAAAAACGTCCAATGATTCATTAATGAACATAATTACTGTTTACAAATAAACAAAATGAAAGAAGACAATTACTGACATATTAAAAGAATAGGAAAATGTCTTTAGGCTATTCCATGAGCAATCCCCATAGTACGTCATTTAGGTCCCCAACGGAACTAAAATTTCAAACTATTAATCCCCGATGGAAACCGTCCAGTTTCTCCAAATTCCGCAGCAAGTTGTTTTGAAGCCTGAAATCCAACCGAATAACAGTTAACTTCTGATACTCCCCAGCGGAACAAAGACTCCCATTTGTCCCCATTATAAGTCATCAAGATTCTCTGGATTCCCCGAGCAGATTCCTCAAGCAGTATACGGCATTGCTCTCACAATAGGATTTTGTCAATACTTCAATTTCAAGATATGAATAATCCACATATCCTCAACAGCAGTCAAGGATTTATTTTCCTCAATCATACAGCAAATCAGCTTGCATGCACATACCTTACATCCACATATCATAAACATTGATAAAACACATATATTTGCATCATACATTTCATGCAACATAATTTTGTGTTCCAGCTAACATTTTACCCTTTTCAGGATAAGATTAACAGCTACTGTTAACAATGTGAAATCATGATACAGTACGGATATGCTCCAGACACGGATGCCATTATATTACTCATTCAGATTTCAAGTTCAGATATAGTACAGATACGCTCCAGACACGGATGCCATTCTGATACTCATTCGGATTTCAAGTTCAGATACAGTACGGATACACTCCAGATACGGATGCCATTCTGGTACTCATTCAGATTTCAAGTTCAGATACAGTACGGATACGCTCCAGACACGGATGCCACTCTGATACTCATTCAGATTTCAAGTTCAGATACAGTATGGATATGCTTCAGGCACGGATGCCATTTAAATACTTGTTCAAAGTTCAAATCCAGATACAGTTCAGATACGCTCTAGACACAGACGCCATTCTGATACTCATTCTTTCAGCTTACAAATTACAATTCAACAAGCATTCTTGGATGGCATCTACAAGCCCATCTCCAACAAGATTCTATCACCTCTCCAAATGACATCTTTAAGCCCATTCCTCCTATCATCGCATCACCGAGTGCAAATTTATAGGCACTCTAGTGTCCAATCTGAAGTGGTGAAAAACACAAGAAGGGGGGGTTGAATTGTAAAACTGAAATCTAAAGCAATGAACACGATATTTTTATCCTGGTTCGTTTGATCTCAAACTACTCCAGTCCACCCGTCAAGGTGATTTCGCCTCTCTCCAACGAGGTCTTAATCCACTATATTCAACTGAATATTACAGACTGCTTTAACAACTGCTAAAGCCTTCTTGATTCAAACCACAACCCGGTTTGTCAAGGTAACACTTTCTTACAAAGAGATAAGACTATGTGTGTGAATGTTTTCTACAAAACTTTATCACAACTGTGATGTATACACAAATTGAAGCTTAGAAACTAGATTGCTAAACAGTAATGGAATATCAGAGTGTGTGGTTTAGCAAAACTGGTAGAATGAAGATTATGGTTCAGCTTTTGTGCGTGTAGAGATTTGGAGAGCATTAACCATTTCAATCTTCAAAGCTTTGTTTATATAGCATTGGGATGATGAACGTTGGATGCAATATTCTTGATTCAATGCTAATAACAAACTTTCCTTATTGAGCAGATCTTGTCTGGAATGAAGCCGTTGGAATTAATTTGCTTTCAATGCACAGTACCGTTGCTTACTTAATGCAAGTTCTGGCTTGGCTCATTCTGACGCTGCTTCGCTGCTGATGAACTATTGTGTTTCTATATCAGAGTGTTGAGCGCAGTCTTGTTCATCAGGCTTCAGCATGTACGTGAGTTGATCATCTGATTTTGACGTTCTGATGTAGCAACTTCTGATGCTGGTGTCTGAGATCAAGTTCTAATGCTGAATAGATGTGATCTTGCTTATATCAATCAGAGTATCTGCAAGTCAGAACATAATAATTTTAGGCAGCAGATAGTTCAAACATGAAACTTATAAATACTATATCTTTTCACTTTGTTATCATCAAAACTTAAATATAGGGTAGTAGATTCAAACATTGTTCTAACAATCTCCCCCTTTTTGATGATGACAAAAACTAGATATTTTAAATGAAAATAACGTGAAAAGGTATCTGGGATATGTATCAGAATAAGAAGTAAAAGAATAAGGAGTAATAAAATACTCCCCCTGAGTTTATTACTTCCCTTTGATTATACGCGTTCTTCAGGATCAGATCTTTTTGCCTTTCTTTGAACATCAGAGTATCAGAGTCTTTGACTTGTCAGAAGCTTTATGTCAGAGCAGAGCTTCAGAGCTTTTCTTGTCAGAGCTTTGCTTTGGATCAGAACTTCATATTGATCAGAGCAACTTCATATTGATCAGAGCTTCTAGTCTTCAGAGTGTCCAGGAGCTTCCTTGTGCCTGTAGACTTTAAACACAACAGAAAAAACATTTCAAGTAATAGAGTTAGAATGTTTGAGAATTTATGTCTAGTTAGCCCGTTATTGATTTAAATATCATTCTTGTTCTTCCCCTTTTTGTCAGCAATCAAAAAGTGTTGGTGATGTGCTAAAACAATTAAGATCAGAAAAACTAATCATATTAAGATAGTTCAGAGTCAAAACGAGAAAATATTACAAAACATAATCAAACAGTACATCAGAAAATCAGGGAAAACATAAAAAAAGGTCATGTATGAAAAAGATTAAGGTTGAGGAGGCAAGCGTGTGAACAGGCTCTCCAGCATGGCTTGAATCTTTTCAGAAGTCTCATTCTGCTTATGCACCATGCTGACAACAGTGTCAATCTTGCTGTCCTGCACATCCATTCTCTCTTTCATCTTCTGATCGTTTTCATCCATCCGCTGCTGTAGACGCATGTCATTCAGCCTTAGTTCTTCCAGAGTCTGCCTGTCCAAGGCAGCTTGAGAAGCATCAGAAGGAGGAGGCTTCTCAGAACTTTCAGCAACATCTTCTGCTTGACTTTCAGCCTGAATGGTCTTGTCTTCTTCTGATGGTTGCACCTTTGCAGCTTGTTGTTTCTCAGACCAAGGTTCACTGTCCAGAGGGAGCACGTCCTCTTTCAGAAGCATACTTCCAACTTCATTCAGAAGCTTGCTGAAATTTTGGGGGATTTGAGAAAGATACTTAAAAACGGTTACCAGACATGTGTCTCAATGCACCCAATCAGCGCTTTGCCTTCTCAGAAGCGTGCACGCGTTCTGCTTCAGAGATATGCTGATGATTGGATGACACTTGTTTGATGTAGTAATCAGCACGTCTGTTTTTGAGCTTAGACTCTCAGATCTTTAGACTTGCATCTGATACAATCTGCATGTTCTATCTTTCTGAAAGGAGATTGATCAGAAGTTCACAGTAAAATAATTACATTCTGAAAGTAAATATATGGAATTAAAACATTTTTCACTCTGGACATACTTTCATGCTGAGATGTTTCAGAATGAAATTAAACCTATCTTCTGAAAGGGGTTTAGTAAAGATATCAGCCCATTGATGGTCTGTATCTATAAATTTTAAGTTCAAAATACCTTTCTGAATATAGTCCCTAATGAAGTGATGTTTTATTTCTATATGCTTAGCTCTAGAATGTAAAATAGGATTCTTACTTAAGCAAATAGCAGAAGTATTATCACAAAGTATAGGAATGTTACTCTCAAAAATCTGGAAGTCTTCAAGCTGACTTTTCATCCAGAGCATTTGTGTGCTACATCCTGCTGCTGCTATGTACTCAGCTTCTGCTGTTGACAGAGCAATTGTTGATTTCCTTTTGCTGGACCAAGAGATCAGATTTTCTCCCAGAAACTGGAAGCTTCCAGAAGTACTTTTACGTTCCACTCTGTCTCCAGCAAAATCAGCATCACAGTAGCCTACTAAGCTGTAATCACTAGATTTTCTATAAAACAAACCCAGATTAGTAGTACCTTTCAGATACTTGAAAATTCGCTTAACAGCTGTTAAGTGAGATTCTCTAGGATCTGATTGGAATCTAGCACAGATACAAACACTGAATAATATGTCAGGTCTTGAAGCAGTCAGATAGAGGAGAGAACCAATCATACCTCTGTAGACTTTCTGTTCTACACTTTTGCTTACCTCTTCTCTTTCCAGAATGCACGTGGGATGCATTGGAATCTTTGATGGCTTACATTCTGAGAGGTCAAATTTCTTCAGAAGATCTCTGATGTACTTGCTCTGATGAATGTAAGTTCCTTCTGGAGTTTGATTGATCTGAATTCCCAGAAAGAATTTCAGTTCCCCCATGAGGCTCATCTCAAATTATGCCTGCATACACTTAGCAAATTTTCTTCCAAGAGAAGGATTAGTAGAACCAAAAATGATATCATCAACATAGATTTGACAGACTAAGATGTCACTCTTAACTGTTTTACAGAATAGAGTAGTGTCCACTTTCCCTCTGGTGAATTCATTTTCAAGCAGAAAGTTACTTAGCCTTTCATACCAAGCTCTGGGAGCTTGTTTCAGACCATACAGTGACTTCTTTAGTTTGAAAACATGTTCTGGATGTTTTGTATTTTCAAAACCTGGGGGTTGGTGAACATAAACTTCTTCTTCTATATAACCATTTAAGAATGCACTTTTGACATCCATCTGATACAGAGTGATGCCTCTATTAACAGCAAATGAAATTAAAAGTCTGATAGATTCTAACCTGGCGACTGGGGCAAAGGTTTCTGTATAGTCTATCCCCTCTTGCTGACTATAACCTTGTGCAACCAGTCGTGCCTTGTTTCTGATGACTTCACCTTGTTCATTTAGCTTGTTTCTGAACACCCATCTTGTTCCAATGACGTTGTATCCTTTTGGTCTGGGAACGAGATCCCATACGTCGTTTCTGGTGAATTGATTCAGCTCTTCTTGCATTGCCAGAATCCAGTCATTATCCAGGAGTGCTTCATCAATAGAAGAAGGTTCAATCAGAGACACCAGTCCCATAAGAGTTTCTTCAGAGTTTCTGAAGCTTGCTCTTGTTCTGATTGGATCTTCCTTTCTTCCTAGGATAGTCTCTTCTGGGTGATCCAAGCTGCTTCTGGGTAATCTCTTCTGAGGTTGATCAGCAGCTGTTGTAGGATTTCTAGCAGTGCTCCTTTCAGATGTTGAGGGAATGTCTGTGTTGAGAGCTTCTGATGACTTGTCTTCAGAACCTGCAAATTCGATTTCTATACCTGCAAAAACTTCATTCTGCTTTGACTTTTCAGAGTCAAGCTTATCATCAAAACGAACACTGATTGATTCTTCCACAATCTGTGTTTCTGTATTGTATACTCTGTACCCTCTTGAGCGTTCAGAGTATCCTAACATAATACACTTCTGTGCTTTAGAGTCAAACTTGTTCAAATAATTCTTTGTATTTAATATAAAGCAAGTACATCCAAATGGATGAAAATATGAAATGTTGGGCTTTCTGTTCTTCCACAATTCATATGGAGTCTTTTCCAGAATAGGTCTTATTGAGATTCTATTCTGAATGTAGCACGCTGTGTTTATTGCCTCTGCCCAGAAAGTCTTAGCAACGTTTGTCTCATTGATCATGGTTCTGGCCATTTCTTGCAATGTTCTGTTCTTTCGTTCTACAACTCCATTTTGTTGGGGAGTTCTAGAACAAGAGAAATCATGCAGAATGCCTCTGTCATTAAAGAATGACTCAAAATCTTTATTTTCAAATTCTCCACCATGATCACTTCTGATTTTAACGATTCTAAGATCCTTTTCATTCTGAACTTGGTTACAGAAGGTAACAAACACAGAGTGAGACTCGTCCTTGTGTCTTAAGAACTTTACCCATGTCCATCTGCTATAGTCATCTACGATTACTAACCCATACTTCTTACCACTGACTGAAGCAGTTTTAACTGGTCCAAATAAGTCAATGTGCAGAAGTTCTAATGGCTTAGAGGTGGAAACAACATTTTTGGATTTAAAAGAAGGTTTTGCAAATTTGCCTTTCTGACATGCTTCACACAGAGCATCTGAATTGAACTTCAAATTAGGAAGTCCTCTGACCAGATTGAGTTTGTTAATCTGAGATATTCTTCTCATACTAACATGCCCCAATCTTCTGTGCCAGATCCACTGCTCGTTGTTAACAGACATAAGACATTTTACATTCTGACTCTTTAGTTCAGAAAGTTTGATTTTGTAAATGTTGTTTTTCCTCTTACCATTAAACAGGATAGTCCCATCTTTCTGACTAACAGCTTTACATGATTTTTGATTAAAGATTATATCATAACCGTTATCACTTAATTGACTTATGGATAACAGATTATGCATCAATCCATCTACTAGCAGAACATTATTAATAGAGGGAAGATTTCCATTACCTACAGTTCCAGAGCCAATTATCTTTCCCCTCTGATTGCCTCCAAAGCCAACGTGGCCTCCAGGCTTAAATTCCAGGCTTTGGAACATATGCCTTCTTCCCGTCATGTGTCGTGAGCAGCCAGAGTCCAGGTACCATGACTGGTGTTTCTGACTTGCTGCTAAAGATATCTGCAACATGTATTATTTTGTCCTTAGGTACCCAGATTTTCTTGGGTCCTGATTTGTTAGTTTTACCAAAACTCTGGTTGAATTTTGGTTTCACAGAGTGCTTACTGCTAGTATATTTGATATCATGTGTGTGACCATACACAAAGTGTGAATTCAGAGGAGTGTGTTTAATGGTTAAGTCCATGACATTCTTTGGTGTAGGAACCTTACCTTGGTATCCTATTCCTTTCCTGCCGTTTCTGCTAACTCCATAGATCATTGAAGCCATTCTGCTTCTATCTATGCTTTTAGCTAGGAACTTCTGGAAACTATGATCATACTCCTTGATGATCTCATCAGCGTTGCTGGGAGTTTCAGAAATTGGTTCCTTCTGAGAGTTTTGTAAAGTGTTTTCTAATTTTGAAATCTTATTTCTCAGCTCAGAATTTTCCAATTTGAGACTCTCAGACTTATTAGAGTCAGATTCAAGATTCCTTTTCAGGTCTCTGAATTTAGCTCTAATTTGCTGATAACGTTCCAGAATCTCATTAAGGCTTTCAGCAAGTTCAGCCTTTGTAAAGTTAACAGCGAAGTTAGGAAATACCTCTTCTGTGTCTGATTCTGAGTCTGATTCAGAAGCTTCACTATCTTCTGAAATGTTTGCCATGAGAGCTATGTTTGCCCTTTCATCATCTGATTCTGAGTCAGCTTCAGACGAGTCAGAGTCATCCCATGTAGCCATGTGACTTTTCTTCTTCTCTCTTCCAAACTTCTTTTTGGGCTTTTCCCTCTGAAGCTTTGGGCAGTCACTCTTGTAGTGTCCTTGCTCATTGCACTCATAGCAGATGATGTCTTTGGTGTTTGGCTTCTTGCTACTGGAGGAGCCTTCAGATCTTATGTATCCAGAGGAAGAATCTGTCCTTCTATATCTGGAAGAAGACTCGTTCTGATCAGATCTTCTGGGATTCCTGAACTTCCTTTGTCTTTGCTTCCACAGTTGATTTACTCTTCTGGAGAGAAGGGAAAGTTCGTCTTCTTCTGATGAGGATCCATCAGATGTTTCTTCAACTGCCTGCAAAACTTTAGACTCAAATTTTTTGTTAGATTTTAATGCTAAAGGCTTACCTTGCTTCTGAGGCTCATCAGCTTCTAGCTCTATCTCATGACTTCTGAGGGAGCTGATAAGTTCCTCCAGAGTGATTTTGTTGAGATCTTTAGCTAGCTTCAGAGCAGTAACCATAGGCCTCCACTGCTTGGGTAAACTTCTGACGATTTTCTTGACATGGTCAGCAGTAGAGTATCCTTTGTCCAGAACTTTGAGACCAGCTACCAGAATCTGGAATCTAGAGAACATAGTTTCAATGGATTCAGATTCTTCCATTTTGAACGCCTCATACTTCTGAATGAGCGCCAGAGCTTTTGTTTCTTTGACCTGAACGTTGCCCTCATGCGTCATTCTGAGAGAATCAAAGATATTTTTTGCTGTGTCTCTGTTGGAGATCTTTTCATACTCAGTATAGGAGATGGCACTGAGGAGGATGGTTCTGGCCTTGTGGTGATTCTTGAAGTCACGCTTTTGTTGATCAGACATTGATTTTCTATCAATCTTCTGACCACTTGCATTCACAGGGTGCGTGTATCCATCTGTCACCATATCCCACAGATCAGCATCATGTGCTAGAAAGAAGCTTTCAATTCTGTCTTTCTAGTAATCAAAGTTTTCTCCATCAAAGACTGGAGGTTTGCCACTGAATCTGTCTCTGTCCTTATTGTTGTCATTGCTGATGTGAGAATTGTTTCCTGCCATTGTGTTTTTCTGACGCTGGATCTTGTACTGACACGGTTAAGTGTTTTAGCTCAGAACCAGGCGCTCTGATGCCAATTGAAGTGGTGAAAAACACAAGAAGGGGGGGTTGAATTGTAAAACTGAAATCTAAAGCAATGAACACGATATTTTTATCCTGGTTCGTTTGATCTCAAACTACTCCAGTCCACCCGTCAAGGTGATTTCGCCTCTCTCCAACGAGGTCTTAATCCACTATATTCAACTGAATATTACAGACTGCTTTAACAACTGCTAAAGCCTTCTTGATTCAAACCACAACCCGGTTTGTCAAGGTAACACTTTCTTACAAAGAGATAAGACTATGTGTGTGAATGTTTTCTACAAAACTTTATCACAACTGTGATGTATACACAAATTGAAGCTTAGAAACTAGATTGCTAAACAGTAATGGAATATCAGAGTGTGTGGTTTAGCAAAACTGGTAGAATGAAGATTATGGTTCAGCTTTTGTGCGTGTAGAGATTTGGAGAGCATTAACCATTTCAATCTTCAAAGCTTTGTTTATATAGCATTGGGATGATGAACGTTGGATGCAATATTCTTGATTCAATGCTAATAACAAACTTTCCTTATTGAGCAGATCTTGTCTGGAATGAAGCCGTTGGAATTAATTTGCTTTCAATGCACAGTACCGTTGCTTACTTAATGCAAGTTCTGGCTTGGCTCATTCTGACGCTGCTTCACTGCTGATGAACTATTGTGTTTCTATATCAGAGTGTTGAGCGCAGTCTTGTTCATCAGGCTTCAGCATGTACGTGAGTTGATCATCTGATTTTGACATTCTGATGTAGCAACTTCTGATGCTGGTGTCTGAGATCAAGTTCTGATGCTGAATAGATGTGATCTTGCTTATATCAATCAGAGTATCTGCAAGTCAGAACATAATAATTTTAGGCAGCAGATAGTTCAAACATGAAACTTATAAATACTATATCTTTTCACTTTGTTATCATCAAAACTTAAATATAGGGTAGTAGATTCAAACATTGTTCTAACACAATCATCTTCCACCTTCGAGTCACGAATGGCAAAACTCGTCAATCTAACTCTTCAGGTTTAAGAAGATTGAACAGGGGCAGCTGTTGTACCCCAAAATTTTCCCTCTCATTTGTCAAGTATTTGCTCACAAGATATTCTAAGACGTCATGTTTGAAGTACTGATACATCAATTTAGGCTTGAAATTGGCACAAGGTCAAAATGGTCAATTTCATATTGGAAAGTCAAACTTTAACTTTTTGGTCAACATTATAACCCAAAGATCAAATTTCATCAAGACATTCAAAAATATCAAGCTTGATCATTAAGAAGTTAAGAAAGTCAAAAGTCAACTTGAAAAGTTAAGATTTCCTAGACTTAGAAATTTTCTAAGTGTTTTTATACATGATAATTTCATCACTTCATGCCATTCTTTCACCAAGATGTAAGATGATTCAAAAGAAGCTTTCAACATCAAAGTTGTAGATCTACATGATATCTACAACATTTCTTTACACAACTTCTCCTAAATATGATTGGATTTCAAGTTATAAATTCATGAAGTCATGACATTTTCATTTAACACTTAGAGAAATTTTCAGCAATTTTGGTCAGGTTTTTATCCCAACTTCTTGGCCAATTTTCATCAAGTTGCAGTTTCATTTAACAAAAGTGGTCAACATGAAAGTTGTAGAGGGTGCTTCAAGCTTTCCAAAACATCTAAGAGCATGAATTTATCATACTTGAGCTAGAAGATTCAAGGGCATGAAGTTGGGCATCCACCCTTGATTTGCAATATTGAAGAACACACAACAAAACCCTTATGCTATGATGCATAATCTTATGTTGCAGGCCTTCTTGCTTGCAAATCTCTACATAATTTAATGTTTACACCCACTTTTGAGCTATTACCCAAGTGTTTAAGCCATTGTCCAAAGGATCTTTCCATTTATGGCATAAAGGCACCATTGCTATTCTTGAAAAGCAAAATTTTTGTACAAAGTTTGTCTTGAGCCCATACTTTGTTTATTTCTGACTTTACTCTACCATAAAACATGGAAATCAACCCCTCTAAACCAGAAACTTTGGTACTTCATCTTGGAACCATGGAGTACTTGACATAGTTTGATACTTACATCCCAACCAAACCATAACATGTTGTGTTATAAACATATTCAACCTTTGTTCACAAGCCTTTTGCCTATAAATAGAAGAAGCCAGAAGTTATATTGGTAAACCCTCAAAATCTCATTCATTCAAAAAAGAAACCAGTTCTGTTCTTATTCAAAACAGAACCCTAACCCATCATTCCACCATACAAACTCTCCATAAGGCCAAACACTTCATCACATACAAGTACAGTCCAACTCAGGTCCGGCAGTCCAGAGTAGCTTTCTGAAGACTCACAAGGTCATCACAACATTTGGAAAAGCATTCAGATCTAAAGCCACCAGTACAGCCCAAAGGTAAGTCCTCTTGACTTGATATCTTGTCATTACATCATTAATAAACTGTGGTTCTTTGAGGATAAGATGTAGTTTTTATTATCCCTTTGAGCTAATCATTTGCTTATGATTTAGGCTTCTTCAATAATGTATTATTTACGTTTGTCCATCATATACCATAAACTAACCTGTACAGTCAGAAAAAAATGTTTAAGGCAGAAAAATGCAGCATGTATCGACACATATCCTCATGTGTCGACCCATCCTAGTGAAAAAATCAGGGTATGAGTCGACGCATGACCCTCATGCATCGATCCATACTGAGTTCAGATCACAAAACATAAGCTGGTAAAGTCTATGAGTCGATACATACGCGTTTCGCATCGATACAAGAAGGTGCATGAGTCGACACATCCCATTATGTGTCGACCCATACTGAACTGATTTTGTTTTACAGGAGCAGGAAGAAGCTATGTGTCGATGCATAGCAACATGGGTCGACACATAGCAGTTCAAAATGCAGTTTTGGTTTTATTTTACACTGTTTTTTTTACATTGTTTTCATTATCATTCGATATGGTTGTAATATTTCAGTCTCCATTTCATCCCTATTGTTAAATTGTACCCCCATCCCCCTAAAGTGATGTAATAGCTTAGATTTTATTTTCCGCATTTTTACTTGCTTTTCATATATTGCTAGTAAATAGGATGTATGGCAAGATAAAAATCAATAAATAGATAACTTTCAAATATAAGACAAAATGCATGCAAAATTACACACTTGCACCCAAGCATCCTTAGGGTTTCTCCACTTGGTTTCCCTATACAAAAATGGCCATATTACGCATGTGAAGTATCTTGGCAAAACAAACAAATATAAAGATCATAGCCCCTCGATGACGCTATTCAAAAGGTTGCCTTATAAAATGATCTTGGTCCCTCAAAATACTAAGATACTTTGCAAACATTGCTAATCATGGTTATACGATGACCCACGCCCGTCCCGTTTACATCCAAAGATAGGGTTATTTACCAAATTAATGGTAAGACAACAATGTCAAAGGAAAAGAAAATGAACAAGAAAGACTTTTGAGTAGGTAGAATGTTCCTAATTACTTGCTCAATTTCAAACAAACATCCTTACTATTTCCAAAACAAACGCACACATTTCAAAACATCTTACAAACATTGAAAACATTTTCAAAAAGACAAACATCTTTGTATACATTCTTACGAACGAGAATCATTACAAAGATTTCCTAAACAAATGGCCTCTTTTACAAAATACTTTCAAAACCACACAAATCACAATTTCAAACAAAAGCAAGTGATCTAAGCAAGTAACTAATAGCCCATGGAAAACCATGGATGAAAAGGGTGCTAATACCTACCCTTTTCATAATCTACCCCCCGAACTTAAGAAAACATCTCAAAGGTCTTTCTTGTGCTTTTTCACCTTTCCTTTTGGATAAAAGAAAAGTCGATGGAGACTCTTGCTAATCGCAATATTTGCGAAAACAAACGCAAAACCCTCAAGTCAGTTCTCCCACCGTATCACAAATGCCAAACTGCTTTCCACAAGATCAAAGAATACCTGCAAGAGCCTCATATTTTGATGCCACCAGTTGAGGGAAGACCGTTGATTATGTATCTAACTGTTTTGGAAAATTCAATGGGGTGTGTGTTGGGGCAGCATGACAAGTTTGGCCGAAAAGAGCACGCTATTTATTACTCGGGCAAAAATTTTATCGACTGTGAAACAAGATATTCACTGCTTGAGAAAACTTGCTGCACTCTGGCATGGGCTGCTCGCCGGCTAAGATAGTATATGCTGACCCATACTACCTTGTTGATATCTAAAATGGATCCGATAAAGTACATCTTCGAGAGGCATGCCCTCTCTGCGAGAATAGCGAGATGACAGATGATCCTGACAGAATATGATATACTGTATACTACCCAGAAAGCGATAAAGGGCAGTGTACTAGCCGATCACCTTGCTCACTAAGCTGTGTACGGTGGCAGAACTGACTGTTTAATACTGGTTTGCATTTTGCGTTTTTTTTGCAAAATGTCGTGGTAAGCAAGAGTCGCCACCGACTTTTATTTTATCCAACTGGAAAGGACAAAAGCACAGAAAAATTCCTTTTTCGAGATTTTGAGTACGGGGGGTAGATTATAGAAAGGGAAGGTATTAACACCCTTTCTATCTGTGGTTTTCCACGGGCTCTTAGGTACTTGCTCATCATTTTAAAAATTTCTTCCGTGTTTGTGTGTTTTTGAAAAGTTTTTGTTTTACTTCATTTTAACCCTTGTATCAGTCCTCAAGAGTGTTACGAAGTTGTTTTGAAAACTTGGTTTTAAAAAAAAAAGGTGTAAGTGTGAAAAAGTTTGATTTTGAGCAAGTACCTACTAGCATCTACCTACTCAAAAAAAGAATGTTTCTGTTCTTGTTTCCTTTAGACAGCGATATCTCACTATTAAAGAGTAGGTAGCACCGTCGTTGGAGTTGTAAGGGTCAATTCGAAAGGGACGTAATGGTCATTGAAGGCAACATGTAGGGATACCTTAGCATTTCGAAGAGGCTGTCATCATATATTCGTAGGCAACATTGAGGGACAAGATCATATACCGTAGGCAACTTCGAGGGACATCGAGGGACCATGATCTTTAGGATGATTTTAACCGAGGGCCTTTGCTAAGGGTATCCCTATGTTCGAGGGACATGACCATTATTTTCCGAAGCAACCAAGTGAGGTATACCCTAAGGGTGCATATGTGCAAGGTGTGTTATGTTCAGTTATTTTAGTCTTGTGTTAAGTTTGCTAATGTTTGATTATTCTTGCCATACAATCCTATTAGTCATACATCTAGCAGTTAATAATTGCAGTAATTTAAAAATGCAGAAATATAAAACCTAGATATTACAAGGCTTCAGGGAGGGGGATTATGTACATATCCAAAACTGTAGGAAAAAATAAATAAAAGCGGTAAAGGTCCTACTAATCATTTATTACATCCCAATATACAGTTATAATAATAAAATGAAGTGCAAAAGAATAATAACGCGCAAATTTGAAAAGACGTCTAAAAATCCTAAGATATAAAAAAAATCTTTTTGTTCTTTTTTTTTAATTTATAAAAATGGTTTAAGTTAAAAAAAATTGATCTAGATCTATATTTTAGAAAAAAGATAATTATTAAAGAAACATGACATTTAAATAAAAGAAATTAATTCTATATTTTTTTGGTATTTTTGTTACGAAAAGGAAAATGAATTAAAATGAAATTAAACCTAAGTTCTATTAATTTTAATTTAAAAAAAAAAGTTAAAGTGTTTAGTTAATTAATTTACCAAAATTAAAATTTAATTAAAGAAAAAAGCCTAAATCTATTTTTATGTGATTTTTATATTTATTTATTGATAAAAATAAAAAAGGGATTAAAAGAAATAAATGAAATGAATAAAACAAGAAAATAAAGATGGGCCTAGTAGCCAAAGTAAACAGGGGGTGCAATCATCTGAAATCTTCGAAAGCTTCACGCTCTAACTATGGTGTTTTTTGATTCTTGCATGGAACCTATGATTCAACCATCCATAACTGTTCTATATAAACTCAAACAAACGTTAGCATACCATAAAATGTGATCAAAAATAGAGATTCGAAGTTTAAAATTTTACCAAACCGGTATTGTCAAATGGGGGCGTGCTAGGCATGTGATGGATTACTTTTGGGCCTTGTAAGACTCCTGAGGACCTCAAGAGGATGTTTTGAGGCTTGATGTCAATTGAGAGAGACCGGAACCTCGAGATATGACTTGCACCAATTCTTTGATTTCTGGAGAGCTTTTTGAAGAGCTTTTTGAGAGCTTTTTAGAGAGGAATTTCATCCCTTTCAAGCTTGTATGACTCTATATTTATAGAGGAGAATGAGGAGAAAATAAAGCATGGAAAGAATCTCCCTCATAATGTTGTGTTTTAAGACCATGATCAAGATTTGAAAAAAATGTCATATTTGATGATTTTATGCCATTTTCACATGTGGATGAACCTGGACATATTTGAAGGTTTATTGCACGAAACCAATTGACATAAACCAGCATAAAACTTTCCCAAAATGGATTCACATCAAAATTTACATTATATCTATTATTTATTTATTTAATTCTGAATTTTAATGAATAAAATATCAAAATAAATAGCATAAATAGTATAAAAATGTATGGGTGGGCTTAGAGGTCATGGGCTATGTTAGGAATGAGTTTAAAACTTGAAATGATAGGCCCATTTGGAAAAAATCCAAGTTTGGTCAATATTTGCTTCATGCATTTTTTCAAAAATTGTCCAACTTTGACAATGCATTTCTCTCTCAATTTTAACCTTATGAGGGTGTTCTTGGACTTTTTAGAAAGATTAGGATGTCCCCTAAGCAACCTATTTGGTTTCATCTCAATTGAATCTTCCATGTTCATGTAAGAAGCTTTGACCCAAAAGGTGTTTTGTTGACTTTTCAAAATGACCTATAATGTCCAAATTTATATCTTCTTGTGAGTACATATTTTGAACTTGGGAGATGAATATGAATTGTAGTTAATTACATCCTCTTAAAAATGAGCTTTGGATGGGTCATTTATGATAAAGTATGAGAAAGTTATGCTTGGTCAAAGTTTAGTTGACTTTTCCTACAAAACCCTAATTTAGCAACTTTTGGGTTTTGATGAATTGTGAGCAATCCTTGAGTAATCATGATTAACCCTTGATCAAATGATGAATAATACTCCAAAATTAGGATGTTGACCAAAAATCTTGGAGTTTGACTGTATGTGGGCCACAGTTGACTTTTGCCCTAACACAGTCGACTTTCAGACCTTTGAGTAATTGACTGAGCAAACTTCCTCTGCAAGGTTTGAAACTTGACATGGATGATCTTGAGAACATATTAGGACAATAGTGAGAATTTGGGACCCTTTGGACTCAAACATCTTGATGCAAAATGAAACCCTAATTTGAGGTAGACTGCCTTTAGGAGAGAGTTTGTATGGTCAACTCTTGGACTTCCTTGGGAATTTTGAAGACCTTACTTGAAATGTATTAAGAAATATGGGAGGGTAAATTTTGGGGTACAAAACTGTGGAAGAATACTAGTCCATGAAGTTTGAATTCCTAGATGAAGACATCATGATGGTAAACAACTGTGAAGAATTCAGACCACATGACGGACCTGAACAAGGATCCCGATGGACCCTGGTTTTTGATGGGGCATCCAACACACTCGGAAATGGTATTGGTGCTATACTTATATCTCCCAAAGGTTGTCATACTTCCTTTATGGCAAGACACTGCTTCAATTGTACAAATAACATGGTAGAATATGAAGCGTGCATCTTTGGTTTCAAAGCTGCCATAGATTTGGGGATCAAATCCTTGAATGTATTCGGAGATTCAGCTTTGGTCATTATCCAGATCAAAGGGGAATGGGACACCAAACACCCTAACCTTATCCCCTACAAAGAACATGTGTTGACATTGATCCCACATTTTGAGAAGATTACCTTCGAGCATTTCCCGCGAGAAGAAAATTAGCTAGCAGACGCACTAGCCACAATGTCATCCATGTTTAAACTTAAATGGGATGACGAGGCTCCCCAGATCACCATTGAACGAATGGAGGAACCAGATCACTGTTACGAGATTAATACTGAAGAAATAGTGGACCAGCCTTGGTTTCACGAAGTCAAGAGGTATCTCGAAACCCAAGAATATCCAGAAGGAGCTTCAGTAAACGATAAGAAGTTCTTAAGGAGATTCTCTGCTAAATTCTTCCTTAGTAATGACATTCTTTACAAACGCAACCATAACTATGTGTTACTTCAGTGCGTAGACAAGGTTGAAGTTGAAAGGATCATGGCTGAATTACATGAAGGCACTTTTGGCACCCATTCCAGTGGGCATACGATGGCAAAGAAAATCCTACGGGCAGGCTATTACTAGTCTACCATGGAAGAAGATTGCTATCAACACTCTCGAACCTGCCATAAGTCTCCGATCTATGCGACAAGGTGCACGTACCTTCGGTTCCTCTGAATGACTTGAAGGATCCTTGGCCCTTTGTTATGTGGGGGATTGATATGATTGGAGAAATCAAGCCAACAACCTCCAATGGACACCGCTTCATCTTAGTGGCCATTGCCTAT
Source organism: Vicia faba (assembly GCA_948472305.1). NCBI lineage: Eukaryota > Viridiplantae > Streptophyta > Magnoliopsida > Fabales > Fabaceae > Vicia > Vicia faba. The sequence goes on along the minus strand of OX451740.1, from coordinate 856,664,441 downwards.
TTTACCAAGTGGGTGGAGGCAGCTTCTTTCGCTTCTGTTACAAAGAATGTTGTCGCCCGGTTCATCAAGCAGAGTCTCATCTGTCATTACAGTATCCCTGAGAGGATCATTACAGACAATGGTACGAATCTATATAATACTATGATCACCGCCCTGTGCGAGAAATTCAAGATCCAACATCATAATTCTTCCCCTTACCGGCCAAAGATGAATGGTGATGTCGAAGCCGCAAATAAGAACATTAAAAAGATCATCCATAAAATGACAGTCACATACAAAGACTGGCATGATATGTTACCATTCACTCTCCACAGGTATCGCACCACAGCTCGCACATCAACCGGGGCAACACCCTATTCTCTGGTATACGGCATGGAGGTTGTCTTGCCTATTGAGGTCTAGATCCCCTCTCTAAGAATTATGAAGGATGCAGGGTTGAATGAAGAAGATTGGATCCAGACTCGACTTGATCAACTGAACTTTATTGATCAGAAAAGGATTACTTCTGTCTGCCATGGTCAAATGTATCAAAAGCGGATGATCAAGGCTTTCAACAAAAAGGTCAGACGCCAAGTATATCAAGTTGGGGATCTGGTGATCAAACACATCATACTACCGCAAGGTGATCCCAGTGGAAAATGGACTCTTACATATGAAGGACTATTTGTAATCAAAAACATATTCTCTGTTGGAGCAATGATCTTAACCACCATGGATGGCGACGACCTTCCGCACCCTGCGAATGCAGACATAGTCAAAATATACTATGCATAAGAGACCCGCTAGGTTGAAACACCTAGGCAAAACAAGGGCATCTCGGAGAACCAAAAAGGTTCGGGAAAAAATTAGGGATAAAACAAAAAAATTTATACATCCGGCAAGTTGAAAACCCGAAAGGGCGACTTGGGAAAAAAAGGGTATCCCAGTGGACTGAAAACCCGAAAGGGCGGTCCCGAAAAAAGTTAGGGAACTAAAGCGTATGATTATGTCTTGTTGGATCACCTTACGGAAAACCTGACAAAAATCAGAGGTTCTGATCAATCCAATCAGCTTCGGACAAGGCAATAAACAAACAAGATTCTCAAAGACACGAAGGATATAGCAGAATAGGAACCCCATGGGATTATTGCACATAGCTATCTTTTCTTTGTATCAAAATTTTCAATTTTTACGATAGCATTCTCTTACTAGAATGTTTGTATCATTGTACAAAAATACTTACTCGAAGTCAATACAAAGATATCCCTTTGAAAGTGAAAAACTATATGTTTTTCTTTACTCTTGTGTTTTGTTTAAAAATATGTCCAATGATTTATTGTTGAACATATGCATTTGAATATAATTACTGTTTGCAAATAAACAAAGTAAAAAGACAATCACTGATGGCTTTAAGAGATAGGGCAATATCTTTGAGCTATTACATAAAATCCCCCACAGTGTGCAGATTAGTCCCTACCAGAACGAAGCTTCCAGATATCAATCCCCAGTAGAAGTCATAAAATTTATCCGGATTCCCCAATAGACTTTTACAAGCAGTACACAACATTTCCCTTACAACAGAGTTTATTTCTCTAAGCGGAAATTCATCAACACTTCGACTTCACAACATGAAGACTTACACTCCAGCAGCAATCAGGGATTTATTTTCCCTAATCTAACAACCGTGCAGCAAATTAGCTCACATACGCATACAACGCATCCATATATAATAAACATTGATAAAACAAATACATTACACTATGCATTTCATACAACATGACATTGCATATTAACTAACATTTTACCCTTTTCAGGATAAGATTAATCAATAACTACCATTAACAATGTTTAGAAGTTTCTCAGATATAGTTCAGATACGCTCCAGACACGAATGCCATTCTGGTACTCGTTCAGATTCAGCTTTCAGATACAGTTCAGATATGCTCCAGACACGGATGCCATTCTGATACTCATTCAGATTCAGCTCTCAGATACAGTTCAGATACGCTCTAGACACGGATGCCATTCTGGTACTCATTCAGATTTAGATTTCAGATATAGTTCAGATATGCTCTAGACACGGATGCCACTCTGATACTCATTCAGATTCAGCTTTCAGATACAGTTCAGATACGTTCTAGACACGGACTCCATTTTGATACTCATTCAGATTCTCTTTCAGATTCAACATCACTTTTGGATGGCATCTACAAGCCCATCTCCAACAACTTTATATCATCCCTCCAAATTGCATCTTTAAGCCCATTCCCACAATCACATCTTCGAGTGCAAAATTCTGGGCACTCTAGTGTCCAATCATCTTCCACCTTCGAGTCACGAATGGAAAAAACTCGCCAATCTAACTCTTCAGATTTGAGAAGATTGAACAGGGGTATATGTTGTACCCAAAAATTTTCCATCTCATTTATCAATAATTTTCTCACAAGATCTCCTTAGGCTCAAGACCGCACTAGGGTTTGATCAGCTCAAGACACCTCCTTAAACACTGATGACCAAAATTAGGGTTTGAGATTGCACAAGGATATTTGAAATTTCAATTCCCCATATAAATTTTATGGATCATTATGGACCCTCAATATCACTCATGTCAAGTTTCAAACCTTGGATCACACTTTTGTTCAGTCAATTGAGCAGTTGACCTAAAAATCAGCTATATTTGGGAAAAAGTCAACCATGGCCAATTTACAGTCAAACTTCATAATTTTTGATCCACATCAACATTTTACACTCATGTGTATCATTTGATCAAGTTTGGACCATAACTCCTCAAGAAATTTGATCAAATCTCCAAAAGGGCAAAATAGTCAAAATTAAGGTTTTGATTGGGAAAGAGCAATTTCTGATTTTTGACCTAGCAAATGATCAATTAGTTTAAGGCATAATCTCAAGAGTCCAATTACATCATTTTTACCTAATGACATGGCTCAAAACATTGCCCAAGTCCATATAATTGACAGATGAATTTTTAGTCAACTGATCAAAAGTCAATTGTATACTGAAAAGTCAAACTTTGACTTTTTGGTCAAATTCAAGTGCCAAAAATCATAATTCATCAAAACATGTCAAAATATAAAACTTATTCATCAAGAAATCAAAAATTCAAGATTTCATTTTGAAAAGTCAAAATTTCTAAACTTAGAAATTTTTCTAAGTGTTAAAAATTTCTTACTTTTTCATAACTTTTCACCATGATTCAAGATGATTCAAGAGAAACTTCCAACATGAAAGTTGTATATCTCTATGAAATCTATAACTTTTCTTCATACAACTTATTCCAAAAGTTCTTGGATCTCAAGTTATAATTTTAAGAACATGTGGTCATGAAACAAAACACTTAGTGAAATTTTGCCCTAATTTGGTCAGGATTTTGACCCAACTTCATGGCACTTTTTCATATATTTCCAAGGGGAATCCGCAAAATCAATTCAAAGAAAGGTTGTAGAGAACATTGCAAGCTTTCCAAAATATCCAAGAACTCCTTGAGATCATTCTTGAGTAGGGAGAATCGAAGAGATGAAGTTAGGGTTTTATCACTTGGATTACAAGTCAAGTCATTTTTATGATGAACCAATTTCAAAATTCAAACCATGCTGCATAAACACTACTTTGCAGGCATCAAAATCGTTAGGAACTCCATAATTAATGGTTTACACAGCTTTTAGAAGTCTCACTTCAAGCATTCAATGCATGGGCATGCTTTATATCCATTTTTGGAAGAAAGGTTACATTGCCATTTTGATAAAGTGACTTTTTGTACAAAACTTGTTCTTGAGCTTTACACTTGTTCTCTTCTGATCAAACAAGTCCTATAACCCATAAGAAAGGGTTTAGACACTTACAATCACCCAGCCCATGCTTGTACGTCCTCTTGAAACTTGTTTCTCACTTTTCTTCAAAATCAAGTAGTCTAGCCAAAAGCTAAAAACTTGTACTTCTGATTGTCCAAAGCTCTCAAACACTTTTGTTTATACATACACAAACCATTGACATCAGACACACGAATGCTCATGCCATGAAAATAGCTAGAACTCATAAACACATTTCATACTCCATTTTCACACAAACTGACCAAAAACTTGAAACTCATAATCTACTCGTGCGTTTCTTGGCCTTTTGGTTTCTAAAGTTTCTAAACATCATATATAATTGATCCCACACCCTGTTACAGAACTGTAACACCATTAACACCATCCTCCATTTTCAAAAATAGAGCTCTGCACATTGACTTCTCCATACCATTTCAGCCATCCATTACTCAAGCTAATCATTGCATTAGCTTCCCGGGACCTCAAGGAAGCTAACCTGATCATCACCATCACTTGAAACAAGCTCAAACTCAAAACACAATTTCCAGTTTTTAGGTAAGTTTTCTTAACTTTGAACTCTTCATACGAGCATCATTAATGATTTATTTGTGAACAAAACATGTAGATATCATTGCCCTAAAGCTAACCATGTTCATAGTTTTCATTAATTTTGTTTGAGCTTAGAGAATTTTGAGATTTTTAGGGTTCAAATTAGGGCCATTAAAATTCATGCTTATCTTTGATTTATAGTTTTAATGTTTTACATATCTGAAACCGTGAGGAAATTTGCTACAAGTTTCATGTTTACAGTTTTCATTTTTGATGAGAAATGAACAAGTTACAGTTGGTATGACTGGAGGTTGAAGATGAAGTCATCATGGCACGTTTTGTATCATATGTTTATTAATTTTCTTATATTAACGGATGTATAGCCACCCCAGTGGTAGAAGCGTGCGCCTGTAACCTTTGGGACCTGGGTTCGAGCCCCAGTGGTACCCTTTTGATTTTTTCATATTTTTTGCTTCCTGACTTTTTTTTTGCAGGCGCCGGGCCTCTTTGGGCCTAGATTATTTGTTTTTATTTTTGCTGGCTAACCCCCCATTTCATTTATGCGCCCTTGGCCCAATTTTATTTTTATTTTCTTATTTTCTTTTTATTTATTTTCTTAATTATTTTCATAATACTAAAAAATTATGAAAAATACAAAAATAGTAGATTTATATTTTAATTTAGTTTATTTATTTTTTCTCACACAAAAATTATTTTATTTAATCATACTTTATTTATTTTTACTTATTATCTTGTAAATTTAATTAAAACTAGGTTATTAGTTATTTTCTTATACACCAATTAAGATATATCATTTTTAAATTAAAAAAGGTCAAAAATATTTTATAATACTATAAACATTTTCAAGAAAAAAATACCAACAAAAAAAAACTTTTTCTAAACTTATTTTCTTTAATCAATTAATGAATTAGGGTTTTATTAATTTCTTTTCTTAGTGAATTAGGTTTACTTTTAAGTTTAATTAATTATTTTCTTTAATTAATTATATTAAGACAAAATCCCTTTTCTCTAAAAAATCCAAACAAATATCCATTTACTTAACATTTTGCATTTTTGTACATTTATTCATTTTGTACGTGGTATTCATTTAATTCCTTGTACATTGATACCAATTCAATATGGTTGTAATAGACTAACTAGGTTTACATTCTTGCAATCCCCATTCAATTTGTACACCCCCTCCCACAAATGTTGTAATAGCGTAGTAACTTTAAATTCCGCAATTTATCGCTTTTATATACAAATGCTAGTAATTAGGGTTTGTATGGAAAGACTAAAACCAATACTTAGAAAACCTTAATTCAAGAGAAAAACAAGCATGAAAACAATACACTTGCACACAAGCACCCCTAGGGTTATTCCACTTGGTTGCCTTATACAAAATGGACATATTACGCATGTAAGGTATCTTAGCAAAAACAAGCAAATACAAGATCATAGTCCTTCGATGACACTATCTAAGTTGCCTTTCAAATGATCTTTAAGTCCCTCGAATAAAAATGCTAAGATACCTTGCAACATTGCTAATCATGGTTATACGATGACCCACGCCTGTCCCGTTTACATCCAAAGATAGGTTTCTTTACCAAATCAATGGTAAGATAACAATGTCAAAGGAAAAGAAAATGAACAAGAAAGACTTTTTGAGTAGGTAGAATGCTCCTAATTACTTGCTCAATTTCAAACAAAACATCCTTGCTATTTTTAAAACAAACACCTATACCTTTAAACATCTTACAAACTTGAAAATTTTTTCAAAAGATCAAACACTTTGTATACATTCTTACGAACGAGAATCATTACAAAGTTTGCATAAACAATGGCCTCTTTATGAAATACTTTCAAAAACCACACAAAGAACAATTTCAAACAAAAGCAAGTGATCTAGTAAGTAACTAAGAGCCCATGGAAAACCATGGATGAAAATGGTGCTAATACCTTCCCTTTTCATAATCTACCCCCCGAACTCAAGAAATAATCTCAAAGGTTTTTCTTGTGCCTTTTCACCTTTCCTTTTGGATAAAAGAAAAGTCAGTGGTGACTCTTGCTAATCGCAACATTTGCGATCAAACGCAAAACCCTCAAGTCAGTTCTCCCACCGTATCACACATCAGTTTTTGATACATTTGACCATGACAAACAGCAGTAAGCCTTTTCTCATCAATCAAGTTTAGTTGATCAAGTCGAGTCTTGATCCAATCTTCTTCATTCATCCCTGCATCCTTCATAATTCTCAGAGAGGGGATCTGGACATCAATAGGCAAGAAAACCTTCATGCTGTATATTAGAGAGTAGGGTGTTTCCCGGGTTGATGTACGCGCCGTGGTACGATACCCGTGGAGAGCGAATGGTAGCATCTCATGCCAGTCTTTGTATGTGACTGCCATTTTCTGTATGATCTTTTTAATGTTCTTATTTGCAACTTCAACAACACAATTCATCTTGGGTCGGTAAGGGGAAGAATTGTGATGCTGGATCTTGAATTGCTCGCACAGGGTGGTGATCATAGTATTCTTTATATTCGTACCATTGTCTGTAATGATCCTCTCCGGGATACCATAACGACAAATGAGATTCTGCTTGATGAATCGGGCGACAACATTCTTGATGACGAAAGCGAAGGAGGCTGCCTCAATCCACTTTATAAAATAGTCAATGGCCACTAAGATGAAGTGGTGTCCATTAGAGGTTGTCGGTTTGATCTCCCCAATCATATCGATGCCCCACATAGCAAAGGGCCAAGGAGCCGTCAAGACATTCAGAGGAAACAGAGGTACATGCACCTTGTCAGCATAAATCTGACACTTGTGGCAGGTTCGAGAGTGTTGATAGCAGTCTGCTTCCATGGTAGACCAGTAATAGCCTGCCCGTAGGATTTTCATTGTCATCGTATGCCCACTGGAATGTGTGCCAAAAGTGCCTTCATGTAACTCAGCCATGATCTTTTTCGCTTCAACCTTGTCTACGCACCGAAGTAACACAGAGTCATGGTTGCGTTTGTAGAGAATGCCATTACTAAGGAAGAATTTAGCAGAGAATATCCTTAAGAACTTATTATCATTAATTGAAGCTCCTTCCAGATATTCTTGAGCCTCGAGATACCTCTTGACTTCGTGAAACCAGGGTTGGTCCACTACTTCTTCAGTATTAATCTCGTGATAGTGAGCTGGTTCCTCCATTCGTTCAATGGTGATCTGGGGAGCCTCGTTGTCCCATTTAAGTTTAAACATGGATGACATTGTGGCTAGTGCGTCTGCTAGCTGATTTTCTTCTCGCGGGAAATGCTCGAAGGTAATCTTCTCAAAATGTGGGAGCAATGTTAAAACATGTTCTTTGTAAGGGATAAGATTAGGATATTTGGTGTCTCATTCCCCTTTGATCTGGCTGATGACTAAAGCTGAATCTCTGAATACATTTAAGGATTTGATCCCCAAGTCTATGGCAGCTTTGAGACCAAAGATGCACGCTTCGTATTCTGCCATGTTGTTTATACAATTGAAGCAGAGTCTTGCCGTAAAAGGAGTATGACATCCTTCAGGAGATATGAGTACATCACCAATACCATTGTTGAGTGTGTTAGATGCCCCGTCAAAAACCAGGGTCCATCGGGATCCTTGTTCAGGTCCGTTATGTGGCCTGAATTCTTCATAGTTGCTTACCATCATGATGTCTTCATATGGGAATTCGAACTTCATGGACTGGTAGTCTTCCACAACTTGGTGAGCAAGGTGATCAGCTAATACACTACCCTTTATTTCTTTCTAGGTAGTATACTATATGTCATATTCTGTCAAGATCATCTGCCATCTTGCTATTCTCCCAGAGAGGGAAGGCTTCTCGAAGATGTATTTTTATTGGATCCATTTTAGATATCAACAAGGTATTATGGGTCAACATATACTATCTTAGCCGGCGAGCAGCCCATGCCAGAGCGCAACAAGTTTTCTCGAGCAGTGAATATCTTGTTTCACAGTCGGTAAACTTTTTGCTCAGGTAATAAATAGCATTCTCTTTTCGGCCAGACTCGTCATGCTGCCCCAGCACACTCCCCATTGAATTTTCCAAAACAGTCAGATACATAATCAATGGTCTTCCCTCGACTGGTGGCATCAACACAGGAGGCTCTTGTAGGTATTCTTTGATCTTGTCGAAAGCAGTTTGGCACTCATTATTCCATTTGACTACTTGATCTTTCTTCAGCAATTTGAAGATTGGTTCACAAGTAACTGTTAGGTGAGAAATGAATCTGGCAATGTAGTTTAAGCATCCCAAAAATCCTCTAACTTCCTTCTCAGTACGAGGAGCAGGCATCTCTTGTATCGCTTTCAGCTTGGCAGGATCTACTTCAATACCCTTATTACTGACGACAAAGCCTAGGATTTTACCAGACGTCACCCCAAATGTGCATTTATTTGGGTTCAACCTCAGCTTGTATTTCTTTAGCCTATCAAATAGTTTCTGTAAGCAATCAAGATGCTCTTATTCCGTTTGAGATCTAGCTATCATGTCGTCCATATAGACCTCTATTTCGTGATGTATCATATCGTGAAATAGAGCTACCATGGCACGTTGATAGGTTGCCCCGGCATTCTTAAGTCCGAATGGCATAACCTTGTAGCAGAATATGCCCCACTGTGTGACAAAGGTTGTTTTCTCCATGTCCTCAGGCGCCATTTTGATTTGGTTGTAGCCTGAGAAACCGTCAATGAAGGAAAACACCTTATGCTGTGTCGTATTGTTAACTAGAATATCAATGTGGGGAAGTGGGAAATCATCCTTAGGGCTCGCCCGATTCAAATATTTATAGTCCATGCACATTCGTCTTTTCCGTCCTTTTTGGGCACGGGAACAACATTGGCAACCCACTGCAAATAAGAGGTGACGACAAAGAATCCAGCATTGAATTGTTTCATGACTTCTGCCTTAATCTTCTCTGACATGTCTGGTCGCATGCGACTGACCTTTTGCTTTACCGATGGGCAATCTTCTTTTGTTGGTAGACGATGTACCACAATATTTGCATCAAGTCTCGACATGTCTTCATATGACCAGGAAAAGACCTCAACATAATCGTGCAACAACTAAATCAGACGCTCTTTGAAACTGGGTTCCAGATTGGCACCCACCATGACTTCTCTTTTGTCTTCTTTGGTACCTAGGTTGATTGTGTCCACTGGTTCCTCGTGGGGCTGAATGGTCCTCTCTTCTTGTTGCAGTAACCTGGCGAGTTCCCCTGGTACTTCACAATCTCCCTCACCTTCGTCTTCGGCTTGGTATATTAGATTTCAGAGTCACAGAAAGCCATAGAAGAATTGTTACCCATGGGATCCCGAATGGATGTAGACCTGCATTGTGAGTGTGAGTGTGTGTAACAGTATAACTATCTTTGAAAGAGATGAAAATGTAAAAAGAAAAACAATGAGCACCAAGTTTTTATGCAAAAACGTCCATGATTCATTGATGTCATATGGAAATGAGATAATAACCCTTACAAATAGACCATTGTGCCTCGGGTAAGACACAAGGTTTTAAGAGTTTGAATTGTTTTAATATTACATATCCGACAAAATGTAAAGACAAATTACTGTGGGATAAAAGTGATCGGGACGAAATCTCTAGCCTCCTAATTGTTGAGCCCTCCATTGACAGTTGGGTAAATCCAATCCTCCAGGTCATAATTGTCTTCATGATCCTCCACGGCGCTGACTTGGTGGTTGTTGACCTTCAAGGGTGGTCCTCCGGCACAAGTGCAGCGTACAACCTTCTGGGCACCTGAAGTGAAACCCAGACCAAATGTTTCAGATTTGTATGGGATATCTGGGAGTTGTCCCCAAATAGTGCACCCACCTTCTTCTATCACTGCCTTGGCATCCTTTAAAGACGACATCTTGAGCGGAGGCCTTGTAATCTTTGGAACTTGAGACACAACCTTGGTTACTTCCGCATCTTGCGGACTTCTTCAAAGTGCTGGAATGGAGTTTCAATAAATTCACCATCTAGTTCCACATATCTGAAGGAATTGAGATGGCTGGCCATATATTCTTCTTCTCCATGAACGATTATGATCTTCCCTTGAATTGGATATTTCAGCATTTGGTGCAGCGTAGAGGTAACATCTCCAGCATTGTGAATCCACGGCCGACCTAATAAGCAGGAATATGAAGGGCGAATATCCATTACATAAAAAGTTGAATCAAATGTTTGGGTTCCAACTTTTATGGGGATGTCCACTTCCCCATGTACCATTCTTTTTGAGCCGTCAAAGGCTCTCACTACTATGTTGCTTGGTTTCAATGTTAATCCTTCTCCGTCAAGCCTATCAAGAGCCTTTTTAGGCAACACATTCAGAGACGAATCAGTGTCAACCAAGACATGAGCCAACGTTGTGCCTCTGCATTCCACGGAGACATGCAATGCCTTGTTATGCTTCCTTCCCCTTGGCGTTAAATCAGCATATGAAAAACCTAAACCATTATCTGCGGTCAAGCTGGCTACACAGTCTTGGAACTGATCGACAGATGTTTCTTGGGGTACATGGGCAGTTTTGAGGAACTTTACCAAGGCTTTTGCATGAGCCTCAGAACATAATAATAAAGCCAGCATGGAAATTTTTGATGGAGTTTTCCCCAGTTGTTCAACTCCATTGTAGTCACTTCTTTTTATGATCTTTAGAATTTCCTCCATCTCAGGGATAGCCACTGATTGTGCCTTCGTCCGGACAGGCTCAACCAGAATACCCTTACCTCGAGTCTCGGTTGACTCGGCAGCAAGAAAGTCAGTAGGGGTGACAACAGGGATTGTAATAGTTTTGTCAACGGGAGTATTAGCAGAGATGATTTTAGGACTGGGAATAGCCTTTGGAGGAGTAACAACAACAAGAATGATTACGGGTCCAAAAATAGCTTTTAGAGGAGCAATTTATGGAGAGAATACCCTTCCACTTCGGGTAATCTTACTAGTCCCTTAAATATTACTGACATCGGAGTCATCTTTCTCAGAACTTGAATCTTCAGCAGCTTTCCAATCTTGCTCGATACCGTGGTAGTAGACATCCCCTCTATAATTCCATGGTACGATTTTGTCTGACGAATACGGGATTGGTCCAGGCATTGTAATTATCAACGGAGCTACTTTAGGAACTGGTGTAATTCTAACGTGTCTTTTGGTGGATACCCTGGAAGAATTGTCAAAAATGGTCACGATGGAAACATCATTATAAGAAACAATTGGAATAGAAGTCTTTTTGAACAAAATTTCTTTGTTATCTATTAGGCACTAAACACATGCTTTCAACAAAGGACAGTTGGTTGGTGAGGATAAACTGAAATGACAGCTTTCATCACATCCTGGGGATACACCGACATTCAACAAGTTCCCTTTGATAGTCAGGAGTGGGGTCACAAGTTCATCAACTGAGGCAACAAACATATCTTCTTCAATGGCATTGACATAACGGTCATGCTTGGGCATATGGGAAGTAATAACATTGGGAATTTCTGGCGCATCGAATTCAATCTCTTTGGCTTCAATGAGGTCTTGTACTATGTTCTTCAGAGCCTAACAGTTGTTAGTGTCATGGTCGAGACTCTCAGAGTGGTATGCACAACGGGCATTAGGGTGATAGTGAGGAGATGTTGTGTTAGGGTTCTTTGGAGCTTCTTTCAAAGTCACTAGGTTGGATCTTAACAAATGTGGCAATACTTGGGATAGTGTCATATTAATTCGGGTGAACTGTCTGACTGGTCTCTCCATTCTTGGTTGGTTGCTTCTTTGTTGAGCAGGCGCTGGTTTAGGAATCATGACAGCCCTCACCATTGGATGGAGTTCATCCCTATCTTGATTTCTCTGAGGGTATACAACAACAACTTCTTTCTTTCTGATGAATGGTTTCCTTACAGCAGTAGAGGATGCATATTTTTGAATTTTCCCATTCTTTATCCCGGCTTCCACCCTTTCTCCAGTCAGTATCAATTCAATAAAACCTGCCGATGAACTCCCAATTAAGTGATTGAAGAAAGGACCAGACAAAGTGCCCAAGAACATGTCTACTAATTCTCTTTCAGATAGAGGAGGTTGGACTCTTCCTTCTAAGTCCCTCCATTTTTGCGCATAGTCCTTGAAGCCTCCACTTGAAACCATGGTCATACTCTGGAGTTGAGTATGGGTAGGCGCAAGATCAACATTGTATTGGTATTGTTTGTAAAAGGCAGCAGCCAAATCTTCCCAGTTATGAACATTGGCTCTTTCTAGCTGATAAAACCAATCAAGTTGAGTTCCAGACAAACTGTCTTGGAATAAGTGTACCCATAAATCCTTGTCAGCGGTATGAGGATGGATTTTCCTCACATAGGACCGGAGATGCATTTTGGGACATGAAACTCCGTCATATTTGGAGAACACCGGTTCTTTGAATTTTGGAGGGATGATAATGCCAGATACTAACCCCAACTCCTCAAATTCCAATCCAAGAACTTTTTGGATTTCCATTGCACTTAGCCGTTCTTCTAGATTCTTATACTTGTCGTCGGCTGGAGGATATTATTCTTCAAAATCATCTTCTTCTTCCTCTTCCTCTTCTGACAATGACTAGACAAATGTTTATTTGCACTTCCCATCTTGATTGTCTTTCTCACCGGATGTCATTGCAAAGTCTAGGGTCCTTCTTGTTTGCCCTTGGAATCTTCTTCCCATATTTAGAACTCCAGTTATTTCCTTTTTCTTCTTTTTCTCTTCAACCAACAAGGTCTTCAACTCTTCTTGTCCTTTGGCTAGAGTTAAGAACATCTGTTGAAACTGGACATTTTGAGCTTGGAGGTTCTTCACCGTTTTCTCGAGATCCATCTTACTGAAATAAACAGTAGAAAGATGAGGAGACTTGTTGCAACAAACCTGCTTATGTTATGATGAATGGTAAATGCATATGCAATGATTTCAAGGATTTTAAAGATTCAAATTTGTTTTAGACAAAAAGGAAACACACGTTATATTAATAAATTAAAGCTTGAGTACATCAATGCCTCTTTGGCCAAAATAATACAAAAAAATATATAAGATAAAAAGGTAGTACACATCCTCTTTGGTGCAATGTAGGCATTCAGAGTCTGCTCCTCATGAAGTTGCTTAGTGAGTTCCAAAACCTTCTTCTCGCTAGCATATAATTGGGCCTCGAAGGTGTCTCGCTCCCCCTTGAGTTGTATCCAATCTCTTTGTAAGTCTTCAAGACAGGTGGGCATGTCAGGATGTAGGATAGTGTATGGAACACCTCCTTTCATAACAGGCTCAATGATTACCGGGAGAATGGAGGGATAAGGCATCACAAGACTCTGAGCACGAGTTCGTACCCATTTGAGGTAAGGCTCAAGAGGGGTGGAATTCTTGTGCCCCAATGTCTTGCTATCTACCTTGTTTAACATCCTCCAAGCTCGGATAAATCTCTGGTGAAGACCTTGATCATCATTCTCATAGTCAAATACCAACCCTTGAATAAGCATCTCATGTGGGCCATCCCTTCGGGTGTAACCAAACTGTCTCAAGGCTAAGCAGGGGTTGTAGGTGATACCTGCCCTAATGCCAAGTAAGGGGACATTAGGGAATTCTCCACAACGGTCGATAAATGTAACATTCTCTAGGGATCGGGAACACCAATGAATGTCTGAATGTTTGAGCATCATCAACCTTTGTGACCACCTTGAACCTTGCTCGTTCTTCAATACAGATTGGGGAAGATGCGAAATAAACCATCTTGCCAAGAGAGGAGTACAACACATAAGGACACCTTTTTCCTCATAGTGCAAGTGTGAAAAGAATGTAGAATGTCCCCTAGCAAAGTACGCACCGGGTTACGAGACATGAAGATCTTGACGGTGTTCACATTTATGAGTTGGTCAGGATTGGGAACAAAACCATCCCATAGATGAGGAGAGCCACAATTTCCTCAAAGGCTTGCAAATCCAAAGAGTTCCAATAGTTTCGAGCTTTCTCAAACAAGAACTTTGCTAGGAAGCCCTTGACACCACTCCTTGTTTCCCAATTAGTTGTGACATCAGATGAATGCAAGTGTAGAGCTTAAGCAATCTCTTCTTGCTTTGGGTCTCTTTCTGTAGAGTTGAAAGGTAGTTGATTGAGAATGTGAATCCTCAAGAGTTTGTAGAATTCTTCTAAAGTTGGCACAAGTTGATAATCGGGAAATGTGAAGCAATGGTGTAAAGGATTAAAGAACTGAAAGAGCATATTCATCATGTCCTCATCAGTGTTGGAGGTGACCAAGTTGAGTAGGCGACCATGTCTCTAGGTAAATGCAGAGTTTTCAGGAATCCTTGATGCTAGCTCCTTAAGTTGAGGAGCGATCCTTACAAGATTTACTTGAATAGTTTTCCTGCGAATAGAATCCATGTCCTACAAAACAGAACATAGATAAATCATAAGATCCTTGAAATGGTTAGTGAATGAATATGATGTTATGATGTTCATTATGTTATGTACAAGTAAATATACACAAACAAAGAAAACAAGTCCTTAGGTTTAGGCTTGCATGGAGTCTTATAGGTAAGTACCCTCTTGAAGTTTAGTTGGCTCAAACCTGTCCTAGAAATAGTAACCGGGTTCTAAGGAGCTCAATATAACTGGTTTGTTTCCTTGATCATAGTCTCAGCACAAGCCTCTTTAATGGCGATCGAAATATCTCAAAAAACCAAACCTCAATGAGTGTAGTATCGAGTATCTACCAACTTCGGACTGTACCAAAGTCGTTCATCTCACTATGTCCTAAAGGCCAAGTTGGTCAAGTAAAGGTTCTAAAAGTTCATTAGTGCTTCATGACATCACTCAGCGGCCCCGTATTCTCCTTGATTAACTCAAGGGCTACCGATATCCACAAATATGTCTCACTAACGTAGTTATTGCTTAGACCATGTCGATATATCCTGCACAGTTTCCACAATGTATTGCTACTTACCTATAAGGTATCCAAAATCCGAGTAGAGGATTCAAACCCAAACAAAGAACCATAATGTAAAGCATACAAATCAAACAATGAAAGAAATTAAATGTGATCTAACCCTAAGGTAACCCCACTTTTATTATCTTCCCCAGCAGAGTCGCCGGTTTTGTGATACGGTGGGAGAACTGACTTGAAGGTTTTGCGTTTGATCACAAATGTTGCGGTTAGCAAGAGTCGCCACCGACTTTTCTTTTATCCAAAAGGAAAGGTGAAAAATAACAGGAAAGACCTTTGAGATTATTTCTTGAGTTCGGGGGGGGTAGATTATGAAAAGGGAAGTTATTTCATCCATGGTTTTCCAGGGGCTCTTAGTTACTTGCTAGATCACTTGCTTTTGGTTGAAATTGTGCTTTGTGTGATTTTTGAAAGTATTTATGCAAACTTTGTAATGATTCTCATTCATAAGAATGTATACAAAGATGTTGATCTTTTTGAAGAATATTTTCAAGTTTGTAAGATGTTTTGAAAGTGTAGGTGTTTGTTTAGAAAATAGAAAGGATGTTTTGTTTTGAAATGGAGTAAGTAATTAGGAGCATTCTACCTACTCAAAAGTCTTTCTTGTTCATTTCCTATTTCCTTTGACATTGTTATCTTGCCATTGATTTGGTAAGTAACCTTATCTTTGGATGTAAACGGGACGGGCGTGGGTCATCGTATAACCATGATCTTATACTTTTTGCTTGTTTTTGCTAAGATACCTCACATGCGTGATATGGTCATTTTGTAAAGGAAACCAAGTTGATTTACCCTAGGGGTGCTTGTGTGTAAGTGTATTGTTTTCATGCTTGATTTTGTATTGAATTAGGGTTTTCTAAGTATTGGTTTTAGTCTTTCCATATAAACCCTAATTACTAACATTTGTATATAAAGCGATAAATTGTGGAATTTAAAGTTACTATGCTATTACAATATTTGTGGGAGGGGTGTACAAATTGTAAATGGGGATTGCAAGAATATAAACCTAATTAATCTATTACAACCAAATTGAATTTGTACAAGAAATTAAATGGAAATAATGTACAAAATGAATAAAGATGCAAGAATGCAAATATAAAGAAAATGGATATTTTTGTTTGGATTTTTTAGGAAAAGTGAATTTGTCTTAACATAATTAATTAAAAGAAAATAATTAATTAAAAATAATAAAAGTAAACCTAAATTAATAAGAAAAGATTTTAAATAAAACCCTAAGTCTATTAATTGATTAAAAAGAAATTAAGTTTAAGAAAAGTATTTTTGTATTTTTGTCTTGAAAATAAGTTAGAGCATTATAAAATATTTTTGGTCTTTTTATATTTTAAAATAATATATTTTAATTGGTGTAAAAGAAAATAAATAATAACCTAGTTTTAATTAAATTTACAAGAATAATTAGTAAAATATATAAAGTATGGTTAAATAAAATATATTTTTTTGTGAGAAAAATAAATAAACTAAGTTAAAATATAAATCTACCAGTTTTTGTATTTTTTATGATTTAAAAAAAAATAAGAAAAATAAATAAAATTGGGCTAGGGGTGCTGATAGCCTGCAAGGGGTGAAAAGTAACAAAAAAACATAGGCCCAAAGATTGAAGCCCAGCGCCTGCCAAAAAAAGGTCAGAAAATGCAAAAATATGGAGAAAAAAAAATCAAAAGGGTACCACTGGGGCTCGAACCCAGGTCCCTTAGGTTATAGGCGCGCGCTTCTACCACTGGGGTAACTATACATCCATTTATATAAATCAAACAATAAATACATAAGGCAAACACGTTCCATGGCTTGAACTTCATCTTCAACCTCACGCCCAGCCAGAGCTTTTGTAACTCATTCAAATCTCAACAAAAATGAAAACTGTAAACATGAAACTTGTAGCAAATTTCCTCACGGTTTCAGAAATGTAAAGCATTAAAACTATAGCTCAAAGATAAACATGAATTTTAATGGCCCTATTCTGAACCCTAAAAATCTCAGAAAGTTCAAACTTAAAATTCTCTAAGCTCAAGCAAAAATAATGGAAACTATGGACATGGTTAGCTTTAGGGCAATGATATCTACATGTTTTATTCACAAATAAATCATTAATGATGTCTGTATGAAAAGTTCCAAAGTTAGGAAACTTACCTTGCAAAGGGGTATCGGGTTTGAAGTTTGAGAAGCTTTCAAGGAGTTCCAATGGTTGGGTTAGCTTCCTCAAGTTCACAGGAAGCTAATGGAATGCTTAGTTTGAGCTGAAAGTACATGAGGAGTTCTGGAGAAGTCCAAGTACAAAGCTCTATTTTTGAAAATGGAGGATGGTGTTAATGGTGTTACAGTTCTGTAACAGGGTGTGGGATTAGTTCTAAATGATGTTTAGAAGCTTTAGAAACCAAAAGGCTTGAAAACGCAAGAGGGAATTATGAGTTTCAAGTTTTTGGTCAGTTTATGTGAAAATGGAGGTATGAGATGTGATTCTGAGTTCTAGGTCTTTTCAGGGGCTTAAGCCTTCGTGTCTTTGTTGAAAATAGTTTTCGTATCTATAAGCAAAAGGATTGGAGTGCATTGGCAAGTCAGAAGTACAAGTTACAAGCTTTTGGCTAGGTTACTTGATTTTGAAGAAAAGAGGGAAACCAAGTTTCAATGTGTAGTACAAGCATGGGATGAGTGATTGTAAGTGTCTAAACCATTTCTTATGAGTTATAGGACTTGTATGATCAGAAGAGAACAAGTGCAAGGCTCAAGAATAAGTTTTGTGCAAAAAAGCACTTTATCAAAATGACAATGTACACTTTCTTCCAAAAATGGATATAAAGCATGTCCATGCATTGAATGCTTGAAATGAGATCTCTAACAGCTGTGCAAGTCATTAATTATGGAGTTTATAACAAGTTTGATGCCTGCAAAGTAGAGTTTATGCATCATAGTTTGAATTTTGAATTTGGTTCATCACAAAATGACTTGTAATTCAAATGATAAAACCCTAATTTTGTATCTTCGATTCTCCCTACTAAAAAATGATATCAAGGAGTTCTTTGACATTTTGGAAATCTTATAATGAGCTCTAAAACCCATATTTTAATTGATTTTGAATATTCCCCTTGGAACTATATGAAAAAGTGCCATGAAGTTGGGTCAAAATCCTGACCAAATTAGGGCAAAATTTCACTAAGTGTTTTGTTTCATGACCACATGTTCTTAAAATTATAACTTGAGATCCAAGAACTTTTGGAAGGAGTTGTGTGAAGAAAAGTTGTATATTTAATGGAGATATACAATTTTCATGTTGGAAGTTTCTCTTGAATCATCTTTCATCATGGTGAAAACTTTGCTCAAAGTTGTGAAAAAATAAGAAATTTTCAACACTTAGAAAATTTCTAAGTTTAGAAATTTTGAAATTTGAATTTCTTGATGAATAAGTTTCATATTTTGACATGTTTTGATGAATTGTGATCTTTGGCATTTGAATTTGACCAAAAAGTCAAAGTTTGACTTTTCAGTATATAGTTGACTTTTGATAAGTTGACTAAAAATTCATTTGTCAATCCATTGAACTTGAGCAATGTTTTGAGCCATGTCATTAGGTAAAATGATTAAATTGGACTCTTGAGATCATTCCTTAAACCAATTGATCATTTTCTAGGTCAAAAATCAGAAATTGCCCTTTCCAAGTCAAAACCCTAATTTTGACCATTTTTCCCTTTTGGAGATTTGATCAAATTTCTTGAGGAATTATGGTCCAAACTTGATCAAATGATACATATGAGTTTAAAGTGTTGATGTGGATAAAAAATATGAAGTTTGACTGTAAATTGGCCATAGTTGACTTTTTCCTCATACAGCTGATTTTTAGGTCAACTGCTCAATTGATTGAGCAAAAGTGTGATCCAAATCTTGAAACTTGACATTAGTGATCTTGAGGGTCCATAGTGATCCATGAAAACCAAATGGGGCATTGGAAGTTCAAAAATCCTTATGAAAACTCAAACCCTAATTTTGGTCATCAATGCTTAAGGAGGTGTCTTGAGCTGATCAAACCCTAGTGCAGTCTTGAGCTAATGAGATCTTGTGAGCAAATTATTGATAAGTGAGAGGGAAAATTTTGGGATACAACAGCTAGCATCAATAATTCTTGAAATTTCTCCATTTACCGAAATACATGGTCGCCTACTAAACTTGGTCACCTCCAACACTGATGAGGACATGATGAAGGTGCTCTTCCAGTTTTATGATCCTTTACACTATTGCTTCACATTTCCCGATTATCAACTTGTGCCAACTTTGGAAGAATTCTCCCAACTCTTGAGGATTCCCATTCTCAATCAACTACCTTTAAATGGTACGGAAAGAGATCCAAAGCCAGAAGAGATTACTCAAGCTCTACAATTGCAACCATCTGATATCACAACTAATTGGGAAACAAGGAGTGGTGTCAAGGGTTTCCTAGCAAAGTTGTTGTTTAAGAAAGCCCAAAACTGTTGGAACTCTTTGGATTTGCAAGCTTTTGAGGAAATTGTGGCTCTCCTCATCTATGGGATGGTTTTGTTTCCAAATCCTGACCAACTCATAGATGTGAACGACGTCAAAATCTTCATGTCTCGTAACCTGGTGCCTACTTTGCTAAGGGACATCCTTCATTCTTTTCACACTTGCACTATGAGGTATCCTTATATGCTTTACTCCTCTTTTGGAAGGATGGTTTATTTCACATCTTCCCCAATCTGTATTGAAGAACGAGAAAGGTTCAAGGTGGTCACATAGGTTGATGACACTCAAACATTCAGACATTTAGATATTCATTGGTGTTTCTGATCTATATAGAATGTTACTATTGTCGACCGTTGTAGAGAATTCCCTAATGTCCCTTTACTTGGCATTAGAGGAGGTATCACCTACAACCCCTACTTAGCCTTAAGACAGTTCAGTTACACCCGAAGGGATGGGCCACATGATATGCTCATTCAAGGTTTGGTATTTGACTACGAGTACGATGATCAAGGTCATCGCCAGAGATTTATCCGAGCTTGGAGGATGTTGAAAAAGGTAGATAGCAAGACGTTGGGGCATAAGAATTCCATCCCTCTTGAGCCTTACCTCAAATGGGTATGAGCTCGTGCTCAAAGTCTTATAATGCCTTACCCCTCCATTCTCCGAGTAATCATAGAGCCTATTATGGAAAGAGATGTTCCATACACTATCCTGCATCCTGACATGCCCACCTCTCTTGAAGACTTACAAAGGGATTGGATACAGCTTAAGGGGGAGCGAGACACTTTCGAGGCTCAATTCTATGCCAGTGAGAAGAAGGTTTTGGAACTCACTAAGCAACTTCATGAGGAGCGGAGCCTGAACGCCTACATCACACCAAAGAGGATGCGTACAACTTTTTTATCTTAGCGTTTTTTTATTTCTTTGTAAACCCAAAAGAGGCATGATGTACTCAAGCTTTGATTTATTAATATAACGTGTGTTCCTTTTTGGTCTAAAGCAAATTTAAATCTCTAATTTCCTTGAAATCATTGCATATGCATCTACCATTCATCATAACATAAGCAGGTTTCTTACAACAAGTCTCCTCATCTTTCTACTGTTTATTTCAGTAAGATGGATCTCGAGCAGACAGTAAAAGACCTCCAGGCGCAGAATGCTCAGTTTCAATAGATGTTCTTGACTCTAGCCAAAGGACAAGAGGATTTGAAAACTTTGCTGCTTGAAGAAAATAAGAAGAAAGAAAAGAAAATAACTGGAGTTCTAAATATGGGAATAAGGTTCCAAGGACAAGCCAGACGGACCCTAGACTTTGCAACGTCGTCTGGTGAAAAGGATAATCCAGAAGTGAAAGGCAAGGAAGCAATTGCCCAGCCAGAATCTGAAGAGGAAGAAGAAGAAGATTACTCTAAAGAGCAATATCCTCCGACCGACGACAAATACAAACATCTGGAAGAGCGGCTAAGTGCAATGGAAATTCAGAAAGTGCCCGGGCTGGACTTTGAAGAGTTGGGTTTAGTGTCTGGGATTGTTATTCCACCAAAATTCAAGGCAGCAGTGTTCGCTAAATACAACAGGGTTTCGTGTCGCAAGATCCATCTCCGATCTTATGTGAGGAAGATACAACATCACACCGCTGACAGAGATTTGTGGGTCCACTTCTTCCAAGACAGTCCACCTGGGACTCAGCTAGATTGGTTCTATCAACTAGAAAGGGCCAACATTCATAATTGGGAAGACCTTGTCGCTTCTTTCTATAAACAATATCAATACAACGCAGACCTTTCTCCCACCCGTATTCAACTCCAGAGTATGACTATGGTTTCAAGTGAAGGTTTCAAAGACTATGCACAGAAATGGAGGGACTTAGCAGGAAGAGTATAGCCTCCCCTTTCTGAAAGATAACTAGTAGATATATTTCTAGGCACCTTGTCCGGTCCTTTCTTTAATCACTTAATTGGAATTTCCTCAACAGGCTTTACTGAATTAATCTTGACCAAAGAAAGAGTGGAAGATGGGATTAAGAGTGGGAAGATTCAAAAAGACGCATCCTCTGCTGCTGTAAGAAAACCCTTTATTGGAAAAAAGAAGTTGGTGTTGTGTATCCTCAAAGGAATCAAGATAGAACTGAACACCGTCCAACGGTGGGGGCTGTCATGATCCCAAAGCCTGCACCTACTCAACAAAGAAACAACCAACCTAGAACATAAAGACCAGTAAGACAATTAACCAGATTAATTTGACATTATCTCATGTTCCTATTCCTGTTGACACTACCATTACTACTACAGTTTCTATAGTTACACCTGCTGATACTCCTACCACCGAGTCGATCGAGACTCAGGGAAAAGGAATCCTTGTTGAGCCTGTCCGGATGAAGGCGCAATCAGTATCTATCCTGAGGCTTCCCAAAAGGAGATGGAAGGAATTCTGAAAATTATAAAGAGAAGCGACTACAACATAGTCGAACAGCTAGGGCAGACTCCGTCAAATATTTCCATGTTGGCTTTATTATTATGCTCTGAGGCCCATGCGAAGGCCTTGGTGAAATTCCTTAAAACTGCCCATGTACCACAAGAAACCTCTGTTGATCAGTTCCAAGATTGTGTAGCCATCTTGACCGCGAAAAATGGTTTAGTCTTTTCTGATGCTAACATGACACCTAGGGGGAGGAAGCACAACGAGGCATTGCATGTCTCTGTCGAATGCAAGGGCACAACTTTGGCCTATGTCTTGGTTGATACTGGTTCATCTTTGAATGTGCTGCCTAAGAATGCTCTTGATAGACTCGACTGTGAAGGTTTGGCCTTAAAACCTAGCAATATAGTGGTAAGGGCCTTCGACAGTTCAAAGAGAATGGTACATGGGGAGGTGGATATCCCCATAAAAGTTGGAACCCAAACCTTTGATTCAACTTTTTACGTGATGGACATTCTCCCTTCCTACTCCTTCTTATTGGGCCGACCATGGATTCACAATGTTGGTGCCGTTATCTCTACATTACATCAAATGCTGAAATATCCAACTGAGGGGAAAATCATTACTGTCCATGGAGAAGAGGAATATATGGCCAGCCACCTTAACTCCTTCAGATACTTGGAATTAGATGGTGAATTCATTAAAACTCCGTTTCAGAATTTCGAGGAAGTCCCACAAACTGTGGAAGTAACCAAGGCTATTTCCTAAGTCCCTAAGATTACAAGGCCTCCGCTAAAGATGTCGTCTTTGAAAGATGCCAAGGCAGTGATCGAAGAAGGTGGGTGTACTATCTGGGGCCAACTCCCGAATATCCCATACAAATCTGACAAATTTTGTTTGGGTTTCACTCCAGGAGCCCAGAAAGCTGTACGCCGTGCTCGTGCCGGGGGACCACCCTTGAAGATCAGCAACCACGGAGTCAACGCAATAGAGGATGATGAGGACAACTACGACCTGGAGGAATGGATTTTCCTAACTCTCAATGGAGGACTCAGCAACTAGGAAGCTAAAGATTTTGTCCCAATTACTTTTATCCAATAGTAATTGTCTTTAAATTTTGTCGGACCTGTAATAATTAAACAATTTAGACTTTTAAAACCTTGTGTCTTACCCGAGGCACAATGGTCCATTTGTAAGGGTTGTTACTTCATTTTCATATGTCATCAATGAATCATGAACGTTTTTGCATACAAACTTTGTGCTCTTTGTCTTTCTTTTTTACAGTTTTATTTCTTTCAAAGATATCTATACTCTTACACACACTCACATTCAAAATGCAGATCTACATCCATTCGGGATCCCATGGGTAACTATTCTGCTATGGCCTTCTATGACTCTGAAAATCTAATCTACCAAGCCGAAGACAAAGGTGAGGAAGATTGTGAAGTGCCAGAGGAACTTTCCAGGTTACTACAACAAGAAGAGAGGATCATACAACCCCACGAAGAACCATTGGACACAATTAACCTAGGTACCGAAGAGGACAAGAAAGAAGTCAAGATGGGTGCCAATCTGGAACCCAGTGTCAAGAAGCGTCTGATTCAGTTGCTACATGATTATGTTGAGGTCTTTGCATGGTCATATGAAGATATGTCAGAACCTGATGCTGATATCGTGGTACATCGTCTAACAACAAAAGAAGACTGCCCAACGGTAAAACAGAAAGTCTGTTGCATGCGGCCAGACATGTCAGAGAAGATCAAGGCCGAAGTCATGAAACAATTCAACGCTGGATTCTTGGTTGTCACCTCCTATCCATAATGGGTCGCCAATGTTGTTCCCGTGCCTAAAAGGGACGGAAAAGTACGAATGTGCATGGACTACCGAGATTTGAATAGGGTAATCCCTAAGGATGATTTCCCACTTCCCCACATCGATATTCTGGTTGACAATACATCACATCATAAGGTTTTTTCCTTCATGAATGGTTTCTCAGGATACAATCAAATCAAAATGGCCCCTGAGGACATGGAGAAAACAACCTTCGTCACACAGTGGGGCACTTTCTGTTTTAAGGTTATGCCATTTGGGTTGAAGAATGTTGGGGCAACCTATCAGCGTGCCATGGTAGCTATATTTCATGACATGATACGTCACAAAATAGAGGTCTATGTGGACGACATGATAGCCAGATCTCAAACCAAAGAGGAACATCTTGACCATTTGCAGAAACTGTTTGAGAGACTAAAGAAATACAAGCTGAGGTTGAACCCGAATAAATGCACATTTGGGGTGAGGTCCGGTAAACTCCTAGGCTTTGTCGTCAGCGGTAAAGGTATCGAACTGGGCCCTGCCAAGGTGAAAGCGATACAAGAAATTCATGCTCCTCGTACTGAGAAGGAAGTCAGAGGATTCTTAGGAAGGCTAAACTACATTTCTTGATTCATTTCTCACTTGACCGCTACTTGTGAATGAATCTTCAAATTATTGAAGAAAGATCAAGTAGTCAAATGGAATGATGAATGCCAAACTTCCTTCGACAAGATCAAAGAATACCTACAAGAGCCTCCTATTTTGATGCCTCCAGTTGAGGGAAGACCCTTGATCATGTATCTAACTGTCTTGGAAAATTCAATGGGGTGTGTGCTGGGGCAGCATGACGAGTCTGGCCAAAAAGAGCATGTTATTTACTAACTGAGCAAAAAGTTTACCGACTGTGAAACAAGAAATTCACTGCTCGAGAAAACTTATTGTGCTCTGGCATGGGCTTCTCGCCGGCTAAGACAGTATATGATAACCCATACTACCTTATAGATATCCAAGATGGATCCAATAAAATACATATTCGAGAAGCCCGCCCTCTCTGGGAGAATAGCAAGATGGTAGATGATCCTAACGAAATATGATATTCAGTATACTACCCAAAAAGCAATAAAGGGCAGTGTATTAGCCGATTACCTTGCTCATCAAGCTGTGGATGACTATCAGTCCATGAAGTTCGAATTCCCAGATGAAGACATCATGATGGTAAATAACTGTGAAGAACTCAGACCATATGACAGACCTGAACAAGGATCCCGATGGACCCTGGTTTTTGATGGGGCGTCCAACGCACTCGGAAATGGCATTGGTGTTGTACTCATATCCCCTGAAGGATGTCACACTCCCTTCACTGCAAGACTCTACTTCAACTGTACAAATAACATGGCGGAATACGAAGCGCGTATTTTTTGTCTCAAAGTTGCCATAGATTTGAGGATCAAGTCCTTAAATGTATTCGGAGATTCAGCCTTGGTCATCATTCATATTAAAGGAGAATGGGACACGAAGCTCCCTAACCTTATCCCCTACAAAGAACATGTGTTGACATTAACCCCACATTTTGAGAAGATTACCTTTGAGCATTTCCCGCGAGAAAAAAATCAACTAGCGGATGCGCTAGCCACAATGTCATCCATGTTTAAACTCATGTGGGGTAACGAGGCTCCCCATATCACCATTGAACGGATGGATGAACTAGCTCACTGTCACGAGATCAATACTGAAGAAGTAGTGGACCGGCCTTGGTTCCATGAAGTTAAGAGATATCTCGAGACTCAAGAATATTCGGAAGGAGATTCAGTCAATGATAAGAAGTTCTTAAGGAGATTCTCTACTAAATTATTCATCAGTAATGGCATTCTCAACAAACACAACCACGACTCTGTATTACTTCGTTGCATAGACAAGGTTGAGGCAGAAAAGATCATGGCTGATCTATATAAAGGCACTTTTGGAACCCATTCCAGTGGGCATACGATGGCAAAGAAGATCCTACAGGCAGCTTATTACTGGTCTACCATGGAAGAAGATTACTATCAGCACTCTTGAACCTGCCACAAGTGTCAGATCTATGCTGACAAGGTGCATTTACCTCCAGTTCTTCTGAATATCCTGACTGCTCCCTGGACATTCGTGATGTGGGCATTGATATGATTGGAGAAATCAAGTACACAACCTTTAATGGACACGGCTTCATCTTGGTGGCCATTGACTATTTCACGAAGTGGGTTGAGGAGACTTCTTTCGCTTCTGTTACCAAGAATGTTGTTGCCCGATTCATCAAACATAATCTCATTTGTCGGTACGGTATCCCAGAGAGGATCATCACAGACAATGGTACGAATCTCAACAATACTATGATCACCATAATGTGTGCGCAATTCAAGATCCAGCACCATAATTCTTCCCCTTACCGACCAAAGATGAATGGCGTTGTCGAAGCCGCAAATAAAAACATCAAAAAGATCATACAAAAGATGACAGTAACCTACAAAAATTGGCATAAGATGCTACCATTCGCTCTCCACGGCTACCGTACCACGACGCGTACATCAACTGGGGCAACACCTTACTCTCTAGTATACGGCATGGAGGTTGTCTTGCCTATTGAGGTCCAGATCCCTTCTTTGAGAATCATGAAGTATGCAGGGTTGAATGAAGATAACTGATCCAAACTCGACTTGATAAACTGAACTTGGTTGATGAGAAAAGGCTTACTGCTGTCTGTCATGGTCAAATGTATCAAAAATGGATGATCAAGGCTTTCAACAAAAAGGTCAGACGCCAAGTGTATTAAGTCGGGGATCTGGTGATCAAGCGCATCATACTGCCGCAGGGTGATCCCAGGGGAAAATGGACTCCTACATATGAAGGACCGTTTGTGATCAAAAGCATATTCTCCGGTGGAGCAATGATCTTAACCACAATGGGTGGCGACGACCTGCCGCACCATGTGAACGCGAACATAGTTAAAAGATACTACACATAAGAGACCCGCTAGGTTGACACACCTAGGCAAAACAAGGGCATCCCGGCGAACCAAAAAGGTTCGGGCAAAAATTAGGGATAAAACAAAAAAAATGTACACCCGGCAAGTTGAAAACCTGAAAGGGCGACTTGGGCAAAAAAGGGTATCCCGGTGAACTGAAAACCCGAAAGGGCGGTCCAGGAAAAAGTTAGGGAATTAAAGCGTATGAATATGTCCCGTTTGGATCACTTTGCAGACAACCTTTGGCTTCTATTGACAAACTCAGCGGTTCTAATCAATCCAATCAACTTCAGACAAGGAAGCAAGTGGACAAGACGCTCAGAGACACAAAGTCTATAGCAGAGTGGGAACCCCATGGGATTATTGCACATAGCTATCTTTTCTTTGTATCAAATTTTCATTTTTACGACGACATTCCCTTACTAGAATGTTCGTCTCATTGTACAAAAAAAAACTTATTCAAGTTAATACAAAGATACCCCTTTGAAAGTGCAAAACTATCTATTTTTTTATTTCTGTGTTTTGTCTACAAAAACATCCATTGATTTATTTTTGAACATATGCATTTGAACGTAACTACTGTTTACAAATGAACAAAAAAGGGAACAGAAAAATAGAAAGACAATCACTAATGGATTTAAGAAATAGGATAAAATCCTTAGAGTATTCCATAAAATCCCCCACAGTGTGTAGCTTAATGACATCAAGCCCTCTCACATCCCCAACAGAACAAAACTTCCAGTTTATCACTCCCCAGTAGAAGTCGCCCAATTTCTCAGGATTTCACAAACAATACACGACGTTTCCCTTACAACAGATTTTATTTCTATAATAAATAGAAGCTCATCAACTCATCAGCACTTCAAAACATGAAGACCTACACTCCACATCCCCAGCAGCAATCAGGGATTTATTTTCCCTAATCTAACAATATTACAGCAACGTAGCTTACATGGCCATACATCGCATCCATACGTCATAAACATCTATGACACAAATGCATACAACATAATCTCATTCATTTTTTGAGAACATCATTATACAATGCATTTCATACATCATGTCATTGCATACAACTAATCTTTCAGGAAAGATCAGTCAGCAGATGGTTATCATTAACAAATTGCAAAAGGTCAGAAATTGATACCTGAAACAAGCCAGGACAATTATCTACACGACCAGCTGAAGCAATCCTACACGGGTTTCTTCTCATTCAGCTTTCAGATACAGTGCATATACGCTCGAGATACGGATGCCATTCTGATACTCATTCAGATTCAGCTCTCAAATACAGTTCAGATACACTCTAGATATGGATGCCATCCTGATACTCATTCAGATTCAACTCTCAGATACAGTTCAGATATGCTCCAGATACGGATGCCTTTCTGATACTCATTCAGATTCAGTTTTTAGATACAGTTCAGATATGCTCCAAATACGGATGCCATCCTGATACTCATTCAGATTCAGCTTTTAGATACAGTTCAAATACACTCCATATACGAATGCCATCCTGATACTCATTCAGATTCAAATCTCAGTTACAATTCAAATATGCTCCAGATACGGATTCCATTTTGATACTCATTTAGATACAGTTTAGATACGCTCTAGATACGTATGCCATCCTGATACTCATTCAGATTCAACTCTCAATTACAGTTCAGATACGCTCCAGACACGGATGCCATTCTGATACTCATTCAGACTCAACTCTCAGTTACAGTTCAGATACGCTCCAAATACGGATGCCATCCTGATACTCATTCAGATTCAGCTTTCAGATACGAGTCAGATACGCTCCAGATACGAATTCCATTCTGATATCCAACCCAACGCATCCACTATTTTAGTATAAATCAACCAGAGATTTATTCTGACACTTCTGCCAACAATCATTTTTGGATGGCGTATGTAATCCCATCTCCAACAACTTTCCATCATCTTTCCAAATAGAATCTTTAATCCCATTCCCTACACCATCATCCATCACATCCTCGAGTGCAAATTTCTGGGCACTCTAGTGTTCAATCATCTTCCACCTTCAAGTCATAAATGGTGGATCCGCCAATCTAACTCTTCAGGTTTAAGAAGATTGAACAGGGGAAGTTGTTGTACCCCAAAATTTTCCCTCTCATTTATCAAGTATTTTCCCACAAGATCTCCTTTAGTTCAAGACTGCACTAGGGTTGATCAACTCAAGACACCTCCTTAAGCAACTGATGACTGAAATTAGGGTTTGAGATTGCACAAGGATAATTGAACTTTCAATGCTTCATATGACTTTCATGGATCATTATGGACCCCCAAGATTACTAATGTCAAGTTTCAAGTCTTGGATCACATTTTTGCTCAATGAATTGAGGAGTTAACCTAAAAATCAGCTATGTTGGGGGAAAAGTCAAATATGGCCAATTTACAGTCAAACTTCATATTTTTTGATCCACGTCAATATTATAAACTCATATGTATCATTTGATCAAGTTTGGACCATAATTTCTCAAGAAATTTGATCAAATTATCAAAAGGGCAAAATGGTCAAAATTAGGGTTTTGACTGAGAAATGGCAATTTCTGATTTTTGACCTTGCAAATGGTTAATTGGTTTGAGTAATAATATCAAGAGATCAATGGAATCATTTTTACCCAATGGCATGACTCAAAACATTGTTCAAAATTAATTGGATTGATAGTGAATTTTCAGTCAACTGATCAAAAGTCAACTGTATACTGAAAAGTCAAACTTTGACTTTTTGGTAAAAATCAAGTGTCAAAGATCACAATTCATCAAAACATGTCAAAATATGAAACTTATTAATCAAAAAATCAAAAAGTCAAGATTTCATTTTGAAAAGTCAAAGTTTTCAAACTTAGAAATGTTTCTAAGTGTTGAAAACTTCATGTTTTTTCACAACTTTGAGCCAATTTTTCACCATGATGCAAGATGATTCAAAAGAAACTTTAAAAATGAAATTTTTAGATCTCCATGAGATATACAACATTTCTTTACACAACTTCTTCTAAAAGTGATTGGATCTCAAGTTATTAATTCATAAAGTCATGGTCTTGAAATTAAACACTTAGTGAAATTTTGCCCTAGTTTAGGCAGGATTTTGACCTAACTTCATGGCACTTTTTCATATAGTTCCAAGGGTAATTTTAAAAAGTAATTCAAAGAGGGATTGTAGAGAACATTACAAGATTTCTAAAATGTCCAAGAACACCTTGAGATCATTCTCGAGCAGGGAGAATCAAAGAGAGGAAGTTAGGGTTTCAAACTAAAATTATAGGTCATTTTGTGATGAACAAAGATTCAAATTTCAAACCTATGCTGCATAATCTCTACTTTAAAAGCCTCAAAATTGTTAGGCACTCCATAATTAATTGCTTGCACAACTGTTAGAGGTCTCAACTCAAGCATTCAATGCAATGTCATGCTTTATATCCATTTTAGGAAGAAAGTGCACAATGTCATTTTGAAAAAGTAGCTTTATGCACAAAACTTGTTCTTGAGCCTTGCAATGGTTTTCTTCTGATCATACACATCCTATAACTCAAGAGAATTTTGTTTCAAGCCTTACAATCACTCAGCCCATGCTTGTACTTCATCTTGGAACCATAGATTCACTTTTCTTCAAAATCAAGCAACCTAGCCATAACTCTATAACTCAGAAATCCTTTGTGCAAAATCTCTCCAACCTTTTGCTTATACATACACAAGTCCTTGGAAACAAAACACACCCATGCTTGAGCCCCAAAACTACCAAGAACTCAGAACTGCATCACATACCTCCATTTTTGCATAACCTGACCAAAAGTTTGAAACTCACATCTCCCTCGTGCGTTTTCAAGCCTTTTGGTTCCTAAAGTTTCTAAACATCATTTAGAACTCATCCCACACCCTGTTACAAGACTGTAACACCATTAACACCATCCTCCATTTTCAAAAACAGAGCTTTGCACTTGGATTTCTCCAGAACTCCTCATGAACTTTCAGCTCAAGCTAAGCATCACATTAGCTTCCTGGGAACTTGAGGAAGCTAATCCAATCATTGGAACTCACTAAAAGCTGCTCAAACTCAAAACACGATATCCTCTTGCAAGGTGGGTTTTCTGACTTTTGAACTCTTCATACAGGCATCATTAGTGGTTCATTTGTGAATAAGATATGTAGGTATCATTGTCCTGAAGCTAACCCTGTCTTTAGATTTCATTTATATTGCTTAAGGATTTAGAATTTTGAATCTGAACATCCTAGAAAAGTTAGGTCAGAATTTGGTACCATTCAAAATTCATGCTCATTTTTGAGAATTAGTTTAAGTTGTTTACATTTCTGGAATCATGGTGAAATTTTACACAACTTTCATGTTTACATTTTTGCAAATGGTTGAGAAATGAACAAGTTGCAGGGCTTCTGGTTGGAGGTTGAAGATGAAGTACATTTAGGGCAAAACTTAGATTATATATATATATATATATATATATATATATATATATATATATATATATATATATATATATATATATATATATATATATATATATATATATATATATATATATATATATATATATATATATATATATATATATATATATATATATATATTGTTTTACATAAGTTAATGGATGTATCACCACCCAGTGGTTAAAGCGCGCGCCTGTCACCATGAGGTCCTGGGTTCAAGCCCCAACGTCACCTTTTGCAATTTTTTTTTTTTTACTTTTCTCACATTTTCTGACTTTTTGCAGCGCTTGGGCCTTCCTCCATTGGGCCTGGGATTTTTGCTACACTTGCACACTCCTGATTATTTCTTAACTCCCCTGACTTTATTTTTATTTTATTTTATTTTTACTTTTTTTTATCTTTTATTTATTATTATTATTAATACTATTATTAATATTATTATTATTATTACTATTTTTAATAAGAAAAAAATCCAAAAATATTTATATTTTATTATTTATATTTATTTAGTTTATTTTTCTTTACAAAACAAAAGAATAAAAAAAACATTTCTTTTACAATTAAATTTACTTTTTTAAATACTTAGAAAATTTATTTTTAATTATTATTATATTATATTATTCATTTTTCTTGTAAATTAAAATCAATTTAGAATTTAGAACTTTTATTTAATTATTTTTTATTTACTAACTTAATTAAATTCACCAAAACCCTAAAAAACTTGTTTTCTTTAATTTAATTTATTCTACTAACTCAATATTAATTTTCTTATTTTTCTTAGTTAATTATTTTATTTAATTAGGTTAAAAAACCCTTTTCATAAAAAACAAACAAAAATCACATTTCTTTTTATATTTACATTCTTGTGTTTTATTTGTCCATTTTGTATATTTATTCAAATTCAATATAGTTGTAATAATTATTTAGATTTAATTTCTTGCAATATTTCTCATTTTTAATTTGTACACCCCCTCCCCTAAGTGATGTAATAGCGTAGTATTTTTATTTTTTCGCAATGTACATGCTTTATATACAAAATGCTAGTAATTAGGGTTTTGTATGGAAAGACTAAAACCAATCAATAGAAAACCCTAATCAAAGACAATTCAAGCATGAAAATTAATACACTTGCACGCAAACACCCCTAGGATAAATCCACTTGGTTGCTTTATAAAAATGGCCATATTATGCATGTGAGATATCTTAGCAAAAACAAGCAAAATACAAGATCATAGTCCCTCGATGACGCTATCAAAAGTTGCCTTTCAAAATGATCTTAGTCCCTAAATAAAAATGCTAAGATATTTTGCAACATTGCTAATCATGGTTATACGATGACCCACGCCCGTCCCTTTTACATCCAAAGATAAGGTTACTTACCAAATCAATGATAAGATAACAATGTCAAAGGAAAAAGGAAATGAACATGAAAGACTTTTGAGTAGGTAGAATGTTCCTAGTTACTTGCTCCATTTTAAAACAAAAATATCTTTGCTATTTTCAAAACAAACACCAACACTTCCAAAACATCTTCCAAAACTTGAAAACATTTTCAAAAGATCAACACCTTTGTATACATTCTTACAAACGAGAATCATTACAAAGTTTTCCTAGACAAAGGCCTCTTTACAAAATACTTTCAAAAACCACACAAAGCACATTTTCAAACAAAAGCAAATTATCTAGCAAGTAACAAAGATCCCATGGAAAACAATGGATGAAAAAGGTGCTAATACGTTTCCTTTTCAAAATCTACCCCCCGAACTCAAGAAAATATCTCAAAGGTCTTTCCTGTGCTTTTTCACCTTTCCTTTTGGATAAACAAAAAGTCGGTGGCGACTCTTGCTAACCGCAACATTTGCGATCAAACGCAAAACACTCAAGTCAGTTCTTCTCTCATATCACAACGAGCTTTTCACAAGTTACACACGAATATTAAAAAGAGTTTAGTTTTACACTAGCTATCCTCCAAAAAAAAACACTAAATTTTACACTAGGCTAATCCTAGAACCAAATGAGAGATTTTATACCAGGTGTAACTCACAAACCAAACCAAGATTTCGACGAACATTTTTCATGAACAAAAATGAGAGCTTTTACACCAAGTGACACTCATGAACCAAACCGAAATTTTCATGGATAATCTCACTTACCAAACAATTTTTTTACTGGATAAGTTTACAAACCAAACAACAACCTTTTTTCAAAGATATTTCACAAGAGATAAATTTCTTTTACGCAAATTACAATAATGCCTCATCACTAGAAACCACAAAAAATGTCTCGCTAGTATTTTTCACTCTTAAAGCACTAAGGCAATTTTAGTGAAATAAAAGAAATGACAAGGAAATGAGTATAGAGGAACAAAGTATCTCAAAATATGTTTTCTGGTGTGATTTAAAAGGGAGGAGAGCCTTTTATTTATAAGCGAGAAATCTAGATCAAAAAGGAAAATCATCCATAGACTTTTTAATACACATGATCAATTATGCATTAGGTCTAGTCGATTATGTGCTTCATAAAAACCACAACCCTGATTTTCCAAAAGGAAAACCTACAAAGATTAATGTTCTAGTCGACTAAGTGTTCTAGTCGACTAAGTAATCTTAATCAATTAGGAAGATTTATGAGTTGCTCTAATCAATTTACTAAGGGCCTTAATCAATTAGGCAATGTATATAAGCCTCCAAAATGTTTTGGATCACCATTGATCAATCTCACGAGCACCTTGATGGTTTCTATGAGGATTTTAAGAATTTTTATCAAATAGAGAGGTTAAAAATGCTTTAGGATGACTGTGTGTATTGCCTTAATAATTTAAGAGTTACTCTAATATCTTTTAAAAGTCTTTGATTATTCAGACACAGACTTGGGGAGCTTCCACATTTCCTCTCTTTCATAATCTCTAAATATTCAAGATCCCTTGCAAGATAGATCAATGATTCATCACTTCATTTGAGACTTGACTTACTCTATCTGATGAGACTTGATAAGACTTCTTGATAGACACCATTATCAGACAGATTTTCTTGACTAAAGAACATCATGGATTCCACTAAACACCACTTGATATTAGGTGTCGTCTTTAAGAGAATTACTTTGACATCTTTGGTCTCCTAAGCATAAATAATTGATCATAACTTCTGATTAAGACTTTACCTTATTGTGTTGTCATCATCAAAATTATTTAGGTCATCTGTCAACTATAAACATTATACCTACAAGCACATAGATCTACATTCTTCCTCTTTTTGGTGATGACAACGCATCTCTCAGGGAGTTGAACAAACAAAGAAATAACTGTATAATATTGAAGTGGTTAAACACCCCCTAACAAATATAAAGAGTATACCCTATTCTCCTTGAGAATATTCTTCTCCCCCTTTATCATAATCAAAATGACAAACAAAAATTAACATAAATGGAATTACATCCTAGCATATAGATCAAGAGATTAAAAGGGAAATAGCACATAGATTTAATAAACGAAATACTTCATTAATTATAAATATAAAATTAGATACAACAAGAAAAAGCGAATAAACAACCAGCAAAGAAAACAAGCATCCATACTTGTGAAGTCTACTTCCATAAAAATATTAATAGTAACTATTATAGATTAATTTCAGACTCAACTAACTTAAATAATACTCATTCCTTCTTGCAATACGTGTTCTTTTTTTAGATTTTCACACTTTTAAGATAATAATTAATTGTGTTGATTTCAATGATAAAATCAATGTAATTTATTAAAATAACTTTATTAATAATAGGTAGCGGAGTATTTACATGATTTAAAATATAATAAATAAGGGTAAGTTAGTGGAAAAAATAATAAATAATACATTCATATTTTAAAGGGATAAATAATTTGAGACAAATAAAAAAAAAAGATGACACATATTGTGAGACGAAGGGAGTACTTTTTATCAATGTTTTAAAAATCGGATTGAACCTGCCGGTTCAACCGGTTCAACTTTGAACTGTCGTCTAATCCAGTTCGATTTGGACAAATAAATCGCTAGATCTATAAAATTGGGATAAAACTGCTTCAATTGCAAAAATCCAAAATAACCCTAGAACTGAGATTAGTTTTGGTGAACAGGGACCGAGTTTACTTTTCATTATTTAAATTAAAAAAATTAATTATAGCAAACATTTAAAATTGTATAGATGAAAAATAATAAATAACATTGAAAGACATGGGACAATGTACATATAAATAAAAGGAGAAGAAATAACCTAGTATTTGTGGACATTACATTCTTCTTCTTTTGTAAATTAGTTTATTAGTACTATATTTATTTGAGAATTTTATTTTATAAACTATGATATAAATTAATTTTATTAAAATGTTTAATAATATATTTATATACAAAATACCCTTTTGGGCCCGTATGTTTATCTTAAAGTTTATTTTGGTCTCTAAATTTAAAAAAGATTTATATTAGTCTCTTAACTTTTTAAAAAGTTTTATTTTAGTCATTTTTGTTTAATTATTGACGAATTTAGTGATTGATTTCTGAATTTTTCGTCACTAAAAGGACTAAAATGAAACGTATTGAAGAGTTAAATGACCAATATGATTTATTTTTTTAAACTAAAGAACCAAAATGAACCTTGAGGTAAACATATGAGACCAAAAATAATATTTTACCTATATTTATATATTTGTTTTAATTTAAATTTAATATACGATTCAATTACAATTTATCCAGTCGAATCGATTAAACCTTGACTCATATATTTTAACGGTCTATTCTCTGATTTGGTTTTTAAAAACACTACTTTTTATTCCCATAAAAACTATTATTTCCCATAAAAACATTATTAGTAAATATTTGTTGATTGAATTAATAAAGCAACCTAGAAGGACGTTAGAGTGTTTACTCTTTCAATTTATTGAATTGGTCATGTTTTAGTGAGATATGAGTCCAAGGTATTGCTATTCCAAATTTTCAATATTCAAACCACTCATAGTCAAATAAAAGCAATAAACAATTCAATTTCACTCCCTATATATAAATGCATTGTGTCTCTTCTTTCATCAAACCACAACATATTTCATCATATACAAATTGGTTCAAACATACATACAATAAAGTCTTAGGTCAAAGCTCAACAGATTTTAGAGACATGGGTTTCTTTTATAGAATGATCTTGTTCAGAGTTCTACTCCTTGTACTAATCATTTTTGTTACATCTCAACCAGGAGGAGTGAATTGCAGACCATTATTCATACATTACTATGAATGGTCTTCTTGGGGTAATGGACTTGTCTTGCAATCTCTTCCAAACGCTCCTGCACCTCCTTCAACCGGAGATCATACTCATCCTTAATCATATTAACCTACACTCACATATACTTCTTTCAAATTTATTTAAGTTTTAATGATATTAACACTCGTTCTTCAAGTTCCACGTGTCAGTGGATTGTATCAATTTTATTTATTTTTAGTTGCATGTCTCACATGCAATTATTTTTCTTTCATATGATCTTCATTAATTGTATTCACGTTCAATTTCAATCATCCACAAAACAAAATTGAGATATATTCTTTTAGGTTGTGTTATGTAAATTTGGATTAAGTCTAAATAAATATTTAACTCTTTCGATTCGGTAGATAAATATTGATTTTGAAAGAAACTTACTATCCATTCAAAAGTGACTGCTATGTGTTGTTAATTGCTCTTTACTATATAAGGAAAAGTTTGTGTGTATCATATTAATGTTCATCGGTGTTTAAAATTAGCTAAACAAAAGCATATAAAAAGGAAGTGATAATGGTTTAAAAACAATAATATCAATGGTCATATATATATATATATATATATATATATATATATATATATATATATATATATATATATATATATTAAAAGAAAAGAGGAACGAAAAGGAGAGTGAGACTTCACCAAGACCCTCTCAAAGAGAAATGAACTTAAAAAAAAGCAAATCAAAACTATTCTTTACAAAATTTGCTATAAAAATAAAGATATATAGTTAAAATTAATTGAGTTTGTAACATTAAGATCTGAGTTAGCAAGAGAATCAGCATAACTATTTTCTTTTCTATAGATGTGAGAAGCAACAAAAGGCATTTTTAAAGTGATATTTACGCAATTAATTCATCAGGTGTGAATCTGTCAAGACATCTTGAAAGGAAGTTTGAAAGCTTGTACCACAATGATGTAATCTAATTCCAACCATAAATTGTGTCAACCCTTCTCATTAACGAACTCAGTTGCTGACATAGCACCAGAGAGTTCGACAATGAGAGAATTTGAGACACCGGAAAACTAAGCAAAAACTTCAAGAAAATGACCCTCAAAGTATCTAGCAATGCCACCATAATCAAAGGGCTCTGGGTTAACTAAAGACGCTCTATCATAGTTGATTTTAATCTAGTGATATGGAAGCAGCTTCTTAATCACTTCCAAAATTCAAGGGGCGTTAGGAGGCTGAATTTTGACCTTGAAAGCTTTCAGCATCTCAAAATCATGAATGTTCACAAAGGAGGCCGCATTATAATTATTACAAGCAAGGAAACAATCAAACATAATATAAGAAATACAAGAAGAAACACGAAAGAAATTATCTCTGAATCTGCCCCTATTTTGAGCAATCTAAATAACATTGAATGAATGGATAAATGCAACATTGAACACAAACTTACATTGATCCATGTTTTATTGAAAAGATTCCAAATGTCCTCTCAACATTGGATTCTCGTGTGAATTTTCAGAGTTGTGGTGAACCAATTCCAGAGTTTAATAGCATAATGGCATTCAAAGAAAAGATGTGGAGAAAATTCTTCAAATTGACTACTGAGGCAACATTTAGAAGTACAAGAGAAGCTTCTTTTTTTTTTAATTTATCATTGATTGCAAGCTGGCCTAGTAAAAACCTCAAAACCAGAAAAATATTTTGAAAAAGAAATAGCTTTAGACTAAACCCAGCGCTACCAATCCTTGCCGACCCTCTAATTTCTCTTGAATTCATAAGTTGATTTGAAAGTGAGCACACCTAAGGGATAATTCTTCAAAATTCTTTCATCCGGACGAAGATCAAAGGGAATATGAAAATTGCAAATTTTGACTTGTAACTGTTTACCCTGGATTTTGGTAAACAACTGCTAGTATTCCAAAACAAAGATAATTTTGGTTACTCCCAGGATCGACTAGATTGATCCTAGGACATGCGTTTAAGTTTTGATGTTCTAATATTTCTGGATATTTACTCTTTGTCGAAAAGATAATTACAACGAAAGTAAAGGTGAAACAAAGGCTTTTAAGATAAAGATAGAAAAATGTTTAAAGTAAAAACTGGAACGTAAATGTATTTCAACTTAAACTTAAATGATACATAAATGACTCTGAGTCCAAGTTGTTAGTTAACATTTCTTCATCTTCTATCGACTTTTCTTGTCTTTTTTCGTTGATTTTCTCCTATCTTGGGGAAAAAAGTTTCCTCCCCACTAGATTTTTCTCCTCAGTTTTATTTTGAGGAGGGAGTTGATTGGTGCTAGGTTCACCTACGTCCTTCGTAGCTATTTCCCTTTATGCCTTCTTTATCCTATTATGTTTCCTCCATTGAGACATCGACATTGGATTCTTTCCCTTATAGTTCTCTGACTTATAGGCTTTCTGCTTCGACACTTGAAACTTTTTCCTGTAGGCTACAGATGAGCCTCTTTCGAATTCAAAACTCCTCCACTTCTCTTACCCTGGCCCTCTATTCTCAGTGGGTCTCACCCATCTGTCAATTGGAGCATTGGTTGGTGGCTTGAACGTTACTGTTGTACCCCGAAATTTTTCCTCCCACTTTACTCAACATATGTTCATTGAGATCCTCAACTTGCTCAAGGATGCCCTAGAGTTGACCAAACAAACTCTCTCCTAAAGCAATGAACCTCCAACTAGGGTTTCCATTTTCATCAATATGGGTGAACTACAAAGGCTTCATATGCTCTCCATAGTCCTAATATGTCCTCAAGACCCTCCATGTCAAGTTTCAAGCCTTGCACAAGAAGTCTGCTCAGTCAGCTGCTCAGATGCTTAAAAATCAACTATAATAGGTCAAAAGTCAACTGTGGCCCACATACAATCAAACTTCAAGATTTTTGGTCAACATCAACATTTTGAAGTGATATCCATCATTTGATCAAGGGTTGACCATGATTCCTCAAGGAATGCTCCTAATTCTTCAAAATTTAAAAGTTGCTAAATTAGGGTTTCTTAGGAAAAGTCAACCAAACTTTGACCAGGCATAACTTTTTCATACTTTATCATAAATTTTCCATCCAAGGCTCATTTTGAATATAATCTAATCCCCTACAACTCATCTTCAGCCCTCAAGTTCAAAAGATGCACTCATGAAAAGATATAAATTCAGACATTATAGGTCATTTCAAAAAGTCAATAAAAACATCTTTTGGGTCAAAGCTCCTTACATGAACATGGAAGATCCAATTGAGATGAGACCAAAAATTTTATTTAGGGGACATCCTAAGCTTTCTAAAAATTCCAAGACACCCTCATAGGGTTAAAATTAAAGGAGATATGCATTGTCAAAGTTGTCCATTTTTGGAAATTTGCATAAAGTCAACAATGCCCAAAATTGAATTTTTTTTTTCTCAAATGGGCCTAACTTTTTATACTTGTATCTTGTTCCTAACATGGTCCATGACCCATGAACCACTCCATGCCTCATTAAAAATTTTATTTGATTTATTATGATTTTATTCATTTAAAATTCAAATTAAATCAAATTAAATCATGTAAATTGCTTTTGGAATATTTTTTGCATTGGTTGAAGATAATATATGCTGGCATATCGGGATCAAATCGCACCAAGGATGATTGGAGCAAGAATGGCATGATTTGGCTTATTTTCGAAACAAATAATGCATTGAATAATTAAGATCTTTTCCCCATAATTATTCAAAATTCAAGTTTGTTTTTTTAACCTAATATGTTCCAATACATATACACAACATTGCCAGACCTAGAACACACGAAAAAGCTGCCTCCACACGTCTAGAAAAAATTCCAAATTTTGACAAAAAAAAAGTGGTGATCAAATTCCGA
Source organism: Vicia faba (assembly GCA_948472305.1). Lineage (NCBI taxonomy): Eukaryota > Viridiplantae > Streptophyta > Magnoliopsida > Fabales > Fabaceae > Vicia > Vicia faba. Next base: position 856,623,835 of record OX451740.1, on the reverse strand, counting down.
TTTAGAAGGCGATTCAAAGGGTTTCAAGTCCAGCAATCCACTCCTTGGAACCTCCTGAAGCTAACAGGGCCATTTGCACGCCTCAAAACTCCCAGAATCATCGCATAACATCATCACGGTTTGACATTTTTTTAAAATTCGTATCCATGCATTCTTGCATTGTTAATCTATTTTGATTGCATATCCGTGTTCATATGGATGCCTAGAAACTTTCTGCGTGCTTAATTTCTAGTTTTGATGCATCAATACCAAATTTCCATTGTTAGGGTTTTAACCTCCGTTTTAGGGCTTTGAGATGCAGGGAAAATTGGGCCAAAAGAAGGCTACCATCATACTCGTGAGATCAAAACAAGTTGATCTGTATGCTTAGAATAGATTTATATTGCTTGGGTTGTATTTTTGATGTCTGCAGGGTTATAGTTACAATGGTCGTCCGTAGATAAAAGGGCTGATATCTAAAGCCATGGTCCAGGGAAGAAGACGGTGGCGTGGCGGCCAGCCACTGGCCAATTTGAATTTACGCGCATTTTTAGGCATAAATCGTGCGTTGTTATTATAATATTGTTTGTTTATTATATTATCAGATAAACATTGCAGCGCCAATGGCAAGGGGTGTGGGCATGTGAAGCTAGGGACATGGGTTCAATCCTAGTTCCAAACATTTTCTCATTTTCTGAATATTTCTTTCCAGATCTAGCATGCCTCACAGCCTAGCGTCCACCGTGTGCCCCAGATCTCATTCTTGAGATCCATCATCATGAAGATCTCACGCTCCATCCTTGAGGGACCATAATGAACCATCAGAAGAGCGAAGCATTGGACCAAGCGCAGGCTCTGGGCCACCAACCTTGGGCCCATCGAATTCAGAAACACCCCCCCTGATTGATAACAACACAAGGCCCAATTCTAATTCTTTTCTTTCTTTTTTATTTACCTTTAATTATCTTTTAACATAAAATCATTTTTTTACTATTATTAAATTAGAAAAATCACAAAAAAAGGTAGAATTAGGTTTTTATTTAATTTTTTTTATTTTATCAAATTAATTAATTTTGATTTCATTGTTTTCATAATTAAAATTAATTAGACAAATAAGGTTTAATTCATAAATATTTAATTTTCTCAATAAAATACCAAAAATGTTTTTTTTAATTAATTAGATTTAGGTTAAGATTTAAAATATTTTTCTCAATAATAAAATACAAAAAAAATATTTTCCTTTTAATTGATTATACTTAGACTTCATTCTCGTATTTATTTCGTCGCGCGCGTCCTTACTTTCTGTATTCTTATTAATTATTGTAACTGTTCCCAAGTTGTAATAGTTGATTAGGTTTACTATTTCGCTTATCATTTTTCCCAGGTTTTTGATTATGTAATTCCCTCCCCCAAAGCCTTGTAATAGTTAGGGTTTTAATTTCTTGCTTTTAATTTCTGCAACTATTTAACTGTTAGATGTATGGACAATAGGCTTGCATGTGAAAGATAAATGATTAATACAGTGGAAAACCCTAAATTGTGCAAAGATAATTAACTGAAAAAACACACTCGCACATGTTCACTCCTAGGGTTTTCCCCACTTGGTTGCCTCGGAAATAATGGTCGTGTCCCTCGAATGTAGGGATACCTTAGCAATGACCCGCAATTCAAAATCGTGGTAAAGATCATAGTCCCTGCTTGTCCCTCGAGTTGCCTACGAATTGATCTTATGATGATAGTCCCTTCAAAATGCTAAGGTATCTTTACTTGTTTCCTTCAGAGACCATTTCGTCCCTTCGAACGTCTCTTTAAAATCCAAAGACCGAACTACCTACTCCTTAATAGTAGGATAGCACTGTCTAAAGGAAACGAAAACAAACAGACTTTTTTCGAGTAGGTAGAAATCTTAAGTACTTGCTAAAAAAAATTTCACACAAACACTTTCCGAAAATAGTTTTCAAAACAACTTCGTCACACTCTTGAGGACCGATACAAGGGTTATCACGAAGTAAACAAAACTTTTCAAAACAAGCACACACAAGCAATTTAAAAAATGAGCAAGTACCTAAGAGCCCGTGGAAAACCACAGATAGAAAGGGTGTTAACACCTTCCCTTTCTATAACCTACCCCCCCCCCCCCCCCCCCCGTACTCAGAAATATCTCGAAAAAATGTTTTTTCAGTTCTTTTTCCTTTTCCTATGTTGGATGAAATAAAAGTCGGTGGTGACTCTTGCTTACCGCGACATTTGCGAACAAAAAACGCAAACCAGTATTAACGGTCAGTTCTGCCACCGTACCACAGTTACCCTTTGATTTATTTGAGGATAAGGTATGTATGGCCTTCGAGGGAATCCCCGTTTGTCAAACACAAACCCACTCTTAGCATCTCTCCAATTTCCCCTCTTTCGAGAAACTTGAACCCTTTCATAGTTCTATGCAACCTTTCTATCATATACTGCACAACATCTAAGGCACATGAGAGCCTCATAGTGCTTTTTTTGAAAGTGAACATGAAAGTCCAACAGACTCTCTCTTGTTTTTAGGTATACCTCTTTCATTTGTTCTTCTTATTTCTGGATTCACCTTTCGACATCACCCATCTCAGCATGCTGGATCATCTCCACCATGTTAACTTCAAGATTTGGAGCATCAGTGATTCTGACTTCTTGGAATTTAATTATGAGGCCTTAAGTAGCCTCCTTCATTTCAACATATGTGATAATGAATCCTTCAGTAGCTTCCTTGGATTCGAAATCTGCAGAAAAATCTTCAGTGATTTTGTCTTCAGGGCCCTGGTTGATGGGACCTTCAGTGATCTCCACCATATTAATGTCTGCAAGTTCAACATAGTTGGTATCTGCTACGTGCAAAGGATCAGCTTCAACTTTCATCTTTTTTTTCTTTCCGAACCTTAGCTTTCTGTCTCTGACATCATTTTGAACTAGATCCCTGAAAAGAAAGCATTATGAGGTTTTATGTCCTAAAAGTCATGATATTTGCAAAAACCTATTTTCTTCTGTTGTTCTAATAAATGAATTTTAGCGCCAGGTGGCACTATTATCTGGACATCCTTCACCAATAAATACATTTTTTATCACATTTCCTTACGTCGAAAGTGTATGTTTTGTTAGGGAGTTTATCATTCTTTTCATGTTCGACAAGATTCTTCCCATTCGAAGGGGCTAAGACTTTACAAGAATAGGGTGTTACTTGCTTTAATTCAGCCAAGTCCACTTCGCTTTCTTAGAAGCCTATAGGGTCACTATATATTTCTTGTTCATCTTCTTCGACTTCAACATATGCCACCCTTTCTTTTCTATTGTTTTTATTCGCCCTAGCCTTTTCAGCCTTCAGAAGTTAGACTTGTCAAACTCGATCCTATAATTGGGCCATGTCCCTCAAGTACTGGGTGTCTAATTTCTTTCAAATGGAATAATCCAAACCGCCTGCGACCTTTTCGATAAACTCATGTTCATACACTTGTGTAAAGCACCTTTCCTTCAACAAACAGAACCTGTTTAAGTAATCATCAATTGGCTCAGTAAAGTTTCTCTTGATACTAGCCAATTCTTTGAGACTAATCTTTGATTTCCCCATGTAAAATTGCTCATTGAATAACCTCTCTAAGCGAGTCCAATCATGGATGGAATTCTCTAGGAGAGTGGTGAACCATGTGAAATCATTTTTGGTTATAGAACTAGGGAAGTATTTTATCCTTAAGTTTTCATTATTTTCTATGTCCCAAGCCTCGGTAAGATACCTGGTTATATGTTCGACTGTAGATTTGCTGGTGTCACTAGAGAATTTTATGAACTTTGGAACTTTCCAACCTCTGGGTAACTCAGTTTGTAGAACATATTCAGACAAAGGGGATGTGTAATTTGGCCTCCAAAGGCCTATATTTACTGCATTTCGAGCCATGATTATTTCGACCATGACTACCAGATTATTTTCCCTGGGTATTCGTCTTGTCGAACACGTTGAAGGATTTCATCTACGTCCTAGTTTCAGTTGACCATTCTACCATTTTGGCTGGAACTTCCCTTGGTATGGCTTGTATAACCTTGGGTTATTCGATTCTTGGCCCTTGATTGACTTCGCCAACATTCTGCACCATCGGTTGCACCTAGTGGATTGTTGGGTCCTCTTCGACTACTAACCTTTGGTTTTCTCTCATCCAATCTCGACGGGTTTGTCGAACTGGGACTTGAGGAGCACCAAAGAAATCTACAATTTGTGCCATCTACGCTACCAATTGCTAATTCGTCTGGGCATTTTGTTGGTTGTTTGAGTAACACTTTGGATAAATGGGTTAAAGATTGTACCCATTTGTTGGGATAGAATACCAACCATTTCATGATTGTTATCATCCATTTGTTGTCGAAACGCCGCTGCAGAATTCATTGTTTGGGTATGTAATTGGGGAGTGAATCATGGGGGTGGTACATTTTGACCCATGTTATTATTTCCTGATCCTGATCCTTGTAGTGGCGAAAAAGTAGACATTCTTGGATCAGGGAATATTGATGTACTATTGTTCAGGCTTACCATCACTGCTGTTGGCATGCCATAAATTTGTTCGTAACCATTCATTGGAATTGTGAATCCAAACGTAAAGTGCCAAAAAAAATTCGTCCCTGGTGGTCTTGTGGTCACTGAGGAACCCTGTGTATGCACTATGGATTGAACTGAACCGCTAAAAGTGTTTGTCGAAATTCTTGTTGTACTTGCTTGAACAAGTATCGATTCGATTGCAGATGACACAACCGTACTTTCCCCTGTCGAAGGGGGTGGTTGTTCTCCTTTGTTATTTGGTGGGTTAACCATCTTCCTAGTGTATTTCCTCTTTGGTATATTTTCGTTGGCTTTGGCTAATTTTCCTCTCCTTAATCTCATACAACAATGTCAAAGAAAACAAATTAAAATGAAAGAAAATACCACACAACAAATTTTTGACACAAACTTAGACAATGGTCCCACTGGGCGTGCCAATTTGTTTATCCTGGAATTTGGTATACAATCACTAGTCTTCTAAAACAAAGATAATTTTGGTTACTCACATGATCGACTAGATTGATCCTAAAACATGTATTTAACTTTTGATGTTATAATATTTTTGGATATTTACTCTTTGTCGAAAAGATAATTACAACAAAAGTAAAGGTAAAACGAAGGATTTTAAGATAAAGATAGAAAAAGGTTTTAAGTAAAAAATGGAATGTAAATGTATTTCAACTTAAACTTAAATGAAACATAAAAGACTTTTTTCGAAACATAAATCACTTTAAATGAAAAAATTGGTGTTTCATACGTACATTCTCAGTAACTCTTTTCTCTAACACTTGGTACTTCGAGTGTATTTGAGGGATTTGTACAAAAGTGAACACATTAAATCCTAATACAAAGGTTCTAATTTATACTAATTCGACCATAATGGTCTTTCTCTACAAGAGTTCCACATTTATATACTCTTCAAATCTTCAGGCTTCCATGCATCCTTTCAGATACGATCAAACCATTTGAATTCAAATTCTTCTTCAACTCGAAGCGCCAAAACAATAACATGACTTGTCGAAACATTCAAATTCGAAACTTTGAAAATTCTTAAGTCCCATGTGTTTCACAATAATAAGACTTTCGCCACAATTATATAATCAAGCTATCCACAATATGGTCAATCGAAATCTCTATGAGATACTTTCATTGTTGTACCCCAAAATTTTCCCTCCCATATTACTCAAGACATGCTCATGGAGGATCCCAATTGCTCAAGGATGACCAAGAATTGACCAGACAAATTATCCTCCTAAGGCAATGAACCTCTAATTAGGGTTTCAATTTTCATCAAGATGTTTGAGCTTCAAAGGTCTCAAATTTTTTCCAGGGTCCTAATATTTCTTTAAGATTGTACATGCCAAATTTCATGCCTTGCAATACAAGTTTGCTCAGTCAATTGCCCAAATGTTTGAAAATCAACTGTACTAGATCAAAAGTCAATTGTGGCCTATATAAAGTCAAACTTCAAGGTTTTTGGTCAACCTCAACATTTTGAAGTGATATACATTATTTCATCAAGGGTTGATCATGATTCCTCAAGAAATGCTCCAAATTCATCAAAAGTCAAGAATTGCTAATTAGGGTTTCTATAGGAAAAGTCAACCAAACTTTGACCAGGCATAAATTTCACATACATCATCCATTTTTCTCCAACCAAGGCTCATTTTTAAGATAATTCAATTCCCTACAACCTTTCTTCAGCCCACAAGTTCAAGATGTGCACCATTTGAAAGATACAAGCTTATACATTACAGGTCATTTTCAAAAGTCAACAAAAGGAACATTTTTCAAAGACCCTTTACATCAATATAAAATATTCAAATGAAAAATTGATCAATATAGGCATTGAAGTAGACATCTTGGGCTTTCCAAAAAGTCCAAGATTATCAGCATGAGAAGAAAATTGAGCAAGTTATGGCTTTCCCAAGTTGGGAAAATTTAGGAATTTTCAAGAATTATGCATTGAGCAAATTTGAAATTTTAAGGCAAGGGCTCAATTTATTGGATTTCAAACATATTCCTAAGATTATAAAGTACCTCTAAAAACACTCTTACCATGCCTTGCATTTTTTTACTTATTTTGTACACATTTATTTTAATTTATTTCAAATAAATATAAAATAAAGTGTATAAAATAATTGGAAATATGTTTTGGCATTTGGGCTGGTGTTTTAGCTTGCCTTGAATCCCAAGATTTCATGCAGCCATGTCCACATTCATTCAAATTCAAAAAATGATAAGTTTCCTTGTTTTTGACCAAAGTTACAAATTTCATTCATGGCTTTGAAACATTTGCTTTAAGGTTGTTTAAACCTTTGTTTTCTTGTCTCCTCATTCCTCTCTATATAAACAAGCATCTAGTAAGCATTTCAACACGCCTACACAGCCTAGAGAGACCTCTACCATTTTTGCAAAATTATCAAAAGAGGTAAAAATTTGAAACCCACTTTGCAGGTACTTTTGGTCCGAACTAGTAATCATACATTGCTCTTGAGGTTCTCGGGGACTTGTTCCAACCATCCTCAAAGCTTGCAAGGTTCCAGATCACCGGATCCAAGATATCACCATTTTGGTATAATCTCAAAAAATGAATTAGAATTTAAGTCTAATTACTTTTTTTTCATAATAAAAAAAAAACCACAAAAAAGGCTTAGTTTATTTTTCTTAATTTAATTTTTTAAGTAGACTTTAGGATAATTAATTTACTTATTTTTCTTAAATCAAAAACAACAAAAAATATTTTTCTTATTAGATTTTAGACGAACTTTCAACCTTTCGCGCGTTATTTATTTTTCGCATCTTTATATTCATGTAACTGCATACTGGGTGTAATAATTAATAGGATTTTATCTGCTTTCTTTATTTTACTTCTCCCAACTTTTGTACATTGTAAATATCCCCTCCCCGAAAGCCATGTAATAGTTTAGATTTACACTTCCCGTACTTTATTTTCTGTACAATACTACTGTTAGTAATTAAGCATGTATGAAAAGAATAATAATCAAATGTTAGGAAACCTTAAAAGCAAAAGATAACTAACTGAATTGAACACAATTGCACACAAGCACCTCTAAGGTATCCCACTTTGGTTGCCTTTAAGAAATAAAACAGTCGTGAGGCAGGAACACTTTAACAAAGACCTATAAATCAAAAGATCATAGTCCCTCGATGACCCTACAGTTGTATTTTCGGTAAATGATCTAGTCCTTAAACAAAATTGCTAAAGCGTCTCCACAAGTTGCCTTCGTGATTGTAACGTCCCTTTCGAATGTCCCTAATACATCCAACGATAGGGTTACCTACTCACTAATAGTATAATAGCAATGTCTAAAGGATACAAGGAAAAGAATGACCCTTTTCGAGTATAAAAGTAGATAGCTGTTAGAAGTTTGCTCAAAATTTTTTTTGCACTTACACAAATACTACTTTTCAAAAACAATTTCAAAACATTTGCTTTGTTAACACCCTTGAGGAATGATACAAGAGTTAACGCAAAGCAAATCGCCACTTTTCCAAACATTTTCAAAACATACAAATCATAAATGTATTTCAAAACGAGCAAACCTCTAAGAGCCCGTAGAAAACTACAGATGGAAAGGGTGCTAACACCTTCCCTTTCCATAATCTACCCCCCTTACTCAGAAAATTCTCGAAAAGGTCTTTTTCCGTTCTTTTCACCCTTTCCTTTATTGGATAAAAGAAAAGACAGTGGCGACACTTGCTTACCGCAACATTTGCAAACACAAACGCAAAACCAGTATATAACAGTCGGTTCTGCCACCGTATCACATTCATATTCCTTTTAAAACTAGATTTCCTTAAACATTCTTCATTTCTTCCTTCATATTTCAAACCTGTTGAAACTTCCAGCTAACAGTAACGAATTAGGAAAAGAGATTGTAGTTCGAAAAATTCCAATTCTGATCAATGATGAAGTCACTGACAAAAAGATATTCATCTACAATAGTTTCCCCCATTTCAAGGATCAAAGAGGCTCCATAGCAACAACCATATCAAAATTTAATAGAACTTCTATTTTTGAGAATCCAAGCTGAATTATCTTTAATTTTTGAAGTCTCACTCTTGACACTAGACCAAAAGAAGAGAAGATGTGATGTTTAATAACTTGGTTCTTCCTCAAAACATGAAGTCTAAGAAGAATCACTCAAGACTCATTTGAATTTAAAAGATCCCAATCAAGCTTTAAATTGGTGGCCTCATTTAGAGTGACCAACAATCTAAGACATAAATCGCCTTCAGAAATTGGTTTAAAGTTATTCTTCCATGCCACCGTGACTAATTTATTTTTAGAAGTTTCTCCACTCCATATGAAGTTTCTAGCAGCACACTCCAAATCTCTAACCAGAGCAACAAGCCACACATATATAAACATCGAATGAATGAGCATACCTTAAATTACAGATTTAACAAGCTCAAATCGATCGACAAAGGATAGAAGAGATCCTTTCCAAGAAGCAAGCACTACTACAAAATAAATATCTTACCATGGTTAGGAGAAACCTTCCACTACATATGGTGGTCCATGGGTAAGTAAGATGTGGTTGTATGTGCGTTCTTTTACAACCATGGGCTACCAATCATGGTAAAAATACACTAGCGCGTAACATACCTCTACAATTGTATTAACCAATCATAGTAAAAGGTTGAGGTCAGGGGTTTGATACCAGCGCTAGGATTTTTAGATATTTCAATACATTTCACCATGGTTATAAATCCCAATTATGGTGAAAAGACTCAACACACAACATTTCACTATGGTCCTAGAATCCATCAGTGGTGATATGCTTACTTGAGTTTATTATAACTTATGTGGAATATTTATTTTACCAACTGCTCACTAAATATATAACCTTTTAATCTGAGTTAGAAATCAATAATATGAAAGATTAAGTTATATATTAGAAGAACAAGTTATAGTAGTCAATGTCATATGAGCTTTTTACAACCTATTATCTATATTTTACTCTTTAACGATTAAAACTTATTTCAATGCTTCTAATTCTTCTGCTAACAATTCCTTCACCTCTAGTTCATTTTGAAAAATATTATTTATTTTGTAGACAAAATTAGAGGTGAAGAAAGTAATAGCTGAAGAACTAGAAGCATTGAACCAAGTTCTAACCACTAAAGAGTAAAATATAAATAATAGGCTGTAAAAAGCTCATAAAACTTGATAAGAATAAGTTGTTTTCTAATATAACTTATCAAATCATATTATAATTTTCTAATTCAATTTGAAGGTTATATATATTCAGTAAGAGGTTGGAAAACACTCAAACCACATACGATATAACAAACTCGTCTTTTATGACATGTTGGCAGAACATATTAAAAGTTGCAATGTACAATAACATAGAACTTTTATCATCAACAACATACCTTAAAAAATATACAATATATATAAAAAAACCAAAATCATCAACATCATAGAAATTTTATCAACAACAACATAACTTAAACCACATACAACCTTTCTAAAAAAACAAAATCATCAACAACATACAACTTTAATCATCAATAACATACAACTTTTATCAACAACAACATACCTTCAATAATATACAACTTTTATCATCAACAGCATACCCTAAACAACATAGAACTTTTATCAACAACAACATAACTTAAATAACATACAACTTTTCTCAACAAAAAAATCATCAATAACATAACTTAAATAACATACAACTTTTCTTAACAAAAAAAAAATCATCAACAACATATAACTTTTATCAACAACAACATAACCTAAATAACATAGAATTTATATCAACAAAAACAAAATCATCAACAACATAAAACTTTTCAACAACAACATACCATAAATAACATACAACATAGCTTAACAAAAACAAAATCATCAACACCATAAAAATTTTATAACCATCAACATAAAACTCTTATCATCAGCAACATACTCTAAACAACATAGTACTTTTACCATCAATAACATAACTTAAAAAACATAAAACTTTTATCAACAAAAATGTGAAGAGGAAGTGAAAGGTGGAAACATCTACATACCTGAAATGTGAAGAGGAAATGAAAGAAATATGTTTTGTTTAACACATTTCCTTAGTATGCAATCGTTCATGGACTAAGGCCTAAGAGAGTGTTAGAGTTTTGTTGAGAGATACAATTGTATGTCCTGGAAGAGGAAAATCTCTCTTAAGTATAATTTAAACTTCACCACGGTTGAATAAAACGACTGTGCTTAAATGTAAGTACATTTCAAAACGGTTACTACTCCATACCGTGGTGAAATGTATTTTAATTATAATATAAATATTAATATTATAAGTAACACGCCCATTTTATGACCTAAACAAATGAAATCCGTTGATGTTGGGATTCGAAGCCTGTATGCCTTAACATGTCACTAAAGTTATTATTATGGACTATAGTGAAATGTCTTTCGATAAAATAAATAAAAATACAGGCGCCTAATTTAGAGCTATCACTTCGGTTGGCATAATATTTAAGATAATAACATGTTACATTAAGTGTATTTTATAATAGTGAAGCTTGATGGTTAACTTTATCTACTATTGGTTTGAGAAATTTTGCTTTGGGTATGCCTTTAAAAATGAGCACCCCTTGGTAATTAAAAGGGGTGGTACAAATGCTGAAACCGGGTAAGTTCGACAGAATGTTAAGTCAGGAAGCTAACATTGTCCCCCATAGATAGAAGAATTCACATAGTTAACAACTTGGATAGAAGCTATAGAGTACTATTTGAAGACAGAGCTGAGCGCCCTTATGTTGGAAGTGTTACCATTATAGAACATGAATTCACCAGCTACAAATTTTTCCTACTGAGAACTCCTTTTGCTAAGCAGAAAAGTAAAGAAGAAAGAGGATTTCTTTGACGGACACCTCTAAAACACTTAAAGAAACCATGAAGATTACCATTGAAAGATATCAAAAGACAAGATGAGTGCAAGATGTTGTGTATCCAGTGACAAAAAAGTTGAGTTAAATCCAAACTTATTGAGAACTTTCACAAGAAACGGCCAACTTAAAGTGTCGAAAGATTTTGTTATATCCACCTTTAAAGCGATGTTTCCACGCTTAACTTTAGTATCAAGTTCCCTTCGAAGCCCGACCAATGCAGTCTTAAATATTCCTACCTTGAATGAAGCCTCGTTGCTCATGAGAGATAAGATGAGGCGTTAAACGAGCAAGTCTTTCCGCAATGATTTTAGTAATAATTTTAAACTTGAAATCAGATAACGCAATAGGATGAAATTGATCCAAAGAATTTGCATTTTTTATTTTTGGAATGAGCACTAAAGTATTCAAGTTGAAGCTAGGAAAGATCCATCTCAAGGAGAAAAATTTAAGAACCTCCTTAGAAACATCTTGCTTGATAATATCCCAATAGCATTGGAAGAACGCCACTCCAAAACCATCAAGCCTAGGCACAATGTCATTGCAAAAAGAGAACACAACAGTAGTAACCTCTTCCAATAAGGGAATAATAATGACGAGAGCATCCACCAAACTTGGGATAATGTCTTCTACAATGGATAAATCCTGCAAAACAGAAACGTTAATTAATATTTTAGAGCTAATCTTGAAGGAGCATTAGCCACTACTCTAATGTTCTAATAAAGGCTATTCATAAGGTAGGAATTTTTAGGCCTACTTGGGACCTAGTGCCATATTTTTTGTTGGATTCTAGGGCTCTCTTATTATTTTTGAGATTAGAAACTTCTATGGTGAAAGAACCACTTCAACTGTTTGAAATATTTTCTTCTTCTTCTATCCCATCAACAAATACTAGGCACAAATTTCTCAGGAATTCATTGTCCATCCTAGTTACCTATTTTCATTTATCTTTTACATGTTGAGTAGCTTCCACGAAGATGGAGAGTTGGGATTTGGATTCTTCTAAAGGCTAAGAAACAAAATTAAGTTAGTGAAACATGGTCATATATGGATACTGCACTTTTTCTAATGTCCATTCAACACTTTATTTTCTTCCTTTTATTATTTAGTTATCAACATATCACTGCAGTCATATTTTTGCATTAACTCGGCCCATAATAGTCAAGACTTATCATGAGCTCTATATATAAATTGGACAACTCATGATCTGAGTATTATCTAAGGAATTAAACTGCAAGTAGGCTTTTGGACTTGTTCTATAAAAATATTAACTTCTCTACTAAGTGCTGCACTAATTTATCCACTAACTTGGGATGCAAATTTCTTTCAATGGAGAGGTAAAGAAGAATGACAACAGATTCAAATATACACATCTCAGTCCTTAGTTTTCACTTGAATTATTTTTAAGAAGATTTTGAAAATATATGAAGTTTAGAAAAAGATTTTAGTGTGTGTTTGCATTACCTTAGTACTTTGAGAGCTATTCACCCTTAATTTTACATAAGATCCTATAAAACAGATAAGTAGATAAAACAAGGATCACTTGCGAGTTTTTTGTTGTTAACTTTTTTTGGTGAAATTCTTCATCTTTAGGTTATTTTTGGGCAGATAACCAGAAACCTTATCGCTTTTTATTTTATTCTCATTTATTTCTTTGCTTTATTATGATTTTGCTTTACTTTCTTCGATCATGATCAAAACCAAGAGTACCCACACTGTACATAGAGTCATATACTCCCCCATTTTTTATTAAGACAATGCATTTCATAGGGAGGCGATAAAAATAAATAAATTAAAATCGAAAAGATTGGAGTGGTTAACTCCCCCTCACAGATAAAGAGATCATGTTATACTCCCCATGAGAGAATACGTGTGATCGAAAAATTAATAAGTGTACTAACTTGCTAATGTAGTAATAATGGAAAATGACAAAGTATCGATCTTAAGGACTGTGTATTAGTATCGATTTCAATTTGTGATTTAATTAAACAAAAACTTAAATTGGGATTTTGTTTCGAAACTCTCACTTAGTAGTAAGTAAAGATAAGCAGAAATATAAATTGGCTTTTCACAGATTTGAGTAACATGCTAGGGTAAAGTGTATATTTTTCCCTGTAATAACCTTGAATCCTGATTTCTTCAACAAGTTTATAATACCAATTATCAGCTCTTAAGGTTATTTTCCCCTAAATCCTTAGTGTGAAAACCTTTGAAATTATGATGAAATCAAGCCTTTATTTTATCAAGAGTTAACCGATGACTATAAGGTATCCCTAGTCCTAGGAAGCATAAAAACCTTAAATCGTTGAAATTAAATTGATTGTTCCAACTGATTGTTAACTGTAAATCAATCTTTGTTGGTCCGACAAAGAAAACATAAAAACCTTGTACAATCAAATTGAATATGAAAAACACATAGATTAAAGAAATTTGAATTCAAAGTCGTTTACAAAATCAAATCAGGGACACCCCCTAGCATTGGGAGGTTTAGCTACTCATATTGTTCAAATTAATTTCAGAATAAAAATTAGACATTACAAATTACTGGTAAACTTTGATCTTCAATTGCTTCCGCTCATGAAAAGTCTATGTTCTCCAACAATTGGAAATGCTTCAATCTCCAATCGTTGAAATTATCCGTTAGCAAAAAGTTCCCTCATTCATCGTGAAAACTCATCTAAATAGCACACGTTCACTTAGGTCAGTTGGAAATACCCAAAACACCCTTGCAGGCCAACTATTGAGCAAAAACATATAAAGTACTAAAATCAGCATCGCAGCCCAACACGGGCCGTGTCAGGTGACACTGGCACCCATGTTGCCCTTTTGGAAAGTTGCATTTTGCTTTTCTAGTACAGACCTCCTGACACGGGAGGCCGTGTCTGACCCCTGACTTTCTATTTTCTTTTTTCTCGTCCTGCCTTCATCCTAACACGGTCCGTGTCAGGTGACACGGGTGGCCGTGTCAGGCCTCATGTAGCATGGTATTTTGACTTCCTCCGAAACTCTAAATATCACACTTATTCGCCCCGATTTGTCCCGATTTATTTCTGTGAGCCTAAAAATAGTAAAAGACATAACCAATGCATAAAATGTGGAAACATGAGGGGAAATACTTGGAAATAGCAAGAAAATATAACTAAAATCAATGGTAAATAACGATGTAAAAACCACTGGTAAAACTCCCCCAAACTTAAATCGTTGCTTGACCTCAAGCGATAAATACAAGAGCTCATGAAATTCGTAACATATTGGTACCTTGAGACGTCTGTTCACATTGATCAAGAGGTAGTTCGTCCAGTGTTCACATGACACGAAGAGTTTTTGTAAGAACCTTTTAAGCCTGAGCTTTCTCTTCAGATACCTCTCTAACTATGCTTTGTACTTAAGTCTCTTTCTGGTTTTCCTCCTTTTTCATCCGGACAATCAAATTAAGGCAATGGGATTTATGATGATCATCACATGCACAAGACTAATCAAGAAGTTTTTTATTTAGGCACCAAATAGGCAGCATTTTCTACTTTTTATTACTGATGTAACTTTCAAACTTTGCAGTTATTTATTGTCCTTATTTGGATGGCGTTTAGGGTTCAACCCCCTTTGGGCTGAATAACTGGGTGAGGGTTACCCAACTTAGTGGGCCGAATTCCTTTTACCGCCTTTTCATCATTTGGTGTCAAAATTATTTATTTCTCAACCAATCATACATGCATGTGAATCTAGATTATGCCATACTATCAAGATAAACTACTCAAGGAGTACTTCTCAGGATATAAGAACTATGGTACAAATCTACACATTAGACTCGTATCACTATCACATTATTCCGAACTTCCTACTCTCAAACAATCATCCATTTATCTCTATATACTTTCCCGATATATTTAAATCACAAGCTCTTGTGCAAAACAAATATTTTCGGTCAAAATTTTGGATGAACTTCAACATGTGGTTTTACAAAGCAAATAGCATAAAACAAACAAATAAATCATAAAGCAAAATAGTAAATCCCCCCTCCCCCAAACTTGAACTAAACATTGGCCTCAATGTTTCCTAACAAAATCGAGAAGGGTAACTCACAGGGGGTAATGCAATACTAACTGCTTCCTCCTAGCTTTCACCAATAAGGCCCCATTTTTATTACCTGGAGATAAAACAAAACAACAGAAAGAAAAATCTAAGCCAATAAAAGCGTGGGTTGCCTCCTACGAAGGGCTTTGTTTAATGTTGCATAGGTCGATGTTTCATTTTACTTTATTATGGGGGTACTTCATCTTCCACACTATAACACCCTCTAACCCCACATAAATAAATATGGCATAATCAGAGTAAAATCATGCATAACCCAAGAGGGCGTCACAAATACATCACGACAATAATATAAATATATTGCATACTGGTCATGATCATAACACGTATTTAAATTCACATTTCATACACCAACACAAAATGCATCTTGTAACAGAACAATTATCTCTTCATAAAGATATTAATGATTGAAATCCCATACTGACAATCATATCATAAAGTTCTAGGCACTGAGGTCAGTCATCACATAATCTCATACATCACCAAATAAAAGAGAGTAATAACAAATATCTTTCAAACAAATCAAAACATAAGTTCAAACATCCCCAGTGTTACATAGACCAGAGTAATGACTGAGCACCTAAGAATAAGTAGATAAATAAGGATCTAGGTCCTCGAACTAATTCTTGCAAATAGCACCGCTATCTTTGGTACCTGAGCGATGTCATATAAAACATCATTCCAACATAATGGTGAGAATTCACATCATTATAGAAATATATATTAATAAGTAATGTAAAATATACATACACCAAATGAATTCATCACACTTCATATAAACATGTATTTAACATTTTCCAATATATTTCACATGTTTACATGTACAACATTGCTCAACCATTCATGATTCAAGATGAATGATTACAAATATCACATATGTAACATTCACAACAATATCACATATTTCACCGCAATTCAACATTTCACATTAACACATGTGACTCCAATGCAACTCAATGCAATATACATGTGGTACTAATTGTTATCCTTACTGGTCCCGCCGGGTCCATCTCTCAGACAGATAACCACCAATAAAAGCTTGATTCAATCTTAAGCTTTCAAACCCCATTCGGAGTTAGGTTTTGGATAAGTCAATGATTCCCACGGAATTACCAAACATTGCCTCTTGACACAAATGATGCATGTACATGTGCAAAATCAACAATAATATGCAATTAATACCATTCCTCAATCTTAATCATACAATCATATTTTACATAATTCAACACATTTGAATTATTTTCACCAATTTGCACAACATACATCAATCATGTTATCAATCACATACAATGCATCCTCATAGCATTAATCAACTCAACATACCATAATAACATATAGCAAACAATGCCAAAACATGTATCCTCATTCATCATCAATTCACAACATACATAAATACGAAAATCAAGTGTTATATTCATACTAAGAAGTCATCCAAAACTTATCAATGCATATCTTAAATAATTCATTTCATGTGAAATACCACACATTTGCAAAATATATACACATACTCATGGATTATTCACATACAATTCACTCTCATAATATTCATCAATTCAATACCTTCCAATAACACATAGCAAGTAATATCACAATGTATTACAATCCAACACCAATCATAAATATACATAACATATATACATGTTATTTTACACAAATAAACAATGATTAAATCATATACTTCCAACAAAACTGTTTTTATTGAAAAAAATATCTCGCTAGCTTTCTAACGCTTCAAACGATGCTCAAAACAGAATTACGGTTCAAAAGATATGAATTTTTGAAGTTTTACTAAAATTATACACCTAGGCTATTTCGCTAAGCGAACTCTGCGATCTGTAGAAAATTATGCGCAGACAAAACACTCTATGTATGATTCTTCCATCCAAAAACATATTTTAACATATTTTAAGGTATTATAACCCCTATCTAACATGTATATTCAAATAGAAACATCACAACACAATCAATCATCATATTCAAGGATTTATTCTTCAAAACCTAAATATATCAAAACCTAGAAATTGAAATTGAAATCCCTAATTCATGTTACTACTCATTACATACTCATATATAATCTCATAATAACAAGGATTCCCACCCTTACCTTAGTTGTAGACACTTTAGGGTGCTTCCTTCTCTTTTCCTCTTTTCTCCTCTTTTCCTCTTTTCTTCTCTTCTCTCCTCTTCTTTTGATAATTCTATTCTAACTCTATTTTCTCTTCTTACTACTATGTTTTATTAATGGGTTTAACTTCACTTACCCATTCTATTGTAACATAAGGCCCAATTCTAAATAATTTCTATTCTCACTCATAAACCCAATTATTAATAACACATATATTCAAATAATTCAAATATTCACCAAATCACACATTTTATTTAATAAATCATATATTTCCCCAAAATCACCAATTAGTTAATTACTATATCATATAATAATTCATAGAATAAACATATAATCTAATAAATAAAAATTGGGGTGTTACAACTCTCCCCCACTTAAAAGATTTTCGTCTTCGTAAATTATCTCAAACAAACAACTCAGGATAAGACTCCTTCAAGCTCCCAAGTCATGTTACTCTTAAGCTCTCAAGTCATATTTCCACCCGTCGGTCCTCCCCAAGTTACCTTCACCAAAGTAATCTCTTTACAACAAAGTTTATTCACCTCTATATCTTCAATCCTCATAGTTGATGTTTCAACGATCAAATTATCTCTCACTTGAAAATCATCTAATTGGACAACATGAGACGGGTCCATAATGTATCTACTCAAACGAGACACATGAAACACATCATGGAGATTAGCAAGTGACGGAAATAAAGCAATCTGATAAGCCACTTCATCTACTTTCTCGAAAATCTGATAAGAGCTAATAAAACACAAAATCAACTTACTCGACTTCAAAGCTCGACCAACACCTGTTATCGGAGTAACTCTAAGAAAAAATAATCTCCCTTCTCAAACTTAAGATCCTTCCTCCTCTTATCATGATAACTCTTTGGGTGACTCGGAGAAACCTTCATCTTCTCTTGAATCATCTTAATCTTATTCGTAGTCAGTTGAACTATCTGAGGTCCAACCATAACACTCTCTCCAGATTCATACCAACATAAAGGCGTCCTACACCTTCTACCATACAAAGCCTCAAACGGTGCCATTCCAATACTCGAATGAAAACTTTTGTTATAAGTAAACTCAATCAAACAGAAGTAATTATACCAAACACCTCCTTGTTCTAATACATAAGCTCTCAAAATATCCTCAAGTGACTGAATCGTCCTCTCACTCTGACCATCTATTTGTGGATGATAAGCAGAACTCAAACACAACTTCGTAACCAAAGCATTCTGCAAACCTTCCTAAAATCTTAAAATAAACCTTGTATCTCTATCTGACATAATGCTAGTGGAATACCATACAAACTGACAACCCTCTCAATGTACAACTTTGCAAGCCTCACCGTCGGATAATCCATTCTCATTGAAATAAAGTGTGCAGATTTTGTCAATCTGTCCACAATAACCCAAACAACTTCACAATTACTCGGTGTCCTCGGCAAACCAGAAATAAAATCCATAGAAATACTATCCCATTTCCATTCATGAATAAATAGCAGTTGCAACAAACTAGACGATTTCTGATGTTCAATCTTCGACTTCTGACAGATTAAACATGAATACACAAATTCCACAATCTCTTTCTTCATACCTGACCACCAAAATAATTTCCTCAAATCCTGATACATCTTAGTAGCTCCAGGATAAATACTCAATCCACTATGATCCCTTTCCTTAACAATTCTCTTCTTCAAATCCACTATATTCGAAACACAAACTCTATCACGACATCTCATGATACCATTCTCATCAATCTGAAAATCACCACCTCGACCTTGATTGATCAACGTCAACTTATCCACCAAAATTAAATCAGATTTCTGACCCTCTCGAATCTCATAAAGAATGCCACTCATAAGTTTCAACATACCAAGATTAACTCCATAAGTACTCTCTTCACAAACCAAACTCATATCTTGAAATTGTTCAAATAATTCCAACTCTCGCACCATCAACATCGACATATGCAAAGACTTCCTACTTAATGCATCAACCACAACATTCGCTTTACCAGGATGGTAATTCAAACTAAAATCATAGTCCTTTAATAATTCCAACCATCTTCTTTGCCTCATATTCAACTCTTTCCGATCAAACAGATATTTCAAACTCTTGTGATCGCTAAACTTATCAAATCTTGATCCAAACAGATAATGCCTCCAAAGTTTCAATACAAACACAACAGCAGCTAACTCTAAATCATGAGTCGGATAATTCCTTTCATTTAATTTAAGTTTCCTTGAATCATAAACTACAACTTGTCAATTCTGCATCAACACACCTCCTAAACCTATCATTGAAGTATCACAATATACAACAAATAGAAACATCACAATACAATCAATCATCATATTCAAGGATT
The DNA here is from genome assembly GCA_948472305.1 of Vicia faba. NCBI lineage: Eukaryota > Viridiplantae > Streptophyta > Magnoliopsida > Fabales > Fabaceae > Vicia > Vicia faba. The sequence continues at coordinate 856,603,815 of OX451740.1, read as the reverse complement.
TATTCTTCAAAACCTAAATATATAAAAACCTAGAAATTGAAATTAAAATCCCTAATTCATGTTACTACTCATTACATACTCATATATAATCCCATAATAACAAGGATTCCCACCCTTATCTTAGTTGTAGACACTTTAGGATGCTTCCTTCTCTTTTCCTCCTTTCTCCTCTTTTCCTCTTTTCTTCTCTTCTCTCCTCCTCTTTTGATAATTCTATTCTAACTCTATTTTCTCTTCTTACTACTATGTTTCATTAATGGGTTTAACTTCACTTACCCATTCTATTGTAACATAAGGCCCAATTCTAAATAATTTCTATTCTCACTCATAAACCCAATTATTAATAACACATATATTCAAATAATTCAAATATTCACCAAATCACACATTTTATTTAATAAATCATATATTTCCCCAAAATCACCAATTAATTAATTACTATATCATATAATAATTAAGCTTCGTACTTTGAAGCAGGAATGATTTTCTACACTTCCAATATATCAAATGAGCAAAAATAAAATAACAACAACGACAACATTAACACTATTATGTGAGATAGATTGTAAGGGCATAAAAATATTTGGTTCTAGATAGAAGTGTTAGTGCATGAGGCACTTTAGAGAGGATAGAAATAGAGAATAATAAAGGAAAATAAGGATTTTTATTATTGAATTGTACAAATAATGGTACAGATTATGACTATTTATATACAATCCTAATTGGGCTTGGATCTACAAAACTTAGATTATATTTAAATATTAATTCTAATCAAATCAAATTTAATCTAATATTTTAACAAATATAATTTAATATATCAACACACCCCCATAATCCAAGTTATCGAACATACTCTAAAAATAGTCAATCTAAACTATTCATTATTTCTTTCTCAAATTCGGGAATCTATCGATCTTCAATCCTTTGGTGAAAATGTCGGTCAATTGTGCTTCACTCGAGCAATGCCTTACTTCAAGTTCACCTCGATTTACGTTTTCCCTTAAGAAGTGAAATATTGCTTCGATATGTTTACTTCTTCCATGCGGAGTTGGATTCTTCTCTAGATTTATGTCTGACTTGTTTTCAATTTGAAACACAAGAGGTTTCTTCACTTCGACCTTCATTTCTTCAAGTACAGATCTGATCCAAATTGCTTGACATGCAGCATAGGATCCTGCTATATATTCAGCTTCACACAATGACAATGCCACCACAGGTTGCTACTTCGAACACCATGAGATTGGGGCACCAAATACTTGAAAGAAATATCTAGTCGTGCTTCTTTGATCTTCCTTATCTCCACACCAATCAATATCTGAAAAACAATTAACTGTTGCTTCTTTGTTTTCAGAGTCTCATCGAAATAGTATTCCATGTTTATCGATCCTTTTAAGTTTCTCAGGATTCTTCTTGCAGCCTTCATGTGTGACAACCTTGGTTCACTCATGCATTTGCTCACTAATCCGACTGTGAAACCTATATCGGGTCGACTGTTGCACACATACCTCAGAGATCCCACAATTTGCTTGAACAAAGTTACATCGACTTTGTCTTCCTCTCCATTCTTCTCCAATTTCACATTTGGTTCGACAGGTGAGGATGCAGGATTCGAATCATCCATTTTGAATCTTTTGAGTATTTTTTTGACACACTTCCTTTGATGTAGCACCATACCTTGCTTCGACATTTGAAATTCCATACCTAGGAAATAAGATAATTTTCCTATATCAGACATTTCAAATTCCTTCATCATCAGCTCTTTGAACTTCGACTTGTTCTCCAAGCTATTTATCGTTACCAGAAAGTCATCGACATATAAGGTGATGATTGTTATATCTTGTGCTACAACTTGAACATAGACATGATACTCAGATTTGCATTTGACAATCCCAATTTGACTAAGTATGAGTCGATCTTCTTGTTCCATGCCCTAGGTGCCTGGTTGAGGCCATAGAGCGCTTTGTGCAACTTATATACTTTACTCGCTTCCTTTTGAATCACAAACCCTAGAGGTTATATAAAATAAACATCTTCTTCTAACGGACCATTCAGAAATATTGATTTCACATCTAAATGAAATTTTGACCAACCTTGGTTACATGCCAATGATACCACTATTTGAACAGTCTCCAATCTTGCTACTGGAGAAAATAATTCAGAGTAGTCGAGTCCTTCTCTTTGAAGAAAGCCTCGAGCTACTAATCTTGCTTTATATCTTGCTATTGAACCATCAACATTATGTTTCAACTTGAACACCCACTTCACTTTGATAGCTTTTGTATGTGCTGGCAATTCTACTAACTCACATGTGTTGTTTCTTTCGATTGCCTCTAACTTTTCGACCATAGATAACTTCCATTGCTTAGTCTTCAAAGCTTCTCTATAGTTATTTGGTTCAACACCTGCAAGTAAAGCAAAATGAACTAATTCTCCATCTGGTGTGACTTCATTATCACCCACCACTTCATAATCATGAAGTCTTGTTGGAAGAACTCTATTTCTGTGAGGTCTATGGCTTGTTTCAGCCACAACCTCTTTGACTTAGACTTTGTTGGGAATGTCATCAATTGCTTCTACTTCGTCTTCGATTGGATTCTCAGTAATTCCTTTGACCTTGACTTCATCAATTTCTTCGTCAAAATCGAAGTTCATCAATGGCTTGTTAATTGAATTACTATAATTCCAATCCCAGGAAAAAATTTCATCAATCGCAATATCTCGACTTAACATAATCTTCTCATTAATTGGATTGAATAGCCTGTATACACCAGTCTTGTGATATCCTACCAGAATCATAGGTTCACTCTTGTTATCAAGCTTCCTTCTTCTTGCATCAGGAACATGCTTGTAACATATAGAGTCAAACACCTTCAAATGACTCACTGATGGTCGTATGCAACTTCATACTTCTTCAGGAACCTTGTTGGTAGGACATTTGTTCAAGATATAAACTGCAGTCGAAACAACTTCACCCCATAAAGATTTTGGAAAATTATTTTGCTTCAGCATGCATCTTACCATATCCAATATGATTATGTTTCTTCTTTCTGCAATTCCATTATGTTGAGGCGTATAAGGAGTAGTTACTTCATGATCAACACCATGTTCTGCATAGAATTTTGCAAACATTTTTGAAGTGTATTTTCCACCTCCATCTGTTCTCACAACTTTGATCCTCGTCTCACTCTGGTTTTCGAAAAGCATCTTGAATCTCTTAAAGATTTCAAATACTTCACCATTTCTCTTGATCACATAGATCCACAACTTTCGACTAAACTCATTGACAAATGAAACAAATTATTTGTTTCCACCAATGGTATGTTCTTTGAACGGACCACATACATCTGAATATACCACTTCGAGTATGCATGATGATCTCATTAGCATAGTCAAAACAAAAGTGTTTCTGGATTGCTTTCCGACTAAACAACCTTCACAAAGTTTTTAGGGTATCTCAAGACTTGGGATACCAGATACCATATCTTGAGTAATCAACTGATTGAGTGATCGAAAATTCAAATGTCCAAATCTCAAATTCCACAACCAACTATCCTTGTGGTCGACAACAGGTTTTAGACATTGTACTTCAGTCGAATTGATCAGGCTCTTAAACGTCCTGTTCTTCAATAGAGGAGATTTTAAGACCAAATTGTTCTTGGTGTCGAACAATTTTAAGATTCCATCTTTCATGACAATTGAGAAACCTTTTTAGACTAGTTGTCCAAAACTTAGCAAGTTACACTTCATTCCAGGTACATAGAGAATATCTTTGATTATAGCTTTCCCTTCATTACTCACTTGAAAGACTATATTATCAGTACCTTCTACTTGCAACGAACTATTATCAACAAGTTTTACCTTCCTCTTCTTTGACTCGTCAAAATCTGCCAACCACTTCTTTCGACCAATCATGTGATTCAAGCAGCATGAGTCGAGGAACCAGGTCTTAGATTCGACATGATTATCTACAACTGCAACCATAACCACCATACCACCTTCAGAATCATCTGAATCTTGGCGTGTAAGGTTCGCTCCTTCGTCCTTGTCTGTCGATCCCTTGTCTTTTATATACCAACATTGAAAATAAATTTTGTCCTGTAATTCATCCCAAAGAATGATGCATGCGACTTTGGGGAGGCTTCATATAAGTAAGAATTAGGGTAAACTTTGTTTAACGATTACTTTTATAGTAAAATCTGATTATGTTGTCCCTCGATTTTTACTGAAATCAAAGGGATAGATCATTTACTATTCATTTATAAACAAATAAAAATATAAACTGCAATAGTTGGAATTCCAAGTGTGTCTTGATTTTTTTCCGTCGATTTTATTAAAAATTAAGAGAATATGTTATTTTTATTTTTATAAAAAATATAAACATGGTGCTCCTTAGCATAATACTTCGATTTTTTTTTGCTGAGGTGAAAACTTCGTCATGAAATATATTTATAGTTGTGGTACGGTCAACAAAGTAAAATCACGACCTATCTTTTAATATTTTTCAAGATAAATACTTGCATGAAAATGCATATAAATAAACACTCATAGAAATAACTAATAAAGAGAGAGAAAATTTTAAATTTATTTTAAATTTAATTTCTTTTTTAATTAAAATTATGGGATGATTGTGATAAAGGAGATAAAAAAAATTATTTTTATTTTTTAATTAAAAATTTTTGTGATTAGATAAAGTATTTTCCATTTTTTTCAATTCCAAACTTTCGGCTAATAGGAACAAAATATTTATACGAGTTAAAAGGGAGGGAGGAGAGTAGTAACTAATTTTTGACAGAGTTAAGAACCATGTCATAGTGTTTTACTCTTTCAATTTTTTGAATTGGTCTTATTTTAGTGATATGGGTCACGCGTGAATATGGGTGTGTATTTGTAGTCCAAGGTATTGCTATTCAAATATTTCAATATTCAAAGCCTTTGAAGTCAAAGCAAACCTATAATCAACTCAACTCCACTTCTATATATAAATGAGTTATGTCTCTTCTCCTTTCATCAAACTACAACATATTTTACATGCATATTGATTCAAACATACATACAATAAACTCTTCATTCAAAGCTCAAGAGATCATAAAGACATGGGTTTCTCTTATAGAATGATCCTTTTCAGAGTTCTGCTCCTTGTTCTAATCATTTTTGTAACATCTCAATCAAGAGTAGATGGCAGACCATTATCCATAAATTACTATGAATGGTCTTCTTGGGGTAATGGCCTTCTCTTACAATCTCTTCCAAACGCTCCTGTACCTCCTTCAACAGGAGATCATACTCATCCTTAATATATCATGCTCCACATATATACTTCTTTCATATTGATTGAAGTTTTAATGACATTTTTTATTTTTAGTTGCATGTCAAGCATGCAATTTTTCCTTTCATATGGTATCCATTAATTGTATTCAAATTAATTTTCAATCACTTTATATCTGAACAAAAATTGAGATATATTCTTTTAGGTTGTAGTATGTAAAATTTGACCAAAATCTAAATAAATACATCTTTCAATTTGGTGCATAAATATTAGTTTTAAAAGGACTTACTATCCTTCAAAAGTGATGGTTTTCCCTTGTGCTCTTCAATAAATTTCCATCTTGACTAAATCTATATGGTGGGAAATTTTTTATGGATTATACTAATATTCATCGTTATATATTATGTTATGTGAGAATTGAGTTTGAATTTGTTACTCATGTTTAAAATTATCTAAATAAATGCATATTAGATAGAAAAATAATAATCATAGATGTTGAGAGAAACAATTTCAATGCTTAAATATGGACACCACAATTTTCGAATCATCCATTCTATATCTCATTTTTTTTCTTTTCATTTTTTCTCTTTATTTTACTGTCAAACTCTTTTTAACAGTGAACCATATATTAGAGAAAAAAAATTAAAAATATACATTACTACAAATAATATATTTTATAACAAATCTTCATTCCAGTCATTAAATAATCGATGTATAATTCTAGACACACTTTTGAATCCTATCAATTGTAGTTTATGTTTTTATTTCAGTTACACCCCATATAATACTATATAGAATCGTGTAAATTATTAAAATTTGATACTGAAACAAACATCATCTAAATCAACTCCAAAATATATTACATCAAATACATAATAGATGAAAATAATACATTAAATGTTTGAAATTACTAAATATAAGAAACAACAAAATGATAACCATCAGACATCCAAGTCTTAGACCTTCAAGTTTTCTTGCCAATTCTCCAACTCCTATAGCTTATTCGAAAAAACATGAGTGGGATAAGATTTCTAAATCTCAACAGGGTTCTCTAACTTATAGGTCCACTCAGCTCTACAAGTTGTCTAGCTCACTACCAACGATCTATCAAGCTCATATACCATCCGATCATACAAGCAACGGGTACGAGATCAAATGATCCCATCACAAGCATAAATATTGTCTGAATGATATTACATTACACTTAGGATACATCGGGAGTCTCATAGAATCATGAATATCTTTTCCCGACCAATACTCATCAATGAAGTTGGGATTCGAGTCATGGATTCTGTTCTCAATGAAAATTTCCCCCGGCTAATAACCCGTTAGTGAGTGGGATTCGGGTCACAGACATTCACGAATAGAGGGAAAAAAATTTCCTTATCAATATTCATCAATCGAGTGGGATTCGGGTCACAGATTTCCCTCGCAAAGTGAAAAGTCTTTCCCCGAACAATAACTCCATGATCGAGTCAGGATTTAGGTCAAAGACTCACTTCACAAAGTGTATTGTCTTTCCCTGACAAATACTCATCTCTCGGGTCACATACACTTCTCTCGCTAGGTTATCTTTCCCCTGTCAAATAACTTTACATTCGAACCAAGATTTGGGTCACAGATAATCTAACGGGATATTCTGAACGACTTTTCCCAGCCAATACTCATCTCTCAAGTGGGATTTAGGTCACGGTGGTTCCTAGCATAATTCCATCCTTCTCCAGTCATAACTATCTATAGCATGAACTCAGTTTACCACTCATGGTAACCAAACATTAGACCTTAGCATGGGAATCCCCACTACTAGTCTATTTGTATCCTCTTGAAGCATAATATTATTTTCGCACAACGAGGAGGGTGTGTCTTTGTGCTCGGACATTACAACACTCAATTATTAGATTCACCTAAGGTTTCCTCACCTTTTTGGATTATTTTCTTACTTTTTCACCAATTCATCATCTTTAGCTGAATAACCATTTACACGTTATAGGATTTTTGTCTCACAATACCAATCTCGATCTTGCCTACAACTCTTGATGTGTGTACCTCTCATTATCTCTTCCGGTACCATACATCGCATTAAGGAAAATGAGGGAATTTACAAGGTAGTAATTTCCACTTAACTCAAGCCTACTCATTCATTCATAAGGGATATAACACACATGAGCAAAGGAAAATCGAGATTTCATGCATGTTTCCGATTTCCTTAATAACGTAACCGATTCATTTCATTTTAGTTTCTCTTCTTTCATCAAACCACAACATATTTCATCATATACAAATTGGTTCAAACATACATACAATAAAGTCTTAGGTCAAAGCTCAACAGATTTTAGAGACATGGGTTTCTTTTATAGAATGATCTTGTTCAGAGTTCTACTCCTTGTACTAATCATTTTTGTTACATCTCAACCAGGAGGAGTGAATTGCAGACCATTATTCATACACTACTACGAATGGTCTTCTTGGGGTAATGGACTTCTCTTGCAATCTCTTCCAAACGCTCCTGCACCTCCGTCAACTGGAGATCATACTCATCCTTAATCATATTAACCTACACTCACATATACTTCTTTCAAATTTATTTAAGTTTTAATGACATTAACACTCGTTCTTCAAGTTCTGTGTCAGTGGATATTGTATCAATTATTTTATTTTTAATTGCATGTCTCACATGCAATTATTTCTTTCATAAGGTATTCAATAGTTGTATTCACATTCAATTTCAGTCACCTCACAGAATATATTTGAACAAAATTGAGATATACTCTTTTAGGTTGTTGTATGTAAATTTTAAAAGGATTTATTCTCCTCAAAACTCAAAAGTGATTGTTTCCTCTTGTTACTTGCTCTTCAAGAAATTTCCTTTTAGACTAAATCTATATAGTGGATAAAAATAGTATTCATCATTGTATATTAAGTGATAGTGAGGTTCAATATGTTGTCAATGTGTAAAATTAGTTAAATAAAAGCCACTACAAGAAAATGTTTATCCAGCCACGTGATTTTGCCACGTGATTTTCATGTGGCTAAATAAAGACAGTTGCGACGTGAAAATCACGTGGCAACGAGTTTTAATAATATAATAAAGAAACATTAAGTGTGTCAGTTTTTTTTTTGTGTTAAAAAAAGTTGCGACGTGGGATTCACGTCGCTAATTAAAATATCATAAAAAATAAATTAATCACAACTTCCAACACTGGCGTGTTCAGGTTTTGAAGAAAGAGAAAACAGTTGTATGATTGTTGCGACGTGAAAGTCACGTGGCAACGTTGCGGCGTGATTTTCACGTCGCTACTTGCTTTATCTGATTTATCAAAACGCTCCACAACACACAGTAGCGTTTCACATTTTGTTAAACTTCTTCTTCAACCTTCCATATTCCTCCATACCCATTTTCTTCTCCAAAATTTTTTCTTCTCCACACTTAAATTCCTACAATCTCCATACATTGGTTGTAAGGTAATTTCAATTCAATGTTATTTATACTTTGTTAACAGCTTTTGATATGTTATTTGAATATAATTTTTTTTCAATTTTTCTTTGAATAGAGAAGAATATTGATAGAAGTATAGATTGCAAAAAGGGACAAGAAGATTGAAGGAGTTACAAGATAAAAGGTATGTCTTGTATTTTTTTTTTTTTGAAATTAGTATATTTTCTGAATTTGATTAATTTTTAGGTTATATATATTTTCTGAATTTCATGAATTTGCATTGGGTTAAAATTGTTGAATTTGGGTTATATATATTTTCTGTATTTGAGTTAAATTTTAGGTTTAATTATTTAGTTTGTAATAATTATTAATTATTAATTTGTGATGAATGAGTTTAATTATTTTAGGAGTTTAAGTTTTTATATTTTTAGGAGTTTATAAATTTTTAGTGTTTAAATTAAATTTTTAGGAGTTTAATAAGTTTTTAAATTTTTAGGAGTTTATAAAATTTAGGTGTTTAAATTAAATTTTAAGTGTTTAAAAATAAATAAATATTTTTAGGAGTTTATAAATTTTAAGTGTTTAAATTAAATTTTTAGGAGTTTAAGTTTTTAAATTTTTAGGAGTTTATAAAATTTAGGTGTTTAAATTAAATTTTAAGTGTTTAAAAATAACTAAATATTTTTAGGAGTTTATAAATTTTAAGTGTTTAAATTAAATTTTTAGGAGTTTAATAAGTTTTTAAATTTTTAGGAGTTTATAAAATTTAGGTGTTTAAATTAAATTTTAATTGTTTAAAAATAAATAAATATTTTTAGGAGTTTATAAATATTTTTGAAAGCATATATTTATCTTTAATTGTATATGTTTAGGATTATTATTAAGTTGATTAATTAATATTTCTAATTAAATAGGTTTTGATTATATAAATTTGCAGTAAATGGAATATTATATGTATTATCGTAGTTGGATGTACGATAGACTATATCCAGGAAGACGCGCACTTAAACCCAATTTTATAGACGGAGTTAATGGTTTTATCGCGTGGACGTTTGCCCAGGAACGTTGTCGAAGTGAAGGAGGAGTTAGGTGTCCTTGTCTTAAATGTGGATGTAGATATATAATTAGTGACCCATAGGAAATAACACGTCATTTGCATAGGAAACGTTTCATTGAAAATTATTGGGTTTGGATGTATCATGGTGAAACAATGCCGAGTAATGTACCAGAGACTAGCAACACAGATGCTTCAAGTAGTCAACCAGTTATGCAACCACCTATGGAATTTGAAGAAAACTTTAATCTGATAGGTGACATGGTTGGTGATGCTTTTGGTGTTAACGTGACCTATGATCAACCTGAAGACTTTGACGGGGAAGGGGCCTCAGTATACGCCTCCTCCAGAAAAACCGGTTCATCCAGATGTGGATTTCCATATTTGGAGTCAAGTTGTTGGGAGAAAGGGGCCTAACGGGTGTTTTTTTGGTGGTGGAAATTTGGCGGGCACCTTGAGGAGTGGGGATAGAAATCTGTATCACAGAGCTGCAGACGGTGAAGGAGTGTCACGTCAAACAAATTTGACACCAGATCAGTTAGAACTGGTAAGACAATTGGCTAGACGCGAGTCCGAAGATCGTGAGGCGGCATTGAAGGCCCAAATGGATGCCCAAATGGAGGCAATGAGGGGTGAACATAATAGACAAATTGAGGCAATGGCGAAGAGGCAGACTGATATGGAGGAGAAAATGCGACAATTTATGCAAGCATTTGGTAGAATCCCAACAGTGGTGGCCAAAATAATAACCACCAAAATAATGATGACTTTCTTCCCGACTTTTCCGACGACTCTAATGATTCTGCTTAGTTTTATTTTTATTTTGTATTTAGTTTTTTATTTGTGTAATATAAATTTATAATCATATTGTATATTTAAAAATATTATAAATTTAAATTTGAGTTTATTAAATTTATAATATTAAGTATATTTATTTATACATTTAGATATATTTAGTTTTGTTTTTGATAATTTGATTTATAATATTGTATTTAATAAATAAATTATAATATTTAATTTATAAATTTAATAAAACAAAAAATAATATTAATTATTAAAACAGAATTAATATATTTAAAACACAATTTTTTTTTTAATTTTAAAAACAAGTTGCGGCGTGTTTTTCATGTCACTAATTAGTGACGTGAAAAACACGCCGCAACAGCAAACGTAAATATAAATGTGAACTGCTCTGCTCTGCTCTGCTCTGTACACTTTCATCCTATACAGTCTGTTGCGGCGTGAATTTCACGTGGCAACTTTGTGACATGCTTTTCACGCCGCAACAAGATTGTCATGCGCTATATAGCGACGTGTTTCTTAAGGTGGCAAAATTTGAATAGTGGCGTGATTTGGGTGTTAGCGACGTGGCTTTCACGTGGCAAAACACAAGTTATTTTGTAGTGAGCATTTAAGAAACGAAAAAACAAATATTGAGTAAAAGAAACATACATTAAGATGGTACAGCTGAGCAAGATGAAGCTCTATTGATTGATGATGATGATGATGAACGAGTTACACACACTTGTTTAGTGCAATTCAGCCTAGTTGGGCTATTTATTTCTTTCTATCAGAGGTGCATGATTCACTTAGGAACTGATGACTCAGATAGGTCAATGATACTTAGATAGCCATCCTCAAAATGAAGCACTATAAATGTTGATCATGATGTTTGGAAATGAAAGAATGAAACTTTGGTGGAGGCAATGCTTTTGTGAGGAAGTCTACAAGTTGCACAGATGATGGGATAGGAAGAAGTTTGAGAACGCCCTTTTGAAATTTCTCTTCAACTAATTGGCAATCTATGTCTAAATGCTTTGTCCTTTTATGAAAAACTGGATTTGATTCTATATCAATAGTTTTTTGGTTATCACAATGCATCACATGTAGGTTTGTATAGGATACGTTTAAATCTTTGAGCGGATAAAACAGTCAATCTAACACCCTAAATCCCACAATTAATTATCGCATAATTTAGGTCTAAAATACAAGCACATAGAGTGTCACACACATCAAAATAAAATTTTGATTCATAACACGGGCTTCTAACATAATAGATTTAAGGACAAATCATTTGTAATTGAGATGTGTACACGACATACAACTCATCTGAATCATACCTGAGATATTTACATGATATCCAACTCATCTAATCCGTATCACATATTTATATAATAAAATATTCATAACTTGTCATCGCATGCTCACTTCCATTTTAAAGTATCATCGCGTTAGAATTCTCATCAACAATTATGGAAGACAGAGTAAGTAATGACATTTAATCTCAACCTTCAACTTTAATAACAAAATAAGAAAGTTGTAATCAAACAACTCAACAACATAAGAATACTTGACAACAAAATTAGTCTTATAACTTCAATAGAAACTATCATGAAATTAAAACAAGTATTCCCAACCCGATGTTACATAATCAAAGTAATACGCTACTAAACAAAAAGATAACTAAGAAGCAACTCCATAAACTAGCTTCCACTTACTTCATCAAAGCTACTCCTGAGTATCTGAACGATGTCCATGTAAAGGAAACATTCAAACAGAAGGGTGGAAATTATTTTCAATAATAACGGTATAAAATATAAGATAGAGCACAACATCTACTCAATCATGCAACACAACATAACACATTCTCACATCCAAATCATGATCAACATCATACACAACAACACCTCAACATAAATCAATGTATCATCATAAATTATCGAACAACATAACACCAATAAAATATGTAATACGACACAAATACAATACATTCAACAACTGACTCAACATGCATGTGGTATCAAATTATAAACACACTGGTTCATTTGACTCCATGATCCCCATCATAGGATTGATTCCCTCTTGGAACCAGAGCACACCAAATTGCTACCATCACCATAGGTAGCGATTCATGATAACACAAAAAGTTATAGCATTTTCCGCCCAATTTACATAGATAAAACTTCTGATTCCTCGTTTATTATGTCATACTTTATCTCTATTTGTAGTATTTGCAGCATATTTCAGGTACTTAGCTTTTGCAAAGCATAAATGAGGAAAGAAAGAAAAACAATGAAGAAATGAAGAAGAAATGGCTATTTAGCAACAAAACGCAACAATTATGTATTAGAAGCGTGCCACCTGTCACAGGCGCATGCCGTCCATCACAACTTGCAAAAGTGTTCCCTTCTCCACACTTCATGTCCCGACCGACACGAAGTCAAAAAACGTGTCCCACGTCACAGCGTGCATGACGCTCGTGACAACCCATATAACTGTTACAGAAATATCTCCACGAAGCGGACAGAACAAACATTTTGCTGGAACTTCTCCGCGATTAAAGAACGAGGATCAAGAGGATTCTTCCTACTTTTTCTCACTACTTGGAATCTATAAATTGAATTCAGTTACCAACTTTGTTACGTTCGAAGCCTTGCACCAATTTTATTGTTTCTTCTACTTACTGCAATTTTTCTATTCTTCCAGTTTTACCATTTTCATTTTATTATTCCAGTTTCATAGTTTTTGGTATTTTGTTTTCCAGTTTCGTAGAATTTTCGTAAGAAATAGAAAACTCTCACCATTAAAGCAGTATTTCTTCACATCGAAGGAATATTGCAACTTTAGTTTTCTTCCTAACTTCCAGAATTTGTTTAGGACCATTTTTATTAATTCGAGATATTTTATTACAAGTTAATCCTGTCGGCTTGTGGGGGATACATACTGCTCAATTATTTTGCTTCAAGTATTTATTTCAAGTTCCAATTTTAAGTATAATTTATTTATTCTTACCATGCATGCATTATTAAATTTATGTTTTAATTTTATGTTATCCTACAATAAAATTATGTATGGCTAAATTTCCCGATACCGGTATGTGACGTCTTAAATCTAAGGGATTCGGTAATTAATTGACATTAATATTTTACAAAAGCACTTTTATGGTTTTGATTTCCAATTTGGATATTTAATTGTTTTTGTACGAGAGTAAAAGACAGTCTAAGGTTAAAATCAACAGAGCGCGAGTTTGAGGTTTTAACTAGATAGTCGTAATTGAACATTAATTTTAAAAACAACGAGAGCGCTTTAAACTTAATTGGACTCTATTTGTTTTCAAAAAATACTTTTTGAATTTTAAATGAAACAGCAAGAGCGCTCACTTGAGTTTAATAAAATGGCCTGAATCGATAGAACGAGAGTGTGAGACGAGGGTTTTTAAATAAATAGTTTTCGCTGAAACAATATTTTAATACTCAAAACAAATGTCAATGACTTCTTGAATCCCTGAAGTTGACAAATTAGATATCGGTGTCCCGTTATTAATTATTAGATTTTAGTCAACTCCCATTTAAACCCAAACACCCTAATTTTATAATTATCCTTGGCTTTACACAGTGACCCTAAGATAACAGTAGTTTGACCATCAGTCCTTGTGGGTTCGATATCTTTTAAAACTACGCGATAAGATTGTGCACTTGCAGTCACTACACCCGACAGACTCATAAAGTCGCGATCATGTTTTTGGCGCTGTTGTCGGGGACTGATTTAGTCAATACTGTAAATCCCTTGTTACGCAGTATAGACTAAGGCAGGCAATTTTATTTTATTTTTATCAGTTGATTGTATGCCAAGCACTCGCTCTAAAAGCAAAGAATTAGAGAAACCAAACGATGAGGTCGAGCGTTTTGTTAATATAAGACGTCGAATTAGAGAGTACCAAGCTAAGTACAATCTTCCTGAATTCAATCTTCTTAACTATTCTCTTTCTGACCCAAGAATGGCCGAAGGACCCCAAAATCATCCTCTGAAGGATTATGATGCCCCATCACAAGAGGAACCCCACAACAGTGTTGATGCTCCCGCTATCGCACGGAACGATTTCGAGTTAAAACCTTTGTTATTGCAAGCTGTCCAACAAAACCAATTTTCAGGATGTCCTACGGACGATCCAAACCTTCATTTGTCCCTTTTTGTGCAGTACACAGATACAGTGAAAGCAAATTGTGTCATCCCTGAAGTAATAAGACTTCATCTTTTTCCTTTCTCGTTAAGAGATAGAGCTAGAGCATGGCTCCAGTCTCTACCATCCAACTCTGTTACCACATGGAACAAAATGAAGAAAGTTTTCCTAGTGCGATATTTTCCACCGAGTAAGACGACTATGCTAAGAGCCAATATCAACGGTTTTAAACAAAAGGAAAGTGAATCTATCTTCGAAGCATGGGAAAGATACAAAGACATGTTGCGACTCTATCTGCATCATGGTCTAGAAGAATGGTTGATCATCCACACCTTTTACAATGGTCTCTTGTACAACATAAAACTAAAGATTGATGCAGCTGCTGGCGGTGCACTAATCGATAAACCATACCACGATGCCTATTAACTTATTGAAAGTATGGCTTAAAATCACTATTAGTGGGGAAGCGATAGAACCATGATGGAGAAACCTCAAACGAAAGGCGGTATGCACAAAGTTAGTAGCTTAAACCAAGTTAATGCTAAGGTAGAATCTCTTACACAAAAGATAGAAAGCTTGACCACAACTCCCACAGCCACCGTGGCTACAGTGGCTCCAACTTGTGATTTGTGCAGACTTCACGCGCATGATGTACCCGAATGTCCACTCTTAACAGGAGTACCAGTTGATTAAGTAAACTATGCTCAAGGAAACCCATTTGGAAATAACTATAACTCTTCTTGGAAGAACCATCCAACCTTCTCTTACAAAATAAACAACGCTTTATACGCACCAGGGAAAGCTCCTACTACACCCCCAGGACTTTAGAAAACCACCCAAAATGTCTCAAATATTCTGAATATCCCTAGGAAGTCCAACATTGAAATAATGAGAGAAAACTTTGTAGCCACCCAAGCTCAAACTAATAAAGATTTCATGAATCAAAATATTCACACCAGTGAGCAAATCAAGCAACTGACAAATAAGATTGATGCTCTTGCTACTCACAACAAAATGTTAGAAACACAAATCTCCCAAGTGGCTCAACAGCAAGTAGCTACAGCTGCTCCAGTTGGAACTTTTCCTGGACAACCACAACCAAATCCAAAGGGACGTGCTAATGCAATAACACTACAGAGTGGGACAGAACTAGGCGGACCAATTGAACCTAGAGTCAAGAATCCAACCATGTACCAGAAATGTGGAAAAGAAACTAAGAAGGAAGCTGAACCGAAGGAAGTAGAAAAAGAAGATGATGAAGAGGCCGTGGAAAAATAAGAACCTTATGTTCCTCCGCCACCCTATAAACCACCTATTCCATATCCTCAAAGATTTTCTAAGTCTAAAAATGTAGGGCAATTTAAGAAATTCGTTGAACTTCTGAAACAACTCAACATTACCATACCATTTACAGAAGCTATCACACAAATGCCCTCCTACGCTAAATTTCTGAAGGAAATCTTATCCAATAAGAAAAAGCTTGAGGATAATGAAACTGTACTGCTCACCGCTGAATGCAGTGCTATAATTCAAAATAACACGCCTCCTAAACTTAAGGACCCGGGTAGTTTTTCCATACCTTGCGTAATCAGAAAGCTTGTCATAGACAAAGCACTATGCGATTTAGGATCCAATATTAGTCTGATGCCCTTATCGATTTTCAAGAAACTCAACATGGGAGAACTAAGACCAACACAGATGTTTGTACAATTAGCGGATCGATCGGTGAAATTTCCTTTTGGTATGTTAGAAAACGTTCATGTACGTATAGGACAATTCTATATCCCCATTGATTTCATAATCATGGACATTAAAGAAGACTCCAATATTCCTATTATATTAGGTAGACCATTCCTAGCCAGTGCAGGAGCCATAATAGATGTTAAAAATGGAAAACTAACTTTCAAAGTCGGAGAAGAAAAAGTTGAATTCATCTTGTCTAAATTCTTTAAGGCACCAGACATCGACGATTCATGCTATTTCTTAGATGAAATCGATAAATGCCTAAAATAATTGGAGAAACAACAAACCACCTATTCGGGGGTATTGAAGATTCTTATACCCCCAATTCTAGAAGATGATAATTGGCGTCCTGAATATCAAGATGAAAATTTGAGTGAATTCCTAGCTCTAACTCCTAATTCTATACCTTGTCCAAAAAAGCCAACCATAGAACTCAAAACACTACCCAAAGACCTAAGGTATGAATTCCTTGATACAAAACTTGAACGGACAGTTATTATAGTCAATGCAGGCCTAAGACAAATAGAAACTGAAAAATTATTACATGTCCTAAGAAAATACCCAACCGCTTTAGGATATAACATCTTAGATCTAAAAGGAATAAGTCCTTATATCTGCATGCACCGTATTATGCTGGAGGAAGACTGTAAAACCTCTAGGGAACTTCAAAGGAGAATCAATCCTATTCTGAGCGATGTATTCAAAAAGAAAGTAGAAAAGCTATTAGAAACGGGAATCATATATCCAATATCTGACAGTAAATGGGTTATCCCTGTACATGTCTTACCTAAGAAAGGTGGTTTTACAATTGTAAGCTACACTAAAGGATAATCAGTAGCGCAACGAACTCACGCCGGGTGGAGAATATAGAAAGTTAAATAAAGCCACTCATAAAGATCATTTTTCTTTACCCTTCATTGATCAAATGCTTGAATGACTAGCTAAACACTCTCATTTATGCTATTTGGATGGTTATTCTGGATTTTTCCAAATTCCTATCCATCCTGACGACCAAGAAAAGACAACTTTCACTTTTCCTTATGGTACATTCTCCTATCGACGAATGCCATTCGGATTATGTAATGCCCCTGCAACATTCCAGAGATGTATGATGTCCATCTTCTCTGATTTTCTAGATGGTATAATGGAAGTTTTTATGGATGACTTCTCCGTCTGCGAAGAAAGTTTTGAAGGATGTTTGTCGAACCTTGAAATGGTACTAAAAAGATGCTTAAGTGTCAACCTCGTGCTAAACTGGGAAAAATGCCACTTCATGGTCCGACAAGGAATTGTCCTAGGGAACATCGTAACCGATACGGGAATTGAAGTAGATAAAGCAAAGATCAAAGTAATGGAAAATATCCAACCACCTAAAATTGTAGAGAAATAAGAAGTTTTCTAGACCATGTTGGTTTTTATCGACGTTTCATTAAAGACTTCTCTAAAATAACCAAACCTCTAACCGAACTGCTAATGAAAGATGTTGAGTTCATTTTCACCGACAAATGCTTGGATGCATTTACAACGCTAAAAATGGCATCAATTTCAGCACCTATTATGCAACCTCGTGATTGGAATGAACCATTTGAAATAACATGTGATGCCAGTGACTATGTCGTAGGCGCAGTTCTAGGACAAAGAAAAGACAAAAAACTTCATGCAATTTACTATGCAAGGAGAACCCTAGACCATGCACAGACTAATTACGCCACCATAGAAAAAGAACTGTTAGTTGTTGTGTTTGCTTTAGATAAATTTTGTTCTTACTTAGTAAGAGCACGATTAATTATCTATATCGATCACGCTGTAATCTGGTACCACTTAAGTAAGAAAGACGTCAAACCAAGATTACTAAGGTGGATCTTGCTTCCACAAGAGTTCGATTTAGAAATCAAAGACAAGAGAGGCACTGGGAATGTAGTAGCTGACCGCCTATCCAGAATAGAAGGCATCAAACCAGATCATGTACCCATCAATGATGATTTTCCTTATGAACGCCTTGTAGCCCAATTAGAATTGGAGAGTAGTACAACTCAATACCCTGTGACTTATGAAGACACAAACACAAATGAAATTATGGAAGCAGTCTGCACTAAAACCATACTGCCATGGTATGCCGATTTTGTCAACTACTTGGCTGCTAGAGTGCTTCCACCTGATATGTCTTACCAACAAAAGAAGAAATTCTGCCATGACCTTAAACACTATTATTAGGATGAGCCTTTGCTTTTCAAGAGAGGCGCCGATGGTATTTTCTGTCGATGTGTTCCTAAAAATGAAATTGAAAACATAATTTTCCACTGTCATGCTGCTCCCTATGGAGGACATGCAAGTACTTTAAAGACCTGTGCTAAAATATTACAAGCTGACCTCTATTGGCCTAATCTGTGGAAAGATGTCCACTTCACGGTTAAAAATTGCGACCAATGCCAATGCACTGGGAACACCTCTAGATGCGACGAGATGCCTCAAAGGGCATTATAGAAGTTGAATTCTTTGACTTGTGGGGAATTAATTTCATGCGACCCTTCCCGTCTTCCTTTGGAAATCACTACATATTAGTTATTATCGACTATGTTTCAAAATGGATCGAGGTTGTAGCCTCTCCAACAAATGACGCACAAGTAGTAGTCATGATTTTCAAGAACATAATATTTCCAAGATTCGGTGTATCGAAACTCGTCATCAGTGACGGTGGCTCCCATTTCATTTCCAAAATTTTAGAAAAATTATTAGCGAAGTATGGAGTCCGACATCATGTCGCAACACCTTATCATCCACAAACAAGTGGGCAAGTAGAGGTATCCAACATAGAGATTAAGCAAATCTTAGAAAAAATGATAGCAACCTCTAGGAAAGATTGGTCATCTAAGTTACACAACGCTCTATGGGCATATAGGACGGCATACAAAACTCCGATCGGAACCACAAAATTTAAATTAGTCTATGGGAAATCATGTCATCTGCAGGTAGAAATAGAACATAAAGCTTATTGGACCATTAAGACCCTTAATTTAAATTACACCGCTGCGGGTGAGAAAAGAATCTTAGATATCCACGAACTCGAAGAACTTAGACTAGACGCTTACGAGAATTCTCAAATTTATAAGGAGAGAACTAAAAAATGGCATGATAAACGCATATCTAGGAAAGAATTCAATGAAGGCGATATAGTTATCCTATTTAATTCTAGACTTAAACTATTTCGGGGAAAACTTCACTCTAGATGGTCTGGTCCCTTCGAAATCACTAAGGTCTTTCAAAATAGCGCAATAGAAATTAAAGGAATGTGTAGTGAACCTTTCATCGTAAACGGACAGTGTTTAAAACATTATCATAGCATTGATAATAAGGAATATTACACAATGTTTAGGCTAGATGCGCTGCCACCCCACTCATTAGACTAATCACCATGTTATGTCAAGCTTACGAACTAAAACAAAGTGCTTAATGGGAGACAATCCATTTTTTTAGTCTTTTCTTTTTTGCTTTACTTATTTTTAGTTTTCTTTTCTTATTTTTGTTATTTCTATATCTATAAAATTATGCAGTATTGTTTCTATAATTTTACCCTCTACTAACTTAATTCTAACTATCAACCTTCTTCAGGATAACTTTACTATTAGCTAACTGCACTAACCACGATGAATCGGGTTGACACTATGGCCATTGTTTTTAGAGGAAGAAATCAGCAGAGGCAGATTGAGTCTTTATCTGATAGGGAGATAGGATTGAGTGCCTACCCTGACAGACCTGCTATGATCACATTAGGAATTCGAGACAGTGTTTTGTTTTTGTTAAGCCAAATAAGCTGGGACACATCTGCCTTAAGAAGAAGGTTTAGTTCCTACCGTAAATTGACCCTAGATTTTTTAAGCTCTCTTGTCTACAAACCTAACCATGGTCTAGGGTTCAATAGTGACTAATCATGTTTAGGCTATTTGATAGTGAATATATTTACACCCATAGGTAGATGGCAGAACTGTTAGGATTTCCACACAGCCTAGATACATTCATAGTAATCCAAGAAGAACTTTTCGATGTGGGTGAACTAGACTATTTTTTGGGGGATATTACAGTTATAAGTAACCTTGAGCCTCATGACATGCACTCAGAAAACATTCATAACCCCGCCTTAATATATTTTCATAAAATCCTAGCACACACCCTCTTTGGTAAACTAGAAAACATAACCATTGTATCTAGAGTCGAGCTTTTCATTATGTTTTGTGCTTCACAAAACCATCCCGTAAATGGAGCTACCTTTATGATAGCCAACTTTCACCGTCTTGCGAGAGTTTTCCATGAATCAATCCTGATAGGCAGCTTAGTAACCATGATAGCAAATGTTATCGGCTTAAGACAACCAATGTTAAACCTTGTCCCTCTAGGTAGATTTCAACCCATGAATATCAATTTTTGTTTCAATATGGGAATAATTGGAAACCTAGGCCCGAGTAATTCTGAATTGCTCATTAACAATCAGTTAATGCCCCTCTTCACCCTGCCTGACCCTAGGACTAGCGTGCATGACAGGAACAACTGGTTATATGATTGGGCCGAACCACACATTTCACCATCCCCTACTCCTAAGACACCCCTGATTTATGATCACCTTAACTTCTTCTTGTTTGATGAGGAAACTGACCCCGAAACCCCTCCCTTTACCACCATTATCCACCTCCCGATCAGGTTGGCTCAAACACCTCTATCGCTCCAGTTGCTTCTCTACCTCCCGTATTTGATCAATCGCCTGCTATAAATGCTCTACAATCTGAGCTTGATTTGTTAAGGTATGAGCTTATTATTCTAAGGGTCGACTTCCATTCTTTCATGGATGTGGTAGCCGAACAGCTGGACCATATTTATCAGCATGTCTACTCCGCTTCTCTTCCTGATAATCGACGTAGCTAATTTTTTGAACTTACTGCATATCTTCTTTGCATGTTTAAACATTGCGGACAATGTTTTGTTTACGTGTGGGGAGAAGACTTATTAGATTATAATTTTCATTTTTTTCTATTTTAAATTCTTAAGTATAATTTTTATCAATTATTTTCAGTTAAGTTATGTTTTTTTCATTCGTTTACCTTTTGAAACGCACACGCACACGCACACGCACACGCACACACGCACACACGCACACGCACACGCACACGCACATGCACACGCACACGCACACGCACACACGCACACGCACACGCACACACACGCACACACACACACACACACACACACACACACACACACACACACACACACACACACACACACACACATACATATATATATATATATATATATATATATATATATATATATATATATATATATATATATATATATATATATATATATATATATATATATATATATATATATATATATATATATATATATATACGTATAGCCTGCTTGCAAGCATTGAAAAATGTATACGTTTAATGTTTGAAATATATGGGATGTCTGGGAGACAAAATATTAAATTTTATTCTGTTTCTTCACTGTGTGTCGTTCACCATACAAGCGTGACGTCCGTCACGCTACATAAAATTTATCCCGCTCGGCACAATAGCGTGCCCCTCGGCACAGAGTTAGAAACAGAAGTGATTTTGTTTTAAACACAGAAATCCTTAATTGATTCTTCTTCTTCACATTTTCTTCAACCCCACTTTAACTCCATTAAACCTCCGCCTGTTTCACTACCTCCATTATCATTATCATCAAAATTAATTAATCCCAACTCATTACCCTCATTATTCTTCTCTACATATACACCCTCCAAACCATCTTCCATTCCAAAACCCCCCAACTTCTCACGCAAACTCCTACCAATTCCTTCATCTTTGCTTCAACGATGGCACGCAGAAGTTCAAGACAAGAGCCAGACCTTTCCGGAATTACATTTCCAAATGGTGAAGCCGGAGAGCACCAGAGGGCTCAGTATCTCAAATTTTATCAACGCTCAGTAGTTCCTACATGGTATGTTGATACTGAGTGTTTGTGCAAATTAGGATTGCTTGATAGTGTACAGTGGTTACTCCGAAACTCTGATTTAGCATTTGTCTGCACACAGAATCTTCCAACGTATGAGTCCCTAACTTTGGAATTTTTAAGTTCATTCTCATACAACCCTCCTTACGACGAAAGCCATCACCTATCCGGCTCAACTACTTTTAGAATGTTCAACAATGAATATTCTATAACTCAAACTACTCTGAGTGATTTCTTTCGCTTCCCTCGTGAGGGGGTGGTACACCACTATATTCCTACAGACCAAGATTGGGTATCTACAACTTTCAAGCTTTGGGAAGCTATCTATGATGAGGAACTGAAATGTTAGGAGGGACTTTATACATCATCCATTCATAATCCTGCAATCAGGTATTTTCACCGCGTCATCTCCAACATTATTTTTGGGAGGATTAACAACAACAAAGTTAATTCTAAAGAATTGTTCCTCCTCCATTGTACCTTCACTCTAAACCAAAAGATCAATACAAGCACGTTCCTTCCATCGCATATCCAGTCTTTGTGTGCAAGAGGGCCTACGCGTTTCTACAGTGGAGGGCTAGTTACCTCTATAGCACTTGGTTTGCGCCTCGAAGACAAGCTTGCAAATCTGCCTCCACTGCCACCCACTTTCATTGACATCGACAACTGTCGAGCTGGCCACTTGATTAAGGTCAGAGAAGATGGTAGGTATAATCTTATGGTGCACAACAAGGTAGTTCCTAGTGTCATTCTGCAAAACATTGCACTAACCAATGTAACAGACATGGAAAAGTGGCTTTATGACCTTAATGCCCCTGCACCTGGAGATAATACACAAAACAACCTAGGGAATTCCCAACCTAATGAAATGGAGCAAGAAATGGAACATGGGGATACTGAACAACAAGCTCATTCTGAAAACATTACAAGCACGTTCATAAGACCCAGAAGAAGATGCGAAAGAGTACTGGCCTCCAATGATGACATTATGGTTGCCATCATGCAATAAGATGAATGGGTGAAAGCTATGCAGAATAATCAAAATGCAATGATGCAACTTATGCTAGCTATGCAAACTCAGCAGCAGGAATATGACGAAAGAAATGAGCGTCGGGTTGCAAGATTTACCAAGGAAATGGCAGCGTTAATTGTACGCATGGATGGTTTTCAAGATTATATATACCATGTGGCTATGCCTCATCCTCCGGGTACACGTAGACGAGCACGGGGGTGAGGAAGAGGACGCGATAATGAGAAAGAATAGATTGATTTTGCTTCTCTTCCTGTTTCCTCTTTGTTTTTTTAGCATTGCGACACTGCTTGTTTCAAGCTTATGGGAGTTAGTTAGTTTAGAAACTCTTTATTACTTTTTAAGTAGATCTTTCATTTCTCGTTTGTATTACTTGTAATCAAAAACATCTTTGTACTTTTGAGTTCGTTTATGCAATTTTTCCGCTATTATCTAATTTCCCCACTTTCTTGAGCCATAACAAACAATTTGTTCGTTACTTGCAATAACCTGACGCATTTGAAGAGTATACAGGTTGCTCACTTTTTAAAGATATATGAAAAACCTTGAGTGAAACAGAAGTACGATGGATACCATCGTAACACTCTAAATCTCCAAATTGTGCTAGATCAATTTCAGTACCCTTTATACCAAAACCTTAAACTTTAGTTTTTAAAGTAGCCCCGAGTAATTTATTTAGCAATCAACATCATCTTAAACACAAACTACGTAGGGAGTCGATGAATATAAGTGAATGATCCAGAGTATTTAAAAGATACATGCTTTACTATAAGAAAATAGGGAATGCACCAATTAAGTTAGGTGACCCTCACCCGGTCACTTAATCCAACGGATGCAGAACCTACATAATATAATATAGAAACCCGTTGTCGGTTGGTTTAGAGGTGTTTGATACTAAACTTGGTAGGGAAAACTACGGTCCGATCCCCCGCAACTTGCAATTGGGTGAATTAAAGAAGGTTACCGCATTTATGTTCCAGAACCTCATGCTTAAAAGGATCATAGTCACTAACCAGCTACTCTACTATGTGCGTGTAAAGATAAATGGCTTAATGTGATTGCGCTAAAATAAAAACGAGTGAAATTTAGCGAAAAGAATTAGGTTGAGCTATAATGGCATGATTGGAATTGGTCTTCACAATGGGGGGGCGTTTAGTGTTATTACCGTATCTTTTGTGTTATGTTGAGCTTATATTTTCGCAAAAACATTGGCAACCTCTTACGATTCGAACTGCATCGTCAATTTGCATTTAACTTGTGCCTTATTAGTTTTTATACTGACTCTATTGCTTGAGGACAAGCAAAGGTTCAAGCTTAGGGGAGTTTGATAACATGAAAAGTTATAGCATTTTTCGCCCGATTTACATAGATAAAACTTCTGATTCCTCATTTATTTTGTCACATTTTATCTCTATTTGTAGTATTTGCAACATATTTCAGGTACTTAGCTTTTGCAAAGCATAAATGAGAAAAGGAAGAAAAACAATGGAGAAATGAAGAAGAAATGGCCATTTAGCAGTAAAACGCATCAATTCTGTATTAGAAGCGTGTCGCTCGTCACAGGCGCATGCCGCCCATCACAACTTGCAAAAGTGTGCCCCTCGGTACACTTCATGTCCCGACCAGCACGAACTCAAAACACGTTCCCCACGTCACACGCGCATGACGCTTGTGACAACCCATATAACTGCTACGGAAATATCTCCACGAAGCGAACGGAACTGACAGTTTGCTGGAACTTCTCCACGATTGAAGAACGAGGATCAAGGGGATTCTTCCTACTTTTGCTCACCATTTGGAATTTATAAATTGAAGTCAGTTTCCAACTTTGTTACGTTCGAAGCCTTGCACCAATTTTATTGTTTCTTCTACTTACTGTAATTTTTTATTCTTCCAGTTTTACAATTTTCGTTTTATTATTCTAGTTTCATAGTTTTTGGTATTTTGTTTTCCAGTTTTGTAGAATTCCCGTAAGCAATAGAAAACCCTCACAATTAAAGCAGTATTTCTTCACATTGGAGGAATACTGCAACTTTAGTTTTCTTCCTAACTTCCAGAATCCGTTTAGGTCTATTTTTATTAATTTGAGATATTTTATTACAAGTTAGTCCTGCCGGCTTGTGGAGGATACGCATTGCTTAATTATTTTACTTCAAGTATTTATTTCAGGTTCCTATTTTAAGTATAATTTATTTATTCTTACCATGCATGCGTTATTAAATTTATATTTTAATTTTATGTTATCCTGCAATAAAATTATGTCTGGCTAAATTCCCCGATACCGATATGTGAAGTCTTAAACCGAAGAGATTCGGTAATTAATTGGCATTAATATTTTACAAAAACAATTTTCTGGTTTTGATTTCCAAATTGGATATTTAATTGTTTTTGTACGAGAGTAAAAGACAGTCTAAGGTTAAAATCAACAGAGCGAGAGTTTGAGGTTTTAACCAAATAGTGGTAATTGAACATTAATTTTAAAAACAACGAGAGCGCTTTAAAATTAATTGGACTTTATTTGTTTATAAAAAATACTTTTGAATTTTAAATGGAACAGCGAGAGCGCTCATTTGAGTTTTAATAATATGGACTGAATCGATAGAACGAGAGTGTGAGACGAGGGTTTTTAAATAAATAGTTTCCGCCGAAACAGTATTTTAATACTCAAAACAAATGCCAATGACTTATTGAATCCTTGAAGTTGACAAATTACATATCGGTGTCCCGTTATTAATTATTATATTTTAGTCAATTCCCGTTTAAACTCAAACATCCTAATTTCATAATTAGCCTTGCCTTTACACAGTGATCCTAAGATAATAGTAGTTTGACTATCAGTTCTTGTGAGTTCGATGTCTTTTAAAACTATGCGATAAGACTGTGCACTTGCATTCACTACACCCGACAAACACATAAATTCGCGATCAATTCACTAATCCCTCATAACAGGAATTAGCTACTCGTGCCCGATCTATCTCCACAGGATCGAGGCTCACCAAAAAGAGTCAAAGTTCAGACAACATGAATGCATGGACTCTCATCATGCAACAACAACACATACACACTGGTCCCTCTTCTAATCGTGTATGCCACCAACAACATCAACACCATCAAAATAGTATGCATATATTTAAACATACAACATCATCATAACACCATACACCATACGCAACATTAGTTACTATTACTATAACCAACAATAACATCAACGTCAGCAACTCAACATATGCATATTCAAAAACGTACAATCATGTAACACCAACACATAATTCTCACAAATTAACAGTCATGTTCAACACCACTTCAACATCACAGCCATGTCATCAAACCCTTAACAACATTATCATGACAAAATCAACATATCAACATCATTATCACACGACACTCTCACAATAATGCATCGATTTATCAATCAAACATATAAACAATCAACTTCACAACCATAGTATATATAGTAATAATACTCAAACTATACACTTATCTCTATCATGTTATAGCATTGTGTGTTAGTTTTCTAAAACTTCAAACGGTTCATTGTTTGGATACACAATTAAAAAGTTATGAGATAAAACGTCAAGGCATGTCATAATTCAAAACAAATCATTTTTCAAAACTGATACACTAACAACCAATTGTCATAAAACAACAATCGATTGTTCTTTCCTGCAGCCCAAAAAACACGTTTTTTATAATAACAATCGATTGTCACCAAACAACAACCGATCGTTACAGTGCACTTTTCCAAAAAAATCCCAATTTTATGTCAGTGACGTGAATTCCTTCTATTTTCACTTCAACCACCAAACATTTCCAATTTTTGTGCATCCCAAAACATCCTTATATATTTTCTAACAAGATCAATATATATATATATATATATATATATATATATATATATATATATATATATATATATATATATATATATATATATATATATATATATTTGAGAATCTCTCACAAATACATTACACCATAACTTTGAACGAGAATGGCTTTTCTCTTACCATAATATTTTTGCAATATATATTATTCTGTAATAGATTTTAATAAAAGAAGATATTATTATTCAATACCGATTTCCAAATTGATAATTATACTAATGTTGTTTATATCGTGATTATATCTTTTACAATCTATATTATCTGATTTCCATTAAAAACAAACGAAGTTAAAGCACTATAAACAATCAAATATAACTATATCTTATCATCATCAAGTATAAATATTAAATAGGCTAATATCTCATTAAAAAAAATCAAATATATATCGAGAAGATTTAAGATTTTGAGAATTCTAATTTAACTGGCCATATTAATGAGACTTAATTAATTGATAGACACAAGATTTAATATTTTTGCCTATATATAATTTTGAGAATTTCATAATATATTGCACCATAACTTGAATGGAGATGGCTTTCCTCTCAACAGCTCCTTATCTCATCCTTCTTTCAACCAAGCAACATATTACGAAGATGACAACAACAACAACGTTCATCGTAACATTCTTTTCGACAAGACATACTACAAGTGGAATACTATCTTCAACTCTCATGAAGGTGCTTGGTGCGTAGGTTCTTCAAACAGTTTCTTGATATTTCTTGTATTAGGTTATTATTTTTTATATATTTCCCAATAAATGGTAGAACTTCCATCATGTTGCGCAAGAAACAATTATGTACATATTATGGATGAAACTAGAAATCTTGTACGAGAGAACGATGTTCTAGAATAAAGCCTCTACTATAAGTGCTTCCGAACACTTAAGAGATTTTTAAGGATGGGTAAATCTCAAGTATAGAGAGATTCGAAGTGCTTCCGTTAAGGATTGGTAAATCAACTCATCAAGATAAAGATGTTCGTGCAAAACTGGTATGAAGTAAAAATGTGTTTGCACGAACAACCGAGGAAAATTTATGGAAGCTTTTAAAAATTATTGAATTAGTAATGGAATTTGGCATGAAATATCTTTTCCAAAGAAGCTTCAACACAATGGAGTGATAGAGAGGATGAACATAACTATTGTCGAAAAAGTGAGAACGATGTTATCTAATGCTAAATTATCTTAGAATTTTTTGGGTGACTCTTTCATGATTGCATTTATTTTATAAACATATCCCCTTCATCTTCATTATACGGTGATGTTCCAAACAAGTTCTTGATAACTAAAGATATATATCTTGCAACCATTTCAAGTTATTTGATTGTATGGCATGTTTTCATGTTATATCTTGCAACCATTTTAAGTTATATCAGACAACCATGCTTACATATTGACAAAAAGACATTTGGTCAATATTATTTACCAACCAAAAATTATATTTGGTCAAAAAATTATCACTTTTACTCGGCTGTAATTTTTGAAATCATTGGTAGTTAAAACAAAAAATTCCGGTATGATTTTTTTCGCATTTTATGGAAAGTTTTATCGGAAATATAAGGAAATCTGACATATTCTAAAAAAAAACATGTAAATTTATCGAGTTTTTTTTAATTTCTGGTGTAGAAATATTGAAAATCTTGAAATTTTTGATAATTGTCTGAAAAACCAAAAAGTTGTTAGTGGAAGTTTTGAAAATTCCGGTAGACATCTAAAATTACCGGTTACTTCCCAAATTCCGGTATATCGGAAATTTTGCCTATATTCAAAATTTTCGGTTATGCAGAATAACATTTTACTTGTGCGGTGCAGAATCGAAAGGCTTATCTACATATTTCTGTATAATATATACGCAGTTCTTCACCACTGAAGTTGTATGTTTTCTTTTTAAGATGTTCAAAATTTAAAGGTTTTTTTTTTGTCTTTGCGATATTGATAGTTTACTCATTATCTGTTATAAATGATATATATTCACGTCCCATACGAAGTATTAGCATGGGCATAGTCAATTGGTAAACGTCATGGTATTATTATTGTCACTGTTTGTTCTGATACTGTAAATGTGATGCAAGGGACGAGAGATAAATTGATTATGGATTGTGAGAGAGAATGAAACTACAAAAGAAAGAATACATTTGAAAGCAATAGTTCCTCATAAGGAATTTATATTATGAAACGTAAATGTCCTTTTAGACTGAGATATGTGTCAAGTGGTAGCGGTTGGAAGGTGATGGTTAGGTGTGAGTTGCACAATCACCAACTATAAAAAAAACTTAGATGGTCATGACATACTGGGTCGTCTAAATGATCATTAAAGACGGTTTTTAATGGCATGATAAAGTACAATATGATTCCAAGGTCCATAGTTGCTACTTTTAAAGACAAAAATCCAGAAAATCTCACGAGTGTTATCCAAGTATATAAGGCTAGAGCTACATATAATACGAGTAAGAGAGGTCCATTAACATAAATGAAAATGTTGTTGAGTCTTATTCATGCAGAGAAATACATGTGCTGGATTAGAAATAGGGACGACTCAAATGTTGTTGCTGATATCTTTTGGACACATCCTGATTCACTAAAGTTGTTGAATATGTTTCATTTGGAGTAGATTTTTATTGCACATACAAAACAAATAGGTAATGGTTACCGATCATTTAAAATTGCAAATTTTGATTTATTTGATTGTTGGTCAGCTGTTGATTAGTGATTGTACATCGTGATCCTATAGGTACCGACTGCCACTACTTAAGATTGTTTGTTTTACGTCAATGAAGTTGATGTTTTCGATTGGCTTTGCCTATTTGGAACATGAAAGGGATGAGAACTTCACATGGGCACTAGAGAAGTTAAAAGAGTTCTTCTCTTCAGAGAATTTGCTGCCAAAGGTTGTGGTGACGGACCGAGAACTTGTGTTGATGAATGTCATGGAAGTTGTGTTTCCAAGTTCAACTCATTTGTTGTGCTCGTTCTATATTTTATAAAAAAAAAACGTTAGTATGAAGTGTAAGGAGTATGTTAAATAAAAAAGGCAAGAACATGTCATGGATTTATAGAACAATATCAAGCATTTGAATAGAGAAATTGAGTTTGTGAAACACTTGAAACACTTTGAGGTTGTTTGTGCTGATATTCCTTTATTTGTTAAGTACATGAGTGAAGCATGGTTGACACCTTATAAAGAATGGTTTGTTGATGCTTGGACTAATATAGTCACTCATTTAATAAAAACAACAACAAACAGGTACATGGATCTGAGTTTAATGTTATTACATTACTAAATATAATTTAACATATATTTCTATTTATGATTTTAAGGGTGGAGTATGCTCGTTGTAGACTAAAAAATATATTGACTACGAGCCGTGAAGATTTATGTCGAAGTTGGGATGTTGTGAACACCATGTTGAAATTGCAGCTAGGTTCAATCAAAGTGTCGTTTTAAAAAATTATTGTCAATATTGAGCATCAATATAACACTTCATTCTACGTCAGATTGCACAATTTCGTTTCAAGATAGTGTATACAACACATTAGAATGGAGCTGGAAAGGATAAAATTTGTTGGTGCCAACTAAGATGCATATGGTTGCTTCATTAGAACAACACATGGGTTACCCTATGCGTGTCAACTTGCTGATTTCCAAATACAAGGTTATCATGTTCTTTAGAATCAATTGATATATCTTAGAAGAAATTACACATTAAAGACTATGAGGTCACTCATGAAGATAGTGGTACATAATTGGATTTAGAAGAAGAGTGTGAATAGTTGAATATATAGTTTACTATTTTGGATATTGTAGGCTTGAAGGCATTGAAGAAAAAGGTTGGGGAACTAACACATTCATCCACAATACTTATGTGTCCATCGCACTGAAGTACGGGCCAAATAGAAGAGTTAAGAAAAGTAAATAAGGTCAAAAGAGTGATGTGCATCATGATCCTTCATAGTGGGAGTATGTTGAGGGCTCGCATGAGAGTCAAACTATAAAGAGATCATGCACAAAACTAACTGAAATTCAACTCTCAAGTATGTCGGCTGAAAGTTAATCGTCCATTGAATCTTTAAGACATATTTACTTGTCTCAGTTTCCTGATTCCTTACATGCATACATTTATGACATTGTTGATGTTGGTAAAGATGAAAATTGTTGTTTTCGTGCTATTGCAGCTCTATTTGGATGGGACGAAGAGTCATGGTCTTTAGTTCAGATGCAATTAGATACTCAAGTTTGTCAACACCCTCAATTGTATTCCAAATTTTTATATGACAATGTCTCTACTGTTAAAATTGTGTTGCGAGAAGCTACCTTAAGTGTGTAGGATATGTATAAATCGATGAAGCTTCTTGATATGAGTTACCCTATTACTTATAGATACAATGTTATATTTGTCTTCCTATCAAAGAAACTTAACATCATATTTTCTCCTTACCGTAGCTCCACCTATATGTACGAGTAGACATAAAATCACAGTTGCTAGTTTTGTCAACAACAATCATTAGATTTAGATAAAATTGAAACTTGATTGTCCATTGTCTCTTGTCATTGGTCGTTGACGATCGAACTGTACTGAAAATGCAAAATCATGAGAAATAGCATATACATGACACATTAAACATTGAGAAGACGAAGTTAAAAAGTCATATTTATTTATTTTATATTCCTATATGTAACACATCTTCTATTTTATGTATATATTTTATTGGATATTATTTTGATGGGTTATTTATTTCACAAAATTAATACAAAAAAAAAAACAATACCTCAATATCCACCGAATTTTCTAAAATTTTCAAAACTTTTTGATACATTACCGGATATTTCAACATTTCCGGTGTGGCAATACCGGTCTATATTGGAAATTCCAAATGGTCGGTATTTCTTCATAGAAAACAAAAATTGTTTGTATTCTGCTTGAAATTACCGGTATTTTTGTATATTTTTACAAATTTTCCTATAGAATTTTGAAATTTCCGATATATACCTATATTTTATGAAAAATCAATAACTTTAAATAAAGGTATAACAATAAAAACACACATATTATGGAGGTGTCACTTATAACGCAAGGAATGGCATGTTAAATTCTCTCTTTTTTTTAAGTATTTAATCTTGTCCGATATGAAATATCAGCGGATCCAACCAAGTTATGCTTAGGCCTTTTGTTTGGGGGAGGCGTTTTAACTACAAAATCCCAAATCAGCATATCTATCTAAAAACCATTTTATATACTAAAATTTATGAGAATTTGACAGGATACTAACAAACTGAATTGACTATTTTATTAATAGAACAGTTGTCTCTTATTCATTCATTGGAAGTTGGAACAATCTTCTCCATTCTCTCAACCTTGATGATTGCCCAATCCCCACAAAAATGTGTCAATTCATTAAAAAGCTTAGTACCATATTTTAGTAGAATTGATCATATGAGGAGAGAGATTGAGAAATTTTCTCCCACAGTGGAACATGTTTTCTCTGCCAAAACTTGTTAAAGGAAATGTATCATGTTATATGAAGGGTGTCTGGAGGTAGCTCAGTTGACAATTGCTAACTGAATATTTATTTGTATTTTCTTTCAAAATGTAAATAAAATGTTGATATTTATAAATCAACAACTTTAAAAATAAAAAATTAGTCAGATGAATAATGATCATAAAAGTTACAGTACTTATCAATTTAAGAAAGTAAATAATAAATTAATTTATCCGCGAATAAGAAGTAAAGAATGAAATTTACATTGGAACAAGCAAGTAATAACTGGCATCTATAAACACAATCCCCCTACTGTGCAAGCATCAGCATATTGCAACAGTTACTTTAAAACCAATAACATGTGGAGCCAAGACAGACGCAACGTCCGTATCCTATGGCGGTGAAAGCATTCAAATCTATGGCTGAATTCCTAGATCCTATGGTGGTGAAAGCATTCAAATCTATGGCTGAATTCCAAGACGACAGGGAAGGACTGCAAACTGCAAACTATTCGCACAAAACCTTCACAAGTTCATAGTATATTGCATTGAATCATGCATTTGCTCGGAGATAATCAATGACAGATTAATCATTTTGGGAAGTTCAAAAAGATTTCTAGCTCCATATCTTACAATTTAGACTATACTCCTAGAATTTCTGGCATGTGATGTCAGCTATAGCATAAAAACAATACATACATAGTTTGCATTGAGATATACACTACATAATAACTATACTTTCACCACTAATTTTTTGATAAAGATGCTTCAAGCTTTTCTTTCAACTGTATAGCAGCTGCTTCCCCTCCTTGAGTTCTGATGGAGAAAGTATGAATCACCTTATCCTGTGCAGTTGAAACATTTGCCTCTTGAGCTGCAATTTGATGTTCTCTCAACACTTTAACAATTCCAGAAACCGGGTGAATATCCAAGGGACAACTCACTCTCACAACTGCATCGTCCTGTCTAGCCTGAAAATCAATATCTTGCAATGGCAACTGTGAGCCCTTAGCCATGTTTTTCTCAGTTTCCAAAAGCTTGATCTTCTTCTGGAGATCGGTGATATGGGTGATAGCATCACCAAGTAGAGAAGCCTTGTCCATTTTAGAAATGTTAGGAACAACGGCTCTTAAAGCATAGAATCTCTGGTTAAGCTTCTCTCGTCTTTGCCTCTCTGCTTCAACATGATTCAGCGGTTCCTCTCGTCCATTGGCAGGCTTTCTCCCTCTTTTTCTAGGCTTCCGCTCGTCTCCAAGAGGCGAGGATGACTCTTCATTAACCAAATCTATAGAAGAAACTCTTGCTTGAGAAGTGAAATTCCCAGGAACCATTTGACCTAATTGAGGGTACATTTTTGCCTCATTAATGTCTCCTACACCGCCATTCGAAGAATTACCATAAGCATGATTCGGTCCAAGCGCCTGTACTTCGTAAGAGTCAGAAGTGAAACCAGAATCATCTTCCACCTTCGGGGAGAAACTAAT
The DNA here is from genome assembly GCA_948472305.1 of Vicia faba. Taxonomy (NCBI): domain Eukaryota; kingdom Viridiplantae; phylum Streptophyta; class Magnoliopsida; order Fabales; family Fabaceae; genus Vicia; species Vicia faba. The sequence continues at coordinate 856,569,489 of OX451740.1, read as the reverse complement.
AGTAATGGACTGAGACTTCGCATCTCCCCCTAAGCTTAACTCACGCCCAAAGATCTTCGGTGCCACCTTAGCCTGCCCAGAAGTAGCTTCTCCAAACGTTGCCCTGACCATATCCAAAAAACCCTGCTCTTCAGGCAACATCTCCATCGAACCAAGCTCAACAACCCCAGCCTTGAGAGGCACAAAAGCAACAGTTTGAAAACCCGCCAATTTAGCCAGAAACGACCTCGATTCATACTGTTTTAAACAACTCCCTGCATCAGAAGACCAAGTCGGTTTACTACACTTAAACGAACTTCCAGGCCCATACTGAGAATTAAAACCAAACACATAATAAACCGAAGTCAAGTAAAGCATATACAAATCTGAAACATCATCCAACTTCTTATAAACATTCTCAATCGAGTTAGATCCACCCCACGAAGCATGAATTTTCCCCAACACCCTCCTCCTAACTTCATCTCTCTCTCTTTCCTGCTCATTCCTCGGACCCCCAACCGGATCCTGACAATGCCCCTCCCCATATTTCAACACATACCCACCCGATTTCAAACCCGCAACCTGCCACAAAATCACATAATTCCACCTGGAACCCTTAACAATATGACACAACCTTTTATGAATACCCGAATCCAGATTCGGCGGAACAATAACATCAGAAAAAACATGTTTGGAAACCGCTGTACTAAAAAATCCAACAGCATCAGTACCCAATACAGATTCCAACATAGCCTTATCTTCTTCATCCTTACAAAACCTCCCAGTCGCCATCTTTCTCTAAATCCCTAAAAATTCAAACTTTCAGGGAAACAAAAACCATAAAACAGAACCCAACTTCTTCAAACTATTCATCCAACAAATTTATAAACATAACTTCAGAAGCATATTCTTGGTATAAAAAACCTAACCAAAAAAAAAAACAGATAGTACTAAATTAATTTCAGAATAGAATCTATCACGCTGAAATCGCATAGAAGGAAAAGATTAGGAGTTACCGAAAGAATTTCATTTCTCCTAGATCCAACTCCAGATCTAAAAAATTAACTGCTCCTGTTCTAAATTTAATGATTTGTTTATTCTCAGTAAATAAACACACTAGTCACATGAAACGCTGCCGTTTTTTTATTTGATATGGGAGAGTGCGTATTATTCAAGTTTTGTTTCAATAAAAGGCAAGTCCCCACAAACACAAAGGTGCAATAACATGTGAGAGATGCTTTTAGGTGCGGGTTTTGTTGCTGTGTCACGCAAAATTCATCTTTCTCCACAAAATTCACTTGTTTTTTTTTAGGGAGGTTACAAATTTGCCAACAACTAGCAAACCTTTTGAAACGTGGGGAGGGTCTACCCATCAAGGACTTCCAGGAATTAGAGAATGGGTCCTAATCCATCTATTATTTATCTATTATCTATTTATAAAAATTAAAATATCTCAAAATCTAAGTATTACCCGTCCAATCCAAATTAATATTTAATTCTAAAGATAATGATAAATTAGATTTTCTTACCACTATTATCACCACATTGATTTGACATTGTCATTATATCACGATTTGTTATAATTTTTATTTTTTTTAATCACTAAATACACATTGTTATTATTATTCCAGTAACTAAATGATCATTTTGAATTTTTGGAACCTAAACACTAACACTAATTCTTTCACGTACATGTATAAAGATGGAAAATGAAGAGTCACCTTGCAATTTTGCAATTAACCAGCAGCTTCAACTTTTCATTAATCCTTGAGTTTTTTCAGTCTAGAGAGTTGAACTATTACATAAACCAATGTCTGTCATTTTCAATTCCACAAAAATTTTCATCATTTCAAATGTTGGAGCGAAACGGGCGAGGGCTTTAGTGGATTTCAAGAAAATATGTTTTCTTCTCTCTTTTCATTTCATGTTATTCTCACATTTTACAATATCATTAATGGAGGTTCATGGTATGATTATACGGAGGAAATTCCTGATGAGTGCTTGGCTGGGATATTCCAGTTTCTGGACCTGGAGATCAAAAAAGTTGCTCCGCTGTGTCGCGTCAGTTTATGGTAATAGTTATGGTTGTTCTTCATTGAAATCGATTTGTTGGAAGGAGTTTGCTAACGGGCAGAGTTTTATGTCGTTGATAATTGGCTCTAAGAAGCTTCAAACTCTGGGCGGATTGGATGTGTGAGAAATTGGGATCCAACCCTTGCGAATGTGGGGAAATTGAATATGTTGGCTGAGATTCATCTTGGAAGGTCCAGGTTAGTGTCTGATAAAGTCTATGCATTCAATTTTTCCTGCATGTTAATTTTGGTTATATTTGAAGTGGGTGTTTCTTGGTGCCTATAAATTTTGTTAGTTTTGAATATGGCCTTGAAACGATTGAATATCTTTAATGTTTTTTAATGTTACTATAATTCATTATCATCTATTTAGATGCATTCAAACTGATTTTTCAGTAATCTTTCTGCAATTCATTATCAACTTATTTATCAAACTGACTTTTAATGGGTACAAACTATGTTTTGTTGAAATGTTGCAGTGAATCTTATGTTGCAGTGAATCTTATGTTGCAGCTTTATTCTTCATATATTGCGGCTTTTCAGGTATTATTTAGATGATCATGTGGTATACATTATTGCCAAATACTCTCATCGGAGCTGCTCAAGCTGTCACATTGTAATTCTTTTTTATGATAGGTTTGATTTTTGTTTTGGTGACAATGGAAAAACCACACATTTGTTGAATCAGTAACATCATATCTTAATAATCAAACATCTAAAATTGTTGGATACTGATCTAACCCTTGATTGTAAAATACATAATATCACTGTTGAAGAAGTTGTTAAGACTGTTGTCGGTCTAGAATACGAGTAAACAGAGAAGATCAATGCAAGAAATGAGAGTTTGGAAACTAAAGCATGGTAATAGCTTTATTGGCATTCCTGGAATGAAGTTGGAGAAAGAATATGTTGAAAGATTGTTGTAATGCCGCCCAAAAGTTTTCCTTTATGCTTAAACAACTGTCAACTTCGTGGTTTGAAGGTTTCAACTGACTTGGTCGGTCTGGTAATTTATCAGGTTTTAGCTATATTTTTTGAATTATTGTCATATACTTCTGGTGTTTCTGGATCCTTACACTACTATGCTTTTTCTTTATCTTATTATATTCTTTGATTCAGAGTTGTATGTCATCTCTATTGTGTTTTCTTCAAGACATGTATGCTCATGATGCAACTTGAAAAAATACAAAACAATTTTTGACAAAGCAGATAAGAAAAATATATCTGATACTACTCAGTGTATCACTATGCCAAAAGTGATTTTTAACAGCGCACATTAGACAGCGCTTTTATACAAAAGCGCTGCTATAAGTGAATTAAAAAAAACACGGAAATTGTATAAAATAATTAATAAAAGCGCTGCTAAAAATATGACCTTAGACAGCGCTTTTAAAAAGAGCTGCTAAAGTATTGCTTTAGAAAGCGCTTTATCAAAAGCGCTGGTAAAGGTCCACTTTAGACAGCGCTTTAAGAAAGCGCTGTCTAAAGTCATAAAAAATTATTTAAAAAAATATCAGAAAAGCGCTGCTAAAGGACCCTATTAGCCAGCGCTTTTCAAAAGCGCTGCTATAGGTCCATATTAGCCAACGCTTTTAGAAAGCGCTGTCTAAACCCATATAAATGAAAATTAAAAAAAAATAGAATCAGTGTATTCACAGATTCACGAACAGAAGCGTAACCCTTTCCCTCCTTGAATAGTAAGCATAACCCTTTCCCTCCTTGGACCGAAACCGTAAATCCTTCGCCGTCGTACCAGCCCCCCTTCGTCCTCCACCATCTCTCTCGGTTTTCCTCCACCCACACCGGTCGGTTCTCAAGGTAGGTTCTTTCTTGAAAATGTCTTTATCTCCATTGATGTCCAAACTGAGTTATCCTCCTATTGATAATGTACTATGCTAACATCTAAGACATTATCCTCCTATTGATGTCTAAACTGAGTTATATGTATGCATTTTGATTTATGGGTTCTTGGTAGGGCTTGATATATAACAGCAACACTTTTAGCATTTAGCATTATTGCATTTTCCTTTGGTTCTATGTTTTGGAATAAAAAAATGATATATATGATGGGTTTTTTTGTTATTTTAATTGGTTTCTGAATTGTTTATCATGTTTATATTTTCCATGAACTAGTATTTTGTTACTAGTATTTTGAACCTATATATATATATATATATATATATATATATATATATATATATATATATATATATATATATATATATATATATATATATATATATATATATATATATATATATATATATATATATATATATATATACAACTTGTTTTTTATGATCCCTTTGTATTGGTGTAGTTAGTCGAAGACCATCACCGATTCGAAGAACATCAAAGCCGCATCATCCGCCGTCGACACCAATAGCCCCTTTTCTTTCTAGAAATAATTCGTTTAATTCAAACAAAAAGAGAATAATTTGTTTATAGTGTTTTTGTTTACTTGAATAAGTAGAAAAAATGGATAAAAAATGGATGTTTGCCGATCGATTGTCACAAGAGTACGAGAATGGGGTATTGGAATTCGTTAAGTTTGTTGTTGAACACGCCAAAGACCCCAGTCGAATGAAGTGTCCTTTCTTGGGTTGTTGTTATGTGGGTCGAGTTAATGCAGATGGATTGAAATCGCATTTACTAATGCGTGGAATTGATAGAAGTTATACGTGTTGGATATTTCACGGTGAAAAAAGTAACGACAACGTTGAACCTAGGGAGAAAAGTAGTATGGCCTATGCTTCAGACGACAAGGACACAAATACATACAATTTTGATCGAGTCGAAGAGATTGCAGATGCACTTGAAGAAGATCTTCAGGATTGTCCCAAAATGTTTGAGAGATTGGTAAGCGATGCAGAGAAACCGTTGTATAAAGGGTGCACTAAATTCACAAGACTGTCTGCGGTATTAAAGTTATACAACTTAAAGGCGGGCAATGGATGGTCAGATAAAAGTTTCACAGAGTTATTAGCCTTTATGAGAGATATGCTTCCGGAGGATAATGTTCTTCCTAATCGAACCTATGAGGCCAAAAAAATGTTGTGATCTATTGGCATGAGCTATGATAAGATACATGCTTGTCCAAATGATTGCTTTTTGTTTCGAAACGAATATGCATCGTTAAATGAGTGCCCTAAATGTGGTTTGTCTCGATATAAGAAAAAATTGTCTCCAGCAAAAGTCTTATGGTATTTTCCTATAATTCTGAGATGTAGGTGCATGTTTCGTAGTGAAACCGATGTAAGACACCTTACTTGGCATGTTGATGAAAGAATTATTGATGGAAAGTATCGACATCCGGCAGATTCACCACAGTGGTCGAAAATTGATAATGATTATCCTGATTTTGGAGAAGAAGCAAGAAACCTTCGCTTGGTTTTATCTACTGATGGAATGAACCCGCATGGTCTTCAAAGTATCTCACATACCACATGGCCTGTGATTCTTATGATTTATAACCCACCTCCATGGCTATGTATGAAGCCTAAGTACATGATGTTATCTATGTTAATATTTGGGCCTAAACAACCAGGGAATGACATAGACGTATACTTGACACCTTTGATCGAAGATTTAAAGATTTTGTGGGAGAACGGGGTGAAGGTTTATGATGGATATAGGAAACAAAGTTTCAATTTGAGGGCGATGTTGTTTGGCACAATTAATGATTTTCCAGCATACGTGCGTATCCTGTTTGTGAAGATGGAACCGATACGACGCATTTGGAACTTTGTCAGAAGAATGTGTTTCTCAGTCATCGTAGATTCTTACATTCTAAAAATCACTACCGTGCATGGAGAAAAGCATTCAATGGAGACACCGGACAACGTAGAGCTCCACCTGCATTGTTAGGTGACCAAATTTTTGAAAAGGTGAAAGATGTGTGTACTCAGTTTGGTAAGCCTTTTGCGCATACGGTTGTCAAAGGTGGGTGGAAGAAGAGATCGCTTTTTTTTGAATTGCCATATTGGAAGTCTCTGTATGTGAGACATTTTCTCGATGTTATGCATATTGAAAAAAATGTATTTGAAAGTGTTATTGGTACGTTACTTAATATTAAAGGAAAGTCTAAGGATGGCCTTAAAGCAAGGGAGGACATGTTAAAGATGGGAATACGAACTGAACTAGGACCCGTGAAGAAAAGAAGCCAAACATATCTACCACCTGCTGCTTTTACTCTATCTAGAAAGGAGAAAAAGATATTGTGTAAGTTTCTAAGTGAAGTTAAAGTTCCAGAAGGATACTCTTCAGATATTAGAAGACTTGTGTCTATGAAAGACCTCAAGTTAAATAGTTTAAAGACACATGATTTCCATGTTATAATGGAGCATTTTCTACCAATAGGTATACGTTCTATTTTTCCAGATAAAGTAAGGAGTGCGATAACTAAGTTGTGTTTTTTCTTTAGGTCAATTTGTAGTAAGGTGATTGATCCTGAGATCTTACCAATATTGCAAAAAGAAATTGTTATTACTTTGTGTGAGCTTGAAATGTATTTTCCTCCCTCATTATTTGACATAATGGTACATCTAGTTGTTCATCTTGTGAAAGAGACACAATTGTGCGGCCCAGATTATATGAGATGGATGTACCCTGCTGAATGTTATATGAAAGTATTAAAAGGGTACGTGAAAAACCGAAGTCTCCCAGAGGGTTGTATTGTTGAGCGATACATTGTTGAAGAAGCGGTTGAGTTTCGTACTGAATATTTATCCAAAGTTCAATCCATTGGACTCCCCAAAAGTCATATTTTTGAAAAAAAGGAAGGTAAAAGATTAATTGGAAATAAAATTGTGACAGTATCAAAAGATGAACGGGATCAAGTGCATCTGTATGTTCTGCATAATGACTGTGAGGTTGATCCATATGTTGAAATGCACAAGGATGTACTCTGAGGGTTAAATCAGAATAGAAATGAAAATTGGATAGTACGGGAGCATAATCAAAGTTTTATACCATGGTTTAAGGATCATATTTTTTCAAAGCTTCATTCAGATCCCGCTTCAATAACAAGAAGGTTAAGATGTTTGGCATATGGTCCAAGTATGCATGTGTTTTCCTATAGCGCATACGCAATTAATGGATACATATTTTATACCAAAGAACAATGTGACAGGTGGCAGAACCGAAACTGTTTTAGGAATGCTGGTTTGCGTTTTGCGTTTGTGTTTTCAAAATGTCGCGGTAAGCAAGAGTCGCCACCGACTTTTATTTTATCCAACAGGAAAGGAAAAAAGCACAAAAAAAATCCTTTTTCGAGATGTTTCTGAGTACGGAGGTAGATTATAGAAAGGGAAGGTATTAGCACCATTTCTATCCGTAGTTATCTACGGGCTCTTAGGTACTTGCTCATCATTTTCAAAATTGCTTCTTTGTGTTTGTGTGATTTGAAAAGTTTTGTTTTACTTCGATTTAACCCTTGCTTCTGTCTTCAAGAGTGTTACGAAGTTTTTTTGAAAACTTTGTTTGAAAAGAGTGTAAGTGTGAAAAAAGTTTGTTTGGATTGAGCAAGTACTTAAGAGCTAATCTACCTACTCGAAAAAAAGAATTGTTCTATGTTTGTTTCCTTTAGACAACGCTATCCCACTATTAGTGAGTAGGTAGCACCATCGTTGGAGTTTTAAGGGTTAATTCGAAAGGGACGTACGGTCACTAAAGCAATGTTAGGACGTCTTAGTAGTAACGGTAATGTCTTAAGATCAACATTCGAGGCAACTATATCTGAGGCAACCATTCCGAGGTAACTTTGATCTTTTGGACAAGAGAGCGACCACTAAAATATCATATACTTAATGACCGTTTACCGAAGGCAACCGAAGTGAAAGTATACCCTAGGAGTGCGCATGTGCGAGTGATTTGATTTCAAGTTTATTATCTTTGCACATTTAGTGTTTGCTAACTGTTTTAAAGTTAATCATACATTCTTGTCATGCATCCCTATTATTCATACATCTAACAATTAATATTTTGCGGAATTTAAAGTGCGGAAAATAAAGCTACACTATTACAAGGCTTCAACTATTTACATAGCCAAAAACAAACCCGTAAAAAAAGCGATAAATGAAAGTAAAATGCCCTAATTAATCTATTACAACTTGTGAGCAATTACATTAATATGGTAAAAATAATTAAAGCGCGCGCGAATAAAGAACGAGAGAGAACTTAGGGTTTTGACCCCTTCTAACCTAATTAAAAGAAAAAATTGTTTTTGTTGTTTTTAATTATTACTAAGAAAAAGAATTAGGTTTTTTAAATTAAATACAAAATTAATTAGTAATTAAATTAATTAAAGAAAATAATTTATATGGCCTATTTTTGTATTTTTGTTATTTTTAAGAAAAATAAAATATAATTAAGTTAGAAACAAAAAAACCCTAATTGTTCTAATTAATTTTAATTTATTTACAAAATAATTAAAGTTACCTAAAATTAAATAACCTAATTAAATTAATTAATTTTTGATGAAAAATAAACCTAAATCTAATTGGATGAAAACATCATTTTTATGATTTTTTGAATAAAAGAATTAATTTTTTGGTTAGTAAAAATAAATAAATTAATTAATAAAGAAAAATATAAAAGAAAAGAGAAAGAGATATTGGGCCTGAAAAAGGAATTTTGGAGGTGTGGATAGCAAGTTTCTGGCCCAAAACCAAAGGTCCACGTTGACCTTCAAGGTTCCCATGCGTTGCATTGACTGGGTCACATGATGCTCTTTCATTGTTGGCCTTCAGATCTGGCCATCTGGAGATCCAATGGCTGGATCCTGAGGGTGCATGGTGGTCCTTATGGTTTGTATGCATGCCTGATTAAGGAAAGAAAAATAATATGAAAGAATGGGGGGACCTGGGATTCGAACCCAGGCCCCAAAGCATTTTCCAAACGCTCCAATGCCAACTGCGCTGCAAGCTTGCTTTGTACATAGAATAATAATAAAAGATAATATATAATATATGCAAGTTAATGGAAAAAAGCGCCAGAATTCAAATCAGCGAATGAGAGGGTGCCACGCCAGTCATCCCTGACCTTGCTCCGTTGGTAAAAGTCATAAACTTTTACCTACGAACGTGTGTCTGTCACTACAACCCTGGCTTATCCCAAAATCTCCCATGGGCATGATCAATGAATTCTAAGGCTGTGATTAGATTCGTCTTGGCCTGTTGAGCACGATGGTGCTCTTCTTGAGGGCTAATTTTACCTGTCCACAAAGATCCTAAATCGAAGCAAAAAACCCTAACAAAGGTAAACTATGATACAGTCCACAAAAACACAATTAAATGATATAGATAGCTTGGAAATGTTTCAAGGAGCAAGAATTTATAATTATTTCATGCTATAAGTGTTAGAATCATGCAATTCAATTTCAAAAAAAGTCCAAGGTCGTGACTGACTTACAATGGGTTCTAGCGCCTGAAAGTGCTTGTTCTTGATTGGTTTCGCTTGCTTGTGATCCCAGGAAGCGATTGGTATGGATGGAAGGTCTCGAAAATGCCTGGAAATAGCAAAACGAATTACCACTTTTCTTTGATTTTTTCAAGTTTGGTTCTTGTTCTCGCGCCTCTCAAAGCTTGTGTTTTAGGTCTGCAATTGTATACTATATACCAAGGACTGAATTAGGATTGAAATTTTGCTCTCAATCTTTGTCCATTATAACTTTTGATTTGGATTTGATTTACTTGAGAATCTTTCTAAAAATAGGTAAAACTCAATCTTTTTGTGCACACAAAGGCCTTGCATGAATTCAATCTTTTGCCAACTGGATATAGGACCTGAAACATGCACAATATCTTGAGATTTCAATGTTTTGGATTTTTCCATGATTTGTTTTGATTTAAATTGATTTAATTCAAATAAAAATCAAAATAAATAATAAAAATAAGATAATGACAAGTGGAAGGAGCTATGGCTCGTGGACCATGCTACCAACTCAAAACAAGTGCAAAAGTTAATCCCATTTAGCAAAAATTGCAATTTTAGGCATAGTTGACTTTTGACAATTTTGCAAAAAGGGTCAACTTCACCAATACATAACTTCCTCAATTTTGACTCTTTGAAGGTGTTATTGTACTTTTTAGAAATCTTGAGATGTCCCCTAAGCAACCCTTTTGGTCTCATCTCAATTTGGTATTCCATGTTCATGTATGAAGCTTTGATAAAAAGGGTGTTTTTGTTGACTTTTTAAAATGACCTATAATGTCAAAATTCATAACTTCTTGTGAGTGCATATTTTGAACTTGGAAGATGAATATGAATTGTAGGTAATTTCATCCTATTCAAAATGAGCTTTGGATGGGTCATTTCTCATAAAGTATGAGAAAGTTATGCTTGGTCAAAGTTGAGTTGACTTTTCCTACAAAACCCTAATTTAGCAACTTTTGAGTTTTGATGAATTGTGAGCAATCCTTGATGAATCATGATCAACCCTTGATCAAATTATGAATGGTACTTCAAAATGAGGATTTTGACCAAAATCTTGAAATTTGACTGTATGTGGGCCACAGTTGACTTTTGCCCTAGCATAGTCGATTTTCAGACCTTTAAGCAATTGACTGAGCAAACTTCCTATGCAAGGCTTGAAACTTGACATGGATGATCTTGAGAACATATTAGGAAAAGGGTGAGCATTTGGGATCCCTTGGACTCAAGCATCTTGATGCAACATGAAACCCTAATTTGAGGTAGACTGTCTTAGGAGAGAGTTTGTCTGGTCAACCCTTGGACTTCCTTGAGCAACTTGAGGATCTTTCTTGAAATGTTTTGAGAAATATGGGAGGGAAAATTTTGGGGTACAACAGCTGCCCCTGTTAAATCTTCTTAAACCTGAGGATGTAGATTGGCTTTTCTACCTTTCGTGATCTGAAGGTGGAAGATGATTGAACACTAGAGTGCCTAGAAATTTGCACTCGCATGAAGTAGCGTTTGTCTTGTGATGTCGGGAATGGGCTTGCATATGCCATTTGGAAATGAATGATAGGAGATAGGCTTAAAGATGCCATCCGAAGGAGTGTTGATTACATAAGAGATTCCTTAGCGAGAGTCTGTATACTTGTTATGGAGGAAGACTACGCTGGGGAGTGTTGATCTCTGTCTTGGGAGAAATAGAACTTTAGGAGCTTCGGTCGTCCGTTATTCTACTGGGGAATCGTCTCTTAGTTGAAGATGTGAAAATGAAATACTATCTGGTCATGATCCAGGCTTCAAAGTGATAAGACTGACTGCTATCTGGTTGTAATCCAGGCTTTACAGTGACTTACTGGGGAGATGAGATTAAACTTGCTAGCTGGTTGTAATCCAGGCTTCACAATTTCTCGATTCTTATCTGGTCGTAATCCAAGCTTCAGAAGGAATCAAGTTGTTATCCGGTCGCCTTCGGGCTTCAACATGAATTCAGGGCACACTAATATCTGGTTGACTTCGGGCTTCTTAGTATCTGTCCAGGTAAAACTGCTATTTGGTTGAAATCCAAGCTTCACAATGTCTTGTACTGTTATCTGGTCATAATCCAGGCTTCATTCCTTTTATCATTATCTGGTCGTAATCCAGGCTTCATGATGTCTCATACTATTGTCTGGTCAAACCCAAGCTTCATGGTGTCCTGTACTGCTATCTGATCGTAATCCAGGCTTCACAATACCTCACTTCTTATCTGGTCATAATCCAGGCTTCAGAAGAAATCAAGTGGTTATCCGGTCGCCTCCGGGCTTCCCTTTGACTGTTGGGCCTACTAATATCCGATCGAATCCGAGCTTCATAGTAATTGGCCGGGTGAACTGCTATTTGGTCGTAATCCAAGCTTCATAGTGTCCCTCACTGTTATCTGGTCGTTACCCAGGCTTCAATGTCTTTTACCGCTATCTGGCCGTAATCTAGGCTTTACGATGTCTCATACCATTATCTGGTCGAATCCAGGCTTCATGGTGTTCGGAGAAATCAAGATACTATCCGGTCGAATCCAGGCTTCATAACTTGTATTAAAGATATACCACTATCTGGTCGTAATCCAGGCTTCACTGTGTCTTTGGCTGCTATCTGGTCGTAATCCAGGCTTCACAACATCTTCTACCATTATCTGGTTGTAATCCAGGATTCATGATACTTATTGAGCTGCTATCTGGCTGTAATTCGGGTTTCACGGCTTGTGTTTATGATATACCACTATCTGGTCGTAATCCAGGCTTTATGGTACTTGCTAAGCTGTTATCTGGTCGTAATCCGGGCTTCACGGCTTGCTGGGGATTAAACTATTATTCGGTCGAATCCGAGCTTCATAGCTTGCTTTTAAGAGATACCACTATCTGATCGTAATCCAGGCTTCTCGATAGTCTGATACTGTTATCCGGTCGTTCTCCGAGCTTCACAATATGATGGAGTAATCAAGATACTATTCGGTCGTACCCGAGCTTCATAGCTTGAATTTTGTGAGAATTTGATTGTATCTTTCCTGAAAGGTAAAGGTTAGTTGTATGTAATGCATGATATGTATTAGGAAATGATGTTCTCAAAATAAATGAGATTGTGCTGTATGATGGGTGTGATCGGTGGATCTGGAACTGACTGTTTAACGCTGGTTCGCGAAATGTCGCGGAAGCAAGAGTCGCCATCGTCTTTTATTTTCTCCAACATGGATAGGACAAAAGCACAGCAAAATTCCTTATGAGATAGCTTCTCGGTTCGGGAGGTAGATTTATAGAAAGGGAAGGTGTTAGCACCCTTTCTATCCATGGTTATCCATGGGCTCTTAGATACTTGCTCATTTGTGTTTTCAAAAGTTTGCTTTTCAATTGTGAGTGAGTTTGAAAAAGTTTCGTTTAAAGATTCCAGATCGACTCTTGTATCAGTCCTCAAGAGTGTTTGAAATATTGTTTTGAAAGCTTTTTTGAAAGTGTCGGTGTGAAAAGAGTTTTATTTTGTTTTTTAATAGAGCAAGTATCTATGAGTCATCTACCTACCCTAAGGAATTAGGCTGTGTAAATGTCCTTAAGGTAGTGTCATCCCGCCATTGAGAGATAGATAGCACCACCGTTGGAGGTGTTCGGTTCAATTCGTTTGTAGGGACAGTGTGGTCACCAGAGCAACAGTAGGACACCTTAGAAGCTACCCTTATGCCATTGATCCTTTTTAATTCCGAGGCAACCGTTTCGAGGCAACTGGATCATGTTATGGACATAAGGACTTACTAAAACGTCATATACTCGACGACCACGTTTCGAGGGCAAGGCAACAATGAGGCGTACCCTAAGAGTGGTGTGTGAATTTGTGTGTTATTTCAGTTATGTTTTATCTTGTACATGTATCATGGTGATCTACGCTTGTTTTTAATTTAGGCCATACATTCTTTCATGCAATTATAATTTAAAAGTGCGGAAATTTAAATGCGGAAAGTAAAATCCTACGCTATTACAAGGTGCGGGTCTATACATCGCCAAAATACAAAGACCCGTTTTCTGATAAAGATGCGGAAAGTAAAGACGGAAAGATAAACCTAATTACTATTACATCTGAGAAACAGTTACATAATATTTGAAAGAAAGTAAATAAGAATAAATGCGCGAAAGAATTAAAGATAGAACGTTCGAGAGCGTTGGACCTCTTGGAAATTAAATTGAAATTAAAAGTTAATTAATTATTAAATTAAAGAAAAGAAATGTTTTTTATGTTTTTTTATATTTATGAAATAAAGAAATTAAAATTGAAGAGAAACCCTAATTCTAAGTTGTTTTTAATTATTAAAGAAAAGGTTAAAGTTTAAAACCTAATTTACACTAATTAATTATTTTACATATTTATTTACAAAAGTATTTAATAATTAATAATAATAATGATGAGAAAATTATTTATTAAAAAAAAGGATGAGAATATTAAAAAAACCTAATTTCTACATATTTTAATTTATTAAGAAAAATGTTAAAATTGAAACCTAAATTAACTAAGTTAATGGTTAGATTTTATTTACAAAAAAAAAGGTTAGTGATGAAATTAATAATAGTTAAATATATTTGTATTTTTGATTTTTCTGTTTTTATTATAGAAAATTATTTTATGGTGAAAAAAACAATTAAAACAAATAAAAAAGAATTAGAAAAGAAAAGAAAATAAAATTAAAAAGGATGCAAACCAAGGGGGGTTTCAGGCCCAAGGGGAGGTTTTTTGAAGTATTCTGGCCCATTAGACAAAAAACCTTGTTTGACTTTCTGGCATCACGTGCGTGTTCATTGACTCCTGAGTACCGTGGTCTGCATTCTTTGGCCATTGGATTGGGTTTCATGGCCATTTGTGTTCTGGCTGTTGGCCATTTGTGTTCTGGCCGTTGGCCATTTGTGTTCTGGTCTCAATGTTCCTTAATCTTCTCAGGATGTCTGTCTCGCCATGTATTGGTGTCATGCATAAGTTGTTCTACTTTGACCATTTGGCTTTTGGCTTTTGGCCATTTGTGTTTTGGCCTCAACGTTCCTTAATGAACCTGCATGAGATCCTGTCTAAATCTGCAGTGTTGAATCTCATGAACACATTAAATAAAATCATAAAATCCAAATAAAGCCAATATATGAAGAAATTTAATGTTTAGGCACAATATGTCATGTATGAATGATTATACCCTTTTGATCATGGAGATCAAATCAATCTTACCCTTACTGGAAAATTAGTGATATGAATGCTTTTATGCCTTTTGGATCATGGAGATCAAGCCAGCCTTACCCTTACTGAAGAAGTAGTGAGGTGTTGGTTCGTAACTGTGATGGCTTGTTTGTGGTGAGAGAGAGATTTGTAATAAGGATTTCAAGGTTTTAGGGTTCTTGAAAGAATTTGATATTCTAACAGTGTTGTGGCAAAGTTTTTTCTCTCTTTTTTCTCCTCTTTTTTCCTCTTTTTGTTCCTCTATGGTTTGTGTGAAAAGAAGGTGATTATATAATGGAAATTAGGGTAAAGAAAATGGACTTTGAATGTGCAATTGGGCCTCCAATGTTCATTTGAGTTCGTCACTTTCCAGACTAAATCGCAGGGACTTAAGTGCAATTTTTGAAGTTGAAATGTGAAAACAAAATGTAGCCGACATCAAGAACTAACTCCTGTCCGAAAATCGGCTCAATCGGATAAACGGTGAATTAGTTATGAATTTTTGAAGTTTCAGCACAGACAAACTTGTTTTGGGCTCCAGTGTCGACTCTGACACGTTCTTCAATAAAAAACTGGTATTGATCGGAGCATAATCCGGTCTCGACTTTTGAAGCAAAGTTGTAGGTCTATGAGTCAGTGACCTTGTGTAAAAATATGAGTCCAATCCGATAAAAATTGACCGAGTTATGAATTTTCGAAGACTCGGCCCAGATGAAATAATATTCAGCATTCAGGATTTTCGGCGTGTCACACACTCTGAGCAAAAAATGAAGGCCTTTTGAACACCATTCGAACTCGATACCTCCTGTGAAAATGTAGCCAACTCAATTTGTGAAATTTTGGCGCCGGAACCAGCTCGATACGATGAAAATCGACCAAGTTATGATTTTCTGAACATGACACAAATAAACTTCTGTCACAAATTTTCTGTACGAAAATACTTGATAAATCCACATTTTTGAAGACCTTCTGATCGAAATTGGCTTCCAGTCGTGAGATATGAAAACGTAGATAATGTCAAGACGGAATTTTGGCCACCGGAATGGGTTCAAAACGAGTCACGATCTTCAAGTTATGAATTTTTTAGCGCGTAAAAACTGCACTTTCAGCACACTTTTTCACCATATTTCTTCGAGAAAACTCACACAGTCGGATACCTTCTTTAAAGAATTGACTCTTGAGTCGAACCTGAATTTGAGCATAAGTTAGGACATTAAGGAGAACTTGAGGTCATTTGGATGTAAGGACCTTGATGCAACACAAAACCCTAATTTTGACTTGACTGCCTTAGGAGGTGATTTGACTGTGCAACCTTTGAGAAATCTTGAGGAATATGGGAGGGCAAATTTTGGGGTACAACAGTTGCCCCTGTTCAATTTTCTTAGACCTGAGGATGCAGATTGGCTTGCGTGCCTTTCGTAATCCGAAGGTGGAAGATGATTGAACACTAAAGTGCCCAGAAATTTGCGCTCACATAGTGAAGTATCAGCAATGTGATGACGAGAATGGGCTTACAGATGCCATTTGGAGAGATGATGGATAGGGGGATAGGCTTATAGATGCCATCTAGAGGTGTGACAGAACTTTGTCGGGAATGGGCTTATAGATGCCATTTGGAGACTGTTGGTATATGGATGGGCTTATAGATGCCATCTAGGTGTCGATCGCGTAAGAGATTCCTTAGCGAGAACTTGCGTACCTGAGAAAGAAAAATAATTACCTGGCCTGTTACAGGAGTTGATCTTCAAACTCTTTATGTAGATGTGCCCTGGCCGGATACAGGTATCGAATCTTTAAACTCTTCAGACATGCCCTGGCAAGATACAGGAATCGAGTTCAGAGAATAGTCGTCAACAGATACACCCTGGCAGGATACAGGAATCAGATCTTCGAACTCTTCAGACGTGCCCTGGAAGGATACAAGAATCGAGTCTGGTAATGTTAGTCGTCAACAGATACACCCTGGCAAGATACAGGAATCGGATCTTCGAACTCTTCAGACGTGCCCTGGCAAGATACAGGAATCGAGTCCGGTAATGTTAGCCGTCAACAGATACACCCTGGAAAGATACAGGAATCGGATCTTCGAACTCTTCAGACGTGCCCTGGCAAGATACAGGAATCGAGTCTGGAATTCAGAAAGGTTGGTGAGTTGTCTCTACTGACAGGTTATTTCCATGGACGGGTGGTCTTTAACGACGGGTGTCTATAACGACGAGTGTCTATAACGACGAGTGTCTATAACGACGAGTGTCTATGACGACGAGTGTCTATGACGACGAGTGTCTATGACGACGAGTGTCTATGACGACGAGTGTCTATAACGACGAGTGTCTATAACGGCGAGTGTCTATAACGACGAGTGCCTATAACGACGAGTGCCTATAACGACGAGTGTCTATAACGACGAGTGTCTATAACGACGAGTGTCTATAACGACGAGTGTCTATAACGACGAGTGTCTATAACGACGAGTGTCTATAACGACGAGTGTCTATAACGACGAGTGTCTATAACGACGAGTGTCTATAACGACGAGTTGTATCAGAGAAATCTTTAGGCATTGATTTAACTGGATTTGTATTCTTTGACTGGGTTGGTCTCTTTTGACTGTATTCGTCTACATAGCTGATCATTTAACTGTATCCTTCCTGAAAGGTAAAGGTCAGTCATATGCAATGCATGATATGAATCAAGCAACGATGTTCTCTACACATGAGATTGTATGATATGATGCGTATATGCATGTATCATGATGTATAACAATGTGATGTTATGAATGTATCTTCGTCTGGGAAAATAGATCCTTGATGGATGTCGGGAAGTCAAATCCTGGGCTGATGTTGAAGAGTGAGATTCTTCGTTTCCATTGGGGATGATGATTGCAAGAATACCGGTAGGAGAAGATGACTCTGTTGGGGAATAAACTTGGCGAATAGATTACTCTGCGGGGAGGTAACTCTGTGGGGAAAGAGAGGTACTTTGCTGAGGTGCTGATGATAACTCCGCTGGGGATACCATTGTTGAGCTCTGTTGGAAGTTTTGATGAACTCCGCTGGGGAATAAGAAGAACTTTGCCGAGGATGATATTTCCGTGGCTTTTAGCTGAGGATAACCCAGTTATAAGCTCTGGTGGAGAAATAACCTTTGAATAAAACCGGGGACACGCGTTCGCTCTGCAGGGAGTGAAGGTATCTTGGTCGCATTCTTCAACTGAACTTACCTTGGCACTTCGGTGGACAGGGAAACCGGATCCTCTAGACAACTCATTATTGCCCCAGTTTCTGTTGGAGAAGAAGGTACCTGTGAAGGTGTTTGATGACTGCCGTTTGACAAATCTTCTTCTGGTAGGCAAGTGGCGAGATACCGGGACGTAGTCGTACGCTTTGATCCCTAATTTTTGCCTGGACCGCCCTTTCGGGTTTTCAGTCCACCGGGATACCCATTTTTGCCCAAGCCGCCTTTTCAGGTTTTCGACTTGCCGGGTGTACAGATTTTTTTCATTTCATCCCTTATTTTTGCCCGAACCCTTTTGGTTCGCCGGGATGCCCTTATTTTTGCCTAGGTGTGTCAACCTAGCGGGTCTTTGATTGTGCGTAGTATTTTTTCGACTATGTTCACACTCTCAGAATGTAGGGAGGTGCCCCTGTTGTTGTGTTTGCCATGCTACCAGAAGATGTCTGACCATGCAAGATTCGTTGTTGGAATTCATGCCCAATGCCCCAAGTGACTCAGGCGGAGATTTTCCCCAAGCTGGTTCGCCTTTTGAGAGATTCTCCGAATCTTGACTTAACTGCCCCAGATGACGGACAATGATCATGTCATGCCCCTTGTTTGGGAGTGCTTTTGTTCATCCAATATTCGTCGTGCGAGCTTCTATGCTTTTCAAACAAATAGTCGTATGCAAACAAAGTTATGTTAAAAATGCAAAGCTTATGTCTGTTTCGAAGTTTTTTTTTTTTGAAAATGCAGTTTTTTTTAATAAAACAAGTGAGTTCTTTTGTAAACTGTGATGTCAAACTCGTTATTTTACCGCAAGCCTTAAGGAGTCAGGATACCTTTGTAACAATATGCTTTCGAACTAACCCATGCTTCAGCTAGGACTTTTGAGGGTTATAACATGGCCTGGTTCACGGTTTAAGAAACAAAGGATAAAAGGCTCAAATTTTATTTGTACCCACCCGCTCTTCGTGATGTTCTTCAAACCTAAACTCAATTGATCGTGCGTTAGACCTTGGTTGAGTCTTTGTCCTGATATTCTGGTGATGGTTCGGATATTGACGATTTATTTTGATTAGGCAGTCATTTCCTTTTTTGTTGAGGGTTTGTAGGACCTCTTTCTTTTTGATTTCGTTATCCCTATTTTTTGCCTGTACTGTTTCTTTTGTGGAGTTACAGTCAGCGGGATGCCCCAGTTTTGTAAGTCTCCTTCATAGGTTTTGACTTATTGGGCTTTTATTTTGATAGATAATGACCGCCTATCTTTAATTATTCGGAACCATCACTGTCTTTTGCTTTGTAAGGACTTCTTTGGTGCTATTCGTTGTGCACTTGGATCAGCTGAGAGAACTACCCTGCCCCAGGTTATAGTTAAAGGTTTTAATTTTCGAAAAGAGAAAAACTCCTACTTCTTTGGCTCAAAGGGGTTGACGAGGGATTATCTTCCTTATAACTCCAGTGTTTAGGAATTGAAACAATGCCTGTACCTCATCAGCGGGGTCTGTTCAAAAGCATACTGTAAAGATCGTGGTATCGTTTTCGTCATCCTCCCTCAAGAGGCTTAGAATTATTAACCGAGAATTGATCATCACAGAAAAATGAAAACAGTTTGTATATAGTGAATACGAAATAATTACTTCAAAACAGACATGTGTAGTGCATTAATGAAATAACAATGTTTAACATGAATAAGTGTTTGAACAATCAAAGAAAATTACAATCTGAACATTCAAATGAACAAAAGTTTCCAATCCTAGCCATGTTTGGGCAGGGGAACAGTGGTCACATTGGGAGCCTCTGGAGAGTCGAGCTGGACTTCCTTTGCGTAAATCAGATCCTGAACCTTGTTTCTCAAAGTCCAACAATCATTTGTAGCATGCCCCGGGCTGTCAGAATGATAAGCGCAGCGAACTTTGGGGTTATACCTTGAAGGCGTCCTGTTGGGATTCTTTGGAGGGTCCATGAGAGTTACCAACTTGGTTTCCAGCAACTGCGGCAGTATCTGTGACAAAGTCATGCCGAGGGGAGTGAATTTCCTTTTGGGTCTCTCTTCCCTTTGCTGATTGTGACGCTGAGGAGCACCGGCCGGCTTTGCAATAACCACCGCGTTGACATCTTGGCGGTGTTCGGACCTATTCTGCCCTCTTGAGCCATAGACAGCACTAGATTCTCTCTTGGATGGTTTCTTCTCAGTGTTCGAGGAGTCACCATTCTGTATTTTCCCCGACTTGATGCCAGCTTATATTCTTTCCCCGGTCAAGATCAGATCTGTAAACCCAGCAGCAGAATTCCCAATCAGGTGGTTGAAGAATGGGCCAGACAGGGTCCCCAAGAACATGTCGACGAGCTCGCGGTCAGTCAGAGGTGGTTGTACCCTTCCAGCAAGGTCCCTCCACTTTTGAGCATACTCTTTAAAGCCCTCGCCCGTACCCATAGACATTCCCTGGAGCTGAGTGCGCGTGGGAGCAAGGTCGGCATTATACTAGTACTGCTTGTAGAATGCAGTGGCCAAATCCTCCCAGTTGCGGATGTTAGCTCCATTCAGTTGATAGAACCAGTCGAGTTGGGTTCTGGACAGACTATCCTGAAAGAAGTGAATCCATAAATTCTTGTCAGCCGTGTAGGGCTGGATCCTCCTTATGTAAGACCTGAGGTGCAGCTTAGGACAGGAGGCCCCGTCATATTTTGCAAAAGCAGGTGCTTTGAACTTGTGCGGGATCACTACCCCAGAAGACAGACCTAGATCCTCGAAGTCCAGGCCGGACACTTTTTGTATCTCCATGGAACTTAGCCGGTCTTCCAATTGTTTTTACCTATCCTCAGCTGGAGGGTGCTGTTCATCATTATAATCGGTCTCGTTGTCGGAGACCACTGGACTAGGAACCTCCCTTTCTTAGGGACTGTCTTTCCCAACAGAAGGGGTAGTCAGCTCAACTTCATTTTGTGACCCATTCCCAGATTTGCGTCTCGGGTTGAACAACACCGTCCTCTTCTTCTTTTTTTTTCAAAAGCAGGGTCTTCAGATCTTGTTTCCCCTGGGCTAGACTCATGATCAACTCTTGGAACTGGGCGTTCTGAGCCTGGAGGGCCTTGATGGACTGCTCAGTAGATGACTCAGGATTCATGACGATCGGCTGAAATAAACAGCGAAGAAGGTAAGCAACCTGTAAAAGGGATACCTGTAATGTAATGATATGTATGTATGCATGCAATGTTTTCAAGGATCTCGCGGGGTAGACAAGAAAATTGTTAGAATTGGAGTCCGATAGCCTGATTGAAGGAACTTCATGTTGTTGAGAGTCCTTCTTCAAGGGTCAAGGCTCACCATATCTAGTGGGTCATAGCCCCTGACAACCTTGTCTAGAGGAAAATAAATCCCCTTTACCCCTTGCTGGACAGTTGGTTCATCATGACCTGCATTACAAGCCCTTGAGATCCTTCAAATGGGTTAGTCCTTATGTAGAATGCATGCAATGGTATGATGTTATGCTATGCATGGAGTAATGTAGGTAAACCCTGTTATGAGTCCCCTTTAAGGACTGTAAACAAAACCTGCAAGAAACTCAAGTGTCAGATAACAAGCATGCAAATAGTCAAGTTGGAAGGCACACAAGTCACACAAGAGAGCCCTTAGAGTTTAGGCCAGCATGGGGTCTAGGTATTACCCTCTTGAAGTTGGTGGGTTAAGACCTGTCCTATCAGAAGTAACCGGGTTCTAGAGGATCCCAATATCACTGATTACCCTCAATCGGTTATAACTCCAGCATCGCAATCTTTTCTTGTGGCCAGAACCATCACGAGAGTTTAGCCTCAATGGGCGTAGCATACTGCTACTGTTCTATTGGCCAAGTTGGGTCATTTAAGGTTCTAAGGTCGGTTGGTGCTTAATGACTCCTCAGAAGACCCATATTCTCCTCGTTGCGACACAAGGGATATCGGTACAGACCAAGGCACCACACCAACGTAGCCACTGCTTCACCCATGTCGGTCTACGCCGGACAGGTCCCTCACAACTTATGCTACCTAACAGGGTATCCCCAGATCCGGGTTAGGATCTATGTAACTCCGATGCAACCCACAATAATAAAGCAAACAAGCACAACAATTGAAAACACAAGTGATTTATCCTAAGGTACACCTCACTTCAAAAATTTCCCCAGCAGAGTCGCCAGTTCTGTGATCGGTGGATCTGGAACTGACTATTTAACGCTGGTTCGCGAAATGTCGCGGAAGCAAGAGTCGCCACCGTCTTTTATTTTCTCCAACATGGACAGGACAAAAGCACAGCAAAATTCCTTATGAGATAGCTTCTCGGTTCGGGAGGTAGATTTATAGAAAGGGAAGGTGTTAGCACCCTTTCTATCCATGGTTATCCATGAGCTCTTAGATACTTGCTCATTTGTGTTTTCAAAAGTTTGCTTTTCAATTGTGAGTGAGTTTGAAAAAGTTTCGTTTAAAGATTCGAGATCGACTCTTGTATCAGTCCTCAAGAGTGTTTGAAAAATTATTTTGAAAGCTTTTTTGAAAGTGTCGGTGTGAAAAGAGTTTTATTTTGTTTTTGAATAGAGCAAGTATCTATGAGTCATCTACCTACCCTAAGGAATTAGGCTGTGTAAATGTCCTTAAGGTAGTGCCATCCCGCCATTGAGAGGTAGGTAGCACCACCGTTGGAGGTGTTCGGGTCAATTCGTTTATAGGGACAATGTGGTCACCAGAGGAACAGTAGGACACCTTAGAAGCTACCCTTATGCCATTGATCCTTTTTAATTCCGAGGCAACCGTTTCGAGGCAACTGGATCATGTTATGGACATAAGGACTTACTAAAACGTCCTATACTCGACGACCACGTTTCAAGGGCAAGGCGACAGTGAGGCGTACCCTAAGAGTGGTGTGTGAATTTGTGTGTTATTTCAGTTATGTTTTATCTTGTACATGTATCATGGTGATCTACGCTTGTTTTTAATTTAGGCCATACATTCTTTCATGCAATTATAATTTAAAAGTGCGGAAATTTAAATGCGGAAAGTAAAATCCTACGCTATTACAAGGCGCGGGTCTATACATCGCCAAAATACAAAGACCCGTTTTCTGATAAAGATGCGGAAAGTAAAGACGGAAAGATAAACCTAATTACTATTACATCTGAGAAACAGTTACATAATATTTGAAAGAAAGTAAATAAGAATAAATGCGCGAAAGAATTAAAGATAGAACGTTCGAGGGCGTTGGACCCCTTGGAAATTAAATTGAAATTAAAAGTTAATTAATTATTAAATTAAAGAAAAGAAATGTTTTTTATGTTTTTTTGTATTTATGAAATAAAGAAATTAAAATTGAAGAGAAACCCTAATTCTAAGTTGTTTTTAATTATTAAAGAAAAGGTTAAAGTTTAAAACCTAATTTACACTAATTAATTATTTTACATATTTATTTACAAAAGTATTTAATAATTAATAATAATAATGATGAGAAAATTATTTATTAAAAAAGGATGAGAATATTAAAAAAAACCTAATTTCTACATATTTTAATTTATTAAGAAAAATGTTAAAATTGAAACCTAAATTAACTAAGTTAATGGTTAGATTTTATTTACAAAAAAAAAGGTTAGTGATGAAATTAATAATAGTTAAATATATTTGTATTTTTGATTTTTCTGTTTTTATTATAGAAAATTATTTTATGGTGAAAAAAACAATTAAAACAAATAAAAAAGAATTAGAAAAGAAAAGAAAATAAAATTAAAAAGGATGCAAACCAAGGGGAGTTTCAGGCCCAAGGGGAGGTTTTTTGAAGTATTCTGGCCCATTAGACAAAAAACCTTGTTTGACTTTCTGGCATCACGTGCGTGTTCATTAGCTCCTGAGTACCGTGGTCTGCATTCTTTGGCCATTGGATTGGGTTTCATGGCCATTTGTGTTCTGTCTGTTGGCCATTTGTGTTCTGGCTGTTGGCCATGTGTGTTCTGGCCTCAATGTTCCTTAATCTTCTCAGGATGTCTGTCTCGCCATGTATTGGTGTCATGCATAAGTTGTTCTACTTTGGCCATTTGGCTTTTGGCTTTTGGCCATTTGTGTTTTGTCCTCAATGTTCCTTAATGAACCTGCATGGGATCCTGTCTAAATCTGCAGTGTTGAATCTCATGAACACATTAAATAAAATCATAAAATCCAAATAAAGCCAATATATGAAGAAATTTAATGTTTATGAATGATTATACCCTTTTGATCATGGAGATCAAATCAATCTTACCCTTACTGGAAAATTAGTGACATGAATGCTTTTATGCCTTTTGGATCATGGAGATCAAGCCAGCCTTACCCTTACTGAAGAAGTAGTGAGGTGTTGGTTCGTAACTGTGATGACTTGTTTGTGGTGAGAGAGGGATTTGTAATAAGGATTTCAAGGTTTTAGGGTTCTTGAAAGAATTTGATATTCTAACAGTGTTGTGGCAAGGTTTTTTCTCTCTTTTTTCTCCTCTTTTTTCCTCTTTTTTTTCCTCTCTGGTTTGTGTGAAAAGAAGGTGATTATATAATGGAAATTAGGGTAAAGAAAATGGGCTTTGAATGTGCAATTGGGCCTCCAATGTTTACTTGAGTTCGTCACTTTCCAGACTAAATCGCAGGGACTTAAGTGCAATTTTTGAAGTTGAAATGTGAAAACAAAATGTAGCCGACATCGAGAACTAACTCCTGTCCGAAAATCGGCTCAATCGGATAAACGGTGAATTAGTTATGAATTTTTGAAGTTTCAGCTCAGACAAACTTGTTTTGGGCTCCAGTGTCGACTCTGACACGTTCTTCAATAAAAAACTGGTATTGATCGGAGAATAATCCGGTCTCGACTTTTGAAGCAAAGTTGTAGATCTATGAGTCAGTGACCTTGTGTAAAAATATGAGTCCAATCCAATAAAAATTGACCGAGTTATGAATTTTCGAAGTTTCGGCCCAGATGAAATAATATTCAGCATTCAGGATTTTCGGCGTGTCACACACTCTGAGCAAAAAATGAAGGCCTTTTGAACACCGTTTGAACTCGATACCTCCTGTGAAAATGTAGCCAACTCAATTTGTGAAATTTTGGCGCCGGAACCAGCTCGATACGATGAAAATCGACCAAGTTATGATTTTCTGAACATGACGCAAATAAACTTCTGTCACAAATTTTCTGTACGAAAATACTTGATAAATCCACATTTTTGAAGACCTTCTGATCGAAATTGGCTTCCAGTCGTGAGATATGAAAACATAGATAATGTCAAGACGGAATTTTGGCCACCAGAATGGGTTCAAAACGAGTCACGATCTTCAAGTTATGAATTTTTTAGCGCGTAAAAACTGCACTTTCAGCACACTTTTTCACCATATTTCTTCGAGAAAACTCACACAGTCGGATACCTTCTTTAAAGAATTGACTCTTGAGCCGAACCTGAATTTGAGCATGAGTTAGGACATTAAGGAGCACTTTAGGTCATTTGGATGTAAGGACCTTGATGCAACACAAAACCCTAATTTTGACTTGACTGCCTTAGGAGGTGATTTGACTATGCAACCTTTGAGAAATCTTGAGGAATATGGGAGGGCAAATTTTGGGGTACAACAATGCGTATGTGCATGTCATGATGTATGGACATGCAATGTTTTTATGATATTCTCTAGTTGGAGAAAATAAATCCCGGATTGCTGCTGGAGAATGAAAGAGTTTCGCTCGCTGGGGATAACGACCGGATATGATTGGGAGAATAATCCTGCTGGAGAATACATTGGTGAGAGAATGACTCTGTGGGGATGAGATACTCTGTTAGAAGATCTGTTGACTTGGAGAAATAACTTCGGTTGTGGATGAATTACCGATGCTGGTGATTATAAACTCTGTCAGGGATAAAGTTTCTGTTTGTGGAAGAAATAAACTCCACTGAGGATGGTCTTCCATCATTGGTGATAGATGAACTCTACTTGGGGAGAATCTTACTGATTTCTTCGTGATTGTGAATCTCAGCTGGGGAGAGTTGACACCACTGTCCTTTTCTTACTCTACGGGGAGTGTATGCATCTTTAGTCGTATTCTTCATCTAGGTCTATCCCTGTACCTGGTGAATAGAGCAACGGTAAGGTCTGGACATTTCTTATTTTCCCCTGTTTCTGATATTACGAGTAATCGTCTTTTGTTTCGCATGTAAATGTTTATGAGTAGCAATCATTGTAAATGCGTATATCAAAAAATGAACCATTGGACGTTCTTGCAAAACAAAACAGAAAAGAGAACAACAATTTGAAATTTCTTTATGAAAATGAATTGTATTGATTTTGAAGTTGGCCTATAAATAGCCGTTTTGTACAAGAGGCTGACGTCCTAGTAAGAGAACACCGCCGAAAGATAGAATTTATACAATTTGTGAAAAACAAAGAAAAACAGCTATGTGAACAATCCCACTGGGTTCCAACTCTGCTATTGCCCTTATATCCTCGAGCATCTCATCACTTTGCTACTTGGTTGAAGGTAGATCAGATTGATTAGTGTCGTCCGAGGTTGATAGTTGATACCGGTGTCTGGTTGCAAGATGATCCAATGAGACATAGTATTACGCTTTGATCCGTAATTTTTGCCTGGACCGCTCTTTCGGGTTTTCAGTCCACCGGAGTACCCTTTTTTGCCCAAGCCGCCTTTTCAGGTTTTTGACTTGCCAGGTGTATAGATTTTTCATTTTGATCCCTTATTTTTGCCCGAACCCTTTTGGTTCGCCGGGAAGCCCTTATTTTTTCCTAGGCCAGTCGACCTAGCGGGTCTTTGATTATGCGTAGTATTTTTTCACTATGTCTGCATTGACGGGGTGAGGAAAGTCGTCACCATCCATGGTGGTTAGAATCATAGCTGCTCCTGAGAAAATGTTCTTAACCATAAATGGCCCTTCATAAGTAGGGGCCGATTTGCCCCTGGGATCACCTTGCGGCAGTATGATGTGCTTGATCACCAGATCCCCAACTTGATACTCTTGTCGTCTGACTTTCTTATTAAATGCCTTGATCATTCGTTTTTGATACGTCTGACCATGACAAATAGCAGTAAGTCTCTTTTTGTCGATTAAATTCAGCTGATCAAGCCGGGTCTGGATCCAATCATCCTCGCTCAAACCTACATCCTTCATGATCCGAAGAGAGGGTATCTGAACTTCAATGGGCAACACTGCCTCCATGCCGTACACCAAAGAATAGGGTGTTTCCCCTGTTGAAGTCCGCGCTGAAGTTCGGTACCCATGAAGAGTAAATGGTAACATCTCGTGCCAGTCTTTGTATGTCACCGTCATCTTCTGCGCAATCTTCTTGATGTTCTTATTAGCCGCTTCAACAACCCCATTCATCTTTGGCTGGTAAGGAGAAGAGTTGTGATGTTGTATCTTAAACTGTTTGTAGAGTTCGGTGATTATTGTATTGTTGAGATTTGTACCATTGTCAGTAATGATCCTCTCTGGTACACCATATCGACAGATCAAATTGTGTCGGATAAACCGCGCCACGACATTCTTGGTTACCGTAGCAAAGGAAGCTGCCTCAACCCACTTTGTAAAGTAATCAATAGCCACCAGAATGAAACGATGTTCGTTAGATGCAGTAGGTCTGATCTCGCCAATCATATCGATGCCCCACATTGCAAAAGGCCAAGGAGCTGTCAAGACGTTCAGAGGAACCGGAGGTATATGCACCTTATCAGCATAGACTTGGCACTTATGACAGGTCCGAGAATGCTGATAACAGTCGGCTTCCATAGTAGACCAATAATATCCTGCCCGTATGATTTTCTTCGCCATGGTATGTCTACTGGAATGAGTTCCGAAAGTACCTTCATGTAACTCTGCCATGATCCTTTCTGCCTCGTTCTTGTCCACACATCGCAGTAAGGTTGAATCATGGTTATGCTTGTATAGGATACCATTACTGATGAAGAACTTCGCTGGGAACCTCCTCAGAAACTTCTTATCATTAACAGATGCATCCTCGGGGTATTCCTGAGCCTCAAGATACCTCTTTACCTCATGAAACCAGGGTTTATCTGTTACTTCTTCAGTCTCGATGTCACAGCAATGTGCGGGTTCGTCCAACCTCTCAATGGTAATCTGGGGAGCCTCATCGTCCCACCTGACCTTGAACATAGAAGACATCGTAGCTAGCGCATCCGCCAACTGATTCTCCTCTCTTGGGAAATGTTCAAAGGTTATCTCCTCGAAGTGTGGGAGCAATGTCAATATATACTCTTTGTAAGGAATAAGATTTGGGTGTTCGTATCCCACTCGCCTTTGATCTGACTGATCACTAGAGCGGAATCTCCGAATACACTCAAGAACTTAATCCTCGGGTCAATAGTTGCTCGAAGGCCCATGATGCACGCTTCATAATCCGCCATGTTATTGGTGCAGTTAAAACATAATCGAGCGGTGAACGGAGTATGACATCCTTCAAGAGATATGATCACGGCGCCAATGCCATTACCCAACGCGTTTGAAGCTCCGCCAAAGTACATAGACCATCGAGATCCTTCCTCAGGTCTTTCATCCGGTCCAGGTTTTTCACAGTCAATCACCAACATGATGCTCTCATCCGGAAACTAGAAATTCATAGACTGGTAATCATCCACGGCCTGATGCGCCAAATGATCTGCTAACACACTCCCCTTGATTTCTTTTTGGGTCGTGTATTGGATGTCATACTTAGTTAAGATCATCTGCCATCTTGCTATTCTTCCGGACAAGGCAGGCTTTTCGATGATATACTTGATTGGATCCATCTTTGATATCAATAAGGTGGTGTGAGTCAGCATATACTGTCTCAGCTGGCGAGCAGCCCATGCCAAAGCGTCGCAAGTTTTCTCAAGCAACGAATATCGGGTCTCGCAGTCAGTAAAATTTTTGCTAAGGTAGTAAATAACATGCTCTTTTCGGCCAGACTCGTCATGCTGCCCCAGCACGCACCCCATTGAATTATCCAGTACAGTCAAGTATAAGATCAAAGGTCTCCCTTCAATTGGAGGCATCCGAATAGGTGGCTCTTGGAGATATTCCTTGATCCTTTCGAAAGCGGCCTGAAATTCATCATTCCATTTTACCACTTGATCTTTCTTCAGGAGCTTGAAGATTGGTTCACAAGTAGCAGTCAGATGTGAAATGAATCGGGCAATGTAATTCAGACGTCCCAAAAAACCTCTAACTTCTTTTTCCATTCGGGGAGCTGGCATCTCCTGTATAGCCTTCACCTTCGCAGGATCCAATTGAATACCTTTATCACTAACGATGAAACCCAGCAGCTTACCAGACCTCACCCTGAAGGTGCACTTGTTCGGGTTTAACCTCAGCTTATACATCTTCAACCTGTCGAACATTTTCTGGAGATGGTCAAGGTGTTCTTCTTCAGTCTGGGACCTTGCAATCATGTCATCCACGTATACCTCAATCTCATGGTGAATCATGTCGTGGAACAAAGCGACCATGGCGCACTGATAAGTTTCCCCAACATTCTTCAACCCGAAAGGCATTACCTTGTAACAGAAAGTGCCCCACTGCATAACGAAAGTTGTCTTCTCCATATCCTCATGAGCCATCTTAATCTGATTGTAACCAGAAAAACCATCCATGAAGGAGAAGACCTAATGCTGCACGGTGTTGTCGACCAGAACATCGATATGAGGCAATGTGAAATCATCCTTAGGGCTCGCCCTGTTTAGATCTCTATAGTCCACACACATTCGTACCTTACCATCCTTCTTCGGCACCGGAACAACATTGGAAACCCACTGCGGGTAAGAAGTAACAACTAGAAATTCGGCGTCAAACTGTTTCATGACCTCAGCTTTAATTTTCTCAGACATTTCAGGGCGCATACGACGAACCTTCTGCTTTACCGGAGGACAGTCTTCTTTAGTTGGCAGGCGGTGAACCACAATATCAGTGTCTAAACCAAGCATATCTTCATAAGACCAAGCGAAGATCTCAACATAGTCATGTAGCATCTATGTCAACCGCTGCTTGACACTAGGCTCCAGATTTGCACCTATCTTGACCACTTTCTTGTCTTCCTCCGTACCCAAATTCACTGATTCTACTGGCTCTTCATGAGGTTGTATGACCCTCTCTTCCTGTATTAACAGTCTATCAAGTTCCCCAGGCACCTCACAATCATCCTCACCTTCGTCCTCGGCTTGGTTGATCAGATTTTCAAAGTTATAACTGGCAGTAGCAGAGTCGCTATCAATGGGATCCAGAGTGGATGTGGATCTGCATTATGATATATGAGTGTGTGTAAGACAATAGCTGTTTTTGATAAAGTGTAAGATAGAAAAGAAAAAAGAGGAGCGTAAAATTTGTAATGCGAGAAACGTCCAATGCTTTATTGATGATATATGAAAATGCCAAATAATAAGCCCTCACAAACAAAGCCAAAGTGCCCCGGGCAAGGCACCGGGCCGTAAAGTTTCTAACTGTTTGTTACAAATCTCAAAACAAAAGTCAATTACTGTGTAATAAAAGAAACAGGCACGAAGTCCTTCGCCATCCAGTTGCTTAAGCCACCATTGGTAGTCGGGTAAATCCAGCTGTCGATATCTGACTCTTCTTCATCATCTTCAATTGCATTCACTCCCGAGTCATGCTTGGGCATGGGTGCGGTTATGACGTTGGGTTTCTCCGGAGCGTCAAACTCAATATCTTTAGCTTCGATCAAATCTTGCACCTTATTCTTCAAGGCCCAACAATTTTTTGTATCATGACCTGGGCTATCAGATTGATAGGCACAACGGGCGTTCGGATTATACAGCGGAGATGTGGTGCTGGGATTCTTCGGGGCTTCCCTCAGAGTTACCAGGTTGTTCTTCAACAGTTGTGGTAGAATTAGAGACAAAGTCATATTAAGTCGAGTGTACTGTATCTGTGGCCTCTCCATTCTTTTCTGATTGTTGCATTGCGAGACAATGGTGGGTCTTGATATTACTACCGCATTCACTGCTTGGCGGCGTTCAGGTTAGTTTTGGCTCCTCGAACTGTAAACATCACTGGCTTCTTTCTTGAAAGGCTTCTTTTCTGTACTTGATGAAGCACCTTTTTGTATTTTGCCACTTCTGATACCAGCCTCTATTCTCTCCCCAGTCATAATCAATTCAGTGAACCAAGCCGATGAACTACCGATAAAATGATTGAAATATGGACCAGACAAAGTCCCAAGAAACATATCCACCAACTCCCTATCAGACAGAGGGGGTTGGACTCTTCCGGCCAGATCTCTCCACTTCTGAGCATAGTCCTTAAAGCCTTCGCCTGCACCCATAGACATACCCTGAAGCTGAGTACGCGTGGGAGCAAGGTCGGCATTATACTGGTACTGCTTGTAGAAAGCAGCAGCAAGGTCCTCCCAGTTTCAGACATTAGCTCCTTCCAATTGATAAAACCATTCAAGCTGAGTCCCTGACCGACTATCTTGAAAGAAATGTACCCACAGATTCCTA
Organism: Vicia faba; assembly: GCA_948472305.1. NCBI lineage: Eukaryota > Viridiplantae > Streptophyta > Magnoliopsida > Fabales > Fabaceae > Vicia > Vicia faba. Next base: position 856,538,103 of record OX451740.1, on the reverse strand, counting down.
GCAGCAGTGTAAGGTTGGATTTTTCTGACTTACGAGTGGAGATGGAGTTTTGGATAGGATACTCCACTGTACTTATCAAAAACCGGAGCTTTGAACTTATGAGGGATCACCACCCCAGATGCCAGTCCCAAATCTCTGAAATCCAAACCAGGGATCTTCTGAATCTCCATAGCACTCAGACGGTCTTCAAGTTGTTTGTACCTATCCTCAGCAGGAGGATACTGTTCTTCATCAAAATCAGTGTCATTATCATAGACTACATGACTAGGACCCTTTTCTTCCTCTTGATTTTCTCCTCCTTTGGATGAATGAGACATATCAGCTTCCTGTCGCAACCTATTCCCAAATCTGTGACCCATATTCAGAAGAACCACCTTCTTCTTCTTCTTCTTCTTCTTCTCCTTCAGGATGAGAGTCTTCAAATCTTCCTGCCCTTTAGCCAAATTTAAGAACATCTCTTGGAATTGGGCATTATGTGCCTGAAGAGCTTTAATGGCTTGATCGATAGGTATTTCAGAAGATATTTTATGCTGAAATAAACAGCGAAGAAGATGAGAAACCCGTAATGGTACCTGTAATGATGTGCATGATAATGGAATGCGTATGAAATGATTTCAAAGACTTTGGGAGATTCAAATTTGTAAACCAAGAAACAAACAAACTTTATTAGATTAAATTTGTAAAATGTTTAACAGTTCCTTTTAAGGAGTTTACAAAGAAATAATTGAAAAGCAAATCTAGACTAGAAACAATAAAAGATATCAGAAATCCCATGGTCATTTTCCCTTCGTGCTGACATAATCATTGATTGTCTTCTCATTCTCAAGTTGCCTCATAAGCTTCAAGATCTTCCTCTCCTGCTCATGATACTTCTCCCTGTAGGTATCCCTTTCTTCCTTTAACTGGATCCAAGATCTCTTCAATGCCCCAAGATCAGTAGGCATATAGGGATGAAGAACTGTATAAGGAACACCTTCTTCATTAGTATGCTCTACGATCACCGGCAAAACAGCTTCATAAGGCATTCCTAGCTTTTGAGCACGGGCTCGAACCCACTGGAGATAAGGTTGCATAGGGAGAGAAATCTTTAATCCTAGCTCTTGAGGCTCAGACCTGTTCACCATGCCCCAGGCTCGTATAAATCTTCGACGATGCTCTTTAACGTCCTCCTTATAGTCAAAGACAATATCTGTAAGAAGCAGCTCATGGGGACCGTCTCTCCGAGCGCGTCCAAACTGTCGTAAATCCAAACAAGGATTTTAGGTTATTCCCCCTCTAATTCCAAGCAACGGGACATTAGGGTATTCCCCACATCGATCAATGGTAGATACTCTTTCCATATCCTTAGAACTCCAAAGAATGTCCGTATGAGCAAGGGACATGATTCGGTAAGCCCAACCTACACCTTCCTCATTCTTCAATACAAACTTGGGGAGGTGCAAAATAAACCACCTCGCCAGCAGCGGCATACAACACATGAGGGTCCCCCTTCTTCGCACAGTACGGGTATAGAGAGCATGTAGGATATCACCCAGAAGAGTAGGCACCAGGTTACGAGACATGAAGATCTTAACTACATGCACATCTATGAAGGAATCTGGATTCGGGAAAAGAACCAAGCCGTAGATGAGGAGAGATAAGATGTCTTCAAATGCTTGAAAATCCAAGTTATCCCAGAATAGTTGAGCTTGATTGATCAGAAACTTAGCCAAGAAACCTTTAACCCCGCTCCGTGTCTCCCAGTTAGATACTACATCAGCCCTTTTTAGATGTAAGGCTGAAGCAATATCCTCAGTTCTAGGAACCTCCTCCAAACCCGTGAAGGGTGTCTGCTCGAGGATAGATATTCCTAGTAAATCAGAAAACCCCTCCAAAGTAGGGACTAGCTGATAACCCGGGAAGGTAAAACAATGATGCAACGGATCAAAGAACTGGAACAGCACGCTCATCATTTTCTCATCCAACTTTGAAGTGACCAAGCTAAGGAGATGACCATGTCTTCTAACAAATGAAGAAGTATTAGGAACTTTTGAGACTAACTCTCTGAGCTGAGCATGTATCTACACGAAGTTAACTCGAATGGTATTTCTGCGCACTGAAGCCATAATCTGCAAAACAGAACAAAGATGAATCCCCTCTATCTTTGAAATGGTTAGTACAGTGAAATATGCATGCTATGTCATGATGCATGATGTCATGATAAAACACACAACATGTATAGCAGGTATCAAACATGGTAAAGGCAAACAAGTCATACAATATCCCTTGAGTTTAGGCTTGCATGGAGTCTAGGTACTACCCTCTTGAAGTTCCGTTGGTTTTAACCTATCCTAATAATAGTAACCGGGTTCTAGAGGTTCTCAATATCACTGACCATCCTCCATCGGTCATGGTTTCAGCTCACGCAATCTTTTCTTGCGGCCGGAACTATCTCAAGAGTATGGTCTCAATGAGTGTAGTATCGAGTATCAACCAGTTCTCAGCTCTATACTGAGGCCAGCTATCTCACTACTTCCTATGGCCAAGTTGGTCAATTATAGGTTCTAGAGTCAGTTGATACTTAACGACCCATATAGAAGCCCCGTATTCTCCTTGTTCCTCCACAAGGGATACCGGTACCAACTAATGTGCCACATCAACATAGCTACTGCTTCAACCGTATCGGTCTATGCCGTACAGTTCGCTCACAGTTTATTGCTACTTACCTAACACGTGTTCCCCAGATCCAGGTTAGGATCTATATTAACTCCCAGAAAAATCCCACAAAGATAAAGCAATCAAATCAAACAATAGAAGCAATATGATGAACTAATCCTAAGGTATACCCAACTTAATTAATTCCCCAGCAGAGTCGCCAGTTCTATGATACGGTGGCAGAACCGGAACTGTTTTAGGAATGCTGGTTTTCATTTTGCGTTTGTGTTTGCAAAATGTCGTGGTAAGAAAGAGTCGCCACCGACTTTTATTTTATCCAACAGGAAAGGAAAAAAGCACAGAAAAATTCCTTTTTCGAGATGTTTCTGAGTACGGGGTAGATTATAGAAAGGGAAGGTATTAGCACCCTTTCTATCCATAGTTATCTACGGGCTCTTAGGTACTTGCTCATCATTTTCAAAATTGCTTCTTTGTGTTTGTGTGATTTGAAAAGTTTTTGTTTTACTTTGATTTAACCCTTGCTTCTGTCTTCAAGAGTGTTACGAATTGTTTTTGAAAACTTTGTTTGAAAAGAGTGTAAGTGTGAAAAAAGTTTGTTTGGATTGAGCAAGTACTTAAGAGATAATCTACCTACTCGAAAAAAGAATTGTTCTATGTTTGTTTCCTTTAGACAACGCTATCCCACTATTAGTGAGTAGGTAGCACCATCGTTGGAGTTTTAAGGGTCAATTCGAAAGGGACGTACAATCACTAAAGCAATGTTAGGACGTCTTAGTAGTAACTCTAATGTCTTAAGATCAACATTCGAGGCAACTATATCCGAGGCAACCATTCCGAGGCAACTTTGATCTTTTGGACAAGAGAGTGACCACTAAAATATCCTATACTTAATGACCGTTTACCGAAGGCAATCGAAGTGAAAGTATACCCTAGGAGTGCGCATGTGCGAGTGATTTGATTTCAAGTTTATTATCTTTGCACATTTAGGGTTTGCTAACTGTTTTAAAGTTAATCATACATTCTTGTCATGCATCCCTATTATCATACATCTAACAGTTAATATTTTGCGGAATTTAAAATGCGGAAAATAAAGCTACGCTATTACAAGGCTTCGGGTATTTACATAGCCAAAAACAAACCCGTAAAAAAAGCGATAAATGAAAGTAAAAGGCCCTAATTAATCTATTACAACTTGTGAGCAATTACATTAATATGGTAAAAATAATTAAAGCGCACGCGAATAAAGAACGAGAGAGAACTTAGGGTTTTGACCCCTTCTAACCTAATTGAAAGAAAAAATTGTTTTTGTTGTTTTTAATTATTTCTAAGAAAAAGAATTAGGTTTTTTAAATTAAATACAAAATTAATTAGTAATTAAATTAATTAAAGAAAATAATTTATATGGCCTATTTTTGTATTTTTGTTATTTTTAAGAAAAAGAAAATATAATTAAGTTAGAAACAAAAAAACCCTAATTGTTCTAATTAATTTTAATTTATTTACAAAATAATTAAAGTTACCTAAAATTAAATAACCTAATTAAATTAATTAATTTTTGATGAAAAATAAACCTAAATCTAATTGGATGAAAACATTATTTTTATGATTTTTTGAATAAAAGAATTAATTTTTTGGTTAGTAAAAATAAATAAATAAATTAATAAAGAAAAATATAAAAGAAAAGAGAAAGAGATATTGGGCCTGAAAAAGGAATTTTGGAGGTGTGGATAGCAAGTTTCTGGCCCAAAACAAAGGTCCACGTTGACCTTCAAGGTTCCCATGCGTTGCATTGACTGGGTCACATGATGCTCTTTCATTGATGGCCTTCAGATCTGGCCATCTGGAGATCCAATGGCTGGATCCTGAGGGTGCATGGTGGTCCTTATGGTTTGTATGCATGCCTGATTAAGGAAAGAAAACTAATGTGAAAGAATGGGGGAACCTGTGATTTAAACCCAGGCCCCAAAGCATTTTCCAAACGCTCCAATGCCAACTGCTGCTGCAAGCTTGCTTTGTACATAGAATAATAATAAAAGATAATATATAATATATGCAAGTTAATGGAAAAAGCGTCAGAATTCAAATCAACGAATGAGAGGGTGCCACGCCAGTCATCCCTGGCCTCGCTCCGTTGGTAAAAGTCATAAACTTTTACCTACGGACGTGTGTCCGTCACTACAACCCTGGCTTATCCCAAAATCTCCCATGGGCATGATCAATGAATTCTAAGGCTGTGATTAGATTTGTCTTGGCCCGTTGAGCACGATGGTGCTCTTCTTGAGGGCTAATTTTACCTGTCTACAAAGATCCTAAATCGAAGCAAAAAACCCTAACAATGGTAAACTCTGATACAGTCCACAAAAACACAATTAAATGATATAGATAGCTTGGAAATGTTTCAAGGAGCAAGAATCTATAATTATTTCATGCTATAAGTTTCAGAATCATGCAATTCAATTTCAAAAAAAGTCAAGGTCGTGACTGACTTACAATAGGTTCTAGCGCCTGAAAGTGCTTGTTCTTGATTGGTTTCGCTTGCTTGTGATCCCAGGAAGCGATTGGTATGGCTGGAAGGTCTCAAAAATGCCTGGAAATAGCAAAACGAATTACCACTTTTCTTTGATTTTTTCAAGTTTGGTTCTTGTTCTTGCGCCTCTCAAATCTTGTGTCTTAGGTCTGCAATGGTATACTATATACCAAGGATTGAATTAGGGTTGAAATTCTGCTCTCAATCTTTGTCCATTATAACTTTTGATTCTGATTTGATTTACTTGAAGATCTTTCTAAAAATAGGTCAAACTCAATCTTTTTGTGCACACAAATTCCTTCCACGAATTCAATCTTTTGCCAACTGGATATAGGACCTGAAACATGCACAATATCTTGAGATTTCAATGTTTTGGATTTTTCCATGATTTGTTTTGATTTAAATTGATTTAATTCAAATAAAAATCAAAATAAATAATAAAAATAATATAATGACAAGTGGAAAGAGCTAAGGCTCGTGGACCATGCTACCAACTCAAAACAAGTGCAAAAGGTTAGGCCCATTTAGCAAAAATTGCAATTTTAGGCATAGTTAACTTTTGACAATTTTGCAAAAAGGGTCGACTTCACCAATGCATAACTTCCTCAATTTTGACTCTTTGAAGGTGTTCTTGGACTTTTTAGAAATCTTGAGATTTCCCCTAAGCAACCCTTTTGGTATCATCTCAATTTGGTATTCCATGTTCATGTATGAAGCTTTGAAAAAAATGGTGTTTTTGTTGACTTTTCAAAATGACCTATAATGTCAAAATTCATAACTTCTTGTGAGTGAATATTTTGAACTTGGGAGATGAATATGAATTGTAAGGCATTGCATCCTCTTAAAAATGAGCTTTGGATGGGTCATTTCTTATAAAGTATGAGAAAGTTATGCTTGGTCAAAGTTGAGTTGACTTTTCCTACAAAACCCTAATTTAGCAACTTTTGAGTTTTGATGAATTGTGAACAATCCTTGATGAGTCATGATCAACCCTTGATCAAATGATGAATGGTACTTCAAAATGAGGATGTTGACCAAAATATTAAAGTTTGACTGTATGTGGGCCACAGTTGACTTTTGCCCTAGCACAGTCGATTTTCAGACCTTTGAGCAATTGACTGAGCAAACTTCCTCTGCAAGGCTTGAAACTTGACATGGATGATCTTGAGAACATATTAGGAAAAAGGTGAGCATTTGGGATCTCTTGGACTCAAGTATCTTGATGCAACATGAAACCCTAATTTGAGGTAGACTGCCTTAGAAGAGAGTTTGTCTGGTCAACCCTTGGACTTCCTTGAGCAACTTGAGGATCTTTCTTGAAATGTTTTGAGAAATATGGGAGGGCAAATTTTGGGGTACAAAAAAAAGATGATAAAAGTATTATGCAAAATAGTGGTGTCACCGTGCTTGCTGAAGCAATGCACATTTCTAGTATGAAGGACCTAAACCCCAAATATGCAAATCTGTCATATTTTGGGGTTATCGAGCATATTTGGGTGTTTGATTACGAGAAGTTTCAGATTCCTATCTTTGGTTGCAAGTGGGTAAGTAGTGGTGGCATACGAATGGATAAGTCAGGTTTTTTGCAAGTGGATCTTAATAGGGAGGGGTACAAAGAAGAGCCTTTTTGTTGTACCCCAAAATTTGCCCTCTCATTTATCAAGATTTTCCTCACAAGACTTCTTGGACTCAAGACAAGATTAGGGTTTGCTCAGCTCAAGACCTCACCTTGCACTGATGGCCTGAAATTAGGGTTTGAGTTTGCACAAGGATTTTTGGACCATCAATTCTTCATATGACTTTAATACACCATCTTGGACCCCTAAGATTGCTCATGTTAAGTTTCAAGCCTTGAATCAAATTTTTGCCCAGTCAATTGGACAATTGACCTAAAAATCAGCTGTATTGGGGAAAAAGCCAACCATGGCCAATTTACAGTCAAAATTCATAATTTTTGATCCAAAACAACATTTTAGGCTCCTATGAACCATTTGATCAAGTTTGGATCACAACTCCTTAATAAATTTGATCAGATCATCAAAAGGGCAAAATGGTCAAAATTAGGGTTTTGACTGAGAAAGGGCAACTTCTGATTTTTGATCTAGCCAATGACCAATTGGGTTCAAACATGGTCTCAAGGATCAAAGGGCATCATTTTGACCTGATCACAAGGTTCAAAAGATCTCAAATGCATAGGATTGACAGATGAATTTTGCAGTCAACTAATCAAAAGTCAACTGTACACTAAAAAGTCAAACTTTGACTTTTTGGTCAAAATCAAGTGCCAAGGGTCATAATTCATCAAGGTATGTAAAAATGTGAAACTTATTGACCAAGAAACCTAAAATTTCAAATTAGGGTTTTAATTTGAAATTTTTCATAACTTAGAATTTTTCTAAGTTATAGAGATTTCTTATTTTTTCCCAACTTTCCATAACTTTTTCACCATGATGCAATTGGATTCAAAGGAAACTTCCAACATGAAAGTTGTAGTCCTCCATGAAATATACAACTTTTATTCACAAAGTTTTCCCAAAAGATGATTTGATCTCAAGTTATGATTTTGTGAATAGGGGTCCATAAACTTTTTAACTTAGTGAAATTTTGCCTTAGTTTAGGCAGGTTTTTGACCTAACTTCATGACAACTTTTCACCTAGTTCCAAGAGGTATCTCAAGTTGCATTTAAAATATGGATTGTATATCATGTTACAAGATTTCCAAAATGTCCAAGAACTCTCCAAGATAATGTATGGTTAGGGAGAATCGAAGAAGGGAAAAATGGCAATTTATCACTTTTTGTTCAAGGCATTTTCACAATGGTTCAAGTTGCAAATCTGTCCTAGCATGCTTGTACTTGGTATTACAGGTCCTAATCCCTTCCACACTCCATAATTGAATTCTAACACAATGGATAATGGTCTTTTTCTGACTTTTGAAGCATTGCATAATGAATTAATCCAAAAATGGCATAAAGTTCATAATACCATTTTGATAAAGCATGCTTTTTGCAACTTTGAAAATCTTGGGCCATGGACCTAATCTTTTGTTGCAAGCAAGATCCACAAACATCAGAAAAAGTTTACCAACTCCTTGCAGCCCTAGAACTAGCAAGTACAGCATTTTGGCATTGTCACTTTCAACTTTCTTCAAAAGCAAGCAAACTTGCAAAAGTCAAGACAACCTGGATATCTGATAAAGGCAAGGCTTGGCTCCATTTGAAACAACTTCAGAACCTTGTAACAAGCAAATACACAATTTCCTAACATCCCAAACACCCTCAAACACCAAAATCACACTTTTCTGCCCAAACAGAGCATCATTTGCAGAACACTTGCCAACTTGAAACTTGCTCGTACGTTTTGCCTTTCAACCCTTGAAACATCTTCCCTACATCACATCTAAGCTATCTAGGCCCCTGTCTTGCAACTGTGAGCTCAGTTTCACACTTCACCATTTTCATTTTGCAAGGTTGCAGGTTGACTCGTGCAAGGAGTTTTAGCCATCTACAAGACCAGCTAAGCATTGGAAAATGTTGAGGGAACTTCAAGGAAGCTTACAACATCTTCAGGCCTCACTCAAACTTCCCACATTGCCATATCCAAACTCAGCTGAACAAGGTATTTTTCAAAGTTCTATCTCCTTATTTGGGCATCCTTAAGCTTAGATTTGTGAAGCAAAAATGTAGTCCTTAACTTGCTGAAACTGTACATATGCATACTTTCCATTTATATTAATTGAGCTAAGAGTATTTGGTTGTTGAACATGCTGAAAAAACTAGGTCAGAAATTAGGACCATTAAAATTCTCCTTGGTCTTTTAGAGTTAGGTCATGTTTTTTATATCACTGGAATCGTGAGATCATGAGCTATATGTTTTGTGTTATGGGTTTTTGCTTTTGTGCACGTATGTGAGAGTTACAGATTCAAGCTCAGAAGCGCGCGCGAAGCCAAGGAAAGGGATGAAGTTGGTGTTCTGGGCCTGGTGCCTCGGGCCTGCTACTATTCACATCCCCCAGTTTACTTTTGCACCCCCCTGATTCATATTTTGATATTTTTCATATTTTATTTTTATTTTTGTGTTTATTGACTTTATTATTTTTTTCTGAACATTAAAAAATCCCAAAAATATTTTCTTAATTTTTTGCATTTTATTTTATTATTTTTATTATTTTTTTGGCATAAAAATAGTTTATTAGGTTTATAAACTTTATTTCCTTAAATAAACTTGTAAATAATAAAAAATACTTAAATATTTTATTTTATTATTTTATACATATTAAATATTTATTTTCCATATATATTTAATTTTTACTATTGGTATATAATATTATTATTATTTTTCTTAAACAAAAAATGAATAAAATAATATTAGAAAACAATATTTTCTTTTTAATCAAAAACTAGGGTTTCCCCTTTCAAAAATAATAATATTATTTTTTCTTATTTTTAGGACTTAGATAATTTTGTTTTTTTCATACATAAAACAATTACAAAACATCTTTTTGCATATTTACATTTTATTGCATATTTAAATACTTGTTTATTTATTTATTTGTACAATAAATTCAATTGAGTTGTAATAGTAAATTAGAGTTTTATTTTGAGCAATATCCCCCATTCAAAACTTGTATCCCCCCTCCCATAATATTGTTGTAATAGTTTAGATTTACTTTACGCAATTTATCGCATTATATGCATGTTTAGTAAAAACTAGGGTTTGTATGATAAGACAAAAATCAAACAAATAGCAAGACCTAATACAAGACAAAATGCATGAAAAATGACAACACATTGCACACAAGCGCCTCTAGGGTTTCACCCACTTTGTTGCCTTAAAAATGGCCATGGTATGCATGCTAGGTATCTTGGCAAAACAAAACGAAACAAAAGATTATAGTTCATCGATGACGCTAGACAAGGTTGCTTAAAAACAAATGATCTTAGTTCCTAAAACTTGCTAAGATACTTGGCACCATTGCTATCATGGTCATACGATGACCCACGCCCCGTCCCGTTTAACATACAAAGATAGGGTTGTCTACTAAAATAATAGTAGGTCAACAATGTCAAAGGAATAAAAATGTACAAGAAATACTTTTGAGTAGGTAGATAAGCTTCTAGTTACTTGATCGTTTCAAAAACAATCCTTGCTATTTTCAAACAAGCACACACATTTTCAAAACATTTCCAAACAGCTTTCAAAACATTGAAACATTTTTCAAAAGACAAACATCTTTGTATACATTCTTACGAACGAGAATCATTACAAAGATTGCCTAAACGATGGCCTCTTTTCAAAATACTTTCAAAACCACACAAAGCACCATTTCAAACAATTGGAAAAGCAAAGCAAGTGATCTAAACAAGTAACTAAGAGCCCATGGATAACCATGGATGAAAAGGGTGCTAGCACCTTCCCTTTTCATAATCTACCCCCCGAACTCAAGAAAACATATCAAAGGTCTTTCCTGTGCTTTTTTACCTTTCCTTTTGGATAAAATAAAAGTCGATGGCGACTCTTGCTAACCCAACATTTGCAAACACAAACGCAAAACCTCAAGTCAGTTCTCCCACCGTATCACACTTTTATTCTAGCCTCTCAAGCTAAACAAGTGTTCTATGTCACTGACCCGATGAGTACAAAATGGTCTATAGTGCTTTTATCTAACAAAGTGGTTGATGATAACGGTGTATACCAAGGTGATATTGATGATGAGAATGAGTCATGTATTAGACAGAATGAGTCGTATATTATAAATGATCAAGATGAGAATATTATAGAGGATGAATCATATATCAGAAATGATCATAATGAGGGAATTTGGATAAATCCATCCGTCTGCATTGTTAAGAAACAAGTAATTCATGTTCCAACCAAGAAAATAAATAAATGTTAGTGAAAGAGGTAGCATATTAAAATGTTTATGTTTATGTTTGTGTTTACGTTTAAGTTTATGTTTATGTTAATTTTTGGCATTGTCATTTTATATATATTTAAATGTCTATGGAATTTTATATTGGGTTTATGTTTATGTTTATTACAAGTTAGATGGCTACTAACGACGATCACCCACGTGATGATTCTGTGCATGATGGAGATAAGGCCGTTAGTAAAACGAAAATGGAATATAGACGAGGAATAACAATAATGAAGAGAATAATTTGGGATAGAGACCAAGGAATAAAGTATGAAGTGAATTGGAGTCAAGAAGGCCAACTAATTGAGCGTAACAATTCAACGTTGATGAGTTATCTCGGTTCGGTGGTAAGGAGAGAAATTCCAATTACATGTGAAGATTGGAGAGCAAGAGTGTTGGACGATGCTAAAGATAAAATATGGAGTGAGATACAGGTACCATATGTGATGTTGTTGTACCCCAAAATTTGCCCTCTCATTTTATCAACATTTCTCATCACAAGGCTCTTGGAACTCAAGATCAAGTTAGGGTTTGCTCTGCTGAAGACACCTCCTTGCATTGTTGACCTAAATTAGGGTTTGAGTTTGCATAGGGATTTTATGACTTACAATGCCCAAAATAACTTTCATACTTCATGTTGGACTCATAAGTTTGTCCATACCAAGTTTCAAGCCTTGAATCAAATTTTTGCCCAGTCAATTGGACAGTTGACCTAGAAATCAGCTATATTAGAAAAAAGTCAACTATGGCCAATTTACAGTCAAACCTCATGAACTTTGACCCAAATTAACATTATGAACCCATATGAATCATGTGATCAAGTTTGAATCACAATTCCATAAGAAATTTGATCAGATCACCAAAAGGGCAAAATGGTCATTTTTAGGGTTTTGACTGTACAAAGGCAATTTTTGACTGTTTGACCTAGACAATGGAAAACTAAGCTCAACCAAGGACTCAAGGGCTCAATGGCATCATCTTGACCTATTCAAAAAGTTCAAAAGATCTCAAATGCATAGGATTGACAAATGAATTTTTCAGTCAACTAATCAAAATTTGACTATACACTGAAAAGTCAAACTTTGACTTTTTGGTCAAAATCAAGTGCCAAGGGTCATTTTTCATCAAGATGTGTCAAATTATTAAACTTGTTCATCAAGAAACCCAAAATTGCAAATTAGGGTTTAAAATTGAAAATTTTCATAACTTAGAAATTTTCTAAGTTATGAAATTTTCTTAATTTTTCCTAACTTTGTCCCACATTTTCACCATGATGCAAATGGATTCAAACAAAACTTAAAACATGAAAGTTGTAGTCCTCCACAAAGTCTACAACTTTTGTTCACAAAGTTTTCCAAAAAGAAGCTTGGATCTCAAGTTATGATTTTTGGAACAAGGGTCCCTAAAACTTTTAACTTAGAGAAATTTTGCCCTAGTTTAGGCAGGATTTTGACCCATCTTCTTGGTCATTTTTCACATAGTTCCACTTGGAGTTTCAAGTTGCATTTCAAATATGGATTATAGAGAATATTGAAAGCTTTCCAATCCTCAAACACATTTTTGGTTAGGGAGAATCAAATGCTTGAAGTTGGCAAAAACTCACTTTGTATCCATGGCCAATACATGTTCACTCAAGTGGAATTTTCAAACCATCATGATCTGTACTAGTTTTAAGGCCTCTAAACCAATTCACACTCCTTAATTAAATGCAAATCCATCAGTCTAAGCATTTGTTTTGGCCATTTGGATATTGTACACAAAACTAAGCCTTAATTAGAAAAAGGTACATTTCCATTTTGGAAAAGGTATGCTTTATGTCAAAACATGATCTTTGAAGCATAGGGCCAAGATCTCAGAAGCCAAATCAAATCCAAAAATTTCAAGTATCAAGAGGAATGTATGCATCATGTTATATGGCTTGTACAAGCCTGTGATACCAAGTTACACATTCTTGCTTCACAAAGAAGAAAACTTGCAAAATCCTCCCAACTTGAGAACCAGCCATTGTTAGCTTACACAAACATTGCAAACATATTTCACACAACCCTTTAAGAAAGAAACACAGGTCTTTGAGCCTCAAAACCTCCCATAGCCAGAAATCACACTTCTTTGGCAAAACAGGGCAGGTGCTGCAACTTGAGTGCCATAGCTCATTTGGCTCGTGCATTTTGCCCCTTTTTGCTTCAAACACATTCCATTCAACTCCTCTAAGCTATCCCAAACCTCCATTGCCAACTGTAACTCCATTTACAGTGTTCACCATTTTCATTTCAAGCTTATGCAGGGTGAGTTCTAGAGGCTGATTCAAGGACATTCAAGGCAAGCTAGCTATTGGAAAAGATCAAGTGAAGTTCAGGCAAGCTACCAGACACCCTAGAACTTGTTGAGAAGTACTGCATTGCCCTACACGAATCCAACTGAAACAGGTTTTTCATCACTTTCTATCTCTCTATTTAGGAACATTTAGCTTTAGGTTTGTGAATAAAAAATGTAGTGTTCATTGCTAGGAAGCCATACATATGCTCAACTTTCATTTACATTAAGTGTGCTAGGAGAATTTCATCCATGAACATGCTGAAAAACTAGGTCAGATATTAGGGCCAGAGAAATTCTCTCTGGTCTTTGAGAGTTAGGATTAATGCTTTATATGGTTAGAATCATATTGAAATTCTATACAAGTTTGATGTTGTGAGTTTTGGCAAAAGATCACGTTTCTAGGATATCCAAGTTTGAACTAGGCGCGCGCGCATTTCACAATTGTTGGAGGTTGAAGATTAAGGCTTGGGCTGGGCCTGACCAGTTTTGCTTCTAACACCCCTCTTTTCAGTTTCACACCCCCTGGCCCAATTTCTTATATTTTTGCATTTATGAATTTTTGTTTTCTTTTCTGACTTTGTTATTGTATTTCCAAATATAGTAAATGCTCAAAAAATATTTTCATAATTTTTTTAATTTATTTGGCATTTTATTCTAATTTTTTCTAACATTAAAAGTATTTAAATATTCTTTTGTATTATTAAGACTTGAAAAATATTTACATTTATACTTTTATTTTTTGTTCTTTACTTTTATTTATATTAAAAATATTTTCTTGAATATATTTTATTTTGTACATATTTTATTTTATTTTGTACATATTTAATTTGATTAATATACACATAATAAACATATATACTTTTATTTTATTAAATACTTAGAATAAAAATACAAAAATATTATATTTTTATTTTTATTATTATTTATACTAAAAATTTACACATATTAATATATTTTTGTACATAAATAATATGTTATATTTATTTTCTTAAAGAAATTAGGGTTTTACCCTAAAACAAATAAAATTAATCTTTTATTTATTTCTTTATACTTTTTTTACATTAAAAAATACTTTTGCATACATGAACAAATAAAAATTCTTTTTTGCATAATACATTTTATTTAATATTTATTTATCTTGTTTAATTAAATATTGCCCATTTATTTATTTGCACAAAGAATTCAATTTGGATGTAATAGTAAATTAGGGTTTATAATTTCTTGTCAAATATCCCCTCACTCAAACTTGTACCCCCATCCCCATAATCATGTTGTAATAGCTTAGAATTTAAATTCTTGCACTTTACGCTTTCAATTATGCCATGATTAGAGAATTAGGGTTTGTATGCAAAATCAAAATCAACAAATAGCTTGACCTAATCAAAGACAAAAATGCATGAAAATCAAACATAATGCACACTTGCACCCCTAGGGTTACAATCCACTTGTTGCCTTCAAAAATGGGCCATGGTATGCATGTTAGGTACTTTGGCAAAACATAAACAAAACAAAAGATCATAGTCCCTCGATGACGCTATCTTGGTTGCCTAAACAAAAATGATCAAGTCCCTCAAGAAAATTGCCAAAGATACTTGACACAATTGCTATCATGGTCTATACGATGACCCGCGCCTGTCCAATTTAACATCCTAACACAAGGTTGTTCACCAAATACAATGGTGAAACAACACTGTCAAAGGGGTTAAAAACATAAGAAAGATCTTTGAGTATAATAGGGTAGATAGCTCTTAGTTACTTGATCAAAAGCTTGCAAAAACATCCTTGCAATTTTCAAACACACTTCACAACACAATTTCAAAAAATCTAACTTTCAAACATTGAAAATTTTTCAAAAGACAAAAATACCTTTGTATACATTCAAACAAGAATTATTACAAAAGGTGCCACAACGATGACCTCTTTTCAAAACATCTTTCAAAACCACACACAAAGCACCATTTCAAACAATTGAAGAGCACCATTTCAAACAATTGAAAAGCAAAGCAAGTGATCTAAACAAGTAACTAAGAGCCCATGGATAACCATGGATGAAAAGGGTGCTCGCACCTTCCCTTTTCATAATATACTCCCCGAACCCAAGAAAACATCTCAAAGGTCTTTCCTGTGCTTTTTGACCTTTCCTTAGGATAAAATAAAAAGTCGATGGCGACTCTTGCTAAACCGAAACATTTGCGAACACAAACGCAAAACCTCAAGTCAGTTTTCCCACCGTATCACAGAACTGGCGACTCTGCTGGGGAAAACTTTAAAAGTGGAGTAACCTTAGAGCTTAGATCACCTTTGCATGCTTATCTTGATTGCTTTGATTGCTTTACATTTGGTTCTCTTGTTTGGGCTTGAAATCCTCTACCCAGATTTGGGAAAGATTCATAGGTAAATAGCAATATGTTGTGGAAACTGTGCGGGGTATACCGACAAGTATAAAGCAATAGCTATATTAGTGCGACATATTTGTGAGTACCGGTAGCCTTTGAGTCAATCAAAGAGAATACGGGGCCGCTGAGTGATGTCATGAAGCACTAATGAACTCTTAGAACCTTACTTGACCATCTTGGCCTTTCTTAGGGGTAGTGAGATGACCGGCTTTGGTGCAGTCCGAAGTTGGTAGATACTCGATACTACACTCATTGAGGGTTGTTTTCTTGGAATATTTTGGTCGCCAGTTAAGTGGCTAAACCAAAACAATGAACATAGAAAATAATCCAGTGATATTGAGCTCCTTAGAACTCGATTACTATTTATAGGACAAGTTGAGCCAACTAACTTCAAGAGGATACTTACCTATGAAACCTCATGCAAGCCTGAAACTAGGATCTTGTGTGATTTTCTTGTACATATGTTTGTGCATACATCATGAACATCATAAAGCATCATTTGCATCCACTAACCATTTCAAGGGTTTGGATCTTCATCTTTGTTCTTGTTTTGTAGGTCATGGAATCTCTTTGCAGGAAAACAATTCAAGTCAACCTTGTGAGAATCCCTCCTCAACTCAAGGAGCTTACTTCCAAGATTCTAGAGAATTTTCCTTTCAGTGAAAAACATGGTATACTTCTCAGCTTGGTCAACTCCAACATTGAAGAAGACATGGTGAAAGTTCTCTTCCAGTTCTTTGACCCCCTACACCACTGTTTCATATTCCCTGATTATCAATTAGTACCTACTTTGGAGGAATTTTCTCAACTCCTGAGGATTCCTATTCTTCGTCAACTACCCTACAACTATACGGAAAAAGAACCAAAGCCTGAAGATGTTGCTTAAGCCTTACACTTGCAACCATCTGATATCAAGGGACATTGGGAAACCAGAAGTGGTGTCAAGGGTTTCTTGGCAAAGT
This sequence comes from Vicia faba, assembly GCA_948472305.1. Taxonomy (NCBI): domain Eukaryota; kingdom Viridiplantae; phylum Streptophyta; class Magnoliopsida; order Fabales; family Fabaceae; genus Vicia; species Vicia faba. The sequence continues at coordinate 856,521,330 of OX451740.1, read as the reverse complement.
TTATGTTGGAGAAGGCACAAGACTGCTGGAATTCTCTAGATCTACAAGCTTTTGAGGAGATTTTAGCACTTCTCATCTATGGGTTGGTCTTGTTCCCAAACCCCGACCAACTTATAGATATGAATGCTGTCAAGATTTTCATATCTCGGAATCCTGTGCCTACATTGCTTGGGGACATCCTACACTCATTTTACACACGAACAATGAGGAAAAGAGGTGTTCTCATGTGTTGTACTCCTCTTCTAGCAAGGTGGTTTATTTCTCACCTTCCCCAATCAGTTCTGAAGAATGAGCAGGGTTTAAAGTGGTCATAACGGTTGATGACTCTCACACATTCTGATGTTCATTGGTGTTCTCGGTCTAGAGAAAATGTCATCATCATTGATCGTTATGGAGAATTCCCTAATGTCCCACTACTTGGCATTAGGGGAGGCATTACCTACAACCCCTGTTTAGCTCTAAGGCAATTTGGATATGCCCGGAGGGATGGCCCTCATGATATGCTGATTCCTAACCTAGTTTTTGACTTCGACAACGATGCGCAAGGACTTCAACAAAGGTTTATCCGAGCTTGGAGGATGCCCAACAAAGTGGATAGTAAGACACTAGGGCACAAAAATTCCATCCCCCTTGAGCCTTATTTCAAGTGGGTACGAATCTGCGCCCAGAATCTTATGATGCCATACCCTCACATTCTCCCCGTGATCAAAGAGCCTGTTATGGAAGGAGAGGTTCCATACACCCTCCTACATCCTGACATGCCAACATCATTGGAAGAATTGCAAAAGAGTTGGATACAACTCAAATAGGAAGGGAATACTTTCGAAGCCAGCTTCTATGCCAGTGAGAAGAAGGTTTTGGAGCTTACCCGCCGACTTCATGAAGAGGAGACTCTTAACACTTACATCGCGCCAAAGAGGATGCGCAATGTCTTTTTACATTAAGAATTTTGTAATATTTTTCCCATGGGGCATTTATGTACTAACAAATTTCTTCTTATTAATATGACGTGTGTTCTTTTTGTCTGCAACAAATTTGAATTTCTGAATCCTTGAATGCATTACATGAATAACATATCATTCATCATATGCATAAACAGGTCTTCACACCAGGTTTCCTTATCTTTCTACTGTTTATTTCAGCAAGATGGATTTGGAGCAGACGGTTAAAGATCTGCAAGCACAGAATTCGCAATTCCAGCAACTCCTCATGACCTTAGCAAAGGGTCAAGAGGACCTTAAAGCACTGTTGGAGAAAGATAAAGAGAAAAATAAGAAAAGGCCTGGTATGGCCACTATGGGAAGAAGGTTTAAAAACCAGGCTAGAAAGGTTCTCGAGTTCCCCTCAACGTCTGATGAAGGGGTTGGTAAAGGCAAAGGAACTGCGATGCCTTCCAAATCTGAAGTTGAAGAAGAAGAAGAAGAGGAAGAGGATGAAGATTACTCCGAACAGCAATATCCCCCGGCGGATGATAAGTATAAAAATCTTGAGGATCGGTTGGAAGCCATGGAATTGCAAAGGGTTCCCAGGTTAGATTTTGAAGAACTAGGGTTGGTCGCTGGGATCGTCATTCCTCCCAAGTTCAAAGCACCTACATTCGCTAAGTATGACGGTTTGTCCTGTCCAAAGATGCATCTGAGATCCTACGTCAGAAAGATTTAGCCTCACTTCTCTGATAAGGATCTTTGGGTCCACTTTTTTCAAGATGGTTTGTTAGGCACACAGTTGGATTGGTTCTATAAACTTGAGAGATCTGATGTTCACAACTGGGAAGACTTAGCTGCTGCTTTCTACCGACAATACCAATACAACGCTGATCTAACGCCTACTCGTACTCAACTACAGAGTATGGGTATGGCTTCTAATGAGGGATTTAAGGAGTATGCCCAGAAGTGGCGAGACTTGGCTGGAAGGGTGCAGCCACCGTTGTAGGATAAAGAGTTGGTTGACATGTTTTTAGGGACCCTGTCTGACCCTATCTTCAATCATTTAATCGGGAGTTCCTTTGCAGGATTCACCGAATTAATTCTGACCGGTGAAAGGGTCGAGGCTGGCATTAAAAGTGGTAAAATTCAGAAAGATGCCTCCGCTTCCACTGCTATTAAGAAGACCTTCCCAGCTAAGTAGGAAGCTTCTGCTGTTTATTCTCAGAAAAGCCAAGGAAGAACCGAGCGCCGACCAACGGTGGGGGCTATGATGATCCAAAACTCTTCAACCGATCAACCTCGTAACAATCAACCAAGATCTAATCAGCAAAGGGTAGAAAGGCCACAACGACAATTCACCCGAATCAACATGACACCGGCTCAAGTCCTTCTTCTTCTGTTAAAGCTGAACCTCACCAATTTGAAAGAAGCGCCGAAGAACCCTAATACCTCTTCTCCTTATTACCACTCCAATTCAAAATGTGCGTACCACTCTGACAATGTAGAGCATGATACCAACAATTGTTAGGCTCTTAAAAATAAGATTCAAGACCTGATAGACACCAAGGAGGTAAAATTCGATGCGCCCGAAAAGCCGAATGTGATTTCTGCCCCAATGCCCAAGCACGGTCATAATGTTCATGCCGTTATGGAAGACCTTCATGTTACCAATGTTGCTAACCTTTTGACTCCATTACAAGTGATTAAAGTGAATTTGATGAGAGCCAGGATATTCCCAGGCTGTGGAAAAGACTGCTACTTGTGTTCAAACTTGCAAACTGACTGCCCACTGTTGAAATCAAGCATCCAACGCCTGATGGATATCCAAGAGATCCTCTTTCAAAATACTCCTGTTGATGCTATCACTCCCATTACTCCTGCTACCTTTGTTACTCCTATCAATGACATTGCAATAATAACCATCTTCGACAATCTTCCCAAGACTTGCAAAAGGCTTGTCAAGATTACGCCTGATCCTAAGTTTGTGCCGTTGAAAATCACCATGCCGGGGCCTGTCCCGTATAAATCTAACAAAACGATACCATGGAATTACGGAGGAGAAATCTTCTACCATGGTGTCAAACAGATTGAATCAGTCCAAGAGAATTCCGATGACGAAACCCCTGATATAGGGAATATTGCGGGTGTTGTACCCCAAAATTTGCCTTCCCATATTCTTCAAGATTTGTCAAAGAATCATCTTCAAATGGTTCAAGATTGGCTCAAGAGGTAGACAGTCAAACACCTCCTAAGACAGCTGAAACTAGGGTCTTGGTTCTTTCAAGGAATTTGGGGTTTTCAATGGTTCAATCAAGTCTCATAGGCCCATATACATTCTCAAGCACCTACATACCAAGTTTCAAGACTCACAGTGCCAATTTGCACAGTCAAAAGCTCCATTTGACCTACAGTCAACTGCAAGGGCAAAATGGTCATTTTGTAGTCAAAAGTAAAAATTTTTGGTCAACATCTTATTTTTAGATCACAATCATCATTTGATCAAGTCTTGATCATGATTCCACAAGAATGGCTCAAAAATCATCAAGATGCAAAAAGTTACTATTTTTGGATAGTAGAAAAGTCAACTGTATCTTGACCAGGGCATAACTTTTTCATGGTTTATCAGAAAAATTCCATCCAATGCTCATTTTGAAGGGGATGCCATTTCCTACAATCCATCTTCACACTCCAAGTTCAATAAATGCTCTCACAAGAAGTTATCAATTTCTACATTATAGGTCAATTTCAAAAGTCAACAAAAGTACACTTTGAGTCAAAGGCCATAACTTGATATTGGTAAATCCAAATGACATGGGACCAAAGGCATTGGTTAGAGGACTTCAAGAGCTTTCCAAAATGTCCAAGAACATGGTCATATGATTAAAATTGAGCAAGTTGTGCATTGGAGAAGTTGGGAAATTTTTAGGAATTTGCAAAAGTCAACTTTGCTCAAAACACCTTATTTTTGCTAATGGGCCTCAAATCTCTTCTTGAAACTTCATCCATGACCTGTGCACGACCCATCAAGCTTAATGGATTTTTTTTCTTATTTTTATTGATTAATTGGATTTTTAATTAATATTAATTCATTTAATTAATTTAAATTGTAGGAAAATAGAAGATTTGATTTTTTTCAATCTTTTTATGAAGCAAATATGGTCAAGATAGGCTGGCAAATTCGTGCACAAGTCAAAGATGCAAAAAAAAATCCAAAATTGGCAACTTTGTTCAATCATGAAGATTCAAAAATATTTGATTTCCAATCAAAGATTCAATCATCAATTCAATGGATTTTTGCCCAGTTCTTGACCTAATTCAATTGCCTTATATACAAGGAAGCAAACCTTGGCCTTGAGGACGTGAAAAAGCTGCAAAAAAAAGCCATAGCATATTGAAAATTTCCAAGAAAATTGAAAACTGACTTTGGCATTCTAGGGCGATTCAAAAGGTTTTGTTGATTCAAACACCTTGCAGGAGGTCCCAGGAGTGAACTGCAATCAAAATCAAGCATTAAGGCTCAAGGAATCGATACCTACAGAACCACGGTTTGCCATTTTTTTCCAGAATCGTAACTCTTAAATCATGCATATTTAACGTGTTTTCTTGATTGATTTGTGTTGCTAGGAACCATATGAAGCTAATGGTATCATTCAATTGAATTATAATGCACTGAATCACAAGATGCCATGAACGATTTCTAGGGTTCTTAAGCTTTGAAATTGGGGCTTTCTGAACCAGGCAAAATTAGGATTAATAAGACATATGACTGAACTCGTGTGGCCCAGACGAACATGATTCAACCCTCGCGAAATATTTATATTTGCTGGATTGCTAATCGCTATTTTCCCTCGCAGTATATAGTGGGGGTTAAAAACCCCCGCTATCTCATATTCTTTTATGCAGGTACAATGAAGAAGATGATGAGGTGTTAACGTCTGATTGGCCAGTTTAAAAATAAGCGCGCGTGTTTTTGTTTTACAGCGTATGGATTAATTTCTTAATATAATAATTACTTGTTATTTTAATAACGATTGAAGCATGATGGTGGAGTGGTTAGCATGCTGGCTTGGAAGCCTTGGGACCTGGGTTCGAATCCCAGGTCCCCCAAAACATTTGTTCCTCTTTTTCTTTGTGTGATTACATGCAGGTTTCAAGAGGAAGTCCATCATATACCTCACATTCCAGTGCGCCAAGTGGCCTCAAACTCAAATCCCATGGCCTAGATTGAAAGACTAGCATACTCCTAAGTCAACGTGCGCATAGATGATCACAAAGGTCAACGTGGCTGGAGTATTGTTGGGCCTGAAAATTGCAGAACACACCTCCTAACTTGGGCCAGCACCCCCTGGGTTTATTTTCTCTTCTCTTTTATTTTTTTTTCATTATTTAATTTGTTTTAATTTAACTCATAATTAACTATTAGCTAAAATAATTATTATTTTTCTTAATAAATTCAGAAAATATAAAAAACATAATATTTTTATTTATTAAATTTAATTAGTTATTTTTGTAAATAAATACTAACATAATTAATTTAGTTTGTTAATTAGGTTAATTTTAATATTTTGCAATAATTTAAAATCAACATAGAATTAGGGTTCTTGACAATTTTAATCCTTTTGTTTTTATTTCCTTAAAAAACATAAAATCTCAAAAATATTTCTTTTAGTTAATTAATTCCTTTTTTTATTTAGAACTAATTCTTAAATTCAAAAAATAACAAAAATAACTCTTTCTTTCTCAAAAAAGGGTCAAAACCCTAAGACATTCCGATTCAATTTTTTCTCACGCGTGTGATGTTTGATTCCTATTATTTTTGATCCGTTATTATGTAATTGTTCCGAGGATGTAATAGCTTTAATTAGGACCTTTTTATCGTTTTATTTATTTTCCGCAATTTACTTTTCCAAGGGTTTGTTTTTGGCGATGTAAATACCCGACGCCTTGTAATAGCGTAGATTTATTTTCCGCAACTATTAACTGTTAGATGTATGTTAACTAGGCTATGCATGTCAAGACTTATCTCTTAAATTAAAATCAACCCGTAGCTCACCATAACATGTGCAAAGATAACTTAACTGAATCCTGACACACTCGCACATGCCACTCCTAGGGTACGCCTCACTTGGTTGCCTCGACGTGGTCATTGAGTATAAGGTGTTTTAGAGGTCGCCCTCTTGTCTAAAGATCCAAGTTGCCTCGAAACGGTTGCCTCGAATAAAGAGGATCTAGGACATTAGGGTTACCGCTAAGGCGTCCTACTATTGCTTTGGTGATCACATGTCCCTATAATCGAATTGACCCGAAAAACTCCAACGACGGTGCTACCTACTTCTCAATAGTGGGATGGTACTGTCTAAAGGACATTTACACAACTTAATTTCTTTTGAGTAGGTATAGGTTCTCAGGTACTTGCTCTTTCAAAAAAAAAAACTTTTCCCACCTACACTTTTCTGACAAAAGTTTTCAAACAAACACTTCATACACTCTTGAGGACAGATACAAGAGTTAAATTGAAGTTTTCAAACAATTTTTTTTTCAAAACCCACAAACACAAGAAAAGCAAAAACGTTTTGAAAACATAGTGAGCAAGTACCTAGGAGCCTGTGGATAACCACGGATAGAAAGGGTGCTAACACCTTCCCTTTCTATAATCTACCTCCCGAAACGAGAAACATCTCGAAAAGGAATTTTGCTGTGCTTTTGTCCTTTCCTTGTTGGAGAAAATAAAAGACGGTGGCGACTCTTGCTTACCGCGACATTTTTCTAAACGCAAACGCGAACCAGCATTCCAAAACAGTCAGTTCTATTTCCATCGATCACAGCGGGAACGAGCAAGATAACTCGCAGCAGAAGGATCTTCTCTCCGGAGATTGCTCCTCCACGAGCAGTCTTCGGACCCTCGAGAGTTTCTGTGCCTGTCAAGCCATCTGTGCAAAGCCCGGTAATTGAAGAATTGGATACTCCTGAAGTTAGACCCTCTGATGCTACTACCAAAGGTAAGGGTATACTAGAAGCGCCTGTCAGGACGAAGGCTCAGACTGTGGTAATCCCTGAGACCACCCAGAAAGAGATGAAAGAAATCCTAAAAATAATCAAGAGGAGCGACTATGATATCGTGGAGCAGCTAGGGCAGACCCCTTCCAAAATCTCCATGTTGGCTCTCCTACTCTGCTCTGAGGCTCATGCTAAGTCCTTAATCAAATTTCTAAAGACGGCACACGTGCCTCAAGAAACTTCGGCTGACCAGTTTCAAGAGTGCGTGGCTAGCCTTACTGCTGATAATAGTCTTGGTTTTTCCGATGCTGATTTGACCCCTAAGGGAAGGAAGCACAACGACGCACTGCATGTCTCAGTAGAATGCAGGGGAACCACACTTGCCCATGTTCTGGTTGACACCGGTTCATCTTTAAATGTGCTGCCGAAAAAGGCGTTGGGCAGGTTAGACTGTGAAGGTTTGACCCTAAAGCCCAGTAACATCGTTGTTAGATCCTTCGACGGTTCTAAGAGGATGTTTCATGGAGAAGTGGACATTTCTATCAAGGCGGGCACATAAATTTTCAACTCTACCTTTTATGTGATGGACATCCGTCCTTCATATTCTTGCTTGTTGGGAAGGCCATGGATCCACAATGCTGGGGCAGTCACTTCCTCTCTGCACCAAATGCTAAAGTATCCAGTTCAGGGAAAGATCATAACGGTTCACGGTGAGGAAGAGTACATGATAAGTCACCTTAATTCCTTCCGCTATGTGGAGTTAGTGGCAAATTCATAGAAATGCCTTTCCAACATTTTGAAGAGGTTTCTCCTGAGGTCGCAGTTGCAAAGACAATGACAGATGTGCCTATCGTTTCCAAGCCTGTGTCTAGGATGGCATCCCTCAAGGATGCGGAGGCTGTAATCAAAGAAGGAAGGAGTACAATATGGGGGCAACTACCTGATTTTCCTCACAAGACGGACAAGTTCGGACTAGGTTTTACTGCTGCTGGCCAGAAAGCTATGTGCCGCTCTAGGGCTGGAGGTCCACCCGTAAAAATCACTCACCATGGAATTAATGCCTTAGAAGATGATGATGAAGAAGACAACTTTGAAGATTGGATCTTTCCAACCGTTAAAGGAGGATTAAGAAACTGGGAAGCGAAGAACTTCGTTCCCATCACTTTCATCAACCAATAATTTATCTTTGAACAATTTCCTATTTTGGTCTATAATAATTAAGCAATTCGTACACACTCTTTTCACCTTATGCCTTGCCCGGGGCATATAGGTCCATTTGTAAGGGTTTGATTTTCTTCATTATCATATGCCATGTTTAATGAATCATTGGACATTTTCATCTATAAACTGTTGTGTTCATTTTCTTTCCTTTTACATTTTATTTTGTTTAAGGATGGCTATCCCTTACACACACCCACACTCACAAAATGCAGGTACCCATCCACTCCGGATTCCATGGGTGACTATTCTGTTTTAGCCTTCGGTAACTCTGAAGATTTGGTCAATCATGCCGAGTACGAAGGTGATGAAGACTGTGAAGTGCCTGGAGAGCTAGCCAGACTTCTGCAATAAGAGGAAAGGGCTATTCTGCCCCATGAAGAGTTGCTAGAAACCATCAATTTGGGAACAGAGGAAGACAAGAAAGAGGTAAAAGTGGGTGCCAACCTAGAACCAGGTGTCAAAGAACGTCTATTTCAGTTGTTGAATGAATATGTTGAAATCTTCACTTGGTCCTATGAAGACATACTGGGACTAGATACAGATATTGTGGTTCACCGTCTCCCTACAAGAGAAGACTGTCCACTGATCAAACAAAAGGTCCGCCGAATGAGGCCCGACATGTCTGAAAAGATCAAAGCTGAGGTGATGAAGCAATTTAATGCTTGCCTTCTGGCTGTTACTTCCTATCCATAATGGGTTGCTAACATTGTGCCTGTTCCTAAGAAGGACGGCAAAGTCAGAATGTGTGTGGACTATCGGGACTTAAATATGGCTAGCCCTAAAGATGATTTTCCCCTACCACACATCGACATCTTGGTTGACAACACAACTCAACACAAGGTATTTTCCTTCATGGATGGATTCTCGGGATACAACCAGATCAAAATGGCCCCCGAAGACATGAAGAAGACTACTTTTGTTACGCAGTGGGGTACCTTCTGCTACAAAGTGATGCCATTCAGACTGAAGAATGTCGGGGCAACCTATCAACGAGCCATGGTAGCTTTGTTTCATGATATGATACATCATGAGATCTAAGTCTACGTAGACGACATGATAGCCCGATCACAGACAGAAGAAGAACACCTTGATCATCTGCAAAAGCTGTTTGTCAGATTGAAGGAGTATAAGCTCAGACTGAACCCTAGCAAGTGCACTTTTGGAGTCAGGTCTGGTAAACTTTTGGGATTTATCGTCAGCAACAAAGGCATTGAGGTTGATCCTGCTAAAGTCAAAGCTATACAAGAAATGTCTGCCCCCCGCACTGAAAAGGAGGTTAGAGGTTTCTTGGGACGCCTAAACTATATTGCAAGGTTCATTTCTCACCTAACATCTACCTGTGAGCCAATCTTCAAGCTATTGAAGAAAGATCAGGTGGTTGAATGGAACAATGATTATCAAGTTGCTTTTGATAAGATCAAGGAGTATTTGCTGGAACCTCCTATCTTGATGCCACCCGTCGAAGGAAAGCCGTTAATCATGTATCTGACTATTTTGGATAACTCAATGGGGTGCGTACTGGGCCAACATGACGAGTCTGGCCGAAAAGAGCATGCCATTTATTACCTTAGCAAAAAGTTTACCGACTGTGAGACTCGCTACTCATTGCTCGAGAAAACTTGCTGCGCTTTGGTATGGGCTGCTCGCCGGCTAAGGAAGTATATGTTGACTCATACCACTTTGCTGATTTCCAAGATGGATCCGATCAAGTATATCTTCGAGAAGCCTACTTTATCTGGAAGAATCTCTAGATGGAAAATGATCCTAACTGAGTATGATATCCAGTATACTACCCAAAAAGCTATAAGGGGGAGTGTACTAGCTGACCATCTAGCTCATCAAGCCGTCGAAGATTACTAATCTATGAGATTTGACTTCCCTGACGAGGACATCATGACATTGGACAACATTGAAGGTAACAGACCATATGACAGACCTGAATAAGGATCCCTATGGACCCTGTACTTTGATGGTGCTTCAAACGCACTTGGCAACGATATCGGTGAGGTACTTATTTCTCTGGAAGGTTGCCATACACCCTTCACTGCCCGACTTTGCTTCAGCTGTACCAACAACATGGCTGAATATGAAGCTTGTATCTTTGGTCTCAAGGCTGCTATAGACTTAGGAATCAAATCTCTGATTGTATTTGGGGACTCAGCTTTGGTTATCAGTCAAATCAAAGGAGAGTGGGACACTAAACATCATAACCTTATCCCATACAAAGAACATGTCCTGACATTGTTGCCTCATTTCGAGCAGATTACCTTTGAGGACTTCCCGTGAGAAGAAAATCAGCTAGCAGATGCTCTGGCTACAATGTATTCCATGTTTAAACTCAATTGGGATAATGAGGCTCCCCAAATCACCATCAAGCGAATGGACGAACCTGCGCACTGTCATGAGATTAATACCGAAGAAGTAGTGGAACAACCCTGGTTTCATGAAATCAAAAGGTATCTCCAGACTCGAGAATACTCTGAAGGAGCTTCAGTCAATGACAAAAAGTTATTAAGGAGATTTGCTTCCAAGTTCTTCCTGAGCAATGGTATCCTTTATAAGCGCAGCCATGATTATGTTCTACTTCGCTGTGTGGACAAGGTTGAAGCAGAGTTGATCATGACCGAAATACATAGTGGCACCTTTGGCACCCACTTAAGCGGATATAAAATGGCTAAGAAGATTCTAAGGGCAGGCTACTACTCGTCTACCATGGAAGCTGATTGTCATCAACATTCCCGTACTTGCCACAAATGTCAAGTCTATGCTGACAAAGTACATATTCCTCATGTTCCTCTCAACGTTCTAACGGCTCCTTGGCCATTTGCGATGTGGGTAATTGACATGATTGAAGAGATCAAGCCTACGGCATCCAATGGACATCGCTTCATCCTGGTGGCTATTGATTACTTCACTAAGTGGGTCGAAGCCGCTTCCTACGCTTCTGTTACAAAGAATGTGGTTGCCCGCTTCATCAAGCAGAACCTCATATGCCGGTATGGTATCCCTGACAGGATTATCACATACAACGATACAAATTTGAACAGCACTATGATCACCGCTCTGTGCGAGCAGTTCAAGATTTATCATCACAATTCATCTCCCTATCGGCTAAAGATGAACGGTGTTGTTGAAGCCGCGAACAAAAATATCAAGAAGATCATTCAAAAGATGACAGTCACCTACAAGGACTGGCATGAGATGTTACCGTTTTCTCTGCATGGATATCGTACCACAGCGCGTACTTCAACATGGGCAACCCCTTTTTCTTTGGTATATGGCATGAAAGCTGTTTTACTTATGGAAGTTCAGATTCCTTCCTTAAGGATTATGAAGGATGCCGGTTTGAGTGAAGACGATTGGATTCAGACCCGGCTTGATCAACTTAACTTGATCGACGAGAAGCGACTTACTGCTGTTTGTCATGGTCAGACGTATCAAAAACGGATGATTAAGGCTTTCAACAAGAAAGTCAAGCGTCAGGTATATCAAGTCGGAGATCTTGTAATCAAGCGGATCATCTTGCCACAAAGTGATCCCAGGGGCAAGTGGACTCCTACTTACGAAGGACCATTTGTGATCAAGAACATCTTTTCTGGTGGGGCAATGATTCTGACCACCATGGACGGCGACGACTTGCCGCACCCTGCAAACGCAGACATAGTCAAAAGATACTACGCATAAATAACCTGACAAGTTGAAAACCCGAAAGGGCGACTTGGGCAAAAATGGGCATCCCGGTGAATCGAAAACCCGAAAGGGAGGTTCAGGCAAAAATTAGGGATAAATAAAAAATCTGTACACCCGACAAGTTAAAAACCCGAAAGGGCGACTTAGGTAAAAAAGGGTTTCCCGGTGGATTGAAAACCCGAAAGGGAGGTCCAGGCAAAAGTTAGGGAATTAAAGCGTATGACTATGTCTCGTCGGATCACTTTAAGGACAATCTCTTCACCAACAAGCTCCAAGCTTCTGATCTATCCCATCATCAGCGGACGAAGCAACGAATGGACAAGATACTCAGAGTTGTGAAGGCTATAGCAGAATGGGAACCCCATGGAATTGTTACACATAGCCATCTTTCTTTTGTATAAATTTTTCTCAATTTTTCGACAACATTCTCTTACTAGGATGTCTGTCTCCTTTGTACAAAGATACTTACAAAAGTTAATACAAAATACTTCAAAGTGCAGAAATTTGCTTGCCTTTCTTTCCTTTTTTACACATGTTTTATTTGAAAACGTCCAATAATTTGTTAAATGAGCATATGCATTTTGAATATAGTCACTGCTTACAAATAAAACGAAATGAGAAAGGATAATTACTGGTTGGTCGAAGGTATAGGAAGACGTCTTTATGCTATTCCAGAAGAAATTCCTCGCAGTATGTCATTCAGATCCTCAACAAAGCTAAAACCTTGGAGTATATATCCCCAGCGGAGTTAAGTTTCAAAATTCCCATCAGAGTTAAGTTTCCAAACTCCCGATCCCTAGTGGAGCCCGAAAAACCTGAATACATATCCCCATCGGAGCTAGAATACTCTAAACTTTCTTCCCCAGCGAAGTCAAATTCCAACTATCAATCCCTAGCAGGAACCATTCAGCTTTCCCCAACTTCCCCAGCAGGTTATCTTAAAAGTCTGAGAATCAATCAAATAACAGTTAACTCTTTTTCTTATCCCCAACTAGGACAATTCCCCAGTAGATTGGCATACAACCCAAGCTCCTGATTTCCCAAGTAGAGTAAACACTCTCCCCACAGAGTTATTTCCCAACAGAATGAAGATTCTAGTTCCTGTTTCTCCATTTGAAGCCTCCCAGGTTTTAATTCCCCAGTAGAGATCGTCGGATTTTTCCTTATTTACCCAGGAAAGTCATGAAGAATTATCACATCCCCACAGAAGTGGTCAAAGCTCTTGTTAATCCCCACGAGTCATCAAGGATTTTCAGTCCCCAACAGTGGTCCCAGGATTTATCATCTTCAACAATCAAAGATTTTTGGATTCTCCAGCATCGGTCAAGGATTTATTTTCCCCAGCAGCAGTCAAATATTTCATTATCTCCAATTATCAAGGATTTATTTTCCTCAGCAAGACGGCTAATCAGCTTACATGCACATCCATTACATTCATATATCATAAACATTGATGGAACACATTTTATTGCATCATACATATCATGCAGCATAACTTTGGCTTTATCTAACATTCTACCATTTTCAGGATAAGATTAAAAAGCTATCGTTAACCACCATTCATAGATTTCAGATACAATATGGATGCACCCCCAGACCCGGCAGTCATTTTATTACTCATTCAGAATTTCAAGTCAAGATACAGACTAGATACGCTCCAGACACGGAAGCCATTCTATTTCTCATTCAGACTTCAGCAATCAGATACAAACTAGATACGCTCCAGACACGGAAGCCATTCTATTTCTCATTCAGATTCAACTATCAGCCTCAAGTTCAGATACACTTTAGACATGGAAGTCATTCTGTCACTTGTCCGGATCCCAGTTATAGTACAGATACGCTCCAAACACAGAAGTTATTCAGCTACTCATACAGATCTCAATTTCAGATACAGTCCAGATACGCTCTAGACGCGGTTTCCATTCTGTCACTCATTTAGAATTTATCCCCAGTACATAGATGCTCCATGCATAGATGTTTCTATGTTACCCATTCAGAATACAGATACACTCCAGAAACGGCAGTCATTCTGATATTCATTCAAGAATCAAATACAGTTACAGCTCGGATACACTCTAGACACATACGCCATTCCCTTTCTCATATAAACCCAATCTCCAGATATAACTCAGATACGTTCCAAATACGGATACCATTCTGATGATTCATTCTACTGATTTTCAACAAACAAGTCTTGGATGACATCTTTAAGCCCATCTCCAGCAAGATTATACCATCACCAAATGGCATCTTTAAGCCCATTCCCTCAGATACATTTTGACGAGTGCAAATTTACGGGCACTCTAGTATCCAATCCTCTTTTACCTTCGAGTCACGAAAGGCAAACTTGCCAATCTAACTCTTCAGGTTCAAGAAGATTGAACAGGGGAAACTGTTGTACCCCAAAATTTGCCCTCTCATTTTATCAACATTTCTCATCACAAGGCTCTTGGAACTCAAGATCAAGCTAGGGTTTGCTCTGCTCAAGACACCTCCTTGCACTGTTGACCTAAATTAGGGTTTGAGTTTGCACAGGGATTTTCTGACTTACAATGCCCAAAATAACTTTCATACTTCATGTTGGACTCATAAGTTTTTCCATACCAAGTTTCAAGCCTTGAATCAAATTTTTGCCCAGTCAATTGGACAATTGACCTAGAAATCAGTTGTATTAGAAAAAAGTCAATTGTGGCCAATTTACAGTCAAACCTCATGAACTTTGACCCACATCAACATTATGAACTCATATGAACCATGTGATCAAGTTTTAATCACAATTCCATAAGAAATTTGATCAGATCACCAAAAGGGCAAAATGGTCATTTTTAGGGTTTTGACTGTACAAAGGCAATTTTTGACTGTTTGACCTAGCCAATGGCAAGCTAAGCTCAACCAAGGACTCAAAGACTCAATGGCATCATATTGACCTATTCAAAAAGTTCAAAAGATCTCAAATGCATAAGATTGATAGATGAATTTTTCAGTCAACTGATCAAAATTTGACTGTACACTGAAAAGTCAAACTTTGACTTTTTGGTCATAATCAAGTGCCAAGGGTCATTTTTCATCAAGATGTGTCAAATTATGAAACTTGTTCATCAAGAAACCCAAAATTTCAAATTAGGGTTTAAAATTGAAAATTTTCATAACTTAGAAATTTTCTAAGTTATGAAATTTTCTTAATTTTTCCTAACTTTGTCCCACATTTTCACCATGATGCAAATGGATTCAAATAAAACTTACAACATGAAAGTTATATTCCTCCACAAAGTATACAACTTTGATTCACAAAGATTTCCTAAAAGAAGCTTGGATCTCAAGTTATGATTTTTGGAACAAGGGTCCCTAAAACTTTTAACTTAGAGAAATTTTGCCTTAATTTAGGCAGGATTTTGACCCATCTTCTTGTCCATTTTTCACATAGTTACACTTGGAGTTTCAAGTTTCATTTCAAATATGTATTATAGAGCATGTTGCAATCTTTCCAAATTGTCCAAGAACTCCTCAAACACAATTGTGTTTAGGGAGAATCGAATGCTTGAAGTTGGCAAAAACTCACTTTGTATCCATGGCCAATACATGTTCACTCAAGTGGCATTTTCAAACCAGCATGCTTTGTACTAGTTTGCAGGCCTCTAAACCAATTCACACTCCTTAATTAAATGCAAATTTATTAGTCTAAGCATTTGTTTTGGCCATTTGGGCATTGTACACAAAATAAGCCTTAATTAGAAAAAGGTACATTTCCATTTTGGAAAAGGTATGCTTTATGTCAAAACATGATCTTTGAAGCATAGGGCCAAGATCTCAGAAGCCAAATCAAATCCACAAATTTCAAGTATCAAGAGGATTGTATGCAGCATGTTATATGGCTTGTACAGGCCTGTGATACCAAGTTACACATTCTTGCTTCACAAAGAAGAAAACTTGCAAAATCCTCCCAACTTGAGAACCAACCATTGTTAGCTTACAAAAACATTGCAAACATATTTCACACAACCCTTTGAGCAAGAAACACGGGTCTTTGAGCCTCAAAACCTCCCATAGCCAGAAATCACACTTCTTTGGCAAAACAGGGCAGGTGCTGCAACTTGAGTGCCATAACTCATTTGGCTCGTGCGTTTTGCCCCCTTTTTGCTTTAAACACATCCCATTCAACTCCCCCAAGCTATCCCAAACCTCCATTGCCAACTGTAACTCCATTTACAGTGTTCACCATTTTCATTTCAAGCTTATGCAGGGTGAGTTCTAGAGGCTGATTCAAGGATATTCAAGGCAAGCTAGCTATTGGAAAAGATCAAGTGAAGTTCAGGCAAGCTACCAGACACCTCAGAACTTGTTGAGAAGTAATGCATTGCCCTACAAGAATCCAACTGAAACAGGTTTTTCATCACTTTCTATCTCTCTATTTAGGAACATTTAGCTTTAGGTTTATGAATAAAAAATATAGTGTTCATTGCTAGGAAGCCATACATATGCTCAGCTTTCATTTATATTAAGTGTGCTAGGAGAATTTCATCCATGAACATGCTGAAAAAACTAGGTCAGATATTAGGGCCAGAGAAATTCTCTCTGGTCTTTGAGAGTTAGGATTAATGCTTTATATGGTTAGAATCGTATTGAAATTCTCTACAAGTTTGATGTTGTGAGTTTTGGCAAAAGATCACGTTTCTGGGATATCCAAGTTTGAACCAGGCGCGCGCGCGTTTGACAATTGCTGGAGGTTGAAGATGAAAGCTTGGGCTAGGCCTGGCCAGTTTTGCTTCTAACACCCCTCTTTTCAGTTTCACACCCCCTGGCCCAATTTCTTATGTTTTTGCATTTTTGAATTTTTGTTTTCTTTTCCGACTTTGTTATTTTATTTCCAAATATAATAAATGCTCAAAAAATATTTTCATAATTTTTTTAATTTATTTGGCATGTTATTCTAATTTTTTCTAACATTAAAAGTATTTAAATATTCTTTTGTATTATTAAGACTTGAAAAATATTTACATTTATACTTTTATTTTTTGTTCTTTACTTTTATTTATATTAAAAATATTTTCTTGAATATATTTTATTTTGTACATGTTTTATTTTATTTTGTACATATTTAATTTGATTAATATACACATAATAAACATATATACTTTTATTTTATTAAATACTTAGAATAAAAATACAAAAATATTAAATTTTTATTTTTATTATTATTTATACTAAAAAATACCTTTTTTGATATATTTCTTGTTTTTTTAAACATATTAATATATTTTTGTACATAAATAATATATTATATTTATTTTCTTAAAGAAATTAGGGTTTTACCTTAAAACAAATAAAATTAATCTTTTGTTTATTTCTTTATACTTTTTTTACATTAAAAAAAATACTTTTACATACATGAACAAATAAAAATTCTTTTTTGCATAATACATTTTATTTAATATTTATTTATCTTGTTTAATTAAATATTGCCCATTTATTTATTTGCACAAAGAATTCAATTTGGCTGTAATAGTAAATTAGGGTTTATAATTTCTTGTCAAATATCCCCTCACTCAAACTTGTACCCCCATCCCCATAACCATGTTGTAATAGCTTAGAATTTAAATTCTCGCATTTTACGCTTTCAATTATGCCATGATTAGAGAATTAGGGTTTGTATGCAAAATCAAAATCAACAAATAGCTTGACCTAATCAAAGACAAAAATACATGAAAATCAAACACAATGCACACTTGCACCCCTAGGGTTACAAATCCCCTTGTTGCCTTCAAAAATGGGCCATGGTATGCATGTTAGGTACTTTGGTAAAACATAAACAAAACAAAAGATCATAGTCCCTCGATGACGCTATCTTGGTTGCCTAAACAAAAATGATCAAGTCCCTCAAGAAAATTGCCAAAGATACTTGACATAATTGCTATCATGGTCTATACGATGACCCGCGCCTGTCCCGTTTAACATCCTAACACAAGGTTGTTCACCAAATACAATGGTGAAACAACACTGTCAAAAGGGTTAAAAACATAAGAAATATCTTTGAGTAAAATAGGGTAGATAGCTCTTAGTTACTTGATCAAAAGCTTTCAAAAACATCTTTGCTATTTTCAAACACACTTCACAACACAATTTCAAAAAATCCAACTTTCAAACATTGAAAATTTTTCAAAAGACAAAAACACCTTTGTATACATTCAAACAGGAATCATTACAGAGGGTGCCACAACGATGGCCTCTTTTCAAAACATCTTTCAAAACCACACACAAAGCACCATTTCAAAAATTGAAGAGCACCATTTCAAACAATTGAAAAGCAAAGCAAGTGATCTAAACAAGTAACTAAGAGCCCATGGATAACCATGGATGAAAAGGGTGCTCGCACCTTCCCTTTTCATAATCTACTCCCCGAACCCAAGAAAACATCTCAAAGGTCTTTCCTGTGCTTTTTGACCTTTCCTTAGGATAAAATAAAAAGTCGGTGGCGACTCTTGCTAAACCGAAACATTTGCAAACATAAACGCAAAACCTCAAGTCAGTTCTCCCACCGTATCACAGATGTTAATTGTTTTTAATCACGATTATGTCTCTAAATTACTTATACTAACGCACTTTGTGTATGATTTTTGTAGAGGTCGTTCATCATTGAGGATACCAGGAGAGATTATATTCTTAAATTGGCCAGGAAACTACATAGAGGGTTTAGAGCTTTCTTGTCAAACAAGTTTCTTAGGGATGCAGATAAACTTTTTGTTGATGCAGAGCTTCCAAAGAAATATGCAGATTTGATTACAGTTGAAGAATGGGAAACTTTTAAATCCAAAAGAAATACCCAAAAATTTGAGAGTTTAAGTGTTGTAAATCGACAATGAGCATCAAGTCCAGCATATCCATACAGAAAAGGTCGTATGGGATATGCACGCTTACAACAATCTATTGTAAGTATCTATAAATTGTAAAGTATCTATAATATATGCACGCTTATATTTGATCATGTTATTTGGCTTAATGTGTAGCTAACAAAGGAGAATAGTTCTGAAACATCTCTTCCGGAACACATTTTGTGGAAGGAAGCCCGTGTGTGTAAGGATGAAGCTGTTGAAGAAAAAGTTCAACAAATTTTCGAGAGATGTGTAAGTATAACACTATTTATTTAATTACATCATACTTTTATTTATTTAATTACATCATTATTTTATTAACATATCATTCTTTAATTACAATATTTATATGAATTTCAGGAGAGTCTTTCCCAGTCTATACCTCTAGATGAAGATAACGATTGCAGGAGAATACTCTCACGAGCATTAGATATTCGTGAGTATTCTGGTCAGGTGAGGGGTAAGGGATTTGGGATCACTCCAACATCCTTGAAAAAAAATCAAATACAAAAGCTCCAAGCAATAAAGAACTTCAGGAGAAGTTGGAAAAGTTACAACAAGAAGTATATGAGCTGAGAAAGGAAAAGGAAATCGATCAAGCTACAAGCTTTAAAGATACTAGTGACAAAGGTAGTATCAATGGTAACTTTGGACAAAATATTCCCGAGGTAATTATATACCATCTTTATAAATTATAAAACCATATTTATTAATTATATAACCATATTTATTAATTATATAACCATATTTATTAAATTATAGGGCATTTCCCGGTGTCAACTCTATTTGTCGGCACCGACTTATCGGATGGTTGGCAAGGGAAAAGTGTATAATAATTTGGGAGAAATGCTTCACCATAGACCGCTCCCAGATGGATTTTTTAAAGTATCAGTCGATGTAGTTTTAGAGAGGGATACATTGTTACCACTACCCGACGATGTGGCAGATGCAACATTGGTGGCAGATGCAATATGATTGTTTGTTGCATGGCCGTCAAGCCTCGTTTGCATAGATAATGAGGTATGCTTAAAATCGTTTACTATTCAAATTTTTTAAGGCAATTATACTTACATTTTGTTTACATGGTAATGTTAGACTCCAATAAAATTCATTCCAAAAGATAAGGGGATTAGGCGGGAGACCGAGTCAATTGCATCAATTGAGGTGACACAATTATATGACATTTATGCTATGAGAAATGCTAATGTGTGATTTTATACTTCTCCTAACTAATTATATTATAACTAGATTCATGCTAAAGAGACTGCACAAGTCAGTCGGGGTAAGGCGCTTGAAATTAGCAATATTTCCACACAAAAAAAGAATGTTGCTAAGAAGACCGTGGCTAGCAAAAAAACTACTGCTCAGTTCAGGTCGTGCCTTCGGACATATTAGGAATTACAAATATTCGGATGGTGGTACCCGCCTTATACCTATGAGTGCAGACATCTTTGGTTTGGAATACCTTGAAGCAATTGGTAGAGAGGATATGGAGAAAGTTTTTAGACATTTGGAATTAGGCCTCGATGTTATCGGTATATATATCAGGTATACTCCGATCGACTTTGTTTAATTAGATGAACAATTTAATCCCTCATTTCAATGAATATAGTATAATGTTAATGATGTTTTAATTTAAGGTTTATGTATGACAATATTGTGCACCCACGTGGAATAGAAGCAAGATTTGGCTTCTTAGCTCCCAACACTGTCAATTCAGGGTTAATTGTAACGAGACCAGATGATGTCATAGCATATGTACTAGGTTTATTCGTGGCCAGCAAAGATACTGAGAAGTTGTTCTTTTTTCCATATAATACTAGCAACGGGTTAGATTTTCATCCTAACTTGATCTATTATAATTTTCCGTTTTTGGCCATTGTTTAATCTTTGTTTAGTCTTACAGTGGACACTGGTTATTGGTTGCGATTAATCCTATGAGAGAAACTGTGTATTATTTGGATTCGTTATACAATGATTGGTCAACATATCCAGATTTGAAACAGATGATTGACACGTAAGTTTTTCGCTCCCAAAGAGATATTCAAGTTTATGTTTATGTTTATGTTTATGTTTATGTTTATGTTTATGTTTATGTTTATGTTTATGTTTATGTTTATGGTCAACATATCTGGATTTGTGTTTATGTTTATGTTTCTATGTGTGATTGTTCTAAACAGTCGTTTATATTTTATTATAGCGTTCTACTAGCTTTTCGCTCCCAAAGAGGTATTCAAGTGCCAAAAAGTAGAGCCAACAATGTTACATGGATCAGAGTGGAGGTATATTTTCACAAAGAGATATTCAGTTTTGATTACATTAGTGATGATACTTGATAAAACAATTTAAGGGGTATATCCTGATATATATTCGTAGTTTCTTTCCATGTGTAGTGTCCTCGCCAACATAACGGTATATATTGTGGCTATTTTATGTTGAGATTTATGAAAGAAACTATTCTTTTGGATCGATTAGAGATTCCATCCACGGTATGGATTTCTAACTTAGGAATTACATACTATTTTCATATTTTGTGTTTCTCATAAAATGACATATTGTTTTAACTAAATCACATACTATGTTATATTATTATATATGTAGTACTTTGAGGAATTCAATTGTGCACATTACTCAAAAGATCAATTGGATGAACTTATGGAGGAATGGTGTCAATTCATTATCGGTTGAGAATTTTATAAGCTAAGGTATATTGTCTTATTTCCTTTGATGAGAACTTTTGAGTTTTGAGTATAAATTAAATTCGAATAAAGTGAAACGTTAATATTATCATATTATGAATTTCGATCATTTGGTTTTTTTTCCAGGTTTATAGGTGCATGTGTAGAAGATAGAGCTAAGATATTCATGTTGTTGTTGTTGTTTCATGAGAATTCTCGAAGATAGAAAGATGTACAGATGTAACTTCAATTTTGAATTTTAGGCATTTTAACTTGTAGAATTTTAACTTGTATCATAAATTTTATAATTGTTGTTGTATATATCATCAGTTTATATATATGTGTAATTTTTATATATGCATATTTTATTGGAATGAAGCTACCAAATATGGTGCATAATATGGTGAAAACCTGGTTCAAATATGGTTAAAATTCTAATTAAAATGCATTATATATATTGGACAGCGCTTTTGTAAGTAAAAATAGATAATTTATTTAAAAAAATCATGAACAATAGACAGCGCTTTAGGAGAAAAGCGCTGTAAAAACTTAAAAAAAAATGCTGCCTAAAGTGTGAAAGCGCTGTCTAAAGTGGGGGAATAGACAACGCTTTTAAAGGAAAGCTATGTCTAAAGCCTAACTTAAAAAATAACAAAACGCTGTCTAAAGCAAAAGCGCTGCTAAAGGGGTATATAAAAAAGCGCTGTCTATTCTAAAAGTGCTGTCTAAAGTTGACATAAGACAGCACTTTTACATTGAAAAAAAACACTGTCTTTTCTTTTAGCAGCGCTGCTTTAGGCAGCGCTTTAAAGCGCTGTTGAAAGCCTAAAAAAACGCTGTCTTTTCCCTTTTTTGTAGTAATGTATATATATATTTTTGTCCTATCAAGTATTACCTAAAATAATAGAATGTGATCAAAATCTAGATTAGGAACATTTCAGCCTCAATATATTTAGTCTTTATAAGTAGAATCTTATTAAAACAATGAAGCATCGACTTTTTGATATCATTTGGATATATTGGAACTTACTAGAATTAAAAGTCATGTAAAACTTAGTGAAGTCTATACCAAGTACATATTTGAAAATTGATTGTTATATTCTTTTGATTCAGGATTCTTTCTTGAACTTCATTTATATTGAAGAATGAATACCAGACTGCAACAATGGGCTGCTGAGAGACAGAGAAATTTCAATGGGCTGCTAAGGAGAAAGGTTTTTTGATAAAAGGTTGGGCTCCTCAAGTATTGATATTGTCTCATTGTGCGATTGGAGGATTTTTAACGCATTGTGGTTGGAATTCGACGTTGGAAGCAATATGTGATGGTGTGCCAATGATTACGTGGTTGTTATTTGGTAATCAGTTTTTTAATGAGAGGTTTGTTGTGGAAGTGTTGAGAGTCGGCGTGATGGTTGGAGTGGAGAGTCCTGTGAACTGGAGAGAGGAAGAGAAGGCTTGTGTGTTGGTGAAAAAAGAAGACGTTGAATATGTCGGCTGAGATTCATCTTGAGAAGGTTCAGGTTTGTATCCGATAAAGTCTATGCATTCAATTGTTCCTGCATGTTAACTTTGATTATATTTGAAGTGGGTGTTTCTTGGTGCCTATAAATTTTGTTAGTTTTGAATATGGCCTTGAAACGATTGAATATCTTTAATATTTTTTAATGTTACTATAATTCATTATCATCTATTTAGATGCATTCAAACTAATTTTTCATTGGTACAGTAATCTTTCTTCAATTCATTATGAACTTATTTATTAAACTGACTTTTAATAGGTACAAACTATGCGTTTGTTGAAATGTTGCAGTGAATCTTACGTTGCAGCTTTATTCTTCATATATTGCGGCTTTTTAGGTATTGTTTAGATCCTGTGGTATACATTATTGCTAAATACTCTCATCGGAGCTGCTCAAGTCGTCACATTGTAATTCTTTTTTATGATAGGTTTGTTTTTTGTTTTGGTGACAATGGAAAAACCACACATTTGTTGAATCGGTAACATCATATCTTAATAATCAAACATCTGAAACAACTAAAATTGTTAGATACTAATCTAACCTTGATTGTAAAATACATAATATCATTGTTGAAGAAGCTGGTAAGATTGTTGTCGGTCCAGAATACGAGCAAACAGAGAAGATCAATGCAAGAAAGGAGAGTTTGGAAACTAAAGCCTGGTAATAACTTTATTAGCATTCCTGGAGTGAAGTTGGAGAAAGAGTTTGTTGAAAGATTGTTGTAATTCCTCCCAGAAGTTTTCCTTTAAGCTTAAACATTTGTCAACTTCGTGGTTTGAAGGTTTCAACTGACTTGGCCGGTCTGGTAATTTGTCAGGTTTCAGTTATATTTTTTGAACTATTGTCATATATTTCTTTTGTTTTTGGATCCTTATACTACTATGCTTTTTCTTTATCTTATTATATTCTTTGATTCAGAGTTGTATGTCATCTCTACCGTGTTTTCTTCAAGACATGTATGCTCATGATGCAACTTGAAAAAATACAAGAAAACAATTTTTTACAAAGCAGAAAATCAGTAAGAAAAATATATATGATACTACTCAATGTATATATATTTTTTCCTCCTATCAAATATTACCTAAAATAAATATAATATGATCAAAATCTAGATCAGGAATATTTCAGCCTCAATGCATTTAGTCTTTATAAGTAGAATCTTATTAAAATGATAAAGCATCGACTTTTTGATATCATTTGGATATATTAGAACTTATTAAAATTCAAAGTCATGTAAAACTTAGTGAAGTCTATACCAAGTACATATTTGAAAATTGATTGTTATATTCTTTTGATTCGGGATTCTTTCTTGAACTTCATTTACAAGGAAGAATGAATACCAGGCTGCAGCAATGGGCTGCTAAGAGCCAGAGAAATTTCAATGGGCTGCTAAGGAGAAAGGTTTTTTGATAAAAGGTTGGGCTCCTCAAGTATTGATATTGTCTCATTGCGCGATTGGAGGATTTTTAACGCATTGTGGTTGGAATTCGACGTTGGAAGCAATATGTGATGGTGTGCCAATGATTATGTGGTTGTTATTTGGTGATCAGTTTTTTAATGAGAGGTTTGTTGTGGAAGTGTTGAGAGTCGATCGACGTGATGGTTGGAGTGGAGAGTGTGAACTGGAGAGAGGAAGAGAAGGCTTGTGTGTTGGTGATGAAAGAAAACGTGGAGAGGGCTATAGAGAAATTGATGGACAGTGCAAGTTATGAAAAGGAAGAGAGAAGAAAAAGGGCTAAAGAGATTGCAGAGATGATTAAGAGATCTGTAGAAGAAGGTGGATCTTCAAAGTTGAATGTTACTCTATTGATTCAAGATATCCATCAACTCTCAACAAAGTAGATTCATCTTTTTTGCAGCTTTTCTATAATTACTTTTTATGTTCTCTTCACTGTTATATGATATTTCTTTGATCTAATAATCAAAACATAACTCTAACAAAAACTTAAATAGTTGATCATTATAACCTAATTTTGGTTCTGATTATGCAGTACTTTTGATTCAAGAGAAGTTGAGAGTTCAACTTAGATGGTTCTATACATAGTGAGTGTCTTTTTTTTTTACTTAACAATATATTTAATTGCACTTTTGGTTTAGTTAAAAAATTTAATTGTATTTATACAAGTAATTTATAATCATAGATGAATGATTTTATGCTATTGTATTTTAAAATAAATTTAAATTAAATATTACTTTTTAGATATTTGTATTCAACTAAAACGGGAAAATGATTATTAATTAAAATATTTCTTTTAGTCACTTACATGCTTTTATAGTTAAAGACATTAGGAACAACTTTAAATTTCGAAATCAAATCATACTTTATATATCCTTATTTAAATTGTCTCAATTTATTTAATCATTATAAAAAAATCACTTCAAATATCTATTGAATTAAACAAATAGATTTTAGAAGGTTTAACTTTTAAAAATTCATAACAATATCTTATGAAAAAATTTCATTACCAAAACAATAATAAAAATGGATATTGTGGGTATTATGAAAACCTTCTTTGCAAAGTAATAATAAAGTAATTAGTTATATTTTCAATACTAGATTTCATAATTCTAATTCTAATTTGTAAACACCAACAAATTTCTCAAAGACATAATTGGATTAAAGACATAAGGCTTTATTTTCAAAGTCCCCTCAATTTAATTAGAATTCATCAATAAATAATTTATATAACACTTCCAAATACTAATTCAAATAATTTATATTTCTTAAAATTACTAATTCGAATATTTTTATAAATAATATCAAAACAAAAATATTTTTGTTTTATTTTATTTATAAACAAATGTGTGTACGGTTTTTCTTAAATTTAAATTTAAAAAGTTTTGGTCCACTCTCACGTTTTTAATAGAAAATTGATGTAATAATAAGAAAGTTTTAAAATTGAAATTTGACGGGAACTGTCATACATTTTAGGTTTAGAAAAATAGACTAATATCTAAAATAGGTTTAACAAATTATTAAAATTAACTCATTTGGATTCAACTGTAGTTTGTTAACTCATATGAATTTACGGATAGATGTGAATGTATCTATGAGATACCAATAATTAACTGATCATTTTAATGTATATCTTTTAATTATTTCTTTTGTTGTTATTTTATATAATTGAAGTTATAAAAATGACTGTATGATTTATTATAAATATAAATCAATGCCTAAAAGCTGGTACATACTATTAGTATATAATTGATACTACCTGAATATTTATGAACTACAAAATAAATTATATTATGTCTGATTCATTATTAGAGAAATATATTTAGTCATTGATATGTGTAAATAAATTAATAATCGCTTAATAGCCATTTATTCTTTTTAATGTCACGTTTGAAATTTATTTTATATTCATTATTAGAGAAATATATTAAACATTCAAAAATAAGTTAGAGGTGGGAGTTGAACTGATGTCCTATCCTTTAGGGCTACAATGCCTTACCACTAGGTTGGAAAGCTTTTTTTGAAAATTTATTGCCTTTATTTTTTGTACGGTTCTTATTTTTTTGTAAAATCCCAAACAACATCGTTTTCAAAGCTTTTCTATTATCAAAAGCAACAATCACATTTTCAGAATCATAATCTTCAAAATCCAACATCATTTCACATTTTCAACAATTCCTCAAAATCAAAACTGATCATCCAACCCCAAACTACAAACAATCCTCATATTTCCTAATATCACAAGGAAAATCTCTCTCGCTCCAATCCTAAACAATCGAACTTATTACATGGAAAACCTTAGTTATTCTCAAATGGGCCGGAACAAACCCAGAGCTTCCTGCCATCATGCTCTACTCTCACAATGATGTTGTCCCTGTTGAACACGGTAAGTGGGATCATCCTCCCTTTGAAGCCCATCTCGATTCTGAAAGAAGAATCTATGTCAGAGGCTCTCAGGATATGAAGTGTGTTGGTATTTAGTATCTTGAAGTTGTTCGCAAGCTTAAACAATGGGGTTTTCAACCCAAAAGGAGTATTTATTTGGATTTTACAAAAAATAAGAACTTTACAAAAAAATAAAGGTAATAAATTTATAATACAAGCTTTTTAGTCCAGTGGTAAGAAGTTATAGCTCTAAAGGGTAGGACGTGGGTTCAACTTCCACCTATAACTTATTTTTGAATGTTTAATATGTTACTCTAATATAAATAAATAATGAATACAAAATAAAATTACAACATGACATTAAAAATAATAACAAATAAAAATGAAAATTCACTTGGTCGTATTACTTTCTCTGTTTTAAAATAGCGTATTTTTAAAAACCTGACCGAAGGCAAGTTTTATATCTTTTCATGATAAAATTGATTGTTTAAATTGATTACTTATGAGTTAAGCTAATAAGTGATTAGATAAAACACGTAAATTTGACACTTATCAATATTTTTCTCCCTTTTATCTCTCTCTATATTTATTGTTTAGATTTTTCATGTTGTAGGTTTTCTTGTTTTATAAGAAATCATGTTTCTTAGATTTCTTGCTTTCATAGAGATTAATTGTATAAGTTTAAGTAGATTAGATTAAGTTTTCCATAGAATCTTATTATTGTTAATACTGTCAAATTGTGATCAGAGATTGTTTGAGATTGATTAATCAATAAATATATCACATTTCTTTTTTGATCTATTAAAGGTTAATTAGCATAATTCTTCTCTTTAATTTCATATCATTGGTGTGTATCTATCGTTACGATCAAACCACCAAATTGCTTAAAATTGTTTTCAAATATATTTACATCATAAAAGCTTTTGCAAGTTTCTCTGATTTTTAAAAATTCTAGAGGGAGTCTTTTTGTCTATTCAACTCTTCTTCAATCTAAACATTTAATACCATATTCAAACAACACTTTCATCAAAAAAATTGACAATCAACTTTGTTTATTGTCTTAATATCTTTTAGGTCAATATCTCCTTTAGACAAAGATGAGTAAATAATCTTTGAAGATGTAGTAATCAATTGTCTACTATTTATGCTACATGTCCATACAAAGTTTATGATGCAAGAATTCAATTTATTAAAAAAATTGATTAGTTATTCATAAATTCTAAGACTATACAGTAACATGTTCTGTATGATTGGTTGAACTTATTGAATCATGTCCATCATAGAAAGAATATGACATTTTCAAGTAGTTATTTTGACCAATACTCTATTTGTTATGATCTCATGATGAGTTATATAGTGAATTTAAGCATATTTGTGATGTGTATGAACTTAGATGCATAATTAGTTCCACCATAAAGCTTACACTTGTGGGTAGTTCTTAAAAATGATTAGTTGTGTTAATTTTAATAATAAAATTAATATTATTTATTAAAATATTTTAATTATTTAGAACTAATAAAATAGTTAAATAAAGTGAAAGTTAATAAATTAAAATATAATAAAAAATAAAATATTAATTTATTTATTTTTTAAATATATTATTTTGAGATAGATTAAAAGTCAAATAAAACACAATTTTTTTTTTTAAATAGAGGAGTTATAGTTGAGTTACTCAAATATTTGCTCCCTGCGTCAACTTTGTTATCTCTAGAAAAATGATTCTATTGGGTTGTCATATCCTAATTTCTATCCCTAAGATTCTATCTATCATACCATTTACATCTAACTAAGATCACAAGCATGACATCCTCCTAACGCCCACCCCTTTGGTTCAATCTTTGTGGGAGATCACCAAGCATTTTTGTGTTTCTTTTTGTATTTATGCTTGTGTGTATTTTAACTTTTCTAACCTTATTCAAAATACAAAAATATGTGTTGATTTCTTTCATTTTGTGCAAGGTAGGGATTTGCAATCAAATAATCAAGTTTGGTTTCTAAATTATAGTTTTGGTTCCCAAGGTTAAAGTTTGGTCAACAAGTGGTCCTCAAGAGCTTTTACTTCAAAGCATGACCTATAATCTTAGATCATATTAATGTCAAGCTTCATTCAACTTCATTTGGTTAAGAGAATTTCAAGTTTGGTGCATGATTTCAAAGTTGGTTCAAGAATAATTCATGTGTTTATTTTCATGCCATCTCCATCCAATTATCAAGAAATTATCAAGATTAATCAAGGACAGTCAAGATTTTTTTCATTTGGTACTCAAGTGTTTATCATTGGGTATTTGGATGTAAGGAAATCTCAAAAATCACAAGTTGGTACATGTTTGGTTGACCTAAAATCAAGTATGGCATGTCACTTGGTCCAAACACCATAATTATCTCATTTCTCAACATTTTTAGAATCTACTTCGAGCCAAATATTACATTTGAACTCCTCTATAACTTTATTTCAAGGGTAAAACATCAATTTTGCCTCTTTGACCCTCAATTTTGGATTGGCCAAGATGCCCATGTATCCACAAGCTGGTCCAAAACCTAGTTCGACCTAATGCCTGACCTAGAATTCATTCCATGACATAAACTTGGCATCCATGCTATTTTCAACTCAAGCACCCTTTTGATGTAATTCTTTTTACATTTGATTCTTTATCATGGGGAGATCATTTGGCATGAAGAATATTTCAAAATGCACATTTGAATCTCATTTTGTCTAAGCTCCAAAATGGTGCCATGAACTCTGCATTTTGCACACGACCTGTAATCCAAAATCATCCAAAACCTTCACTTGAGAGCACCAACACATGTGCAACTCATTTGTCCTTGCCAAACATGCAGAGTAGAGTGAAAAACTACCTGATTTCGTGTAAGAATCACACATTTCACCCCTCTTCTTACACAAATTGCAAAACAAGAAATTCTAACTTAGTTCACAAGTTCTAGATCTAATTTTGCACGTACCATGACCATATTGCATTTCTTATAAATAGAGGACCATTTTGCCTTCATTTGCAAGATTGAACAGTCACAAAACATCTATTATTTTTACTCACAAAAAGCTTCAAAACCATTAAATCAGTTTTCCAAATTAAAGCTTATTTTAACTTCAAATTTCTGCCCAAAATCACTCATAGGCATCATCTGAAATAACTACAATTTACACTTATCACCATATGTGCCTTCTGCTCAGGTACATGCATCACACTCTGAAATAAACAAAGAGGCAAGTCTCCACTCTTTCGACAAGGAGATTCTTAGCTTGACTTGGAAAGCTCAAACGAGATCTATTATCGTCGTACCATGATGGTAGAATGCCCAACTCGCGATGGGAAGTTGATTTTGCCGAGCTCAGGTTCCAAACGAGACCCGAGTTCCGGCCCATGCCCAGAAATAACCCTGGCTGTTCGACCAGTCTCCCCACACTGGCGAGACTCAAACACTAATGAGCAAACCCCAAGCTCTCACTAGTGCAGAAATGACTTTTTACATCGGGTGAAATTGACTTTTTACATCGGTTCTGGGTCCGATGTAAAGTCAGGCGATATAGTAAATCAGGGACTTTTTACATCGGTTCTGGGACCGATGTAAAAGTCCCTTTTTTACATCGGTTATAATATCAGAACCGATGTAATAACCTGTTATTATGCACATTTTTTTAAAAATTGATCCAGTTTTTTACATCGGTTGGAAGTAATACCCGATGTAAAAAGTCCCTTTTTTACATCGGTTACAATATATGAACCGATGTAAGAAACAGTTATTATGCACATTTTTTAAAAAAAATTGATCCAGTTTTTTACATCGGTTGGAAGTAATACCCGATGTAAAAAGTCCTCAGTGACGCGACTTTTTACATCGGTTATTATCCCCAACCGATGTAAAAAGTCCCTTTTTGAAAGTTTTTACATCAGTTTTTACTAATAACCGATGTAAAATGTATGGAATTTTTTTGGAATAGATTATTTATTTTCTGGATGTTTCCCTATACAAATATAATTTGTACCCATTTTTTCATATTTTTCCAATATCACACTGTTTCCAGTGATTTCTGGTAAACAACCGCTAGTCTTCCAAACTATCGAATAAACTTACTGACTGTTATTCAATTTCTTTGGTAACTCACAGGATCGACTAGATTGATCCTAGGATTCCTTGGTCATTAGGGTAACTCTCATGATCGAACAGATATTCATGGTTGGTATTTGAGTGTTGTATAGGTGTTTGGCTTATTTCGATTTCTCTCTTAAAGATCTAAAGGTATAATCAAAATGTATGTGCGTGAAACTAACTTGCATGAATAAATGTTAATTGTAAAGACATGTAAAATTGCATAAAAAGCAAGTAAATGGCTTCGAATTATAAAAACAGTTAATGTAAAAGATGCTTTGGAACGTAAAAGATTTGAAATATGAAGAAAGCGTTTAATGCAAGAAATCTGTAAATGACTTTAAGTAAAAATAGACTTTCGAAAGACAAAACTTGAAGATAAAGGTATGAAAAGTATGACAGTTTTCTGAAATGTAAAGTGCTCGAAATGTAAAGAAAGCATTGAAATGTAAAGCTTTAATGAAGAGATTTCGAAATAAAAAGACTTTGAATGAGAAAACTTGTAAATGTTATTTGGCAGAAAGATGAAGGAAAGTGCTGGAAATGATAAAAGGTTTTCATTAAATCATAAATATGTGGTGCTATCATACGTACATTGCTCTTGCATTCGTTTCCCTTGCCATGTGGTAATTTGAATGTTACTGAGTATTTAGTACAATAGATATGACACACGAAATCCTAATACTAAGACTTCTATTTATACTAATTCGACCATAACGGTCTTGCTATAGGATTATGCCACGTTCAGAACATGCAAAACAATGCCTCTCTCTTCTTTCCACGTGTCTCCAAATGCTCCAGCACATAAATTTCAAACTTCGAATGTCCCGCTTCCATTTGAATTTCAAATGTTTTGGTACTTCTCCGTTTCGAACACACTTCTCAGACACAACCTTGTTGTTATTTCGAGACTTCTTTAGATATGTTCCCATAATTGCCACTCGAAGCTTCAAGCTTTGATATGCTTATTCGAAACACTGCTTCTGCTACTTCGAAACATGACGCTTTGTTTCATTTCGATCGAAACGTTCAATTCGCTTGGCTTCTAATAATATTATCAAAATC
Organism: Vicia faba; assembly: GCA_948472305.1. Classification (NCBI taxonomy): domain Eukaryota; kingdom Viridiplantae; phylum Streptophyta; class Magnoliopsida; order Fabales; family Fabaceae; genus Vicia; species Vicia faba. Next base: position 856,489,416 of record OX451740.1, on the reverse strand, counting down.
TTCAGCCAACAAATTGCCCCTTTAAAATATGTATTTCGATCTCTCTGAGAAATACCTATTTTAAACATCTACACAAGATTTTGATGCGACCTTCGAATTATCGTAACATTTAATGCATTTGACTCCAGTCACGTCAATCATAATACTTTTTGGATTCCTTAACCGCCTGGAGCCACTTCACAGTATGGTGCAGTTACAAACAATGATTATCTTTAAATCACGCCTATTACCCATGTTAACTTTACGCCACCTCTTCATCACACCAACCCATGATTTCCACGTATCACACCCTTATTCAGTGGATGCTTAAACTTCCACATTATAAAACATCATCCACTTAGTCTTTTTCTTTTCTTTCTACATTTTGAATCTTTTACCCTCCTTCTCTCGCCAAAAACCCTAAGCTCTCAACATACTTCAAAAATGTCTTCTTCTACTTCATCCCAACTAAAAAAAGGTCTCCAAGAAGAAAGGAAAAACTGCAGGAACTACAATGGAAAGTAAGATTATCACTCACCAAGGTCAATCTGTTCTTGCTCCTCAGATGATCTCAAAGGAAAAAGAAATGTTGTATGCGTCACAGGTACTCATTCCTACCACCGTTGCTGGTAAGAGGTTAGCTTTAAATGGCCCTCTTACGGTTTTTGAAATATTAAAAGATACCAGGACAATTTTCCCAGTTTGCTATAGTTTCAAACCCTTGTTTAATAAAATGGAAGCCCCTAAGGCAATAGAATCTTCTGGTTCAAATACCATAGAAAATCCAACTGTTCCTCCTAAGGACCCCTTTGTATTGGACTATGTAAAAAGTAATTTTAAGTCGTTTTGATCTTGCCCCACCTCCGATACTGCTTATCAAAACTGGTTCAAGAAAGTAGAAGCTAAGAAATCCCAGCAATGGGAAGAATTAGGTATCTACAATTTGATTAAGCTATCGGAGCCTGGTTTCACTTACAGCCACCCTCTGCTATTCGCGTCCCTCTATTTCTGGGACAGTACCTATAATACTTTCCATCTCCCAGGTGGAATGATCACCCCTACCTTCTTCGACATAGCGGCCATCACTGGGCTATCGCCAGTAGGAGAAACATATATCCCCGACAACGAAGAACATTCAAGCATAATTGACTTCAAAGTCAAGCTAGCAAGTTTTTCCAAGTTTATCAGTCACTACCATGCTGAGGGAGACAATGTGTCTGACGTAGAACACATTGCTTTCTTAACCCTATGGCTGTCAAGATACGTTTTCTACAGTAGATCCCTACAGGTAGCCAGTAGGTTTATTCCTCTAGCTAGGGATTTGCATGAAAATCGAAGAGTGTGCTTAAGTGAACTGCTCTTAGTTGACCTTTATGAAAGCCTGAGGTCAGCTGTTTCGAGCCTCAAATCCCATACCTCCAAGAATATCCTGTTGGCTGGCCCTTTTTGGTTACTTCAGCTATGGCTAAATGCCATGTTTGAACCCTCCTTGTCAACGGCCAACACCATTGATGAACAAGACCCTGAGATAACTGATAGGATAGTCGAAGGAACTAGGCTTCGAAGATTAACTCCAAATGACGACAAAGACGACTTCAAAGTCTTATTCTCGAAGTACATCATGATATTCTCCAAAAGGCACAAGTTCGAAGAGGGCATGGCGCCTTTTGCTTCGAGGGCTCATGGACCTTCCTGGTTCACCATGGCTCTCTCAGAAGCTATCAAGAGCAAGGAGATTCAGGATGTATGGAGAGCTTTTTTGCTACCTAGACTCATTTCTTCAAGAATAACTCCTGCCAAGAATCAGATTTTTCTTTTCGCTTACCAGCCAAATTTTGTTTCGAGACAGTTTGGCTTATGCCAACTAATTCCTGAACCTTTATTTCAAACTGAGAGTGCCATTACTTCTGGGCGAACTTTCAAGGCACGGGAAGCCAAAATACAGCAAGAACAATATCAAGGCTTTGCCCAGTTTGAGCTGATAACCTTCGAACCTACCCATCTCACAGCTAAGGGGTTTTTGGAATGGTGGACCAAGTTTTATCAAACTTATATGTTCGATACACTTACAATTCAACAGAAACTAATTGATGCCTTCGATGTGCAGGTACCAGCAAAGAAAGGTATGTTTACTCATGCCAAAGAGATTAAAGCTTTCCAAAATTATTTTGAAACTACTTATGACCCCACGCGCTTGGAATCCACTGTGCATCAAGCGGCTGAGACCTTGAAGGAAAAATTCAAACAAAAAGTTTCTAAGTTAAAACTTCCTTCAGGGTTGTCACCTGAGGATAGGTATAGGTTGGCATTCAAAATGCATCCACCTAAATTTCCTAGATTACCTACCTCAGAACTGGCTCTGGCTTGGTTTCCCCCATATCCTTGGTGGTTCACTTGCAAAGAGATGTTCAAACATCTTCAAAGGAAACCAAAGCCATCTGAGACTGTGACATGGGCTCGACACTGGCTTCATGATTTCCCAGGATACCTTCGATACGACCTTTCTGCCATGTCAATTAAATCTGATCAAGGCACAGGTGCGAATGCTTGGAAAAATCCCAAACGTCTTTCATTTTCCATATCTTTAACCTTTGCTTTAATTGTTTCGATTTTCAGCCATCAGGATAAAGACAGCCGCCTCAAAGTCAAAAGAAGGGAGTGCCTCTCAAGCCTCTATCGAAACTACTGACAAAGTGACTCCACCTGAAACAACAACCATTGCTGCAACCACAACAACAACAACAATACCAACAACAACCAATGTTCCAACTCCAACGGTAATCACTTAGCCTTGATGATTCGAATTCACTCATGTTTATGGTTTGCATCTAACTCTTTGTTTGAATCTTTTCAGACCAACAAACTTCCTCCCACTACTCCCAAGAAGCGGAAATCAAGCACCACTGGGGAAGACCCCAAGGCTGGAGGAAACTTACCAACTGCTTCGAAGAAGAAGAAAAAGAAAGATATTTCGAAAAGTACCATTCCAACTAGTGTCTCTGGACTAGATTCCAGGGATGCTGCTCCCTCACCCAAATCCAAAATTCCACCTTCGACCTCCAACACAATGTTGGAACGCATAGCTAGTAACCTCTCCTCCGAGAGTCCACAGGTGAATTGAACTTTTAAATCTCTTTGAAAATAATAATTTCTTATTACCTTGGTTCATGTTTTTTAACATTCTTTTGCTCCTTGTAGAACATCTTAAATCCAGCTTCCACTACTTCGAACTCACCATCCAAAGCTGTTGCTCCACTCAATTCCTCTCCTCAAGGAGATTCCAGCAACCTCGTACATAATAAAGGTTCGTCTAATATGGCGGTTCTGGCTGGAACTTCTGAACAACAGGATGATCAAGGCACCTCTATTCCTCTGAAAGAGACAAACGAAGTACCACTTCAAACATCTGCAGAAGATTTGCAAAGAGCTTCTCTTCAAAAGTCCCCTCTTGAAACTCTTCAAGAGGACCCAAAGGACACTCAAACTGAAGGAGAGAAAGCTGATTCTGGCCAAAGAGACGAAGAATCTGCAGACGAAGAGTCTGAGGAGGAGGATGCTAATGATGGTTCGACTGCTGGGACGGAGTCCAACGCAAATAGAAGTGAAAGGGAAGGCATCGAAGTGGTAGACTTGGATGATGATGAAGAAGATCATGAGCACAAAACGAATGAAGGGGATGGTGATGCAACCAACGAACCCATGGAGGTTGAAATGGACGTGACTCCCCTATGTGTGGAACTCCCTCAATCCTCTTTGTCTCGAATGACTGACGAGGAGCTTGCACTTCTGAGACAAAATGACCCTATTGGGTACATGAAGGCAAAGCTGGCTCAAAGGGACGTCCCACTTGCTAGGGCTGGCACAAGTTCGACCAACTATCCTCTTCCCACAGATGAAAGAATTGTACTTCTTAATAAGATTAGGAAAACAATTCTCAATGTGGATATATTCGAAGTGCTCAAACAAGATAGTATTGCTTGCTATACTATGAAGGAGCTGCTCACAAAGGTCAATCTTGCTAACTGCTCCTTGCCAGTTAGTACTCTCTTGTTCGATCTTCAGGCTTTGCTGGACGTAACTGGTTACCTTCTCCAAGATGAATCTGCTGCCAAGAAGGTTCAAGAAAAACGCATTGCAATGGATGCTGCTTATGAACAAGCTTTGAAACTCTCTCAAGAAGCTGAGGATCAAGCTATGCATCTAAAGTAGGCGAAAACTGATTATGAGGCTCGAGCTGAGTCCATACTTCTTTGGGAAAGGCAGATTCTGGAACTTCAACAGAAGGTTAAGGAGGCTAAAGAACAACAAATAGCCTTCGAAACCAATACTGCTGGTAACCAATTCGAAGAGCTTCTCAACCAGGGGCTTGCAGAAATGGAAACTGCATAACAACTTAAAGGAGAAGTGGCAACCTTGGAAGGAGCCAGGCGTTTCGCTCAGCAGAGGCTTGAATCATTTCGAAGCACTTTCAACCGATTAAAAAATAACTCTTATTTCTAAATTTCAGTGTTTATTTGACTACAACTTTGGTTTCTTATATGTAATATTCGAACAACGCCATTTTGGCATCTTATCTTGCCATTTTGGCCTTTTTATAATATCTTGGTTACGTTGTTACTATTCGAATCTCCTGCAGGTGTGGCTTATATTTCTTTAAATATTTCCCATTAACCTTTAGGATACATTTATCATCCACCAGTTCTTCGATTTCGTATGCATTGTTTGAGAATACTTTTAATATTCGAAAAGGTCCTTCCCAATGAGGTGACCATTTACCTAATGCTTTATTTTTCTTGTCCATGGGAAATATGACTTTCCAAACTAAGTCATTAATAATGAATACTTTTTTCTTCACCCTCTTGTTGTATGTTCGGGCCACTCTTTCTTTTTGTCTCATCAAAATTTCCAATGCATGTAGTCTAATTTCGTCCAACTCAACTAATTCATTCATCATCATTTCCCAATATAATGCAGCTGGGATTTCGTTTTGTCTCTGAATTCGAACTGATTGTAGATGAATTTCTACTGGCAACACTGCATCATGACCAAATGTGAGTTGGAAAGGCGTAGTGTTAGTAGCTTCCTTAGGAGATGTTCTACAAGCCCATAATATTTGGTCCAAAGTTTTGTGCCAGTTTTTTGGCTTTTTGCCAATATGCTTCTTGATTAATCCTATTATCACTTTATTGGCTGCTTCGACTTGACCGTTTGCTTGAGCATAATATGGTGTTGACGTTAGCAATCTAAACCCCATTTCTTGGGCAAATTCTTGCATCTTTCTACTAGTAAACACAGAGCCTTGGCCTGTGGTTATGCTCTCTGGCAATCCGAACCTATAGATAATGTGCTTCTGTATAAACTCAATAATAGCCTCTTGATCAGCAACTATTAATGGTATAGCTTCGATCCACTTGGTAAAATAATCTATTCCTACCAAGATATATTTCTGTCCCTTGGACGAAGCAGGATTTATTTCTCCTATCAAATCCAATGCCCATCCTCTAAATGGCCATGGTTTGATGATCGAATGCAACTCACTTGCAGGGGCATGTTGAATCCCTGCATGTTTCTGACATTCCTCACATCCTTTAGCAAAGTCTATGCAATCTTTGAGCATGCTAGGCCAATACAAGCCGTATCGAAATAACAGCCATTTCATTTTATGGCCTGCTTGATGTGCCCCACATGCCCCATTGTGGACTTCTGACAATGCTAAATATGCCTCACTTTCTCCTAGGCATTTCAATAATACGCCCTCTTGGGTCTTTTTAAACAATTCGTTCCCCATGAGGAGATATGACAATGCTCTGTATTTTGTCTTTCTATCCACGTTCAGAGTTGGGTCTGCTAAATAACTCTTCAGTGGACTTCGCCAATCTGCATCTGACAAAGTATTTATGGCTAATATTTCGAATCCCTGTTTCTCAGCATATCCCAATTTCATACTTTCCAGATCCGATGGTGTGAATCTAGTAGCCATAACTCTACCCCTTAATTCAACTAAATCCTTAAAGTTCCTGGTAGAAACTTTATAACCCGAAGCCAACTGCGCTAAGTCATTTGCTTCTTGGTTCTCTATTCTTGGTATGTGTTGAATATCCATGTATTCAAATTTCCTTAATAGCCTATTGACTATGACGAAGTATACCATTAAGTTTTCCTTTATGCACTTATATTCCTTTGTGATTTGTTTGACCACTAATTCAGAGTCTCCTTTAATTTCGACTCTGGTTGCCCCCAATTCCAACAAAGCTTCAAGTCCAACAATGAGCGCTTCATACTCAGCTTCGTTGTTCGAGCAACGAGGACCATCTAATTTATACTTGAATTTTGTTGGAATTCCTTCAGGAGAAATTAGAAGGACTCCAACGCCACTTCCATTCATGTGGGTTGAACCATCAAAGTACAATTTCCATGGTTGCATTTCGACGTAACTCATGACAGTCCGCTCAACCAAAGAATGGTCCACAATGAATTCAGAAACCACTTGACCTTTCATAGCTTTTAAAGGCATGAAAGTCAAAGAATATTCTGTTAAGGCTAAAGCCCATTTACCAACTCTTCTATGCATTATTGGTTTTGAAAGCATATGTTTAATGACATCGAAATGAGATGAAACATAAACATCAACAGGCTTTATATAATACTTGAGTTTCATACAAGAGAAATACAAACAGAGACATAGCTTTTCTAGATTGCTATATCTGGTCTCTGCATCATTTAGTACTCTACTTAAATAGTATATGGCTCTTTCGATACCATTGCTATCTTCCTGTGCTAACATACTACCTATACTAACTTCAGAGGCAAATATGTACAATCTCATGGGCTTCCCCCATGAAGGTGGAGACAAAATAGGAGGCTGAGAGAGGTATCTTTTTATCCTGTCAAATGCCTCCTGGTGGGCTTCGTTCCATTCGAAGGCTTGGCCTTGCTTTAGACGAAGTAACGGAGAGAAAGCTTGGGTTCTTCCACTCAGGTTCGAAATGAATCTTCTGAGGAAGTTAATTTTCTCTAGCAAAGATTGCAACTCCCTTTTTGACGTAGGTGCTTTCGTCTCCATTATGGCTTTGGTTTTGTTCTGGTTGATTTCAATACCTTTCTTGTGAACCACAAAACCAAGAAAATCTCCAGCCTGCACAAAAAATGCACATTTAAGGGGATTCATCTTTAAGCCATGTTTTCTCATTCGCTCGAATGATTGGCTCAAATGATGCAATTGTGTTTCTGCAGATATAGATTTGATGACTATATCATCAATATACACCTGCATGAAGGTTTCAATGAAATCATGAAAAATTGAATTCATTGCCCTTTGATAAGTTGCCCCAGCGTTCTTTAAACCAAAAGGCATCACCACCCATTCGTAGGTGCCTAAGGCTCCTGGGCAACGAAATGCTGTCTTTGCAACATCTTCTTCAGCAATGAAAATCTGATTATACCCAGAGTATCCATCTAACATGCTCAAGTATTCGAACCCTGCAGCAAAATCTACTAGCATTTCTGCCACAGGCATGGAATATTCATCTTTAGGGGTTGCAGTGTTTAAATCCCTAAAATCTATGAAAATTCTTAAAGAACCATTTTTCTTAATAACAGGTACTATGTTTGCTAACCATTCGACGTACCTTGTTGTTCTGATGAATTTGCAACGCAGCAGCCTTTCGATCTCAGCTTTAATTTTTGTGAGAACCGCTGGTGCGAATCTTCTGGGAGTTTGTTTGATGGGCTTCTTGCCATCTTTGATTGGCAGTCTGTGTTCGACCAACTCCCTCTTTAAACCAGGCATTTCGTCATAATCCCATGCGAAGCAATCTTTATTTTCCTTGAGGACTTCGATTACTTCCTTCTTGAGGCCTGGGCTAAGTTTTGCACTTATGTAGGTTATTCTTTTCGTTTTTTCATCCCCTAAGTTGACTTCTTCGAGTGGATCTTGTGCCAACATTTTGGCACCTGAGGTTATGGGGTCCCTTTCGAAGCCTAAGGGTTCTTTATCATAGATGGCATCCAACCTTTGATCCATCTCAAACTCTTTGAAGGGTGGGCATTTCGAGCCATCCCCACTTACTTCGTTCATCTTTATAGTTAATTTATTTATTTCAGCCTCTAAGGCCGCTTTTGATTCGTTCTCAGCCATATAGGCCGAAATCCTTTCGAAAAAGGTGGACTCAGTCATGGATAAGGTTGTCAAAGTCCCAGCCTGCTGGCCGTTTTTGTATAGTGCTTTCGACTCCCACTTCTTCACTGATTATTATTCTATCCCAGTAAAGGCCATCATGGCGAAGGGTCATGTAGTAGTGGGCGTTTCTGGTTTCGTTAATCTCATCATTTGGAACACACAGAGCAATCTTTGCCAGATTTTTATCATAATCCCTCTTGTCAACTAAATTGACTGTTGACATGAAGTAACTCTCGTCTGCTTCAATGTTTTCCACGATTCCATCATCTCTCCACAGAACTAGTCGCTGATGCATTGACGAAGGAACTGCCCCCACGCCATGGATCCACTCCCTTCCCAGCAATATGTTATAGTTGGCCTTGGATTCGATCACCATAAACATGGTGGGCCTACAGCTTGAGCCTATTGTCAATTCCAACTGGACCACTCCCAGTGTTTTGCCCACTTTTCCCTCATAATTGGACAGAACCATATTATGGGGCTTGATGTCTCCTTCGCGGATCTCTAATCTTTTCAGCATGAAATGGGGTATCAAATTGACTGCAGCACCCCCATCCACTAGAACCTTGTTCACACCATGGACACCAACTTTTGCCCGAATAAATAGTGGCTTAAGATGGTTCTTCATAGCAGGTTCTGGACGTTCGAAGAACGCATTTTGCTCCTCAACAGCCCCATTGTCCATCACATAGTAGCACACAGGCCTATGCTTCATCAAATCTGTGGTATCTTCTTCCTCATATTCATCAATTTCGGTTTCCTGCCCAAATTCGCAGGGAAGCACAGACACCACGTTACAGTTTAGGTTGAATGAAGACTCCCCCTCCGATTCGAAGTTATCTGTTATCATATCTTCGTCCTCTTCTGGGCCTGGAGTGTATTCCTTTGGTTCATCCCATTGTACTTCAGAGAAAAGCCTCCTATTAACTAGAGGTTTGTCTTCAGTTTGATTTTTTGGTTTGTTGGTGCTAGATTCACCTTGGTTCTTTGTTGAAGTGACCCCTTTGTTTGCCACAGCTTCCCTCTCAGCCTTTCGAATCCTTTGTTGTCTACGCCACTGGGATCTTGACATGGGGTTCCTTCCTTTGTAATTTTCTAATCTTACCTCCTCCCTTTTTGCTGTGTTGAATTGCCTTCTGTATGTCACAACATGGCGTGCATTTCGTTCGGTGTTTCTCCATCTATCTTTGCCTTTGTCATTTCTGACTTGTAACCATCTGTCGGTTGGCACTTCAGCGGGGAGTTTGAAAGTCACTCTTCGAGCAGCCTTGGGGTGAGGGCTATCAGGCCTTCGTTGTTTGTGTCTGCTGTCGAAACGTGGGCCCATCCGGACAATTTCTTGATGGTTCCAGCAAGGGGCGAAGGGAATCGTTTCGAAGGCTTTGGCCATGCTCTGGTCATACACAGCAGAACACCTTGGGCAAATCAAGCACTTGGTTGCCCCTTTGTAGCAACGAAACACAAATTCCAGCAAACTTTCTCCAGCCTTAGGATAACACCTGAACAGCTGGTTATCCTGGCGCCAATTGTTGCCAGTTCGAGTCCTCTGTACCCTTTCGAAATTCGCAGCGATTCGCTGATTGCAGAGGATGCTGCACCTAGGGCACAATATCATGCCTGAATCTCCTTTGTGGCATGTCATGAGGTAATCCTTGAGACTAGCATCTCCAGCGTGATTATCCTCCATTCTATACTTCTCTTTTTCTAAGTATTTTTCTACCTCCTCCATCTCAGAGCGAGGCCTCTCCATATCCACCATATTTATCTCAACATCTTCCCCCTTAGCTTCATCATCGCCCCATCCTGTGGGCTTTATATCCTCAATCTGAACCTTCGAACTCTCTGGGGCAGAATATTTGACCAAATAGTCAAATTTTCCACTGGGTTCCCCTAGAGTGTCCCATATTTCCTTCTGAGGGGAAGTTGGCTTCGTGATTTGGACTTTCTCCAATTCCAGCCTCAAGCCTTCAGTGACCTATGTTAGTTCTTGGTTTTGATTTCCCTGGCCCTCAGTAGCCTGGATTTCTTTTGCAACAGCTACAGGTGCTGCTTCAATCGAAGTCTCTGGCGTCTTCTGGATGTCTTCAGTGACCTCCTTATCGACTTCGACCATCACCCAGTTTTCAGTTTCAGTACCTTTCTCTCCTGTTAAGGCATCGCTTTGGTCAGTTTCCACCATGTTGATCTCTCCAATGCATGCAGGCTCGGAGTAGTTGGTGTCTGCGACGTCTAAGGGATCTTCGTCCACTTTCATCTTTGCCTTATCAGCAAACTTTAGTCTGCCATCTTTGATTGCATTTTAAATTAGGTCCCTGAAAAGAAAACATTGTGAGGTTTTGTGGCCTAGGAAACTATGATATTTGCAAAACCCTCTCTTCTTTCTCTGATCTAGAGGAGGTATTTTGACATTTGATGGCACAATGAGTTGGCCATCTTTGACAAGTAAATCAAAAATCTCGTCACATTTAGTGACATCGAAGGTATAAACCTTCTTTGGGAATTTGTCACTTTTCTCATTTTCAACAATCTCTTTCCCTTTTGTGGGGACCAATAATTTGCAGGAGTAAGGTGGAGCCTGTTTTAATTCAGCGAGGTCGATTTCGACCTCTTCGAAATCGAATTCAGGATATTCTTCTGCTTCCTCAGTTCCAACATAGGAGATCCTTTCCTTCTTGCTATTCTTAAAGACTCTGGCTTTTTCGGCCTTTAGCCTTTCGACCTGTCGAACCCTATCGGCTAACTGAGCCATATCCCTCAAATATTGAGTGTCTAGTTTCTTTCGAATAGAGTAATCCAAGCCACCAGCGGCCATTTCGACTAACTCATGTTCAGGCACTACTGTGTAACATCTGGATTTCAAAAGCCTAAATCTATTCAGATAATCATCTATGGGTTCGGTGAACTTTCTCTTGACACTGGCTAATTCCTTCAAGCTTATTTTCGACTGTCCCATGTAAAATTGTTCATGGAATAATCTCTCCAAGAGAGCCCAAGTGTCAATGGACCCAGGAGGCAAAGTGGTAAACCATGTGAAAGCGTTTTTAGTCAAGGAACTTGGGAAGTATTTGATCCTGAGATCTTCATTATTGGCTATATCTCCCGCTTCGGTTAGATATCTCGCTATGTGTTCGACTGTTGACTCATTGGTATCCCCAGCGAACTTTGTAAATTTAGGGACTTTATATCCCCTTGGTAAATCAGTATGCATTATGCAATCTAATATAGGAGAAGCATAATTTGGCCTTCTCATTCCTGTGTTGAGGCCATTCTGGGCCATGACTCTCTCTATCATGGTGGTTAGATTGATTTCTGCCAAGATGTTATCGTTTCGAATTCTATGAACGACAGCATCAGCATCTTGATTTCGACCAACCATGATAATACCCCTAGGTTGTTCTTCTCGAAACTATGGGGCTTCTAGCCTTTCGACCCTTGCCCCTGGTTCCATAATTTCTCTTTGTGGGCCTGGGATTATTGGGGCTTCTAACCTTGGTGCTCTGGCCCCTAAGTTAACTTCTTCTCTAGGTGGTCTATAAATTGGGTCGTTAGCAATTTGTTCTATAACAGGCATGTTTGCTCGAAATCCCGCCTGATTCTGCCTACGCCTTTCTGGGGGAGCAAAGAAATCTGCTATTCGACTCATGTTGTCAGCGTTTTCCCTATTTGTCACAGTCACATTTTGCACTATTGGGGCAAATATTTCCTGCATAGTTTGTGCTAACACCCCTATCATATTATGGTTACTGTCATCCATCAATTGCCTAAAAGCCAACTGGTTTTCTGTGGTTAAAATAGGCAGTATGCTATAACCCACTGACCCTTGGTTATTTGTCATAAACTGATTCGCCCCAGACCCAGACCCTAATTATGGTGATGAATTCGATGTGGAATTATGTAAACCTGCCATAAAGGAAGTTGGCATTCCATAAGAGGAGTTTCTGGTTCTATTACCATCGAAACTGGGTGGTCTAGTTAGTGGAGTGGCGAAATGGGATTGTGTCCCTGATGGTGGAACGAATCCCCCAGGGTAACCAATGGTTCCAGTATTTCCTAAGATCGAACTATTAGTTGATATGCCACTTACTCCATTGGTGGCTATATTACTGGTTGAAGATGCAACAGACTGTGCATTCGAAGGGATCACATTAGATGTCCCCATCGAAGTGGACACATTAGTGCCTGTTGTATGTGGGGCATTTTGTTCCCCTTGTTGATTGTCAGAATTAGACATTTTGGCCAAACGTTTGCTTCTGGATAAGGGTTGGTTGCTGTTGGTTATTTTACCACTTCTTAGGTTCATAAAACAGCAAACTTCTTAAGTTCCAACGTTTTTTATAGAGGTTATGTCTCAACAATCTTTATTTCTAATGTCCAATTATTGGTCCCACCAGGTGTGCCAATTTGTTTCCAATGATTTCTGGTAAACAACCGCTAGTCTTCCAAACTATCGAATAAACTTACTGACTGTTATTCAATTTCTTTGGTAACTCACAGGATCGACTAGATTGATCCTAGGATTCCTTGGTCATTAGGGTAACTCTCATGATCGAACAGATATTCATGGTTGGTATTTGAGTGTTGTATAGGTGTTTGGCTTATTTCGATTTCTCTCTTAAAGATCTAAAGGTATAATCAAAATGTATGTGTGCGAAACTAACTTGCATGAATAAATGTTAATTGTAAAGACATGTAAAATTGCATAAAAAGCAAGTAAATGGCTTCGAATTATAAAAACAGTTAATGTAAAAGATGCTTTGGAACGTAAAAGATTTGAAATATGAAGAAAGCGTTTAATGCAAGAAATCTGTAAATGACTTTAAGTAAAAATAGACTTTCGAAAGACAAAACTTGAAGATAAAGGTATGAAAAGTATGACAGTTTTCTGAAATGTAAAGTGCTCGAAATGTAAAGAAAGCATTGAAATGTAAAGCTTTAATGAAGAGATTTCGAAATAAAAAGACTTTGAATGAGAAAACTTGTAAATGTTATTTGGCAGAAAGATGAAGGAAAGTGCTGGAAATGATAAAAGGTTTTCATTAAATCATAAATATGTGGTGCTATCATACGTACATTGCTCTTGCATTCGTTTCCCTTGCCATGTGGTAATTTGAATGTTACTGAGTATTTAGTACAATAGATATGACACACGAAATCCTAATACTAAGACTTCTATTTATACTAATTCGACCATAACGGTCTTGCTATAGGATTATGCCACGTTCAGAACATGCAGAACAATGCCTCTATCTTCTTTCCACGTGTCTCCAAATGCTCCAGCACATAAATTTCAAACTTCGAATGTCCCGCTTCCATTTGAATTTCAAATGTTTTGGTACTTCTCCGTTTCGAACGCACTTCTCAGACACAGCCTTGTTGTTATTTCGAGACTTCTTTAGATATGTTCCCATAATTGCCACTCGAAGCTTCAAGCTTTGATATGCTTATTCGAAACACTGCTTCTGCTACTTCGAAACATGACGCTTTGTTTCATTTCGATCGAAACGTTCAATTCGCTTGGCTTCTAATAATATTATCAAAATCTTCAGCGAACACACACAGACTATATTTATGTCGCTATATAGATTTCATAGCTTTCCAACATCACATATATCACATCTAGGTCGATGTTTTCATATTTTTTACAACAAACTTACAAATTGAACAATTGTATTGCAAACTTGTATTGTATTACAACAAACAAACTTACAATTACAAATTCTTCACAAAATATACAACAATATTCAACTATTTATAAGTCTTTTTTCAAAACTTACAATTACATATTATTCACAAAATATACAAAAATATTCAACTATTTATAAGTTTCCAAACTTAAATTACCAGTATAAAATCTTCGGTAGACAACACCAAAATCACATTGCCTGACAATAAATAATAACAATTAACATCAGCAAAAAAATCAAGAAACTCAATAAATATGCAAAAACCATATGTATTGTGCAAAAACCACAACTTATACAATTCTATAAAACTCACCAAGATAAACTTAATTTTCATGTAACTCAAAGAAACATTTTTCCCAACGAAGTCACAAATCATACAAATCATCTTGTGTTAATTCTGTTGGGTCATCAAATACCTATAATACATAAATATAACAATATAGAGTTAATTTTTAAAAATTCATATTAAGTCAAAAAATAAAAAGTAAATAATAAAGTAAAGTTATTTTTAGTACCTACATCCAATTCTCGGTTATATTAGCATAGACAATATCCAACATATTTTTCATCACATAGTATCCACAATCATTAGAGTTATGTTGTTGCCTTGTCTACAATTGAATGACATAATTAGTGAATAATTATCATAAATTTAACTATATAATTACAATTTACATGACACTTACATTAGGATGAAGCCATGTAGCCTTTTTTCTATTTCCATTTGCCATTTGATGAATCCCAAAAGAACTAATACAGAAAGATAAACATCACATAGCTAAATTTACTCGCCGATGAAAAATGACATAACTATTAGTTGTCAATGAAAATCACATGAAAGATAAACTTACTTTGTAATAATTTTCTTCGTGTGATGGTCAATTTCTCGATGAAGTGAACAAAATACGACAACTAAATTGTCTCTTGGACACATGACTATTAATTGCCAATGTCTCTTGTACGTGTGTGTGGAAACAGAAAAGTCACATAAAATATATATGTTATCAAAATTAAATAATATAAAACACAATTATATATAAATACTTACCCATGAATTAATGGTAGTAAGTGGCACACTTTGTTTTCATCACGTAACTTTTGTAGTACGTAATTTAACATCTTCTTGAGATTTCGCTACACTATCATTATAAATACACCTAGCAGGGTCCATAAATCCATATAATTCTGAAATGGAATTCTCAAGACAAACACGATGAATATACCTGAATAATTTTAAATAAACATTACAATCAAAGTGATGAGAGATATGACATATTAATATAAATTGACTTTAATAAAACAATAAAATGTACTTACGTGCACCAAATTTGCAGAATAGACACGCCAAGCCAATGACCTAAACCCACCAATAACTCTCTGATACATTTAGCTGAAACATAGAAATTAGAGACACTCGCACAATGACTTAATTGTATTCCCAAATGGTTATCATCCATTTTCAAAACCATGAGTAACAATCTCTGAACATCATCAACTTCCACGTCTTTTGTGCTCTCTTTTGTGCTTCCCTTTGCAGCTGAACAACTTCCTTTTCCGCTTCCATCGATAATTTCCAATTTTCAATGAATTTATTATCACCTGTGCTTTGTGATAAACCCATGGACTTAAGTGTCTCCATTAATGATTGTTGAAACATCTTACGCTCTTCAACCAACTTTTCTTCAAGTTCAACTCTAAGTTTTGTTTCCAATATTACAAGTTGTTCATTTACGTTGATATGTTGATGTGATCTTCCAAAGTAAGTGCTTTGTTTATGGTGTTTTACAACACCACGAACACGACCTTCATGCTCAGATGTTCCAATGTCTAATAATAAGATATCGTTACGTCCATCCAGAACAATTGCACCTTTTTCAGCTTCTTGAACTAGAGAATCCTACAAAATGCAAAAACATCAATTAATCAATCACAAATATAATGATACTTGAATATTTTTTCGTTGTTTACTTACAATTTTTTCAGCAACCTCTTGTGTAGATTTTGATGTGTATTCTCCTCCTTTCTTTTGTCGTGCTCTCTTCCATAACTCATGGCGTGATGGTGGAGATGGACTATCATTATCATCTAATGTGGAATTATCTCTCGATGATGACTTTTCTTTCATAATTTTCTCCTCAAGTAAGCGATACCCTCCACGAGACAATACGTGTGGGTATACATTCTTGGCCACATTATCCTTACCCTTCTGACTTTTTTCCTATTATAAGCTCAAACAAGTAATTAATCACTAAATATAATAAAAATGTTATGCACAAAAAAAAATATAACTCCTACTAACCTTAAATTCAGGGGTATCTCGAATCTTGAGAAACTCTTTCCATGCGTCTTCCGTAATAAAGTTATACTTGACATATGGAGGAGGATCATTTTCTATGGGATGATGAATATATCTATCTGTGAGTTGTGTCTTAAAACCTCTCCATCGCTCTCCCGCATATTTAATCCATTCTTTCTTCAACCTATCCTTCTTTGGATCTTTACATTCTGGAATAGTAAAATGAGCCTACAAATATAGTATATGTCATATGTTGTTAATTAGTATATGATTGTAAAATATAATAAACTATTGTATTTAAAATACCTGAATATCAGTCCAAATAGCATCTTTTACGCCTTCATCTACTTCTTTCCAATCATTTTTCACAATACTACAATACTGTCGAGCAAGAGATGCTATATAACTCTTGAAATGTGTAGCATTTTTACCAACACCAATACATTCATAGGTTCTTGCATTAAACTCGACCTTTATCTTTTCACCTGTTTGATGAACTTTGTCAATTTGTGTCATTAAAGTGGGACCTCTAACTCTTCTTTTATTGGGGTTACTAGATGAAGAAGGATTGTCGTTTGAATCACCCATGTATCTGTTTACACAAAATAAAAACAATTAGAAATAAAATTAAGCACAAAATAAAAACATTTAGAAATAAAATTAAGCACAAAATAAAAACAATTAGAAATAAAATTAAGCACAAAATAAAAACAATTAGAAAATAAAGTAACGTGGAATTTGTAATTGCAAGCTTCTCAAGTCATGTTTAAAGCATTAGTTTTGATGAAGACAACATGGATATCAACATTCAAAGGATGTGCAAAAAGTTTATCAATATCATATAAAACCTTGTTACAAGTCTTGAAGATTAGAAGAAGAATTATTAAAGAAACAACAAATGTCAAAAGGTATAAATAATTCTTAAACTTGAATATAGATGTTCACAAATATGCATTCATAATCATATACATATCCCACATTTTTAACAATAAGAAAAACTATGTTTGAGATCTTTTTCAAAAGTATTTTTTGAAAATAAACTTTCAGGAACCGGTTCCTACCTAACAGGGAACCGGGTTCCAAACTTGTTCAAAAATCACTTCCCTGGAATTTGTACCAGGAACCGGGTTGTACCTACAGGGGAACCGGTTCCTGCGTGTTATTTTTGAATTATGGATTATAACGTTCACTAGGAACCGGGTTCTGCCTGGGTCGGAACCGGTTCCCAGCGAACCAGTACAGATTTTCTTTTGTTTTTTGAACATAATTCAAATGGTATTCTTTCATGATTGCATTGCATCTTTTCATATCAAATGGCATGAATGAAGAGGTATTTGTGACATTATAAATTGTGCAAATTTTCAAATTCAAATTACCTTCTTCAATTAACAATTTTCATCATTCAAATTTGCATATTTTTACAAACTTTCAAGTGTTCTTACAAATCATAAATTTTGTGAAATTTTGTGCATTGCATCTCAAGTGTTCCCACCCCCCTCTTAGGCACTCTTAGACTTACAGAATTAACTTATACAAAAAATCTTACTAGTCCTCCCATATCCCTTCTTCATGGTCTATGCGAATAGCATGCACATCATCCCCTTCATTTTCTTCAATGAATGTAGTCACGTTTGTTGAGAAAGGATGAGTTTCAGAAATATCAAGATTCTCATCATGATTTTCATCACTATCATGGACCTTTCCTTGTAAGACCACTGACCACTTTTTATTAGAAGGATCTGTGACATAAAACACTTGTTTTGCTTGAGATGCCATGATGAATGGTTCGTTCGCATAAGCTAACTTGCTAAGATCAACCAGTGTAACTCCAAATTCATCGATTATGACACCATTGTTGATATCAATCCATTTGCATTTAAATACAGGAACTTTAAACACAACATAATTAACTTCCCAAATCTCTTCAATCACCCCAAAGTACGGTGTAGATTCCATAACCGGGTTTTTATCTTTAGCACTAGAGAAGTGCATGGACTCGGCCACAATCATTACCCCACTATTTTGCGTGGTACTACGTCCATCCTTTGACTTTGTATAAAAAGAGGTTTTATTAATATCATATCAACTCCAAGTTATTATGTTACATTTAGGCCCGTAAGACAACCACTTAATTGTATTAGAAACACTATCTTCATTAGCAATTCTTTCTTTAAACCACTCAGAGAAACTCTTATTATGCTCTTTTAACAACCCTCTTTCATTCATCTTGGGGTACTTTTTCTTTATGATGCTTTTGTGAGCCGATAAGTAAGGTTGAACTTCATCTATGTTATTCAATATATACAAATGCGCTTGAACAACCACATCAATACTTAAGCTCTTAACTTTTAAACCTTGTGTACCCACACCCTCATATCTTCCATCATGACGAGACTTGGGAACCCCTACAACATCCACTCTTGACAAATAGTTAGAACAAAACTCAATTGCTTCTTCTGCAATGTACCTCTCAATAATCGATGCTTCCGGACGGTGTGGGTTTTTTGTATACCCTTTTAGAATCTTCATGTATCGCTCTATTGGATACATCCACCGTAAAAAAACTGGACCACATAATCTAATCTCCCTTACTAGATGAACAATCAAGTGAACCATAATGTTAAAAAATGAAGGAGGAAAATACATCTCTAATTGGCACAAGATAAATGCAGCCTCATTTTCCAAATCGTCTAACTTTAGTGGATCAATGGTTTTACAACAAATTGCATTGAAAAATAAGCACAACCTAGTTATAGTCTTCCTTACGTTGTTAGGCAATATCCCACGAATAGCCAATGGTAGTAGTTGTTGCATTAAGACATGACAGTCGTGAGATTTTAAGCCAACTAATTTAAAATCTTTAACTGATACAAGCCTCTTGACATTTGATGAGTAACCATGCGGCACTTTGATACTTTGTAAACACTCACAAAAACTTGTTTTCTCTTTTTTAGACAAAGTGTAGCAGGCAGGAGGCAAATATGTCTTGTTACCTATATATTGTGGAGTTAACTCTTCTCGTATACCCATCAAACCCAAATCCAGACGAGCATTAATACCATCTTTTGTCTTGCCTTGAATGTTGAGAAGTGTTCCGATTACACTATCTCATACATTTTTCTCCACGTGCATCATATCAATACAATGTCTTACATCAAGACTAGACCAATATGGAAGATCGAAGAAAATCGATCTCTTTTTCCACACATTTTTCACAGTAGATCGTTTTTGGTACTTCCCAAAGACAACATCAAGTCCCTGTTGTCGCCGATAAACTTCCTCTCCAGACAAGGGCTTTGGAGCAACACCATGCTCTTGTTCCCCATTGAAAGCTTTCCGCAATCTATGATATGGATGATAACGTTTTAGAAATTTTCGATGCCCGAGATAAACGGTCTTCTTTCCTTTTTCAAGCTGATGGTAACAAGTATCTTTTTCACATATAGGACATGCATTATGCCCTTTAACTTTATACCCAGACAAATTACCATACGCCGGAAAATCGTTGATGGTGCAAAACAACACGGCACGCATATTGAACTGTTCACCAGAATACGCATCAAAAACATCCACCCCTTCCTCCCACAACACTCTTAAATCATCAATCAGTGGACTTAGATAAACGTCTATGTCATTTCCTGGTTGTTTTGGGCCCGATATCATCATCGATAACATAATATATTTACGCTTCATGCACAACCTAGGAGATAGGTTGTAAATCATCAAGAGAACAGGCCAAGAACGGTTAGTACTCAGATTACCAAACGGATTCATTCCATCAGTAGCAAGTCCAAGTCTAAGGTTTCTCGACTCTTTGCCAAAATTTGGAAACAAAGAATCTATTTTCTTCCATTGCAAAGAATCGGCTACATGACAAATTTATCCATCATATTTTCTTTCTTCTGCATGCCATCTAAGATTCTTTGCATCATCTGCATTGGCGAATAATCTCTTGAACCTTGAAATTATTGGTAGGTACCATACGACTTTCGCAGGAGGACCCTTTTTGACCACCTCATCATCAATTGATTCACCATCTTTCTTTTTGTAGCGTGAAGCCTTGCATTTTGGACAATGATTATACTTTTCATACTCTTTTCTGTATAATATGCAATCATTAGGGCATGCATGTATCTTTTCATACTCCAAACCCATCGGACACAATATTTTCTTCGCCTCGTAATAACGACTTGGCATTACATTACCTTCTGGAAGCATTTCGGTCAACAATTCAAGCAACTCGGTAAAACTTTTGTCAGTCCACCCATTCTTTGCCTTCAGATTAAATAATTTTAACACGGCTGACAGACGTGTAAATTTTTTGCATCCCGTGTATAATGGTTTATCTTTGACATTGCATAAAGTATCATACGCATGTGCCCTCTTAAACGAATCTTGTCCAATATCACGCAACATGTCTTCTAGACGATCATCCATTTCTACACTAACATCATCTATTTGAGACACGTTTGACTTTGCTACTACTTCACCGTGCCATATCCATTTTGTATAACTTTGACAAATCCCTACACAAATTAGATGATCCATGATTTCTTTCTTACTACGTTTTGGTTCTTTATTTGCACAACGAACACATGGACAGAGAAAAAGCGTAGGAAGACTTTTGTCAGCATTACTTTCAGCAAACTGTAGAAATTCCATCACTCCATGTTCGTACTCGTCACTTAATCGATTAGCTCTCATTTAACTACAATCCATAACTATGTTCACACGGAGGAAGGTCTGACGAACGGTGTGCCCGCGACTGCGCTACTTCACAGAGATTCCGAGATTGCAAGTTGCGCTGCTTCGCGGAGAAAGAAAAATATAATCAAATTTCAATGGCAAGGTGATAACTCTATTAAGATTTAAAAACTTGAAACTCAAGTCTACAAAACTTTTTATTGAGAAAAAAGGTGCTACTTATCAAGTTGATGGAAATATTGAGGAGTGCAACATACAACATTCATATGCAATATGTAAGGGTGATTTTGAACTATTTAAAACATCATCAAATTGTCAAGTTATATTTTTAAAATCATTATGTCAAGTTTTGTGATATTTGTAGTTAGAATCAAGGCAGTAGGATTTGGCTGTAAATTATTATTATAATACTAAAAGGACGCAACATATAAATATTGTGATGTTGAAATAATTTATTTTGGTCCTTTATTTTTTCATTACAGTAGAATAATGTTTCATTAGAAATGACAGAGGAAATTTTTTGATAACGGTAGGCTTTATTAAAGTAGAAATGACATGAAAAATGGTTTCATTTGAATGTCCATTAATATGTCTATAGTTTGGCATGTGGGTCTCAAATTTCAACAGAGTTTGTTTTGAATAAGATGTCCCTATGGTTTCATATGAATGTCCATAAATATTCGTAGAGCCAGTGAAGCTAAGTTATTAAATTTGGCAGATGTATACTTAATGCCGAAAAAGTTATTTATCTAAGTAATGTGTTATAGCCAATGAAGCTAACTATTATACTTTGGCATAATAGTGAACCCAGTTTTGACAAATAATTGCTCAAGGAGAATACTTGTGCTTTCTAAAAACCTTTTATAATCACAATTTACACTCCCTCCTCTTTTTTTCGTGTTTTTTAATTCGTTAGTTCAATATATTAATAGTTTTGTAACTTGAAAGTAATCGATCAACGAATGAATACTAGATATTTTTTTAGGACAAAAAGAGTACTATTTTTATAAGTTGCATAATGTATAAATAAATTGGTTAATAATAATTTGATCTCGTGGCACAATTAGGACAATATGGGGTATGTTTTCCAATATTTTCGGCCATGGTTTCACAATGCATAACACCTTATCTTCTCTTAAAGATATTATTGCTTTTTTAACTCAACAAATAAAGTTTCTCAAAGAAAATTGTTCAAGTTAAAGCGCTTGAAATGAATTTCTACCTAGTGTTAACATAAGGTATTGACTTAAATCAAGAGAACAAACATTGCATCAATAACATTATGGATCAAATAAGTGAAGAATGTGACTTACAGTTGAAACGACGAGCGAGGAAGGGCGTGAATCGGCCGGTGAAAAGTCGTGAACGGCGTGAACAGAGTGAACGATGTGAAACGGAGGCAAGGAGACGTAATCAAATTTCAACAAACCGCATCATCTATGTTCATCAAACAAATCTGCAAATTCACAACAAAAATCATCATCAATGGCGGTCGAAAACGATGAAACACGAACGAACAGAACCACCGCGGTCGAAGACGATGACCAGAAACGGCGGAAACACGAACGGAAACCACCGCGGTCGAAGAGGACGACCGGAAACGGCGGTCGAAGAGGAAGACCGGAAACGGCGGCCAAAACGGCGGCCGAAACGGCGGTCAAAGAATATTACCGAATCGGAATCGGACGGGCATAAGGCAGTCGCGGTGGCAATCGGAATCGGGCAGGCATGCAGAATCGGAATCGGAAGCGAGGTTGAGGAAGACGGTTTTTCAGAATAGGGCGCAGCGCGATGGAGTGGTGGAAGAATAACGATGGAGTTGTAATTTTTCTACTGTTTGGGAAATAAGGGTTTGGCACCTATTACATCGGTGCATTGTAATACCCGATGTAAGGGTTGGATGGCTATTACATCGGTTCATTGTAATACCCGATGTAAGGGTTGGCAAGTTTTTTTTTTTTTTACAATGCACCTATTACATCGGTGCATTGTAATACCCGATGTAAGGGTTGGCAAGCTTTTTTTGACTTTTTTTTTACAATGCACCTATTACATCGGTGCATTGTAATACCCGATGTAATAAGTTGCAAAAAAATTAATTTATTCTTTAATTTATTTTTTATATTAATATCTGTTGTGAAGATATTACATCGGTTTTTAGTCAACCGATGTAATATGTTGCATGTTTTTTATTAATATTTCTACTACCTTGTTTCTTATTTACAAAAATGCCACCGTATTTTTTTTTGAAAACTTTTTACATCGGTGGATGCGTTTGCCCGATGTAATAGGTAGCGAAATATATTTTTTTTCATATTTTTTATATCATTGCAAATAAATACCTGATGTAAAAAGTTTGTTAATTGTATTTTTTACATCATATATTTTGATACCCGATGTAAAAACCTTTTCTCAAATGTCTTTTTTTTAGTAGTGTCTTGATCAAAATAAGTGTCTCGAGCCAAAGAGCATACAAATACGCAAGCATTCCATAAAGATCAATAAATTATGCATGAACTCAGTTAAAAACACTTAAATGATGCAGATTAAGATAAAATACCACCACGGCCGAAAAATTAAAAGGCAACCACGAAGGTCACAATTGTTAAAACATTACATAAAGGGAGCACATAGCCCACATCTAAAACACGAACAAATGGCCACGAGGACCACGATTGTTTGAATATTACATAAAAACGGGCAGAGCCCCTGAAATAGATCATAATAAAGCGACATGCAAGCCAAAACAAAAAAGAGCAACAACAAGCTGGTCAAACGTCGAGCTAAGATCCGTCCTTGTGAGCATGATCCTCTTGGATGGGCTGCTCGACTAATTCGTCCTCTCCAAACTTGAGGGAGACGGGCACAACAATCTTCCCATCCGCTACATGGTAGATGATTCCCGTCCCAGTTGTGTTCAGCTCCACACAAGGATTCACCACTCTAAGTTGCGCCATGACATTAATAAAGCTCCCCTCAGCATTAGCCATACCATCGTCCACGGCTAGTTGTATGTAAGAAACCAACTTTGCTCGGGTCTTCAGACCCTTGGCCTCATCTGGTTCATCCTCAACATAAGCCATCTCTTCCCTCGTAGCTACGAATGTGTCCTCAAGGGTCTTCTTTTCCAGCACAAGAGTCTTATGCTCCTCGGTCAACTTAGTCAGGCTCTCCGACAACACGTTATTGCAAGATTTTGCCTTGTTGAGATTCTCCTCGAGAAGCGCTACCTTAGCCTTGGACTTTTTCAACTTAGCCTCCTGGGAAGAACCCTCCTCAACATACACAACTGCCATCCCCAACATCCTCATTAGAGCACTAGCATCTCTGGTCAGCATCACCCGCTTGCTTGAACGCTCCATCTCTTCGAGCACCAATGATTTAGCTCGGTGAACCTGTAGAGAGGAGTCCTCGAAGAAGGCATTTTCATGAAAGCAAAGGGGGAGTTCAAAGTTGCCCTTTTCCTGTTCCCCTGTTAGGTCGACAACACCCTCGACACGTGGTCTCTTGAACCTCGAGGACACTTGTAGAGGAGAAGGATGATCAAAAGCCTGGCTAGTCGATGACGTCCCCAAACTAGACTAGGGAGCCATCCCCGCGTCGCTTTGAGGGCCTTAAATGGACTTATGTCCCTTCTTCGCCTTGATGTCGAAGTCAACAAACGAGGATAAAGAAACATGCATGCAAACCCAATCGAAATGGGAAATAAAATAACTACCTAAATACTCTTTAGGGTCATCGCATTTGAGGAGCTGCTTAACATTTGTGAGTCCTGGTTCAAACACAGGCTTCCCGTCCTCGTCCACACTAGGTTTTCCCCCTTTGCCCACACGTTGGATTGGGGGTATCCCCACAAAAAAGGCCAGAAAGCGATCGTGGCTAGCCCGGTCCTCAGGATTCAACTGTCCCTTCTTCCAAATATAATGGTCGGTCCCATGACCAGAATGTTTCCTTGACCAATGGAAACTAAAGTTTGGAACTAGCTTCATCATCAGGTTCCCTTCATCGTTCCACACGGGACCCTTGACGTCATTGACCAGTGGGTTGCTCCTAAAAACATTCAACAACACCCTCTCTGACACGAGCTGGATCAACATATACATGTCCTTGAAATGTTGGAAAGATTCAAGATAGGCCTTGAACAACTTCCCGTTATTCTGCTTCAGAGAAACCCATCCGAACTGGGTACCAGTTGTGCCCCGTTGGAGATGGAAGCAGTAGAAGAACAAAGGAATTGTGGCCCCTATCTTCAAATAATCACATACTATCTCGAAAGTCCGCAGGAAGGCAATCGGGTTGGGATGAAGCTGGGAGGGAGAAAGACAAAAATGCCGAAAAACGGCCACATGGAGATCAATGAAAGGAAGTCGAAGACCCAACTCTCGGAAGAGAATCTCATACATAGAAAGGCGGTTTGAATCAAACTTCGAGCATATGTGATGATTCTTCCCGGGAACATAAATCGCCCATTCTTCCTCGACATCCTCCGTCTCCATCCCCGGAGCTACAGAGGTGAACACTTCATTCGGGTGCTCAACAAAGTGGGAGGCAATCATGAGAGGACCCCACGTGACCCATGCCAAGGGATCCTCGGGAGCCACAGGGCGACCTGCATGTTTGTGCTCTACTCTGGTACGCCTGGCTCAAGATCACGCGCCCCTGAGGTACTCCCCTCAGTTGATGTATGCCCGGATGAACTTGGTACGGAATCAATGTGCTCGCTCATGAGTTCGTCATCATTACTACTATCCATCATACTTGAAAAGCAGAAGACAAAAGTGAATTCGATCTCAAAATAAAATCCACCCTTCCACCACTAATCAAGTGAAAGGGCGTTCAAAGGAACGAGGACCCTGTCCCCGACCAGAGCCCTCACTCGATAACTAAGAGCAAACACCACGACCATCTCTCGAAGCACATCAGGCGAATGTGCGTCGAGATGGAACATAAACCACACGGGCAATGACCTCCCCGACGCATCTGGGTTAAGCCACTTCTAAAAGTTCATCAGGAACGTATAAAGATCGCAACTAAAACCCAGAAATGGCCCAACCTCGCCGAGGAGTCACCACACTAGCCATTATTGGCCCCGACGCTTGAATTTCTTGAAGAACCCGCAGCAGAGCCGACACCCTCACGTGGCAAAACCACCGTCTTAACACCAACATACCAGCGGAGAGTTCTGCACTAAACTACTCTAAACCCTTGACACATGCATTTCTAGGAAAAGAAACAGAAAATCTAACATAGAACAGAAGCAAATTCCATAGAAATAGGGAGAAATCGAGAAACTTACCGAGTTAGTGAATATTAACGGAGAAATGAGCATAAATCCCAGCGGTAAATGGAGGAACGAGCAAGAACTTCAGCGAAAAATGACGGTGTCGTGCAGAACTAGCAGAAACGAGCATAAAAAAAGCAAGCAAAAAATGAAAATAAAGCTCCTTCTCCCCCTTTTAAAAAGCAGCTTGTTGGCACGCGCCTAGGGAAACCTAAGGGGTGTCATCATTACGCCCTAGTTCATAGACTAGCCATCATTACACGTCTGACAGAACATGGCCCAAAGCAAGCGTGATACGCAAACTCTTCAAATTCCAATTAGTTGTTCCTCTCCCTGAAACAACACTCAAGATCCTCGGAAGAAGCAGTTCCCCGAAAATACCGCGAGCACGTTTTAAGTCATTTCCCCTATCTCTTGAGGCAACGACTTAAGGGGCTCCTATTCTGGATAGGCCGAATGACTAGGACTGGCCCAATCTACATCTACATCCAATGTGGCCCAATAACCCTGACCCACTAGCTCTGGTCTTCCGTCGGGCACACCTAGCCGTTTGCTCCCCAAGCATAACAACACCCTGAGCCTTAAGCATGCCCGCATCGACAGCTTCCTCCCCGATCTGCTCGACACACGTGGAGCAGACAAACAAGAAACGTCCATAATGCATCTTCCCGTAATCCCACCCTTGCTCTGAGCAACGACTAGTTATGGGCACGACTGCCCATTTTGACCAAGTTCTGACAATTACCTATTTTTGCGGATCCAAATATTCAGGCCTAAAAATAGGGGCCAATGGCCAAGCGTCGGGGGCACTATATAAACCCTCACACTTGTGAGGGCCAGGTATCCAATATTCATTCGAAAAACCCTAATCTCTTTCATGTATCTCTTTGTGCTCCTACTGACTTTAGCATCAGAGTGTCTTGCAGGTACACCCCTTCCTCTCCTCATATTTCCAATCAAGCAGACATCATCATCCTTCGGCCCACTTTTAGGTTTTGATCATTCTGTAAGATCAGATTCTTCTCTCGATGAGATGACTAGACTTTGCCTAATTTGTCGTCTTGTCTTCTTCTACTTTCAATTTATTTTATTCATGTGACATCTTGGTTTTTTTCGTCCACCCTCCTGTATAATTTTTCCGAACTAATAAAAAATGATATGTCTCCCGCCCGCGCAGGGGAAAAGGACGACACTCTTTATTTCTTTAAATTAATTCAAATTAACTTTTTATAAACAACAGAGATAATAACTCGTCTTATACAAGAATACTAATTAAGTAAAACATAGACTTGCATGTTCAGCCCATTGGTTCATCACGGTATCTCATTGCAGATCGGCTTCCGCACCGAGCAGTTCCATGGATTTGAATATTTTGGTTTTGCCACCGTTGTCATTCAGCACAACCGCTGATTATCAAAAAGCTTTCCATATCGGCATAGGAAAAATCATGCAGAGTAGGTCAATACAATGAGACAAATCATCCTGAAAATAGTAACATAAAATTTATTGGTAATTCCAGGTGTTACTATTGAACTGCTAACATTTGTTTCTCAAAAAACCCTTAATGGGAAAACACTTTCAACGTAATTTGCAAATATTATGAACATATAAGCCGACTTAGTTTAATGGGAAATACAATGCTCATGCATGCCTTAGTATCATAAATTTTTATAAGGATTATGTAGAACCATGCAAACTATGATAAGCAGCAGCTAAAAAGACATGTCAAGTTTGATAAAATAAAGAAGTTGATCAATATGAGTATTAATATTAGTCACTATGCCAAAATTGACTTTAGACAGCGCCACATAGACAACGCTTATGCCCTAAGCGCTGCTATAGGTTTTCAGTAAAATAAAAAATAAAAAATTAGAATAAGTGCTGCTAAAGGTATACTATAGACAATGCTTATTATAAGCGCTGCTATAGGACTTACCATAGACAACACTTTCTTTACCTAAGCACTGCTATAGACTTTCAGTAAAAAAAAATTATAAAATTAGAATAAGCGCTGCTAAAGGTTATACTTTAGACATCACTTACTAAAAGCGCTGCTAAAGGTGTTATTCTAGGAAGCGTTGCTAAAGGGTATACCTTAGACAGCGCTTTCCAGAAGTGCTACTAAAGGGTATATCTTAGACAACGCTTTCTAGAAGTGATGCTAAAGGCATTACTCTAAAAGCGCTGCTAAAGCCTAAAGCGCTGCTAAAGGTAATACCTTTAGCAACACTTCTTGAAAGCGCTATCTAAGGTAATTAAATAATGTCTTAATCCCTAAATTGGTTATCAGATTTCTAGAAATCCCAACGGACTCTATATAACTATGCAACCGCTCCGGCGAAACCGCACAGATACAGAAACAACCACACACCACCACCTCCATGCTCAGCCTTCCTCAATGACTCAACCTTCATAGCTCGTCCCCATCACATCACCTCTGCGAGTTCTCTCACACCACTAACTTTACGGATTATCGACATCCACTCAGTAAGCTTCAAACCATCATCTTCTTCTCCAACTCGTCTCCTCCCACTCACCGTCCAACCGTGGTTCTTCCTCCAACTCTTCTCCAAATCGTCTCCTCACCGTCCAACCGTACTTTGGTGGTTCTTCCTCCGTGCAGAAGCAACTCTCTCCGGTGTTCCGATAAGAACAACAAGTCAGTTCCGATAACACCATTTATGCATTTTTACATTATTAAGTTGTTCTTTTCTATTGAATAAAAATGTGGGTGGTCATGATACTAGCTAGAGCTGGGTAGGAAGGAAACAATGCTTTTGTGAATAAGTTCAATAACCAAACTGAAACCATAGTTAACCAAACCATAACTTGTTGAACCGAACTGTAATTAACTACCCTTACGTATGATATGGTATTCCTTAGTTATGTTGGAACTTTAGATCAATTTTTATATTTTCTCCGAATTGATTTTTTAGAACTCAAATTTATTTTAAATCCGTGTATACTTTGTGTTTTGACAGAAACACATTATACCGTTTTGTGCCCTAATTAGTGTTTTTGTTTAACTTAGATAATAGTTAAAACCATAGATAAAAAATGGATGTGTGCCGATCAATTTTCAAAAGAGTACGAGAATGGGGTATTAGAGTTCGTTAAGTTTGCTGTTGAACATGCTGAAGACCCGAATAGAATGAAATGTCCTTGCTTGGGTTTTTGTTATGTGGGTCGGGTTGACGCAGATGGATTGAAATCGCATTTACTAATGCGCGGAATTAATCGAAGTTATATGTGTTAGATATTTCATGGTGAGAAAAGCATCGAGAATGTTGAACCGGGGGTGAAAAGTAATGCGACCTATGTTTCGTACGACAATGCCACAAATACATTTGATTGTGATCGAGTCGAAGAGATTGCAGAAGCACTTGAAGAAGATCTTCAAGATTGTCCCAAAATGTTTGAGAGGTTAGTAACCGATATGGAGAAACCGTTGTATAAAGATTGCCCCAAATTCACAAGATTGTCTGTGGTATTAAAATTGTACAACTTAAAGGCGCGCAATGGATGGTCGGATAAAAGATTCACACAGTTATTAGCCCTTTTGAGAGATGTGCTTCCTGAGGATAATGTTCTTCCTAATCGAACCTACGAGGCCAAAAAAATGTTGTGCTCTATTGGCATGAGCTATGATAAGATACATGCATGTCTAAATGATTGTATTTTGTTTCGAAAAAAATATGCATCGTTAAATGAGTGCCCAAAGTGCGGTTTATCTCGATATAAGAAAAAATTATCTCCAGCGAAAGTCTTATGGTATTTTCCTATTATTCCGAGATTTAGACGCATGTTTTGTAGTGAAACCGATGCTAGACACTTGACTTGGCATGCAGATGAAAGAATTATTGATGGAAAGTTTCGACATCCAGCAGATGCACCACAGTGGAAGAAAATTGATAATGATTATCCTGATTTTGGAGGAGAAACAAGAAACCTTCGCTTGGCATTATCTACGGATGGAATGAACCCGCATGGTCTTTAAAGTATCTCACATTCCACATGGCTTGTGATTCTTATGATTTATAACCTACCTCCATGGCTATGTATGAAGCGCAAGTACATGATGTTATCTATGTTAATTTCTGGGCCTAAACAACCAGGGAATGACATAGATGTATACTTGAAACCTTTAATCGAAGATTTGAAGATTTTGTGGGAGAACGGTGTGGAGGTTTATGATGGATATAGGAAAGAAAGTTTCAATTTGAGGGCGATGTTGTTTGGCACAATTAACGATTTTCAGCATATGGAAATCTATCCGGGTATAGCATTAAAGGTGAAAAGTGTGTCTTGTCTGTAAAGATGGAACCGATACGACACGATTGAAACTTTGTCAGAAGAATGTCTTTCTCGGTCATCGTAGATTCTTAAATTCGAAACATCAATATCGTGGATGGAGAAAAGCGTTCAATGGAAATACCGAACAACGTAGAGCTCCACCTGGATTGACAGGTGATCAAATTTGTGAAAAGGTGAAAGATGTGAGTATTCAGTTTGGCAAGCCTTTTGCACATAAAGTTGTCACAGGTGGGTGGAAGAAGAGGTCAATTTTTTTTGAATTGCCATATTGGAAATCTTTGTACGTAAGACATTTTCTTGATGTTATGCATATTGAAAAAAATGTATTTGAAAGTGTTATTGGTACGTTACTCAATATTAAAGGAAAGTCTAAGGATGACCTTAAAGCAAGAGAGGACATGGTAGAGATGGGAATAAGAACTGAATTAGGACCCGTGAAGAAAGGAAGACGAACATATCTACCACCTGCTGCTTATACTCTATCTAGAAAGGAAAAGAAAATATTGTGTAAGTTTCTGAGTGAAGTTAAAGTTCCAGAAGGTTACTCCTCAGACATTAGAAGACTCGTGTACATGAAAGACCTCAAGTTAAAGAGTCTGAAGACACATGATTGCCATGTCATAATGGAACATTTTCTACCAATAGGTATACGTTCTATTTTTCCAGAAAAAGTAAGAAGCGCTATAACTAAATTGTGTTTTTTTTCCAGGAAAATTTGTAGTAAGGTGATCGATCCTGAGATCTTACCAGTATTACAAAAAGAAATCGTTATTACTCTGTGTGACCTTGAAATGTAATTTCCTCCATCATTTTTTGACATTATGGTACACCTTGTTCATCTTGTGAAAGATACACAAGTGTGTGGACCAGCTTATATGAGATGGATGTACCCTGTTGAACGTTATATGAAAATATTAAAAGGGTACGTGAAAAACCGAAGTCGTCCAGAGGGTTGTATCGTTGAGCGATACGTTGTTGAAGAAGCGGTTGAGTTTTGTACTGATTTTTTGTCCAATGTGCAATCCATTGGACTCCCCAAATCTCATTTTTTTGAAAAAAAGAAGGTAAAAAATTAATTGGAAATGAAATTGTGACAGTATCAAGGGATGAACGGGATCAAGTGCATTTGTATGTTCTGCATAATGACACTGAGGTTGAGCCGTTTGTTGAAATGCACAAGGCTATACTCCGAGGTGAGAATCAAAGTAGAAATGAAAATTGGGTAGCACGAGAGCACAATCAAAGTTTTATACAGTGGTTTAAGGATCATATATATTCAAAGTTTCATTCAGATCCCGCTTCAATATCAGACAGGTTGAGATGTTTGGCATATGGTCCAAGTTCGATTGTGTTCTCTTATAGAGGATACGGAATTAATGGATACACATTTTATACCAAAGAACAAGATGAGAAAAGTACTATGCAAAATAGTGGTGTCACGGTGGTATGTGAAGCAATGCACATTTCTAGTATGAAGGACTTAAACCCCAAATATGAAAATTTGTCATATTTTGGGGTTATCAATCACATCTGGGTGTTTGATTACGAGAAGTTTCAGATTCCTATCTTTGGTTGCAAGTGGGTACATACTAGTGGCATACGAATGGATAAGTCGGGGTTTTTGCAAGTGGATCTTAGTAGGGTGGGGTACAAAGATGAGCCTTTTATTCTAGCCTCTCAAGCTAAACAAGTGTTCTATGTCACAGACCCGAAGAGTACGAAATGGTCTATAGTGCTTTTATCTAACAAAGTGATTGATGATAAAAGTGTGGATCAAGGTGATGTTGATGTTGAGAATGAGTCGTATATTAGAAACGATCGAGATGAAAATACTACAGCGGATGAATCATATATCAGAAAAGATCATGATGAGGGAATTTGGATAAATCCCTCCGTCCGCGTTCTTAAGAGACAAGTAATTTGGAATCCAACTAAGAAAAGAAAGAGATATTAGTGAAAGAGGTAATATATATTCCTCCATACCTGTTAACACTTAGCAAACTTCTAATAAATGATATATTTGTCATTTTATATACTCAATTGATATTTGTCATTTTATATACTGAATAGATATTTGGAATTATATATTTGGAATTAAATATTTGTCATTAGATACTAATGTTTTTCTTTATTACAGGTTAGATGGCTAGTAACGAGGAGCATCCACATGATGATTCTATTAATGATGGAGACAATGATGGAGGAAAATACAGTAAGGGAGTGGAAAAAGAAATTAAAATAGGAAAAACTATTATGAAGAATATCATTCGTGATAGAGATAGAGGTATAAAATACGATGTGCATTGGAGTCCAAATGACCAATTAATTGAGCCTAACGGTTCTAAATTGACAAGTTACATTGGTACAATTGTAAGGAGAGAAATTCCAATAACTTGTGATGAGTGGAGAGATGATAAGCTGGATGATGCTAAAAACTAAATCTGGAGTGAGATACAGGTACTTTAAATTATGTCTTTAAATTACGATTATGTACTTTAAATTATGTCTTTAAATTACTTATACTAACGCACTTTGTGTATGTTTTTTGTAGAGGTCTTTCAACATTGATGACACAAGAAAAGATTATTGTCTTGGATTGGCCGACAAAATACTAAGAGGGTTTAGAAAATATTTTAGAGATGCCGGAAAAAATTTGTTGATGCAGAGCGTCCAGCAGAATATGCAGATGTGATTTCAGTTAAAGAATGGGATGTTTTTAAAGCCAAACGAAAAACCCCAAAATTTCAGAGTGTAAGTGACGTAAATCGTCAAAGAGCATCATCTCCCGCATATCCATACAAAAAAGGGAGTTTGGGATATGCACGATTAGAACAAAAAATAGTAAGTATTTACAAATTGCAATGATATACTTGTTCATCAAGAGTTATAACTGAGCTTGTTTTTTGTGTTAATGTGTAGTTAAAAGAGGAGAGTAGTTCTGAAACATCTCTTCCGGAGCATGTTTTGTGGAAGGCTGCCCGTGTGGGTAAGGATGGAGTTCTTAAAGAAGATGTACAACAAATTTTTGAAAAATGCGTAAGTATAACATTAATTCTAATTAAATCAAAATTTTATTAACATATAGTATTCATGTTTTTCCAATATTCATATGAATTTCAGGAGAGTCTGTCTCAGTCTACATCTCCACCAGATGATTGTAGGAGCATACTTAGTCGAGCATTAGATGTTCGTGTGTATTCTGGTCGGGTGAGGGGTAAAGGACATGGGGTTACTCCAAGCTCCTTGGAAAAGAACAACCCAAAGACAAAATCTGCTAGCAATAAAGAACTGCAGGCAAGGTTGGATGCATTAGAAGCTGAAGTTCTTGAATTGAGGAAGGAAAAATAAAGACAGTACCAATCAGAAAGGGAAGCTTCGGGTGTTAAAGAAACTAGTGACATAGCTAGTGTCAATTGTGCAGCTCAACCGAGTATTCCCGAGGTACTTACATATATTATTATGAAATTAAATTAGTGTAATTTATTTAACTGACATATATACACATTAATGATGTCATATTTATTATTGATTTTAGGGTATTTCACCTTGTCAACTCTTTTTAGAGACACCAACTTATCGCATGGTTGGCAAGGGAAAAGTCCATAACACTCTGGGAGAAGTACTTCATCATAAACCGCTCCCTTCTGGATATTTGAAAGTGTGTATTGATATTGCTTTAGAGGAGGGTGCGTTATTACCAATCCCGGATGAAGTTTCAGATGCAACATTGGTGGGAGAGGCAATAGGAGCGTTTGTTGCATGGCCGTCAAGACTCGTTCGCATAAATGATGAGGTATAATTAAAACTATTATGAACCTTTTAGTACTCAAATTTTTTACGTTCGTTTTACTTACATTTTTTTTGCATGGTAATGTTAGACTCCTACAAAACCCAAACCAAAAGATAAAGGAATTACGCGGCCAAAGGAGTCAGTGACAGCAAAAAAACAGGTACAACACAATTATATGATATTTATGCTTAGATAATGTTAATTTGTCGTCCTATACTTAACCACTCTAATTTTATGATATTTAGATTATTCCTGCTAAATAGATTGAAGCTGTAAGTAGGGGTAAGGAGCCTGAAATTAGCAACATTTCCACAGAAATAAAGAGTGTTACTAAGAGGATCGGGGATAGAAAGAAAACTACTTCACAATATAGGTCGTGCCTTTAGACATATATAAGCTTCACAACTATTTCGCAAGGTGGTACTTCTCTTATACCCCTGGATGAAGGGATTTATGGTTCTGAAGGCATGACAACAATTGGTAAGGAGGATTTGGAAGAAGTTTTTGGACACTTGACATTAGGCATCGTTGTTATTAATACATACATCAGGTATACTCCAATCAACTTTGTTTAATTAATTGCAGAATTTATTTACTCATTTCAATGAATAATTAATGTTAATGATGTTTTTATTTAAGGTTTCTGTATGACAAGTTGATTCGTCCGCGTGGATTGGAGTGCAGATTCGCTTTCATAAATCCCAACGTTGTCCACGCAGGGTCAATCATCTCAAAACCAGATGAAGTAATAGCATTTGTGCTCAGTTTATTTATGGCCAGCAAAGATACAGAAAAATTGTTCTTTTCACCATATAATACTGGCCCCAAGTAAGATTTTAATTCTAAATTTCCTCTATTATAATTGTTCGTTTTTTAATGTTGTGCAAAAAATTTCCATCTAACCTTTGTTTAATATTCCAGTGGACACTGGTTATTGGTTGCAATTAATCTTGTGAGAGAAATTGTATATTATCTGGATTCATTGGGCAATGATTGGACAACATACCCAAATATGAAGAAGACGATTGACACGTAAGTGAGATTGTTCCAAAATATTACTGTGTATATTTAATTATTTATGTGCGATAGTTCTAAATATTCGTTATTATTTTATTATAGCATTCTACAAAGTTTTCGAGCACAAAGAGATATTCAAGTACCAAGGAGTAGAGTCAACAATATTTCTTGGATCAAAGTGGAGGTATAGATTTTCACAATTTTGATTATATAGCGATGATACTTGATAAAACAAGTTAAGGTGTATATCTTGATGTATATCCGTATTTTCTTTCCATGTGTAGTGTCCTTGTCAGCACAATGGTGTAGATTGGGGTTATTTTATGTTGAGGTTCATGAAAGAAACTATTCTTTTGGACCAATTAGAGATTCCATCCACCGTATGTATTTCTAACTTAGGAATTATTTTAATATTTCTCATAAAATGACTTAGTATTTTAATTAAATCATACTATGTTATATTATTATGTAGTACTTTGATGAATTCAAGTGTGCTTCATACTCAAAAGATCAATTGGATGAACTTATGGAGGATTGGTGCCAATTTGTTATGGAGTTGAGAGTTTTATTATAAGGTATAACTTTGAGTTTTGAGAATATAATATATGTCGTTATAGTTGTGTTACAATATTATTGTTTTTGTTGTTGTTATTTGGTAACTTGTATTAATTTTGATATTTTGATTTTGTTTTAGGTTATATAGGTGCAGCTCGATGTAGAAGATAGAGTTATTTTGTAATTCATTGTTGATTTTGTTTCATTGTTGTATATACTAATGTTGTTGTTGTGTATATTGTGCAAAAAGGATTGAAGAGATGAATATTGATGTTGTTATAATATTGTTTCATTGTGGTATATTGATGTTGTTGTTGTTGTTTAAAATGTTATAATGAAGCTATAAATTCTGGTGCAAAAATGGTGAGATTAAATTTGATAGGCAGCGTTTTGTTTTAAATGAAAAAAAAATTATATTTAAAAAAATAATAAGGAAAAGCGCTGCTAAAGGGGGGGGGGGGGGGGGGGGGGGAATAGACAGCGCTTTTAATCAGAAGCGCTGTCTAAAGTGTTAGGAAAAAAATTATATTAAAAAAATAATAAGGAAAAGCGCTGCTAAGGGGTGTGGGGGAATAGACAACGCTTTTAATGAAAGTGTTGTCTAAAGTGATTGAAAAAAAAATATAAAAAAATAATAAGGAAAAGCGCTGCTAAAGGGGGGGGAATATACAGCGCTTTTACCAAGCGCTGTCTAAAGTTCCACATTAAAAGCACTGTCTAAAGTGTAAGTGCTGCTAAAGGGGCTGCTAAGGGGGGTACCTATAGCAGCGCTTTTAAAATTATATAAGCGCTGTCTATACCTTTAGCAGCGGAGGTTTTAGCAGCGCTGTTAAAGGCCTAAAAAAGCGCCGTCTAATCCCTTGTTTGGCATAGTGAGTATTCGTAAATCCCACCATTCTAACATCATAACAGTATGATTAAAACCAGGAATTTGAACCTCACACCCCATAGAAGGCTTGCCTATTGTTAGAAATGCGCCATTCTGTAGTTAACCTTTTTACTAACTGAGATTGGTGCAAAACATCGTGAGATAGCGAAACCGGTGACACCAAATTTTAATGTATCGGGTTCTTCCTTATATTAACATTTTGGTGTACATGCTTGAGGTATGTGTCTAAATTTCTTCCTTATGAACATTATTGTTCTCGGTACACTAGCTGCTGCCATGTAGACAGATACGTAACGTTCATATGAACCATAATGATGTTAGCAGGCAGTTTTTATAGTAGCAACTTGGTAATGCTGTGAGAAAGACATTCAGATACTTATTAAATATTGTTGGTAGCTGTGGCGGGCACCACCAACTTTTGTCTTATCAGTAATACAGAAGCCTCAGTTAATTGTGATCGGTTTAACAAAGTATGGAAATAAAACACTTATCTTGAAGTGCAAAGATGTTGTTCTGCCTTTGGGATGGTGTTGACGACCATAAATGCGGTAGGAAAGATGTCGGTGAGCTATAATCCTAAACCTCTTCAGTGCTTAAGAGAATATTGTCTTTTGCGCTACCCAACAATATTAAATTTATTACAACAAAACTCTTCCAAAAATTTAAATATTTCTTCGATCCATCATTCTCAACATCCTTTTGTCCCTGTCGAATAACTCATTCGACAATAGTTTTGTGAGGATGTCTGCAGTTTGATCCTTACTTGCTACATGTTTCAGTTCGACACTTTCTTTCTTCACAAGCTCTCGAATGAAATGAAATCAAACGTCAATATGTTTGCTTCTTTCATGGTTCACTGGATTCTTTGTTAGTTCGATTGCAGATTTGTTGTCGACTAGAATTATTATTGAGGAGAAAATAAGAGTGGATTTAAACTTGCTTTTTATAAAATCTCCAACTGACTTTTAATATGAATACAAAGTGATTTATATAGATATCACAAGATAAAATATTAAATGTTACAGCATTAACTATTACTAGGTCCCTAAGAAATAAACTTCTCACTATCCAAAGAGAATCTATCTTTTGCACTACCCAATGCAGATTTGAATTTAACCAACAAAACTCCCCCATAAATTCAAACATTTCTTCGATCCATTATGCCTAACATTTTCTCGCCTCTGTCGAATAGCTCCTTCGACAATGGTTTTGTAAGAATGTCTGCTGCTTGATCCTTGCTTGTAACGTGCTTCATTTCGATGCTTTCATCCTTCACATGTTCTCGAATAAAATGGAATCGAACATCAATGTGTTTGCTTCTTTCATGGTTGACTGGATTCTTCGCCAGTTCGATTGTAGATTTGTTGTCGACTTGAATTATTGTTGCATCTTCCTGTTTCGACTCCATCCTGCTCAGCAATCATCTCAGCCATATTGCATGGCATACGCACCAAGATACTGCCACATACTCTGTTTCACATGTCGAAAGAGTTACTATGGGTTGCTTCCTTGACAGCTAGGTGAATGCAGTGTTTCCCATGAAGAACACATATCCTGAAGTGCTTTTTCGATCATCTATGTCACCACACCAATCGCTGTCAGAGTAGCCAGTCAACTTGTATTCTTCTGCTTTTGAATAAAACATTCCAAGGGACACATTTCCTTGTATATATCGAAAGATTCTCTTTAGAGCTTTCTAGTGTGCAAAAACTGGTTCTTCCATGAAACGACTCACAATTCCAACACAGCGAAAGATCTGGCCTTGTGCATGTGAGGTATCGAAGACTTCCCACCAAGCTTCAAAATTTGTTTGCTTCTACACGCTCTCCCCCATCAAATTTCAAAAGCTTTGCTCCTGGTTCCATTGATGTCGAAATTGGATTACAGCTTTCCATTTTAAATCTTTTCAGGATATCTTTTGCATATTTTTCTTATGAGATGAAGATTCCTGTTTCTTCTTGTCGAACCTCTAGACCAAGAAAGTATTTCATCAGGCCTAAGTCAATCATCTTAAATTCTTGTATCATTGTGCCTTTGAATTCTTCTATCATCTGATTATTGTTTCCCAAGAAAATTAAATCATCGACATAGAGAGAAACAAGTAATATTTTATCTTTTTCCTTCTTCACATACATGGCATGTTCGTAGGGACATTGCTGAAATCCATTTTCTTTGAAGTATGTGTCAATTCGTGTATTCCATGATCGTGGTGCCTGCTTCATCCCATAAAGTGCCTTCTTTAGCTTTAGCACCTTTCCTTTATTTTAGAATTTTATGTATCCAAGTGGTTGTTCGACATAAACTTCTTCAAGCACGCCATTCAAAAAAGCTGACTTGACATCCATCTGATATATTTGCCATTTGTATTGAGCAGCTTGAGATATGAGCAGTCAAATTGTCTCCATTCTTACAAACACTTCATCATAGTTGATTCCTGCTTTCTGCTTGTATCCTTTCGCCACAAGTTGCGCCTTGTATCTTTCGATTTCACCTTGTGCATTTATCTTTTTCTTAAACACCCACTTCACACCAATTATTTGACTTCCTTTTGGTAACTCTGCTAGTTCCCAAGTATCATTGCGTTCGATGGCCTTAATTACTTCATTCATAGCATCCTTCCAATTTTTTTTCTTACTGCTTCTCTAAAACTGGCATCTTCAGTGTCTGCCAACAAACATACAAGATGCACTTCTTCTGTGTTTTCATACAAGTCTTGTAAACTTCACAACATGGGTTGTGAGTGTCCATCTTCATCATCAGAGTCTTCTGGTTCTGTCGAACATACCCCGTGAGTCTCTACTCACTATCACCTTTTTGTTTATTGGGTTGAAAAGTCTGTAAGCTTTCATTTTCTCATCATACCCCGTAAGTATGTATTTCTAACTCTTATCTTCCAACTTTGTTCTTCTTTGATCAGGTACATGTGAATAAGCCACACTTCCAAACACTTTGAAGTGAGACACAATTGGCTTTTGTCCGCTCCAAACTTCTTGAGGTGTTAAATCTCCCAACTTCGAATGTGGACATCTATTCTGAATGTAGATTCCTTCGACATGTTCTTGCTCTTAAGAATTGATCGAACCATGTCGAGGACTGTTCGATTCTTTCTTTCCGCCACACCATTTTGTTGAGGTGAGTATGCTGCAGTTAGAAATCTCCTTATGCCTTTCTCTTCACAGTACTTCATAAAGGCTTTTGAAGTATACTGCCCACCTATGTCTGATCGAAGAGCTTTGATGTGCCTGTCTGTTGCTTTCTCCAACATTATCTTAACTTTCTTGAATACTTCGAAGGCTTCTGACTTTTCTTTCAGAAAATACACCCAAGTTTTCCTTGAGAAATCATCAATAAAGGATATAAAGTATCTTTTGCCACAGAAGGATTCTGGGGTAATTGGTCCACATATATCAGTGTGAATCAATTCAAGAATTTGTTTAGCCTGATATTCTTCCTTCCTTTGAAATGAGGTTCTCGTCTGTTTGCCAAACACACATTCTTCACAGAACTTTCCTTCGAATTCTACGTCTGGTAGTCCACGCACCATATTTTTCTTTGCTAACCTCCTTAGTCCAGCCTGATGTAGATGACCAAAACATAGATGCCACAGTGCTTGGTCTTCGACATTGACTTGCAAACACTTTTCTCAAATTCTTCTCAAATTCAACTTGTACATTCGATTTCTCCCTATTTCGACTTGAGCAACCAGACGTCCCGACTTGTCTTTTAAGTGCAAACTTCGATCTTCCATGAGTATCGAATAGCCCTTTTCTATGAGTTGTCCCAGACTCAAAATATTTGCTTTGAGGTTTGGTACATAATACACATCTTAGATTGATCCTATCAAATCATCCTTCTACAAGAAACTGATTGTTCCTTTTCCTTCGACCCTTACTTTTGACGCATCTCCAAAGGAAACATGACCATCCTCAATTTTACTTATTTCTTTTAACAAGTGCTTATGACCACACATATGGTTACTTGCTCCTGAGTCTAGGTACCACATAGTGTCATTTTCTGCATCTGCTTCCTTTTGAGTCATTAACAAAAATCCTTCATTCGATTCTGTTTCTAGGGTAAGATTTATTGTTTCTTCTATCTTTCTTATGAGTCGACAATCTTTTGCAAGATGTCCCACTTTACTACAGTTGTAGCAACGGTAGGAGTTACAATCTTTTGCATAGTGCCCCTGTTTATTACATTTGTAACATTCGATGTTGTTGTAATTCGACCTACCACCTTTTTGGCCATGTCCTCTGCCACGCCAGTTTTGTTGGCTTGACTGTCCTCTATCGAAGTTGTTATTTTGGTAACTTCGACCACCATTACGTCCTCCATGGACATGTCCTCTCCCACGCCAATTTTGAGAGAAAAGTGTCTTTTCGTTTCTGTTGGGTTCTGCATCCACAAGTGTCTCCTCCTTCTTATTTATTTTGCATTGTTCATGTGCCTCAAGTGAACCAGCGACTTCTTCGACAGTGGTTATCGAAAGATCCTTCGCCTCTTCTATTGCGCATACTATATTTTCGAAATTATCTGTCAAAGATCTCAGAATCTTTTCGACAATACGAGCATCAGTCATTGCTTCTCCATTTCGATTGAGTTGATTTTCCACCGTCTGCACACGAGTGATGTAGTCTGACACGGACTCTGTCCCCTTCATCTTCATTCTCTCAATTTCTCCTCGAAGAGTCTGCAAGCGAACTTCCTTGACTATATCTGCTCCTTTTAAAGCCTTTTCTAGTGTGTCCCACGCTTCCTTCGACGTAGTCGAACCAACAATATTTTCAAAAACTGATTCATCGACTGCTCTAAACAACATGTACAATGATGTTTTATCCTTTGCTCGCATTTCTTTCAACTCCTTGTTCTGAGCATATGTGTTTACCATCGTATTTGATGGTTCTTCAAACCCATCCTTAGTTAGTTCCCATACATATAACGATCCTAGAAGCGCATTCATCTGGATACTCCGGTTCTCATAATTTGACTTTGATAGTCGTGGCAGTGGCATTTGACTCATCATATTTGCCATGCGCTCTGATACCAATTTGAGGAGAAAATTAGAGTGGACTTAAACTTGCTTACTTTTATAAAATGTATAACTGACTTTTAATATTAATACAAAGTGATTTATGTAGAGATCAGAAGATAGAATATTAAATGTTACAACAATAACTATTACTATGTCCCTAAGTAATAAACTTCCCACTTCCCAAAGAGAATTTGTCTTTTGCACTACCCAATGCAGATTTGAATTTAACCAACAATTGTTACATCTTCTTGTCTTTGCTCCATCTTGCTCAACAGTCTTCTGAGCCATATTGGATGACATAAACACCAAGATGTTGCCACATACTCTACTTCACATGTCGAAAGAGTTACAATTGGTTTCTTCCTCGAAAGCCAGGTAAAAGTATTGTTTCCTATAAAGAACACATATCTTGAAGTGCTTTTTTGATTATCTATGTCTCCACACCAATCGTTGTTGGGTAGCCAGTCAACTTGTAATATTCTGTTCTCGAGTAAAACATTCCAAGTGACACATTTCCTTGGATGTATCGAATGATTCTTTTCAGTGTCTTCCAGTGTGTATAGACTGGTTCTTCCATAAATCGACTCACAATTCCAACACTCAACGAAAGATCTGGCCTTGTGGAAGTGAGGTACCGAAGACTTCCTACCAAGCTTTAAAATTTGTTTGCTTCGACACACACTCCCCCATCAAATTTCGAGAGCTTTGCTCCTGGTTCCATCAGTGTCAAAATTAGATTGGAGCTATCCATTTTAAATCTCTTCAGGATGTCTTTTGCATAATTTTCTTGTAAGATAAAAATTCAT
The DNA here is from genome assembly GCA_948472305.1 of Vicia faba. NCBI lineage: Eukaryota > Viridiplantae > Streptophyta > Magnoliopsida > Fabales > Fabaceae > Vicia > Vicia faba. Next base: position 856,446,890 of record OX451740.1, on the reverse strand, counting down.
GTCTCTTCTTGTCGAACCTCCGTTCCAAGATAGAATCTCATCAACCTAAGTGTGTCATCTCGAATTCACGTGTCATTGTGACTTTGAATTCTTCTATCAACTGATCATGTTTGACCAAGAAAATCGGGTCATCAACATAGAGAGCAACAAGTAATACGTTACTTCCATTTTTCTTCACATAGAGGGCATGCTCATACGGACATTGCTCGAACCCATTCTCTTTGAAATATGTGTCGATACGTGTGTTCCATGCTCACGGTGCTTGCTTCAGCCCATATAGAACTCTACTCAATTTCAAAACCTTCTTCTCTTCTCCAATCCGTATATACCCTAGTGGTTGTTCGACATAGACTTCTTCTTCGAGTACACCGTTCAAAAATGTTGTCTTGACATCCATTTTAAATATCGACCATTTGAATTGAGCGGCTTGAGAAATGAGCAATCAAATTGTCTCCATTCTTGTAACAGGTGAAAATACTTCATCATGGTTGTTGTACCCCAAAATTTTCCCTCTCTTTTCATCAACATTTTCTCACCACAAGACTCTTGGAACTCAAGATCAAGTTAGGGTTTGCTCTGCTCAAGACTCCTCTTTGCACTGTTGACCCAAATTAGGGTTTGAGTTTGCACAAATATATTTTGACCTAAAATGCTCAAAGTGACTTTCATGCTTCATGTTGGACTCACAAGTTTATCCATACCAAGTTTCAAGCCTTGATTCCAATCTTTGCCCAGTCAATTGGACAGTTGACCTAGAAATCAACTGTATTGGGAAAAAAGTCAACTGTGGCCAATTGACAGTCAAACCTCATGAAATTTGACCCACATCAACATAATGAACTCATATGAACCATTTGGTCAAAGTTTGGATCACAATCCCACAAGAAATTTGATCAGATCACCAAAAGGGCAAAATGGCAATTTTTAGGGTTTTGACTGCACAAAGGCAATTTTTGACTGTTTGACCTAACCAATGGCAAACCAAGCTCACATATGGACTCAAAAACTCAATGGCATTGTCTTGACACATTCAACAAGTTCAAAAAATCCCAAATGCATAGGATTGACAGATGAATTTTTCAGTCAACTGATTAAAATTTGACTGTTTACTGAAAAGTCAAACTTTGACTTTTTGGTCAAAATCAAGTGCCAAGATTCATTTTTCATCAAGACATGTCAAATTATGAAACTTGTTCATCAAGAAATCCAAAATTGCAAATTAGGGTTTAGAATGAAGAAATTTCATAACTTAGAAATTTTCTAAGTTATGGAATTCCCTTATTTTTCCCTAACTTTGTCCCATTTTTTCATCAAGATACAAATGGATTAAAACAAAACTCAAAACATGAAAGTTGTAGTCCATTGCAAAATCTACAACTTTGATTCACAAAGTTTTCTCAAAGGAAGCTTGTAGCTCAAGTTATGATTTTTGGAACAAGGGTGCAAAACATTTTTAACTTAGAAATTTTTTGACCTATTCTAGGCAGGATTTTTGTCCAACTTCTTGGCCATTTTTAACATGCTTCCACTTGGAGTTTCATTTTGCATTACAAAGATGGATTGTAGTACACATTCCAAGCTTTCCAAATTGTCCAAGAACTTCTCAAACACCCTTGTGGTTAGGGAGAATCGAATTTGCATAGTTGGGCAAAATTCACTTTTGTTCATGACCAAATGCATGTTCATACAAGTTCCATTTTGAAATCAGCATGCTTGGTACTTGCTTGCAGGCCTCTAAACCAAGTTTGCACTCCATAATTAAATGCCTAACCTTTGTGTTCAAGCATTGTTTTGTGCATTTAGTCATTACACAAAGAACTAATCCATAATTAGAAAAAGCAACTTTGCCATTTTTGTAAAGTAGTGCTTTATGTCAAATTCAAAATCCAAGAGGCATGGGCCAGATCTTTGAGGCTAGCATTTGTACAGAAATCCCTCTGATCAAGAACAAGATATGCAGCATATATAGAGGGTGGTACAGGCCTGTATTGGAACTTACACTATCCTTGCTTACATTAGAAGAAACTTGGCAAACTCATACCAACACTCACTTCCTGCAAGCATAAGCTCAAGCAAACTTCGTTCTCATCTTAGATACACCCTAACTGACCTAAAACACGATTCCTTCATCCTCAATCCATCCTCATACCCAAAATCACAGTTTTTCTGCAAAACAGGGTGGCTGCTGCAGATTGAGTTCCACAATCTATTCCACTCGTGCACTTTGGCTAAAAACCTCTCAAACACATTCTATATCATCCATACAAACTATCCCAAGCCCTAGATACAAACTGTAACACCCCTAACATCACTTGCCATTTTTACTTTTCAGTTTTGCAGGTGAACTTCCATAGCACGATTCAGAGAGTATCAAAGCAAGCTAAGTGTTGGAGAAGCATCCTTGGACTTTAGGCAAGCTGTACCAAAGCTCAAACTCCATTGAAGATACCTCCATTGCTGTACACGATACAAGCTGAAACAGGTAAAAACATGAACTTCTATCTCTCAATATAGGAAGAGTTAGGCTTAGGTTTGTGAATGAAACATGTTCTCCTCATAGCCCTGAAGCCATCCATATATTTACTTTTCATTTATATTGAGTATGCTGTGAGAATTTTGGCCATGAACATTGAAGAAAAATTAGGTCAGAAATTGGGGATGAAGAAATTCTCCCTCGTTTCTTAGAGTTAGGTCAAGTGTTTTATATGTCTGAATTCGTCTCTTGATGCTCTATAATGTTTGTGTTATGAGTTTTTGTTAAAAGTCAAAGAATCAGGAGTTTGGATGAAGCATGGAACACGCACGTTTTTCTGTTTGAACATTGCTGAAGGTTGAAGACAAAGCTGGCTTGGGCTGGGCCTGAGTCAGCTTGCTGCTTGCTCCCCCTTTTCCAATTTACACCCCCCTGGCCCATTATGTGATATTTTATTCATTTTTGATTTTTTCTTTTTGATTCTGACTTATTATTTTTTGCTCAAATATAAAAAATATCAAAAATATTTTTCCACCCTTTTTTGCATTTATTTGGCATTTATTTGTTTTATTTAATATATGTATATAAAAACCTTTTTATTTAAAACCCTAGAAAATATTACAAAATATATATTTTTTAGTCATTATTTATTATTTACATTTTGAAAACATTTTCTAAAATATACTTCTTTTTGTAAATAATTAATATTTTATTTTTTGTATATATTTAGTATATTTAATATATAATACAAATATTTGTATATTTTATTAGAATACTTAGGATAAAAAATATGAAAATAATACATTTTTATTTTATTAATATTTGACACTAAAAAATACCTTTTTTTTACAATATACTTTTTTTATTTTGGTATAAATTAATTAACAAATATTGTACATAATCAATAAATAAACACTATTTATTTAAAAACTAGGGTTTTGCCCTAAACCATAAAAATATTAAAAATTTGACCTTTTAATTTTTGTTTATATTTCACATTGAAAAATACTTTCTCATACATAAAAAATCCTTTTTGTGCATAATACATTTTGCATATTTATTATATTTGTTTAAATATTGTACAATTTGATATTTGTATATTCAATATGGATGTAATAGTTTTAGATTTAATTTCTTGCTAAATATCCCCCCATTCAAACATTTGTACCCCCATCCCCATAATCATGTTGTAATAATTTAGGACTTTAAATTTTCGCATTTAAAAGCTTTCAAATTATGCCATGATAGACCTAGGGTTTGTATGCAAATCAAATAACAAATAGCTTGACTAATACAAAGACAAAAAACATGAAAATGGACAACACAATGCACACTTGCACCCTTAGGGTTACTCCACTTGTTGCCTTCAAAAGTGGGCCATGATGCATGTTGAGTGTCTTTGGCAAAACAAAAACAAATCAAATGATCATAGTCCCTCGATGACGCTTTCTCAAGTTGCCTAAAAAATGATCAAGTCCCTTAAAGAAGTAAATTGCCAAAACACTTGACACTATTGCATTCATGGTCTAAACGATGACCCGCGCCCGTCCCGTTAACATCCTAACACAAGGTTGTTCACCAAATATAATGGTGAAACAACACTGTTAAAAGGGTTAAAACATAAGAAAGATCTTTGAGTAAATTTAGGGGTAGACAACTCTTAGTTACTTGATCAAACTTGCAAAACACACTTGCCTACTTTCAAAACACACTCCACAACACAATTTCAAAATAAACTTTCAAAAAACATTGAAACATCTTTTCAAAAAGACAAACACCCTTGTAAAACATTCAAACAAGAATTGTTACAATGGTTGCCTAGACAAGGCATCTTTTTCAAAACATTTTCAAAACCACACACACAAAGCACCATTTCAAACAATTGAAAGCACCATTTCAAACAATTGAAAATGCAAGGCAAGTGATCTAAGCAAGTAACTAAGAGCCCATGGATAACCATGGATAGAAAGGGTGCTAATACATTCCCTTTCTATAATCTACTCCCCGAACCCAAGAAAACATCTCAAAGGTTTTTCCTGTGCTTTTTAACCTTTCCTTAGGATAAAATAAAAAGTCGGTGGCGACTCTTGCTAAGCCGAAACATTTGCGAAAACAAACGCAAAACCTCAAGTCAGTTCTCCCACCGTATCACAATAGTCAATTCTTGCTTTTTGTTTGAATCCCTTTGCAACAAGTCGCGCTTTGTATTGCTCTATTTCTCCTTGAGTATTCGCCTTTTTCTTGAATATCCACTTTACACTAATGGGTCGACTACCTTTTGACAGTTCTACTATCTCCCAAGTGTTGTTTTTGTCTATTTCTCTAATCTCTTCGTCCATGACACTTTTCCACTTCTTGTCTCGTAGGGCTTCTTCAAAACTGATGTTTTCAGCATCTACCAGCTGACATACAAGATGTACTTCTTCTGTGTTGTCATACAAATCTTGCAAACTTCACATTCTGGGTTGGGAAGGTTCACTTTCATTGTCAGAGTCTTCAGGGTCTGTCAAATCGTTTGTTGGTACAACGATTGATGATTCTCTAAATTCAACTACAACTTTTTTCGAATTGTTCCAGTCCCATTTGCTTGCTTCGTTTACTCAGACGTCTCTACTTACTATCACATTTTTGTTTATGGGGTCGAACAACCTGTATCCTTTTGTTTTCTCATCATACCCAATGAGTATGTACTTTTGAATTTTATCTTCAAGCTTTATTCTTCTGATCGGGACTTTATGAGTCTGTCGGGATACTAACTGCAAGTATACAATTCAGTCGTTCTAGTTTTAAATGATTATCGAACCCACAGAGACTGGGGATCAATCGCATATGATCTAATGCTACAGTTTGTTTAACTAAGCGATGAATATTTGATTTTATGGGGGAAATAGTTTAATTAAAAATAATAGTAATAGTTATACCGGTATGTGATAGTCGGACTTCGGGAATTTGGTGAATCGCTTGGCCTATAAAGTATTTCGGTAAAAACTAATTGTTTAAAAACCTGAGACATACACTCTCGTGTTCATGAAATAAGTTATGCTACTAAACCTAGTGGATGCACTTTAAATTTAATAACACTTTTTGAAAATAATTTGAGTTTAATTAATTTATTAAAACACTCTCGTGTATTTAAAAATTAATGTTTCGTTACCACTATCTGGGTTGAACCCCAGCTCTCGCATGCAGGTTCTTGCCTTAATTAATTTCCCACTCTCGTGGCAAAATCGTGTTAATTAACCTCTCACTCTCGTGACAAGGGTAGTTAAATTAAGCATGGAAATTGGAAACCAGAAATTGTTTTATAAATAAATATTTTTGGCCAAGGTATCACTGAATTCTTTCGGTTCTTAATAGTCACATACTGGTACGCATAATTTAGCCAGACATAATAGATTTAACAACAATGCAATTCAAAATATAATTCATAAAAATAACTGGCATAATACAAAAATGAATAAATATTAATTGCAATAAAAACCTGGAAATAACATTGCTATGGTAATCTTGAAATGTTACAATATTCCTTGCAGCTTGATTGAAGTAAATAAATTGTGTTAATTCTTGAATGAAGAATTAACACCTAAAACTAAAGCTTGAAATAACACTGGAAGTAGGAATTACAGTATGCGGAAAAATGCTCTAAAACAAGGAAATAAAAATAATGGCAAAAGTAATAATTTTGTTCTGGGAAAATTCCTTCGACCCTTGCAGCCTTGCACTATCACACATATATATAGGAGAGAAAATAGCAGTTGAAAATATCTTGAGAGGAGGATTGAGTGGAGGAAAAATAGGGAGCATGGTTACTGAGTGGAGGGAAAATAGGAGAACAAGTTTGCCCTCACGTTGCCCACGTCTCCACCAATTCACAACGTTCATCTTCACGCGCGTGACGGTCGTCACAGGTGGGTGACGGTCGTAACGCGCTAAAATAGCACATTAAGCTCGTCAGTGATGTGTGATGAGAGTTGTTTCAAGTTGGGGGTCGTTACGCCCGTCACAAGGGTGTGACGACCGTCACTGCTCCAAAATCTCCAAACTTTGCATTTTTAGTTCTTTTTCTCTTTGTTTATTGTCTAGCCTCCTTCATGTAGTCCTTTTCCATTGGTTTGAGTTGACAAATGTTATACCTGTAAAAAGACAAATAAACTCGGAATAATCGGGAGTTAAACGACTTAATGTATTATAAAATCGGTAAAAAGCATAGTAATTATATGATACGATTTCTCGTTATCAAATTCCCCCATACTTAAACCTTTGCTTGTCCTCAAGCAAATAGTCATTCGAAAGGTCAGACAAGTTTTGTCAAGCGCATAAGCATGACATACCTTGGATTTTTAAATTAATTTTGGGAAATCCTCGTCGGTTCGGCCAATACTTGAGTGAAACACCAAAGATACTCTAATGACACAAGCAATAAGCTTAGTCGTAGGCTTCCATTTCAAACGAGCTATCCAACAGCTCCGTTATAATTCTGCCCAGAGTTCCTCGTATCTATTTCACCCGGTTTTGTTCTGGCACAATCACATTAAGCCCTTTGTCTTGGCACGCACGTAGTGGAGTAACCGGTTAGTGACTTTGATCCTTTTAGCACGGGGTCTGGTACACGAATGTGGCAACCCTACATATGTTATCCAAGTTGGAGGTTGTGGGGGATTGGGCCGTAGCACGCCCTACCGAGTTCAGAACCAGATACCTCTGAACCAACCTACACTGGATTCCTTCGTAATTTTCTCAACTCTTATATGTGACCGTATATTTTGGTGCACAAAATTTCTTTTCTTTTAGCAGCGAGATAGGAAGGATATTTTAATGATCAGGCATCAAACACTTATATTCATCGATTCTCCACGTGGTTTGTGTCAAGACGGTGCTGACTGCTAGTATAAACTACTAGGGGTTATTGTAGAACTAAAAACTCTAGATATCGGTATAATGGTTATTGAAACGGATCGCGTAAGTAGGAAGTCTACGGTGTCATAACCGTATCAATCTTGTTATGTCGTTTTCGGCTTCCCTAACTGGGGATTTCGTTAAAATAGGTATGTCGGGCTAATGCGAAGATAGAAAATTTTTGGTATGGCTGAATAAAGTGAAGAATTTAAATCGAGATTGTTGTACCCCAAAATTTTCCCTCCCATATTCTTCAAAGTTTTGACAAGCATCATCTCAATTTGTTCAAGACTACTCAAGGGTTGCACAGTCCAAATGCCTCCTAAGCCAGTCAAAATTAGGGTTTTGGTTCCTTCAGTGAATTTGAGGTTTTCAATGGTCCAATCAAGTCCCATAGGCCTACACATATCCTCAAGCATCTACATGTCAAGTTTCAAGACTCACAGCATCAAGTTGCACAGTCAAAAGCCCTAGTTGCTCCATAATCAACTGCAGGGGCAAAATGGTCATTTGGCAGTCAAAAGTAAAAATTTTTGGTCAACATCTTATTTGAAAGCCACAATAATCATTTGATCAAGTCTTGATCATGATTCCACAAGTATGGCTCAAAAATCATCAAGATGCCAAAAGTTTCTATTTTTGGACAGTTGAAAAGTCAACTGTAACTTGACCAGGGCATAACTTTTTCATGGTTCATCAGAAAAATCCCATCCAATGCTCATTTTGAAGGGGATGACATTTCCTACAACTCATATTCACATTCCAAGTCGAAGAAATGCTCTCACAAAAAGTTATCAATTTCTACATTATAGGTCAATTTCAAAAGTCAACAAAAAGGCACTTTAAGTCAAAGACCATAACTTGATATTGATAAATCAAAATGACATGGGACCAAAGGAATTGGTTAGAGGACTTCAAGACCTTTCCAAAATGTCCAAGAACATGTTCATATGATCAAAATTGAGCAAGATATGCATTGGAGAAGTTGGGAAATGTTTGGGAATTTGCAAAAGTCAACTTTGCCTAAAACACCTTGTTTTTGCTAATGGGCCTCAAATTCTTTCTTGAAACATTGTCCAAGGCCTATGCACGACCCATTGAGCTTAAATTGATTTATTTTATTATTTTTAATTAATTAATTGAATTTTTATTAATATTAATTCATTTAATTCATTTAATTGTAGGAAAATTCAAAAGATATTATTTTCAAATCTTTTGTGGAGCAAATATGACCAACACATGCTGAAGATTTCGTTTGCCAATCAAGGGGACCAAAATATCCAATTTTAGCAAGTTTTATCAATCAAAAATGTGCAAAAAGATTTGATTGAAATCAAAGATGCAAAACATAATTTCATGGATTCTTGGACAAAGATTGAACCCTAAATCCATTCTACTATAAGAGCATAACCAAACCCTAAAGCCTTGGACGTGCAAACCTGCTGCAGAAGCCATAACCATATTGAGTTTTTTTCAAGAAAATTGCCAAATCGTTTTCTCACTTCCAGGCCAATTTAAAGCCCTTTCTTGATTCAAACACCTTGCTGGGACATTCAGGAACACATTGCAATCAAAATCAAGTGTTAACACTCAAGGAATCCTGAGATAACAGTTTCACGGTTTGAATATTTTTTCATAAACGCATACTTCGATTCATGCATCATTAATGTATTTTGTTTTGTGCTCATAGGGACTGTACGAAGCGTTTGGTACAATTTAATTGGATTATGGTGCCCTAAAACTGCCATTGGAGAATGCTAGGGTTTCCAAGCTTCAAAATTAGGGGTTTGCTATTGAGGAAAAATTGGACCTTCTTAGACCTATGGTTGAATTCGTCAAGGCCAGACGAACTCAACCCAACCCTCGCGCCCTATTTATATAATGCACAGACCTAATCGCTATTTTTGACATTTTCACTTTGTGGGGGTTAAAAACCCCCGCTATCTGATCTTTGTTTTACAGGTTTAACGAAGGAGACGAGTACGTGTAGGCATGGGACTGGACAATTCAAAGGATGACGCGCGTTTTATAAATTTCCAGCATAAGCATTAGTTTTTCTATATTATAATTACTCATCATTATGTTAACAGATGCAACGCTTGGCTTAGTGGAAGAGGACGTGTCTGGCAATCAATGAGATCTGGGTTCGATTCCCAGGTCCACCCCAATATTTATTTCTATTTTCATAACATGATTCTATGCAGGATGCCCAGTGCGTTTCACCATGTATCTCACCTCCAAGCTTGCCAAGTGGCCATAAGCGTGCATCCAAAGGCCAGGGATGGTTGACCACCATGTTCCCCAGTCAAAGCGGGCATAGCCAATTCCCAGAAGTCAACAAAGGCTTTGTGCTATTGGGCCTGAAATTTCCAAACAAACCTCCCTTGGGTCCATCACACTCCCACTGGTTTCTATTTCTTTTTTTATTTTCTTTCTCTTTATTTTCTTCTCATAATTATTATTACCATTATTTAATTAATTCCTAAATTATTTTTCATCATAAAATCAGAAACTTAAATATATTATTATTTATTATTATCATTTTGTAAATAAACTCTAAATTAATTAAATTAGTTAAATTTGGTCAATTTTAATCTTTTTTCATAAATAAATAAAAATCATGTAGAATTAGGGTTTGACAATTTTCAATCATATTTTCTTATTATCATTATTCTAATTTATTAATTTATTATTTTTGTAAATAAAATGTGAATTAATTAAATTAGTTAAATTAGGTTAACTTTAACTTTTTTTACAATAAATAAAATAAACTTAGAATTAGGTTTTACTAACTTTCAATTTTAATTCGTTTTTGTTTTATTTTACATAAAAAACATAAAATTTTTTTTCTTTTTAATTAAATAATTAATTAGTACTAGGTTTAATATTTTAATTTAATTACAAAAAGGACCAAAACTCATATTTTCTCAAAAAGGGTCAAAACCCTAGGACGTCCCGATTCTATTTCTTTTCGCACATTATTCTTATTTTGATTATTTATGTATCTGCTCAGAGGATGTAATAGTTAATTAGGTTTTACCGTTTTCTTTTATTTTCCGCATTTATTTCCCAAACGGGTTATGTTTTTGGCGATGTATAGACCCGCGCCTTGTAATAGCGTAGCTTTACCTTTCCGCAAATTTATTTTCCGCACTCTTAACTGTTAATATGCATGAAAGACTTGTATGAAAAATAAAATCAATCCGTAGCTCACAATGATGCATGCAAAGACAATTTAACATGAAACCTGACACACGTGCACATGCCACTCCTAGGGTACGCCTCACTTGGTTGCCTCGACGTGGTCGTCAAGTATAGGGTGCCTTAGAGGTCACCCTCCTGTCTAAAGATCCAGTTGCCTCGAAACGGTTGCCTCGGATAAAAAAGGATCTAGGACATTAGGGTTACTTCTAAGGTGTCCTACTATTGCTTCGGTGACCACATTGTCCCTTATAATCGAATTGACCCGAATACCTCCAACGACGGTGCTACCTACCCCTCAATGGTGGGATAGTGCTATCTAAAGGACTCTTACACAGCCTAATTCCTTAGAGTAGGTAGATTCTCGTGGGTACTTGCTCTCTCAAAACAAACAAAACAACTTTTCGCACTAACACTTTCAAAAAGTTTTCAAACAAATTTTTCATACACTCTTGAGGACAGATACAAGAGTTACTTAGAAATTTTTCAAACAAAACTTTTTCAAAACCCACACACACTTGAAAAGCAAACAAATTTTGAAAACATAAGAGCATATACCTAAGAGCCCATGGATAACCACAGATAGAAAGGGTGCTAACACCTTCCCTTTCTATAAATCTACCTCCCGAACCGAGAGACATCTCAAAGAAGGAATTTTGCTGTGCTTTTTTCCTTTCCATGTTGGAGAACATAAAAGACGGTGGCGACTCTTGCTTACCGCGACATTTCGCGAACCAGCTAAAAAACAGTCAGTTCTATTTCCACCGATCACAAAACTGGCGACTCTGCTGGGGAATATTATAAGTGAGGTGTACCTTAGGATTAGATCATTCTATGTTTTCAATTATATGTCTTGATTGCTTTTATATTTGTGGGCTTGCATTGGAGTTTCATAGATCCTAACCCGGATCTGGGGAATACCCTTTAGGTAGCATAAGCTGTGAGGGACCTGTCCGGCGTAGACCGACATGGGTGAAGCAGTAGCTACGTTGGTGTGACACCTTGGTCTGTACCGATATCCCTTGTGTTGGAACGAGGAGAATATGGGTCTTCTGAGGAGTCATTAAGCACCAACCGACCTTAGAACCCTAAATTGACCCAACTTGGCCATAGAACAGTAGCAATATGCTACACTTATTGAGGCTAAACTCTCGCGATAGTTCTGGCCGCAAGAAAAGATTGCGACGCTGGAGTTATGACCGATTGAGGGTAGTCAGTGATATTGAGATCCTCTAGAACCCAGTTACTATTTTCTAGGACAGGTCTTAACCAACGAAACTGAAAGAGGGTAGTACCTAAACTTCATGCTGGCCTAAACTCTAAGGGCTGTCTTGTGTGACTTGTGTGCCTTATCATGTTTGCCTCTGTGAATACTTGTGGTGTGCTTTATCATAACATCATACCATCATACCATTGCATGCATCCTGCATAAGGACTGACCCATTTCAAAGACAAGAGGGTTTCATCTTTGCTCTGTTTTGTAGGACATTATGATGCCTGTGCGAAGGAATACTATCCGGCTCAACTTTGTTCACCCACCTGATCTGCTTAAAGAGTTGGTTGACAGAATTCCAAATACTACTTCCTTCATCCAGAGGCATGGTTCTCTTCTCGGTTTAGTCACTTCAAAGTGGGACCAACAACTGATGGGTGTCTTGACCCAGTTTTATGATCCCTTGTACCATTGCTTCACCTTTCAAGACTTCCAGCTGGTCCCTACCCTGGAAGAATTCGCTGATTTGCTTGGTGTCCCTGTTTTGGATCAGACTCCCTTCACTGGTTGGGAAAAGACTCTTAGGCTTGAGGAGGTTGCTGCAGCCCTTCCTTTGACCAACAAAGAAGTAATGGATAACTGGGTGACTAGAAGCGGAGTTAAAGGCTTTTTGGCTAAGTTTCTGATTGGTAAGGCTAATAGTTTCTGGAATGAGTTAGACTTCAGGGCGTACGAAGACATTCTGGCTCTCTTAATCTATGGTCTGGTATTGTTTCCGAATCCTGATAACTTTGTCAATGTCAATGCCATAAGGATCTTCATGTCTCGAAACCCTGTGCCTACTCTCTTGGGTGATATCCTGCAACAACTCTATGCTCGTACTGCTCGAAGACGGGGAACTCTGTGGTGTTGTGGTCCTTTGTTAGTGAGGTGGTTTATTTCGCACCTCCCTAAGTTCGTGTTGAAGAACAAAGAAGGAAGAGGCTGGGCTCATAGGTTAATGTCTCTCACTGATAATGAGATCATTTGGACTCTCAGAGGTTTGGATGAGGTAGCTGTTATTGATCGTTGCGGAGAATATCCTAATGTTCCATTGATCGGTACCCAAGGAGGAATCTCTTATAATCCATGTTTAGCTCTCCGTCAGTTTGGACGAGCCAGAAGAGCAGGGCCTCATGAGATGTTGGTGCCTCACATCAGTTTTGAGTTTCAGGTAGATAGTGACGAGCTACGTCGTAGATTCATCAAGGCTTGGGACAAAATTCACAAAGCTGACCCACATGATTTGGGACCAAAGACTTCTCTACCTATGGAATCCTACTACAGATGGGTCCGCATCCGTGCTCAGAAGTTAGGTATGCCATACGAAGCTGTCAGGCCTATCATTCTTGAATTTCCTGATAGAGACGGGGTTCCTCCAACTGTTCTCCCTCCATAGATACCTACTGACGTTGATACACTAAAGAGGTCTTGGGCGCAACTACAGGAAGAACGGGATTCTTATCGGGAAAAGTTCAACGAGCAGGAACAGAAAATCCAAAAGCTGACCAAGCAGTTGGAGAACGAGCGGGTCCTGAATGACTATATCCGTACTGAGAAGAGGAGGCCATGGGAGCACTGATGGGTTTTGGATGTTCCTTTACAGCTTTCATTTCCTTTTCCGTATTTTCATTTATGTAACGCCTAAGGGCAATTTCTTGAACAATTCAAAGTTAAAACTAATGAAGTGTGTTTCCTTTTTGTTTACAAAGTTGAACCCCGATTGTCTTTGAAAACATAAATCATACGCATTTCATTCATCATATGCATCACATGTACCCTTTTTCTACAGGTTGCCTAATCTTCTTCGCTGTTTATTTCAGCAGTCATCATGAATCCTGAATCATCCAATGAACAAGCTATCAAGGCCCTCCAGGCCCAGAATGCCCAGTTTCAAGAGCTGGTCATGAGCTTAGCCCAGGGTCAGCAGGAATTGAAGACTCTACTTTTGAAGAAGAAGAAGAAGAGGACTGTGTTGTTTAACACTGGACGGAGGTTTGGTAATACACTGCAAAATGAGGCTGATCAAGCTACTTCCTCTGTAGGGAAAGACAGTCCCCAAGGGGGAAGGGTTCCTAGTCCTGTGGTCTCCGACAACGAGACGGATTTCAATGATGAGTAGTACCCTCCCGCTGAGGACAAGTACAAGCAACTAGAGGACCGTCTAAGCGCTATGGAAATTCAACATGTGCCTGGGTTGGATTTCGGAGATCTAGGTTTATCTTCTTGGGTGGTGATCCCACACAAGTTTAAGGCACCTTCTTTTGCGAAGTATGACGGGGCATCTTGTCCTAAGCTGCATCTCAGATCATATGTAAGGAAGATCCAACCTTACACTGCAGACAAGAACTTATGGATCCATTTCTTCCAGGATATCCTTTCAGGGGCTCAACTCGAGTGGTTCTATCAGCTGGATGGAGCCAGTATTCGAAACTGGGAGGACTTGGCTACTGCATTTTATAAGCAGTATCAGTACAATGCCAACCTCGCTCCTACATGTACCCAACTCCAGGGTATGTCGCTAGGGACGGGATAAGGTTTTAAGGAGTACGCGCAAAAGTGGAGAGACCTGGCTGGCAGGGTGCAGCCACCGTTGACTGACCGTGAACTCGTGGACATGTTCTTAGGGACCCTGTCTGGTCCATTCTTCAACCACCTGATTGGTAATTCTTCTGTTGGGTTCACAGACCTGATCCTGACTGGTGAAAGAATAAAAGCTGGTATTAAGTCGGGGAAGATACAGAAAGGTGCATCCTCAAGTTCTGAAAAGAAGCCTTTCAAAAAGGAGTCTAGTGCTGTGTATGGGTCGAGGAAACAGAATAAACCGGAACGCCGCCAAGCTGTCAACGCGGTGGTAATTTCAAAGCCTGCTGCCGCTCCTCGGCAATATAACCAACCAAGGGGTGAGAGACCCAGAAGGGAGTACACTCGGCTTAGTATGACCTTGTCTCAGATCCTTCCGCAACTGCTGTCAACCAATCTGGTAACTATCAAGGAAGCTCCGAAGGTAGTGAATACAACCTCTCCAAAGTACAACCCCAACGCCCGCTGTGCTTATCACTCTGATAGCCCGGGGAATTCTACTGATGATTGTTGGGCTCTGAGGAATAAGGTTCAGGACCTTATTGATGCTAAAGAAATACAGTTCGAGGTGCCCGAGAAGCCTAACATAGTGACAGCTCCCATGCCCAACCATGGAGTAAATGCTATTAGGGATGATGACGACGTGGAAGAATCCGAATTTGACAGTTGGATCCACCCAACGACCAACGGTGGACTAAGCAACTGGACTGCCAAAGACTACATACCTATTACTTTTGTCACTCAGTAATGAACTCCTTTGTTTTAAATTTGTAACAAACAATAATCTGAAACTTTATGGCCCGGTGTCTTACCCGGGGCACCGTGGCTTCATTTGTGAGGGCTTATTATTTGTCATTTTCATATATCATGAATAAAAACATTGGACGTTTTTTGTATTTCAAATCTTGTGCTCCCTTTCTTTCTTTATATATTGCAAAACAGCTATATTTACACACACTCACCTATACAGGTTCTAATCCACTCTGGATCTCACTGGTAACGACTCTGCTACTGCCAGTTATGACTTCGAAAATCCGATCAACTTAGCCGAAGACGAAGGTGAAGATGATTGTGAAGTGCCTGGTGAGCTTGCAAGACTGTTACTCCAGGAAGAGAGGGCCATTCAGCCACATGAAGAGCCAGTGGAAACGGTAAATCTGGGTACTGAGACAGACAGAAAAGAAGTCAAGATTGGTGCAAATCTAGAGCTCAGTGTGAAACAACAGTTGATTCATATGTTGCATGATTATGTGGAAATCTTCGCCTGGTCTTACGAAGACATGCCTGGGTTGGATACTGACATTGTGGTTCATCACCTGCCTACCAAGGAAGACTGCCCTCCGGTAAAACAGAAGGTCCGCTGTATGCGTTCAGAGATGTCCAAGAAAATCAAAGCTGAGGTTATGAAACAATTTGATGCCGGGTTTCTAGCAGTGACTTCTTACCCTCAGTGGGTTGCCAACATGGTTCCAGTGCCGAAGAAAGATGGTAAGGTCAGAATGTGTGTTGATTACAGGGATTTGAATAGGGCCAGCCCTAAGGATGATTTCCCTCTGCCTCATATCGATGTTCTGGTTGATAACACCGCTCAGCATAAGGTATTCTCCTTCATGGATGGGTTCTCAGGTTATAATCAAATCAAGATGGCTCCTGAAGACATGGAGAAGACCAATTTTGTTACTCAGTGGGGCACCTTTTGCTACAAGGTCATGCCTTTTGGGTTGAAGAACGCTGGGGCAACCTACCAATGTGCCATGGTGGCTTTGTTTCATGACATGATCCATCATGAGATCGAAGTATACGTTAATGATATGATTGTAAGATCCCAAACTGAGGAGGAACACCTTGACCATCTACAGAAGCTGTTTGACCGTCTGAAGTTGTACAAGCTGAGGTTGAACCCAAACAAGTGCACCTTTGGGGTGAGATCTGGAAAACTGCTAGGCTTCGTCGTGAGCGACAAAGGTATTCAAGTGGACCCTGCCAAGGTGAAAGCCATACAAGAGATGCCAGTTCCCAAGACAGAGAAAGAAGTCAGAGGCTTTCTAAGACGGATGAACTACATTGCCCGATTCATCTCACATCTAACTGCTACCTGTGAACCAATCTTCAAGCTGCTGAAGAAAGATCAAGTGGTACATTGGAACGATGAATGTCAGGCCGCTTTCGACAGAATCAAAGAGTATCTCCAAGAACCACCCATTCTTATGCTGCCGGTTGAAGGGAGACCTCTAATCTTATACTTGACAGTACTTGACAGCTCGATGGGGTGTGTGCTGGGGCAGCATGACGAGTCTGGCCGAAAAGAGCACGCCATTTATTACCTTAGCAAAAAGTTTACCGACTGTGAGACCCGATACTCACTGCTCGAGAAAACTTGCTGCGCTTTGGTATGGGCTGCTCGCCGGCTGAGACAGTATATGTTGACTCACACTACTTTGTTGATTTCAAAAATGGATCCAATAAAGTACATATTCGAAAAGCCTGCCTTGTCCAGAAGAATAGCAAGATGGCAGATGATCTTGACAGAATACGACATCCAGTACACGACTCAAAAAGCAATCAAGGGAAGTGTATTGGCAGACCATTTGGCACACCAAGCAGTGGACGACTACCAGTCTATGAACTTTGAATTTCCATACGAGAATATCATGGTAGTGACTGATTGTGAAGTACCTGGACCGGATGAAGGACCCGAGGAAGGATCCCGATGGTCTATGCACTTTGACGGAGCCTCGAACGCTTTGGGTAATAGTATTGGCGCTGTGATCATATCCCCTAAAGGCACTCATACTCCACTCACTGCCCGACTATGTTTCAACTGCACCAATAACATGGCGGAGTATGAAGCATGCATCATGGGTCTTCAAGCTGCAATTGACTTAAGGATCAAGTTTCTGAGTGTCTTCGGAGATTCCGCTCTCGTGATCAATCAGATCAAAGGCGAGTGGGATACGAAACACCCAAATCTTATTCCTTACAAAGAGTGTGTGTTGACGCTGATCCCCCAGTTCACGAAGATAACTTTTGAACACTTCCCAAGAGAGGAGAATCAGTTGGCGGATGCGCTGGCTATGATGTCTTCTATGTTCAAAGTCAAATGGGACAACGAGGCTCCCCGAATCATTATCTGGAAATTGGATGAACCTACCTATTGCTGTGATCTTGAGGCTGAGGAGGTAACTGAGAAACCTTGGTATCATGAAGTGAAGAGGTACTTATAAGCTCAAGAATACCCCGAGGGTGCATCTGTTAATGACAAAAAGTTCCTGAGAAGATTCGCTGCAAAGTTCTTCCTCAGCAATGGCATTCTATACAAGCGAAACCATGATTCGACTTTACTGCGTTGTGTGGATAAAACTGAAGCAGAAAAGATCATGGCAGAGCTACATGAAGGTACCTTCGGAACACATTCCAGTGGACATACAATGGTAAAGAAAATCCTTCGGGAAGGATATTTCTGGTCCACAATGGAAGCCGACTGTTACCAACATTCTCGGACGTGTCACAAGTGCCAGATCTATGCAAATAAGGTGCACATTCCTCCAGTTCCTCTGAACATCTTGACAACACCTTGGCCTTTTGCAATGTGGGGCATTGATATGATCGGCGAGATCAGACCGACGGCATCCAACGGGCATCACTTCATCCTGGTGGAAATTGATTACTTTACAAAGTGGGTTGAAGCAGCTTCCTATGCTACGGTAACCAAGAACGTCGTGGCACGGTTCATTCGGCATAACTTGATCTGTCGATACGGTGTACCTGAGAGAATCATTACGGACAATGGTACCAATCTTAACAACAAGATGATCACTGAGCTCTGCGAGCAATTCAAGATACAACACCACAACTCTTCTCCTTACCGACCAAAGATGAATGGGGCTGTAGAAGCAGCTAATAAGAATATTAAAAAGATTGTGCAGAAGATGATAGTGACCTACAAAGATTGGCACGAGATGTTACCGTTTTCTCTTCATGGGTACCGTACCTCAGCACAGACGTCAACAGGGGCAACACCCTTTTCCTTGGTCTACGGCATGGAGGCACTCTTGCCTATTGAAGTCCAGATACCCTCTCTCCGGATAATGAAGGATGCAGGTTTGAACGAAGATGACTGGATCCAGACTCGGCTTGATCAGTTAAACCTAATTGATGAAAAGAGACTCACGGCTATGTGTCATGGTCAGACGTACCAAAAACGGATGATCAAGGCATTTAACAAGAAAGTCAGACGACAAGAGTATCAAGTCGGAGACCTGGTAATCAAGTGCATCATTCTTCCTCAAAGTGATCCCAGGGGAAAATGGACCCCTACGTACGAAGGGCCATTTGTGGTTAAACATATCTTCTCAGGAGGAGCTATGATTCTAACTACTATGGATGGTGACGACCTTCCTCACCCCGCCAATGCAGACATAGTAAAAAGATACTACATATGAACTAAAGACCCGCTAGGTTGACACACCTAGGCAAAAATAAGGGCTTCCCGGCGAACCAAAAGGGTTCGGGCAAAAATAAGGGATGAAATGAAAAAATCTGTATACCCGGCAAGTCGAAAACCTGAAAAGGCGGCTTGGGCAAAAATGGGTATCTCGATGGACTGAAAACCTGAAAGGGCGGTCCAGGAAAAAGTTAGGGATAAAGCGTAATACTATGTCTCATTGGATCACCTTGCATCCAGAATTCGGTATCAACTATCAGGTTCAGACGGCATCAATCAATCAGCTTCATCTTCAACTAAGCAGCCAAGTGATGAGACGCTTGAAGACATAAAGGCGATAGTAGAGTTGAAACCCAGTGGATTTTTCACATAGCTATTTTGTTTTCCTTTTCAAATTGTATAAACTCTATGTTGTTCAGCGGCGTTCTCTTACTAGGACGTCAGCCTCTTGTACACAAAACGCCTATTTACAGGCAAATCCAAAAATCAATACAAGCTCACTTTCCATACAAATTGCCAATTGTTTTTCCTTTATCTGTTTTGTTTTGCAAAGAACGTCCAATGTTCATTTTTGATATATGCATTTGACACTAATTGTTGATCATAAATACTTGCATGCGAAACAAAGGATTAATTACAGGTGACATTAGAAACAGGGGCAATAATGAGTTGTCTAAGCGATCTAGTTTCTCTGTCCACCAAGGTACTAAGGTAGGTTCAGCTGAAGAACGTAACCAGGATACCTCCACTCCCCGCAGAGTAAGACAAGACTCATCAATACTCTCCCCTCGAGCAGAGTTGGTCTCCCATCAACCCTAACAAGGCACAATATCTCCAGCAAGTCAGCAACACTCTCCCCAAGCAGAGTAGCCTACTGTCAGCCTTAAGGAAGTTGGGTACCCCCAACAAATCTTAACATTCCCCAGCGGAGTATACAGATGTTCCTAAGCAAGCATCCCCAGTAGTCTTGATCTAAGATTGTTCCCCAGCGGAATACCAGACACCCCAGTGGAGCCATTCCCCAGTACAGTTCAAAAGTTTCCCCAGGTGAGTTGAATCAATCTCCCCAGTAGATTTCTGGAAGCTTATCCCCAGTAGATTCTGGAAGCTTATCACCTGCAGAGTACGAACGCATCACCCCGACTTTATTCAAAGGTTATTCCCCACCAGAGCTTATAACTGGGTTATCCTCAGCTAACTACCACGGAAAGACCGTCCTCGGCGAAGTCCTTCCTATCCCCAGCGGAGTTCATCAATTCCCCAACAAAACTTATCAACGGAATCCCCAGCGGAGTTATCATCAAAATCTCAGCGAAGCATCTCTTCCCACAGAGTAATTCCCCGCAGAGTAATCTCTCCAACAAGTTTATTTCCCAACGGAGTCATCTCCTACCGGTTTATTCTTGCAACCATCATCCCCAGCGGAAACAAGAACTCTACTCTTCAACGTCAGCCCAGGAGTCAAGCTCCCGACATTCATCGAGGATTTATTTTCCTAGACGAAAACACATCCATAGACATTTCACATTTCATACATCTTGCTTACATACATCACAATATACATATCATACAATCTCATCTTATTCTTGAGAACATCATGACATCATGCATTTCATATATCATGACATTGCATACAACTGATGTTTTGCCTTTTCAGGAAAAAGGACCATACAAAGATGATTACTATCAACTGTCGCAATTCTAAATTCGATTCCTGTATCTAGCCAGGGCATATCTGTGAGTGACTGATTGTAGATTCGATACCTGTATCCAGCCAGGGCATGTCTGCATGAAGAGTTTAGAGATTCGATTCCTGTATCCAGCCAGGGCATATCTGTAGACGACCAGTTCCAGATTCGATACCTGCATCTAGCCAGGGCATATCTGCATGAAGAGTTTAGATATTCGATTCCTGTATCCAGCCAGGGCACGTCTGTAAGCAACCTTTTGAAGTTCCGGATTCGATTCCTGTATCTAGCCAGGGCATATCTGTGAGTAATTGATTGTAGATTCGATACCTGTATACAGCTAGGGCATGTCTGCATGAAGAGTTTAGAGATTCGATACCTATATCCAGCCAGGGCATATCTGTAGACGAAGAATTCCAGATTCGATTCCTGTATCTAGCCAGGGAATATCTGTGAGTAACTGATTATAGATTCAATACCTGTATCCAGCCAGGGCATATCTACATGAAGAGTTTAGAGATTCGATTCCTGTATCCAACCAGGGCATATCTGTAGACGACCAAGTTCCGGATTCGACTCCTGTATCTAGCCAGGGCATATCTGTGAGTATTTGTTTGTGGATTCGATACCTGTATCCAGCCAGGGCACATCTGCATGAAGAGTTTAGATATTCGATACCTATATCTAGCCAAGGCATATCTATAGACGACTAATTCCGGATTCGACTCCTGTATCTAGCCAGGGCATATCTGTGAGTAACTGATTGTAGATTCGACACCTGTATCTAGCCAGGGCATGTCTGCATGAAGAGTTTAGAGATTCGATACCTGTATCCAGCCAGGGCACGTCTGTAAACAACCTTTTGAAGTTCCGGATTCGATTCCTGTACCTAGCCAGGGCATATCTGTGAGTGATTGATTGTGGATTCGATACTTGTATCTCGCCAGGGCATATCTGCATGAAGAGTTTGAAGATCAACCCCTGTAACAGGACATGTAATTATCTTTCTTTCTCAAGTACGCAAGTTCTCGCTAAGGAATCTCTTACGCGATCGACACCCCCGATGGCATCTATAAGCCCATCTCCACACCTGTCCATCACATTTCCAAATGGCATCTATAAGCCCATTCCCGACAAGGTTCTGTCACATATCTAGATGGCATCTATAAGCCCATCCTCCTATCCATCATTTCTCCAAATGGCATCTATAAGCCCATTCCCACCATCACATTGCTGATATTCTACTATGCGAGTGCAAATTTCTGGGCACTCTAGTGTTCAATCATCTTCCACCTTCGGATCACGAAAGGCACGCCAACCAATCTACATCCTCAGGTCTAAGAAGATTGAACAGGGGCAACTGTTGTACCCCAAAATTTTCCCTCCCATATTCTTCAAAGTTTTGACAAGAATCATCTCAATTTGTTCAAGACTACTCAAGGGTTGCACAGTCCAAATGCCTCCTAAGCCAGTCAAAATTAGGGTTTTGGTTCCTTAGTGAATTTGAGGTTTTCAATGGTCCAATCAAGTCCCATAGGCCTACACATATCCTCAAGCATCTACATGTCAAGTTTCAAGACTCACAGCATCAAGTTGCACAGTCAAAAGCCCTAGTTGCTCCATAATCAACTGCAGGGGCAAAATGGTCATTTGGCAGTCAAAAGTCAAAATTTTTGGTCAACATCTTATTTTGAAGCCACAATAATCATTTGATAAAGTCTTGATCATGATTCCACAAGCATGGCTCAAAAATCATCAAGATGCCAAAAGTTTCTATTTTTGGACAACTGAAAAGTCAACTGTAACTTGACCAGGGCATAACTTTTTCATGGTTCATCAGAAAAATCCCATCCAATGCTCATTTTGAAGGGGATGACATTTCCTACAACTCATATTCACATTCTAAGTCCAAGAAATGCTCTCACAAAAAGTTATCAATTTCTACATTATAGGTCAATTTCAAAAGTCAACAAAAAGGCACTTTAAGTCAAAGACCATAACTTGATATTGGTAAATCAAAATGACATGGTACCAAAGGAATTGGTTAGAGGACTTCAATACCTTTCCAAAATGTCCAAGAACATGTTCATATGATCAAAATTGAGCAAGATATGCATTGGAGAAGTTGGGAAATTTTTGGGAATTTGCAAAAGTCAACTTTGCCTAAAACACCTTGTTTTTGCTAATGGGCCTCAAATTATTTCTTGAAACATTGTCCAAGGCCTATGCACGACCCATTGAACTTAAATTGATTTATTTTCTTATTTTTAATTAATTAATTGAATTTTTATTAATATTAATTCATTTAATTCATTTAATTGTAGGAAAATTCAAAAGATATTATTTTCAAATCTTTTGTGGAGCAAATATGACCAACACATGCTGAAGATTTCGTTTGCCAATCAAGGGGACCAAAATATCCAATTTTAGCAAGTTTTATCAATCAAAAATGTGCAAAAAGATTTGATTGAAATCAAAGATGCAAAACATAATTTCATGGATTCTTGGACAAAGATTGAACCCTAAATCCATTCTACTATAAGAGCATAACCAAACCCTAAAGCCTTGGACGTGCAAACCTGCTGCAGAAGCCATAACCATATTGAGTTTTTTTCAAGAAAATTGCCAAATCGTTTTCTCACTTCCAGGCCAATTCAAAGCCCTTTCTTGATTCAAACACCTTGCTGGGACATTCAGGAACGCATTGCAATCAAAATCAAGTGTTAACACTCAAGGAATCCTGAGATAACAGTTTCACGGTTTGAATATTTTTTCATAAACGCATACTTCAATTCATGCATCATTAATGTATTTTGTTTTGTGCTCATAGGGACTGTATGAAGCTTTTGGTACAATTTAATTGGATTATGGTGCCCTAAAACGAAAACTGCCATTGGAGAATGCTAGGGTTTCCAAGCTTCAAAATTAGGGGTTTGCTATTGAGGAAAAATTGGACCTTCTTAGACCTATGGTTGAATTCGTCAAGGCCAGACGAACTCAACCCAACCCTCGCGCCCTATTTATATAATGCACAGACCTAATCGCTATTTTTGACATTTGCACTTTGTGGGGGTTAAAACCCCCCGCTATCTGATCTTTGTTTTACAGGTTTAACGAAGGAGACGAGTACTTGTAGGCATGGGACTGGATAATTCAAAGGATGGCACGCGTTTTATAAATTTCCAGCATAAGCATTAGTTTTTCTATATTATAATTACTCATCATTATGTTAACAGATGCAACGCTTGGCTTAGTGGAAGAGGACGTGTCTGGCAATCAATGGGACCTGGGTTCGATTCCCAGGTCCACCCCAATATTTATTTCTATTTTCATAACATGATTCTATGCAGGATGCCCAGTGCGTTTCACCATGTATCTCACCTCCAAGCTTGCCAAGTGGCCATAAGCGTGCATCCAAAGGCCAGGGATGGTTGACCACCATGTTCCCCAGTCAAAGCGGGCATAGCTAATTCCCAGAAGTCAACAAAGGCTTTGTGCTATTGGGCCTGAAATTTCCAGACAAACCTCCCTTGGGTCCATCACACTCCCACTGGTTTCTATTTCTTTTTTTTTTATATATTCTTTCTCTTTATTTTCTTCTCATAATTATTATTACTATTATTTAATTAATTCCTAAATTATTTTTCATCATAAAATCAGAAACTTAAATATATTATTATTATTTTGTAAATAAACTCTAAATTAATTAAATTAGTTAAATTAGGTCAATTTTAATCTTTTTTCATAAATAAATAAAAATCATGTAGAATTAGGGTTTGACAATTTTCAATCATATTTTCTTATTATCATTATTCTAATTTGTTAATTTATTATTTTTGTAAATAAAATGTGAATTAATTAAATTAGTTAAATTAGGTTAACTTTAACTTTTTTTACAATAAATAAAATAAACTTAGAATTAGGTTTTACTAACTTTCAATTTTAATTCCTTTTTGTTTTATTTTACATAAAAAACATAAAAAACATTTTTTTTCTTTTTAATTAAATAATTAATTAGTACTAGGTTTAATATTTTAATTTAATTACAAAAAGGACCAAAACTCATATTTTCTCAAAAAGGGTCAAAACCCTAGGACGTCCCGATTCTATTTCTTTTCGCACATTATTCTTATTTTGATTATTTATGTATCTGCTCAGAGGATGTAATAGTTAATTAGGTTTTACCATTTTCTTTTATTTTCCGCATTTATTTCCCAAACGGGTTATGTTTTTGGCGATGTATAGACCCGCGCCTTGTAATAGCATAGCTTTACCTTTCCGCAAATTTATTTTCCGCACTCTTAACTGTTAATATGCATGAAAGACTTGTATGAAAAATAAAATCAATCCGTAGCTCACAATGATGCATGCAAAGACAATTTAACATGAAACCTGACACACGTGCACATGCCACTCCTAGGGTACGTCTCACTTGGTTGCCTCGACGTGGTCGTCAAGTATAGGGTGTCTTAGAGGTCGCCCTTCTGTCTAAAGATCCAGTTGCCTCGAAACGGTTGCCTCGGATAAAAAAGGATCTAGGACATTAGGGTTACTTCTAAGGTGTCCTATTATTGCTTCGGTGACCACATTGTCCCTTATAATCGAATTGACCCGAATACCTCCAACGACGGTGCTACCTACCCCTCAATGGTGGGATAGCGCTATCTAAAGGACTC
This sequence comes from Vicia faba, assembly GCA_948472305.1. NCBI lineage: Eukaryota > Viridiplantae > Streptophyta > Magnoliopsida > Fabales > Fabaceae > Vicia > Vicia faba. The sequence goes on along the minus strand of OX451740.1, from coordinate 856,421,677 downwards.
TTACACAACCTAATTCCTTATAGTAGGTAGATTCTCGTGGGTACTTGCTCTCTCAAAACAAACAAAACAACTTTTCGCACTAACACTTTCAAAAAGTTTTCAAACAAATTTTTCATACACTCTTGAGGACAGATACAAGAGTTACTTAGAAATTTTTCAAACGAAACTTTTTCAAAACCCACACACACTTGAAAAGCAAACAAATTTTGAAAACATAAGAGCAAGTACCTAAGAGCCCGTGGATAACCACAGATAGAAAGGGTGCTAACACCTTCCCTTTCTATAAATCTACCTCCCGAACCGAGAGACATCTCAAAGAAGGAATTTTGCTGTGCGTTTGTCCTTTTCCATGTTAGAGAACATAAAAGACGGTGGCGATTCTTGCTTACCGCGACATTTCGCGAACCAGCTAAAAAACAGTCAGTTCTATTTCCACCGATCACAGAGATATATCATAAAAATTACTAGTTTATAAAGGAAGGAAAGGTACCTCTCCCACACTAAATCCGACATTGTCCTCAATGTTGCGGTATGTAGGCAGGGAAGTACAATTACAAAAAACAAACGGAAAGGAAAATAAACAGAAAAAGTAATAAACTACATAAAAAATAAAGAAAAACTACTGGTGACCACATCCTCTACTCCTAGTGTGAGAGCGTCTGGTAGGAGTGGCTTCTGTGTCAGTGTCTTGGAAACCAAGGGTGCTGACGTCCAGCCTTAAGGCATTAAACTCTGACAGGGCCTCATCTAACCTCTCATTCATTTTGCGCTGCCCAGTCAAGATTTGAGCATTTTGAGCACACAAAGACTCAAATTGCTTGTGTTGCCTTCTTTCAAGCGCTGCACTCATTTGGTTTTGCATATGGATGGCGCGGAGGATGTCTTCAAGATTAATAGAAGGAGGTGCAGATGAGGATCCTGGAATGTCATGGACGGGAGGAGCACTATCCAGCTCTTCTTGCATTTCGTCTGCGGAGGCTGCAGGTTGGTCTTCATGAGTAGGTGCACGCTCTGCGGGAGTTGCAGGATTAAATAACCAGTTTGCTCGGTTTCTTGGATCGATTCGGTCTCTGCAAGGCAAAATGATGTTCTAATAAATAGTGTTCCTGATCACAGGGTGGAATCTGCCATCCTCCCACTCGTAAATGAGATGTGCGGCTTTACAGTGATCCAAAGTCAGCAAAGCCGGTGCCATATAAGGCAAAGTCGCGAGAGCAGCACCGTAGTTCATACCTATAGAAAGTGAAGTGACTAGACCTCTGAAATAAAATGGTTTTCCGCCTCTAGCACAAATAGAGTGGATGTGAGCGAGGAAGAACGGGGCGGCGTTGATCTTTTGCCCTGTGAACATGCAATGCATAAAGAAGAGCTCCTTGGAGTTGAGCTTGTGGTTGCTGTCATGGGCGAAGATTGTGTTGCTGAGGATGCGGTGGAAATAGCGGATGGCCGAATTATGAATGTGGGTGGCATTTAGGTGGTCGTAGGATTCGGCACGGATATTCGTCAAACTGTGCCATAAGTTAAAGGCTTCCTCACCAAAATTATCCGGCACCCGGAGATGGACACCTTCGTCCGAACAGAAACCTAAAAGTCGTGCGATGTCGGATTGAGGCAACTCGTGCTCAATGCCAAACATGCGGAATTTGGTCAGGCCTGACAGTTGGTTCGTGGCACCTGGCGGAGTGATGTAAACAAAGGAACTCAAAAACTCAAGAGTAAGAGTTTCATAAATCGGTCTTGGTTCACGGTACAAGTTCCACAAATCCACACTTTGCAACAATTGGCGGACACTGTCAAGTAGTCCCAAACTCCTCAAGCAGTCGATATCAATGTACCGTGTGGATTGGAGACCTCGGCGTTGAAATTTCTGAAATTTGACCCGTTGGTTTTCTCCTTGTTCGCCGGCTCTGAAAGTGAGAGCAGGAGCTTGTTGGTTGTTGGCCATGGTGTTCGTAGGATTTGCTTGAAAAAGGTTTTGGAATATGAAATTGGGGTAGTGGGTGGATAGTATTTTAGTGTTGGAAATTTGGAAGTTTGAAGAAAAATGGAATGGAGTGGGTAGTTTTCGTGTGATTTTGCAACAATGGAGGAAGGGGTTTAAGAAGGGAATGGTTGGAATGGTTCTGTAATAGCCGTTCTGATATGTTGTGCACATGACGGTCGTCACGAGGGTGTGACGGTCGTCACAAGGCAAAAATGCGTGTTACGCTCGTCACGAGGGTGTGACGGTCGTAACACGTTCAATGTCATTAATGAGAAGACCGTTACAAGACCGTTGGAGATGTTTATATATATATTTTTAATCTTTTTATTATTTTCTTAATAATAAAGTTTGAAATATTTTAAGTTTTGAAATATTCTAATTAATTAATGTTTTGAATATTAAAGTTCTGTAATATTATTTATTAAAGTTCTATAATATTATTTACCAACACATAATGAAATAATAATATTTGCGGGAAATATAAACAGTAAATTAAAAGAAATAAACAGTATGCTGAAAATAAAAAGGAATGAAGAATAAAATAAAATAAACTTGGTACTTGATAAATAATTGAATTAATCCATAAAAATTGTTTCGGAATAACTAAAAAAAAATGCTAAAATGCTAAAATAACTAGAATAAAATGCTAAAATAACTAGAATCCCTCCCACACTAAAACTAAACAGTGTCCCCACTGTATGTACAAATGCGAGAGAAAAGAATAAGATAACTACAGCAACTCTAGCCACGGGGAGTCGGGAACATATGTTGGTGCATGAAATCCAGCTGATCGGTCACCAAATCCATGAAAGCGATGAAATCCACCCGGAGAGATGTAAGCTCGCCCCGCATTTCAGTAATTTCTTCATGCAAAGAGTGCAGGGTAACAGTAGGTGAAGGCGGTGGTGGAATCTCTGGAGCCTGGGTGGCGGTCTCAGTAGAAGCTGCCTGCTGTTCCCATGGATCGGGGAACTCATGGTATCCCGGTGGTGTGGCAGGGTCTTCATCAGCATTAGAAGTGTTGGGTACTTCATAAATGTCAACAGTAGAAGGAGACGAAGGCGGTGTAGCAGGATGGTGGAGGTGAAAAAGCCAGTTAGCTCTATTATGCACACTAGTGATAGGGTTCGGGAGCTTAAACTGGTGGACAAGCTCATGATTAATTAACAGCTCAAATTGATCCGGCCCAAGGTTCCCGATAAATCTAGTGTTGAAGCAGAATTCAATGTTCATCGGCTTTATTCCATAATGCGGGGCTGATCCAAGCATAGGCCTGCGGAGTCCAATTGCATTTGATAGCATAGTGACTAAACCACCCAACAGGATTGGTGCATTTGGAGTCTGGATAATATGCTCCATGTTAGCTAGCATATAAGAGGCACTGTTTACCGGACGACTCTGGGATGCACAGTACATAATGAAGAGCTCATCGCGGGACACAGATGTAACATTCTGCTATTTACCAAAAAGGGTATGGGCGATGATCTTGTGAAAGTACCTGATAGCCGGGTTATGGATGCACTCAGAATAAAGATCAGACGGCTCTGGATGGTTATTGCCAGCTGTGATCGGTGGATCTGGAACTGACTGTTTTAAAGCTGGTTCGCGAAATGTCGCGGTAAGCAAGAGTCGCCACCGTCTTTTATTTTCTCCAAACATGGAAAGGACAAAAGCACAGAAAAATTCCTTAAAGAGATTGCTCTCGGTTCGGGAGGTAGGTTATAGAAAGGGAAGGTATTAGCACCCTTTCTATCCATGGTTATCCATGGGCTCTTAGATACTTGCTCAATGTGTTTTCAAAATGTTTGCTTGCTTTTCAATGTGGGTTTCAAAAATATTCTTTGAAAAGTTTCAATTCAACTCGTACGTCAGAGTGTTTGAAAAGTTTGTTTTGAAAGTTTTTTGAAAGTGTGTCGGTGTGAAAAGATGTTTTGATTTGTTTAAAATTAGAGCACGTATCCTTGAGAACCTACCTACCCTAAGGAATTCGTCTGTGTAAATGTCCTTTAAAGTAATGCCATCCCACCATTGAGAGGTAGGTAGCACCACTGTTGGAGGTGTTCGGGTCAATTCGAAGTTTAGGGACATGGTGATCACCGGAGTAATGGGAAGACACCTTAGAAGCTACCCTTATGCCATTGATCTTTTATTCCGAGGCAACTTATTCGAGGCAACTTTGTTTTAGGCAACTTAATCAATGGACACAAGGACTTACTAAAATATCCTCTACTCGATGATCACCTTTCGAAAGGCAACAGTGAGGCGTACCCTAGGGGTGGTGTGTGCGAATTGTGTGTCATTTTCAGTTTATTGTTTGTCTTGTCATGCATTGGTGATCTAACGATTCGATTTTATTTTTGGGCATTCATTCTTTCATGTTATTGTTTAACAGTTAAAAGTGCGGGAATTTAAAGTGCGGAAAAGATAAAAGTCCTACGCTATTACAAAGGGCGAGGGTCTACAACGCCAAATTAATCCAGACCCGTTTTAAAATAAATTGCAGAAAAGAAATGTCTAATAGCTATTACATGGCTTTGGTACAAATACATTATTATTTAAACGATTATAAAATAAATGCGCGAAACAAAGAAATTAAGACAAAACTAGGGCGTTGGACCCTTTTGCAAACAATTACAATTAACAAGGAATTTAAAATTAAAATTAAATGAGAATGATATTTTTGTGTTTTTTAAATTTAATGAGAAAAAGGAGTTAATTGAAATTAAATTAAATATTAGAACTAATTCTATTGTTTTTTAAGTTTATTATGAAAATATTGACTTTTAACCTAATTTAATTCTAAATTAATTTATGTACATTTTTTAATTTATGAAAATAAATAAATAACATTATTATTCTGAAAAAAGAGGGAGAATTAAAAGAAAATAAAAAGTTATTAAACCTAAACTCTATTTTTTGGATTTTTAGTTATTAAGAAAGTATTAAAATCTAACCTAAAATGCAACCCTAGTTTAATTATGAAAAATACTAATACTATGGCAAAAAACAAGGAAAGTTAAAAGGAAAAAGTCATTAACCTAATTCTATGTTTTTGTTTTGATTTTTATTAAAAGGAATTAAAGTTGAAAACCTAATTAAAACTAAATATTTACATGTTATTATTTATGAAAATAATTATAATATAAATTATATATTTTGGCATTTTTTTGATTTTATGATGTTTTTATTATATTTATGTAAAAATAATTAATTAAATAAATAGCAAATAAAAGAAATAAAAGAAGAAAAGTTAAAGAAAGAATAAAAATTAATAAGGCAAACCAGGGGGGTAGACCCCAAAATTGTGAGGTGCAGGCCTAGCAAATCAGGCCCATTTGCATTGAATTGGTTGACTTTCCTGGATAGAGTGCTGCACATTGACTGGAGTCTATGATACACCTTTGGTCATGGCCCTTGGATTGCTTCTAATGGACGCGTGGAGGTTGATTTTTGAGTGTGCATGGTGTACCTGGACATTAGCAAAGCATAGAATTTCATTTTGAAAAATAATATGGAATTTTGCCAGACCTGGGACTTGAACCCAGGTCATGAGGGTTAATGGGATTCACGCTTACCACCTGAGCCAGCACGCACATGTTATCATATTACAACAAATAAATAACAAAAAGAAATATTGGTCAGTGGCATTTAAAAGCGCGCGAGATTCAAAGTGACCAATAGCTGATGGACACGAGACCGTCTTCTTCCTTTTCCTGAAACAAAAACATATTGGCAACGGTTTTGCAACCATGGTGTTAGGGTGGCTATGGAAAAATAGCGAATAGGACTGTGGTGCATATAAATTGATCGCGAGGTATGCTTCTTCTTCGTTGGAGCACGCTGATTGCAATGGCAGTGATCTTGGGTCCCAATTTTTCCTTGGGTGAGAAACCCCAATTCAAAAACTCTGAAAACCTAATTTTCAATCATGGTAAAATCCCATACACGATGCAAAAATCAAATTAAATGTAAAGGTTAGCTTTGAAACTTTGCAAGGAACAAAAATATACAGTTAAAATGCAATGATCATGCTTAGAATTGAGAACACGATTTCAAAACTTTTTCTGTGCAGTTTGAGTTGTAGCCACCACCTCCTTGCGTTTTGATTGATGTTAGGGATTGAGATGCGCTCAGAAATTGTCCAGGATGCTATTAGGAAAAAAATTGAGGCTTAAAACTCCCCCCACTTTGAAATCAGATTTGTCTTTTTATGTCAAAATTTCAAATTGCCAAAGCTTGTTTGGGCGCAGCTTATGATCTCTTAGGCCTAGGGTTTGACTCAGTGATCATCATGGAATGGAATTGGCTTGCTAACTCACCTTAATTCAAGCTCATGAAGGAATTAGTCTTAGGGTTTTCACTCTTAACCATTTTTCCTCCTTTTTAGCCAAAACCTAGACCTAGTATGCAAATGAACCCTAGCCTGATTTCTTGAGTTGGTTCATGATACATAGAAATTGTCCAAGTTCACATGACACTATTCCATTGGTTTTTAAATTTTATTTGAATTTTCAAAGAATTAAAATGAATTAAATCATCAAAAATTAAATAAAATAAAAAAAATCAATATTTGGTCTTGAAATTAACCATGGGACACGTGTGTGGCATGACAAGGATGAACCAAGTGGAAAAAATGGGGCCCTTTTGTCAAAAATTGGATTTTCAAGGATAGTTGACTTTTGCCATTTCACAAAAATTTCCCAACTTCTACAAGGCATAACTTGCTCAATTTTTAAGCTTTTCACATGTTCTTGGACATTTTGGAAAGGTCTTTGAGTCCTTTAACCAATGCCTTTGGTCCCATGTCATTTTGATTTACCAATCTCAAGTTATGGCCTTTGACTTAAAGTCCCTTTTTGTTGACTTTTGAAAATGACCTATAATGTTGAAATTGATAACTTTTTGTGAGAGCATTTCTTGGACTTGAAGTATGAAGATGAGTTGTAGGAAATGTCTTTCTCTTCAAAATGAGATTTGGATGGAATTTTTCTGATAATCCATGTGAAAGTTATGCCCTGGTCAATTTCAGTTGACTTTTTCAGCTGTCCAAATATAGCAACTTTTGCATCTTTGATGATTTCTGAGCCAAATTTTGAGAATCATGATCAAGCATTGATCAAATGATGTTTGTGGCTTCAAAATGATATGTTGACCAAAAATTTGAACTTTTGACTGTCAAATGACCATTTTGCCCCTACAGTTGACTGTAGTGCAATTTAGGGTTTTGACTGTGCAATCTTGAGCTGAATGCCTTGAAACTTGATATGAGGATGCTTGACCATGTTTGTAAGCATATGAGACTTGATTGAGCCTTTGAACACTTCCTTTTCTTGATCAGACTCAAAACCCTAATTTTGACTGTATGTGAGACTGTTGCACTGCACAACCCTTGGGGAATTTTGTAGCTTGGCTTGGCAATCTCTTGAAGAATATGGGAGGGCAAATTTTGGGGTACAACACCAGCGATTATTCCCCAGAAAAAATCAAGATCAGAATCAAGCAAGAGGTCCTCCTGGGTCATAGTGATAACATCAGGTCCAAAAGGGAACCCCAGCAGGTGGATAAACTCCTTGAGGTTATAGGTGTAGTCCATGTCAAACATCCTGAAAGTGATCAACCCACGGTTGAATCCTATCCCGTGATTTGGAATGAAGCTCAGGGTGCTCAGGAACTCAAGGGTCAGCTTCCTGTAAGTATAGTACCGTCTTCAGATAGGAGCAGTGTCCCAGCCAATCTGATGTAGCAAATACATGACACTCTCACGAATGCCAAGAGCGGTCATAGCATGGTCATCAGCGTAGATTGTAGGGCACATTTCCCGCTCAGCCAGATCCTCAAAGCATCTTCTTTGGTGTCTTCTTCTCAAAGTGACATTCATGAAGTTTACACGTGCCATAGAGCTAAATATGAAAGCAAAAGAATTACCCCCTGAAAATATTTAATAAATGTTTGGAAAAAAACTAAGTTAGTATTTTCAGGTTAAGAATTTGCCGAAGTTAAATCAAAAAGAAAAAGAAAGTTTAAAGGGAAAATAAAAATAGAAGAAAATAGAAAGGAGTAAGAGATGCAATCATGAAAATTTTAAAGATTAAGAAAAATAAAAGAAAAAAGAAAAACATGTTAAAACAGTAAAAATAATTAAAAATAAAACATGGGTTGCCTCCCACGAAGCGCCTTTATTTTATGTCGACAGCTTGACAGAGAATACCTATTTAGTTAGGTAGCGGGGTAGGTGGCTCACTTAACTGAAGATAAGCCGAATAGTTGATATTTCCGACGTTAAAGTAGTGCTTTAGGCGCTGGCCATTGACTATGAATGGTTCGATAGAACTTCCTTTAATTTCTATCGCACCACTTAGGAAAACTTTGTTAATTTCGAATGGTCCTGACCATCTGGAACGTAATATTCCCGGGAAAAGTTTCAGTCTAGAGTTGAATATCAGTACGATGTCTCCTTCCTTAAATTATTTCCGCGAGATACGCTTATCGTGCCATTTTTTTGTTCTTTCCTTATAGATTCTAGCATTTTCATAAGCGTCTAAACGCAATTCTTCTAATTCATGGATATCTAATACTCGTTTCTCGCCAGTAATCTGGTAATTTAAGTTAAGGGTTTTGATGGCCCAATAAGCTTTATGTTCTAATTCTACTGGAAAATGACAAGATTTTCCATAAACTAATTTAAACGGCGTTGTTCCGATAGGGGTTTTAAAAGCTGTCTGATATGCCCAAAGAGCATCATTTAGCTTGGAGGACCAATCTTTCCTGGATGTGGCTACGGTTTTCTCAAGGATTTGTTTTATCTCCCTGTTTGACACTTCCACTTGTCCGCTTGTTTGAGGATGGTATGGTGTGGCTATGCGATGTTTAACGCCATATTTGGAAAGTAATTTTTCGAAAATTCTAGAGATAAAATGGGAACCACCATCATTGATTACTAGTCTTGGTACACCGAATCGTGGGAAGATAATATGCTTGAATAGTTTTAGTACCACTCGTGTATCGTTTGTGGGTGCGGCGATGGATTCAATCCATTTTGATACGTAGTCAACGGCTACCAAAATATACTTATTTCCAAAAGATGCGGGGAATTGTCCCATGAAATCAATTCCCCATACATCGAAAATTTCTACTTCGAGGATTCCTTTTTGCGGCATTTCGTCGCGTCTAGATATATTTCCTGTGCGTTGACATCTATCGCAGTTCATAATTGCTACGTGGACGTCTTTCCATAAGGTAGGCCAAAAGAAGCCAACTTGAAGTATTTTTGCACAAGTTTTCGACGTACTAGCGTGTCCACCACAAGGGGCGGAATGGCAATGGGAAATGACGTCGTCTATTTCATCGTTAGGAATGCAGCAACGGTAGATACCATCGGCGCCTCTTTTAAAGAGTAATGGTTCATCTCAAAAGTAGTGTTTAAGATCATGGAAGAACTTCTTCCGCTGTTGGTACGTTAAGTCAGGTGGTAAAACACCGACAGCTAAATAGTTGACGAAGTCAGCGTACCATGGCAATGTGGTGTTGGTACAAATGGCTTTTACTACCGCAGTTGTTAAAGGTTCATTGTGTTGATCTAAACTGTCGGTATGGTCTATCTCTAACTTAGCAATAAGGCGTTCATAAGGGAAATCTTCGTTTATGGGAACACTCTCGGTTTGGATTCCATCTAATCTTGATAAATGGTCAACTACCACGTCTTCAGTTCCTCTTTTGTCTTTTATTTCTAAGTCAAACTCTTGTAGGAGTAGAATCCATCAGAGTAGTAGTGGTTTGGCGTCTTTCTTACTTAGTAAGTATCGGATCGCGGCATGATCCGTGTAAATAATGATTTTGGCGCCTACTAAGTAGGAACGAAATTTATCCAATGCGAATACCACAGCTAAGAGTTCCTTCTCTGTAGTGGCATAATTCATTTGTGTGGGATCGAGTGTTCTGCTTGTGTAGTAGATAGCGTGAAGCTTTTTATCTTTGCGTTGTCCTAGGACTGCGCCTACAGCATAATCGCTCGCATCGCACATTATTTCAAATGGTAGGTTCCAATCAGGAGGTTGCATAATAGATGTTGAGATTAAGGCTTCCTTGAGTGTCTTAAATGTGTTTAAGCATTTATCGTCGAAAATAAACTCAGCTTCTTTCATTAATAATTCAGTTAGTGGATTGGTGATTTTAGAGAAATCTTTTATAAAATGTCGGTAAAAACCAGCGTGTCCTAGAAAACTTCTTATTTCTCTAACTGTTTTGGGTGGTTGAAGGTTTTTGATAATTTCAATTTTTGCTTTGTCGACTTTAATCCCTCTGTTTGATACAATGTGACCCAACACAATTCCTTGTCTTACCATGAAGTGACATTTTTCCCAGTTGAGCACTAGGTTGACATTGATACAGCGTTTCAGTACTAATTCAAGATTTGATAAACATCCGTCAAAACTTTCTCCATAGATAGAGAAATCGTCCATGAATACTTCCATAATTCCGTCTAAAAAGTCTGCGAAAATCGCCATCATGCATCGTTGGAAAGCTGCAGGTGCGTTACATAGTCCAAATGGCATTCTTCGGTATGCAAAGGTACCATAGGGACATGTGAACGTGGTTTTCTCTTGATCGTCAGGATGAATGGGAATTTGGAAGAATCCTGAGTATCCGTCAAGATAGCAGAAATGGGAATGTTTGGCTAAGCGCTCGAGCATTTGATCAATGAATGGTAATGGGAAATGGTCCTTGCGTGTAGCTTTGTTCAGTTTTCTATAATCGATACACATTCTCCATCCTGTTTGGGTACGTTGTGCTACCGATTCACCTTTTGTGTTCGTTATAACCGTAACGCCTCCTTTCTTAGGCACTACGTGAACTGGACTTACCCAGTTACTATCTGATATTGGGTATATGATGCCTGCCTCTAGTAGTTTCTGTACTTCTTTCTTAATGACTTCACTTAAGATAGGATTTATTCATCTTTGATGTTCTCTAGAAGTCTTGCAGTCCTCCTCCAGCATAATGCGGTGCATACAGAGAGAATGGCTTATTCCTTTTAGATCTGATATATTATAGCCTAACGCGGTTGGATACTTCCTTAACACACTAAGAAGTTTTTCGGTTTCGGTCTTCCTTAAATTGGCATTGACTATAACTGGCCGTTCGAGTTCTTTATCTAAAAATTCATACCTAAGATCTTCAGGTAATATTTTAAGTTCTATACCAGTTTTCTTATCAGTCGGGGCAGGATTGGGTGTTAAGGCTAAACATTCGCTTAGGTCGGCATCTAAATGTTCCTGTTTCCAATCATCGTCCTTGAGGATAGTTGGTGTCTAAATTTTTAGCATCCCAGAATAGGTGTCTTCTTGGCTTTCAAGTTCTTTGACACATTCATCAATAATATCTAGGAGACAGCATGAGTCATCTATAGCAGGGGCTTTAAAGAATTGGGAAAGAATGAATTCTACCTTTTCTTATCCTACCTCGAAGGTAAGCTTTCCTTTCTTAACGTCAATGATGGCTCATGCGGTAGCTAAAAATGGTCTTCCTAGTATGATGGGAATGTTTGAATCTTCCTTGATGTCCATTATTATAAAGTCAGTCGGTATGTAAAATTGTCCTATTCGGACAGGAATGTTTTCTAGCATACCAACAGGGAATTTGACTGATCTGTCGGCTAGTTGTAGGGACATCTTGGTAGGTCTCATGTCACCTAATTTGAGCTTCTCGCAAATAGATAAGGGCATTAGACTAACACTGGCTCCTAAATCGCATAGAGTTTTGTCTATGACAGATTTTCCAATTACACATGGTATGGAGAAACTACCAGGATCTTTTAACTTTGGAGGCATGTTATTTTGAATTATGTCGCTACATTCGGCAGTTAGCATAACGGTTTCGTTTTCAACGATTTTTTTCTTATTAGACAATATTTCTTTTAGGAATTTAGCATATGACGACATTTGGGTTATAGCTTCTGTAAATGGAATAGTAACATTTAATTGTTTCAGAAGTTCTACAAATTTCTTGAATTGTCCCTCGTTCTTGGATTTTGCAAGTATTTGGGGGTATGGAATTGGTGGTTTATATGGTGGTGGAGGCACGTAAGGTTTTTCTGAAGCCTCTCTGTTCTCATTCACGTCTTCCTCTACATTCTCAGATTGATCTTTCGACTTCTCTACTTCTTTTTCAGGTTTTTGATACATGGTCAGGTTTTGGAGTCTAGGATCTACCGGTCCATCAAGGGCTGTCCCACTTCGTAATGTGATATCATTTGCATGTCCTTTAGGATTGGGTTGTGGCTGTCCAGGAAATGTACCAACAGGTGCGGCAGAACTAGCTTGGTGTTGTGCTACTTGGGAGATTTGGGTTTCTAACATTTTATTATGAGTTGCTAGGGCATCTACCTTATTTGCTAATAGCTTCAACTATTCACCGGTGTGAACGTTTTGATTGAGGAATTCTTTGTTTTGTTGGGCTTGATTAGCGATAAAATTTTCCATTAGGATTTCAAGGTTAGATTTCTTAGAATGTTAGGAACATTAACAATGGGTTTTTGATAACCTGGAGGTACAACAGGTGCTTGGCCAGGTGCATATAAAGCGTTATTGTTCTTGTACGAGAAGTTAGGATGGTTCTTCCAACCAGGATTATAGGTATTAGCATAAGGATTACCTTGAGCGTAATTTACCTGATCAACTGATATTCCTGCTAAGATTTGACATTCGGTTCCAACATGACCAGGAACTCCACAAACTTTGCAGCTTGGGGTAACTGCAGCCACGGTAGCTGCAGGAGGTAAGGTCAAGCTTTCTATATTTTGGGTAAGAGCATCTACCTTAGCATTAACTTTATCTAGGCTACTAATCTCGTACATCCCACCTTTGGTTTGATTTTTCTCCACATATGTTCTTTCTCCTCCCCACTGATAGTGGTTTTGAGCCATGTTTTCAATGAGTTGGTTAGCTTCGTCATAAGGCTTGTCCATCAGTGTACCACCTGCGGCGGCATCTATAGAGAGTCTTGTGTTGTACAAGAGTCCATTATAAAACGTGTGGATGATCAACCATTTTTCTAATCCGTGATGTGGGCACATTCGCATCATATCTTTGTAGCGTTCCCATGCATCTAATAGCGATTCAGTATCCTTCTGCCTAAATCCGTTGATTTGGGCTTTTAGTGCAGCAGTCTTGCTCGGGGGAAAGTATCGTGCTAAAAATACAATCTTCAGTCCTTCCCACATAGTGACGAAATTTGATGGCAAGGATTGCAACCAAGCCCAAGCTCTATCTCTTAGCGAGAAAGGGAAAATATGTAATCTTATTGCATCTTTACTAACACCATTTGCTATAACTGTGTCGGCAAATTGAACGAATTTTGTAAGATGTTCATTTGGGTCCTCAGAAGGATCTCCAGAGAATTGGCATTGTTGGATAGCAGATATCAATGACGGTTTCAACTCAAAATCGTTTCGGTTTATTGCTGGAGAAACAATGCTGTTGTGGGGTTCTTGTTGTGATGGAGCTGCGTACTCCTTCAGTGGACAGGTCCTTTGTTCTTCGGCCATGTCTAATTCTGGATTAGTTTCGGTCTCAGAGGAAGAATTAGAATCTGTTTCAGAATCAATCTTGATTTCGGGTTTGGGTAAAGGAATAACGTGATTTAAACAATAATCCCTGACTGCACGTCTTACAGAAAGAATGAGTTCAGGTTCGTCCGTCGATTTGTCAAGTGGTTCGCCTTGTGAGCGAGTCCTTGGTATACAAATCGAAAAAGGGTTTTCTGTTTCCTAGTCTAAACGCGCAACAGAAGAATCGTAATTAATTGACTACCAGTCCCCGGCAATGGCACCAAAAACTTGATCGGGACTTTATGAGTCTGTCGGGATACTAACTGCAAGTATACAATTCAGTCGTTCTAGTTTTAAATGATTATCGAACCCACAAAGACTGGGGATCAATCGCATACGATCTAATGCTACAATTTGTTTAACTAAGCGATGAATATTTGATTTTAGGGGGGAAATAGTTTAATTAAAAATAATAGTAATAGTTATACCGGTATGTGATAGTCGGACTTCGGGAATTCGGTGAATCGCTTGGCCTATAAAGTATTTCGGTAAAAACTAATTGTTTAAAAACCTGAGACATACACTCTCGTGTTCATGAAATAAGTTATGCTACTAAACCTAGTGAATGCACTTTAAATTTAATAACACTTTTTGAAAATAATTTGAGCTTAATTAATTTATTAAACACTCTCGTGTATTTAAAAATTAATGTTTCGTTACCACTATCTGGGTTGAACCCCAGCTCTCGCATGCAGGTTCTTGCCTTAATTAATTTCCCACTCTCGTGGCAAAATCGTGTTAATTAACCTCTCACTCTCGTGACAAAGGTAGTTAAATTAAGCATGGAAATTGGAAACCAGAAATTGTTTTATAAATAAATATTTTTGGCCAAGGTATCACTGAATTCTTTCGGTTCTTAATAGTCACATACCGGTACGAATAATTTAGCCAGACATAATAGATTTAACAACAATGCAATTCAAAATATAATTCATAAAAATAACTGGCATAATACAAAAATGAATAAATATTAATTGCAATAAAAACCTGGAAATAACGTTGCTATGGTAATCTTGAAATGTTACAATATTCCTTGCAGCTTGATTGAAGTAAATAAATTGTGTTAATTCTTGAATGAAGAATTAACACCTAAAACTAAAGCTTGAAATAACACTGGAAGTAGGAATTACAGTATGTGGAAAAATGCTCTAAAACAAGGAAATAAAAATAATGGCAAAAGTAATAATTTTGTTCTGGGAAAATTCCTTCGACCCTTGCTGCCTTGCACTATCACACATATATATAGGAGAGAAAATAGCAGTTGAAAATATCTTGAGAGGAGGCTTGAGTGGAGGAAAAATAGGGAGCATGGTTACTGAGTGGAGGGAAAATAGGAGAACAAGTCTGCCCTCATGTTGCCCAGGTCTCCACCAATTCACAACGTTCATCTTCACGCGCGTGACGGTCGTCACAGGTGGGTGACGGTCGTAACGCGCTAAAATAGCGCATTACGCTCGTCAGTGATGTGTGACGAGCGTTGTTTCAAGTTGGGGGTCGTTACGCCCGTCACAAGGGTGTGACGACCGTCACTGCTCCAAAATCTCCAAACTTTGCATTTTTAGTTCTTTTTCTCTTTGTTTATTGTCTAGCCTCCTTCATGTAGTCCTTTTCCATTGGTTTGAGTTGACAAATGTTATACCTGTAAAAAGAAAAATAAACTCGGAATAATCGGGAGTTAGACGACTTAATGTATTATAAAATCGGTAAAAAGCGTAGTAATTATATGATACAATTTCTCGTTATCATCTTCGTTGATCCGGTACATGTGCATATACCACACAACCAAAAACTTTGAAATAAGACACGGTTGGCTTTTGTCTCTCCATATTTCTTGTGGTTTTTGATCTCCTAACTTCGAATATGGACATCTATTTTGAATGTAGATTTCACATTGCACAGCTTCTGCCCAAAATTTCTTCGACATGATCTAGCTCTTAAGCATTGAGCGAACCATGTCGACGAATGTTCGATTTTTTCTTTCAGCCACCCCCATTTTGTTGAGGTGAGTATGTTGTAGTTAGAAATCTCCTTATGCCTTGCACTTCACAGTACTTCATAAAGGCTGTTGAAGTATACTCTCCAGATTTGTCTGATCGAAGGGCTTTGATGTGTCTGTCAGTTGCCTTCTCCACCATTACTTTGAGGTTTTAAATACTTCGAATGCTTCATATTTTTCTTTTAGGAAATAAACCCAAGTCTTTCTTGAGAAATCATCAATGAAGGAAATGAAGTACTTCTTACCACTAAAGGATTCTGGAGTGATTGACCCACATATGTCAATGTGAATCAATTCAAGAATATGTTTAGCCCGATATTCTGCCTTCTTTTGAAATCAGGTTCTTGTTTGTTTTCTAGGCACACACTCTTCATAGAACTTTCCTTCATATTCCATATCTGGTAGTCCATGCACCATGTTCTTCTTTGCTAATCTCTTTAGCCCAACATGATGTAGAGGACCAAAGCTATATGTCATCGAGATGCTTTGTCTTCGACATTAACTTGCAAGCATTTTTTTCGAACACTTCTCAAATTCAATTTGTACATTTGATTTCTCCCCATTTCGACATGAACGACCAGATGTCCCAATTTATCCTTCAGGTGCAATGTTCGATCTTTCATGAATATCGAACAACCCTTTTATGTGAGTTGCCCCAAACTCAAAATATTTTCCTTGAGATATGGTACATAATAAACATTTGGATTAACCCAATCAAGTCATCCTTCTGCAGGTAACGAATTTTTCTTGTGCCTTCAACCTTCACTTTTGATGCATCTCCAAAAGATACATGACCATCTTCAATCTTTTGCATCTCTTTAAACAGGTGTTTGTGACCACACATGTGGTTACTTGCTCCTGAGTCAAGATATCATGTTGTGTTATTCTCTACGTCTACTTCTTTTTGAGTCATCAATATAAAGTCTTCATTTAATTTTGTTTCTAGCGAAAAATTTGTTGTCTCTTCCACCTTTCTTCCGAGTCGACAGTCTTTTGCAAGATGTCCCACTTTACCACATTTATAGCAACTATAGGAATTGCAGTCCTTTGCATAGTGCCCATGTTTATTACATTTGTAACATTTGATGTTGGAGTGGTTTGGTCTTCCACCTCTTTGACTATGTCATCTGTCACGCCAATTTTGCTGGCTTGACTGTCCTCTCTCAAAGTTGTTGTTTTGATAACTTCGACCACCATCACGACCTCCATAACTTCACGACCTCTCTTGAAGTTCCTTTTCGCATTTGATCGAATCCTTGGTTGGATTTTCTTCCTCGACTGCTTCTTCCTTCTTTTTCATCTTATGTTGTTCGTCTTCCTCGAGGGAGCCAACGACTTCTTCGACAGTGACCATCGACAGGTCCTTCGACTCTTCTATTGCATATACTATATTTTCAAAATTTTCTATCAAAGATCTCAGAATATTTTTGACAATACGAGCGTCAGTCAATGCTTCTCCATTTCGATTCAGTTGGTTTGCGACTGTTTGTACACACGTGATATAGTCTGATACGGTCTCTGTCTCCTTCATCTTCATTCTTTCCAGTTCTCCTCGAAGAGTTTGCAAGCGAACTTGCTTAACTCGATATGCTCCTTTTAACGCTTTTTCTAGTGTGTCCCACACTTCCTTCGACGTAGTCGAACCAATAATTTTTCGAAGGCTGATTCATCGACAACTGTAAACAACATGTAAAGTGTTATTTTATCTTTCGATCGCGTCTCTTTCAATGCCTTGTTCTGGTCTATTGTGTACCCCGTCGTGTTTTTCAGTTCTTCAAACCCATCATCTGTTACTTCCCACACATCTAAAGATCAAGGAGCGCCTTCATTGGATACTCCAGTTTTCATAGTTTAATTTTTATAGTCGAGGCAGTTGCAATTGACTCATCATGGTTCACCATTATCTCTGATACCAATTTGTTGTAATATGACGCTTCTTCTTTTATACTTCTACTTGAGGATGTCTTACTTAAAACTGCACCTTCTATATATTTCTTACTTGATTCAGGCTTGCTTCAATTTTTTTTGGATAAAGTTACAACTGGTCTTTATATAGAGAACTAATATAAGATATAAATGCTACGACATTAATTGTAACTAGTTCCTAAGCCTCTTCAGTGCTCAAGAGAGTATTGCCTTTTACGCTATCCAACAATATTAAATTTATTACAACACATATATAATTTAGAAATAATATTCATGACAATAAACCAGACCAACGTTTAGATTGTCACTTATATTTCGTACCCTGCAATTACAGCTTACAGCCAGTGTTTAATGCCATAACTCACTTTTAAGAATAACCCATGAATATTTACACGATGAAGGTCATTGATACATTTTATAAAATACAGAAGCCGGAACGGATGATAAAATCGGAAACATCTTCTCAAATAAATATGAAAACCAAGGTCGATTAGTATAATTGTAATAAACTTATCTGAACATATGATGCCGCGGACGGAAGGAAGGGTGTGTGACTCTGAGGCCGTTTAATAGATGACCTTATACCGTGATCTTCAGTCCACTTCAATCTTTTTATTGACATTTCATATTTGATTTCTAAGGTGATGAAGGAAGTGCAAGCTAATGAGCTCATCTCCCTTGTCGACTTTGCTCTGTTCCTCTCCAGCCTCTAATAAACTTGGAGATCTTGACCTGAATTCTCAACCCTCAGATCATGAAATGCGGCGATGACATCAATTATGTTATTACTGTTTTTCTTCAAACACATGGACGGCGAGCTCATATATATATATATATATATATATATATATATATATATATATATATATATATATATATATATATATATATATATATATATATATATATATATATATATATATATATATATATATATATATATATATATAGGGTTTGTTTGGTTCAAATGAAGAGGATGAGAGGGGAGGGGTTTTAATGGAGGGAAGGGAAGGGAAGGGTAGGGGAGGTGAGAGAATCTTAAAAATTCTATATATGTTTGGTTCAATAGAGGGGAGGGGAGGGGAGTTAAGATATTTTAATAAAAAATATGTTTGGTTCACAAGGGGAGGGGATTTTATTAATAATTTACATTTTTATCCTTTTGATTTTATATACGTCATATGATATTCAAAGTTGAAAAATTCGTAAATATCTTTTGATGAATAAAATATGCATAAGTAATTCTTCATACATAGATCCATTGACCGGGTTAGGAAGGATAAGAAAGACCATACAAAGGTAGACAAATCGGGCATTGCATGTTGGGTTGAGTTGGATATCGGATCAAAGAGTTTCACGACCGAGTCGAGTTGTGAGGCCGGGGGAGGTTTTGGTCGGTCATATGACAAGATGAAGAGGCATTAAACGAGCTCATATGTACGATACTATCACTGGGCATAGAAGTTATAAATATCCCGACATTGATGAGACCGTTACGCAGTGACCTACTATTTAAGAGAGAAACCGCTCATCAATATATGATGGCGCATATTATAACGGCTACCATCATTAGTGACGGCGAACGTTTTTAGCTTTGATGGCAGCCCAATTACGATCAATAAAGAGTCACAACTATTATGTACAATGATCAATGAGGTCCATACACCTCCATATAAATAGGGATCCCGACAGAGGGGTAAGCAAGACGCATCACTTGGAGCTCACACACACTTGTGTAAGCATCTGAATCCCTTAACATAATGTATAAATCAATTGCATTCACTAGAGATCTTCCCTGAAGCTCTTGGTGTTCAGTGGAAGTCGTCATTGGTGTTCAACAAAAGCATTTGGTGCCCACCGTAGGACCTGGTAAAACTTTCCTGGGCCATATTATCCAAGCATTCTGTAAACAATGTCCTCTAACGGAGATCCACCCTCAAACATGGCTCAATTAGTGGCCATGATCGACGACCTTCGCCAACAAAGTGGAACACTCCATGACAACGTCTATATCCTGCAGACAAGGAGCCAAGACGTTGGCGACTAGGGAATGGTGCTTCTGGACCTCAACCATTATCCTAGGCTATCTAGGACGATCAGGTTCCGGAAAACTTCAAGCCCCCAGCGTACTCGTCATACGACGACAAATTTGATCCCCATGAACATATCATTGCTATCAACAACATGATGGCAATCATCGGGGATAATGATTCATTGAAGTGCAAGGTCATGGCCAGAACTTTCAAGGAATCATCTTTAAGGTGGTATATGGGCCTTGTGAGACACTCCGTCACCAATTACCAAGATTTCACCAGAAAGATGGTCCAGTAGTTTTCTGCAAGCTGACACAAGAAGGTGTCCACAATGACATTATTCAATGTCCGCCAACTCCAATCTGAACCCTTGAGGGATTACATGGCACATTTAAACGAAGAAACTATAAAGGTTTCTCACCCCAATCAGGATATCTTTATAGAAGCTTTTCAGCATGGTCTCTAGGCTGGTCAATTCAATGAATGGCTGGCCCAGAAAACGGCCACCAGTATGGATGAGATCATCACCCGTTCAAAATGTTACATAAAGGGAGAAGTAAGTAACATGGAAAAAAGAACCAAAGACACTAAAGAAAGAGGAGGACCCAGGGACGAGACTCCAAGGCAGAAGAAAGAGCAGAACCGACCTCGTAACCGACCATCACCCCGAGAAAGGCTCCCTTATTGGCCATCTCAACGACCCTTAGTTCTAGGCAAAACTTTCACTCCTCTGAATTCCAAAAGGGAAGATATATGGAAGGACGTGAATCATCTCAATCTGCTACCCAGACATTGGCTTCCTCCGGGCGTTAACACAATCCTAGGGGATGACGCTGACACCTAGTGTGCATATCATTGGATCCGCGAACATCACACAGACGACTTCCAACAGCTGAAGAGAGAAATCGAGAGACTCATTCAAATGGGGAAGCTATCGTCCTATATGAAAGGAAATGTTGAACAGTTCGGAAAACGAAGCCCCCCAAAGGAGAAGGAGACCCGACGAGCCCTTTAAAGAAGAAGTGAAAAGCAAAAGAAGAAGTCTGAGAAGCACGACTAACCCGACATACCCTTAACACTATATTAGAAGGATTTCCCAGAGGGGGCTCCAATAATTCAGCGAGAAAGAGATATGCCCGGAATACAATGCACGTGGCCCAAGTAGAATGGACGGACAAGAACCAAGATCCAGGTTCTGTCACTGTTGTACCCAAAAATTTTCCCTTCCATTTTATTTAATGCATTCTTCTAAGATTCTCAAATGCTCAAGGATTCTCAGGAGTTGACTGATCAAAACCACCTCCTAAGCAAGGGTCTTCAACTAGGGTTAGGTTCTTCTCAAAGAAGATTGGTTTGCAAAGGTCTCAAATGAATTTCATGGTTTGTCATAGGTCCTTAGTAATGCTTATGTCAAAATTCAAGTCTTGCATCACAAGTGTGCTCAGTCAATTGCTCAGATGACTAAAAATTAACTATATTAGACAAAAAGTCAACTATGGTCAACATACAGTCAAACTTCAAGATTTTTTGTCAACATCAATATTTTGAGGTGATATTCATTATTTGATCAAGGGTTGACCATGATTCTTCAAGGAAAGCCCCCAAACCATCAAAGGTTAGAAATTGCCAAAATTAGGGTTTGATTGAAGATGACTGATCATTGACTTTTGGCCTAGTGCATGAACTAATGGCTTGAAGCATGATCTCAAGGACTCAAATGAAACATCTTGGCCTAATTACATGGCTCAAGACATTTCCAAATATGCAAGTGATTGATAGTTTAAAATTTGAATCAATTGATAAAAAGTCAACTGTCACTCAAAAGTCAAACTTTGACTTTTTAGTCAACATTGGAATTCAAAAGTCAAGAATCATCAAGATATTCAAAACCATCAAACTTTATCATCAAGAAATCAAAAAGTCAACAAAAGTAAAATTTGGAAAATTTTCTAACACTTAGAAAAATTCTAAGTGTTTTTTTTCTTAACAAAAGTCCTAACTTCATAGCCTTTTTTCACTAAGATCCAAGTTGATTCAAAGAAAATTTTCTACATGAAAGTTGTAGGGATTGATGAATTCTACAACTTTGTAAATGAGGGTTGATTTCCAAAAAGGTCTTGGATTAAGAGATATAAGCTCATGAAGTTAGGATGTTTTTTATCCAACACTTAGAATTTTTTTTACAAGTTTTGATTAGTTTTTTGTCCTAACTTCTTGGCCAATTTTCACCAAGTTCCCATTTGATTTAGCCAAAACTCACAACATGAAATTTGTATACAATGTTTCAAGCTTTCCAAAATGTCCAAGAACACAATTTTATCATGCTTGAGCTAGAAGTTTCGAAGATATGAAGTTGGGCATCCATTCTTAAAATTTCAAGTCATTTTGTGAAGAGTTCATAACCAAAATTTCAAGCCATGCTGCATAATCCCACTTTTAAGGCCTCTAACCTCTAAATCTATACATAACCATAATATTACACATACTTTTGAGCCATTACCCAAGTGTTTGAGCCATTGTCCAAATGATTTTTCCATTTATGGCACAAAGGCACCATTGTCATTTACATAAAGCATGTTTTAATCACAATGTTAACTCCTTGATCCTCTCACTTGTTTTATCTACACACACTCAACCTAAAAACTCATGGGAACATGTTTAAAGTATCTACCAACTCTAGAAGGCATGGTACTATGCATTGAAACTTGGATTTCACAAGAAATCACAAGTTACATCTCAAACAAGCCAAAACTTGATAACTTGTAAACCAAGTCCCTTCATCCTCTGAACCTTTTTCCTATAAATATAAGGTCCATTTGCAAGCCATAGCACGAAAAGTCCTATAACCCTCTCAAACTCTCCCAAGTCAGAAGTGGCCAAAACCTCTATTTTTGAGCTTTTTGAAACCTTATCTTTGAATCTCTCAAACCTTACAACTTTTATCCAAAATAATCATCCAAACACTTCATATACGTCATATATAAGTGATCCAAACACTTGTTTTATCACTGTAACATCATCTTCAGCATCCACCATTTTCAAATTCCAACCTTGAAATTTGACTTGAGTAAATAGTTCCAGCCACTCTCAAAGCAAAGTAAGTATTGCAATACACTCCTCAAGGTCCCAGCAAGATAAAACAATCATCATCTTGCTTCTAGAAGTGCTTGAAGAAGCATTGGACTTTCTCCAACTTGGTACATTTTTCAAACTTTGAACTCCTTATTTAAGCATCCTTTGTGCATACATTCTAAAGATAAAATGTAGATATCATGTCTATGAAGCTAACCTTATCTTTAGTTTTCATTTTAGTGGACTATGTGATGAGAATTTTGGAACTGAATTTTCTAAAGTTTTAGGATTCAGTTTGGTAGCAAACTAAATTCATCCTAACCATTGATCTATAGCTTTTGAAATTTATATGGTTGAATTCGTGTTCAAATTCTAAGCAAGTTTGGTTTTTATATCTTTAAAAATGGTTGAGAAATGAGGAAGTTAGAATTTTTTAGAATGGAAGTTATGTTGTTGTTGTTTCTGCCAGCGCACAAAGGAAGAAGAAGAAGGAAATTTCATTTTCAAATTCTCAACATTGAGTTCATATTATATTTAATGATTGTTGTTTTATCACTGGATGTAACAGACACCCTAGTGGCAAGCAGCACGCGTTTCATGTCACTTTGGCCTTAGGGACTTGGGTTCGAACCCCAGCGGTACCCTTTTATTTTTCTAACATTTTCTCTACAGATATAGTGTGGTCAAGCCACATGCGCCTCATGCTAAAACCATCAAATCATCATGCAGACAGATCCAATGCACCAAGTGCTATCCCTATGATGAACTCTCAAAAAGCCATCCCCACTGAATCAAACAACGCTTGGACTCTCCATGTTGGTCCTGGAATTTTTGTTTTCTCACCCCCCATTTTTGTTTTACAGCGCCAGGCCCACTCTATTACTTTTTTTAGTTTTCAGGTTCAAACAAAAAAAAACTTATTATTGGGCCAAGATATTTGTACTTCTTTCTCACACCTAATTTGCTTACACTACTGGCCCATTTCAATTTTGTTTATTTTATTTTAATTAATATTTCTTTTTCTTAATTAATTTTATTTTAATCAACAAAAATCATAGAAATGATTAAAAAAATTAGATTTAGGTTTTTAATTAGTTAACTTAGTTTTTTGACAAATACAAATTAATTTAGTTTAATCATTTCATTGATTAATTACAATTAGGTTTATACTTCATTTATTTTTCTAAACAAAAATACAAAATATTTTTCTAGTACTTAGAATTCTTTAGGTTTTAATCAATTAATTTAATTTTTGATAGTGAAGATTAATTAATTTAATCACACCTTATTTTATAAAATTGTAAATCAAATTAGAATTAGGACTAACTTTTTTATTTCACATTTCAAATATTTTCTAAACAAAGAAAAAACAAAATATTTTTTAAAATACTTAGAATTTTTAGGGTATTTACATCTTTCCCCTTTCTATCTCTGCGCATTTATTTATTTTTCGCATTAATACAATTATGTAATTGTCAAAAGTTTATAATAGATAATTAGGATATATTTCTTTCCTCCCCCATTCATAAACTTGTATCCCCATCTTCGAAGCGTTGTAATAGTGTAGGACATTTAATTTCCGCAATTTACTATTTTCCTTATTACTATTAGTAATTAGGGTTTGTATGGCAAGATTAAAATCAACGGTTAGATAACCTGATCTCAAAGACAAATACTTGAAATCAAAACACTTCACACACATGCACCACTAGGGTAATCTCACTTATTGCTTCAAATTTAAACAGTCATATCCCTCGAACATGGAATGCTTTAGAAAAGACCCTTACTTAAGAAGATCGTAGTCCCTCGATGATCATTTGATGCTACCTTCTGTAAATGATCTTAGTCCCTTACCAAAATTGCTAAAGCATCCTACAAGTTAACTTCTATGACTGTACAATGACCCACGTCTGTCTCTCACATCCAATGATAGAGCTTTCTACTAACTAATCGTAGGATATCACTATCTAAAGGAGAAATATAAGAACAAAGACTTTTTGAGTAGGTAGACCGCTCGTAATCGCTTGCTCACAAGCTAAAACATTCCACACTTCACACTTTCAAAAACAAACTTCTTTCAAAAATCTTTATAAACACTCTTGAGGACTGATGCAAGGGTTATTATAAAACAAATTGCCTTATAGTGGCATTTTCCAAAACACTTTCCAAAACAACACTTTCTTTCACAAATATTTTCAAAACAAACATTTTTGTATACATTCTCAATGATACGAGAATCATTACAAAATTATCGCACTTAGGCGTTTGCAAAATATTTTCAAACCTACACAAACACAAAGTGTTATTTAAAAGTGAGCTAGCAATTAAGAGCCCGTAGATAACTACAGATGAAAAGGGTGCTAACACCTTCCCTTTTCATAACCTACCCCCCAAACTCAAGAAATTTTTTGAAAGGTATTTCCTGTTCTTTTCACCCTTTCCTTTATTGGATAAAATGAAATTTGGTGGCGACTCTTGCTATCCGCAACATTTGCGATAAAACGCAAAACCAAAATTCAGTTCTCCCACCGTATTACAGTCATAATCTCTTGAGAAGAGCATAAGGAGTATTGCCTCATGAAAATGATCCCATGGTCATCAAAGTCCAAATCAGAGGCTTGAGTATCAAATGGGTACTAATAGACCCAAGAAGCTTGGCCGACATCATATACTTGGAAGCCTTCAAAGGAATGGACTTCGACTCAAAAGAACTATTACCATTCAACGGAACACTAGTTGGGTTCTTAGGAGAACAAGTAATGGTCCTTGGACACCTCAAAGTTCTAACTGTGTTCGGGATGAAAAAGAATTCCAAAGCAGCCAGAGTACGATATCTTATCGTTAAAGTGTCGTCTCCTTACAACATCATAATTGGGAGACCGTCATTCAACATGCTCGAGGTAGCATTATCAACCTTGTACCTCACTATGAAGTACCCCCTCGGCAAGGGGAGAGTAGGAATGGTGTGTGGAGATCAGGGGCTAACGTATAAATGTTATAAAGACATCTTGAAATTAAAGAGGAAGGCTATGATTACAGAAGAAGCAAGAAACCATGAAGTCAATGTGATCGATATGGATCCAAGGGAAGATCCTAGGTAGGCTAATCTAACCCTCCTAGAAGAGACAAAATGCAACGTTGTTGCTGTCAATCTTGTCATCACCTTCTTCGATTTTTCAAATTCGGTGTGTGTCAATGTTGTTGTTGAATTGATGAATCCGATTCTTGCAGTGTTACAAATTGTCGTTGATATTAAAATTCGGTGCAGAATCGTTGGTGTTCTGGTTGTTGCAGGTTGTAGCAGTGAGAATGATGTTGAAGATTGTCCGAGAAGATGAAGATTGTTGATGTTTTGAGATCATGAATCAGGAGAGTGCAGAGAGAAGATGAGAGTTTTCTTCTGTGATTTTAGAGGATGAAGATGAAGATAGAGAGTGAAGAAGAATCAATGTAAGAAGAGAGAATTTTTCGAGAGAGAAAGAGAGACCCTTTGTTCTATTAAGATAGAGGTTGGTATCAGAAAAAGAGAGAGTTTTGGAGAGTCATTTTTCTACAGAATCCAGAATCTCCCTAATCTGGTGAGTTTTGCTCTCTTTTATAATTCTATTAGAATCTGAAAGTAGTTAGGAATAGTTAGGAGGTTGTTAGAGTTCTGTTAGTAGTTTTTGACAATTCTGTTAGGAGGTTAGAAGAGTTAGTTATAGGTTTTTGATATAATTCTGTTACGGTTAGAAACAATTAGGAAGTTGTTAGTTAGGAATTCGGTTAGCTATGTTAGTTAGGGGTGAGGGTTAGTTTTATTTTCTGGTTTTCTGTTAGTGAGCTGGAATATTATGATAGTTTCTATTAGAAAACTCAGTTAATCATCTGGCTTTGATAAAAATGTTAGTTGCATTAAAAAAAGGAATGAGATATGTTAGTAAAAAACTGGAAAATTAGTTAGTGAAATGTTAGTTGGAAAAGTTAGTTAGGGTTAGAAATAGAACCTTTTAGTTTTAAAACTGCTAGTAACTTGGATATGTGGTAAAATTGTTAATACAAAGTGATAGTATTAATTGTTAGGAGAATGCTACTGTTAGTTCTGTTAGTAGTAAGTGCCAAGTGGTTTATTTGGTTTGGAATTGTGAAATGATTTGATGAATCATGCAAAGCAACTAGTATGCAAGAACTGGTTATGTTTTCAGTTATGAGCTCATTAATGGAAATGTTAGCTGTCAAAGATAGGGTGTTAGTTAAAAATCTGTTAGAGGCTATTAGTCAAGACATTTAAGAGGTTAATTCAAAAATGATCAGGAGGTCCTGGAAATCGAAAATGAAAATCATGTTAGTGACAACTCACTGTTATCTACCGTACTTAATGTCAAATCTATTTACAAAAGAAGGATTGCAAAATGTTAGTAAAACTGTGAGTTAATGTTAAAATCAACCTTGTTAGTAGGTTGGTTGAAAGATCTGAAAATTAATTGGAGGTCTTGTTTGAATAGTTATGAACTATTAAATTCTAAAAGTGCAAAACTGTATTTAACTGAATTATGTGATCCATTTCACAAAGGTATGCAATGCTGACTGGATTTTTGTTGGACTGATCTTATGTACAGGTTTGGTTTTGTTAGCATGCTGCAATATGTTTATGTGCATGGCTGAACTGTTTTGGCACAACTTTAGAAATTGTATGCAAGTTTGGTTGAGTCTAAAATAGGGCAGCAAGGTAGTTTGAAGAATGTAGCAGATCAGTTCATTTGGGGCATGAATATCGAGGAATACATGAAGATGAAGAACTTGGCATAGCATGGTGGTGAATCACATAATTCGAAGGATAGTCAAGCACTTGACATGGTGATTGGAAAATAGAATTTGTATTAAGAAAGATTGGAGATTGGGTTTAAGTTTTTTTTGATAATTTTTTCATGTAATATTTTTTAGTGTAGTTTTCTATGGTTTTGTAATGGTGTTTTGAATTTAATTGAATCGAAAAAAATGGTGTATAGAATTTGAAATTGAAATGACTTATGGTGAATTTGTAAATGAACGAACTTGTTGGAATTTTTGTTGAATATGGAATGAAGAGGTTTTGAAATGGTTAATGGAACTTTGAATCAAAATTGGATGAAGAACTTTGCTGGATATTTTGAATAGAATCAATTGGAACTTGAATTTTCCACTTGAAATCGAAAATGATGTCATACCTTGAATAATGTTAGAAATGTTGTATTATTTCGCCTTGGTAGCTCGAATTTCAAGAAATCAACCATTGATGGATCTTCCCATTTACATGCTCGATTAATGCACTTCAAACTCAATTGAAACCATAAGTCCAAGTTAACTTGTGAAGAAATCCACATGAACTTCCTTCCAATACTAGCATGAATCAACTCTTGACAAACATGTGCTTGAGAACCTTAACTAATCTTGAGACCATGCCTTATAACTTTTGCATTTACTTATACCTTGCATTACAAGAAATACTTATGACACTTGCACCTTAAGAAACTTGAATGGATACTTCCCTAATCAAATCCTCAATTCCCCATGAAACTTTAACTTGCATTACAAGTAATAACAACTCAAGAACACAATAACCCCTCGAGTAATCCTTTGAAGATGAATATGGATCTTGAGACATAGGAGGAATAACCACCAAGACATCCTTAACATGTAAATCACATGAACCCCAGTTGATGAATTGACACACTTAATTGCCATGCATGAGAATTGCAATCTTCTTGAGATGCGCTATAATGAAAATGGCTCTGTCTCTTACCTTGAGGAAGATATCCTTATAGCTTGATAAGGGAGAGATCCACAATGAACATCAATCAAAACCCTAAATTCACAATCCAATAATCCTTTGAACCATGATTCATCAAAACCCGAATTGGTTAATTGAAGAGTGGATAAATGCCATGCCATAGTCCTTAAGCCTGACCAAATGATAATCATACTTATATGAAGAGACACCATGATTCGAAGCCCATGTATGCTAGGTCACGCCCTTGAGTTCTTGACCAGAAACACCTTTCATCTTGATACTCAGACGAAGAGACTAACCTTGTTGCTTGATGGAGAAGAAATCCAAACTGAACATGAACCAAAACCATAATTCCACAGTCTTCCACACCAAGAAGAAACAGAATGATCCGTCTTATTCAACATATATGGCTCAAATTAGCTGTGAACCCTAGCTCCATAACTACTGATTTTTTGAACCTCAGGTGTTCTATTTTTTATGAAAATGCATGCTATGCACATTACCTATTGGAATGATGCAGATGAATGCAAAGTCTAAGCCAGAATAAAAGTGCAATTAGGAGGGAAAATTTGGGGGTGCAACACCTAACATCTAGCAAATTTGAAAGACATTCTCGGGCTACTACAAGCTCATACAAAATGGATTAACAGCGTCCGGGAGAATTAAGGCCTCTCTTATGAACTTATCACTATGGTTCTTGTAAGAACCACATGAACATGGGGCTACCATACATCCATAATCCTCCTACAAACATGCAAGGTGGAAACAACATACAAAATAAAACAAAACCGAAACCAACGACTTGGAAACTTAAAGCCCATAGAGCGATTGTTTGGACAAGCAAAATATTTAAGGACATTACAAAACATGCCCACTTAAAAAGGGTGACTAACAAATTATTCAAAACAAATAAAGTGGAGCCTAAGATCACTTAGTCACTTTGGACGGAAAAGTATCATTCCCATCTGGATCATCAGCGACCGGGGACCCATCAACATCCTTCATATCCACTAGCTTTCCATCCATGATACTCTTGAAGAAATCCTCAGAAGAAATATCTAAGGTTGGATAAAGACTCATCACCTGATCTTTCACCCGGTCAAAATCCACATCCCCAAAATTAAGCGCATCCATACGAGACCTCTCCAAGGATTGTTGTAGGTTAGCACAAGACTTCTTCGCCGTTTCCAACTCCTGGATGAGCTTGGATTCAGAAGCCTGAATATTTTCACATCTTTTGGTGAGGGTCTTAGTCTTTGAAACTTCAACAACTAGAATCTTCTCCAAAGCAGAAACTTTATCAGCATAGGACTTCTCACTGCCTGTCAATCGGTCGACGCCTTTCTGTAGATTAACACACTGATCCTCCACGTCATCCCCGGATTCAAATAGTCCCCAAGCCAACACAATACAACACATCAGATAAGAACTCAAATGCTGAGTAATCTTCTGGCGTTCGATACTCTTCACGTTGTTAACATCCTCGGTAGCGTTGAGGTGGCCATAAAGGAACTTCAACCCATCGAAAATATTAGACCAGAATTTATTCTCATTTGAAGGACATGTGGAGCCGTCACCAGGCTCCTGCATCAACAGTGATATCTCCTGATCCACCCTACAAACCCCATCTTACATCATTGTCTTAAGCTTTTTTTGAGGTTTTTCAATAGTGTCAACAAAGGCCAATATGACCTTGGCCTGCGACTGGGGCTCGTGATCACAATGCCTGACCTCGGAGCGCTCCCTTTCTTCTTTGACGCCATGAGTTCCAGACCAGAAAGATCGGACTTAGCCTCCAAAGGGCCCCCAATTCCTCGCCGAGAAGCACAAAGTGCCGCCATCAGTTTCTTTTGCTCCCTAACATAAAGGTCAGTCATCTTATCTGCAAAAATACATTAAAATAATGAATGAGAAAAGAAGGAAAAGATCTGTAATCAGCAACCAATTAAAAAGAATCTTACCCAAGAAATCTGAAATCTCTTCAACAGATAAAGGTAAAAGGTCCCTGAACTTGAAAATGGAAAGAATCTAGAAATTACAAAGATTGAACCTCAAGATTACTCAGCTTATCATAGTTAAAACTGGATATTAGTAGAGGGTTTCTAGTCCAATATAATGGAAACTTGGGATGGTCGTCAGTGGCATAGAGAACTTGGGGACATCTCGGGACGCAGCCAATACATAGGAATCAATCCTTAAAACCCTTATAATTTGTGGTGTAAGCTTGGAGGAAGCTCCTACGAGGAACACCACTGACGGTAACCCAACTTCCGGACTCTAAGTTTTTTACTTCAAAATAGGAGTAGAATAAGCTAATGGTCAGCGTCATGTCCAGGGTGTCGCAGACTATCTCGAAGGACTTAATAAAACCCCAACTGTTTGGGCAAAGTTGGGAAGGAGCCATATTTACCGTCCTCAAGACGTCAACCTCAAAGTCAGAAAAAGGAATGCAAATAAACATATCCTCCAACACGCCAACATAGAAATTAAAATACTCATTGTGATCGGTGGATCTGGAACTGACTGTTTAACGCTGGTTCGCGAAATGTCGCAGAAGCAAGAGTCGCCACCGTCTTTTATTTTCTCCAAATGGAAAGGACAAAAGCACAGAAAAATTCCTTAAAGAGATTGCTCTTGGTTCGGGAGGTAGGTTATAGAAAGGGAAGGTGTTAGCACCCTTTCTATCCATGGTTATCCATGGGCTCTTAGATACTTGCTCATTTGTGTTTTCAAAAATGGTTTGTTTGCTTTTCAACTGTGGGTTTTAAAAAAGTTTCTTTGAAAAGTTTCAGTTCGACTCGTACGTCAGAGTGTTTGAAAAATTTGCTTTGAAAGCTTTTGAAAATGTGTTGGTGAAAAGATGTTTTGATTTGTTTGAAGTTAGAGCAAGTATCCTTGAGAACCTACCTACCCTAAGGAATTCGTCTGTGTAAATGTCCTTTAAAGTAGTGCCATCCCACCATTGAGAGGTAGGTAGCACCACCGTTGGAGGTGTTCGGGTCAATTCGAGTTTGTAGGGACATGGTGATCACCAGAGCAATAGGAAGACACCTTAGAAGCTACCCTCATGCCAGGTTCCCGGATCATGAGGACTTACTAAGACATCCTCTACTCGACGATCACCTTTCGAAAGGCAACAGTGAGGCGTACCCTAGGGGTGGTGTGTGCGAATTGTGTGTCGTTTTCAGTTATTTGTCTTGTCATGTTTGAGTGATCTGCGCTTGATTTTATTTTAAGTCCATACATTCTTTCATGCTTTTTGTTAACAGTTAAAATTTGCGGGAAAATAAATCTACAACTATTACAAATGGCACGGGTCCACATCGCCAAAATTAAACCAGACCCGATTTGACGGAAGATAAATAAAGCGAATAAAAGTGCGAGAAATAAAATCGTTACAACGCTTTGGGAGAATTACATAATTACAATAAGCGACATAAAATAAATGCGCGAAATTAAATAAACTACGAACATGGGCGTTGGACCCTTTTGCAAAATTAAATTAATAATTAAAATAAGAATGTTTTTTTTGGTATTTTTGTGTTTTTTAAGATTTAATAAAAGAAAGAATTAATTAGAATGAAATTTGAAATGTAAACCCTAATTCTAGTGTTTTTTAAGTTTATTGTAAAAATATTAAGTTTTAACCTAATTTAAATCTAAGTCAATTTACGTGCAAAATTTAATTATAGAAAATAAATAAAATAAACATTATTATTGTAAAAGGGAAATTAAAAGGAATCAAAATTAATTAAACCTATTTCTACATATTTTTGGATTTTTTTATTAAAAAAAGAATTAATGTTGTAACCTAATTAAACTAAATTCAATTATACAATTATTTACAAGAACATATTAAAATAGAATATTTATTGCATTTTTTGTCTTTTCTGAATTTTTGTGTATTTTTGTATTTTATAAAAAAATAATTAATTAATTTATAACAATAAAGCAAATAAAAATAACAATTGAAAAAAAAAAATATAAAAAAAAAATGGAGAAGCAAACCAGGGGGGGGTTCAGGCCCCAGATGGAGGTAAGGCCTTAGCAAACTGGCCCATTAAGCCTTGGTCTCGTTGGACTTTCTCAATCATGTGTGATGCGTTGACTATGGTTTGTTGTGTTCCTTGCATCCCTGCCTTTTGATAGATCTCCCAAGACGCGTGGACCTTTGGATTTTGAACGTGCATGATGACCCTCAACATAAGCGCTGCATGGGATTTGTGAACGAAAAATAATATTGAAATAGCATGAGACCTGGGGTTCGAACCCAGGTCACGTGTGTTACCAGCATCATTGCCTGCCACTAGACCAACTCAACGCGCGTGATTAGTAAATAAACAAGAAATATTATAAAAGAAAAGCAAATAGTTAGTGGATTAGCGCGCGAGAATTCAAATGTGCCTATCACGTTTTGACACGGCTTCTTCTTCCTCCCCATCCCTGTAAACAAAACACAAAGGCAACGTTTTTCAGGCGTTGCATTAGAAGGCTTTTGAAAAAATAGCGACTAGCGCTAGGGTGTATATAAATTGATCGCGAAGGTCAAGATCTCTTCGTCCAGATGCGTTGATTGCAATGGTGATACTGAGGTGGCCTGATTTTGCTTGGTCTGAAAACCCCTATTCAGAAGCTCTGCAAACCCTAAATTTTAACAATGGCGAAATCGCCTATAACGCATAATAATCAAATTAAAGGTATGGGTTAGATTTAGAACATTATGAGGAATACAAATACATGATTAGAATGCTATGAAAATGTCTAGAATGCAAAGCACGATAAATGAAAAAAATGGCAAAAGAGGGACTTCTGTACAGCGTTTTAGGGGGCTATCTTCGATGCTTTTGATTGGAATACGTTCAGGGCTTGCCAAGGAAGCTATTGGAACAATTCTTATGCTTTGAATTGACCTGTAGTACTGATTTCAGCTTTTCAGTTTTCAAGGAATTTTCAAGTTTTGTAATGGCCTCTTATGCGCAGCTTTTAGTCCAATGCAATTAGGTTTGTGATCCTGCATATGTAGTGAGACAATTAGGTTAAGAAAACTTGATCAAATCCAATGAATTAATGGTTTTTGAATATTTGATTTCAAGGATCTTTTCCATATCTTTTCATGTGCATTTTTGTTCAATTATGATCAATTAGTCCAATTCTTTCCATGTTTGGGATGTGCACGAGATTTTGAAAGCAAAACATGCATAAAAAGATTTTTTAGGTCAAAGTAGATATTTTTCACATATTTGAATAATTTAAATGAATTAATATTAATATAAATTCAAATAAATAAATAAAAAATGAGAAAATACTTCCCTTTGGGCCAAGTGGTCGTGCATATGCTTGGAATGATGAATCATGGAAGAAAAATGGGCCCATTAGCAAATTTAGGTCATTTGAATCAAAGTTGACTTTTCAAAATTCCCAAACATTTCCCAACTTCCACAAGGCATAACTTGCTCAATTTTTAAGCTTTTCACATGTTCTTGGACATTTTCGAAAGGTCTTTGAGTCCTCTAACCAATGCCTTTGGTCCCATGTCATTTTGATTTACCAATCTCAAGTTATGGCCTTTGACTTAAAGTCCCTTTTTGTTGACTTTTGAAAATGACCTATAATGTTGAAATTGATAACTTTTTGTGAGAGCATTTCTTGGACTTGAAGTATGAAGATGAGTTGTAGGAAATGTCTTTCTCTTCAAAATGAGCTTTGGATGGAATTTTTCTGATAATCCATGTGAAAGTTATGCCCTGGTCAATTTCAGTTGACTTTTTCAACTGTCCAAATATAGTAACTTTTGCATCTTTGATGATTTCAGAGCCAAATTTTGAGAATCATGATCAAGCATTGATCAAATGATGTTTGTGGCTTCAAAATGATATATTGACCAAAAATTTGAACTTTTGACTGTCAAATGACCATTTTGCCCCTACAGTTGACTGTAGTGCAATTCAGGGTTTTGACTGTGCAATTTTGAGCTGAATGCCTTGAAACTTGATATGAGGATACTTGACCATCTTTGTAGGCATGTGAGACTTGATTGGGCCTTTGAAAACTTCCTTTTCTTGATTAGAACCCAAACCCTAGTTTTGACTGTATGGGAGACAGTTGAACTGCATAACCCTTGGGGAATTTTGTGACCTGACTTGGCAATTTCTTGAAGAATATGGGAGGGCAAATTTTGGGGTGCAACAGTTGCCCCTGTTCAATCTTCTTAGACCTGAGGATGCAGATTGGCTGACGTGCCTTTCGTAATCCGAGGGTAGAAGATGATTGGACACTAGAGTGCCCAGAAATTTGCGCTCTCATGTTAGCAGTGTGATGGGGGAATGGGCTTATAGATGCCATTTGGAGATTGCTGGATAGGATGATGGGCTTATAGATGCCATCTGGATGTTGATCGCGTAGGAAATTCCTTAGCGAGAACCTGCATACCTGCAAAAGAAAATGAGTACCTGACACATTGCAGGAGCTGATTTTTAGATGCTTGGTATAGATGTGTCCTGACTGGGTACAGGAGCTGAGTCTGGAGCTTTAAACGCTGATGAATGAACCAGAGATGGTTACTGCCTTAGCATGAATGGTAAGAGAACCTTGGGTGATTCTAACTTCAACAACGCTCGTTGAGAAAATCTTGGTGGGAAATACCATCTTCGCAGGATCGGGAAGAGAGCCATAAGCAATTATAATCTGAAAGGGAATCACCTCACTCACCGTTGGAGAGGGGAATCATAGGAAAAGGAATTGTCACCTCACTCGCCGTCGGAGAGGGAACCATAAGAGACTATCACCTCACACTCATCGTCGGAGAGGGAAACATCTGAAAAAGGAATTACTACCTCACACACCGTTGGAGAGGGAACCATAGGAGACTATCACCTCACACTCATCGTCGGAGAGGGAAACATCTTGAAAAAGGAATTACCACCTCACGCACTTGTCGGAGAGGGGACCATAAGAGACTATCACCTCACACTCATCGTCGGAGAGGGAAACATCTGAAAAAGGAATTACTACCTCACACACCGTTGGAGAGGGTACCATAAGAGACTATCACCTCACACTCATCGTCAGAGAGGGAAACATCTGAAGAACTTACCACCTCACACACCATCGGAGAGGGGACCATAACTTCTGCTGAGTCTTTATCAGAAAAATCTGTTGGGAGTCGATTTAGCTGGACTAGAGAGGTTTTTGATAAGGATGTGATTGAAGGAATCTGAGACGATTGCTACTCCAAATATATGATGAAGGAATCTGGGACGATTACTACTTCAGCAGGACGATGAAGGAATCTGGGACGATTACTACCTCAGAAGAATGATGAAGGAATCTGGGACGATTACTACCTCAGCAGAATGATGAAGGAATCTGGGACGATTACTACCTCAGAAGAATGATGAAGGAATCAGGAGCGATTACTACCTCAGCAGGATGATGAAGGAATCTGGGACGATTACTACCTCAGCGGAATGATGAAGGAATCTGGAGCGATTACTACCTCAGCAGAATGATGAAGGAATCTGGGACGATTACTACCTCAGCGGAATGATGAAGGAATCTGGGACGATTACTACCTCAGAAGAATGATGAAGGAATCTGGGACGATTACTACCTCAGCGGGATGATGAAGGAATCTGGGACGATTACTACCTCAGAAGAATGATGAAGGAATCTGGGACGATTACTACCTCAGCGGGATGATGAAGGAATCTGGGACGATTACTACCTCAACGGGTAAAGACTTTTATCTGTTGATCGTTCTTTCCTGAAAAAGTAACGAATTAGTTGTATGCAATGTCATAATGCATGAATTGCCTGATTTTAAGATGTTCTCAAAAATAAATGAGATTGGGGTGATATGATGCGTCTATGCATGCTATAATGATGTATGTGACGTTTTATGAATGTGTTTTTCGTCTAGGAAAGTAAATCCTTGACGGGTGCCGGGAAATCGTATCCTGGGCTGATGTTGAAGGATAGATTTTGCTTCCGCTGGGGATGATAGCTGCAAGAATACCAGTAGGGGAAGACGACTCCGTTGAGGAATAAACTTGGCAAATGGAAGATTTTGCGGGGAGAAAAGATACTCTAACGACCATGCTGGGAAGCAATACTCTGTGGGGAGAGAGATGCCTTGCTGAGTGTTGACAATAATTTGCTGAGGATACCTTGTTGTTGGAAGTGTGAATAGACTTCGCTGGGGTAAGAAGACTTCGTCGACGACGCTCTTTCCATGGCTTTTGGCTGAGGATAACCCAGTTATATCCTGTTAAGGAAATAACTCTTTAAATCAAGCTGGACGACGCGTTCGTGCTCTGCGAGGGGATAAGCTTACTGCTTGGGGATATGGACTCCATCTTTCCTGGGGAAGCTGGATTGGACTCTCCTGGGGAAGTATTGAACTGTATTGGTTATGTTCTTCAACGGACCCTACCTTGACACCTTAGAGGACAGAGCAATCAGATTGCTTAGACCATCCATTATTGCCCCTGTTTCTGATGTGGGAGCGGAAGATACCTGTGGAGGTGCTTGATAGTTGTTGATGAGCAAACCTTCTTCTGGTAGGCAGGTGACAAGATGACAGGACATAGTCGTACGCTTTGATCCCTAACTTTTGCATGGACCGCCCTTTCGGGTTTTCAGTCCACCGGGATACCCATTTTTGCCCAAGCCGCCTTTTCAGGTTTTCGACTTGTCGGGTGTACAGATTTTTTTATGTCATCCCTTATTTTTGCCCGAACCCTTTTGGTTCGCCGGGAAGCCCTTATTTTTGCCTAGGTATGTCAACCTAGTGGGTCTTTGATTTTGCGTAGTATCTTTTTTCGACTATGTCCATGCTCTCAGAATGTAAGGAGTTGCCCCTGTTTAGAAGTGTTTTGTCACCAGAAGATGTTTGATCAGGCGAGATTTGTTGTTAAAATGCCCCAAGTGACTCAGGTGGAGATTTGCCCCAGGCTGGTTGGCCTTTTGAGAGATTCTCCGAATCTTGATTGGACTGCCCCAGATGATGGACAATAGTCGTGCCATGCCCCTTGATTGGAGGTACTTCTGTTCATTAGGCTTTCGTCATGCGAATTTCTATGCTGTTCAAACAAAAAGTCATATGCAAACAAAGTTATGTTAAAAATGCAAAGCTTATGTCTGTCTCGAAGATTTTGAAAATGCATTCTTTTTCATAAAACAAGTAAATGTTTGTAAAAACATGATGTCAACTCCGTATTTACCGTAGCCTTAAGGAGTCAGGATACCTTTCGTAACAGTATGCTTTCGAACTAACCCATGCTTCAGCTAGGACTTTTGAGGGTTATAACGTGGCCTGGTTCACGGTTTAAGAAACAAAGGATAAAGGCTCAAATTTTATTTGTACCCACCCGTTCTTCGTGATGTTCTCCAAACCTAAACTCAGTTGATCGTGCGTTAGACCTTGCTTGAGTCTTTGCTTTGATGTTCCAATAATGGTTCGGATATTGACGGTTTATCTTGATTAGGCAGTCATTTCTTTTTTGTTGAGGGTTTATAAGACCTCTTGCTTTTTTGATTTTGTTATCCCTGTCTTTTTTTGCCTGAACTGATTTTGGAATTACAGTCAGCGGGATGCCCCAGTTTCATAAGTTTCCTTCATGGGTTTGGACTTAATGGGTTTTTATTTTTTGAGAGATATAATGACTGCCTGTCCTTCTTGATTATTCAGAACCATCACTGTCTTTTTTTTTATTTCGTAAGGATCTCTTTGGTGCCATTCGTTATGCACTTGGATCAACTGAGAAGACTACCCTGCCCCGGGTTATGATAAAGGGTTTTAATTTTCGAAAATAAAAAACTCCTACTTCTTTGGCTCAGAGGGGTTGACGAGGGATTATCATCCTTATAACTCCAGTGTTTAGGAATTGAAACAATGCCTGTACCTCATCATTGGGGTCTGTTCAAAAGCATACTGTAAAGATCGTGGTATCATTTTCGTCATCCTCCCTCAAGAGGCTTAGAATTAACGAGAGTTGTCATCAGAAAAAATATGAAAACAATTTGCATATAGTGAATGCGAATATATTGATTCAAAATAGACATAAGCGATGCATTAATGTGATAACAATGTTTAACATGAATAAATGTTTGAACAATCAAAGAAAGATACAACTTGATTATTTGAATGAACAAAAGACATTCTCGATGATTCGGTGTAGGATCAGTGTTCAAACTCGACCTCCTTGGCGTCAATCAAATCCTGGATCTTGTTCTTCAAGGTCCAACAGTCGTCGGTGTCATGTCCAGGACTGTCAGAATGGTAGGCACATCTCACACCCGGGTTGTACTTGGGAGAGGAAGTGTCAGGATTTTGAGGAGGATCCTTAAGTGTGATCATTTTCGCCTTCAGCAATTGCTGTAATGCCTGAGACAAAGACATGTTGATGTCAATATACTTCCTATCTTGATGCTTTATCCTACGCCTATTGCTCTTTCTTGGTTGAACGGGCGTGGGATCAGAAATCTGGATTGCCCCTGCATCATGACGACCCTTTTTACCATGTATAGCATTGGACTCTTTCTTTCCACTGTGAGGTTTTTTCTGAGAATCAGCAGGTGCGGTTTCTTGAATCTTCCCTGACTTGATACCAGCTTCAATTCTCTCCCCAGTCAAGACAAGATCTGTAAACCCAGCAGCAGAATTCCCAATTAGGTGGTTGAAGAATGAACCAGACAGGGTCCCCAAGAACATGTCGACGAGCTCGCGGTCAGTCAGAGGTGGTTGTACCCTTCCAGCAAGGTCCCTCCCTTTTTGAGCATACTCTTTGAAGCCTTCGCCTGTACCCATAGACATCCCCTGAAGCTGAGTACGCGTGGGAGCGAGGTCGGCATTATACTGGTAATGCTTGTAGAAAGTAGTGGCTAAGTCTTCCCAGGTACGGATGTTGGCTCCATTCAACTGATAAAACCACTCGAGCTGAGTCCCCGAAAGACTCTCTTGGAAGAAATGGATCCATAAGTTTTTGTCAGCCGTATAGGGCTGGATCCTCCTTGTATAAGCCCTGAGATGCAACTTAGGACAGGATGCCCCATCGTATTTAGCAAAGGCAGGTACCTTGAATTTGCGCGGGATCACTACCCCAGAAGACAGACCTAGATCCTCG
Source organism: Vicia faba (assembly GCA_948472305.1). Lineage (NCBI taxonomy): Eukaryota > Viridiplantae > Streptophyta > Magnoliopsida > Fabales > Fabaceae > Vicia > Vicia faba. Next base: position 856,382,189 of record OX451740.1, on the reverse strand, counting down.
AAGTCCAGGCCAGGCACCTTTTGTATCTCCATAGAACTGAGCCGGTCTTCCAACTGCTTGTACCTGTCCTCAGCCGGAGGGTACTGTTCATCGTTGAAATCTGTCTCGTTGTCGGAGACCACTGGACTAGGCACCTCTCTCTCATGGTGACTGCTTTCCCTCACAGATGGGGTAGTCCTCTCAGTTTCAGTCTGCGGTGTATTCCCAGATCTGCGCCTAGGGCTGAACAAGACAGTCCTCTTCTTCTTCTTGTCCTTCTTCAAGAGCAGAGTCTTCAGATCTTGTTGCCCCTGAGTCAAATTCATGATCAGCTCTTGGAACTGGGCGTTCTGAGCCTGGAGGTCCTTGATAGTCTGCTCGGCTGATGATTCAGGATTCATGATGATCGGCTGAAATAAACAGCGAAGGAGGTAAGCAACCTGTAGAGAAAAGGGTACCTGTAATGTAATGATGTGTATGACATGCATGCAATGTTTTCAAGGACCTCGCGGGGTAAACAAGAAAATTTGTTAGAATTTGGGAATTTATAGCTTGATTGAAGGACACCCATGTTGTTGAGAGTTCTTCTTCAAGGGTCAAAGGCTCACCATATCCAGTGGGTCATAGCCCCTGACAGCTTTGGCTAGAGGAAAATAAATCCCCTTTGCCCCTTGCTGGGATGTTTGATTCAACATGACCTGCATCACAAGCCCTTGAGATCCTTGAAATGGGTTAGGATGTATGCAATGGTATGCCATGGTATGATGTCATGCTATGCATGGGGTAATATGGGTAACCCTGTTATGAGTCCCACTTAAGGACTATAAACGACCCTGCAAGAAATTTAGTACCCTGTTATGAGTCCCAATTAAGGCCTATAAATAAAGACCTGCAAGAAATTTAGTACCCTGTTATGAGTCCCAATTAAGGACTATAAACAAGACCTGCAAGAAACAAGTGTCAGGTAACAAGCACGTAGATAGTCAAGTACGAAGGCACACAAGTCACACAAAAGAAGCCCTTAGAGTTTAGGCCAGCATGGGGTCTGGGTAGTACCCTCTTGAAGTTGGTGGGTTCAACCTGTCCTAATCAAAGTAACCGGGTTCTAAGACTCCCAATATCACGGGGTTGCTTTCATTGTTCATCGTTTCGATTTAGCCACTGAACTGGCGACCGAAATATTCCAGGAAAGCAACCCTCAATTGAGTGTAGTATCGAGTATCAACCAACCTCGGACTGCACCAAAGTCAGTTATCTCACTACCCTAAAGAGGCCAAGATAGTTCAATTAAGGCTCCTAAGGTTTGTTGATGCTTCACGACACCACGCGGAGGCCCCGTACTCTCCTTGACTGAACTCAAGGGTTACCGGTACACACCAAAGTGCCACATCAACGTAGCAGACTGTTTCAACCATGTCGGTATACCCCGCACAGTTCCCTCACAGTCTTGTTGCTACTTTCTAAGAAGGTATCCCCCAGATCCGGGTTAGGATCTATAGAACTCCCAAGACAGTCCCACAATAATAAAGCAAGCAATTCAGACAATTGAAAACACAAGTGATCTTAGTCCTAAGGTACACCTCACTTTAAGTAATCCCCAGCAGAGTCGCCAGTTCTGTGATCGGTGGATCTGGAACTGACTGTTTAACGCTGGTTCGCGAAATGTCGCAGAAGCAAGAGTCGCCACCGTCTTTTATTTTCTCCAAATGGAAAGGACAAAAGCACAGAAAAATTCCTTAAAGAGATTGCTCTTGGTTCGGGAGGTAGGTTATAGAAAGGGAAGGTGTTAGCACCCTTTCTATCCATGGTTATCCATGGGCTCTTAGATACTTGCTCATTTGTGTTTTCAAAAATGGTTTGTTTGCTTTTCAACTGTGGGTTTTAAAAAAGTTTCTTTGAAAAGTTTCAGTTCGACTCGTACGTCAGAGTGTTTGAAAAATTTGCTTTGAAAGCTTTTGAAAATGTGTTGGTGAAAAGATGTTTTGATTTGTTTGAAGTTAGAGCAAGTATCCTTGAGAACCTACCTACCCTAAGGAATTCGTCTGTGTAAATGTCCTTTAAAGTAGTGCCATCCCACCATTGAGAGGTAGGTAGCACCACCGTTGGAGGTGTTCGGGTCAATTCGAGTTTGTAGGGACATGGTGATCACCAGAGCAATAGGAAGACACCTTAGAAGCTACCCTCATGCCAGGTTCCCGGATCATGAGGACTTACTAAGACATCCTCTACTCGACGATCACCTTTCGAAAGGCAACAGTGAGGCGTACCCTAGGGGTGGTGTGTGCGAATTGTGTGTCGTTTTCAGTTATTTGTCTTGTCATGTTTGAGTGATCTGCGCTTGATTTTATTTTAAGTCCATACATTCTTTCATGCTTTTTGTTAACAGTTAAAATTTGCGGGAAAATAAATCTACAACTATTACAAATGGCACGGGTCCACATCGCCAAAATTAAACCAGACCCGATTTGACGGAAGATAAATAAAGCGAATAAAAGTGCGAGAAATAAAATCGTTACAACGCTTTGGGAGAATTACATAATTACAATAAGCGACATAAAATAAATGCGCGAAATTAAATAAACTACGAACATGGGCGTTGGACCCTTTTGCAAAATTAAATTAATAATTAAAATAAGAATGTTTTTTTTGGTATTTTTGTGTTTTTTAAGATTTAATAAAAGAAAGAATTAATTAGAATGAAATTTGAAATGTAAACCCTAATTCTAGTGTTTTTTAAGTTTATTGTAAAAATATTAAGTTTTAACCTAATTTAAATCTAAGTCAATTTACGTGCAAAATTTAATTATAGAAAATAAATAAAATAAACATTATTATTGTAAAAGGGAAATTAAAAGGAATCAAAATTAATTAAACCTATTTCTACATATTTTTGGATTTTTTTATTAAAAAAAGAATTAATGTTGTAACCTAATTAAACTAAATTCAATTATACAATTATTTACAAGAACATATTAAAATAGAATATTTATTGCATTTTTTGTCTTTTCTGAATTTTTGTGTATTTTTGTATTTTATAAAAAAATAATTAATTAATTTATAACAATAAAGCAAATAAAAATAACAATTGAAAAAATAAAATATAAAAAAAATGGAGAAGCAAACCAGGGGGGGTTCAGGCCCCAGATGGAGGTAAGGCCTTAGCAAACTGGCCCATTAAGCCTTGGTCTCGTTGGACTTTCTCAATCATGTGTGATGCGTTGACTATGGTTTGTTGTGTTCCTTGCATCCCTGCCTTTTGATAGATCTCCCAAGACGCGTGGACCTTTGGATTTTGAACGTGCATGATGACCCTCAACATAAGCGCTGCATGGGATTTGTGAACGAAAAATAATATTGAAATAGCATGAGACCTGGGGTTCGAACCCAGGTCACGTGTGTTACCAGCATCATTGCCTGCCACTAGACCAACTCAACGCGCGTGATTAGTAAATAAACAAGAAATATTATAAAAGAAAAGCAAATAGTTAGTGGATTAGCGCGCGAGAATTCAAATGTGCCTATCACGTTTTGACACGGCTTCTTCTTCCTCCCCATCCCTGTAAACAAAACACAAAGGCAACGTTTTTCAGGCGTTGCATTAGAAGGCTTTTGAAAAAATAGCGACTAGCGCTAGGGTGTATATAAATTGATCGCGAAGGTCAAGATCTCTTCGTCCAGATGCGTTGATTGCAATGGTGATACTGAGGTGGCCTGATTTTGCTTGGTCTGAAAACCCCTATTCAGAAGCTCTGCAAACCCTAAATTTTAACAATGGCGAAATCGCCTATAACGCATAATAATCAAATTAAAGGTATGGGTTAGCTTTAGAACATTATGAGGAATACAAATACATGATTAGAATGCTATGAAAATGTCTAGAATGCAAAGCACGATAAATGAAAAAAATGGCAAAAGAGGGACTTCTGTACAGCGTTTTAGGGGGCTATCTTCGATGCTTTTGATTGGAATACGTTCAGGGCTTGCCAAGGAAGCTATTGGAACAATTCTTATGCTTTGAATTGACCTGTAGTACTGATTTCAGCTTTTCAGTTTTCAAGGAATTTTCAAGTTTTGTAATGGCCTCTTATGCGCAGCTTTTAGTCCAATGCAATTAGGTTTGTGATCCTGCATATGTAGTGAGACAATTAGGTTAAGAAAACTTGATCAAATCCAATGAATTAATGGTTTTTGAATATTTGATTTCAAGGATCTTTTCCATATCTTTTCATGTGCATTTTTGTTCAATTATGATCAATTAGTCCAATTATTTCCATGTTTGGGATGTGCACGAGATTTTGAAAGCAAAACATGCATAAAAAGATTTTTTAGGTCAAAGTAGATATTTTTCACATATTTGAATAATTTAAATGAATTAATATTAATATAAATTCAAATAAATAAATAAAAAATGAGAAAATACTTCCCTTTGGGCCAAGTGGTCGTGCATATGCTTGGAATGATGAATCATGGAAGAAAAATGGGCCCATTAGCAAATTTAGGTCATTTGAATCAAAGTTGACTTTTCAAAATTCCCAAAAATTTCCCAACTTCCACAAGGCATAACTTGCTCAATTTTTAAGCTTTTCACATGTTCTTGGACATTTTGGAAAGGTCTTTGAGTCCTCTAACCAATGCCTTTGGTCCCATGTCATTTTGATTTACCAATCTCAAGTTATGGCCTTTGACTTAAAGTCCCTTTTTGTTGACTTTTGAAAATGACCTATAATGTTGAAATTGATAACTTTTTGTGAGAGCATTTCTTGGACTTGAAGTATGAAGATGAGTTGTAGGAAATGTCTTTCTCTTCAAAATGAGCTTTGGATGGAATTTTTCTGATAATCCATGTGAAAGTTATGCCCTGGTCAATTTCAGTTGACTTTTTCAGCTGTCCAAATATAGTAACTTTTGCATCTTTGATGATTTCAGAGCCAAATTTTGAGAATCATGATCAAGCATTGATCAAATGATGTTTGTGGCTTCAAAATGATATATTGACCAAAAATTTGAACTTTTGACTGTCAAATGACCATTTTGCCCCTACAGTTGACTGTAGTGCAATTCAGGGTTTTGACTGTGCAATTTTGAGCTGAATGCCTTGAAACTTGATATGAGGATACTTGACCATCTTTGTAGGCATGTGAGACTTGATTGGGCCTTTGAAAACTTCCTTTTCTTGATTAGAACCCAAACCCTAGTTTTGACTGTATGGGAGACAGTTGAACTGCATAACCCTTGGGGAATTTTGTGACCTGACTTGGCAATTTCTTGAAGAATATGGGAGGGCAAATTTTGGGGTGCAACACTCATCTTCCATCCCTCTGGGCCGGGACATACATACTCTCTCGTCGGGCCTTCAGGCCTCTAGAATGATGTCATCCTCATTCCCGGTCGAGGATACCTTTCACGAAGAGAAGAGTTTTGCCACCTCCACTCCATCCCGGGATCTTTGGTCGTATCCCATCACTTCTTCGTTAGAAGGAATAAGGTTTTCCATCAAGATTTCCACGGAACCTGATGAAGAAGATTTAGAGTCAGAGTCACTTTCAGAAGTGAAAATCTCACAATAAACCCTATACATGACCTGAGAAAATTCACCTACACCTAAGGCATCTCGCATCTCTTGCATGCACTTATCTCACAAAGCTCTCCTCCCCTCATCACTTGTACGAATCTTATGACCCAGATTGTCACACTCTCTTATGATCACCATCCTTAAAAAACAAGAGAATATACAGAAAAATAATAGAAAATGAAGAGAGTAATACCTGGAAAACTTTAGCTTCTGGAGATTCTGAACGAAGGACTTCTTTGAAAAAACACATGCAAAGGAGAACTTTCAAGAGAGGTGAAAGAGGAATAGACTTAAAAAGGAGTTGCGGAAGGAAAAGACTAGGGCAGAGGAAACGTCTATAAAATAAAAAATTGACCCACTAATGATTATTGTGATACAGTGGCAGAACCGACTGTTAATACTGGTTTTGCATTTTTTGTTCGCAAATTCCGCGGTAAGCAAGAGTCGCCACCAAATTTTCTTTTATCCAACAAAGGAAAGGGTGAAAAGAACAGAAAAAAGACCTTTTTTCGAGATTTTCTGAGTAAGGGGGGTATATTATGGAAAGGGAAGGTGTTAGCACCCTATCCATCTGAGGTTTTCTATGGGCTTTTAGGTACTTTCTCATTTTGAAAACTGTTTGTGTGTTTGTGTGTTTTGAAAGTTTTTGCTTGTTTTATGGTAACTCTTGTATCAGTCCTCAAGAGTGTGATAAAGCATTTTTGAAAATAGTTTTTGAAAAGTGTGTAAGTGTGAAAAATTCAGATTTGAGCAAGTACTTAAGAATAGTATACCTACTCGAAAATGATGTTCTTTTCCTCCTACCCTTTAGATAGTGCTATCCTACTATTAGTGAGTAGGTAGCCTATCGTTGGATGTTAAGGGACTATCGAAAGGGACGTTATGGTCATCGAAGGCAACATGTAAGGATTTCTTAGCATTCGAAGGGACAACCATCATATAAGAAACATCGAGGGACAAGATCATTTCTCGTAGGAAACTCGAGGGACATTAGGGACCATGATCTTTTTGATGACTTTAGTACCGATGGTCTTTGCTAAGATATCCCTACATTCGAGGGACATGACCATTTCCGAAGGCAACCAAGTGAGGAATACCCTAAGGATGCAAGTGTGAGAAGTGTTTTTTTTCCAGTTATATTATCTTGAGGTTAGTTATCTAACGGTTAATTAATTAATCTTGTCATGCACGCCTAATTTACTAGCAATAATATATACAGAAAAATAAAATTCGGAAAGGATGAATCTAGACTATTACATGGCTTCGGGGAGGGGGGTTTATTTTCCAAAGCAAATGGGGAAAATAAAATAAAGCAATAAAAAGAGTCTACTTATCATCTATTACATCCCATACAACAATTACAATAATATAAACAATGCGAAAGGAAATAAACACGTGAAAAGTTGAAAGTACGCCTGAAAACATAAAAGAAAATCTTTTTGTTGTTGGTTTTTATTTAAAAAAAGTTAGATTAATAAAAATAATTAAATTAATTATCCTAAAGTCTACTTAGAAAATTAAATTAAGAAAAATAAACTAAGCCTTTTTTGTGGTTTTTTTTTTATTATGAAAAGAAAGTAATTAGACTTAAATTCTAATTCATTTTTAATTAAGAAAAAGGTTAAAGTTTTAATTAATTAGTTAATTAAAGAAATTAATTATTTAATTAAAAAAATCTATGCCTAATTTTTTTGTGAGTTTTTTATTATTATTATTAAAAAATATTAAGAAATGAAATAACTAAATAAAACAAAAAGAAAAGAGATTGGGCTTGATGGCTGAAGTAGAATGGGGGTTGCAATTGAAATTTCGCTAAGCCCAAATTGTGAAGCCCGGGTCCATCCTTGGATCCAGTGTGAGCAGTACTTGATGGTACATGGTGTTGGCTCCTAAATTTGACACCCTTGTTTTTATTAATATAAACCATTAATCATGAGGGATGGTTTCGACCAGCTGATTATGTCGAAATGCCCATCAGAAGATGGCAAGGTACTTAGAGAATTTCTTATAAATAGGAATCTTGTTGCCTTCGACGTCGAAGGTGCTTCTCGACAAAGGTATTCGATGCTCATAGTGGAACGGTTTGAGATTCAAATGTTTGGAGGGAAAACGGTTCCCAGCGGTTACCAAGTGCAACGTGCCAAGATCAGGAGCGTCGAATGCTGTGAGCATGCCAAGTGGAGTCATCTCGAAGCAGCGTAACCGCCTGACGGTTACTTGAGATGTGTTTAGTATAAATACTAGTTGTTCACGTAGTTTTTCGCGTGTGTTCACAATTATATACAAGTCACTCATTTAGATTCAAGTACCCAGTGTGAGCGAAAGAATTGTTGAGAATGTATGTGTGAAACACCATTTAAATTAATCCAAGTCATTTATTTTCCAGAACTTTATTGCCTTTCATTTACTTTTCCCAGTCGAAGCCTTTATTTAAAGCTTTCCTTTATTCTATCAAGTTTTCTTCATGCAATTTACATAAAGTGTCTTTATTTTCTTGTCATTAACCATCATTAAACTTAGTCAAAACCCCAAAAATCAACCATTTCTTAGGATCAATCTGATCGATCCTGCGAGTCACCAAATAAGTAACCTTTTGGAGGATCAGCGGTTGTTTACCAATTTCCACGGTAAACAAATTGGCACACCCGGTGGGACCTTGTGTTGATTTTAAAGGTTAACCGTATTTATACAGAATATCATCTTTTTCGAGAAGTATTGCATGTTATTGAGAAGTGGTAGAATATACACTAACAATACCAATACTACCAGAAGAGGAGAAGCGATGGCGAATCCGCCAAACAATAATGAAATCCCACAAACAAATGTGGGAACAACGGTTATCCCAACCGTAAGTGAAGCGATAACCGCTGGTTCAACACCAGCAGTAACGGTCACACAAACGGGGCCATTACCTCCGTTCACTGGCCCCAGAGTGCCTTTGGGAACTCCCCCACCAAGGGGAAATCCAGGAACTAGGCCTTATGTTCCCCCAGGATTTATGACAGGCGGTCCAAATCGAGAACCACCCTATGGCATGCCAACGTCTGAATCGGCTAGCCTGACGAATGTTGCGTCCACTTTTTCAGACCCTTTAGTGAGTGCCTCTTCGCCACTCCAAGGTTCTGGAGTTGGTATGGCAAACAGAAATAGGACCCAACTCTTAGGAGGAACGTCCCAAGTAGCGCATGGCCTTACAAATGCCTCGACAGCAGTCTTGAGGCAACAAATGGACGAAAGCAATCACGATATGGTTCAAATGTTGGCACAAAATTTAAGTATGGTGTTGAACCCTCTGATACAAAATACCACCCAGTCGAATCAGCAGATGACAGTGCAAATGACGCGTCTGGCTGATTTCTTTGGGGTACCCCAACCTATTCGACAGCCCCAAAGGGCGCAAATAAGGGGAAACCAAGGTATACTTCTAGAGGAAGAAACCACTATTAACCAAGTCCAGCAGCCTGTCGAAGAAAACCTTAGGGCGCGATTGGAGAAACCCGGGGTCGAAGAACCTAGGGTCATAGCCCCGGAGGTAAGGATAGTCAACAGAAACCAAAATGCTGACGAAGTAGTTCAGCACATCCAATACCAGAACATGGGTTTGGAAAATAACCTGGCAGCCATGATCGAAAGAATCATGACACAAAATGGGATGAATATGGGCTTTCGTAGGCCCAACTTCACATCCCCACTATCAGAATATGTGTTACAAACAGACTTACCTCCTAGATGTAAAGTCCCTAAGTTCACTAAATTTTCAGGGGACACGACAGAATCTACTGTCGAACATGTGGCGAGATACTTGATCGAAGCAGGAGATATTTCAAACAACGAAAACCTGAGGATTAAGTATTTCCCAAGTTCTTTAACAAAGAACGCGTTTACTTGGTTCACAACTCTCCCCCCCAATTCGATCCATCATTGGACCCAGTTAGAGAGATTGTTCCATGAGCAATTCTACATGGGACAAACCAAGATAAGCCTGAAAGAATTGGCCAGTGTAAAGAGACGTTTCACCGAACCTATAGACGAATATCTAAATAGGTTTAGGTTGCTCAAAGCAAGATGCTTTACGCAAGTGCCAGAACATGAGTTAGTCGAAATGGCCGCAGGGGGCTTAGATTATTCCATTAGGAAGAAATTAGACACTCAATACCTGAGAGACATGGCCCAATTGGCCGATAGAGTTCGACAGGTAGAACGCCTTAAGGCTGAAAAAGCCAAGGCGACAAAAACTCATAAAAGAGAAAGGATAGCATATGTCGAAATGGACGATGAAGATCCAGAAACCTTCGACGAAACTATAACCGTCGAAGAAAGCAAGGTCGATTTAGCGGAACTAAAACAAGGGCCACCATACTCTTGAAAACTGTTAGTCCCCTCAAGTGGAAAAAATCCCACTGGTCCGGAAAGGACCAACGATAGGTTCCCCAAAAAGACTTACAGTTTTGATATTACAAAATGTGATGAAATTTTTGACTTACTTGTAAAAGATGGCCAAATGATAGTACCCCCAGGGGTAAAAGTGCCTCCTCTTGATCAAAGAAAGAAAAAAGGATTTTGTAAATATCATAATTTTCTGGGCCATAAAACATCTCAATGTTTTCTTTTCAGGAATCTCGTGCAAGACGCTATCGAAGAAGGGAGGCTGAAATTTGCTGACAAGACCCCCATGACTGTGGACTCTAACCCTTTGCAGGCCGAAGCCCATTATGCTGAACCTTCAGAGGTGAACGTGATCGAGGCATCCAGAAGCCAGGCGAAGAGGCCAGGAATAACTATGGTCGAAGTCACCAAGGATCATGTCAACATGCCAATCTTTGGCAGTTTTTCTGGGAATCTATCTAGAAAAACAATTGATGCGGTCCAAAAAGCGGTCGAAAGCCCAAAGCTGGAGACAGTTGGAGCCCAAAAATCTGGAACAAAACCCAGTTCCTACTTGGCTGCAGTTCAAGGCCAGACAGAGGACTTGGAGACTCAGATGAAGCAGTTGACTCTTGCTACCAAAGACACCATGAATGTCAACATGGTCGAAGTCTCTGAACCAAAAGCATCAGAGGAGGCCACTAGGCAAGAACAAGCCAACAAAACAGCTTTCCCTCGGGAAAATTAAAATCTGGCAGATTTCCTGCAAAGATGCCAGAAGAAGAAGTCAGAAGTGATGCTGTGTCCTCGATGCAGCTCGATTTTCGACAAAAAAGCTGCTGAACATATCCAAAGTGTAAGAGCAGCAAACAAAAAAAGGGAAAGTGTTGATACTCGACATGACCCCAGAAGAACCTACCAAAAGGGTTCAAATCAAGAAAAGAGGCCACTGACTTTCAGGCCTCCAACCAATGTGCCAGTTGATACATGGTACAAAACATCAGGTCGAAAGAGGCCAAGCGAGGAAAGATGGCACTCCTTCGAAGTGCCAAGAGGTTCATCTTTTACACATAAGAAAGAACCTCAGGTTGTTACCCCTAAAGTGACCCAGATATCAAGCAACTACAAAGGAAAGAATCCCATGTCTCGATCTCAATGGAGAAGATACCAGAGGCGGCGAAAGGCTGAGAGGGAAGCTGCTAATGAACCAAAGCCAGAATCAAGTTCAAATGTCCCTCAGAGAAAGCAGAGGAAGCCTCTGGAAAGACAACCAGTGACCAATAGGCTAGTCTGGCCTAACCAGGGTGAAGTTGATAACGAAGATGGCTCTGAGTCTGATGACACCCTAGATATCATGGTGAACATAGTCTCAGTTTTGCCAAGAGAGTTCAACCGCCAGGTGGAGGTCGAAGCAAGCGACTGGGAAGTCGAACAAGAAATGGCCAAGCATAGGCCAGTGTGCTACTTCGTCATGGATAATGGCGCTACTGAAGAGCAGAATGGGTTCTTCGAACCTCCTACAGAGGCGATGAAAAATCACCTCAAGCCTTTATTTATAAGGGCTAAACTCGAAGAAACCACAGTAAATAAGATCTTGGTGGACTGTGGGGCAACCATCAACATCATCCCTCACTTTATGCTGAGAAAAATAGGCAAGAGCGATGAAAACATCAAGCCTCACAACATGGTCCTGTCGAATTATGAAGGCGGAATAGGGACCACTATGGGTGTGATCCAACTGGACATCAAGGTGGGATCCATCCTTAGACCAACTATGTTTATGGTCATATCGGCCAAACCAAATTATAATCTTTTGTTGGGCTGAGAATGGATACATGGTGTTGGAGTTGTACCATCATCAATGCACCAAAGGTTGATACTATGGCGTCCTGATGGAATGGTCGAAAACATAGAAGCGGATCAAAGCTATTACTTGGGCGAAGTAAATCACCTAGGGATGGCAGACTTCGACAAAAATCTGGCTCACATTGGGCCATACCCAGCACCTGACTTCGACTTGGCGCCAGCGCCAAATGCTTTTTGTTCCTTATACCTGCACCCTGAGCATGGTTTTCAATGGGACAGAGAAGACTTGTCCCACATTGATTTTAGTGGGCTAACTGATATCCAGCCAACTGGTTGGGGAAGTGAATTCAGTGACAATGACTGAGTCACAATCACTGCAGCGAATTTCGGCTTACGTAGCCGAAACAAGGATGATAACGGCTCTCGAAGCCGAAGTAAAATATATGGCCACACAGGCCAATGATCAAGAGTTACCTTCTGCAGGTCCTGGAAAGGACTTCGATCCAGAACCTCCTGATATCATGCCAGAAGGAATGCAGGAACAAAGGCTCGACGCCATCTACGACGATGAGCCTTTGGGATTCGAAAAGGACCCCTTAGCGAACAACATCAAAATGCTAGCGCAGGATCCTTTAGAAGAAATCAACTTGGGCGAAGGGTTAGAGAAAAAGCCAACTTACATTAGCACAAAAATAGACCCAGAACTCAGGTTGGAAGTAATCCATTTGTTAAAGGAGTTCAAGGACTGTTTTGCATGGGATTACGACGAGATGCCTGGTCTCGACAGAGGATTGGTGGAACTTCAGTTGCCAATCAAACCTGGGAAGAAGCCAGTCAAGCAAAGTCCAAGACGCTTCGCTCCAGAAATACTTTCGAAGATCAAAACGAAAGTCGAAAGACTGCTGAAGTGCAAATTCATACGAGCTACGAGGTATGTCGAATGGATTGCAAACATTGTGCCAGTGATTAAGAAAAATGGTACATTGAGGGTGTGCATAGATTTCAGAGATTTGAATGCTGCTACACCCAAAGATGAATATCCTATGCCTGTGGCGGAAATTCTAGTCGATTCTGCCACTGGCTATGAGTACCTGAGTATGCTCGATGGTTATTCAGGATATAATCAAATATTCATTGCTGAAGAAGATGTGTCGAAAACAGCTTTTCGATGCCCCGGGGCTCTAGGCACTTACGAGTGGGTAGTGATGCCTTTTGGCCTAAAGAACGCTGGGGCAACATATCAGCGAGCAATGAACTCTATCTTCCATGATTTTATTAACACTTTTATGCAAGTATATATTGATGACATTGTTGTAAAATCTGTTTCCAGGAAGAACCATATAGACCACCTTCGACAATCATTCGAAAGAATGAGAGAACATGGTCTGAAAATGAACCCTTTGAAGTGTGCGTTCAGTGTGAAAGCTGGAGATTTCTTGGGCTTCGTCGTTCACAAGAAAGGAATCGAAATCAACCAGAACAAGACGAAGGCAATTCTGGAAGCGAAAGCGCCAGCGAACAAAAAGGAACTGCAATCTCTGCTGGGCAAGATAAATTTCTTAAGGAGATTCATATCTAACCTAAGTGGAAAAGCTCAAGCCTTCTGACCCTTACTTCGATTGAATAAGGAAAGATTCGAATGGGGACAAGAGCAACAAGAAGCCTTCGACAAAATCAAAGGGTATCTCACAAAGCCACCTATTTTGGTGCCTCCTTGCAGCAACAGGAGTATGAGATTGTACATAGCTGCATCCGACAAAACTTTGGGAAGCATGTTAGCCCAAGAAGATGAAAATGGAGTCGAAAGACCCATTTACTATCTTAGTAGAGTTTTGAACGATGCAGAAACTAGATATAGCGAAGTTGAAAAATTATGTCTATGTCTTTATTTCTCTTGTACAAAGCTCAAACAATATATAAAGCCAGTTGATGTGTATGTTTCGTCTCATTTTGATGTTTTCAAGTACATGCCGTCGAAACCCATCCTACACAGCCGAATTGGCAAGTGGGCGCTAGCGTTAACTGAGTACTCCTTGACCTTTATGCCTCTTAGGGCAGTGAAAGGGCAAGTGGTGGCAGACTTTATAGTCGACCACTCAATTCAGGTTGAGAGTATAAATTATGTGGAGATAGAGCCTTGGAAATTCTACTTCGATGGTTCCAGTCATAAAGATGGAACAGGAGTAGGGGTCTTGATTATTTCTCCAGAAAAAATTCCAACAACATTCAAGTACAAGATATCAGGTACTTGTTCGAACAATAAGGCTGAGTATGAAGCTCTAATTACTGGCCTTGAGATATTGTTGGAATTGGGGGAAACTCGAGTCGAAATAATGGGAGACTCAGAGTTAGTCATTAAGCAAGTCACAAAAGAATATAAGTGCATAAGAGAAAATCTTATTATGTACTTTGTGATAGCAAATCGTTTATTGAAAAAATTCGAAATGGTCAACATTCGACACATACCCAGATTGGAAAATCAAATAGCCAACGATTTGGCACAAATTGCATCTGGGTACAAAATTTCAAAAACGAGATTACAAAGAGCAATCGAGGTCCGAGAAAAAATAAAAGCAACTAGTCTGTCACCAACAGACTTGAAATCGACAAGACTAGGGTATGTTGATCAAAGGAACTTTGAAATATCGTTCATAGACAATTTGTCAGAGCAAGATTGGAGGAAACCCATTGTGGATTATCTACAAAATCCAGCAGCTTCGACAGAACGGAAAATAAAATATAGGGCGTTGAGTTACGTACTCATGGGTAATGAGTTATTTAAAAAGACACCTGAAGGGGTATTGCTAAAGTGCTTAAGTGAAACTGAAGCATACATAGCCCTTTCGACTACGCACGCTGGAGCATGTGGGGATCACCAAGTAGGCCATAAGATGAAATGGTTGTTGTTTCGACAAGGACTATACTGGCCCACCATCTTGAAAGATTGTGTCGAGTTCGCGAAGGGTTGCCAAGAATGTCAAGTCCATACAGGCATCCAACATGTACCAGCAAGCGAAATTCACTCAATAGTGAAACCATGGCCCTTTAGAGGATGGGCGTTGGACCTTATTGGAGAGATTCGACCAGCATCATCAAAGAGCCAGAAGTATATATTGGTAGGCATTGATTATTTCACTAAGTGGATCGAAACTATTCCTTTAGTCAATGTAGACCAAGAAAATGTCATTGAATTTATTCAAAAGAACATTATCTTTAGATTTGGAATCCCTGAAACTATAACGACTGATCAAGGATCAGTTTTCACCGGTCGAAAGATGCAGCAATTCGCTCAAGAAACAGGCTTTAGACTCCTAACATCAACGCCTTATTATGCACAGGCAAACGGTCAAGTTGAAGCAGCGAATAAAATAGTGATTGGCTTGATAAAAAAACATGTAGGGAAGAAGCCAAGAAATTGGCATAAGACGTTAGACCAGATCTTGTGGGCCTGTCGAACGTCCCCAAAAGAAGCCACAGGTACAACACCGTATCGGCTAACTTTTGGTCATGACGCAGTGTTGCCCGTGGAAATTTGTCTTCAATCTGCAAGGGTTCAGAGACATCATGATATCCCCTCTGAGGTTTATTGTGATATGATGTTAGATGAACTAATAGATTTAGACGAAGAAAGACTGCGCGCTCTCGACCTACTAAGGATTCAGAAGAAAAGAGTAGAAGACTCTTACAATAAAAAAGTAAAACCTAAGGCATTCTCGCATGGAGAATTAGTTTGGAAGGTGATTCTCCCCATGGATCGAAGAGATCGAAGCATGGGAAAATGGTCACCCAAATGGGAAGGACCATTCAGAATTATCCAAATTTTTTTTGGTGGAGCTTATGAAGTCGAAGAGTTAGGTGAAGATAAAAGACTCTTGAGAGTAAACGGAAAATATTTGAAAAAGTATAAACCTATGCTCCAAGAGATCAAAATAAATAGCAAGTAATGACCAAATTAACCATAAATAGCCAAAATGGAAAATTTTATAAGAATTATCAAAAATGGTTACATTGTCAAATAAATATTACAATACATGGTTAATAAATGGCTGAGTAAATTAGAAGGGGATAGAATCTCTAAGTCGAAGGTACTTGGCCTGCTGCAACTCCAGTCTTTTGTTACACAAGGCAGTCGCCTGGGAAAGTTTGGCAATTTGGTCATCGAAGGCTTGGGCCTTCTCAGCAAACTCCAGGCCTCGTGTAACTTCAGCTTGGCTCTCTGTGTCTGAAACAGTCGAGAGAAGCTCCTCCTTGCGCTTGGTATTAGCATTTATCTTGGCCTCCAGCTCTTCGATTTGCGCCTTTATAGAGGCATTGTCTCGATCTATGGCGTCAATTTCTTCTTGCTTAGATGCTTTCTGCTTCGACAACTCTGCAATTCGAGAAGTCGTTTCAGCTACTTCAGTCCAGGCAGAAGAACTCTTGCCATGTAGCGCTTCGAGCTGGCTGTTGAAGCCCCTCTGACGTCGATAGTCCGCAGAGACTTGGTCAACAATGGAGTATAACTCCAAGATAAAGCTGGAAACCTCTGGAGTCACAGCAAGCAAATCGACTGCATTCAAAACAGCTCCCAAACAAGACGGAGCAGTGGGATCCCCCTCCAAAGCCTTCATCAGATCTTTCTTGAAGAACTGAGCCTTGACCTTCATCAAAGCCTCATCAAGAGGAGAAGTCGAAGTGGACTTCCCCGATGCAGTAGAAGCATCATGACAAAGGTCAGATGAACTTCCCCTACTCTCGATGATGGCATTCAGGTAGCCAATGGGATCAGTTTGCTTCAAGAGTGCCAAGTCTTCTTTAGACTTAGGCTTTGTCGAGGTGGAAACCCTTACAACAGCGTTGGCTTGGGGTTGAAGTTGTTGAGTAGCGTTTGCATCGACATGACTCTCTTTGACCTGTAGTTCAGTAGTGCCAGCATCAACATGATCCCCTTCATCATGTTGCTCCTCTGTCAGATCGACCACTTGAGTTTCCTTTGGTTGTTATTCCTCTGCTTCGGCAATGGCTTCATCGTTCGCCAATTCCTCCTCTTGTTGCCTACTGTGTTCAGCAGAGTCTAGTGTCTCTGAAGTCTTTGGTGCTGAACTTTCGGTGGTCTCCTGAAAATAGAAGAGGAAGAATCTTCTGGTTTAGAAAGAGACACAATCGAATGAGAGCATCGACGCCTGAGTTAAAAATGGTCAGAGAAACTACCTGCAGAGGAATTTCAGCCCCAGGGCTTGAATTATCACTTTCGACGGGTTTATTGAGCAAAACGTTTAACTCCTCCTCCGTGGGCTCTTCTATAATCACGGGAGGTGGCCTGGGTCTTCTCTCTGCAACCTTTATTCTAATCATGGGCCGAGACTCAGGAGAAGGAGCATCTTTCTTCACTTTTCTCCGTTTAAGAGGAGCGGGGGGAGATTCGTCCTCGTCGTCACTCCCAGATTCGACCGTTAGTGCGGGTCGTTTCTTGGGTGCAGTTTCCTGAAAACCAATTGGAGTTCGACTTAGAACGCCACATCAAAAATCAGGAGGTTAAAACCTAAAGGAAATAATAAAAGTTTGGTTACCGATGCTGAAGGTTTTGTCGAGGGACCTCCTCCCTGATGGCTTTCTGTGGTTTTTGCCGGTGCTGAAGGTTTTGTCGAGGGACCTCCTCCCTGATGGCTTTCTGTGGCTTTCTTTGCTGCAGGCTTTCGAACAACTGAAAGAAGACGCGTTCACAAGTTATAATTAACAAGTTACAAGTCGAAATGGAAAGACAAAAATAATTTGGAGAGTGAACGCACATTTCTTTATTTTGTCAAGGACTAGAACGAAGGACTTCTGAAGTTCGTCCACAAAATCTTTTTCGTCAAAGAACTCTTCAGCATAATAGCTCTTCCACCAGTCTTCGAAAGATGGTGAACAGAGGAAGTTAAGTTGATAGTCGAACAGTGAAATTACTGTTCGACAAGCGTACCTGCCAATATGCTTGGTGGTAGCATCCTCAGTATAATCATTGCAAAAATATAACATTGATTTCTCCCTAGGAAAAATGGGAGAAGGAAGTGATTGGATGATACCAAACTGTCGAGAGACCAAGTTTGGCTGGTAAGCGATTAAGCTCAGGTGATTCTTGGAACTCTTAAAGCGCAGTGGCATTATTCTGGGTGTGAGAAATGCTTCCCACATTATTGTGTGTTCTTCGACATGAGGGTCACCTGACGACTTGGGATGGGGCCTGGTGAACCATTATGGACCAACCTTTTGACGAGCGAAGGGAGCCATGGTAGAGGTGAATTCTTTTCTTCTTGCAAACATCAAGACGAAGTTTGCAAAAGTCTGTTGGAGTTCCAGCCCATCCTCAGTCGGGGTCAGTAAAGCCAGTCTGGTGCCTTCGATACGCCTTTTGGCTATCTCAGGAGCTTGTTCGTTTATTTGAGTTTTCTGAGGTAAGAAAGACTCAAAAGTGGCATTTAGCCATAGTTGAAGTAGCCAGAAGGGTCCTGCAAGCAACAAACTGGCTCTATTTTCGATGACCTTTAACAGAGTCGCTCCACTACTGATCGACTCATACAGATTCGCCAGGATTAATTCGGCCAAACAAATGTTTTGACCATGGTGAAGCTGGGTAGCAAGGGTGACCATTTTCTTTGTCACCTGTAGAGACTTCGTACAGAACACAAAGCGTGACAGCCAAAGGGCTAGAAACGCAATGTGCTCCACATCCGTCACATTGGCTGTCGACCTATCATGGTAGTGGTTGATGTAGGTGGTATAGGTGGGTTTGGTAGCTGAAAACCCAATTTGGTCTTCCGACATTTCCTCTGGGTCGAAATAATCCCCAGTTGGTCGAAGACCGGTGATAGCAGCCACGTCGAAAAGAGTGGGTGTTAGCATTCCACAAGGCAGGTGGAAAGTGAAGTGGGTATAATCCCAGAAAAGCAAAGAGGCTATCAGCATCTCAGGGGAGTAGTTGAGACTAGTCTTCGACAGAATGACTAGGTCGTATATCCCCAGGTTCTTCCAGATCGAAGCCTGGCTTTTTTCCATCTTCTCTAGCCAAGCGATGTAGTCTGGTGTAAGGCTAGGGCTAGACCTAAAAGCCCTAACACCCCTATTGAAGAAGCGAAGATCTATCTTCTCCTTAGCAGGATCTTCGTTGTCATCTGCAACCTTTTTGGAACACCCAACAGGTTTGAGTGCCTCAAGCACCGGGAAGAAGTTCTTGATCTTCGTAGATTCATTAATGCATGTGGATAACGGGCTAGACATGGCGAAAATCTGGTTGGAGTATCCAACCGGAATCAGTAGTTGATGAGAATAAGCTTCACGCTCAGCAGTTCCCAGGGGTTCAGGAACCCTTCGCATGCCTGTAGAGTTAACTGTTGGAACAGTTGAGAAGATTTTTGGTTTAGCAGTTCTAGAAGGAATGTTAGAACTAGGAGCATTAGAGGAACCTGAAGCCATTTTTGGGTTAAGATTGAAGGTGGAGTGAAGAACAAAGTGTTTGCAGGTTTGCAGAAGTTTTTGTTCAAACAATAAGGTTTGGATGCAGAATGGCGTGAAAAAGTCCCACAATGGGTACCTAGCGCTATTTATAGTGGTTGGGAAATCACAAAATTCGAGGCCATTTAATGTTGCAGATGATAGTGGGGCACGTGGCGCTCCTTCGCTGACATAGCTGTTCTACAGAAAGGAAACGGTGCAGCGTGCACCCTCGTTTTTGGGAAATTGTCATGATTACAATCTGTGAAAAGACATTGGGCACGCTAAACGCCTTACTGAGGTGACGTCTTAGGTACAGATGGAATGATGGGTTTTTCTTGGGATTGTTAGTTGGTTGGTAGAAGACGAAAAGTGCACAGGTTAATCTGTGGCTAAGAATGAAGGACAGGTGTCGAGTGGAATCTCAAAGAATGCCTTTTTCTTTTCAGCATCGAAATAAGGCATTCTTGGGGGGCAATTTGTTGGCTCCTAAATTCGACACCCTTGTTTTTATTAATATAAACCATTAATCATGAGGGATGGTTTCGACCAGCTGATTCTGTCGAAATGCCCATCAGAAGATGGCAAGGTACTTAGAGAATTTCTTCTAAATAGGAATCTTGTTGCCTTCGACGTCGAAGGTGCTTCTCGACAAAGGTATTCGATGCTCAGAGTGGAACGGTTTGAGATTCAAATGTTTGGAGGGAAAACGGTTCCCAGCGGTTACCAAGTGCAACGTGCCAAGATCAGGAGCGTCGAATGCTGTGAGCATGCCAAGTGGAGTCATCTCGAAGCAGCGTAACCGCCCGACGATTACTTGATATGTGTTTAGTATAAATACTAGTTGTTCACGTAGTTTTTCGCGTGTGTTCACAATTATATACAAGTCACTCATTTAGATTCAAGTACCCAGTGTGAGCGAAAGAATTGTTGAGAATGTATGTGTGAAACACCATTTAAATTAATCCAAGTCATTTATTTTCCAGAACTTTATTGCCTTTCATTTACTTTCCCAGTCGAAGCCTTTATTTAAAGCTTTCCTTTATTCTATCAAGTTTTCTTCATGCAATTTACATAAAGTGTCTTTATTTTCTTGTCATTAACCATCATTAAACTTAGTCAAAACCCCAAAAATCAACCATGTCTTAGGATCAATCTGATCGATCCTGCGAGTCACCAAATAAGTAACCTTTTGGAGGATCAACGGTTGTTTACCAATTTCCACGGTAAACACATGGTATCTCATGTTCTAGACGTCATGCATTCTATGTAATTCCCCTAACCTGCTCTAAGGATATCCAGGAACTCATATACACAAATTAGAACATTCGACAAATTAATAAAAATAGAGATTCGAATTTTAGATTATACCAAAACGGTGATAGCTTGGATCCGGTGATATGGTACCTTGCAAGCTTTGAGGATGTTTGAAACAAGTCCCTGGGAACCTCAAGATCAATGTATGATTACTAATTCAGACCAAAAGTACATGCAAAGTGGGTTTCGAATTTTTACCACTTTTGATAATTTTGCAAAAATGGTAGAGCTCTTTCTAGGCTGTGTAGGCGTCTTGAAATGCTTGCTAGATGCTTGTTTATGTAGAGAGGAATGAAGAGACAAGAAAAAAAAGGTTTAAACAACCTTAAAACAAACGTTTCAAAGCCATGAATCAAGTTTGTAACTTTGACCAAAAATAAGGAAACTTGTCATTTTTTGAATTTGAATGAATGCGAACACCTTTGAACAAAATTTTATGGGCCTAGGCTGTCGAAAACATCAACCCAAAGCTCAAAGCCCATTTCCAATTATTTTATACATTTTATTTTATATTTATTTGAAATAAATTAAAATAAATATGAATAAAATAGTTAGCAAATTCAAGGCATGGCAAGATTAATTTTAGAGGTCTTATATAAACTTAAGAAGATGCTTGAAGTCCAAGAAATTGAGCCATTTCCTTAAAACTTCAAATTTGCTCAATGCATAATTCTTGAAAATTCCCAAATTTTCCCAACTTGGGCAAGCCATAACTAGCTCAATATTTATCTCATGATGATGATCTTTGACTTTTTGGAAATCCCAAGATGTATAACTTAATACCTCTTTTGATCAATTTTGCATTTGAAGATTTTATCTTGATGTAAAAGGTCATGGAAAAAAGTGGCTTTTGTTGACTTTTTGAAAATGACTTGTAATGTATGAGCTTGTATTTTTCAAATGGAGCATTTCTTGAACTTGAGGGCTGAATAGAAGTTGTAAGGAATTGGATTCACTTCAAAATGAGCTTTGGTTGGAAAATTTTTGATAAAGTATAAGAAAGTTATGCTTGGTCAAATTTGGTTGACTTTTCCTATAGAAACCCTAATTTGCCATTTTTGACTTTTGATGGGTTAGGAGAATTTCTTGAGGAATTATGATCAACCCTTGATCAAATGATGAATATAACTTAAAAATGTTGATGTTGACCAAAAATCTTGAAGTTTGACTGTACATGGACCATAGTTGACTTTTGACCTAACATAGTTGATTTTCCAATACTTGAGCAATTGACTGAGCAAACTTATTGTGCAAGGCATGAAATTTGGCATGGATAATCTTGAAGACATATTAGGACAATGGAGAACATTTGGGATCCTTGGATCTCAACAGTCTTGATTAAAATTGCAACCCTGGTTGGGGGTTCATTTCCTTAGGAAGAGAATTTGTCTGGTCAATTCTTAGTCATCATAGGGAAAGTTGGGGACCTCAGTGTGCATGTCTTGAGTGAAAATGGGAGGGCAAATTTTGGGGTACAATAGCTTCCCTTGTTCAATCTTCTTAAACCTGATGATTTAGATTGGTTTGTTTGCCTTTCGTGATCTGAACGTGGAAGATGATGGAACACTAGAGTGCCTATAAATTTGCACTCGCCCGAAGTAGGACCGCTGGTGAATAATATCGGGAATAGGCTTAAATATGCCATTTGGAAAAGATGATAGAAGACTATCGGAGATGGGCTTAAAGATTCCATCCAAGGAATATGACGGAGAGTCGTCGGAGATGGGCTTAAAGATGCCATCCAAAATAGATGCTGACTTTGTAAGGAGTCTCTTTGTGGGGATTCATGTTACTGCTGTCCGAGGAGGAGTCCGCTGGGGAATGGTTTTTTAGGGGAATGGAGTGTAGGAGCTTCGATTGTCCATTACTCTACTGGGGAGTCATCCCTTGAATGAAGATACGGAAGTGAATTGCTATCTGGTCAGGATCCAGGCTTTGTAGTGACTTGCTGAGGATGATAATGCTGACTATTATCTGGTCGTATTCCATGCTTCACTGCGACTTATTGGGGAAATGAGATTAAACTATTAAGAATCAGTAACAAATCAAGAACTGAAGTAGCATAGGTCATGATTTATCTTTAACTGGATAAGAATCAAAAAAATCTCAGTGTTGATTTAACTGAACCAGAGAAAAGGTCTTGGAATATATTCCAATGGAATAGGAATCAGAGAGATCTTGGTGGCGATCTGACTGAACCAGAGAAGGTCTTGGAATATCTTCAACTTGAATAGGAATCAGAGAGATCTTAGTGGCGATCTGACTGAACTAGATAAGGTCTTGATTTATCTTTGACTGGATAAGAATCAGAAAAATCTTAGTGTCGATTTAACTGAACCAGTAGAGGTCTTGAATTATCTTTAACTAGAATAGGAATCAGAGTGATCTTAGTGGCGATCTGACTAAACCAGAGAAGGTCTTGAATTAACTTTGACTGGAATAGAAATCAGAAGAATCTTAGGATCGATTCAACTGAACCAGACAAAAGTCTTGGGTCATCTTCAACTGGAATAGGAATTAGAGAGATCTTAGTGTCGATCTGACTGAACCAGAGAAGGTCTTTAATTAACTTTGACTGGAATGGAAATCAGAAGAATTTTAGGATCGATTCAACTGAACCAGACAAAAGTCTTGGAATATCTTCATCTAGAATAGAAATTAGAGTGATCTTAGTGTCGATCTGACTAAACCAGAGAAGGTCTTTAATTAACTTTGAATGAAATGGAAATCAGAAGAATCATAGGATCGATTCAACTGAACCAGACAAAAGTCTTGGAATATCTTCATCTGGAATAGAAATCAGAGAGATTTTAGTGGCAATCTGACTGAACCAGAGAAGGTCTTTAATTAACTTTGACTGGAATATAAATCAGAAGAATCTTAGGGCCGATTCAACTGAACCAGACAAAAGTCTTGGAATATCTTCATCTGGAATAGAAATCAGAGAGATCTTAGTGTCGATCTGACTGAACCAGAGAAGGTCTTGGATTAACTTTGACTGGAATGGAAATCAGAAGAATCTTAGCATCTATTCGACTGAACCAGACAAAAGTCTTGGAATATCTTCATCTGGAATAGAAATCAGAGAGATCTTAGTGGCGATCTGACTGAACGAGAGAAGGTCTTGTGAGGGAATCTTTCTGAGGAAGATCCTGAGATAACCCTTTGTTATAATTAGCTTTTGAGAAGACTACCAGGTCACATAAGTAGTCAACGGTGTTTGTTGATTTGATCTTTCCCCAAAAAAGGTAAAGAATTAGTCATATGCAATGTCATGATGTATGAAATGCATTGTGATGATGTTCTCAAAATAAATGAGATTATGCTGTATGCGATGTGTATGCGAATGCCACGATGTATGAATAGGGGATGCTATTGTGATGTTTCTTAGTCTGGGAAAGTAAATCCCGGACTGCTGTTGGAGAGTATAAGGAAGCTGAATCCTTCATTTCTGCTAGGGATGGTGAATGGATATGATTTGCCAGGGATTTCCTCTTTCTGTTTGAGGATATTCTGCCGGGGAGTGGCTCTGCTTGAGAATAACTCTGTGGAGGGAGGATGCTTTGTTGGAAGATCTTGCTGATGTAGAGGAATAGACTTTGTTGGGTAACGAGCTTCTGCAGTTTGCGAAATAAACTCTACACGGGAGGAGGTTTTATGAACTGTTAAAACTTGGCTGGGGAAAACAGACTTCAGCTGGAGAAGGTAATCCCTGCATGGGGAATAAGAGGTCAAAACTCTGGTTGTTTCTGCTCTGTGGGTAACATAGCCGTCACGGGGTCGTATGTAGTGGTGACTTCGTCTCAGGACATTTTCCGCCCCTGTACCTGCTGGAAGGAGTAACTGTCGGGACTGCAAATTATTTCTTAGACTTTACCCCGTTTATTAAAATCATTAGTAACTATCTTTCTGTTTTTATGCAAGTATTTGTGAACATTGATCATATTTAAATGCATATGTCAAAAATAAGTCATTGGACGTTTTTGCAAAACAAAACAGAAAAAGAAAAGCAAACAGTTTTGTACTTTCAAACAATGATTTGTATTGATTTTTGAAGTTCGCCTATAACAGGAATTTTGTACAAAGAGACGGATGTTCTAGTAGGAGAATGTCGTCCTAAGAAATGAAAATCGCACAAAGTAGTGTACAAAGAGAAAACATCTATGTGTAATAATCCCATTGAGTTTCAATTCTGCTATTGCCCCTATGTCCTCGAGCATCTCATCACTTAGATGCTTGTTCGAAGCTGACTGGATTGATCGGTACCGTTTGAGCTTGATAGTTGATACTGAAGTTTGGCTGCAAGGTGATCCAACGGGACATAGTTATACGCTTCAAATCCCTAACTTTTTTCTGAACCGCCCTTTCGGGTTTTCGGTCCACCGGGATACCCCTTTTTGCCTAAGCCGCCTTTTCAGGTTTTCGACTAGCCGAGTGTATAGAATTTTTGTATGTATATCCCTAATTTTTGCCCGAATATTTTTTGTTCGCCAGGATGCCCTTATTTTTTCCTAGGTCAGTCAATGTAGCGGGTCTTTATTTACGTGTAGTATCTTTTCACTATGTCCGTATTAACAGGGTGAGGCACCATCCATGGTGGTCAAAATCATGGCTCCACCGGAAAATATGCTTTTGATCACAAATGGCCCTTCGTACGTGGGAGCCCATTTTCCCCTGGGATCACCTTACGGCAGTATGATGTGCTTGATCACTAGATCAACCACTTGATATACTTGACCTCTGACCTTTTTGTTGAAAGCCTTGATCATCTGTTTTTGATACATTTGACCATGACAGACAGCAGTAAGACTTTTCTCATCAATCAGATTCAGTTGATCAAGTCGAGTCTGGATCCAATCATCTTTGTTCAAACCCGCATCCTTCATGATCCTTAAAGAAGGGACCTGGACCTCAATAGGAAGGACAACCTCCATACAATATACCAGAGAATAAGGTGTTTCCCCTGTTGACGTTCGTGTTGAGGTGTAGTAACCATGAAGAGCAAATGGTAACATCTCATGCCAGTCTTTGTATGTCACCGTCATCTTCTGTATGATTTTCTTAATATTCTTGTTAGCAGCCTCCACAACGCCATTCATATTCGACCGGTAAGGGGAATAATTATGATGCTGGATCTTGAGTTGCTTACAGAGTTCGATGATCATTGTATTATTGAGATTTGTACCATTGTCTGTGATGATTCTCTCTGGCACACCATATCGACAAATCAAGTTATACTTGATAAACCATGCCACGACATTCTTGGTAACAGTAGCAAAAGTGGCAGCCTCGACACACTTCGTGAAGTAATCAATAGCCACTAGAATGAAGCGATGCCCATTGGAAGCGGTAGGCATAATCTCTCCGATCATGTCAATGCCCCACATTGCGAAGGGCCAGGGAGCCATCAAGACATTCAAGGGAACCAGAGGTACATGTACTTTATCAGCATAGATCTGGAATTTGTTACAAGTTCGGGAATGCTAATAACGGTCTGCTTCCATAGTGGACCAATAGTATCCCGACCATAGAATCTTTTTAGCCATGGTGTGTCCACTAGAGTGGGTGCCAAAGGTACCTTCGTGTAAATCTTCCATGATCCTCTCTGCTTCGCTCTTGTCTACGCATCGAAGCAAAGTAGAGTCATGGTTGCTCTTGTAGAGGATTCCATTAATGAGGAAGAAATTTTCAGAGAACCTTCTCAGAAACTTCTTATCATTGACAGACGCCCCCTCTGGATACTCTTGAGCCTCAAGATACCTTTTCACTTCGTGGAACCAAGGTTTATCTGCTACCTCTTCAGTGTCAATCTCATAGCAGTATGCTGGTTCATCCAACCTCTCAATAGTGATCCGAGAAGCTTAGTTGTCCCACTTGACCTTGAACATAGACGACATAGTAGCTAACACATCCGCTAACTGATTCTCTTCTCGTGGGAAATGTTCAAAGGTGACCTCTTCAAAGTGTGGAAGCAATGTCAACACATGCTCTTTGTAAGGGATGAGATTCGGGTGCTTCGTGTCCCACTCTCCTTTGATTTGACTTATCACCAAGGATGAGTCCCCAAAAACGCTCAAGAACTTGATCCTCAGGTCAATAGTAGATGTTAGAACCATGATGCATACTTCACACTGCGCCATATTATTGGTACAGTTGAAACATAGTCTGGCGGTGAAAGGAGTATGACAGCCTTCGGGAGATATGATTACAGTACCAATGTCATTGCTGAGTGCGTTGGAGGCTCCATCAAAAACCATAGTCCATCGGGATCCTTCCTCAGGTCCTTCATTCGGTCCAGGTTCTTCACAGTCAGTCACTAACATAATGTTCTCATCCGGGAACTTAAAATTCATGGAATGATAGTCATCCACAACCTAATGAGCTAAATGATCAGCTAGTACACTTCCCTTGATTGCTTTCTGGGTCGTGTATTAGATATCGTATTCGATCAAGATCATTTGCCATCTTGCTATTCTTCCGGAGAGAGCGGGCATCTCAAAGATGTACTTGATCGGATCCATCTTAGATATCAACAGAGTAATGTGGGTCAACATATATTGTCTCAGTCGACGAGCAACCCATGCCAAAGTGCAGCAAGTTTTCTCGAGTAGTGAGTATCTTGTTTCACATTCGGTAAATTTTTGCTAAGGTAGTATATTGCGTGCTCTTTTCGACAAGACTCGTCATGCTGCCCCACCACACACCCCATTGAATTATCTAACACTGTTAAGTACATTATCAAGGGTCTTCCTTCAATCAGAGGAATCAGAATTGGAGGCTATTGAAGGTATTCCTTGATTCTCTCAAAGGCAGTCTGGCATTCGTCATTTCACTTTACCACTTGATCTTTCTTCAAGAGTTTGAAGATTGGCTCACAAGTAGCAGTTAAATGGGAAATGAACCTGGAAATGTAATTTAGGAGTACTAAGAAGCCTCTGACCTCCTTCTCAGTGCGAGGAGCCGGCATCTCTTGTATAGCCTTCACTTTTGCAGGGTCTACCTGAATTCCCTTGTCACTGACAATGAAACCTAGAAGTTTACAAGACCTTACCCCGAAGGTGCACTTGTTCGGAGTTAACCTCAGCTTGTATGTCTTCAACCTATCAAACAACTTTTGTAGATGATCAAGGTGCTCTTCCTCAGATTTGGACTTGGCTATCATGTCATCAACATAGACCTCTATCTCATGGTGAATCATGTCATGAAATAAAGCTACCATGGCTCGCTGATAGGTTACCCCGGTGTTCTTCAACCCAAACGACATCACTTTTTAGCAGAAAGTACCCCATTGTGTGACGAAGGTTGTCTTCTCCATGTCTTCAGGTGCCATCTTGATCTGATTGTAACCAGAGAAACCGTCCATGAAGGAAAATATCTTGTGCTGCACGGTGTTGTCAACCAAAACGTCAATGTGGGGAAGCAGAAAGTCATCCTTGGGGCTTGCCCTGTTCAAATATCTATGGTCCACACACATTCATACCTTGCCGTCCTTTTTAGGCACCGGAACTATGTTGGCAACCCATTGGGGATAAGAGGTGACAACTAGGAACCCGACGTTGAACTATTTCATAACTTCTGCTTTGATCTTCTCTGACATTTCAGGGCACATACGACGAACCTTCTGCTTTACTGGAGGGCAACCTTCTTTAGTTGGTAGACGATGAATCACAATATCTGTGTCTAGTCCCATCATGTCTTCATATGACCAGGCAAAGATCTCAACATAATCATGCAACATCTGAATCAAACGCTGTTTGACACTAAGCTCCAAATTCGCACCTATCTTGACCTCTTTTCTGTTCTCTTCTGTGCCCAAATTTATTGGCTCAATTGGCTCCTCATGAGGCTGTATAGCCCTTTCTTCTTGCTGTAACAGTCTAGCAAGTTCTCCGGGTACCTCACAATATTCCTCACCTTCGTCCTCGGCTTGGTTGATTGGATTTTCAAAGTCATAATCGACAATAGTAGAACTGTTATCAATGGGATTCGGAGTGGATATGGATCTGCAGTTTGATACGTGAGTGTGTGTAAGAGCATAGTTGTATAGAAAAAGTAAAAGAAGAAAAGAAAAACAGAGAGCGCAAAATTTGTATGCAATAAAAGTCTAATGCTTTATTAATGCCTTATGAAAATGAAACATGATAACCCTCACAAATAAACCATTGTGCCCCGGGTAAGACACATGGCCATAAAGTTTATATTGTTTATTACATATCCAAAAACAAGAATGACAATTACTTCTGAATAAAAGTAATTGGTAAAAAGTCTTTTGCTTTCCAGGTTCTGGGTCCACTGTTGGTAGTATGGAAGATCCAGCTATCCACGTCATACTCATTGTCGGTATCTTCCATGGCAGAGACAACATCAGTAGCATTGATTCCCGAGTCGTGCTTGGGCATGGGTGCAATTATGATATTGGGAGTCTCAGGGGGATCGAATTCAATCTCCTTTTCCTCAATCAGATCCTGCACCTTGTTCTTCAAAGCTCAACAGTCGTTCGTGTCATGCCCCGAAGTCTCAGAATGGTAGGCGCATCGAGCATTTAGATTGTAGCGGGGAGAGGTAGTATTAGGATTCTTCGGAGCTTTCTTCAGAGTTACCAGATTAGACTTCAATAATTGCGGAAAAACCTGAGACATAGTCATGTTTATCCGGGTAAATTGTCTTACAGGCCTTTCTGTTCTAGGATGATTGTTCCTTTGTTGAGTAGGTGCAGGTTTAGAGATCATAACAGCCCCTACCGTTGGATGGTGTTCAGTTTTGTCCTGATTCCTTTGACTGTACACAACAATGACCTCTTTCTTCCTAGAAAATAGCTTCCTTGCTGCACTGGAGGACACATCCTTCTGGATCTTACCACTCCTAATTCAAGCTTCCACTCTTTCTCCTGTCAAGATCAATTCAGTGAAGTCGGTTGAGGAGCTTCCAATCAGGTGATTAAAAAACAGACCAGACAGGGTACCCAGAAACATATCCATTAGCTCCCTATCAGACAAGGGGGTTGGACTCTTTCTGCTAAATCCCTCCACTTCTAAGAATAGTCTTTAAAGCCCATTCTCTAACCTATAGACATACTTTGGAGTTGTGTACGGGTGGGAGCAAGGTCTGCATTATACTGATACTGCTTGTAGAAAGCAGCATCCAGGTCTTCCCAATTACGGATGTTGGCCCTTTCCAGCTGGTAGAACGCTTCTAGTTGAGTTCCGGACAGACTATCCTGAAAGAACTGGACCCATAAGTCCTTGTCAGCAGTGTGAGGCTGTATCTTCCTCACATAAGATCGGAGGTGCATCTTGGGACATGAAACCCCGACATATTTGGCGAACACCGACACCTGAGCTTTTGCGGGATGACAACCCCAAAAACCAAACCCAGCTCTTCAAAATCCAGACCTGGTACCTTCCGAACCTCCATTTCATTCAAACGATCCTCCAGCTATTTGTATTTTTCATCAGCAGGAGGATACTGTTCCTCATCATAGTCAGATTCATCATCAGATTCTTTTGGAATGGAGTCCTTCTCTCTTGTTTCCTCCTCTTGATTGTTTCCTTCCTTTGATGAAGTTATCAGTTCAGAGGCTCGTTGCACTGGTCCTCTGATCCTTCTTCCCAGATTCACTAACCCAGTTGGCTTCTTTGGCTTCTTCTTTTCTTTAACAAACAGGGCTTTCAGTTCTTCTTTCCCTTTGTTCAGAGCCATGATCATCTGTTGAAACTAGGCATTCTGAGTCTGTAGATCCTTCAATGTTTATTCTAGAGCCATTGCAAAATGGTGAAGAGGATGAGAAACCTGCTTTGAAACCTGCTTATGCAATGATATGTATGATATATGTCTGCAATGTTTTCAAGGATTTCTAAGACTCAAATTTGCTTAAATAGAAAGAGAACAAATGCGAAGATATTTTATTGATCACAATAATGCTTCTTGGTCTTACAAAGGGAACAAAGCAACAATAAAATTCTCCAAGCAAAAGGAAGATTCAAGTTTCCCACGGGCGCATCCTCTTTGGTGCAATGTAGGCATTTATGCTCCTCTCCTTGTGAAGTAACCGGGTGAGCTCTAGAACTTTTTTCTCGTTAGCGTAGAATTGGGCTTCAAAAGTATCCCGTTCTTCTTTAAGTTGGATCCAGGATTTCTGTAGCTCCTCAAAATTAGTTGGCATATCAGGATGGAGAACAACGTAAAGAGTGTCTCCTTCGGCAATTGGATCCACAATCATAGGTAAGATGGCGGGGTAAGGCATCATAAGACATTCAGCACGAGCTCACACCCACTTGAGGTAAGGCTCAAGAGGGATGGAATTCTTGTACCCCAGTGTCTTGCTATCAACTCTGTTTATCATTCCCCAAACTCAAATGAACCTCTTACGATAACCCTGGACATCATTCTCATAGTCAAATGTGATTCCTTGGACGACTGTGTCGTGAGGACCATCCCTTATAGCATAACCAAATTGTCGTAATGCTAAACAAGGATTATAACTGATTCCTCCCCTAATGCCTAAGAGAGGGACATTAGGGAATTCCCCACAGCGGTCAATGATGGTAACATTCTTCGAGAATCGCGAACACCAATGAATATCTGAATGTGTAAGGGACATCAGCCTACGAGACCATCTCATACCCTGATCATTTCTCAAAATAGGTCGGGGTAGGTGTGAAATAAACCACCTAGCCAGTAGAGGAGTGCAACACAGAAGGTTCCCTCTTCTCTTTAGAGTGCGAGTATGCAGAGAGTGTAGAATATCCCCAAGTAACGTAGGCACTGGATTATGCGACAGAAAAACCTTAACCGCATTCACATCTACGAGGTGGTCCATGTAAGGGAATAGTACCATTCCATATATGATAAGGGCCAACACCTCTTCAAAAGCTCGTAAATTCAGGTTATCCTAAAAATAGTGAGCTTTTTCAAATAGAAACTTAGCTGGATATCCTTGAACACTTTTTCTTGTTTCCTAACTTGCCACTACATCAAACCGTTGTAAAGACAGAGCTTGAGAAATCTCTTCAGGATTTCGGTCTCTTTCTGTACCGTTGATAGAACCGACTGTTAATACTGGTTTTGTGTTTTTTGTTCACAAATGTCGTGGTAAGAAAGAGTCGCCATCAACTTTTCTTTTATTCAACAAAGGAAAGGGTAAGAAGAACATAAAAAGACTTTTTTTCGAGATTTTCTGAGTAAGGGGGTAGATTATGGAAAGGGAAGGTGTTAGCGCCCTTTCCATCCTTGGTTTTCCACAGGCTCTTAGGTACTTGCTCATTTTGAAAACTGTTTGTGTGTTTGTGTATTTTGAAAGTTTTTGTTTACTTTATGGTAACTCTTTTATCAGTCCTCAAGAGTGTGATAAAGCATTTTTTAAAATAGTTTTTGAAAAGTGTGTAAGTGTGAAAAATTCAGATTTGAGCAAGTACTTAAGAATAATATACCTACTCGAAAAAGGATGTTCTTTTCCTCCTACCCTTTAAATGGTGCTATCCTACTATTAGTGAGTAGGTAGCCCTATCGTTGGATGTTGAGGGACTATCAAAAGGGACGTTATGGTCATCGAAGGCAACATGTAAAGATATCTTAGCATTCGAAGAGACGGTCATCATATAAGCAACATCGAGGGACAAGATTATTTCTCGTAGGCAACTCAGGGGACATTAGGGACCATGATCTTTTTGATGACTTTAGTACCGAGGGTCTTTGCTAAGATATCCCTATGTTCGAGGGACATGACGATTTCCAAAGGCAACCAAGTGAGGAATACCCTAAGGATGTAAGTGTGAGAAGTGTTTTTTTTCCAGTTATATCATCTTGAGGTTAGTGATCTAACGGTTAATTAGTTAATCTTGTCATGCACACCCAATTTACTAGCAGTAATATATACAGAAAAATAAAATGCAGAAAGTATGATCTAGACTATTACATGGCTTCAGGGAGGGGGATTTCAATTCCAAAGCAAATGGGGAAAAGAAAATAAAGCAATAAAAAGAGTCTACTTATCATCTATTACATCCCATACAGAAATTACAATAATATAAATAATGCGAAAGGAAATAAACACGCGAAAAGTTGAAAGTACGCCTGAAAACATAAAAGAAAATATTTTCGTTGTTGGTTTTTATTTTAAAAAAAGTTAGATTAAGAAAAATAATTAAATTAATTATCCTAAAGTCTACTTAGAAAATTAAGTTAAGAAAAATAAACAAAGCCTTTTTTGTGGATTTTTTTTATTATGAAAAGAAAGTAATTAGACTTGAATTCTAATTCATTTTTAATTAAGAAAAATGTTAAAGTTTTAATTAATTAATTAACTAAAGAAATTAATTATTTAATTAAAAAAATCTATGCCTAAATTTTTTGTGAGTTTATTATTATTGTTATTAAAAAAGATTAAGAAATGAAATAACTAAATAAAACAAAAAGAAAAGAGATTGGGCTTGATGGCTGAAGTAGAATAGGGGTTGCAATTGAAATTTCGGTAAGCCCAGATTGTGAAGCCCAGGTCCATCCTTGGATCTAGTGTGAGCAGTACTTGATGGTACATGGTATCTCATGTTCTAGACGTCATGCATTCCATGTAATTCCCCTAACCTGCTCTAAGGATATCCAGGAACTCATATACACACATTAGAACATTCAACAAATATATAAAAATAGAGATTATAACAAAATGGTGATAGCTTGGATCCGATGATATGGGACCTTGCAAGCTTTGAGGATGGTTGGAACAAGTCCCTGGGAACCTCAAGAGCAATGTATGATTACTAGTTCGGACCAAAAGTACCTACATAGTGGGTTTCAAATTTTTACCACTTTTGATAATTTTGCAAAAATGGTAGAGCTCTCTCTAGGCTGTGTAGGCGTCTTGAAATACTTTCTAGATGCTTGTTTATATAGAGAGGAATAAAGAGACAAGAATACAAAGGTTTAAACAACCTTAAAGCAAACGTTTCAAAGCCATGAATCAAATTTGTAACTTTGGCCCAAAACAAGGAAAATTGTCATTTTTTTTAATTTGAATGAATATGGACACCTTTGCACGAAATTTTATGGACCTAGGCTGTCCAAAACATCAACCCAAAGCTCAAAGCCCATTTCCAATTATTTTATACATTTTATTTTATATTTATTTGAAATAAATTAAAATAAATATGAACAAAATAGTTAGAAAATGAAAGGCATGACAAGAATAATTTTAGAGGTCCTCTATAAACTTAGGAAGATGCTTGAAGTCCAAGAAATTGAGCTGTTGCCTTAAAACTTGAAATTTGCTCAATGCATAATTCTTGAAAATTTCCAAATTTTCCCAACTTGGGCAAGCCATAACTTTCTCAATATTTATCTCATGATGATGATCTTTGAATTTTTGGAAAGCCCAAGATGTCTAATTCAATACCTATTTTGTTAAATTTTGCATTTGAAGATTTTATCTTGATGTAAAAGGTCTTGGAAAAAAGTGGCTTTTGTTGACTTTCTGAAAATGACCTGTAATATATGAGTTTGTATTTTTCAAATGGCGCATTTCTTGAACTTGAGAGATGAAGAGAAGTTGTAGGGAATTGGATTCTATTCAAAATTAGATTTTTTTGGAATATTTCTGATAAAGTATAAGAAAGTTATGCTTGGTCAAAATTTGGTTGACTTTTCCTATAGAAACCCTAATTTGCCATTTTTGACTTTTGATGGGTTAGGAGCATTTCTTGAGGAATTATGATCAACCCTTGATACAATGATAGATATCACTTCAAAATGTTGATGTTGACCAAAAATCTTGAAGTTTGACTGTACATGGGCCACAATTGACTTTTGACCTAACACAGTTGATTTTCCAATACTTGAGTAATTGACTGAGCAAACTTATTGTGCAAGGCATGCAATTTGGCATGGATAATCTTGAAGACATATTAGTACAATGGAGAACATTTGGGATCCTTGGAGCTCAACCATCTTGATGAAAATTGAAACCCTATTTGGGGGTTCATTGCCTTAGGAGGAGAATTTTTCTGGTCAATTCTTAGTCATCCTAGGGCAAGTTAGGGACCTCAATGGGCATGTCTTGAGTGAAAATGGGAGGGAAAATTTTGGGGTACAATAATTATATCCAAAAATTAGGTGACTGTTGGGAAGACTAAGGTATGGATGCCACGCATGCTAGGAAGGAATCTGACCCAGGGTAAAAGATAATCGATCATCAACTTATGACACGAATTTGGTCCGGGACCAAAGGATCAATGTTCACGTTTACCGAACACAAAGACTTCAGAAGAAGCCATATGTTCATGGTGTTTATATACATACATAGATCCACTGGCTAGGTTAGAAAGGATAAGAAGTACCATGCAAAGGTAAACGAATCGGGCATTGCATGTTGGGCCGAGTTGGACATCGGATCAAATAGCTTCTTGACCGAGCCGAGTAGTGAGGCCGAGGCGGTTATGGTCGGTCACACGAGAATATAAAGAGGCATTAGACGATCTCATACGTTGGATACTTTCATTGGGCCTAAATGTTATAAACATCCTGACATTGATGAGACCATTACATAGTGGGCGACTATTTAAGAGAGAAATTGGTCATCAACATATGATGGTGCATGTTATAACGGCTACCATCATTAGTGACGACGGACATTTCTAGCTTTGATGGCAGCTCAATTACGATCAATGAATGTCACAACAATTATGAACAGCGATCAATAAGGTCTATGCACCTCCATATAAATAGGGTTCCCGACTGAGGGGTAAGCAAGACACATCGCTTGGAGCTCACACATACTTGTGTAAGCCTCTGAATCCCTTAATATAATGTATAAAGAAATTACATTCATTAGTGACCTTCCCTGAAGCCCTTGGTGTTCAGTGAAATTCATCCTTGGTGTTCAGTAAGAACAGTAACTAAACACAATTTATAATGTTGATTGATTAAAAAATTTATAACATAGCATTAAAAAATTGAGTATACTTTATTCAGATTATAATTCTTCGACATAAATTAAATTATGTGTTTATAAAAAGTTTTATATCGTGAGAGTCACCTAACAAAAAGAAACATAAAATAACAATGTAATAGACAAAAAAAGAATGATTTAAAATTTGATGTAAAATAAATTACAATAGAATACATAACAAAATTAGATTAAAAAACATAAATTAAAATAATATAAAAACTTATAAAAAAACAAAAAATATGCAGCGATTATAATGTATATTAAGTATAAAAATACAAAAGTAATTTAGAGGTGGAGAATAATTATAATAAAGGATGGAAGATATAGAGAAAATCATACAAAACAGAAGCACTTACATGAAAGAAAACGAATAATTTTGAAATACTAAAATAAAATTGAGGATATTTTAGTAAATGTAAAATAAAGTTAAATAATAAAAATCAGATTACCTCCCCTCCCCTCTGAATCCTCCTGATTTGGAGGGATGCAAAAAATGTGTTTTTGAGGGGATTTGCTTCCCTCCTCTCCCCTCATAAAATTTGAACCAAACACATTTAATTAGTAATATTCCCTCCCCTTACCTCCCCTACCCTCCATCTACCTCGAACCAAACTCACCTTAAAGAGGAAAAATAAACAGATAGTTCATGATCGCCTAAAGTAGATCAAATATAAACTTATCTGAATTCAAATGCTGACATCAGAGATCGTCTCGCAATCTTCCTTGAATCTTTAACACTCTGACAGACCGAATTTGACTTTGTGATACGGTGGTAGAATCAACTGTTAATACATGTTTGTGTTTTTTATTCGCAAATGTTGCGGTAAGCAAGAGTCGCCACCGACTTTTATTTCATCCAACAAAGGAAAAGGAAAAAGAACATAAAAAACCTTTTTTCGAGATGTTTCTGAGTACGGGGGGTAGATTATAGAAAGGGAAGGTGTTAGCACCCTTTCTATCCGTGGTTTTCCACGGGCTCTTAGGTACTTGCTCTTTTTTTTTTAAATTGCTTGTGTGTTTGTTTTGAAAAGTTTTGTTTACTTTGTGATAACCCTTGTATCGATCCTCAAGAGTGTGATGAAGTTTGTTTCAAAAATTATTTTGAAAAGTGTTTGTGTGAAAAAATTTTTGTTTGAGCAAGTACCTAGGAACTAATCTACCTACTCGAAAAAGGCCTGTTCGTTTTCTTTTAGACATCATTATCCTATTATTAAGGAATAGGCAGCACCGTCGTTGGAGTTTAAAGGGACATTCGAAGGGACGAAATGGTCTCTGAAGGCAACAAGTAGAGATACCTTAGCATTTCAAAGGGACTATCGTCATAAGATCAATTTGTAGGCAACTCGATGGAAAATTAGGGATTGTGACCTTTATGACGACTTTGAATCGCGGGTCATTGCTAAGGTATCCCTATGTTCGAGGGACACACCCATTATTTCTGAGGCAACCAAGTAAGGTAATACCCTAGGGGTGCAAGTGTGCAAAAGTGTTTGATTTAAGTTATATTTATCTTTGCAGTTTAGTGATCTAAGATTGACTCATTAATCATACATGCCTAGGTTGCTAACAATTATATACAGGCATATAAAATATAAGAGCGAGAAAATAACAGCCCTACGCTATTACAAGGCTTTGGGGAGGGGATTACATATTCAAAAATCCGGGAAAAAATAATAAGCAAAATATTAAACCTAATTTAACTATTACAACTTGGGAGCAGTTACAATATAATAATAAAAGGAAAATTAAAAAAGCGCGCGATAAATTAAATGCGATAAGTGATTGACCGACCTAGAAATCTAAATTGCGAAAATATTAATTTTTAAGGAAAAATTAAGTTAAATATAGAATTGAACCCTAAATCTAATTATTTTAATTATAATAAAAAAAGCATTAATTACCCTAATTTAATTAAACTAATTAATTAACAAAATATTTTTTATGAAAAAATATTTTTGATGTTTTTGGTAATTTTTTGATTAAATAAAAAAAATGATTTTTTTTGAGTTATTTAGAAAAAGATATGATTACTAAACAAAAGAAAAAAAAGAATTAAAATAAAAAAAGTAAGGAAATGGGCCTGATTGCTGGAAGAGAGGAGGGGGGTGCGCTGCCAAATTGCTGGTTGGGCCCAAAGTTAGCCAAGACTGGCGCCTGATCCAGTGGAACTAGCTTCTGAAGGTTCATGGTGGACTAGCGTATATTGCACATTGGATCTATGATGGATATTAATCCAAGGGACGAGATCCGATAGTGTGTGGTGGCCTTCAGAACATGATGCGCACTAGATTTGGAAATAATATTTCAGAAAATTGCAAAAGGTCTGGACCTGGGATCGAACCCAGGCCTTCCCTCTCACATGCCTTCTTCCCTTGCCATCTGCGCTAGTTGGTTAGTTATGAATATAATGAAACAAATAAAATAAAAGGAAAACAAGGTGCTAGTGCTGAATCCAAATGACACGCGTGCGCTGTGGGGCCTTGGGAGTTTGAGTGGACCAATTAGACTTGGAGAGAGGAAGAGTTTGTTTGAGCCCAACCAATGAGATCATGAGGAACAGCCACACACGCTTTGACCGCCTCCTGCAAAAATCAAACCACCGGCCCCGGTGGCTCCGGTCACCTTCTCCGGTGACACCACAAGGCCGATTCTACAAAATACGCGTGATCAAAGCATAAAAAAGACCCTACCCCCCTTTAAATTTCCCCAGGAATCCAATGGTGGTATCCATTCATCCTAAAAGTGCTTGTATCACAAAATCCAAAGCTTTCTTCTTCCTAAGCCCTAGCAATGGTGTCTTGCGATTCTGGGCTTATTCCTCACATGAGATACGTCAAAAATTCATAAATAATGCCAATATTATGAATATGCAAGCACAATATATTTATATTAAGGATGAAACGAGTTTTAGAAGTCAAAAAGTTACCAATGTGGGAAGATCTGACTAGGGCGATTCAAGGTGCTTTGGCCTTCAGGGATGGATGAGAAAAGGTGTTGGGATCCTTAGAATGATGATAGGATGCTTGGTTTTGATTGAAGGGGGCTGGATCGTCTCTTAGGGAAATTGCACATTTTTTTTAATTTTTGAAACCCTTATTCTTGGTTTTTAGGCAGCCTCTCCCCGTGTTTGTTATTTGGAATGGTTGTCCTTATGTATGATAGCGTACTAGGTCAACATATTTGGAGAAAATCCCATGCTTTGATGACATAATATTTTTCTTTCAAGTTTTTGATTTTGTTTATTTTTGGAACAAATCAAATCTTTACTCTCTTTCCATGATTTGCTTTGATCTTTCCAGCTTTTGTTGATTGCCCAATGATGATAAAAAGATTTGTAATGAAATCTTTTATTGCTTAGATGATTAATTTAATTTAATTTAATTTTTAAAGGATAAAAATAAAAATAAATTAAATAAATAAGAATAATGACATGTGGAAGGATGTTTGGGTTGTGGACCATATTGGAAGTGAGGTGCAAACATAAAAAGTTAGGCCCATTTGTCAAAAAATGCATTTGTGAGTACATTTGACTTTTGGCAATTTTCCAAAAATGGTCAACTTTGACAATGCATAACTCTTCCCATTTTGACCCTAAAGAGGTGTTCTTGGACTTTTTAGAAATCTTAGGATGTCCCCTAAACAAACCTTTGGCCTCATCCCAATTGGGTCTTCCATGTTCATGTAAGAAGCTTTGACCCAAAAGGTGTTTTTGTTGACTTTTCAAAAGGACTTATAATGTATAAATTCGTATCTTTTGATGAGTGCATATTTTGAACTTGAGGGATGAAGATGTGTTGTAGGGAATTGGATGCTCTTCAAAATGAGCATTGGATGAGAATTTTTTGATAAAGTATGAGAAAGTTATGCCTGGTCAAAGCTTGGTTGACTTTTCTTGAGATACCCTAATTTAGCAACTTTTTAGTTTTGATGAATTAGGGGCATTCCTCGAGGAATCATGATCAAACCTTGATCAAATGATGAATATCACTTCAAAATATTTATGTTGACTAAAAATCTTGAAGTTTGACTGTATGTGGGCCACAATTGACTTTTGACTTAATATAGTCGATTCTCAAGCATCTGAGCAATTGGCTGAGCAAATTCTTGTGCAAGGTATGAAACTTGACATGGATGATCTTGAGAACATATTAGGACCATGGAAATCATTTTGGACCCTTGGAACTCAAACCTCTTGATGATAATGGAAACCCTAGTTTAAGGCTCATTGTCTTAGGAGGAGGATTTGTCTGGTCAATCCGTAGGCATCCTTGGGCAAATTGAGGACCTCAATGAGCATGTGTTGAGTAAAATGAGAGGGCAAATTTTAAGGTGCAATAGTTGACCCTGTTCAATCTTCTTAAACCTGAGGATGTAGATTGGTTGTCTGCCTTTCATAATCTGAAGGTGGAAGATGATTGAACACTAGAGTGCCCAGAAATTTGCACTCGCATGAAGTGATACTTGATTTAGTGATATCGGGAATGGGCTTACAGATGCCATTTGGAAGTTTCTAGAGAACCGTCGGAGATGGGCTTAACGATTCCACCCAGAGAATATACTGGTTGCTTGAAAGATTCCTTTGCGAGAGGTCTTGTACCGACCGTTGAGGAGGACTTTGCTGGAGAATGTTGATTCCCATTTTGGAAAATAAAGGCTAGGAGCTGCAGTTGCCCATTACTCTACTGGGGAATTAACTCCTATTTGAGGAAGTGGAAAAGAACTGCATATTTGGTCAGGGTCCAGGCTGCACAACGACTTACTGTGGGAAAGGTGAAATCGACCGAAACTGGTTGGGTCTAGGTTTTATCGTGTTGTAAACTGTCGTCTGGGGATGAAAGAGAAGGAACCTGGATGGTAAGGTTACTTTGAAATGAAAGCCTGGATAGTAGGGCTATGAGAAGGAACCTGGGTCGTAGGGTTACTTCGGAATTAAAGTCGGGATAATAGGGCTTATGGGAAGAAACCTGGATGGTAGGGTTACTTCGAAATGAAAGCCTGGATAGTAGGGCTATGAGAAGGAACCTGGGTCGTAGGGTTACTTCATAATGAAAGTAGAAATAGTAGGGCTTATGGGAAGAAACCTGGATGGTAGGGTTACTTCGAAATGAAAGCCTGGATAGTAGGTCTATGAGAAGGAACCTGGGTCGTAGGTTTACTTCGAAATAAAAGCCTGGATAGTAGGGCTGCAAGAAGGAACCTGGATAGTAGAGTTACTTCGAAATGAAAACTTGGATAGTAGGGCTGTGAGAAGGAACCTGGATAGTAGGGTTACTTCGGAATGAAAGCCGGGATAATATGGCTTATGGGAAGAAACTTGGATGGTAGGGTTACTTCGAAATGAAAGCCTGGATAGTAGGGCTATGGGAAGGAACCTGGATAGTCGGGTTACTTCGGAATGAAAGCTTGGATAATAGGGCTGTGAGAAGGAACCTTGATAGTAGAGTTACTTCGAAATGAAAGCCTGGATAGTAGGGCTGTGAGAAGGAACCTGGATAGTAGAGTTACTTCAAAATGAAAGCCTGGATAGTAGGACTGTGAGAAGGAACCTAGATAGTAGAGTTACTTCGAAATGAAAGCTTGGATAGTAGGGCTATGAGAAGGAACCTGGATAGTAGAGTTACTTCGAAATGAAATCCTGGATAGTAGGGCTGTGAGAAGGAACCTGGATAGTAGGGTTACTTCGGAATGAAAGTCGGGATAATAGGGCTTATGGGAAGAAACCTGGATGGTAGGGTTACTTTGAAATGAAAGCCTGGATAATAGGGTTGTGAGAAGGAACCTGGATAGTAGGGTTACTTCAAAGCAATAGTGTAGGTTAGTTGACCCATTAATTTTAGGGAGCTGAGTTTTCATTAGTCATCTACAGACGCGACCTGTATAACTACTGGATTTGTTGAAGCTAATCGTCTTTTCCTGAAAAGATATCAGGGTTAATTATATGCGATGCATGAAATGCAGGGTGAGATGATGTTCTCAAAATAAATGAGATTATGCTGTATATGATATGTATGCGCATGTCATGATGTATGTTCACGAAATGCTATCGGGGTATGCCCGCGTTTGGGAAAATAAATCCCTGACTGCTGCTGAAGATTTACGAATATTCGGTCAGGAAGAGATTTTGCTTGAGAATAAACTCTGCGGGGAACAAACTTAGGAAGTGCATTTTTGTAACTGAAGTGATGAACTCTGTCGGGGATTGAGCCTCTGTATCTAGAGAAATAAACTCTGCTGGGGGGATGAAATTTACTGACCTGCCCATGATTAAGAAATTCGGCTGGGGGATATAGCTGTCAGGTTTCTAAATAACCCTGGATGGGGGAGATTACGTCCTATTTCGGGAAAGCTGACATCAATGTTTTTGAATACTTTTACTCTGTAGGAAGTGTATGTACTAATGATTATGCTCCAAAGCTGACTCTATCCCGGTACCTGCTGGGCAGAGTAACTGTCGAGTTTGGCACTTCTTGTTTTTGCCCCTGTTTTTGGAATTACGAGGAATTGTCTTTGTTTCTTATGTAAATATTTATGAGCAGCAATCATTTTCAAATGCATATATCAATAATAAGTCATTGGACTTTCTTGCGAAACAAAACAAAAAAAGAAAAACAAACTCGAAGTTTCTTGTGAAAATAATTTTGTATTTATTTCTGAAGTTGGCCTGTAATAGGCGTTTTCTATACATGGAGGCTGACGCTCTAGTAAGAGAATGCTGCCGAAAAATAGAAACTATGCAATTTAACAGAAAAAAAACAACTATGTGAAACAACCCCATTGGGTTCCAACTCTACTATTTCCCTTATATCTTCAAGCGTCTCATCACTTTGCTACTTGGCCGAAAGTTGATCAGATTGATTGGTGTCGTCTAAGCCTGATAGACGATACGTAAATATGGTCTATAGATGATCCAACGAGACATAGTGATACGCTTTATATCCCTAACTTTTTCTTGGACTGCCCTTTCAGATTTTCAGTCCACCGGGATACCCTGTTTTTCCCAAGTCACCCTTTCAGGTTTTCGACTTACCGGGTGTACAGATTTTTCATTTTCATCCCTTACTTTTTCCCGAACCCTTTTGGTTCGCCGGGAAGCCCTTATTTTTTCCTAGGCCAGTCAACCTAGAGGGTATCTTGATTAGGCGTAATATCTTTTCACTATGTCTGCATTGACAGGGTGAGGAAGGTCGTCACCGTCCATGGTGGTTAGAATCATTGCTCCACCCGAGAAAATGTTCTTAACCACAAATGGTCCTTCATACACGGGGTTCCATTTTACACTGGGATCACCTTGCGGCAGTATGATGCATTTGATCACTAGATCCCCGACTTGATATTCTTTACGCCTGACTTTCTTGTTAAAAGCCTTGATCATTCGCTTTTTATATGTCTGACCATTGCAGATAGCAGTAAGTCTCTTTTCATCAATTAGATTTAACTGATCAAGTCGGGTTCGGATCCAGTCGTCTTCGTTCAAACCCGCATCCTTCATAATCCTAAGAGAAGGTATCTGGACTTCGATGGGTAGGACTTCCTCCATGCCATATACCAGAGAGTAGGGTGTTTCCCCTGTCGACGTCCGTGCTAAGGTACGGTACCCATGAAGAGCAAATGGTAACATCTGATGCCAGTCTTTGTATGTCACTGTCATCTTCTATACAATCTTCTTGATGTTCTTGTTAGCTTCTTCAACAACGCCATTCATCTTTGGCCGGTAGGGAGAAGAATTATGATGTTGTATCTTGAACTGTTTACAGAGCTCGGTGATCATTGTGTTTTTGAGATTCGTACCATTGTCAGTAATAATTCTCTCTGGCACACCATATCGGAAAATCAGATTATATTGGATAAACCGCGCCACGACGTTCTTGGTTATTGTAGCAAAGGAAGCTGCCTCAACCCAATTCGTGAAGTAATCAATGGCTACTAGGATGAAGTGATGTCCATAAGAAGCGGTGGACCTGATTTC
Source organism: Vicia faba (assembly GCA_948472305.1). Lineage (NCBI taxonomy): Eukaryota > Viridiplantae > Streptophyta > Magnoliopsida > Fabales > Fabaceae > Vicia > Vicia faba. The sequence goes on along the minus strand of OX451740.1, from coordinate 856,338,797 downwards.
TCCGATCATATCGATGCCCCACATTGCAAAGGGCCACGGAGCTGTCAAGACGTTTAAGGGGACCAGAGGCACATGCCCCTTATCAACATAGATTTGGCACTTATGACAAGTTCGAGAGTGCTGATAACAATCAGCTTCCATAGTGGACCAGTAATATCCTACCCGTAGGATCTTCTTAGCCATGATGTGTCCACTGGAATGGGTTCCGAAGGTGCCTTCATGTAGATCTGTCATGATCCTCTATTCTTCGCTCTTGTCTACACACCGTAGTAGTGTGGAGTCATGGTTGCGTTTATACAGGATTTCATTACTGAGGAAGAACTTTGCAACAAACCTTCTCAGAAATTTCTTGTCATTGAAAGATGCCCCTTCGGGGTATTCTTGAGCCTCGAGATACCTTTTCACCTCATGAAACCAAGGTTTGTCGGCTACCTCCTCAGTATCGATCTCACAGCAGTATGCCAGTTCATCCAACCTCTCAATAGTGATTTAGGGAGCTACATTGTCCCACCTGACCTTGAACATTGATGACATAGTAGCTAGCGCGTCTGCTAACTGATTCTCTTCTCGTGGGAAATGTTCAAAGGTGATCTTTTCAAAATGCGGCAGCAGTTTCAGTACATGTTCTTTGTAAGGGATAAGGTTCGGGTGTTTCGTATCCCACTCGCCTTTGATCTGACTTATCACCAAAGCGGAATCCCCGAATACACTCAAGAATTTGATCCTTAGGTCAATAGCAACTCTGAGTCCCATGATACAAGCTTCATACTCCTCCATGTTGTTAGTGCAGTTGAAACATAGCTGGGCAGTGAAAGGAGTATGACATCCCTTAGGAGATATGATTACAGCTCCAATTCCATTACCCAGTGCGTTCAAAGATCCGTCAAAAAACATAGTCCATCGGGATCCCTCCTCTGGTCCTTCATCCGGTCCAGGTTCTTCGTAGTTAGTCACCAGCATAATATTCTCATCCGGGAACTCAAAATTCATGGACTGATAGTTATCCATAGCCTGATGAGCCAAATGATCAGCCAAAACACTCCCCTTAATTGCTTTTTGGGTTGTATATTGTATTTCATACTCAGTTAAGATCATTTGCCACCTTGCTATTTTTCTGGAAAGGGAGGGTTTCTCGAAGATGTATTTGATCGGATCCATCTTAGATATCAACAAAGTAGTGTGGGTCAGCATGTACTGTCTTAGTCGGCGAGCAGCCCATGCCAAAGCGCAACAATTTTTCTTGAGCAGTGAGCATCGTGTCTCACAGTCGGTAAACTTTTTGCAAAGGTAGTATATTGCGTGCTCTTTTCGACCAGACTCGTCATGCTTCCCCAACACACACCCCCGTTGAATTGTCTAGCACTGTCAAGTACAATATCAAAGGCCTTCCTTCAACCGGAGGTATCAGAATTGGTGGTTCTTGAATGTATTCTTTGATTCTTTCAAAAGCGGTCTGGAAGTCGTCATTCCACTTTACCACTTGATCTTTCTTCAAAAGCTTGAAGATGGGCTCACAAGTAGCAGTCAGATGTGAAATGAACCTGGCGATATAATTCAAGCGTCCCAAGAAACCTCTAACTTCCTTCTCTGTACGGGGATCCAGCATTTCTTGTATAGCCTTTACCTTTGCAGAATCTACTTGGATGCCTTTGTCGCTGACAATGAAACCCAGAAGTTTACCAGACCTTACCCCGAAGGTGCACTTGTTAGGATTCAGCCTCAGCTTGTATATCTTCAACCTGTCGAACAACTTTTGTAGATGATCAAGGTGCTCCTCCTCAGTTTGAGACCTGGCTATCATATCATCAACATAAACTTCGATCTCGTGATGAATCATATCATGGAACAAAGTGACCATGGCGCGCTGATAAGTTGCCCCAACATTCTTCAACCCAAAAGACATCACCTTGTAGCAGAAGGTGCCCCACTGTGTGAATAAGGTTGTCTTCTCTATGTCTTCAGGAGCCATCTTGATCTGGTTGTAGCCAGAGAAACCATCCATGAAGGAGAATATTTTGTGTTGCACGGTGTTGTTAACCAGAACATCAATGTGAGGAAGAGGGAAGTCATCCTTGGGGCTTGCCCTATTCAGATCTCTATAATCCACACACATCTGCACCTTATCGTCCTTCTTAGGTACCAGAACAACGTTAGCAAACCACTATGGATAAGAAGTGACATCTAAGAATCCTGCATCGATATGCTTCATGACCTCTGCCTTGATCTTCTCTGACATTTCAGGATGCATACGGTGGACCTTCTATTTAACCGGAGGATAGTCTTCTTTGGTCGGCAGACAATGAACCACAATATTAGTGTCTAAACCTGGCATGTCTTCATATGACCAGGCAAAGATCTCAACGTAGTCGTGCAACATTTGTATCAACTGCTTTTTGACCTTAACTTCCAAATTTGCACCAATCTTGACCTCCTTTCTGTCTATCTCCGTGCCTAGGTTTATTGTATCAACCGACTATTCATGAGGCTGTATAGACCTTTCTTCTTGTTGTAATAGTCTAGCAAGTTCTCCAGGTACCTCACAATCGTCCTCACTTTCGTCTTCAGCTTGGTTGATCGGATTTTCGAAGTCATAACAGACAGTAGCAGAGCTGTTATCATTGGGATCCATAGTGGATATGGATCTGCAGTATGATACGTGAATGTGTGTAAGAGCATAGTTGTTTTGATAAAGTGAAAACAGAAAATAAAAATAGAGAGCGCAGAATTTGTATGCAAGAAACGTCCAATGCTTTATTAATGATATATGAAATGACAAATACGAGCCCTCACAAGCAAAGCCGATATGCCTCGGGAAAGGCATAAGGCCGTAGAGTTTTAAATTGTTTATTACAAATCTTAAAAACAAGTAAGACAATTACTGCGGAATAAAAGAAACTGGTATAAAGTCCCTAGCCGTCCAGTTACCCGGTCCACTGTTGGTAGTTGGGTAGATCCAGCTGTCAATGTCTGAGTCTTCCTCGCCGTCTTCAATGGCATTAATTCCCCGATTGCTGATGTGTAGGGGAGGTCCTCCAGCCCGAGCTCATCGAACAGCCCTTTGAGCTCCTGAAGTAAAGCCCAAACCAAACTTGTCAGTTTTGTGAGTAAAATCAGGGAGTTGTCCCCAATTGGTACACCCACCTTCTTCAATGGCTCTCGCGTCTTTGAGAGAAGCCATCTTTAGAGGAGGTTTGTTGCGGGTAGTAACTTCAGCCGATGCCAAGATCTGGGGAACCTCTTCAAAATTTTGGCAAGGAGTCTCTATGAATTCCCCATCCATCTCTACGTACTTGAAAGGATTGAGGTGGCTCACCATATACTCCTCCTCACCTCGCACAGTGACAATCTTTCCTCTTACTGGATATTTTAGCATCTGGTGCCGTGTAGAAGTGACTGCCCCAACTTCATGGATCTAAGGACAACCCAACAAACAAGAATATGACGGTCGGATGTCCACCTCCCCATGCACCATTCTCTTCGACCCCTCAAAAGCCCTCACCACAATGTTACTAGGCTTTAAGGTCAAGCCCTCACAGTCCAACCGATCCAACGCCTTCTTAGGCAAGACATTCAGCAAAGACCCAATATCTACGAGCAAATGAGCCATAGTGGTGCCCCTGCACTCAATCGAGACATGCAGAGCATCATTATGCTTTCTCCCTTTTAGTGTCAGGTTCGCATTTGATAAACCCATCACATTGTCAGCAGTCAGGTTAGCCACACAATCTTTGAATTGATCAGCTTAGGTCTCCTGCGGTACAAGCACAGTCTTGAGGAATGCAATCAAAGCCTTCGCATGGGCTTCGAAATATAACAGCAGAGACAACATGGATATCTTTGAGGGGGTCTGCCCCAGCTGCTCGACCATGTTGTAGTCGCTCTTTTTGATTATTTTCAGTATTTCCTCTATCTCTTGCTTCGAGGCTTCCATGACAATTTTTCTAGGTGCCTCCGTCCGGGCATACTCACTTATAACTTTGTTGCCACAGATACCAGATGATTCACCGATAGGGGTAATAATTAGAGTAAGAACAAGAGTAGTAGTTGATGTACTAGCAGGAACAACAGATGGAATGGCAATAGGCCTGTTGACAGTCTTAGGGGAAATCTCGGGAGAGAAGATCCTTCCACTTCGGGTAACCTTGCTGGTCCCAACAATGTTACCGATATCAGGATCAGCCTCTTCATTTTTCAGATCTTGTTTGATGCCATAATAGTACACATCGACACCATAATGCCAGGGGACAGCTTTGTCCGAGGCATACGGGACAGGACCAGGAACAGTGATTATTAGCGGAGCGATTCTTGGAGCATATGTAATCCTAATAGGTCTTATCGAGGAGACCTTGGAAGGATTGGCGAAAATGGTTATAATGGCAATGTCTTCAGATGGAACAACAGGAACCAAAGTTTTCTCGAACAAAATTTATTTGCTGTCCATCAAGCGTTGAACACCTGACTTCAACAAATGGTAACCAGAAGGCAGAAATGAACACATGTGGCAACCTTCACCATAACCCGGAAATAAACCGACCAACATCAAATTCTTCTTCATAGTCATTAAAGGAGTAGAAACTTCATCCACCAAGGTCACAAACAAGTCGGTATCAACAACATTAATTCCACGACCGTGCTTAGGCATGGGAGCAGTTATGACATTGGGCTTTTCCGGAGCATCGAACTCAATTTCCTTGGCTTCGATCAGATCTTGTACCTTATTTCTTAGAGCCCAGCAGTCATTGGTATCGTGGCCAGAACTCTTAGAATGATAGGCACACCGAGCGTTTGGATTATATCGGGGAGATGTGGTATTCAGATTCTTGGGAGCCTCTTTCAAGGTCTCCAAGTTGGATCTCAGCAGATGAGGTAGAACTTCAGCCAACGTCATATTGATTCGGGTAAAATGCCGTTGTGGCCTTTCAACCCTTGGTTGATTGTTGCGTTGTGGATTGGCTGCAGGCCTAGGTATCATTATGGCACTTACTGTCTGACGATGTTCAACTTTACTTTGGCCCCTCGGGCTGTAGATGGCACTGGCTTTTTTCTTACCAATAAAAGGCTTCTTTATCAAACTCTAAGAAGCATCCTTTTGTATCATGTTGCTCCGAATCCCAGCTTCTACTCTCTCTCTAGTCAAGATCAGCTCGGTGAAACCAGCTGACGAGCTGCCGATCAAATAATTAAAGAATGGACCAGATAGCATCCCCAGAAACATATCAACCAACTCCCTATCATACAACGGAGGTTGGACTCTTCTAGTCAATTCTCTCCACTTCTGTGCATAGTTCTTAAAGCCTTCACTCGCCCCCATGGACATACTCTGGAGTTGAGCACGAGTAGGAGCAAGGTAGGCGTTGTATTGATACTGCTTATAGAAAGCAGCAAACAGATCTTCCCAATTTCAGACGTTTGCTCTCTCCAGTTGGTAGAACCATTCTAGCTGAGTCCCTGATAGACTATCTTGAAAGAAATGAACCCACAAATTTCTATCAGTGGTGTGGGGCAGGATCTTTCTGACATAAGAGCGGAGATGGAGTTTTCGGAAGGACACCCCATTATACTTTGCAAAAATTGGAGCTTTGAACTTCTGCGGGATGACCACTCCCAACACCAATCCCAATTCTTCAAAATCCAGCCCAAGTATCCTCTGGACTTCCATAGCACTCAAGCGATCTTCCAAATGCTTGTATCTATCCTCAGTCGGAGGATACTGCTCGTCATTGTAGTCGGTATCATTGTCAGAAACTTCAGGACTGGGATCCTTATCCCTTGTCTCTTCTTCTTGATTCTCCCTTTCCTTGGATGAAGAAGTCATATCGACTTGTTGCTTCAATGGCCCTCTAAACCTTCTGCCCATATTCAGAATACCGGCAGCCTTCTTCTTTTTCTTTTTCTCTTTCAGGATGAAGGCTTTCAGATCCTCCTTCCCTTTTTCCAGATTTATGAACATTTGCTGGAACTGGGCATTTTGTGCCTGAAGGTCCTTGATGCTTTGTTCAGAAGACATTTCTGCTGAAATAAATAGCTAAGAAGATAAGAAACTTGTAATGGTACCTGTACATGCAATGTTATGAATGGGATGCGCATGCAATGATTTCAAAGACTTTGGGAAATTTAAATTTGCGAACCAAAATCAAACGAAGATTTTATTAGTTGAATTCAAAGTTCAAATGCCTTTTAGGCGTTACAATTAAAAACAAATCTAAAACTAGAAAAAATCAAAATTCCCATGGATGCTTCCTCTTTGTGCCGAGATATCCATTAAGTCTTCTTTCCTCCTGGAGCTGCTTTGTGAGCTCTAAAACCTTCCTTTCCTGGGCATAGAACCGATCCTTGTAAGTATCCCGCTCTTCCTTCAACTGAATCTAAGACCTCTGTAATTCTCCAAGATCGGTGGGCATATCAGGATAGAGAATCGTGTAAGGAATACCCCCTTCAGTAGTGGGTTCCATAATCACTGGTAGAACGGCCATATAGGGCATCATAAATTTATGGGCGCGAGCTCGTACCCATTGGAGATAGGGTTCCATAGGAATGGAAGCCTTTGGCCCCAAAGCCTTGGCGCCAGATCTGTTTACCATGCCCCAATCTCGTATGAACCTTCGGCGATACTCTTGAACATCATCCTCATAGTTGAATACAATTCCCTCGATAAGTAACTCATGGGGACTATCCCTTCGAGCGTAACCAAATTGTCGTAGAGCTAAACAAGGATTGTAGGTTATACCCCCTCTGATGCCAAGTAACGGGACATTCGGGTACTCCCCGCAGCGGTTAATAATAGCAGTGTTTTCCATAGCTCAGGAACACTAGAGAATATCCATGTGAGTGAGTGACATTATCCTTTGTGACCAACCCGCACCTTCTTCATTCTTCAGTAGAGACTTAGGGAGGTGAGAAATAAACCACCTCGACAGCAATGGCATGCAGCACATAAGCACCCCTCTTCTCTTCATGGTATGAGTATGAAGAGTGTGCGAAATATCTCCGAGCCAGGTAGGCACAGGGTTGTGAGAGAGGAAGATCTTGATAACATTCACATATATGAATAAGTCTGGATTAGGGAATAGTACTAACCCATAGATTAGAAGGGCCAAGACCTCCTCAAAAGCCTGAAAATCCATATCCTCCCAAAACAGCTGGGCCTTGTCTATCAGGAACTTGGCTAGAAAACCTTTGACTCTGCTTCTTGTTTCCAAATTGGATACCATGTCGGCCCATTTCAGATGCAAAGCTGAGGAAATGACTTTTGACTTAGGAACTTCTTCCAGACCTGTGAAAGGCAACTGTTGAAGAATGGGTATATCCAACAGCTGAGAGAATTCTTCAATGGTAGGAACTAACTGATAGTCTGGAAAGGTGAAGCAGTGGTGCTTGGGATCAAAGAACTGAAAGAGTACACTCATCATCTTTTCATCAAAGTTTGAAGTAACCAGGTTGAGGAGTCGACCATGTCTCTTAGTGAACGCATAAGTTTAAGAAACCTTTGATATTAGATCTTTGAGTTGGGAAGGTATCTTCACAAAGTTGATTTGAATAGTGTTTCTAAGAACGGAGGCCATGATATGTAAAATAGAACAAAGATAAATTCCCTTGGTCCTTGAAATGGTTAGTGCAATAAGAATGGATGTTATGTTATGATGCATGATGTCATGATAAATCATAAGTATAACAAACACAGACAAATCAAACCAAGTCCCTAGGTTTAGAGGCTTGCATGAGGTTAAAGGTAAGTACCCTCTTGAAGTTTAGTTAGTTTCAACCTGTCTTTGAAAAGTAACCGGGTTCTAAAGATTCTCAATATCACTGACCATCCTTTATTGGGCATTGTTTCAGCTCAAGCAATCTTTTCTTGTGGCCGAAATATCCCGAAAGTCTGATCTCAATGAGTGTAGCATCGAGTATCAACCAATCCTCAGCTCTATACCGAGGCCGGCTATCTCACTACTTTCTAATGGCCAAGTTTGTTCAACTAAGGTTCTAATGTCCGTTAGTGCTTCACGACACAACGCGGTGGCCCCGTATTCTCCTCGTTTCCACATGAAGGATACCGGTATCAACCAAAGTGTCAGACCAACACAGCCATTGCTTAAACCATATCGGTCTACGCCGCACAGTCTCCATGATATATTAATGTTTACCTAAAAAACTGTCCCCAAATCCGGGTGTAGGATCTTCAGCAATACCAAAGGTAAACCCCACTTTATTACTGTCCCCAACAGAGTCGCCAGTTCTGTGATACGGTGGCAGAACCGACTGTTAATACTGGTTTTCATTTTTTATTCGGAAATGTTGCAGTAAGCAAGAGTTGCCACCGAATTTTATTTCATCCAACAAAGGAAAAGGAAAAAGAACAGAAAAGCCTTTTTCTGAGATGTTTCTGAGTACGGGGGGTAGATTATAGAAAGGGAAGGTGTTAGAACCCTTTCTATCCGTGGTTTTCCACGAGCTCTTAGGTACTTGCTCTTTTTTTTAAATTGCTTGTGTGTTTATTTTGAAAAGTTTTGTTTACTTCGTGATAACCTTTGTATCGGCCCTCAAGAGTGTGACGAAGTTTGTTTCAAAAATTGTTTTGAAAAGTGTTTGTGTGAAAAAAGTTTTGTTTGAGCAAGTACCTAGGAACTAATCTACCAACTCGAAAAAGGTTTGTTCGTTTTATTTTAGACAACACTATCCTATTATTAAGGAATAAGCAGCACCGTCGTTGGAGTTTAAAGGGACGTTCAAAGGGACAAAATGGTCTCTAAAGGAAACAAGTAGAGATACCTTAGCATTTCTAAGGGACTATCATCATAAGATCAATTCGTAGGCAACTCGATGGACAAGTAGGGACTGTGACCTTTATGACGACTTTGAATCGCGGGTCATTGCTAAGTTATCCCTACGTTCGAGGGGCACGACCATTATTTCTGAGACAACCAAGTGAGGTAATACCCTAGAGGTGCAAGTGTGCAAAAGTGTTTGATTTCAGTTATATTTATCTTTGCAGTTTAATGATCTAAGATTGATTCATTAATCATACATGCCTAGGTTGCTAACAATTATATACATGCATATAAAATATAAGAGCGAGAAAATAACAGTCCTACGCTATTACAAGGCTTTGGGGAGGGGATTACATATTCAAAAATCTGGGGAAAAAATAATAAGCAAAATATAAAACCTAATTTAACTATTACAACTTGGGAGCAGTCACAATATAATAATAAAAGGAAAATTAAAAAACGCACGATAAAATAAATGCGAGAAGTGATTGACCGACCTAGAAATCTAAATTGCGAAAATATTAATTTTTAAGGAAAAATTAAGTTAAATATAGAATTGAACCCTAAATCTAATTATTTTAATTATAATAAAAAAAGCATTAATTGCTCTAATTTAATTAAACTAATTAATTAACAAAATATTTTTTATGAAAAAAGATTTTTGATTAAATAAAAAAAATGATTTTTTTGAGTTATTTAGAAAAATATATGATTACTAAACAAAAGAAAAAAAAGAATTAAAATAAAAAAAGGTAAGGAAATGGGCCTGATTTCTGGAAGAGAGGAGGGGGGTGCGCTGCCAAATTGCTGGTTGGGCCCAAAGTTGGCCCAGACTGGCGCCTGATCCAGTGGAACTAGCTTCTGAAGGTTCACAGTGGACTAGCGTATACTGCGCATTAGATCTATGATGAAGACTAATCCAAGGGACAAGATCTGATAGTGTGTGGTGGCCTTTAGAACATGATGCGCACTGGATTTGGAAATAATATTTTAGAAAATTGCAAAAGGTCTGGACCTGGGATCGAACCCAGGCCTTCCATCTCACATGCCTTCTTCCCTTGCCATCTGCGCTAGTTGGTTAGTCATGAATATAACGAAACAAATAAAATAAAAGGAAAATAAGGTGCTTGTGCTGAATACAAATGACACGCGTGCGCTGTGGGGCCTTGGGAGTTTGAGTGGACCAATCAGACTTGGAGAGAGGAAGAGTTCGTTTGACCCAGCCAATGAGATCACGAGGAACAACCACACACGCTTTGACCGCCTCCTGCAAAAATCAAACCACCAGCCTCGGTGGCTCCGGTCACCTTTTCCGGTGACACCCCAAGGCTGATTCTGCAAAATATATGTGATCAAAGCATAAAAAAGACCCTACCCCCTTTAAATTTCCCCAGGAATCCAATGGTTGTATCCATTCATCCTAAAAGTGTCTATATCACAAAATCCGAAGCTTGCTTCTTCCTAAGCCCTAACAATATTGTCTTGCGATTCTGGGCTTATTCCTCACATGAGATACGTCAAAAAATTCATAAATAATGCCAATAGTATGAATATGCAAGCACAATATATTTATATTAAGGATGGAATTAGTTTTAGAAGTCAAAAAGTTACCAATGTGGGAAGATCTGACTAGGGCGATTCAAGGTGCTTTGGCCTTCAGAGATGGATGAGAAGAGGTGCTGGGATCCTCAGAATGATGATAGGATTCTTGGTTTTGATTGAAGGAGGCTGGATCATCTCTTAGGGAAATTGCACTTTTTTTTAATTTTTGAAACCCTTGTTCTTGGTTTCTAGGCAGCCTCTCCCTGTGTTTGTTATTTGGAATGGTTGTCCTTATGTATGATAGCATATTAGGTCAACATATTTGGATAAAATCCCATGCTTTGATGACAAAATATTTTTCTTTCAAGTTTTTGATTTTGTTTATTTTTGGAACAAATCCAATCTTTACTCTCTTTCCATGATTTTCTTTGATCTTTCTAGCTTTTGTTGATTGCCCATTGATGATAAAAAGATTTGTAATTAAATCTTTTATTGCTTAGATGATTTATTTGATTTAATTTGATTTTTAAAGGATAAAAATAAAAATAAATTAAATAAATAAGACTAATGACATGTGGAAGGATGTTTTGGTCGTGGACCATTTTGTAAGTGAGGTGCAAACATAAAAAGTTAGGCCCATTTGTCAAAAAATGCATTTGTGAGCTCATTTGACTTTTGGCAATTTTCCAAAAATGGTCAACTTTGAAAATGCATAACTCTTCCAATTTTGATCCTAAAGTGGTGTTCCATGACTTTTTAGAAATCTTAGGATGTCCCATAAACAACCCTTTTGGTCTCATCCCAATTGGATCTTCCATGTTCATGTAAGATGCTTTGACCCAAAAGGTGTTTTTGTTGACTTTTCAAAAGGATCTATAATGTAGAAATTCATATCTTTCGATGAGTGCATATTTTGAACTTGAGGGATGAAGATGAGTTGTAGGGAATTGGATGCTCTCCAAAATTAGCCTTGGAAGATAAATTTATGATAAAGTATCAGAAAGTTATGTCTGGTCTAAGTTTGGTTGACTTTTCCTGAGAAACCCTAATTTAGCAACTTTTGAGTTTTGATGAATTAGGGGCATTCCTTGAGGAATCATGATCAACCCTTGATTTAATGATGAATATAACTTCAAAATGTTGATGTTGACTAAAAATCTTGAAGTTTGACTGTATGTGGGCCACAACTGACTTTTGACCTAATATAGTCGATTCTCAAGCATTTGAGCAATTGGCTGAGCAAACTTCTTGTGCAAGGCATGAAACTTGACATGGATGATATTGAGAACATATTAGGACCATGGAAATCATTTGGGACCCTTGGAACTCAAACATATTAATAGAAATGGAAACCCTAGTTTAAGGCTCATTGTCTTAGGAGGAGGATTTGTTTGGTCAATCCTTAGGCATACTTGGGCAAATTGAAGATCTCAATGAGCATGTGTTGAGTAAAATGAGAGGGAAAATTTTAGGGTGCAACAGACTTGCTCACACTGGTTGGTTTCTCCTAAGATCATATGCTTCATCCATAACCTTCGAATAAGTTCCACAAGATTTTAGTAACAAAATTCTCTCGGTTTGTGATAACTTTGTCGATCATTTGATTGTGTTCAAACTAGAGCAGAAAACACCATAGCCACAGAGAAAGTTATCTCCCAGACTTTCCATCCCATAACCTTATGACTCCTCTATGAAGTTGAATCGAAGCCGACAATGAAAGAGATGTAACCCGCATAATAATAACACCCACATGCATAATTAAATATCCTCTTTGAATCATCATTTGTAGAGGTTAAAATATATCTCTTAGAAAAGTATTTATGGTATTAACTAAGAATAAACATATTAGATGTGAGTAGAAAAACGTTATTCATCCAAACATCACAAATTATAAACATAACACATATTTAATTCATTCGTAAAGACATAAATTGATAATTAACTCAAGAATAAAAGTGCTTAACAAATGAGATGAATTGCTAGAGATGTCACCAGACATCCTTATTTCAGAGTATTACAGTACATGCTTGGTACTTCCCCTTAATTTGAATCGGCATAACCATTCTCTTATTAAAGCTTATACACGTTCTCGTCGAAACTATCTCTGTCGAGATTTTTTCTATCACAACAGGTCGAGATGCAACACGCCTCAGCATCATAATCCACAAAACTGCCAATATTTGCTTCATGTAACCTTTTAAAGAGTACTTCAGATTTACTATTAAGTTCGAGACCATATTTTTGTCATAAACAAAAATGGATACGAGAAGGTTGTCCACCACCAAGAGGAATCTCATACACAAACAATTTATTGTACAAAGAGGGCTTGCCCGATAGTATGGTCATCACTGATGTTCTTTGATGGTGGGGAGCCTGTGCTTGGATCAAAATATGCATGTCGGGAACACTGAGATAACTAAAAAGCATAAGTTGAACACTTGTGATATGCATATAACAAAAGTATGTAGTGATTGAAGCTCATCAGCCAGTGGATCACCTAGGAAAAAGGTGAATTTTTAAGTATGATGAATCATTAATCGTAAGGGATGAAGTGATCATCCTCGGCACTAGAATGACTCTTGAGGTTAGGGAAAGTTTTATCAGGGCCCCACAGTGGGCGCCAAATGTTCTTGCTAAAAACACTAAAACGAGTAGCTTCCCTATAGGTATATGGAGAGATGCAATAGGTAGATTTTTATAGTGATTTAGGGGGATTTGGATGCTACGATTATGGCTCGTATTGACCCAAGAAAGTTGTCTGGCTTATCCCTTTTGCGGGAACCCCTTTGTATGGATACAAAACTATACAACACTCATAAACAAGAATTAAGCAAAAACAACATGGATATAAAAAAAATGCTCAAAAGGGGAAACTAATGATTACACACTCACAAGGTGAATTGACTATTTGGTTAGGGTAGTTGTGTTCAAAATGAAATAAAATGCCTTGATCACTTTCATGATTCATACAATCAACACAAACAAAAGATTAAACATAATGAAATGCAGTTAAAACAAGAATTATGGCCTCCAGAATATATGAACAATTGAAAGCTTCCTCACATTTAAGGGTAAAAAGGGAACTAAAGTGATTAAAGTCAAAAGAAAGTAATGAAAAAAGAATGAATGGTATGGTAATTATACAAATGAAAAGTCTCATAAATATGTTATGTTATAGAAAGTGATAAACGAGTAGATGACGTGCACCAACTTCAAAAACTATCATTACCATACATATGCAAGTTGAAACACTCAAATTCGGATAATCACCAAAATCAGCCTTAAGCTATCGAACCAAAATTTGAGTCCAAAAAACAACAAAAGAATTAACACAACTACACAACCGGGTGAAATTGAATAAACAAGTTAAAAAGTGAAGATTTGAGAATTTAGAACAGGTCCAATTTGAGTTTATTTAAACAAAGATCACCACACTACCTAAACTAAAACAAAGAAAAATAATAAACCATGATTTTTTACGTCATAAGCTCGACACCTATTATTTACGAATGTTCCTCCAAGTTGCTTCCACCCGATTATTCTTAACAAACAAACAAGCAAACATGAAAGGAAACAAACAATGATATAACAAATTTACAAGTATAGAGAACATGTAAAAGTGTGGTAAACATAAACAAGTAAATTCACAAGTAAACATAAACAAGTTCATGCATAATTTCTATACAACATATACATTAATTAAAAAACTAAAAAACAAAATAACTATCGTGATGCGAAACAATAAACTAATCCCTGTCAATGGCGCCATTTTGTTGTAGCGGTATAGCGGCAAGAAAAAAGTAAATTATTATTTTACCTGGTGATATAGGTTATACCGTATCGTGTCCATATAGATTGGTTATCGAATTTTCGTTCGACAATTCAGTTGTTGATGAGTTTGGGGTTTGATTGGGAAGGGTAAATGTTATCAACAGAAAATAAATGTAATAAAAAATAAAAGAAAAAGGAGTAACTTATCAAGAGTTCATATATAATACTTCTCGCAGACTTAAACCTATCAACTAGTTATACTCAACCTACAATACTCATCAATATCATCATGTATCACTCACAACCTAAGTCATTTCTAACTCAAATTGAGAGGACTACAGAAGTCAATCATGCTAATCACGTCGACAATCTCTCAGAGCAACACAACCAACACAGAGGCATTAATCACATACACCCAAGTAAATGTCATCTTTAAATCTATCTCTAGAAATCAAACTAATAGACTATCATCCTAGATAAGAATCTGAGCAATATATGTCTATAACAATCCAAATCCCAAGCACAAAGCAAAAATCCAGGACAATAATCGACAAAGATTTGTAAAGCAAATTAATTTTAAAGCCATGGGAGACAAATATACATATGTTCAAAGTAAATACATATACAAACCCAACTAAAGAGAAATACATAGTGAGGGGAAGAGATAAACTGCAAACCTTCTGGTTTTTCAGAGTCGGTCGATGAGAAATCCACCTCTAATCATCCATAAGAAAAACCCTAATTGTTTTCTAAGCTAAACCACTACAAAAATGAGGTTAAAGGAGTTAGGAGATCAAAAACCACCCCTAAATCCATAACAAAACAAAATGAAATTTAAATAAAATTTGTTTCGCAACCATCGCCCGACGACACAAACACGTCATCTGTCGATGCTACCTAAACTCTTTGCCTAGATTGTACCACATAGTCCACTAGTCAAAAATATCTTCCATCGCCTGATGACAGAAAGCTTCGACCGATGATACCCTTATTTCCTCGCCCGATAAAACAATAACAAAGCAAGGCAGACCCAAATGGAAAATTTACTTCATCCCAATACTCCACCTTTGCCCGACGACACAGACGCGATGCCCCATCGCCCGGCCATCACCCGAGGATGCACACTGGTCCAGTAACTTTGGTTTCTTTCTCTGCACAACTTCAAATGGCTCTCTCTTCTTGGCCTTATTTCTTTATTGATATATAAATGTTGGTACGGTGGGAGAACTGACTATGGTTTTGCGTTTGTTTTTGCAAATTTTTCGGTTGAGCAAGAGTCGCCACCGACTTTTTATTTTATCCTAAGGAAAGGTTCAAAAAGCACAGCAAAAACCTTTGAGATTTTTTTTGGGTTCGGGGAGTAGATTATAGAAAGGGAAGGTATTAGCACCCTTTCTATCCATGGTTATCCATGGGCTCTTAGGTACTTGCTTAGATCAACTTGCCTTGGTTTTCAATTGTCTGAAATGGTGCTTTATGTGTAGTTTTTGAAAAGGTTTTGAAAAAGATGCCTTGTATAGGCTACCCTTGTAACAATTCTTTACTCGAATGTTTTACAAAAGGTGTTTGTCTTTTTGAAAAGATGTTTCAAGGTTTTTTTTTTTTTTTGAAAGTTTGTTTTGAAAGTGTTTGTGAAGTGTGGTTTGAAAAATAGGCAAGTGTTTTTGTTTTGTAAGTTGACAAGTACTTAAGAGCGATCTACCCTAAAGTTCTCAAAGATTTTTGTTATGTTTTAACTCTTTTAACAATTTTGTTCGACCATTGAATTTGGTGGACAATCTTGTATTAGGATGTGAAAGGGACGGGCGCGGGTCATCGTTTAGACCATGATTGCAATAGTGCTAAGTATCCTTGGGCAATTTTTTCTTTGAAAGGGACTTTGATCATTTTAGGCAACTTTCGAAAGCGTCATCGAGGGACTATGATCATTTGATTGTTCGCTTTGCCCAAAGAGACCTAACATGCAATATGGCCTAATTTTGAAAGGCAACAAGTGGATGTAACCCTAGGGGTGTTAGTGTGCGAGTGTGTTTTATTGCATACAAGAGTTTTTTCTTTGAATTAGGTTTTTCTATTTCATTGATTTTATCTTGCCATACACGTCCTAATTACTAGCAATAAGAAGCGGAAATATAAAATCCTACGCTATTACAACAATTAGGGGAGGGGGATACACATTTGTACATGGGGGGTTCAACGAGAAAAATAGACAAAAAAGAAAATAGCAAAAACCAAGATATAGAGAGAGAGGGAGCCCGCGCGCTGCTGGGAGGTCATCAGAAGTTCTGACTCAGATCCGCTGCCAGATGATCAACCTCTTGGTTAAACTGTATGAGTCAGAACTTCTGACTCTGGCACCTGCAAAACAGAACCTTGTTAGTGGGGAAATCAGAAGTTCTGATTCCCCTGCGCTGCAAGACAGAAGTTTGTTAGTGGAGAAACCAGAAGTTCTGATTCTGCTGAAAAGGCAATAACTCTCAGAGGTTCTGATATCATTGACAGCAAGACAGGCTTCAGATGTGCTAACGTCAAAGTCAGCACTTGGCTTTTCCCTGTACTAGTCAGAACATCTGCAATTCTGTTGTTACTCCACAAAACAGGAAACATATTTGGAACAGATCCAGCAAATACAAAAATGTTTCAGAGGTCAGAACCACCAAGGTCACAGGCAAGTCCTATACTGGCTCAGAACGTTCTGAGGTATGAAAATCCTCAGAACATAAACAGCAACAACATGATATTTACATTATGTTTATTTGAGTATGCCCAGCTGATGATGCTTAACAGCGTGATGAGGGTCAACAGGTGCTTACCTGACTGTTGGAAAAGTTGATGCGTGAAAGTTAGCTTTTGGCTCTGGTGGTGTTCTGGACAGATTTTCTTTGAAAGGGCTGGTAAAGGCGTATACGTATGTAGGGTCAGAAGTTTGGAAAGGGTGTTTTTGGTTCACAGAGAAAACTGGATATTTTATGAAGTTTGAAGGTGAGAAACTCAAAGTTATGAAACAAAACTGGAGATTTTGGCAGAGTTTCAGAACGCTATGTTGCTAAGAGTTCTGTTTCTCACTTAGCAATTTCTGTTTCTTTTTCTGAATGCCTTTTGCAGTGGTGAAGACTCTCTATTTATAGGCAAAGTTCTTGTGGATGCCTTGAACATTAAAGCGCCAACAGAGTTTGAATTTTTTCTTTGACAGAAATTCCTGGGAAGTTGTGATAACAGATAGCTTTCAGCCTAGGCTGTAGCAGCAGGCGTAGATTGGGGAGAAGTGACCTCTGAAGTGGGCGGTGGCGCGTAGACCCATGCCAGAATCTGCACAAAAGCATTTTCCAAGCCACACATGAATGTTCAGGAGTGGTTGGAAGCATTAATGGGCATTAAATGGTGATAAGACCTATCAACATCAATATTCTGGTAATGGAAACCAATGTTGAATCAGCAGCATAAACCATGCTCTGGCCTTGGCTTCCTGTTGTCTTAGTAAGCTCTGGAGATTCTCCTGGTTTTCTGGTACGTTCCTTGGATTTACTTCTGGACCTCCTGGGCTTAGAGATTCTGTATCAGTGTAACACCCACTCTTCTGATCTTTCATCTTCTGATTTCAACCTGTTCTGAAGGAGCCTTCAGACTTCCCTGCTTCTCTTGCATTCCTTTAGCAAATTCTGACTGAGCTTGTGTAACTGCTGAAGGGGCATGTTCTGTTTGAGGCTTACATACTGAACCACGTTTACAACTTCTGATTGAACTGATGTAGCTGCTGAAAAGCCAACTTCTGACCACCCTGAGCCAAGCTTGCAACTTCTGACCGTTTTTATCTGGAATGGGTCCAGAAGTTCTGAAGCGCTGATTTTTTTCTTAAATACTCATTTTAGAGAAACGTTCTAAGTACTTAGAATTTGATTTTTCTCAAGATAAAAGCGTTGTTTCTGGAGTTCGTGAGATCATCTTGCTCTTGTAAGTGGCTTGCTTGGGAAAAAGGATAACTCAGGACTTGGATTTGTTTCAGAGGGACCTTGAAAATCCAGGATGGTTTCTGAAGAAAGGGAGGGTAAATTTTGGGGTACAACAAAATGCATCTTGGAGCTTTTATTCGTCTTGCTCCAACAATGCTCAAATACCTACAAAATTAATACAAAGCTATCAAACAATACACTATGTACACAAAAATGCACTATACACAAACTAAACAAATTTACAAACAAAAAGCAGGGTTATTCAACCGATATTAACAACAAGAGTCGTTAAGTACAACAAAAAGTATATACGAAATAACTATAATTTTTCACTTATTAAACTCTCCCCAACTTGAAATATTGTTTGTCCTCAGACAAAGTCAAATAAACATAAAGAAGAAAATGCAATTAACCAATTTATCATGAATACACAAGTTTTGGAAAGCAAAAACAAATGTATGGCTCAAACACAAAATGTACAAGAAAGGTAAATACTTACCACAATCCTACAACGACAACATGTAAATGAAACGAATCCTAAGTACAAAAATCATACAAAACATTCTAAAACAAAACAAGCCTAATCATGAATCACACCTAGTAAAAATTCACCTGTAGATGAAAAACACACAAAGGTGAGGATTTGACACTCATCCACAATCTTGCAAACAATAGACTAAATCATGAATTCATCTAAAAATCACATTGAAAATATAAAGGCAAGAATCACAAGGGCTTTTCAAGGTTGTAATGTGGCTTGATTAACAAACAAGGGGTAATTTCATAAAGCTAATCGAAACAAACATTTTCCTAAACCTAAGGGAGTAATCAACTCACAAAAGTTCAAACACAAAATTTCCAATCAAACTTTTTCTTTCATCCCAAGTGTTACACCAAAACATATAACTTATTAACACAATATTATTCCATACTCTTTTTGTTTTTCTCCTTTTCAAAGCTTTTTCAATTTTTTTATTTCTCTTTCTCTTTCTCTTTTTTTTTATTTCTTTTTCTTTTCTTTTACAACCTCATAACAATCAAAGCATAAGTAAGCAAACATTTCTCTCCCCAACTTGAATTCAACCAACAGTAAAGTGCGAATACTGCCTACTTTCTAAGGCAAGGTAAAAATTCAAACCAAAAATAATTGTTGAGGGTTCAAGAAAACAAAGAATCAATGTCCATACAAAATGATGAACACAACACTCATAAACATTTATTAAGCAAAAACAACATGGATATCAACAAAAGGCTTAAAAGGGGATACTAATAATCACACACTCAGAAGGTGACTTGACTATTTGGTTAGGGTAGTTGTGCTCAAAATGAAACAAAATACATTGATCACTTTCATGCTTTCATACAATCAACATAAACAAAAGATTAAACATAATGAAATCCAATTAAAACAAGAATTGTGGCCTCCAGCATATATGAACAATGGAAAGCTTCCTCATATTTGGGGGTAAAAAGGGAACTAAAGTGATTCAAGTCAAAAGTAAGTAATGCAAAAAGAATGAATCGTATGGTAATTATACAAATGAAAAGTTTCCTAAACATGCTATGTTATAGAAAAGAGATAAACGAGTACCTCACGTGTACCAACTTCAAAAACTATCATTACCATACATCTGCAAGTTGAAACACTCAAATTCGAACAATCACCAAAAGCGGCCTCAAGCTATCGAACCAAAATTTGAGTCTAAAAAAAACAAAAAATAATAATTAACACAACTAAACAAACAGGTGAAATTGAATAAACAAGTTAGAAAGTGAAGATTTGAGAATTTAGAACAGGTCCAATTTCAAGTTGTTTAAACAGAGATCACCACACTACCTATACTAAAACAAAGAAAAATAATAAAACATGTTTGTTTCACGTCATAAGCTCGATGCTTGTTATTTACGAATGTTCCTCCAAGTTTCTTTTACCCGGTTGTTCCTAACTAACACACAAGCAAACGTGAAAGGAAACAAACAATGATATAACAAATTTACAAGTATATAGAACATGTACAAGTATGGTAAACATAAACAAATAAATTCACAAGTAAACATAAAAAAGTTCATGCACAATTTCTATACAAAATATACATCAATTACAAAACTCAAAAAACAAAAGAACTATCGTGATGTGAAACAATAAACCAATCCTCGACAACATGGCCATTTTATTGCAGTGGTATAGAGGAAGGCAAAAAGTAAAGTATTATTTTACTGGGTGATATAGGTTATATCGTATCATGTCCATAAAGATTGGTTATTGAATTTTCGTTCGATAATTCAGTTGTTAATGAGTTTGGGGTTTGAATGAGAAGGGTAAAAGTTATCAAAAGAAAATAAATGTAAATAAAAATAAATGAAAAAGGAATAACTTATCAAGAGGGAATATATACTACCTCTCACATACTTAAACCTATCGACAAGTTATACTCTACTTACAATACTTATCAATGTCATCACTTATCACTCACAACTTAAGTCATTTCCAACCTAAATTGAGAGGACTACTGTATCACCTTGATGCCAATCTCTCAATTACCTCAACAATAGAGAAGTCAACCGTGTTAATCGTGTCGATGATCTCTTAGAGCAACACAACCAACACAAAGGCATTAATCATAGACACCGAAGTGAATGTTAACTCTAAATCTATCTATAGAATCCAGAAACTAACCGACTATCATCCCAGATAAAAATATGAGCAGTATATGTCTATAACAACCCAAATCCCGAGCCCAGAGCAAAATCCAAGACAATAATCCATAAAGATTTGAAAAGAAAATTAAATATAGCGCCATGGCTGTTATACCCCAATTTTTGCCCCTAAGATTTCTCATCATCTCATGTCACAATACATCAAGACACACACATTAGGGTTGTTTCTCTCTTTATCCCATCTTTAAGTTTGCTCTTGAGGGATCACCAAGCACCTTAATTGTGTATCTTGTATACAAGTGTTTTATATTTTACTGACCTCTAACCAAAATCCAAAAATATGTCTTGTTTATTTTGTCTCTTTTTAGAACACATGGTTTCAGATCAAGGAGTTCAGGTGATGGTTCTCCGATTAGGGTTGTGGTTTTTTAGGACAAAGATGGTTCCCAAAAGCCTATGTTTCAGAGTGGTGATCTATAATCTTAGGTCACGCTATCCTCAAGCTTCATTCAGCATGTCTAAGGAGAGTTTATGGGCTTAATTCTCAAGACTCTTCGAGATAGGTTCATGTGTTTATTTCCATTCCTTATTCAACGAGTAATCTCAAATTCTGACAAGTGTGAACATGGTTTAATCAATATTTTACCATCTCAAGTTCACACTTGATTAAGAGTTCCTTGGGTTGTGGAAAAAGATAAAGTCTGCAGGTGGGTTCAAAGTTTGTTGACCAAAAGTCGACATTTGCAAGTTTGAGTCCAAATGATCATAACTTCTTCATTGTTCAAATTTTTTTAGTGATTCTTCGAGCCTATGAATCTCCTTGACATCACCTCCAATTTCTCTTTTCAAGTCGAGAGCTAATTATGTGTAGAAGGCCATCAAAAGTCTGAGTACGTTAGAGGTCGTTTTGTGACTTTGACCTAAATTCACATGACTTTCGTCAAACTTTCAAGGATCATAATTCTTTCGATCTTCATCATTTCAGGTTGATTATTTTTTCACAATACTCTTCATGATGTCATCTATAAATTTACTTTAAGGGTCGAAAACAAATTGTGCTTAGAAAGTTACGGTTTCTATTGAAACATTATAGGTCATTTTTTACCTCTAATTTTAATTTACACCATAAGTTTTTAAGATAATTTTTTAATGAGAAGTTTTCATGATTAAGAATTAGACTGAAAATGACAAATTATGGCATGAATTTGAGGTTTCCTTCTGATGAAAGTCCTGTTATCTCTTCTTGTTGCTTGAAACACAAAGTTGATTTGGATGTGAGAATTGAACTAAAGAATGGACTCCTTTTGTTTGTGATCAATGTCGTGGATTCATTTTGGTTCAAAAATTGACATTTGGAATTAAATCCCCTAAACACATGTGTGGTAACATTGATTCAAGAGAGTTGGTCCAAAATTTCAAACGCCTTTCAAAGCAAATTTACTCTCTCTGAATTTCAAGGCAACTTCATCTTCATTCATCAATGTGATCGGTGGAAATAGAACTGACTGTTTTTTTAATGCTGGTTCGCGAAATGTCGCGGTAAGCAAGAGTCGCCACCGTCTTTTATTTTCTCCAACAAGGAAAGAATAAAAGCACAACAAAATTCCTTTTCGAGATGTTTCTCGGGTTCGGGAGGTAGATTATAGAAAGGGAAGGTGTTAGCACCCTTTCTATCCGTGGTTATCCACGGGCTCTTAGGTACTTGCTCACTATGTTTTCAAAATGTTTTTGCTTTTCTTGTGTTTGTGGGTTTCGAAAAGAGTTTTGTTTGAAAACTTCGTTTGACTCTTGTATCAGTCCTCAAGAGTGTATGAAGTGTTTGTTTGAAAACTTTTGTCAGAAAAGTGTAAGTGCGAAAAGTATTTTTGTTTTGAAAGAGCAAGTACCTAGGAGAAATCTACCTACTCAAAAAAAATTAAGCTGTGTAAATGTCCTTTAGACAGTACTATCCCACTATTGAGAAGTAGGTAGCACTGTCGTTGGAGTTATTCGGGTCAATTCGATTATAGGGACATGTGGTCACCAAAGTAATAGTAGGACGCCTTAGCGGTAACCCTAATGTCTTAGATCGTTTTTTATCCGAGGCAACCGTTTCGAGGCAACTTTTTGATCTTTAGACAGGAGGGCGACCTCTAAAACACCCTATACTCAATGACCACGTCGAGGCAACCAAGTGAGGCGTACCCTAGGAGTGGCATGTGCGAGTGTGTCAAGTGGCATGTGCGAGTGTGTCAGGTTTCAGTTAAGTTATCTTTGCACATGTTATTGTGAGCTACGATTGATTTTAATTTTCAGGCAAGTCTTGTCATGCATAGCCTAATTAACATACATCTAACAGTTTAATAGTGCGGAAAGTAAATCTACGCTATTACAAGGCGTCGGGTATTTACATCGCCAAAAACAAACCCTTGAAAAAATAAATTGCGGAAAATAAAGAAAAGCGATAAAAGGTCCTAATTACGCTATTACATTCTCGGAGCAATTACATAAATATGATCAAAAATAATATGCGCGAATAAAAATTGAATCGGGAAAAGTCCTTAGGGTTTTGACCCTTTTTGAGAAAGAAAGAAGTTTGATTATTTTGCAATTAAATTAAATTAAACCTAATTAATTAATTAATATTTTTTTTAGTTTTTATGCTTCAAGGAAATACAAATAAAAATAATCAAAAGTTAGTAAAAACCCTAATTCTAATTTATTTTATTTATTGCAAAAAATAGTGAAATTAACCTAATTAAAAAAACTAAATTAATTTATTAGTATTTATCTATAAAAATAATAAAGTGAAATTAATTTTAATTAAGAAAAATATTATTTTTAGTTTTTCTGAATTTATTATGAAAATAATTAATTTGTGAGTTAATTAAATAATAATAATAATGATAATTAGTAAAAAAGTTAAATGGAAAATATAAAAGAAAAGAAAAAAAAGAATGAATGAATAAACCAGGGGGGGTGCTGGCCCATTAGGAGGTGTTATTGGAATTTTCAAGCCCATTTGCACACAAGCCTGTTTGACTTTGGAGATCCTCCATGCGCATGGTTGACTGGGAGTACCATGGTCCTTCATCTTTGGCCACTGGATTTGA
The DNA here is from genome assembly GCA_948472305.1 of Vicia faba. Taxonomy (NCBI): domain Eukaryota; kingdom Viridiplantae; phylum Streptophyta; class Magnoliopsida; order Fabales; family Fabaceae; genus Vicia; species Vicia faba. The sequence continues at coordinate 856,315,019 of OX451740.1, read as the reverse complement.
GTGTGAAGACACATGGCATCTGGGAATTGGAGATGCACAGTGGACTCCTTTACAAGCCTTGTACTGGAATACCTGAGAAAAAAGAACAAATAATGTTTGGGGGACCTGGGATTCGAACCCAGGTCCCAATGATTCCAAGCTAACACATCATCCACTACGCCATCTGCACGCGTTTGTTATTATGATAATAAGCAAATATAATATTAAGAAACAATCCAATATGCTGTAACATAAAAACACGCGCGCCTTTTTTTGAACTGGCCAATGAGACATCCACACCTCATCATCTTCTTCGTTCATTCTGCAAAACAAACATTAGATAGCGGGGGTTTTTAACCCCCACTAAACAGTGTGACGAAAAATAGCGAATAGAGCTACAGGCTACATAAATATTTCGTGATGGTTGCTTTGAATTCGTCTGGTTCTCATGATTTTAACCATATGCCTTAGGGGTCTCAATTTTTCTTGGTCTAGGAATCCCCAAATTCAAAGTTCATGAACCCTAAAATTCGTCAATGGCAATTTATGATTCTTTGCATTATAACTCAATTAAACTATGCCAATAGCTTCATGTGGTCTCTAGCAACACAAAACAAACAAGAAATCATGTCAAATGCTTATGACTCATGAGTTACGATTATGAAAAAAAGTGGCAAACCGTCAAACTGTTTAGGGCGATTCTTGTAGCTTTAAGGCCTGGTTGTGATTGCAAAACGTCCCTGAGAACTCCTGCAAGGTATTAGAATCCACAAAAGCCTTTGAATCGTGCTAGAATGCAAAAGTCAGTTTTGAGTTTTCTTGGAAAAATTTCAATATGCTATGGCTTTTCTGCAGCTTCTCTCACGTGTGCATGATTAGGGTTTGCTTGTGTATATATAGGAGAATGAAATTAGGTCACAATCTTGAGCCAAAATCCTTTGAATTGATGATTGAATATTTGATTGAAAATCAAATCTTTTTGCATTTTCATGATTGGAAAAAGTTGCCAAATTTGGAGATTTTTGCATATTTGATTTGGTGCACGAAATTGCCAGCATATCTTGACCATATTTGCTTCACAAAAAGATTGAAAAATCAAATCTTTGTATTTTCCTACAATTTAAATTAATTAAATGAATTAATATTGATTAAAAATCCAATTAATTAATAAAAATAAGAAAATAAATTCCATTAAGCTTGATGGGTCGTGCATAAGTCATGGATGAAGTTTCAAGAAGAGATTTGAGGCCCATTAGCAAAAATAAGGTGTTTTGAGCAAAGTTGACTTTTGCAAATTCCTAAAAATTTCCCAACTTCTCCAATGCATATCTTGCTCAATTTTGATCATATGAACATGTTCTTGGACAATTTGGAAAGGTGTTGAAGTCCTCTAACCAATTCCTTTGGTCCCATGTCATTTGGATTTACCAATCTCAAGTTATGGTCTTTGACTTAAAGTGCATTTTTGTTGACTTTTGAAATTGACCTATAATGTAGAAATTGATAACTTTTTGTGAGAGAATTTCTTGGACTTGGAGTGTGAAGATGGATTGTAAGAGATGGCATCCCTTTCAAAATGAGCATTGGATGGGATTTTTCTGATGAACCATGAAAAAGTTATGCCCTGGTCAAGATACAGTTGACTTTTCTACTGTCCAAAAATAGTAACTTTTTGCATCTTGATGATTTTTGAGCCATTCTTGTGGAATCATGATCAAGATTTAATCAAATGATGACTGTGTACTCAAAATAAGATGTTGACCAAAAATTCGGACTTTTGACTGCAAAATGACCATTTTGCCCCTGTAGTTGATTGTGGATCAAATGAGGCTTTTGACTGTGCAAATTAGCACTGTGAGTCTTGAGACTTGGCATGTAGATGCTTGAGGATGTATATAGGCCTATGAGACTTGATTGAACCATTGAAAACCCCAAATTCCTTGAAGGAACCAAAACCCTAATTTCAGCTGTCTTAGGAGATGGTTTGACTGTGCACCTCTTGAGCAATCTTGAACCATTTGAAGATGATTCTTTGACAAATCTTGAAGAATATGGGAGGGCAAATTTTGGGGTACAACAATCAAGAATTGAAATGTCAAAAAATTCTCACAAAACTCATCATTGCAAATTCAAACATCATCAATCAAATTTCAAACCTTTTGTCCAAGATCTTTCAAATATAGTTCAAGCTCAATTTCTACATCCCTCAAGGTTTCAAAGTTCCACTTCATTCAAGGAAATGTTTGAAGTTTAATGATCATTCAAGAAACTACAAGGCATGGTCTTGGCGATGTATTTGTTTTCTCAAGACTTCAAGGGATATTCAAGTGAAATGTTCAAGTTACTAATGAATTTCAAGCCCATGTTTTGTTCAAAAATTCAATTCTAGCTTCAACTTATAAGAACAATTTCAAATTTGTTTTTTTACAATGCTTAATAATGTTTCAAGCTTCAAAGGTAAAAAATACAAGTGATGCTAAAGGCACTTTTTTCCATCAATGTGCAAATTTACAAAAAAGGATTCAAGATCTGTAGACCTAAATTCTAAAAGTTAGATAAACTCTACATAAAATATTTTCAAGACAATTATCCAAGCTTCTTGAATAAATTTCTTTTGCAGCTCCAAGATATATTGACGACATTTTCTCCTCTTCACCCTCCATGCACTCACCATTGTTGCTCCACATGAAACAAAGGAAAAAAGAATTGATTAGCAAACCATCATCATTTTAACAAGCAATTAACATGAATAAAAAGGCTTTTCATCAAGTGAGTTTTTGCAACTTCATCTTGAGGGTTTGCATAGGAATCAGAATTTGAGTGTTGGTTTTTCAATCATGTTGAAACCCAACAACAATCAAAGCCTCATATATTTGATTCACAACAAAAATCAGAGTTTCAATATTCAATCATGGGCTAACAATTCCTATTGCAAATCACAAAAAATCATTTGTTTCTGGTTCACAAAGGGAGGTATAAAAGAGGTAAATTATTGCGCACAAGCTCAGCAAAAAGACTCATCACAGGTCCATCATACAACAAAAACAAACTCAGAAAAATAAGATTTAGAATCACAAGTCAGTTGCACAGCTCAGGCCCAACATCAGAGTGTTTAGTAAAATAGCAAGCACAGAATCGCAGCTCATCCCAAACAATAATAGAGACAGTAAGAAATAGATTCACATCTTAACTCAAGACAATAAAATTGAATTCCAGCCCAACAAGTAAGCAAGTTCTCACAAAAGAAAAGTCAAGAATCATAAATTCCCACCCCAAGTTCACATCTCAGGATCATAACAAACATATCATTGTAAAGCCCACTCAAGAAATCAGTATATGCCTGTTATCAAAACTAATTCAAGCCCCTTCACAAAGTGACGAGTGTAGCGATAGAAATGTTTAAGACTAAGCCATTGGATTGACCAGACTTATACAAATCAAAATAAAAATCGCCACCGCGCTTTATTATTTCCAAAGGAATAGGAAAAGAGTGAATAAACCAAAAAGAGGGGGGGGGGGAATTCTAGGTAAGGGGGTTGGTTATGCAAAGGGAAGGTATTAGCACACTAAAAATCTACAGTACTCCGTAGGAACCTCTTTGAAAAATCTGTATATTTTGGCTATAAAATGTTGTATGTAAAATAGTTGGTGGAGGTAACAAAAATGAAATATATATTTTTTATGATTTTTGCACCCGCCGCGGTTGCAAATGTTTAGTGCCTATGTACCACCTTTCGTGAAATAGGGGATCATGGTACACGTAGTTTACCTTTAAAAAATTTAAAATACAAGTGTGTTGGTTAATTTTATGAGATAGACATCATTGTCATTGTCCGTGTGGAAAACATACTTACTACCCACAATCATGAGAAAGGAGAATTTGCATCATCTCAAAGTGGAGGATATGGCTTGGATTTTAAAATCAACAATGCCTCACTCAACACCCAAGTGAAAAATATGTCTCTTCACTACATATTGTAGAAGTATAGTTGTTTGCATCACTACAAGGATTGGCAAGAGTCTTATCTTTTGATAAAAGTTTTAAAATATAAATCCAAAGTGGCAAAATAGTTTGAAATGAGATTGATTGACTTTTAGTTTTCTCACAAAAAAAAGTCAAGGTATTATTAAGTTGATTAAAGTTTATTTATGAAAATGTTTTGAAAATTCATGGACATAAGTCCAAGTTTATTATGAAAGTGGTTCAAGTTTAAAAAACAAGAAGAGTTTTCAAAAGGAGGAAGAAGATTTTTGAAATTAAAGAAGATGGGAGGAGATGAAGAGACTATCCTAAAATATAAGGTAAAAGCTATGGATAAGAACCATCTAACCAACAAGAAGCCAATACTTGACATTATGAGTCAAGATAGAATTCCCTTTCTTTGGATTTAAACCAAGCAAACAAAGATATTAGACCTTTCAAGAGAACTAAACTTCAAGTGTATTAAGTCTTCACAAAAATTGGGCAGAGTAACGGTTGTATACGGGTGAATTCCAGATTACAAACAAAGAATGTAATCACAATAACCTGCACACAAAACAAACAAACAAAACAATGTCTTGAGGTAAACCTCAAGAACTCTAGACAAAATATCAATTAAGGTCCAAGGTCTCCAACATAGGCCAAGGTTTCTAAACCTAAGTCCAAGAAGTCCAATACTCCATAATGCCAAGGATAGTAACCAAATAGTCCAAGTATCATTAAAGCCTTTTATGGTTCATGTTGATTATTAGGTGTCTTAAAAGAGAATAGAAAAGCTTAAGTGAGCAAAAATAAAAATAACAAGAATATAAATATTCAAGTGAGAAAAATAAAAATGGCATGAAATGTAATGCTTAAAGTAAATGGTACATAAAGCATAAAAATAAAAGGATAAAATAAAAACAATTTAATAATTAGTGGTTAGTTGGATGACCATCTTGAAACTTGCATTTGGAACTCATTAGAGGATTGGTAGAACCAGAGACTCCACACAACAAGTTGCATTTGCTTTTTGTCAAGTATATCACCCATTTAGAATCCTCAAAAGTACCATTTAATGATCAACGATGTTTAAGTGATCCACGTTGACCAAAAGTGTTGTAAATCCATTAGAGGATTGGTAGGACCAAAGCCTCCACACAATAAATCTCAAGGTTATTGGATCAAAGAGATTAAATTACATACTTGGGCTTGCAAACATAGGTTTGGGCCATAAATGATCATTTATTCGAATCGGGATAAAATTTAGTGCTATGTTAAAAAATCGTAAGTGGACTTATATAGAAGTCGCACCTATTTTTAGGCCGATCAATGACAATCTATGCACCATTTATTTTGAGACATGATATGGAGATCATGCTCCAATAACACTTAGTGCAATAAGAAAGGGATGAGATGAAGAGGGATGGGAAAGAATATACAAACCACATTTGAATTAAAATTAATCAAACTATTATTAAAATCATTCATCAATTTTTATGGAGTTAGACTCAACACCATGGATCCAATGATGTTAATAAATCTCATGATCAAAATTCAACCCAAGATCAGCCAGAAAATAATCACAAAATAATATTGCATTTAATATATACATTAAAAAAGGTTTTAAAATATTTTAAAATAGAAATAAAAGAGAAAAATATCAGAAATGAACTAAAATATTTTTATAAAATTTTTGGTAATTTTTTAAAGAAAGAAACTATTTTTATAATTAAAAGAAATGAGTAAAATAAACTAAAAATGATAAAAAATAACAAAGTCAGAAATAAAAAATAAATAAGGTCACCAATATTTGTTACGATATCATTGGATCATTCTATAATATTTTCAGAATTTATAAATGCATAAAAGCATTTTTAAACATTTAAAACAATTCAAATAAAGTGAAAATTTATTAAAAAAAAAATATCAAAACACAATAAAATTGTGAAAAAATAAAAATAAGAAAGAGAAAAATCAAAAATATTTTTCATAATTATTTCAGATTTTTGGATTAAAAATGAATTCTCTATGATTTTTTGAAATTTAAAACAATTAAATATAAAAATCAGAAAAGAAAATAAAAACCAAAAAAATATGGGCCATCTGATCAATGTTAAAACGCGTTAGTAAACAGATCAAATAGACCTGGCGCGTTGTGCATGTTATGGACTTTAGTGAATAATGTACTGAATCATTAATTTAATCAGATTTAAAAAAAAATAAGTGGCAAGCCATCATTGGTTGGAAGATGACACGTTGGTCATCTTTAACCTCCAGCCAACGTGAATTGTAAGTCTCTCAAATGGTAAAATCAGAAGCTCGGACCTATGTCATTCGCTTCTTCTCTCCAAGACGAAGACAACCACACCTTCGCGACAAATTTATATAAATTGTAGCTCAAGCAATTTGGAAGGAAAGTTTTGAAAAGGGATTTGAAATTTCATGGTCAAAACGTGTTTCCAGATAAAAGCAAGTGTTACGACTAGAACCAGGGCAATGAGAGCTTCACAATGATATCAAAGTTTTGAAGAATTGATGGAGAAATCTACCTATTGAAGTTGAGTTGCAGAGCTCTTGAACTTGACTTTTGTGGAGCAATATAGGACACAATTCTTGAAGGTAATTGTATGGTTAGCTTCAGGGAAGATCAAGGATGGTGAATTGATAGAAAAATTGGATTGAAAAAGGCTTGAACACTGATTTCGAAGTTACAGAAAATTGAGTTATGGAGCAAGTTTGGCAGGGTGATTCTGGCTATTCAAGCTTGAGGAAATGAATGAGGGATGACCCTCTATTTATAGGGAATCAAATGGAATGTTCAAGCGTGTGAAATGATGAAGTTTGGAGGGAAATCGTGTGAAGTTGCATACAAGAAAAGTGTGATTTCTACTTTAATCAAAACTCATCCAAAACACACATTTTGCTATGCTAATCACTTCTGGAAGTTCACTAAACATGTTTAGAAGAAAAAACACGCAGAAACAAAGTGTTTAGAAGCTAAATCGATAATTTCAAATTCTGACTTTTGAAGAAACTTCGGTTTCAAGTTACCAAGTTCAAATCAATGGCATTCTCAGCTCATGGGGTCTTAGGGCATGATTCCTGATGCTTTACAAAGATGAGGTTACAAGCTTTGCAATGGGAAAGGAATGGAATCAAATGGATGTTTGAGCTGAAAGTTGCAATGAGTCAAAGTTGGGGAAAAAGGTTGACTTTCCATACTTAGAAATATTTCAAGTTTTTCTTCAAAAGTGACCTATAATGTTTTGCATCCAAACATGGCCTTCCACTTTGAATTTGCTCTTGACCAAAAAAGATGGCATGAAATAGACCTCTTGAATAACATTTTGAAACTTGAACCATTCAAAATCTCCAAAAATTGAGAGAGTTATGAATTGTTGAAGTTGGCAAAAAATCATAAAATGACCTATAATAGTTTGTATCCTTATGGCATCTTCCATCCATTTTATCACTTTGCATATAAAAGGAGGAATAAAGTTAACATCCTCAAGATAATTGTTGAAAACGAGTGGGCTCAAGGTGATTAAAATTAAACAAGTTATGATCATTTGAAGTCACACATGAGAAATTGGGGGTTCATCTAGAGGACTTGTAATCTTTCTTCATCATCAAGTTTCTTCCACATGAAAACTCCTTGAAACTTTTGAAGTGATTTGTTAATAATCCTTTGAATGGAAGGATGTCTTTGTAATCACTCAAAAATACCAAAATATGATCAAGATATACTTCTTTGAAGTTCAAAACCCTAGCTCCTAGATCAAGAAAATGCTTTGAGGAACTTTGACAATTTTGAACAACCTTCTTGTACCAACACTCTTGCTTTGTAAATAGAAGTTGTTGAGGATAATAATGAGATCTCATAGCAACCAAAACGACTTCCATATCTTAAGAATTGAGGGAAATATGCACTTGTGACCAATGGGAACAAGACCTTGTCCAAACATGACAACTTCTTCAATCAATCCCTTGTACTTTTGAATCAATCTTGATAACTTTGAAATGTGGTGAACCAAGATAAACCTTGCTATGCTAATTCTTCTAACATAACTTTAATGACGAGGTTTAAACTTCTCAAGATTTATTGACTAGGGAATGGAAATAAACTCATGAACCCATGGATCAACTTGCTAAGCCACATTGCCTTTACCTACATTATTAACAAGTAAGACAAAACAACATTGCATTTTATTAATCAAAAGGAAAATCAAAAACAAAACATGAATGATTACAAAAGAAAAACAAGTCAAGGTGCTTGGTGATTCCTCAAAGAGCAAAGCTAAAGATGGGGAGGAGAACTAAAAGCCCTGATGTGATCTTGTTGTGATTAAATCAATATGGTATGATGAAGAGATCTTAGGGGGGAAAATTGGGGTACAACAGCTTCCCTTATTTAAGTTTCTTCTATCCAGTGATACGAAGGTTAAAAATCTTCATGTCTACGCGATCGAAGATACTTAAATATAAAATAAACCCTATTTTTGGCCCTGAGATGCCATGCAATGTTTATGGGTATGAATTCATATGAACAATTTCAAAGGGACGCAAAAAACCACTGGGGATGTAGCAAAGGAAATAAGGAATCAAAAGAGAAATCTGACCAGGAAAATAAATCACTGGTGGATCAAAAGACCCTACTTACAGAGGATGGTAAAAAGGTCAAAGGACACACCAACTTTTACCAAAGGCGAAACTACCAACATTCACTGAAGGTAGAAAGAGAAAAGAAATAACAACACAAATATTCACTGAAGGTGAGCTACCAACGTTTACTGAAGTTAAAGAGAAAAAATAATCGACGTTCACTGATGATGAACTACCAACTTTCACTGAAGGTAGAGAGAGAAAAATAAATATCATAGCACTTCCGTTCACTGACAGTGAACTACCAACATTCACTGAAGGTAGAAAAAAGATAACAATCACGAACTTTCACTGATGGTGACCTACCAACTTTCACTGAAGGTAGTAAGAGAAGATATATCATAGCATCGCCGTTCACTGACGATAACTTTCACTGAGGGTAGCAAAAAGATAACAAACACCAACTTTCATTAAAGGTGACCTACCAACTTTCACTGAAGGTAGAAAGAGAAAATATCATAGCACAACCATTCACTGATGATGAACTACCAACATTCACTGAGGGTAGCAAAAAGATAACAAACACTAACTTTCATTGAAGGTGACCTACCAACTTTCACTTAAGGTAGAAAGAGAAAATATCATAGCACCACCGTTCACTGATGATGAACTACCAACATTCACTGAGGATAGCAAAAAGATAACAAACAACAACTTTCATTGAAGGTGACCTACCAAATTTCACTGAAGGTAGAAAGAGAAAATATCACAGCACCACCGTTCACTGATGATGAACTACCAACATTCACTGAGGGTAGTAAAAAGATAACAAACACCAACTTTCACGGAAGGTGACCTACCAACTTTCACTGAAGGTAGAAAGAGAAAATATCATATCACCACCGTTCACTAACGATGAACTACCAACGTTCACTGGGGGTAGTAAAAAGATAACAAACACCAACTTTCACTGAAGGTGACCTACCAACTTTCACTGAAGGTAGAAAGAGAAAATATCATAGCACCATCATTCACTGACGATGAACTACCAATGTTCACTGAGGGTAGCAAAAAGATAACACTCTTTTCCCAAAATTCCGGCGTTTCATCTAGAACGGGTCTCAACTTCTTCTTTAGCCAAAGCATTCTGCTTGGAAAGGGTATATATATATATATATATATATATATATATATATATATATATATATATATATATATATATATATATATATATATATATATATATATATATATATATATATATATATATATATATATATATATATATATATATATATATATATATATATATATATATATATATATATATATATATATATATATATATATATAAGCTGTCTCCAATAAAGAGACTACCACTTGTAAAGATTTCACAATGAATTGTCTTTGTCATATTGAAAGACTTGCCATCCACTGGAGTAACTTGACAACATACTGCAAACTATCCACTCATAGAGAAGATAGCAAAAAAAAGTAATATCGAATTTTATGGGGAAGTACAAGTTGCTCAAATAAAGAGACTTGCTACTTGTTGTCATGGAGAATTGTAAAAAAAAAGACTCTCTGGGGAGAACAATATGGCTTCCTGGGGAATGAATCGTGACTTCCTGGGGAATGGATCATGACTTCCTGGGGGATGGATCATGACTTCCTGGGGGATGGATCATGACTTCCTGGGGGGATGCCAATATATTTCTGCTGAGGAGATAAAGTTTTATCGTGCAAAATAAATGCATATTTTAAAACCAAAGCTCGATGCTTGCAGAGATCCAAAGTAATAATATTTCTGGGAAATAAAGATTCAAACCAGAAATAAACTAGAGTGAAATAGTCAATCAAAATACGTCCTTGGAGAAATAAACTCAAGAGGGAAACCCGATCTAACCAGACAAGAAACTGTACAGGAAGGCTAAAGAAAAAATCTTCTACGAGGGATAACTCAGTGGGAAAATTGAAGGAATATACACTTTATGCTTAAAGCCGACGCTCTATTGGAGAGAGGACAACCCAACTCTATAAACCAGGGTAATATGTCAACAAAATATTAATGAATGCGAATGAATAATGATTTGCTAATTTTAGCTATGCATGATGTATGTATGAATGTATGAGTGTTATCATGTATATGCTGACAAGACAGACATATAACACTAGGGATAAACAAGTAAAGCCAACTCGAGCACCAACAACACTCAGCTAAATCTCATCCAGGATGAACATCCCATAAGAAAAAATAAGCACCAACTGAGGGAGCAAAATCCTATTTTGCGGCTTAACTTCACTGGGGTGGAACATAATCCGGAAGTAAACAAATCATAGCGTGACAACAGTACAGATACAAGGATATAACATCCTTCTCTATGTTTCATCAGGGAATAGCACTCAGACTTCAATGGCAAAACAAATGCTTTCATGGTCCTCACTTCTATTGGGGATTGCAATACTGATTTCAAACAAGGCAGATGGAAACCATATCAGAAAAACTTAAAATCAGTATTTCGAGCTGACTTCAATGGAGAAATACCATACAGACTTCACTAGGGGAGATAGTGCCTCATCATCGAGACATCAACTGAGGACCTCGTGCCGACTTTATTTGGGGAGGTCTACACCATATCAAAGAGAGGAAACTAAGATATGTTCTTCACTGGGTAAAACAGAGATATGTTCTACAATATTGAGAGTAAGTATTGCACTAACTTCTCTGCGAAAAAAAGTAGTAAATCTCAAGGGGACAACAAATTGAAGAGTTAAGAAGTCAAATATTATAGCAAGGAACCAATCTTATTGGGATTTTAAATCAAACCCAACACCTGGCGAGTGGAAACCCAAAAAGTTGATAACCATTTCAACACTTCTTAAATAAAACATTGCCCTTGCCTGATTATCGGGCAATCAAACAAAATATAAGTACAACCGAAAGGGAGATGCTTCGTAAATGAGTCAAATCTCAACATGCACAGGGAGAAAATACTTCTATCAAATAAGCGAGGCCTTCACTGGGAAATATCAGATTGAGTCTTCATATCACACAAACCTATTCCAACGAAAGATGCCCTGGGATAAATACCAACAATAATTCCAATTACTGCCAAAAAAGAGCAACATTTTGCAAATAATTCCATTTCAGCACACCAAGGGGATAAGGCCTTTCGTCACATGAGGGAAAAATTTGCTAGGGAATCTTGAATAGAGGCCTCAGACCAAGCAAACCCAAAAAAATCAGAAAATGAACCAACACTTGCCTGGGGATACTGGGATCACAAACCCGATACTACACCTTACGCCAATTGGTATCATCTTCAATATACAATAAACACGCGCATACCAGCGAAAACGACCTGAGAAAACTTTCTCGGGGAAAACAAAACTTCCCAAAATTACTGAAGTTTGTCCATTCCTGGGATCACCACTTTTTTGTTCTCCTCTAGAATCACGAAATCTAAAGTAAAAGTAAGTTGTAAATTCTTTTTGGAAAACAATTTTGTTATTTAATCTTTTCGCTTTGAAAATTATTTTCAATAATAAATGGAGTCTTTGTAAGCTAAATAAAATAAGAAATACAAAGAATTGGATAAAAGCTCAAATTTTATTGATAGAATGGTAGTCTACGAATGGCGAGACTCCCTGGATAAATACAAAGTTTGGAAAATGGTAATATATAATGAAAAAGATACAATGACCACTATTCCCCCTAACAACTTTGAAGTCCTGAGTAGCAGCTTCTATTGAAGTATGGTGAGGATCCAAGAAAAATTGTTTCTTCAATGATCAAGTCTTGTCTGATACAGTTACTTGCCAAGAAAGTCCCTAACTTTTGCCGTAGCTGCCCTTGCGGATTCTCAACTTAGCGGGAAATTTTATTCTGTTTATGTCTCTAATTTTTACCTAGACCTCCCTTTCGGGTTTTCGGCCTACCGAAACGCTCTTTTTTTCCTAAGCCGCCCTTTCGTGTTTTCAACTTAGTGAGTTGTTCTTTTATTTCTTTAGGCGAAGTATTTCTTGACTGCATCAGCATTCATGGGACGCGGGAACTCCTCGCCATCCATAGTTTCAAGAATTAATTCACCACCAGAGAAGGCTTTCTTGACAACATATGGGCCTTCAAAATTGGGAGTCCACTTGCCCCTAGAATCAGCGTTAAAATACATGGTCTTCCTGAGCACGAGGTCGCCTTCTCTGAATTCACGAGGTTTGACCTTCTTATCAAAAGCTTTCTTCATTCTCTTCTGGTATAACTGCCCATGACACAAAGCCGTCATTCTCTTCTCTTCAATCAAACTCAATTAGTCAAACCTGTTCTGGACCCTTTCACCCTGTGACAACTTGGTTTCCATTATCACACGCAAAGAGGGAATCTCAACTTTGATTGGGAGAACTGCTTCCATTCCATACACAGGGGAGAACTGGGTTGCTCCTGTTTAAGTGCGGACAGATGTCCGATATCCATGTAAAGCAAAAGGGAGCATTTCATGCCAACCTTTATAAGTAACAACCATCTTCTGGATGATCTTCTTGATATTCTTATTAGCAGCTTCAACAACCCCATTCGTCTTCGGCATGTACGGAGATGAGTTGTGATGGACAATCTTGAATTCTTCACAAAGTTCTGTCATCATCTTGTTGTTCAGATTCAAGCCATTGTCGGTGATGATTCTGCTCGACACACCATACTGACATATGAGATTATTCTTAATGAAGCGCACTACCACCTGCTTAGTAACATTAGCATATGAAGCAGCTTCCACCCATTTGGTGAAATAATCAATTGCTACCAAGATAAAACAGTGTCCATTAGAAGCTTTTGGTTCTATCATTCCAATCATGTCAATACCCCACATAGAGAAAGGCCACGGGGAAGAAATAACATTGAGAAGTGTCAGAGGCACATGAATCTTGTCCGCATAAATCTGGCATTTACGACACTTCTTTGCAAATTTGTAACAGTCAGATTCCATTTTCATCCAATAGTAATCAGCCCTTAGCATCCTTTTAGCCATCGAATGTCCATTGGCATGAGTGCCAAATGAACCTTCATGAATCTCTTGCATCAACATGTCTGCTTCGTGTCTATCCATGATGGGAGAAGATTTGGACCATAATTCTTAACCTAATGCATTCCACAATACATAAAGAGGCCAAAGGACACGAAACAAGGGTGAGAGACTGCAAGAACAATCAAGACAAAACTTGAAAAAGTGTGGAAAAAGCTTGAATCCGAATTCATACTTAGAGGCGATCTCAGAAGCCAAGAAGGGTCTCAATAAATTCCTGGAGGTTCACTGAGTTGAAACCAACCTAAAGCAAGCTCCCATACACGCCCAAACGCACTGTAAGTACCACGCGGATCCGTTTCTTTCTTGAATTTGTAAATCCTCATTCTAGCATCTTTTGGATAAAATAATTACATGTTTATGATCACCAAGACATTTTCAAACTTTTTGTATTATTGAATTTCGTTTATATGACCTGTACCAAGAATCACCATAGCTAGGTGTGATCGGTGGAAATAGAACTGACTGTTTTTTAAGCTGGTTCGCGAAATGTCGCGGTAAGCAAGAGTCGCCACCGTCTTTTATGTTCTCCAACATGGAAAGGACAAAAGCACAGCAAAATTCCTTATTCGAGAATGTTTCTCGGTTCGGGAGGTAGATTTATAGAAAGGGAAGGTGTTAGCACCCTTTCTATCTGTGGTTATCCACGGGCTCTTAGGTACTTGCTCTTATGTTTTCAAAAATTGTTTGCTTTTCAAGTGTATGTGGGTTTTGAAAAAAGTTCGTTTGGAAAACTTCTAAGTAACTCTTGTATCAGTCCTCAAGAGTGTATAAAGTGTTTTGTTTGAAAACTTTTTGAAAGTGTGGGGTGCGAAAAGATGTTTTTTGTTTGTTTGAAAAGAGCAAGTACCCAGGAGAATCTACCTACTCTAAGGAATTAGGCTGTGTAAGAGTCCTTTAGATAGTGCTATCCCACCATTGATAGGTAGGTAGCACCATCGTTGGAGTTATTCGGGTCAATTCGATTATCGGGACATGTGTGGTCACCAAAGCAATGGTAGGACACCTTAGAAGTAACCCTAATGTCCTAGATCCTTTTATCCAAGGCAACCGTTTCGAGGCAACTGGATCTTTAGACATGAGGGCGACCTCTAAGACACCTTATACTTGATGACCACGTTCGAGGCAACCAGTGAGGCGTACCCTAGGAGTGGCATGTGCATGTGTGTTGTTTTTCAGTTAATGTTTGTCTTTATTTGTGAGCTACGGATTGATTTTATTTTACATACATTCTTTCATGCATTGTTAACAGTTAGGAGTGCGGAAAATAAATTGCGAAAATGTAAATCTAGCTATTACAAGGCGCGGGTCTATACATCGCCAAAAAACAAAAACCCGTTTTGAAAAAATAAAGTGCGAGAATTTAAATAAGGCGATAAAATCCTAATTAACTATTACATACTCTGTACAGATACATAAATATAATCAAAATAAATAAATACGCGCGAATAGAAATTTAATCGGGAACGTCCTAAGGGTTTTGACCCTTTTGAGAAAGAAATTGAAATTGTCCCTTTTTTGCAATTTAATTAACTATTAAAAACTAATTTACTAATTAATTAATTTAATAAAAGAAAAATGTTTTTTTTTGTATTTTTATGTTTTTAATGAAATAAAATAAAAAGGAAATTAAAAAGTGAAAGTGAAAGACCTAATTCTAAATTAATTTTATTTATTGTAAAAAAAGTATTAAAGTTAATTAATTAAACTAATTTAATTTAATTTACATTTATTTACAAAATAAGTTAATAAATAATAAAATGTTTTTTTGAATTTTCTGAATTTTATGGGAAAAATTAGTTTGTTAGGTTAATTAACAATAATGATAATAATTAAAAAAAAAGAAATTATAAGGGAAAGAAAAATAAAAAAAAGTAACAAAACCATGGGGGGTTTGGGCCTTTTTTGGAGGTGTTGATTGCAATTTTTTGGCCCACTAAGCTCAGGACTGTTGACTTTCTGGATTCAGATGCGTATGGTTGACTGAAGAACATGGTGCTCCTTCTTCCCTGGCCTTTGGATCTATTATTATGGACATATGGCGCGCTTGGGTGTGAGGTGTATTATACACCTTCCTTGTGAACCTGCACATAAGTATGTAAAGAAAAAATACATGGAAATTATGGGGGACCTGGGATTCGAACCGAGGTCCCAACGCTCTCTACACCAACGCCTTAGCCAGCTGAGCTACATGCTTCATTTGATATAAAAATAAGAAATGGCTAATATATGTAATATAAGCAATATTCCTGGAAATAAAAAAAACACGCGCGTTATTTTTTAACGGGCCAATGATCTTCCACGTCTTCGTCTCTTTCCTTTTTCCTGTAAAAAACAAAGCAATTAGCGGGGGGTTTAAACCCCCACAACCTGCATCATGGAAAAATAGCGAATAGGCGTGTGTGCCATATAAATTGGGCGCGACATGTCCATTGAACTCGTCTTGATCCTCTGAATCCAACCATGGGCGTCATGGAGTTCAATTTTTCCTGCTTACTAAATCCCCAAATTTCAAGCTTAGAAAACCTAAAATTCGTTAATGGTGGTTTTCATTTCACTGCATAATAATTCAATTAAGTAATACCAACAGCTTTATGGGGATGCAAACAATGTAAAACAAGCTTTGAATTATGTCAAATGTTCATGAATCGTGCATTTTGATTTTGAAAAAAAATGGACAAACCGTGGGACTGTGGTGGACGATTCCTTGAGTTCTAGCAAGTGGTCTTGATCCCAAATCGCTCCTGAAGCTTCCAGCAATATGTCTGAATCTCTAAATCTCCTTGAAAAGGCCTCTAAGGTGGAATTCAGTTTCAAACTTTCTTTGACTTTTTTGGATTTTGGTTTGGCCGTTTGAGGGATGTTTCGGTCGTGAATCCGGCTTGGCTTGCTTGCATATGTATGTATGAATGAGAATAAGTCACATTATGAGCCAATGATCCCTTGCAATTAAGTTTTTGGATTCTTCATAACCACCATTAAAGATCATTCCAAGTTTGTTCAAATTTTGAATTTTATGCTCAAAATGGCCCTAGCACGAATTTGGTATGCTTGCTCATGACACATAAAGGCCATTCAAATCAAAAGATGCTATCCATTTAATTTTTTTAGATTTTATTTGAATTTTATGGATTTAAAATGAATTAAATCAATAAAAATTAAATAAAATAGAAAAATAATTATTTGGTTTTGAAATTGATCATGGGACACGTGTATGGCATAACAAGGCTGAATCAAGTGGAAGAAAGTGGGCCTTTTTGTCAAAAATTGAAGTTTCAAGGATAGTTAACTTTTGCCATTTCACAAAAATTTCCCAACTTCTCCAATGCATATCTTGCTCAATTTTGATCATATGAACATGTTCTTGGACATTTTGGAAAGGTCTTGAAGTCCTCTAACCAATGTCTTTGGTCCCATGTCATTTTGATTTACCAATCTCAAGTTATGGTCTTTGACTTAAAATGCCTTTTTGTTGACTTTTGAAAATGACCTATAATGTTGAAATTGATAACTTTTTGTGAGAGCATTTATTGGACTTGGAATGTGAAGATGAGTTGTAGGAAATGTCCTCCCCTTCAAAATGAGCATTGGATGGGATTCTTCTGATGAACCATGAAAAAGTTATGTCTTGGTCAAGTTACAGTTGACTTTTCAACTGTCCAAAAATGGAAACTTTTGCATCTTGATAATATTTGAGCCATTCTTGTGGAATCATGATCAAGACTTGATCAAATGATGATTGTGGCTTCAAAATAAGATGTTGACCAAAAATTTTGACTTTTGACTGCCAAATGACCATTTTGCCCCTGCAGTTGATTGTGAAGCAATTAGGGTTTTTGACTGTGCAACTTGACCTTGTGAGCCTTGAAACTAGGCATGTAGATGTTTGACAATGTTTATAGGCATGTGGGACTTGATTGAACCCTTGAAAACCTCAACTTCCTTGCAAGAACCAAAACCCTAATCTTGACTGCCTTAGGAGGATGGTTGACTGTGCAACCCTTGAGTAGACTTTGAGCAAATTGAGATGATGCTTGTCAAAACTTGAAGATATGGGAAGGCAAATTTTGGGGTACAACAGTTGCCCCTGTTCAATCTTCTTAGACCTGAGGATGTAGATTGGCTTGCGTGCCTTTCGTGATCCGAAGGTGGAAGATGATTGAACACTAGAGTGCCCAGAAATTTGCACTCACATAGTAGAATATCAGCAGTGTGATGTCGGGAATGGGCTTACAGATGCCATTTGGAAAGATGGTGGATAAGAGGAT
Source organism: Vicia faba (assembly GCA_948472305.1). Classification (NCBI taxonomy): domain Eukaryota; kingdom Viridiplantae; phylum Streptophyta; class Magnoliopsida; order Fabales; family Fabaceae; genus Vicia; species Vicia faba. The sequence continues at coordinate 856,297,131 of OX451740.1, read as the reverse complement.
GGGCTTATAGATGCCATCTGGAGATGCGACAGAACCTTGTCGGGAATGGGCTTATAGATGCCATTTGGAAAGATGGTATGGGAGGATGGGCTTATAGATGCCATCTGGAGATGTGACAGAACCTTGTCGGGAATGGGCTTATAGATGCCATTTGGAAAGATGGTATGGGAGGATGGGCTTATAGATGCCATCTGGAGATGTGACAGAACCTTGTCGGGAATGGGCTTATAGATGCCATTTGGAAAGATGGTATGGGAGGATGGGCTTATAGATGCCATCTGGAGATATGACAGAACCTTGTCGGGAATGGGCTTATAGATGCCATTTGGAAAGATTGTATGGGAGGATGGGCTTATTGATGCCATCTGAAGATGTGACAGAACCTTGTCGGGAATGGGCTTATAGATGCCATTTGGAGACTGTTGACATGTGGATGGGCTTATAGATGCCATCTGGAGGTGGTCTGTTGAACTGTAATTTTTGTAACTTGAAAGAGGGAACCTGTGTAGGGTTGCCTGATGATGAGCTCGTGAAAAGCTGCATCTTGGAAAGAAGGACACCTGTGTAGGGTTGACTGATGATGAGCTCGTGTAAAACTGCATCTTTGGAGGAAGGAAACCTGTGTAGGGTTTACTGATAATGAGTCCGTATAAGACTGCATCTGAAATGGAGAAGGAACCTGTGTAGGGTTTACTGATGACGAGTCCGTGTAAAACTACGTTTGGAGTTTGAGAAGGGAACCTGTGTGGGGTTACTTTAATGATGAGCCCGTGTAAGACTGCATCTTTGGGAAGAGAGAACCTGTGTAGGGTTTCTTTGACGACGAGCCCGTGTAAAACTACGTCTGGAGAGAGAGAACCTGTGTAGGGTTACTTTGATGACGAGCCCGTGTAAAACTACGTCTGGAGTTTGAGAAGGGAACCTGTGTGGGGTTACTTTAATGATGAGCCCGTGTAAGATTGCATCTTTGGGAAGAGAGAACCTGTGTAGGGTTTCTTTGACGACAAGCCCGTGTAAAACTATGTCTGGAGAGAGAGAACCTGTGTAGGGTTTCTTCGGGATAAGTTCGTGTAAAACTTCTGGAGGAACCGGGGTAAGGTTACTTCGGGATAAGTCCGTGTAAGACTTCTGGAGGAACCGGGGTAAAGTTATTGCAAGATAAGTTCGTGTAAAACTTTTGGATGAACCGGGGTAAGGTCCTCTTGAGATAAGTCCGTGTAAGACTTCTGGAGGAACCGGGGTAAGGTTACTGCAGGATAAGTTCGTGTAAAACTTCTTGATGAACCGGGGTAAGGTCATCTTGAGATAAGTCCGTGTAAGACTTCTGGAGGAACCGGGGTAAGGTTACTTCAGGATAAGTCCGTGTAAGACTTCTGGAGGAACCGGGGTAAGGTTACTGCAGGATAAGTTCGTGTAAAACTTCTTGATTAACCGGGGTAAGGTAATCTTGAGATAAGTCCGTGTAAGACTTCAGGAGGAACCGGGGTAAGGTTACTTTGGGATAAGTCCGTGTAAGACTTCTTGATGAACCGGGGTAAGGTCATCTTGAGATAAGTCCGTGTAAGACTTCTTCTGAAAGAAAAGGAACCGGTGTAGGGTTACTTTGATGATAAGTCTGTGTAAGACTTCGTCTGAAAATTGAGAAGGAACCGGTGTAGGGTTGCCTGATGATGAGTTCGTGTAAAACTACATCTGAGATTGAGAAGGAACCGGTGTAGGGTTGCCTGTTGATGAGCCCGTGTAAGACTTCTTCTGAAAGAAAAGGAACTGGTGTAGGGTTACTTTGATGATAAGTCCGTGTAAGACTTCGTCTGAAAATTGAGAAGGAACCGGTGTAGGGTTGCCTGATGATGAGTTCGTGTAAAACTACATCTGAGATTGAGAAGGAACCGGTGTAGGGTTGCCTATTGATGAGCCCGTGTAAGACTTCTTCTGAAAGAAAAGGAACCGGTGTAGGGTTGCCCGAGGATGATCAAGTAGATAATTATCCTGTTTGGGTTTCGGATATTAACCCACGATCAGTCGTCCACAGAATTTTCCTGGCTTGTTACCAATGTTGATCTGGAACTGTAAAGGTAGATGGTAATCATCTTTTGATTGACTTTTTTCTGAAAAGGCAAAGTATTAGTCGTATGCAATGTCATGATGCATGAACTGCATGATTTTAAGATGTTCTCAAAAATAAATGAGATTTGTGTTGTATGATGCGTATGCATGCTATAATGTATGAAGATGTGATGTTTATGAATGTATTCTCGTCTGGGAAAATAAATCCTTGACGAATGCCGGGAGTTTGTTGAATCCTGGGCTGATGTTGAAGAGTAGAGTTCTTCGTTTCCTCTAGGGATGACGATTGCAAGAACAAACCGGTAGGAGAAGATGACTCCGTTGAGGAATAATCCTGGTGAAGATATTACTCTGAGGGGAATCTACTCTGTGGGGAGAGATACCTCGCTGAGGTTTTGATGATAACTCCACTGGGGATTCCGTTGATATGTTATGTTGGGGAATTGAATGAACTCCGCTGGGGGATGGGAAGAACTTCGCCGAGGATGATCTTTCCGTGGTAATTAGCTGAGGATAACCCAGTTATACCCTGGTGGGGAATAACCTTTTAATAAAGCCGGGGAGACGCGTTCGTGCTCTGCAGGGGATAAGCTTCCAGAATCTACTGGGGATAAGCTTCCAGAATCTACTGGGGAGATTGATACAACTCTCCTGGGGAAACTTTTGGACTGCACTGGGGAAGTGGCTCCACTGGGATGTTTGGTGTTCCGCCGAGGAACAATCTTATATTAAGACTGCCGGGGATGCTTGCTTAGGAACATCTGTATACTCCGCTGGGGAATATTGAGATTTACTGGGGATATCCAACTTCCTTAAGACTGACAGTAACTTAACTCTGCTTGGGGAGAGTATCGCTGACTTGCTGGAGATACTGTGCCTTTTAGGGCTAATGGGAGACCAACTCTGCTCGGGGGAGAGTATTGCTGATTCTTGTCTTACTCTGCGGGGAGTGGAGGTATCTGGGTTATGTTCTTCAGCCGAACCTACCTTGGTACCTTGGTTGACAGAGCAACTAGACTGCTTGGACAACTCATTATTGCCCCTGTTTCTGATGTGGGAGAAGAAGATACCTTGTGGAGGTGCTTGATAATTGTCGATCGACAAGTATTCTTCTGGTAGGCAAGTGACGAGATGACGGGACATAGTCGTACGCTTTTGATCCCTAACTTTTGCCTGGACCTCCCTTTCGGGTTTTCAGTCCACCGGGATACCCATTTTTGCCCAAGCCGCCTTTTCAGGTTTTCGACTTGCCGGGTGTACAGATTTTTTCATTTTCATCCCTTATTTTGCCCGAACCCTTTTGGTTCGCCAGGAAGCCCTTATTTTTGCCTAGGTGTGTCAACCTAGCGGGTCTTTGATTATGCGCAATATTTTTTTCCGACTATGTCCACGCTCTTAGGATACAGGAAGTTGTCACTGTCAATAGTGCAGTGTTACCATACCACCAGAAGATCTTCGTTTGATCGTCCAATGCCCCAAGTGATCCAGATGGAGATTTGCCCCAAGCTGGTTGGCCTTTTGAGAGATTCTTCGAATCTTGACCTAACTGCCCCAGATGATGGACAATGATCGTATCTGCCCCCTCGGTTGGAAGTGCTTTTCCATTTGAGGTGACCTTTTGTTGAGAAGGCTTTTGTTCACTAGATGCTCGTCGTGCAAAGTTCCCTGCTGTTCAAACAAATAATCATTTGCAAACAATGTTATTTTGAAAATGCAAAGCTTATGTCTTTTTGAAAATGCATTTTTTTCATAAAAACAAGTGAATTTTTTTTGAACCGTGATGTCAACTCGTTATTTTACCGCAAGCCTTAAGGAGTCAGGATACCTTTGGTAACAGTATGCTTTCGAACTAACCCATGCTTCAGCTAGGACTTTTAAGGGTTGTAGCGTGGCCTGGTTCATGGTTTAAGAAACAAAGGATAAGGCTCAAAATGTAATTGTACCCACCCTCTCTTCGTGATGTTCTTCAAACCTAAACTCAACTAATCGTGCATTAGACCTTGTTTGAGTCTTTGTCCTGATATTCCAATGATGGTTCGGATATTGACAGTTTATTTTGAATAGGCAGTCATTTCCTTTTGTCGAGGGTTTGTTGGACCTCTCTCTTTTTGATTGTGTTATCCCTGCTTTTGCCTGAACTGTTTCTTTTAGGATTACAGTCAGCGGGATGCCCCAGTTTTTGTAAGTCTCCTTCATAGGTTTTGACTTATTGGGATTTAGTTTTTTTTTTTGTAATGACTGCCTGTCTTTATGATTATTCAGAACCATCACTGTCTTTTGCTTTGTAAGGACTTCTTTGGTGCCATTCGTTGTGCACCTGGATCAACTGAGAAAACTTCCCTGCCCCCAGGTTATGATTAAGGGTTTTAATTTTCGAAAAGAAAAACTCCTACTTCTTTGGCTCGAAGGGGTTGACGAGGGATTATCTTCCTTATTACTCCAGTGTTTAGGAATTGAAACAATGCCTGTACCTCATCAGCGGGGTCTGTTCAAAAGCATACTGTAGATCGTGGTATCGTTTTCGTCATCCTCCCTCAAGAGGCTTAGAATTATTAATTGAGAGTTGACATCAAAAAATGAAAGCAGTTTGAATATAGCGAATGCGAATATATTGATTCAAAACAGACATATGCGATGCATTGATAACGTAAAAGAGTTTGACATGAACAAATGTTTGAACAATCAAAGAAAAATACAACTTGAACATTCGAATGAACAAAAGCTTCTTAGTTTGCACTAGTCATCTCAGATGGAAGATTCTCAGCAGAAGATTTTCATTTTGCCACCCGGCATGAACTCAAGCACCCTTCCGTCGATCAAGTCCTGGATCTTATTCCTCAAGCTCCAACAGTTGTCAGTGTCATGTCCAGGACTGTCAGAATGGTAGGCACACCTTTCATCAGGATTATACTTCAGGGAGGTTATGTTGAGATTCTTAGGAGGATCTTTTAAAGCAATCAGCTTGACCTCCAACAAGCGTCTCAGTATCAGTGATGATGGTATACCAGTCTCCGAGAAATGTCTTCCAGACGTATTTCGCTTACGCCGATTACCATGTTGACGCTGGTGAGGTTGATGCTGGGCTTGTGACCCTGAAGCAAACTGAGGAGCTTTTCCCTTGTCTTCTTGCACCACAGGTGGTTGAATGATGGCTTGCTCTTCAACCTTAGATGTTTGCCCCAATTGGTTATCCTGAAGTAGTTGGTTGATGAGAACCCTGAGCTCCCCTTGTCTTTGAGATAAGTCTTGGATAAGAGCCATTTGCCCCAGCATCTGGGTTCTCATTGTATCCACCTCAGCTTGTAGACGTTTCAGCCGTTCGTCCTCATCGTCTTCAGGACTGTTCCTGACCAAAGTCCCCATGAGGAGTGTTCTCAGCTCTTCCTGCCCCTTGGATAGATTTAGGAGGATTTCCCCGAACTGAGTCTCTTGAATATGAAGGTCCCGGTTGTCTTGTTGGGAAGCCATTGCTGAAATAAACAGTGAAGAAGGTAAGTGACATGTACAAAGGGTACCTGTAATGCAATGATATGTATGTATGCATGCAATGTTTTCAAGGATCTCGTGGGGTAAACAAGAAAAGTTATTAGGATTTGAATTTCGTAGCTTGATTGAAGGAACTTCGTGTTGTTGAGAGTCCTTCTTCAAGAGTCAAGGCTCACCATATCTAGTGGGTCATAGCCCCCTGACTCAAATTGTCATGTTATGATCTCCACACAACCTTGGCTAGAGGAAAATAAATCCCCTTTACCCCTTGCTAGACGTTTGGTTCATCATGACCTGCATCACAAACCCTTGAGATCCTTGAAATGGATTAGTCCTTATGTAGGATGTATGCAATGGTATGATGGTATTATGTTATTCTATGTGTGGAGTGATGTAAGTGAACCCTGTTATGAGTCCAGATTAAGAACTGTAAACAAAACCTGCAAGGAACCCGTGTGTCAGATAACAAGCATGCAAGTAGTCAAGTTTGAAGGCACACAAGTCACACAAGACAACCCTTAGAGTTCAGGCCATCATGAAGTTTGGGTACTACCCTCTTGAAGTTGGTGGGCTCAAAACCTGTCTTATCAAAAGTAACCGGGTTCTAAGGAGCTCAATATCATTGGGTTGTTTTCTATGTTCATTGTTTTGATTTAGCCACTAAACTGGCGATCAAAATATTCCAAGAAAACAACCCTCAATGAGTGTAGTATCGAGTATCAACCAACTTCGGACTGCACCAAAGTCAGTCATCTCACTACCCCTAAAGAGGCCAGGATGGTCAAGTAAGGTTCCTAAGGTCAGTTGATGCTTCACGACACCACGCGGCGGCCCCGTACTCTCCTTGACTTGACTCAAGGGTTATCGGTACTCACCAAAGTGCCACATCAACGTAGCAAACTTCTTCAACCGTGTCGGTATACCCCGCACAGTTCCCTCACAGTTTGTTTGCTACTTTCTAAGAGGTATCCCCCAGATCCGGGTTAGGATCTATGAAACTCCCAAGACAGGCCCACAATATTAAAGCAAGCAGATCAAGCAATTGAAAACATGATGATGAACTATTCCTAAGGTACACCCCACTTATTAAGTCTCCCCAGCAGAGTCGCCAGTTCTGTGATCGGTGGAAATAGAACTGACTGTTTTTTAAGCTGGTTCGCGAAATGTCGCGGTAAGCAAGAGTCGCCATCGTCTTTTATATTCTCCAACATGGAAAGGACAAAAGCACAGCAAAATTCCTTATTCGAGAATGTTTCTCGGTTCAGGAGGTAGATTTATAGAAAGGGAAGGTGTTAGCACCCTTTCTATCCGTGGTTATCCACGGGCTCTTAGGTACTTGCTCTTATGTTTTCAAAAATTGTTTGCTTTTCAAGTGTGTGTGGGTTTTGAAAAAAGTTCGTTTGGAAAACTTCTAAGTAACTCTTGTATCAGTCCTCAAGAGTGTATGAAGTGTTTTGTTTGTAAACTTTTTGAAAGTGTGGGGTGCGAAAAGATGTTTTTTGTTTGTTTGAAAAGAGCAAGTACCCAGGAGAATCTACCTACTATAAAGAATTAGGTTGTGTAAGAGTCCTTTAGATAGTGCTATCCCACCATTGAGAGGTAGGTAGCACCATCATTGGAGTTATTCGGGTCAATTCGATTATCGGGACATGTGTGGTCACCAAAGCAATGGTAGGACACCTTAGAAGTAACCCTAATGTCCTAGATCCTTTTATCCAAGGCAACCGTTTCGAGGCAACTGGATCTTTAGACAGGAGGGCGACCTCTAAGACATCCTATACTTGATGACCACGTTCGAGGCAACCAGTGAGGTGTACCCTAGGAGTGGCATGTGCATGTGTGTTGTTTTTCAGTTAATGTTTGTCTTTATTTGTGAGCTACGGATTGATTTTATTTTACATACATTCTTTCATGCATTGTTAACAGTTAGGAGTGCGGAAAATAAATTGCGAAAATGTAAATCTAGCTATTACAAGGCGCGGGTCTATACATCGCCAAAAAACAAAAACCCGTTTTGAAAAAATAAAGTGCGAGAATTTAAATAAGGCGATAAAATCCTAATTAACTATTACATACTCTGTACAGATGCATAAATATAATCAAAATAAATAAATACGCGCGAATAGAAATTTAATCGGGAACGTCTTAAGGGTTTTGACCCTTTTGAGAAAGAAATTGAAATTGTCCCTTTTTTGCAATTTAATTAACTATTAAAAACTAATTTTCTAATTAATTAATTTAATAAAAGAAAAATGTTTTTTTTGTATTTTTATGTTTTTAATGAAATAAAATAAAAAGGAAATTAAAAAGTGAAAGTGAAAGACCTAATTCTAAATTAATTTTATTTATTGTAAAAAAAGTATTAAAGTTAATTAATTAAACTAATTTAATTTAATTTACATTTATTTACAAAATAAGTTAATAAATAATAAAATGTTTTTTTGAATTTTTTGAATTTTATGGGAAAAATTAGTTTGTTAGGTTAATTAACAATAATGATAATAATAAAAAAAAAAAGAAATTATAAGGGAAAGAAAAATAAAAAAAAGTAACAAAACCATGGGGGGTTTGGGCCTTTTTTGGAGGTGTTGATTGCAGTTTTTTGGCCCACTAAGCCTAGGCATGTTGACTTTCTGGATTCAGATGTGTATGGTTGACTGAAGAAAATGGTGCTCCTTCTTCCCTGGCCTTTGGATCTATGATTGTGGACATATTGCGCGCTTGGGTGTGAGGTGTATGATACACCTTCCTTGTGAACCTGCACATAAGTATGTAAAGAAAAAATACATGGAAATTATGGGGGACCTGGGATTCGAACCGAGGTCCCAACGCTCTCTACACCAACGCCTTAGCCAGCTGAGCTACATGCTTCATTTGATATAAAAATAAGAAATGGCTAATATATGTAATACAAGCAATATTCCTGGAAATAAAAAAAAACACGCGCGTTATTTTTAAACGGGCCAATGATGTTCTTCCACGTCTTCGTCTCTTTCCTTTTTCCTGTAAAAAACAAAGCAATTAGCGGGGGGTTTAAACCCCCACAACCTGCATCATGGAAAAATAGCGAATAGGCGTGTGTGCCATATAAATTGGGCGCGACATGTCCATTGAACTCGTCTTGATCCTCTGAATCCAACCATGGGCGTTATGGAGTTCAATTTTTCCTGCTTACTAAATTCCCAAATTTCAAGCTTAGAAAACCTAAAATTCGTTAATGGTGGTTTTCATTTCACTGCATAATAATTCAATTAAGTAATACCAATAGCTTTATGGGGATGCAAACAATGTAAAACAAGCTTTGAATTATGTCAAATGTTCATGAATCGTGCATTTTGATTTTCAAAAAAATGGACAAACCGTGGGACTGTGGTGGATGATTCCTTGAGTTCTAGCAAGTGGTTTTGATCCCAAATCGCTCCTGAAGCTTCCAGCAATATGTCTGAATCTCTAAATCTCCTTGAAAAGGCCTCTAAGGTGGAATTCAATTTCAAACTTTCTTTGACTTTTTTGGATTTTGGTTTGGCCGTTTGAGGGATGTTTCGGTCGTGAATCCGGCTTGGCTTGCTTGCATATGTATGTATGAATGAGAATAAGTCACATTATGAGCCAATGATCCCTTGCAATTAAGTTTTTGGATTCTTCATAACCACCATTAAAGATCATTCCAAGTTTGTTCAAATTTTGAATTTTATGCTCAAAATGGCCCTAGCACGAATTTGGTATGCTTGCTCATGACACATAAAGGCCATTCAAATCAAAAGATGCTATCCATTTAATTTTTTTAGATTTTATTTGAATTTTATGGATTTAAAATGAATTAAATCAATAAAAATTAAATAAAATAGAAAAATAATTATTTGGTCTTGAAATTGATCATGGGACACGTGTATGGCATAACAAGGCTGAATCAAGTGGAAGAAAGTGGGCCTTTTTGTCAAAAATTGAAGTTTCAAGGATAGTTAACTTTTGCCATTTCACAAAAATTTCCCAACTTCTCCAATGCATATCTTGCTCAATTTTGATCATATGAACATGTTCTTGGACATTTTGGAAAGGTATTGAAGTCCTCTAACCAATGTCTTTGGTCCCATGTCATTTTGATTTACCAATCTCAAGTTATGGTCTTTGACTTAAAATGCCTTTTTGTTGACTTTTGAAAATGACCTATAATGTTGAAATTGATAACTTTTTGTGAGAGCATTTATTGGACTTGGAATATGAAGATGAGTTGTAGGAAATGTCCTCCCCTTCAAAATGAGCATTGGATGGGATTCTTCTGATGAACCATGAAAAAGTTATGTCTTGGTCAAGTTACAGTTGACTTTTCAACTGTCCAAAAATGGAAACTTTTGCATCTTGATAATTTTTGAGCCATTCTTGTGGAATCATGATCAAGACTTGATCAAATGATGATTGTGGCTTCAAAATAAGATGTTGACCAAAAATTTTGACTTTTGACTGCCAAATGACCATTTTGCCCCTGCAGTTGATTGTGAAGCAATTAGGGTTTTTGATTGTGCAACTTGACCTTGTGAGCCTTGAAACTTGGCATGTAGATGCTTGAAAATGTTTATAGGCATGTGGAACTTAATTGAGCCCTTGAAAACCTCAACTTCCTTGCAAGAACCAAAACCCTAATCTTGACTGTCTTAGGAGGATGGTTGACTGTGCAACCCTTGAGTAGACTTTGAGCAAATTGAGATGATGCTTGTCAAAACTTGAAGAATATGGGAGGGCAAATTTTGGGGTACAACACTAGGGTTCTTGGAGCTTTTTTGGGTGTTTTTTTATAGGTAAAATTAGCCTTAATGATGGCTATAGACGTGACCGGGAGAGGAAGACGAATGCAACCATGGTCTTGGGAGGAATTTATATAGCCTGAGATGAATTTTAGGAACGGCCTATGCATTTAGCTACGGATTCAAATCTGCAGGTAATTTTGTTTCGGGCCTGAGGATAGGGACGACATCGTGTCCTCCTCTGATTGGCCCTTTTCAAATTTTCGCGCATTTTTTTTTATTTTCCGGCATATTAACGTGTTTTAGCATATTATGTTTTGTTTGTATTTTATTAACAACTGAAGCACATTGGCCTAATGGCAAGCAAACACTGGCAACATCCAACAGGACCTGGGTTCGAATCCCAGGTCCCCTCAATTTCACAATATATTTTTTCTTAAGATAATCACATGCAGGTCCAGGCTTGTAGCATACCGTGCGCCTTCACATGTCCAACAACCAGATGGCCAAAGGCCAGATCTGGTGATCCAAATTGAGAGTCCACCATGGAGTCAAGTCAACATGCGCGCAGGGGATCTCAGAAGTCAAACAAGGCCAGCGCCTAGTGGGCCTCAGATTGCTTCTCAAACACCCTTTTTTCAGGCCCATACCCTTTCTCTCTTTCAATTATTTTTTTTGTTTTATTTAATTGTTTTATTATATTTTATTTAATTAACTAACCAATCAGATTTTTTTTATTTTATAAAATTAAAACCACAAAAATATTTTCTTCATAAAATCAAATTTTAATTCTTATTAACAAACATTAATTTGATTAATTTAGGCTTTAATTAGAAATAACTTTAAGATATTTTTGTAAATAACTAAAATTAACTTAGACTTAATTATGTTTTTACTAACATTGATTAATTTTATTTTATTTCTTTAAATACCAAAATCCAAAAAATGTTTATTTTCATTAATTAATTAATTTATTTATTAACTTAATTAATTTAGGATAGTTTCTTTTCTTAAAAATAAAACAACAAAGACATATTTTCTTTAATAACAAAGGGTCAAAACCCTAAACTCGCACTCGATTTAATTTTCCGCACGCGATCTATTTATTCAATATTGTACTTGTTCCCGGTTTGTAATAGATAATTAGGACCATTTAATTATTTTTATCGCTTTATTTATTTTTTCGCATTTAAATTTCAAAGGGTTGCTTTTGGCGATGTAAATACCCGACGCCTTGTAATTTAATTTCCGCAATTTATTTTCCGCAAAATATAACTGTTAGATGTTTGATAATAGGGATGTATGACAAGATTGAATGTTTTAACCTAAAATCAAATTAGATCACCATTAACATATACAAATATAAATAACTGAAAACGACACGCTCGCACATGCGCACTCTTGGGGTACACCCCCACTTGGTTGCCTTCGTACGCGGTCATTAAGTATAGGTCACTTTAGAGGTCGCCCTCTTGTCCAAAGATCATAAGTTGCCTCGAAACAGTTGCCTCGGATATTGTTGCCTCAAAACAAATGATCTAAGACATTAGGGTTACCGCTAAGGCGTCCTAACATTACTTTGGTGACCGCAAGTCCCTAAATTCGAATTGACCCTTAAACTCCAACGACGATGCTACCTACTCATCAATAGTGGGATAGAATTGTATAAAGGAAGATAGCATAGAACAATTCCTTTTTCGAGTAGGTAGATGGTTCTTAAGTACTTGCTCTTTCAAAAAACAAAAACAAAATCTTTTTCACACTTACACTTTTTGAACAAAGTTTTCAAAAACACTTCATATACTCTTGTGGACAGAAACAAGAGTTAAATCGAAGTTTTCAAACAAAAACTTTTTTCAAAACCCACAAGTACAAAGAAAGCAATTTTGAAAACAATATGAGAAAGTACCTAAGAGCCCGTGGATAACCATGGATAGAAAGGGTGCTAACACCTTCCTTTTCTATAATCTACCCCCCGAACCCGAGAAATAATCTCGAAAAGGAATTTTTCTGTGCTTTTTTCCTTTCCTTGTTGGATAAAATAAAATTCGGTGGCGACTCTTGCTTACCGCGACATTTTGCAAACATAAACGCAAAACGCAAACCAGCATTCCAAAAAAAAACAGTCAGTTCTTCCCACCGTATCACAGAACTGGCGGCTCTGCTGGGGATATCTAATAAGTAGGGTGTACCTTAGGAATAGTTCATAATGTTTTCAATTGCTTAACTTGTATGCTTTATATTTGTGGGCTTGAATCGGAGTTACTATAGATCCTAACCCGGATCTGGGGATACCCTTTAGGTAAGTGGCAATAAACTGTGAGGGAACTGTACGGCGTAGACCGATACGGTTGATGTAGTAGCTACGTTGGTGTGGCACTTTAGTATGTACTGATATCCCTTGTGGCGCAAAGAGGAGAATATGGGTCTGCTAAGGGGTCATTAAGCACCAACTGACCTTAGAACCTTTAAATTGACCAACTTGGCCATAGAACAGTAGCAGTATGCTACATTCATTGAGACTAAACTGTCGCGATGATTCTGGCTGCAAGAAAAGGTTGCTAAACTAGAATTATGACCGATTAAGGGTAGTCAGTGATATTGAGATCCTCTAGAACCCGGTTACTATTTTTAGGACAGGTTTGAACCAACTTAACTGAAAGAGGGTAGTACCTAAGCTCATTGCCAGCCTGAAATCTAAGGGCTCTCTGTGTGACTTGTGTGCCTTTACCATGTTTTCTATTTGTGGATAATTGTGGTGTGTTTTCTACCATGACATCATGACATCATGACATTACATGCATCTTGCATTGGACTAACCTATTTCAAAGACATGAGGGATTCATATTTGTTCTGTTTTGTAGGTCATGGCACCCATGCGTAGGAACACCATCTGGATTAACTTTGTCCAAGTTCCCACTCAGCTCAAGGAGTTGGTTGCAAAGATCTCAGATACTTCCTCCTTTATCAGGAGACATGGTCATCTTCTTGGTTTGGTCACCTCCAAATTGGATGAGCAGATGATGAGTGTCCTAGTCCAGTTCTTTGATCCACTGTACCATTGCTTTACTTTTCAGGACTACCAGTTGGTCCCCACCTTAGAAGAGTTCTCTAATCTGCTTGGTATCTCTATTCTGGAGCAGACCCTGTTCACAGGTTGGGAGAAGATCCTTAGGCCAGAAGAGATTGCTTCAGCCCTCCATCTGACAAAGGTTGAAGTGATGTCTAATTGGGAGACTAGAACTAGAGCAAAGGGCTTTTTGACTAAGTTCTTGGTTGGTAAGGCTAATCATTTCTGGGATAGTCTAGATTTCCAAGCATTCGAAGATATTCTGGCTCTTCTGATATATGGCTTGGTATTGTTTCCTAACTCTGACTCCTTTGTTGATGTGAATACGATAAAAATCTTCATCTCTGGTAATCCTGTACCCACTCTCTTGGGTGACATTCTTCATCAGCTTTATGCCTGTACTGCTCGGAAACGGGGAACCTTGATGTGCTGTGCTCCGTTATTGGCAAGGTGGTTTATTTCTCACCTCCCCAAATCAGTTCTGAAGAACAAAGAAGGCATGGGCTGGGCTTATAGGGTTATGTCTCTCTCTCACAATGACATCATTTGGACTATTAAGGGTATGGACGAGGTGGCCATTATTGATTTTTGTGGGGAATACCCCAATGTACCACTGATAGGAACCAATGGAGGAATCACTTATAATCCGTGCTTGGCCTTACGTCAGTTTGGGCGAGCTAGAAGAGAAGGACCTCATGAGTTACTAATGCCTAGTATTGTCTTTGATTTCCAAGGGGATAGTGACGAGCAACGCCGCATGTTTTACCCCAAAATTTGTCCTCCCATATTTCTCAAGACATGTCAAGAATCATCTCGAAGTTGTTCAAGATGGCTCAAGAGTTGGACAGTCAAATCACCTCCTAAGGCAGTCAATTCAAAATTAGGGTTTTGTGTTGCATCAAGGTCCTCATATCCAAATGACCTCAAGTTCTCCCAATGTACTAATATATTATAAAGTTCATCCATGTCAAATTTCAAGCCTTGCAGAGAAAGTTTGGTCAGTCAATTGCTCAAGAGGTCCAAAAATCGACTGTGCTAGGGCAAAAGTCAATTGTGGCCTACAAATAGTCAAACCTCAAGATTTTTTGCCAACATTCTCATTTTTAAGGATAATTCATCATTTTATCAAGGGTTGATCATGATTCATCAAGGATTTCTCAAGATTCATCAAGATTCAAAAATTGCTAAATTAGGGTTTTGTAGGAAAAGTCAACTCAACTTTGACTAAGCATAACTTTCTCATACTTTATGAGAAATGACCCATCCAAAGCTCATTTTTAAGAGGATGAAATTTCCAACAATCCATCTTCACACCCCAAGATCAAGAAATGCTCTCACAAAGAGTTACAAATTTGGACATTATAGGTCATTTTTTAAAGTAAACAAAAACACCTTTTTCTCCAAAGCTTATAACTTGAGCATGGAATATCAAAATGCGATGAGACCAAAAGGTTTGATTAGAGGACATCTCAAGGTTTCTAAAAAGTCCAAGAACACTTCCAAAGGCTCAAAATTGAAGAAGTTATGCATTGGTGAAGTTGGGCATTTTTCCAAAATTGCCAAAAGTCAACTATCCTCAAAACTCCAATTTTTGACAAAAGGGCCCACTTTTTTCCACTTGATTTGGTCTTATCACACCACACACGTGTCCCATATTTAATTTCATGACCAAACATTTATTTTTCTATTTTATTTAATTTTTATTGATTTAATTCATTTTAAATCAATATTAATTCAAATAAAATCCAAAAATTAATGGAATGAGATTCTTGTGATCATTACAACTTGCAAATATCATGAGACACTCAATCAAACTCGTTCCAAGTCAAAACATGCACAAAATCTCAGATTTGATGCAAATATGGAAACTTGTTAATGGTGATCAAATTAAATCTTGATTCTTCAATACTCATGGATTAAGGCCCAAGTGATTAACCTAATTCATTCCCTTATGTACACACAAGCCATAGAGATCAAGAATACGTCCTAAGGACTGCAGAAACGGCCAACTCAGAATTGAAAAAACCTTGGAAAAAGTGGAGATCGAATTCTGGTTTGGAGGTCAATTCAACCCAAAATCTCAACGTGGTATGCTTGACTTCCATCCCCTGAAGCGATTGGAACAAAAACCAGGCCTTCTTCTTCCCTGTAACGCATTGTAAGTACTCACGAATATGCCTCTGAACACGAAATCCAAACCTCTGATTCTTGCATCCTTTCATTGAAATCTTGGCATATTTGTGTTTGTTGTTTGATTTAGAACATTTTTGCAATATTTAATTTTATTCTCATGGCCTCTAACGTGATACCCGAACCTAGGGTTTCCAAGTTTTATTTTTAGGCATTTTTGGTACAGGTACAATCAAGGCAAACCATGGCCATATTTGTGCTCAGGGAAGAGAGACGATCACTTTGATACCCTTAGTGTGCGTTTACATGACCTGGAAGTGATTTTAGAACGATCCCACGGATCTTCCTGCGGATAAAAATCCGCAGGTAAATAACCAGGGATTTATTGAAGAAGACGACCACGCGTCTTCTCCTTATTGGACCATTCAAAACTCGCGCCATAGTTTTTATTTTTTAGGCATAATGTTATGTTTTCTATTTAATATTTGTTATGTATTTTTCTAACAAAGAAGCAGCATGGTTGAGTTGGCAAGGGAGGCGTGTCAATGAGCATTGGGACCTGGGTTCGAATCCCAGGTCCCCCAATATTTGTTACAATTTTTCTTCAGGTATTCACATGCAGCGCTTAGAGTGTAGTGCACCATATGCCTCAAATATCAACACGCCAGGTGGCTTCAGATCAAATCAAATGGCCAGGAATGAAGGACTATCATATGTCCTAGTCAACAACCGCGCATAGGAGACTGGAAAAGTCAATCAGGCCAATGTTTTGGGCCTGGAAAATTGCTGATCCTACACCCAGATCCAGGCCCACACCCCCCTGGGTTTATTTCTTTTTCTCTTTTATATTTTCTTTTTAGTTAATTGTTTTTATTAATTATTATTATTATACTAACCAATTTATTTTTCCTAATAAAATCAAAAAAATATAAAAATATTATTATTACTAATTTCACTATTTTATTTTGTAAATAAATAATTAATTAATTTAGTGTTAAATAGGTTAATTTTAACATTTTTGCAACAAAATAAAATTAATGTAGAATTAGGGTTTTTAATAACTTTTAACCATTTTTATTTTATTTCCTTAAATATAAAAAACCCAAAAATATTTTCATTTAATTAATTAATTCAATTATTAACTTAGATTTAATTTTTTATTTAATTCAAAAATAACCAAAAATATGCTTTCTTTAATAAAAAGGGTCAAAACCCTAAAAATGCTCCGATTTAATTTTCTCGCACGCGTATTATTTTTATCCAATAATGTAATTGCTTCGGGAATGTAATAGCTTAAATTAGGACTTTATTTATTTATCGCTTTCATTTATTTTTCGGCAATTTAAATTAAAGGGTTTGTCTTTGGGGATGTAAATACCCGACGCCTTGTAATAGCTTAGATTTAATTTCCCGCAATTTAATTTCCGCACAATATTAACTGTTAGATGTTTGATAAATAGGCAATGCATGACAAGATCAATCTTTAACCTAAAATCAATATAGCTCACCCATAACATGTACAGATAAAATTAACCGAACTAACACACTTGCACATGCCACTCTTAGGGTACACCTCACTTGGTTGCCTCGAACGTGGTCATTGAGCATAGGAAGTTTTAGAGGTCACCCTCTTGTCCAAAGATCATAGTTGCCTCAAAACGATTGCCTCGAAAAAATTATCTAAGACATTAGGATTACCACTAAGGCGTCCTAACATTATTTTAGTGACCACACGTCCCTTAATCGAATTGACCCTAAAATTCCAACGACGATGCTACCTACTCCTCAATAGTGGGATAGCATTGTCTAAAGGAC
Organism: Vicia faba; assembly: GCA_948472305.1. Lineage (NCBI taxonomy): Eukaryota > Viridiplantae > Streptophyta > Magnoliopsida > Fabales > Fabaceae > Vicia > Vicia faba. Next base: position 856,279,821 of record OX451740.1, on the reverse strand, counting down.
ACTTGTACAGTTTAATTCCTTTTTGAGTAGGTAGATGGTTCTTAAGTACTTACTCCTTTTTAAAACAAAACAAAACTTTTCGCACTTACACTCTTTCAAACCAAAACTCTTTTCAAACCCACAAACACAAAGAAAAGCAAATTTTGAAAACATAATGAGCAAGTATCTAAGAGCCCATGGATAACCACTGATGGAAAGGGTGCTAACACCTTCCCTTTCTATAATCTACCTCCTGAACCCGAGAAATATCTCAAAAAGGAATTTTTCTGTGCTTTTGTCCTTTCCTTGTTGGATAAAATAAAAGACGGTGGAGACTCTTGCTTACCGCGACATTTTGCGAAAACAAACGCAAACGCGAACCAGCATTCCAAAACAGTCAGTTCTCATTCCCACCGATCACACCGCCGATTCATAAGGGCTTGGGATAGAGTACACAGATCTGATCCACACGAGTTGGGTGCGAAGACTTCTCTACCAATGGAGCCATATCTCCGATGGGTTCGTATTCGTGCCTAAAAGCTGGGAATGCCCTACGAAGTCGTCTTGCCTATCATTGTTGAAATTGCTGATGAGGAAGGGGTTCCTCCTACCATTCTCCACCCTTACATGCCTACTGACATTGGGGAATTGAAGAGGTCCTGGATGCAGCTAAGGGAAGAGCGGGATACTTATAGAGAAAAGTATCACGAGCAAGATCGAAAGATCCAGAAGTTGACAAGGATGTTGGAGAATGAGCAGATCATCAACGACTATGTCAGCACTAAAGGCAAACAACCATGAGAGCGCTGATGTCCTTTGATTATTTCCAGTTTTTATTTACATTTCAGTATTTCCTTTCTTGTAACGCCTTAAGGGAATTTGTTGAACAATTAATTTCAAGTTTATCTAATAAAAGTGTGTTTCATTTCTTGTTTACGAATTTGAATCTCTCGATGTCTTTGAAATCATATCATACGCATTTCATTCCATGCACCTCATAACAGGTACCCATTACCGGTTTTTCTCATCTTCTTCGCTGTTTATTTCAGCATCATGTCTTCTGAACCATCAACTGAACAAGCAATCAAGGATCTGCAGGCTCAAAACGCCCAATTCCAAGAATTGTTCATGAATCTAGCTAAGGGTCAGCAAGATCTGAAGGCCCTTATCTTGAAAGAGAAGAAGAAGAAGAAGACGGTCCTGTTTAACATGGGCCACAGGTTTGGAAACAGGCTACGAGATGAAGTTGATTTGACCACCTCATATAGAGGGAAAGATAGTCAGGAAGAAAGGAGGGCTCCTAGCCCTGTGGTTTCAGACAACGAGACAAACTTCGACGAAGACCAGTATCCTCCGGCTGAGTATAGATACAAGCAACTGGAAGCCCGGTTGAGTGCGATGGAAGTACAGAAAGTGCTTGGTCTGGACTTTGGTGATTTAGGTCTGTCGTCTGGGGTGGTGATTCCCCATAAATTCAAAGCACCAGCCTTCGCTAAGTACGACGGGGTTTCTTGCCCGAAATTGCACCTCCGTTTGTATGTTAGGAAGATTCAGCCGTACACCGCTGACAAGAATCTCTGGATCCATTTCTTTCAAGACAGTCTTTCAGGGACTCAGCTTGAATGGTTTTACCAGTTAGAAGGAACTAGCATCCGTAATTGGGAAGACTTGGATGCTGCTTTCTACAAGCAGTACCAATACAATGCCGACCTCGCTCCCACGCGTACCCAGCTCCAGGGTATGTCAATGGGTGCAGGCGAAGGTTTCAAAGATTATGCTCAGAAGTGGAGGGACCTTACTGGGAGAGTGCAACCACCCTTGGCTGATCGGGAGCTAGTAGATATGTTTCTGGGGACCTTGTTTGGCCCATATTTTAACGACCTGATTGGAAGTTCGTCATCTGGGTTTACAGAGCTGATTATGACCAGGGAAAGGATTGAGGTTGGTATCAAGTCTGGTAAAATACAGAAGGGCGCTTCATCAGGAACTGAGAAGAAGCCTTTTAAGAAGGAGTCCAGTGCTGTTTACAGTTCGAAAAGCCAGAGTAGACCAGAATGCCGCCAAACTGTTAATGCAGTTGTTATTTCAAGACCTGCTGGTGCTCCTCAGCGCAACAATCAGCCAAGGGCCGAGAAACCTCGAAGACAATTCACTCAGCTCAACATGACTTTATCTCATATTCTGCCTCAGCTATTGGAAACCAATCTAGTGATGCTGAGGGAGGCCCCGCAGAATCCCAACACTACATCACCAAAGTACAACCCTAATGCCCGCTGTGCTTTTCACTCTGATAGCCCGGGGCATGATACAAATGATTGTTGGGTTTTGAAGAATAAGGTACAGGACTTAATTGATGCTAAGGAGATTGAGTTTGAAGCACCTGAAAGACCTAATGTTGTGACAGCTCTTATGCCCAAGCATGGAGTAAATGCTATAGAGGAAGACTCGTTTGTGGTTTCTGTGAAGGATATTGCTACTCCCTTAATGACTATGAAGAAGAACCTTTTGTTAGCCGGTTTATTTCCGGGTTGTGACGAAGGTTGTCGTGTGTGTTCTGTACTACCTACCAGTTGCCATCTTTTGAAGTCAGGTATCCAACGCCTGATGGATAACAAGGAAATCCTGTTTGAGAAGACTGTTGTTCCTTTGGTTCCTGCTGAAGAAGTTGCTATAATCACCATTTTCGACAATTCTTCCAAGGCTTCCTCGAGAAAGCCTGTTATAATTACATCTGTTCCAAGAATCGCACCATTGATCATCACTGTTCCAGGGCCTATCCCCTATACATCAAACAAAGTTGTCCCTTGGCATTACGGGGCTGATGTTTATTGTCACGGAATTAAACAAGATTTGAATGCTGATACTGACGTCAGCAATATTGTTGGACCTGCTAAAGTCACCCGCAGCGGAAGACTTTTCTCCCCTGATATCTCTCCACCAACTGCCCAGAAACCTGTTTTTGTTACACCTGCCAGTGTACCTTCTACTATTCCTGTTCAAGTTCCCACTCTTACCCCTGTGGCCGAGTCGTCTGACGCTCGGGGCAAAGGGACCACTGATGAGCCTGCCCAGACGGAGGCACCAAAGAAAATTACTATTGAAGCCTCTAGACAAGAGATGGAGGAAATTTTGAAGATCATCAAAAAGAGCGACTACAATGTAGTCGAGCAGCTGGGGCAAACCCCACCCAAAATCTCTATGTTGTCATTGTTGCAATGCTCAGAGGCCCACGCTAAGGCTCTGATTGCTTTCCTGAAGGCTGCACACGTACCTTAAGAAACATCAGCTGGTCAGCTTAAAGATTACGTGGCTAGTCTGACTGCTGATAATGGGTTGGGTTTCTCTGACGCCGATTTGACTGTCAAGGGGAAGAATCACAACGATGCCCTGCATGTCTCCATTGAATGCAGGGGCACTACTCTTTCTCATGTATTGGTGGACACCGGTTCCTCATTGAACGTTTTTCCTAAGAAAACTCTAGACCAGTTGGACTGCGAAGGTTTAGAGTTGAAACCAAGTAACATTGTTGTTAGGGCCTTTGATGGGTCAAAGAGAATGGTACACGGAGAAGTTGATATCCCGATTAAATTTGGTGTTGTACCCTAAAATTTTCCCTCTCATTTTATCAACATTTCTCATCACCAGGCTCTTGGAACTCAAGATCAAGCTAGGGTTTGCTCTGCTCAATACACCTCCTTGCACTGTTGACCTAAATTAGGGTTTGAGTTTGCACATGGATTTTTTGACTTACAATGCCCAAAGTGACTTTCATACTTCATGTTGGACTCATAAGTTTGTCCATACCAAGTTTCAAGCCTTGAATCAAATTTTTGCCCAGTAAATTGGACAGTTGACCTAGAAATCAGTTGTATTGGGGAAAAGTCAACTGTGGTCAATTTACAGTAAAACCTCATGAATTTTGACCCACATCAACATTATGAACTCATATGAACTATTTGATCAAGTTTGGACCACAATTCCATAAGAAATTTGATCAGATCACCAAAAGGGTAAAATGGTCATTTTTAGGGTTTTGACTGTACAAAGGCAATTTCTGACCTTTTGACCTAGCCAATGGCAATTCAAGCTCAACCAAGGACTCAAAGACTCAATGGCATTATCTTGACTTATTCAACAAGTTCAAAAGATCTCAAATGCATGGGATTGACAGATGAATTTTTCAGTCAACTGATCAAAATTTGATTATACACTGAAAAGTCAAACTTTGACTTTTTGGTCAAAATCAAGTGCCAAGGGTCATTTTTCATCAAGATATGTCAAATTGTTAAACTTGTTCATCAAGAAACCAAAAATTGCAAATTAGGGTTTGAAATTGAAAATTTTCATAACTTAGAATTTTTCTAAGTTATGAAATTTTCTTATTTTTTCCTAACTTTGTCCCACATTTCCACCATGATGCAAATGGATTCAAACAAAACATACAACATGAAAGTTGTAGTACTCCACAAATTCTACAACTTTTATTCACAAAGTTTTCTCAAAAGAAGCTTGGATCTCAAGTTATGATTTTTGGAACAAGGGTCCCTAAAACTTTTAACTTAGTGAAAATTTTGCCCTAGTTTAGGCATGATTTTGACCTATCTTCTTGGCCATTTTTCACATAGTTCCACTTGAAGTCTCCAGTTGCATTTCAAAGATGGATTATAGATAATGTTGAAAGCTTTCCAAATTGTCCAAGAACTCCTCAATCACATTTGTAGTTAGGGAGAATCGAATGCTTGAAGTTGGCAAAAACTCACTTTGTATCCATGGCAAATTCATGTTCACTCAAGTGGCATTTTCAAACCATCATGCTTTGTACTAGTTTGCAGGCCTCTAAACCATTTCACACTCCTTAATTAAATGCAAATCCATCAGTCTAAGCTTTTGTTTTTGCCATTTGGATATTGTACACAAGATTAGGCCTTAAGTAGAAAAAGGCAAATTCCCATTTTTGCAAAAGTGTGCTTTATGTCAAACCATGATCTTTGAGCATAGGGCCAAGATCTCAGAAGCCAAATAAAATCCAAAAATTTCAAGGACCAAGAGGATTGTATGCAGCATATTTGATGGTTTGTACAGGCCTGTAAACACAACTTCCACTTTCTTACTTCAAAAACAAGAAATTGTCCAAACACTTGACAACTTGAAAACCAACCATTGTGAACTTACACAAATATTTCAAACAACTTTCACACAACCCTTTGAGCAAGATACACGAGTGTTTGAGCCCCTAAGCACCTCATAGCCAGAAATCACACTTCTTTGGCAAAATAGGGCAGGTGCTGCAACTTGAGTGCCATAGCTCATTTGGCTCGTGCGTTTTGCCCCTTTTTGCTTCAAACACCTTCCATTCAACTCACTCAAGCTGTCCCAAACCTCCATTGCCAATTGTAACTCCATTTACAGTGTTCACAATTTTCATTTCAAGCTTGTGCAGGTTGAGTTCTATAGGCTAATTCAGGGACATTCAAGGCAAGCTAGCTATTGGAAAAGAACAAGTGAAGTTCAGGCAAGCTACCAGACATCTCAAAACTTGTTGAGAAGCATTGCATTGCCCTACACGAATCCAACTGAAACAGGTTGTTCTTCACTTTCTATCTCTCTATTTAGGAACATTTAGCCTTAGGTTTGTGAATAAAAAATATAGTGTTCATTGCTAGGAAGCCATACATATGCTCAGTTTCTATTTATATTAAGTGTGCTAGGAGAATTTCATCCATGAACATGCTGAAAAAACTAGGTCAGATTTTAGGGCCATAAAAATTCTCTCTGGTCTTTGAGAGTTAGGATTAATGCTTTATATGGTTAGAATCGTATTGAAATTCTCTACGAGTTTGATGTTGTGAGTTTTTGCAAAAGATCACGTATATATGATCTAGCATTTGAACTAGGCGCGCGCGTGTTTCAGTCTGGAGGAAGAAGATGAAGTTGGCTTGGGCTGGGCTTGGCCTTGCTTGCTTCTAACACCTCCCACTTTCATTTTTGCACCCCCTGGCCCAATTTCTTATATTTTTACATTTTTGCATTTTTGTTTTCATTTATGACTTTGTTTATTTATTTCCAAATATAGAAAATGCCTAAAAAATATTTTCATAATTTTTTACATTTATTTAGCATTTTATTTTAATTTTTCTAATAAAGAAAACATTTTAAGTACTTTTGTATTATTTACTTAAACTTGAAAATAATATGTAAATTATACTTTTATTTCTATTTCTTATTTTTATTCACACTGAAAATATAATTTATTTTTGTACATATTTTATTTTATATTATACATATTTAATATATTTAATATATATATATATATATATATATATATATATATATATATATATATATATATATATATATATATATATATATATATATATATATATATATATATATATATATATATATATATATATATATATATATATATATATATATATATATACACACACACACATATATACTTTTATTTTATTAAATACTTAGAATAAAAATACAAAAATATTATATTTTTATTTTATTATTTATACTAAAAAATACCTTTTTTAAGTATATTTCATTTTTACACATATTAATATATTTTTTGTATATGAATAATATATAGTATTTATTTTCTTAAAGAAATTAGGGTTTACCCTTAAAACAAATGAAATTAATCTTTTTATTTATTTATTTCTTTATACTTTTTACATCAAAAATACTTTTGCATACATAGGTAAACAAAAACTTTTTTTTTTTTGCATAATACATATTATTTAATATTTATTTATCTTGTCTATTTAAATATTGTACATTTAAATATTGATGCATTTGAGATTCAATTTGGATGTAATAGTAAACTAGGGTTTATATTTCTTGTCAAATACCCCCCATTCAAAATTGTACCCCCATCCTCATAATCATGTTGTAATAACTTAGAACTTTAAATTCTCGCACTTTACGCTTTCAATTATGCCATGATTAGAGAAATTAGGGTTTGTATGCAAAAATCAAAATCAACAAATAGTTTGACCTAATCAAAGACCGAAATGCATGAAAATCAAACACAATACACACTTGCACCCCTAGGGTTACAATCCACTTGTTGCCTTCAAAAATGGGCCATGGTATGCATGTTGGGTACTTTGGCAAAACAAAAACAAAACAAAAGATCATAGTCCCTCGATGACGCTATCTTGGTTGCCTAAACAAAAATGATCAAGTCCCTCAAACATTTGCCAAAAAATACTTAACACAATTGCTATCATGGTTTATATGATGACCCGCGCCTGTCCCATTTAACATCCTAACACAAGGTTGTTCACCAAATACAATGGTGAAACAACACTGTTAAAAGGGTTAAAAACATTAGGAAAGATCTTTGAGTAAAATAGGGTAGATAGCTCTTAGTTACTTGATCAAAATCTTGCAAAAACATCCTTGCTATTTTCAAACACACTTCACAACACAATTTCAAAACATTTCCCAAGTCAAACTTTCAAACATTAAAATCTTTTCAAAAATACAAAACATCTTTGTATACATTCAAACAAGAATCATTATAAAGGTTGCCACAACGATGGCCTCTTTTCAAAACATCTTTCAAAACCATACACAAAGCACCATTTCAAACAATTGAAAAGCAAAAGCAAGTGATCTAAACAAGTAACTAAGAGCCCATGGATAACCATGGATGAAAAGGGTGCTTGCACCTTCCCTTTTCATAATCTACTCCCCGAACCCAAGAAAACATCTCAAAGGTATTTCCTGTGCTTTTTGACCTTTCCTTAGGATAAAATAAAAATTCGGTGGCGACTCTTGCTAAACCAAAACATTTGCGAACACAAACGCAAAACCTCAAGTCAGTTCTCCCACCGTATCACAGTTGATTCTCAGGTTTTCACCTCTACATTCTATGTGATGGACATTCGGCCATCTTATTCATGTTTGTTGGGTCGTCCGTGGATCCACAAAGTTGGGGCAGTGACGTCTACGCTCCACCAGAAGCTAAAGTACCCAGTGAAAGGGAAAATTGTGACAGTGCAAGGAGAAGAGGAGTACATGGTGAGCCACCTCAACTCTTTCCGATATGTAGAGATGGATGGGGAGTTCACTGAGACCCCGTTCCAACATTTTGAAGAGGTTCCCCAGACGCTGGCATCAACTGAGACTGTTGTTAAAGATCCTCCTATGAAGATGGCTTCCTTCAAGGATGCCCGAGCTGTTGTTGAGAAATGTGGGTGTGAAAATTGGGGCCAACTCCCTAATTTTGCACAGAAGACTAACAAGTTTGGTTTGGGTTTCACTGCAGAAGCTCAAAAGGCTATTCGGAATGCACGGATCAGAAGACCTCCCTTGTTCATCAGCAATTCAGGAGTGAATGCCATTGAAGACGACGTTGAAGAGTCTGAGTTCGACAGTTGGATCTATCCTACTACTGATAGAGGACTAAGCAACTGGACAACAAAGTACTTCATCCCAATTTCTTTTGTTACCCAGTAATGAGACTTTTGTTTTGAATTTGTAACAGACAATGTTTTAAACTTTACGGCCCGATGTCTTACCCAGGGCACCGTGGCTTCATTTGTGAGGGCCTTATGTGTGTCATCTACATATATCATTAATAAAAGCATTTGACGTTTTTTGCATTTCAAATTTTGCGCTCCTTGTTCTTCTTTTATTATATATTGCAAAACATCTATTTTACACACACTCACATATACAAGTCTACATCCACTCTGGATCTCACTGGTAACGACTCTGCTACTGCCAGTTATGACTTCGAAATTCCGATCAACTTAGCCGAAGACGAAGGTGAAGATGATTGCGAAGTGCCTGGTGAACTTGCTAGACTGCTACTTCAAGAAGAGAGGGCTATTCAGCCGCATGAAGAGCCGGTAGAATCAGTAAATCTGGGTATAGAGGTAGACAAGAAGGAGGTAAAGATCAGTGCAAATCTGGAACCTAGTGTCAAGCAACGGTTGATTCAGATGCTGCGTGACTACGTGGAGATCTTTTCCTGGTCTTATGAAGATATGCCTGGGTTGGATACCGATATTGTGGTTCACCGCCTGCCTACCAAGGAAGACTGTCCTCCGATAAAACAGAAGATCCGCCGAATGCGCCCAGAGATGTCTGAGAAAATCAAGGCCGAAGTTATGAAACAATTTGACGCCGGTTTTCTAGCAGTTACTTCTTACCCACAATGGGTGGCCAACTTGGTTCTTGTGCCGAAAAAGGATGGTAAGGTTCGAATGTGTGTCGACTATAGGGATTTAAACAGGGCAAGCCCCAAGGATGATTTCCCTCTGCCTCATATCGACGTTCTGGTTGACAACACCGCACAACATAAGGTATTCTCCTTTATGGATGGTTTCTCCAGTTATAATCAAATTAAAATCGCTCCCGAAGACATGGAGAAGACAACCTTTGTTACTCAATGGGGTACCTTTTGCTACAAAGTCATGCCTTTTGGATTAAAGAATGCTGGGGCAACGTATCAGCATGCCATGGTTGCTTTATTCCATGATATGATCCATCATGAGATTGAGGTATACGTGACGACATGATTGCAAGGTCCCAGACTGAAGAAGAACATCTTGACCACCTTCAGAAGCTGTTTGACAGGTTGAAGTTGTACAAGCTGAGGTTAAAACCGAACAAGTGCACTTTCGGGGTGAGATCTGGTAAGCTGATGGGTTTCGTTGTAAGCGATAAAGGTATTCAAGTGGATCCTGCCAAGGTGAAGGCTATACAGGAAATGCCAGCTCCCCAAATAGAAAAAGAAGTCTGAGGCTTTCTGGGACGTCTGAACTATATTGCCCGATTCATCTCGCACCTGACTGCTACTTGTGAGCCAATCTTCAAGCTACTGAAGAAAGATCAAGTAGTACGTTGGAACGATGAATGTCAGGCCGCTTTCGAAAGGATCAAAGAATATCTCCAAGAGCCACCCATTCTGATGCCTCCAGTTGAAGGGAGACCTTTGATCTTATACTTGACAGTACTCGACAACTCAATAGGGTGTGTGCTGGGTCAGCATTACGAGTGTGGCCGAAAAGAGCATGCTATTTATTACCTTAGAAAAAAGTTTACCGACTGTGAGACCCGATACTCACTGCTCGAGAAAACTTGCTGCGCTTTGGCATGGGCTGCTCGCCGGCTAAAACAGTATATGTTGACTCACACTACTCTATTGATATAAAAGATGGATCCAATCAAGTATATCTTCGAGAAGCCTGCTTTTTCCAGAAGAATCGCAAGATGGAAGATGATCTTGACTGAGTATGACATCCAATATATGACCCAAAAGGCAATTAAGGGAAGTGTGTTGGTAGACCATTTGGCACATCAGGCAGTGGATGATTACCAGTCTATGAACTTTAAATTTCCGGACGAGAATATCATGATAGTAACCGACTGCGAAGAACCTGGACCGGATGAAGGACCTGAGGAAGGATCCCGATGGTCTATGTACTTTGATGGAGCTTCAAACGCTTTGGGTAATGGCATTGGCGCCGTGATCATATCTCCTAAAGGCTCTCATACTCTGTTTACCGCCCGATTATGTTTCAACTACACCAACAATATGGCAGAGTATGAAGCGTGCATCATGGGTCTTCGAGCAGCAATTGACCTAAGGATTAAGTTTCTAAGTGTCTTCAGAGATTCCTCTCTCGTGATCAGTCAGATCAAAGGCGAATGGGATACGAAACACCCAAACTTATTCCTTACAAGGAGTATGTGTTCACATTGCTTCCCCACTTTGAAGAGATAACCTTTGAATACTTCTCGAGAGAGGAGAATCAGTTGGCAGACGCGCTGGTTACAATGTCTTCTATGTTCAAAGTCAATTGGGACAACGAAGCTCCCCGGATTATCATTGAAAGATTGGACGAACCTGTACATTGCTGCGACATTGAGACTGAAGAGGTAGCAGATAAACCCTGGTTTCATGAGTTGAAGCGGTACCTTGAGGCTCAGGAGTACCCTGAGGATGCATCTGCTAATAACCAGAAGTTTCTGAGAAGGTTCGCGGCGAAATTCTTCATCAGCAATGGCATTCTTTACTAGCGTAACCATGATTCAACCTTACTACGTTGTGTGGATAAGAAGAAAGCAGAAAGGATCATGGCAGAGTTACATGAAGGTACTTTCGGAACTCATTCCAGTGGACACACCATGGCAAAGAAAATCCTTCGAGCAGGATATTTCTGGTCCACAATGGAAGCCGACTGTTATCAGCATTCTCGGACCTGTCACAAGTGCCAAGTCTATGCTGATAAGGTGCACATACCTCTAGTTCCTCTGAACGTCTTGATGACACCTTGGCCTTTTGCAATGTGGGGCATCGATATGATCGGCGAGATCAGACCTACAACGTCCAACGGGCATCGTTTCATCCTGGTAGTTATTGATTACTTTACGAAGTGGGTTGAAGCAGTTTCCTTTGCTACAGTAACCAAGAATGTCATGGCACGGTTCATTCGGCACAATCTGATATGTCGATATGGTGTACCAGAGAGGATCATTACGGACAATGGTACGAATCTCAACAATAAGATGATCACTGAGCTCTGCAAGCAATTCAAGATACAGCATCACAACTCTTCTCCCTACTTGCCGAAGATGAATGGGGCTGTTGAAGCGGCTAATAAGAACATTAAGAAGATTGTGCAGAAGATGACGGTGACATACAAAGACTGGCACGAGATGTTACCATTTTCTCTTCATGGGTACCGTACCTCAGCGCGGACGTCAACAGGGGCAACCCCCTATTCCTTGGTATATGGCATGGAAGCAGTCTTGCCCATTGAAGTTCAGATACCCTCTCTTTGAATCATGAAGGACACAGGTTTGAGTGAAGATTACTGGATTCAGACCTGGCTTGATCAGTTGAACTTAATCGACGAAAAGAGACTTACTGCTATTTGTCATGGTCAGACGTATCAAAAACGGATGATCAAGGCATTTAACAAGAAAGTTAGACGAAAAGAGTATCAAGTTGGGGATCTGGTAATCAAGCGTATTATCTTACCTCAAGGTGATCCCAGGGGCAAATGGACCCCTACTTACGAAAGGCCATTTGTGGTTAAGAACATTTTCTCAAGAGGAGCTATGATTCTAACAACCATGGATGGTGACGACCTTCCTCACCCCGTTAATGCAGACATAGTGAAAAATACTATGCATAATCAAAGACCCGCTAGGTCGACTGGCCTAGGCAAAAATAAGGGCTTCCCGGCGAACCAAAAGGGTTCGGGCAAAAATAAGGGATGAAAATGCAAAAAAACTGTACACCCGGCAAGTCAAAAACCTGAAAAGGCGGCTTGGGCAAAAAGGGTATCCCGGTGGACTGAAAACCCGAAAGGGCGGTCCAGGCAAAAATTAGAGATCAAAGCGTAACACTATGCCTCATTGGATCACCTTACATCCATACTTCGGTATCGACTATCAAGCTCGGACGGCACTAATCAATCTGATCTACCTTCAACCAAGTAGCAAAGTGATGAGATGCTCGAGGACATAAAGGCAATAGCAGAGTTGGAACCCAGTGGGATCATTAACATAGTTGTTTTGTTTAGTTTTTCACAAATTGTGTAAATTCTATTCGATTGGCGGTGTTCTCTTACTAGGACGTCAGCCTCTTGTACAAAAACGCCTATTTACAGGCCAAATTTCAAAATCAATACAATTCATTTTCAAAGAAATTTCAAACTATTTTTCCTTTATCTGTTTTGTTTTGCAAAGAACGTCCAATGTTCCTTTTTGATATATGCACTTGACATTAATTGCTGCTCATAAATATTTACATGCGAAACAAAAGATGATTACTGACAATATCAGAAACAGGGGCAATAAAATTGTCCAAATTGTACAGTTGCTCTATCCACCAGGTACGACGGTAAATTCAGCTGAAGAATATGGCTAAGATACCTTCACTCCCCGCAGAATAAGACAATAATGATAGCTCTCCCCAGCTGAGACTTGCAATTGTGAATGAATGAGTCGGTAATATTTTCCCCCCAAGCAGAATTTATCTACCGTCAACACTGAAGAGGCTTAACATCCCCGGCAGTCTTAATATTCCCTAACAGAGTGTAAGGATATTCCCCGGCAGAATACAAGATATCCCCAGTGGAGTTAAAATTTTCCCAGTGCAGTCTGATAAAGCTTCCCTAGTGAAGTTGAAGAATCATCCCCAGTAGACTCGGGAAGTTCGTCCCTGGTGGAGTATAAAAATAAATATCCCCAACCGAATTCAAAGGAAGATTGTCCCCAGCAAAGCTCAAAGGATTATCTCCACAAGAGTCTAACATGTTATCCCCAGTGAAGCCGCAACTGAAAAGTCCTCCCCAATGGAGTTCTTTCCTTTCGCAAACAGGAATTCAATCCCCAACAGATTCAATATCACCAGCAATGATAATTCATCCCAACGGAAGTTATCAATAGAATCTTCAGCAGAATATCTCTTCCCCACAGAGTAATCTCCTCATCAGTTTATCCTCCAACGGAGTTATCCTCCCTTGTAGGTTTATTCTCATCAATCATCTTTGTCTGCTATCTCCAGCGGAAACGAAAAGTCCAACTCTATTATCTAGCAGCTATCCGGGATTTATTTTCCCCAGCTACAAACATCATATTCCCATACATCATGATACATGCATATACGCATCATACAACACGATCTCATTTATTTTGAGAACATCATTGCTTGACATATATCATGCATTGCATATGACTGACCTTTACCTTTCAGGAAGGAGGCTGTTAAGTTCTCAGCTATGTCGAAGAACTGGACCGGTTCTTAAATCTCAACTGAATTATCCTCGGTTGAATTTCAGATAAGGTTCTCAATCTCGACAATTTTCCTACGTCATAGTGTGGACGAGTTCTACAATCTCAACAGTATACTATGTTGAAGACCAGACAGTTCCTAGATCTTGATGAAGATGTTTTCCTCCCTCATAGTGTGGACGAGTTCAACAATCTCAACGGTATACTATGTTGAAGACCAGACAGTTCCTAGATCTTGATGAAGATGTTTTCCTCCGTCATAGTGTGGACGAGTTCTACAATCTCAACGGTATACTACGTTGAAGACCAGACAGTTCCTAGATCTTGATGAAGATGTTTTCCTCCGTCATAGTGTGGACGAGTTCTACAATCTCAACGGTATACTACGTTGAAGACCAGACAGTTCCTAGATCTTGATGAAGATGTTTTCCTCCGTCATAGTGTGGACGAGTTCTACAATCTCAACGGTATACTACGTTGAAGACCACACAGTTCCTAGATCTTGATGAAGATGTTTTCCTCCGTCATGGTGTGGACGAGTTCTACAATATCAACGGTATACTACGTTGAAGACCAGACAGTTCCTAGATCTTGATGAAGATGTTTTCCTTCGTCATAGTGTGGACGAGTTCTACAATCTCAACGGTATAATACGTTGAAGACCAGACAGTTCCTAGATCCTGATGAAGATGTTTTCCTCTGTCATAGTGTGGACGAGTTCTACAATCTCAACGGTATACTACATTGAAGACCAGACAATTCCTAGATCTTGATGAAGATGTTTTCCTCCGTCACAGTGTGGACGAGTTCTACAATCTCAACAGTATACTATGTTGAAAACCAGACAGTTCCTAGATCTTGATGAAGATGTTTTCCTCCGTCATAGTGTGGACGAGTTCTACAATCTCAACGGTATACTACGTTGAAGACCAGACAGCTCCTAGATCTTGATGAAGATGTTTTCCTCCGTCATAGTGTGGACGAGTTCTACAATCTCAACGGTATACTACGTTGAAGACCAGACAGTTCCTAGATCTTGATGAAGATTTTTTCCTCCGTCATAGTGTGGATGAGTTTCTACAATCTCAACGGTATACTATGTTGAAGACTAGACAATTCCTAGATCTTGATGAAGATGTTTCTCTCAGTCGAAGACCTGACCAGTTCTTAAATCTCAACTGAATTATCCTCAGTTGAATTTCAGATAAGGTTCTCAATCTAGACAATTTTCCTCCGTCAAAGTGTGGACGAGTTCTACAATCTCAACGGTATACCCCGTTGAAGACCAGACAGTTCCTAGATCTTGATGAAGGTGTTTCCCCCAGTTGAATTACAGACAGTATACTCAGAAAAATACTTCTATCAAATAAGTGAGGCCTTCACTGGGAAATATCGGATTGAGTCTTCATATCACACAAACCTATTCCAACGAAAGATGCCCTGGGATAAATACCAACAATAATTCCAATTACTACCAAAAAAGAGCAACATTTTGCAAATAATTCCATTTCAGCACACCAAGGGGATAAGGACTTTCGTCACATGAGGGAAAAATTTGCTAGGGAATCTTGAATAGAGGCCTCAGACCAAGCAAACCCAAAAAAAATCAGAAAATGAACCAACACTTGCCTGGGGATACTGGGATCACAAACCCGATACTACACCTTACGCCAATTGGTATCGTCTTCAATATACAATAAACGCGCGCATACCAGCGAAAACGACCTGAGAAAACTTTCTCAGGGAAAACAAAATTTCCCAAAATTACTGAAGTTTGTCCATTCCTGGGATCACCACTTTTTTGTTCTCATCTAGAATCACGAAATCTAAAGTAAAAGTAAGTTGTAAATTCTTTTTGGAAAACAATTTTGTTATTTAATCTTTTCGCTTTGAAAATTATTTTCAATAATAAATGGAGTCTTTGTAAGCTAAATAAAATAAGAAATACAAAGAATTGGATAAAAGCTCAAATTTTATTGATAGAATGGTAGTCTGCGAATGGCGAGACTCCCTGGATAAATACAAAGTTTGGAAAATGGTAATATATAATGACCACTATTCCCTCTAACAACTTTGAATTCCTGAGTAGCAGTTTCTATTGAAGTATGGTGAGGATCCAAGAAAAATTGTTGCTTCAATGATCAAGTCTTGTCTGATGCAGTTACTTGCCAAGAAAGTCACTAACTTTTGTCGTAGCTGCCCTTGCGGATTTTCAACTTAGCGGGAAATTTTATTCTGTTTATGTCTCTAATTTTTACCTAGACCTCCCTTTCGGGTTTTCGGCCTGCCGATATGCTCTTTTTTTCCTAAGCCGCCCTTTCGTGTTTTCAACTTAGTGAGTTGTTCTTTTATTTCTTTAGGCAAAGTATTTCTTGACTGCATCAGCATTCATGGGACGCGGGAACTCCTCGCCATCCATAGTTTCAAGAATTAATGCACCACCAGAGAAGGCTTTCTTGACAACATATGGGCCTTCAAAATTGGGAGTCCACTTGCCCCGAGAATCAGCGTTAAAAGACATGGTCTTCCTGAGCACGAGGTTGCCTTCTCTGAATTCACGAGGTTTGACCTTCTTATCAAAAGCTTTCTTCATTCTCTTCTGGTATAACTGCCCATGACACAAAGCCGTCATTCTCTTCTCTTCAGTCAAACTCAATTGGTCAAACCTGTTCTGGACCCATTCACCTTGTGACAACTTGGTTTCCATTATCACACGCAAAGAGGGAATCTCAACTTTGATTGGGAGAACTGCTTCCATTCCATACACAGGGGAGAACTGGGTTGCTCCTGTTTAAGTGCGGACAGATGTCCGATATCCATGTAAAGCAAAAGGGAGAATTTCATGCCAACCTTTATAAGTAACAACCATCTTCTGGATGATCTTCTTGATATTCTTATTAGCAGCTTCAACAACCCCATTCGTCTTCGGCCTGTACGGAGATGAGTTGTGATGGACAATCTTGAATTCTTCACAAAGTTCTGTCATCATCTTGTTGTTCATATTCGAGCCATTGTCGGTGATGATTCTACTCGACACACCATACTGACATATGAGATTATTCTTAATGAAGCGCACTACCACCTGCTTAGTAACATTAGCAGACGAAGCAGCTTCCACCCATTTGGTGAAATAATCAATTGCTACCAAGATAAAATGGTGTCCATTCGAATCTTTTGGTTCTATCATTCCAATCATGTCAATACCCCACATAGAGAAAGGCCACAGGGAAGAAATATAATTGAGAAGTGTCAGAGGCACATGAATCTTGTCCGCATAAACCTGGCATTTACGACACTTCTTTGCAAATATTTAACAGTCAGATTCCATTGTCAGCCAATAGTAATCAGCCCTTAGCATCCTTTCAGCCATCGAATGTCCATTGGCATGAGTGTCAAATGAACCTTCATGAATCTCTTGCATCAACATGTTTGCTTCGTGTCTATCCACGCATCTAAGTAAGACCATGTCATAATTTCGCTTGTACAACACATTTTCACTGAGGAAGAAACTGCCAGCCAATCTTCTGAATGTCTTTCTATCTTTATTCGAAGAAACAATCGGGTATTCCTGAGCCTGGAGAAAATGCTTGATATCACAATACCAAGGTTTATCATCTACTACCTCTTCTGTTGTAAACACATGAGCGGGTCTATCCAGTCGCCGGACTATAATTCGAGGTATATTATTCCAAGTATTCACTTGATACATAGAAGCCAAAGTTGCCAGAGCATCCGCCATTTGATTTTCATCTCTAGGGATGTGATGGAATTTGACATTATTAAAGAAGGGTAACAATCTTCTAGCATAATCTTTGTAAGGGATCAAGCTGGGGTGACAAGTATCCCACTCTCCTTTAATCTAATTTATTACCAAAGCTGAATCTCCATACACATCTATAATTTTAATTGTGAGATCAATAGCTTCTTCGAGATCCATGACGCAAGCCTCATATTCTGCCATATTATTAGTACAATCAAATGTCAACCTTGCACTAAAAGTAATATGTGATCCATGTGGAGTGACAATTACAACACCAATTCCTTTACCATAAGCATTCATAACTTCATCAAATATCATGCCCGAGCAAGATTCAGGATCAGGACTTTCCCCAGGCAATGGTTCATCACAATCTTTCACTTTCAGAAACATCACATCCTCATCGGGGAAACCATACTTCACAGACTGATAATCATCAACTGGTTGGTGAGCAAGATAATCTGCCAACACGCTTCTTTTAATAGCTTTTTTAGTGTGGTATTCGATGTCATATTCAGATAACAGCATCTGCCAGCGGGCAATTCTTCCAATAAGAGCAGGCTTTTCAAAAATGTACTTGATTGGATCCATTTTGGAGATCTACCAAGTAGTGTGATTCAACATATACTGCCTGTTGTACCCCAAAATTTGCCCTCTCATATTCTTCAAAACATTTCAAGAAAAGCCTCTAAGTGTCTCAAGATTACTCAAGAGTTGGACAGTGAAGCTATCTCCTAAGGTAGTCAACCCCAAATTAGGGTTTTATGTTGCATCAAGATCTTTGAATCCAATGTCCTAATATGTTCTCAAGGTCATCCATGTCAAATTTCAAGCCTTGCAAAAGAGGTTTGCTCAGACAATTGCTCAAAGGTCCAAAAATTGACTTTACTAGGGCAAAAGTCAATTGTGACCCAAATACAGTCAAACCTCAATATTTTTTGTCAACATTCTCATTTTGAATGATATTTCATCATTTGATCAAGGGTTGATCATGATTCATCAAGGATTGCTCAAAATTCATCAAGACTCAAAAGTTGCTAAATTAGGGTTTTGTAGGAAAAGTCAACTCAACTTTGACCAAGCATAACTTTCTCATACTTTATGAGAAATGACCCATCAAAAGCTCATTTTGAAGAGGATGCAATTTCCTACAATCCATAATCATACCCCCAAGATCAGAAAATGCACTCACAAGAAGTTACAAATTTGGACATTATAGGTCATTTTTGAAAGTCAACAAAAACACCTTTTTTTTCCAAAGCTTATAACTTGAGCATGGAATATCAAAATGATATTATACCAAAAGGGTTGGTTAGAGGACATCTCAAGCTTTCTAAAAAGTCCAAGAACACCTCCAAAAGTTCAAAATTGAATAAGTTATGCATTATTGAAGTTGGACATTTTTGCAAAATTGCCAAAAGTCAACTATCCCCAAAACATCAAAATTTGTCAAATGGGCCCATTCTTTTCCACTTGATTTGAGCTTGCATCATTGTCCACGTGTCCTAGCTTCAACCATGTGTCCATTTATCAATTTTATTATTTTATTTGATTTTTTATTGAATTATTTCATTTTAAATCAAATTAAATCAAATAAAATCCCAAACTTTGATTACATGAGATTTTTTGCTATTTTCAGGATTGGATTCTCATCAATATCATCATCAAATTCGTATCACACAAGATCATGTGCAAAAATATGTTTTTTTTTGACAAATTTGGCAAGCTTTCAAATGGAAATCAAATCAAATATGCAAGCCATGATGGGAGAAGATTTGTACCATAATTCTTAACCTAATGCATTCCACAATACATAAAGATGCCAAAGGACACGAATCAAGGGTGAGAGGCTGCAAGAACAATCAAGACAAAACTTGAAAAAGTATGGAAAAAGCTTGAATCCGAATTCATACTTAGAGGCAATCTCAAAAGCCAAAAAGGGTCTCAATCAATTCCTGGAGGTTCACTGAGTTGAAACCAAACCAAAGCAAGCTCCCATACACGCCCAAACTCACTGTAAGTACCACGCAAATCCGTTTCTTTCTTGAATTCGTAAATCCTCATTCTGGCATCTTTTGGACAAAATAATTACATGTTTGTGATCACCAAGACATTTGCAAACTTTTTGTATTATTTAATTTCGTTTATATGACCTGTACCAAGAATCACCATAACTAGGGTTCTTGGAGCTTTTTTGGGCGTTGTTGTTACAGGTAAAATTAGCCTTAATGATGGCTATAGACGTGACCGAGAGAGGAAGACGAATGCAACCATGGTCTTGGGAGGAACTTATATAGCCTGAGATGAATTTTAGGAACGACCTATGCATTTAGCTGCGGATTCAAATCCGCAGGTAATTTTGTTTCAGGCCTGAGGACAGGGACGACATCATGTCCTCCTCTGATTGGCCCTTTTCAAATTTTCGTGCATTTTTTTTTATTTTCTGGCATATTAACGTGTTTTAGCATATTATGTTTTGTTTGTATTTTATTAACAACTGAAGCACATTGGCCTAGTGGAAAGCAAACGCTGGCAACATCCAACATGACCTGGGTTCGAATCCCAGGTCCCCTCAATTTCTCAATATATTTTTTCTTAAGATAATCACATGCAGATCCAGGCTTGTAGCATACCGTGCGCCTTCATATGTCCAACAACCAGATGGCCAAAGGCCAGATCTGGTGATCCAAATTGAGAGTCCACCATGGAGTCAAGTCAACATGCACGCAGGGGATCTCAGAAGTCAAACAAGGCCAGCGCCTAGTGGGCCTCAGATTGCTTCTCAAACACCCTATTTTCAGGCCCATACCCTTTCTCTCTTTCAATTATTTATTTTTTTGTTTTATTTAATTGTTTTATTATATTTTATTTAATTAACTAACCAATCAGATTTTTTTTCTTTTATAAAATTAAAACCACAAAAATATTTTCTTCATAAAATCAAATTTTAATTCTTATTAACAAACATTAATTTGATTAATTTAGGCTTTAATTAGAAATAACTTTAAGATATTTTTGTAAATAATTAAAATTAACTTAGACTTAATTAGGTTTTTACTAACATTGATTAATTTTATTTTATTTCTTTAAATACAAAAATCCAAAAAATGTTTATTTTCTTATTAACTTAATAATTAATTTAGGATAGTTTCTTTTCTTAAAATTAAAACAACAAAGACATCTTTTCTTTAATAACAAAGGGTCAAAAGCCTAAACTCGCACTCGATTTAATTTTCCGCACGCGATCTATTTATTCAATATTGTACTTGTTCCCGGTTTGTAATAGATAATTAGGACCATTTAATTATTTTTATCGCTTTATTTTTTTTCGCATTTAAATTTCAAAGGGTTGCTTTTGGCGATGTAAATACCCGACGCCTTGTAATTTAATTTCCGCAATTTATTTTCCGTAAAATATAACTGTTAGATGTTTGATAATAGAGATGCATGACAAGATTGAATATTTTAACCTAAAATCAAATTAGATCACCGTTAACATGTACAAAGATAATTAACTGAAAACGATACGCTCGCACATGCGCACTCTTAGGGTACACCCCACTTGGTTGCCTTCGTACGCGGTCATTAAGTATAGGTCACTTTAGAGGTTGTCCTCTTGTCCAAAGATCATAAGTTGCCTCGAAACGGTTGCCTCGGATATTGTTGCCTCAAAACAAATGATCTAAGACATTAGGGTTACCGCTAAGGCGTCCTAACATTGCTTTGGTGATCGCAAGTTCCTAAATTCGAATTGACCCTTAAACTCCAACGACGATGCTACCTACTCATCAATAGTGAGATATCATTGTCTAAAGGAAGATAGCATAAAAAAATTCCTTTTTCGAGTAGGTAGATGGTTCTTAAGTACTTGCTCTTTCAAAAAACAAAAACAAAATCTTTTTCACACTTACACTTTTCGAACAAAGCTTTCGAAAACACTTCATATACTCTTGAGGACAGAAACAAGAGTTAAATCGAAGTTTTCAAACAAAAACTTTTTTCAAAACCCACAAGCACAAAGAAAGCAATTTTGAAAACAATATGAGCAAGTACCTAAGAGCCCGTGGATAACCACGGATAGAAAGGGTGCTAACACCTTCCCTTTCTATAATCTACCCCCCGAACCCGAGAAATAATCTCGAAAAGGAATTTTTCTGTGCTTTTTTCCTTTCCTTGTTGGATAAAATAAAAGTCAGTCGCGACTCTTGCTTACCGCGACATTTTGCGAACATAAACACAAAACGCAAACCAGCATTCCAAAAAAAACAGTCAGTTCTTCCCACCGTATCACACTGCCGCAAATGTTTTTCCGCCCAGGCCAGAGCACAACATGTCTTTTCCAGCATCGAATACCGCAACTCACAATCAGTAAACTTTTTACTGAGATAATAAATGGCATACTCTTTCTTTCTTGTTTCATCTTGTTGTCCTAGAATATAGCCCATGGAATTATCTAACATTGTCAGATAGATAATCAATGATCTTCCTTCAACAGGAGGGAGCAAGATAGGAGGTTCAAGCAGATATTATTTAATACTTTCAAATGCCCTTTAGCAGTCGTCTATCCACACAAAACCTTGATCTTTCTTTAACAACTTAAAGATTGGTTCACACGTTGCAGTCATGTGGGAAATGAATCTGGAAATATAATTCAAATGCCCGAGGAACCCTCTGACTTGCTTTTTATTTTTCGGTGCTGGCATTTCTTGAATTGCATTGACTTTATCAGGGTCGAGTTCAATCCCTTTCTGGCTAACAATGAAACCCAACAATTTCCCTGACCGAACACCGAAGGTACATTTATTTGGATTCAAGCGGAGACGATACTTCCTCAAACGCTGAAACAACTTCAACAAATCTTCTACATGCCCTTCTTCAGTCTGGGATTTAGCAATCATGTCATCAACATATACCTCAATTTCCTTGTGCATCAAATCATGGAATAAGGATGTCATAGCCCTCTAGTACGTTGTACCAGCATTCTTCAACCAGAAGGGCATCACTCTGTAACAGAATGTTCCCTAGGGTGTGATAAATGTTATTATGATACGGTGGGAGAACTGACTTGGTTGTTTTATGTTTGATCACAAATGTTGTGGTTAGCAAAAGTCGGCACCTACTTTTCTTTTATCCAAAAGGAATAGTCAAAAAGCAGAGGAAATACCTTTGAGATGTTTTCTTGAGTTCGAGGAGTAGATTATGAAAAGGGAAGGTATTAGCACCCTTTTCATCCATGGTTTTCCATGGGCTCTTAGTTACTTGCTAGATCACTTTATTTTGTTTGAAAATATGCTTTGTGTGGTTTTTGAAAGTATTTTGTAAAGATGCCATTGTTTAGGCAAACTATTTAATGATTTTCGTTTGTAAGAATGTATACAAAGGTGTTGATCTTTTGAAAATGTTTTCAAGTTTGAAAGGTGTTTTGAAAGTGTTGGTGTTTGTTTTGAAAATAGAAAGGATGTTTTTGTTTTGAAATTGAGCAAGTAACTAGGAACATTCTACCTACTCAAAAGTCTTTCATGTTCATTTCCTTTTTCCTTTGACATTGTTATCTTACCACGGATTTGGTAAGTAACCCTATCTTTGGATGTAAAAGGGACGGGCGTGGGTCATCGTATAACTATGATTAGCAATGTTGCAAGATATCTTAGCATTTTTCTTTAGGGACTAAGATTATTTTGAAAGGCAACATAGATAGCGTCCTCAAGGGACTATGATCTTGTATTTTGCTTGTTTTTACTAAGATACCTCACATGCATAATATGACCATTTTGTAAGGCAACTAAGTGGATTTAACCTAGGGGTGTTTGTGTGCAAGTGTATTGATTTTCATGCTTGATTTGTCTTTGATTAGGGTTTGCTAAGCATGATTTTAATCTTTTCATACAAAAACCTAATTACTAGCATTTGTATATAAAGCATTTAAATTGCGGAAAATAAAAATACTAAGCTATTACATCATTTAGGGGGGGGGGGGGGGGGGGGTATACAAATTACAAATGGGGAATATTGCAAGAAATTAAATCTAAATAATTATTATAACCATATTGAATTTGAATAAATGTACAAAATGACCAAATAAAATACAAGAATGTAAATGTAAAAGGAAATATGATTTTTTGTTTGGTTTTTTTCATGAAAAGGGTTTTTAACCTAATTAACTAAAATAAAATAATTAACTAAAAAAATAAAATTAAGGTTAAGTTAGTAAAATAATTAATTTAAGGAAAAGTATTTTTTAGGATTTTTGTGAACTTAATTAAACTAGTAAATCAAAATTATTAAATAAAAATCCTAAATTCTAAATTGATTTTAATTTTCCAAAATAATATAATAATAATAATAATTAAATTATCTAAGTATTTTAAATAAAAAAAGAAAATTAACTCATTAAAGAAAATGTTTTTTGCTCTTTTTGTTTTATAAAGAAAAATAAAATGTATAAGTTGTTTTTAAATATGTAAATAAATAAATAAAATATTTTTGGATTTTTTTATTAATAAAAATAATAATAATGATAATAATAGTAATAATAAAAATTATAAATAAAATATGAAATAAAAATGAAATGAAGGGAAAATAAATAAAATGGAAAATAAAAATAATGGGCCAGGGGTGTGAACAACAACGTAGGGGGGTCAGAAGTAGCAAAAAAAATAAAGCCCAAAGGGGGGCTCAGGCGCTGCAAAAAAAGTCAAAAATGTGAGAAAATGCAAAAAGGTCACGCTGGGGCTTGAACCCAGGACCTAAGGGTGACAGGCGCGAGCTTTAACCACTGAGGTGGTGATACATCCGTTAACTTATGCAAAACAACAAATATATAATATAAGTCTTGCCCTAAAAGTACTTCATCTTCAACCTCCAACCAGAATCCCTGTAACTTATTCGTTTCTCAACCATTTGCAAAAATGTAAAGATGAAAGTTGTGTAAAATTTCACCACGATTCCAGAAATGTAAATAACTAAAACTATAGATCAAAGATGAATGAGAATTTCTAAGGGTACCTGTGATACGGTGGGAGAACTGACTAGGGTTTTGCGTTTGTTTTTGCAAATGTTTCGGTTGAGCAAGAGTCGCCACCGACTTTTTATTTTATCCTAAAGAAAGGTTTAAAAAGCACAGCAAAAACCTTTGAGATTTTTCTTGGGTTCGGGGAGTAGATTATAGAAAGGGAAGGTATTAGCACCCTTTCTATCCATGGTTACCCATGGGCTCTTAGGTACTTGCTTAGATCAACTTTCCTTGGTTTTCAATTGTTTGAAATGGTGCTTGATGTGTGGTTTTAAAAATGTTTTGAAAAGATGCCTTGTATAGGCTACCCTTGTAACAATTCTTTACTCGAATGTTTTACAAAAGGTGTTTTGTCTTTTGAAAAGATGTTTCAAGGTTTTTGAAAGTTTGTTTTGAAAGTGTTTGTGAAGTGTGATTTGAAATTAGGCAAGTGTTTTCTTTGCAAATTGACAAGTACTTGAGAGTTATCTACCCTAAAGTTTTCTCAAAGATTTTTGTTATATTTTAAACCTTTTGACAATTTTGTTCCACCATTGCATTTGGTGGACAATCTTGTCTTAGGAGGTGAAAGGGACGGGCGCGGGTCATCGTTTAGACCATAATTGCAATAGTGTTAAATGTCTTTGGGCAATTTTTTCTTTAAAAGGGACTTGATCATTTATTTAGGCAACTTTTGAGGGACTATGATCATTTGATTGTTTGTTTTACCCAAAGAAATTCAACATGCAATATGGCCCAATTATTTGAAGGCAACAAAGTGGAATACCCTAGGGGTGCAAGTGTGAAATGTGTTGTCCATTTTCATGCTTATTTATCTTGAGATTAGGTCCAACTATTTTGTTCGTTTTATTCGCACACAAACCCTAATTCTAGCATAGTATGTTTAGAAAGCATTTAAAGTGCGAAATTTAAATTCCTACACTATTACAACACAATAATATGGGGAGGGGGGTACAATGTTTCAAATGGGGTATATTTAGACAAGAATTTAAACCTAACTATTACATCATTTTCTTTGAATATTTACAAGACAAATAATTGTATAATCAAATGGAAATTGAAATAAATATGCAAAAATGCAAAAATGCAAAAAAAGAATTTTTATGTGTATGAAAAAAAAAGAATATTATTTATGTAAATAAAAAGAGAAATAAAAGGGTATTATTTTTTGAGTATTTTCAAATTTAGGGCAAAACCCTAATTTTTAATCAAAAAGGGATATTAATCAATTAATTCATATAATAATTATTATTTACATACAAAAATAAAATAAAATATAGTATATTTGTAAAAAAGGTATTTTTTAGTATTAAATATAAAAAAAAAATGTACATTTTTTGGTATTTTTATCCTAAGTATATTAATATATACCTATATATTTATATTATTTACAAAATGTGTATTATATATATTAATTAATAATATTTAATATTTAAATAAAAAAGTATTTTTCTATAAAATATTTTCAGGAAGCAGAAATAAGATAAAAATGTATAGAATATATTTGTACTATTTTAATAGTTTAAACAAAAAAAGTATATATTTATTTATTTATGTACAAACTAAGAGAAAAAATCAAATAAGTCCCTAATAAAATCAAAAATGATGAGAAAAAATATTTTTAAATTTTTAATATGCTGAGAAAAAATAAATGAGTTAATTAAAAAAAGAAAAAGTCAAAAAACATTAAAAATAAAGCAAATGGGCTCAGGGGGTGTAAAACCAATTATAGGGTGCAAAAAGAAAACACAAAGCAAGCCCAGCCCAATGCCACCTTTCTTCAACCTCTGAACTGTGTCATTCAAAAAAAACGTGCGCCCTGTACTTGATCTTCTAACTCCTGATTCCTGGCTTATTAATGAAAACTCATAACATAAAAAATGTTCAGCATCAAGAGACGAATCCAACCATATACAGAACTTGATCTAACTCTCTAAGATGAGGGAGAATTTCTTCTCCCCCAAGTCCTAACCTAGATTTTCTGCCATTTTCAAACCTCAAATTCTCACAGCTCAAGTTAAAGAAATGAAAAGTAAAAACATGTACATGTTCAGTGGCATGAGTAGAACATTGTTTATTCACAAACTTAGAGTTAATGATGCTTGATAAGAGAGATAGAAGTTCACCAAGATACCTGTTCAGCTGAAGTTCTATCTGGCAATGAGGAAGCTTTCAGTGCAAGGTGATGATTGGAAAAGCTTCCTTGAGGTCCAGGGATGCTATTCCAATGTTTACTTTGTCTTGAAAGCTTTTGAATCGTGCTAGAGCACTTCACCTGCAAAACAAGAAACTGAAAATGGTGGAAGTGGTTAGAGGGATTACAGGTCGTGTTTCAAGTCATGGTTAGCTTGCATAGGTGCTAGGGAATGTATGTGAACTGGTTTGGGCAAGAGAGCTTGAGGGAAATGGAATATGGCACTCAAACTGCAGGCCTCACCCTGTTTTTGCAGTTTGAAGATGATTCTGAGATTGGGAGTGTATGAGAGGTGTTAGGGTCGTGCAATAGCTTGGTTGAGATGTCTTGAGTATGTTTTACAAGTTCACTTAAGGGTTTGTAAGCTGATCAGAGATTTGGTTTGAGTTATGATGTGTTTCTTACACTTTAAGCAAGCAATGGTTACTTTGTGCCTCTAGCCTGTACAGGCCCTCATACTATGCTGCATAATCCCTCCTTGATCAGTGTGATTAACACATAAACTTGTGCCAATTAGATATGGACTGTAATTCTTGGATTTGTAATTGGACATAAAGCTACCTTTTGCAAAAATGGAAGAAATGCTTTATCTATTTTGGGATTAATCCTTTATGCAATGCTAGAACACAAAGAACATGGCTTTGGCACAAAGAATATGCATTAAATTTATAAGTGTTGGATGGTTTAAGGACCTGTAATCAAGATATGCAAGCTGAGATTGAAATGCATAGTGTTATGAACATGTACATGGCCAAGAACAAAAGTGACTTTTTCCCATTTTGCAAAATTCGATTCTCCCTAACCATGAGGTTGTTTGAGAAGTTCTATGACATTTTGGAAAGCTTGGAATGTGTACTACAATCCATATTTGAAATTCAAATTGAAATTCCAAGTGGAAGTGTATGGAAAATGGCCTTGAAGTGGGGTAGAAAACCTTGTCAAAATAGGTCAAAAATTCACTAAGTTAAGAATGGTTTAGTGCCCTTATTCAAAAATTTGTAACTTGAGATAAAAGCCTCAAATGGGAAAACTTTGTGAATCAAAGTTGTAGATTATGCAACAAGCTGCAACTTTCATGTTTTGACTTTTGTTTGAATCCAAATGGATCTTGGTGAAAAAGTGGGGCAAAGTTGGGAAAAAATTAGGGTTTTTTATAACTTAGAAAAATTCTAAGTTATGAAAAATTCTAATTTCTAACCCTAATTTGCATTTTGTGATTTCTTGGTGAACAAGTTTCATGATTTGGCATTTTTTGATGAAAAATGAATCTTGACTCTTGATTTTGACCAAAAAGTCAAAGTTTGACTTTTCAGTATACAGTCAAAATTGATCAATTGATTGGGAAATTCAACTGTCAATCTTGTGTACTTGGGATCTTTTGAGTTTGTTGAGCATGTCAAGATAATTCCATGGGGTCCTTGAGTCCATATATGAGCTTGGTTTGCCATTGGCTAGGTCAAACAGCCAAAAATTGCCTTTGTGCAGTCAAAACCCTAAAAATGACCATTTTGCCCTTTTGGTGATCTGATCAAATTTCTTATGGAATTGTGATCCAAACTTGATAAAATGATCCATATGAGTTCATAATGTTGATGTGGGTCAATTTTCATGAGGTTTGACTGTCAATTGGCCACAGTTGACTTTTTCCCCAATACAACTGATTTCTAGGTCAACTGTCCAATTGACTGAGCAAAACTTGGAATCAAAGCTTGAAACTTGGTATGGATAAACTTGGGAGTCCAATATGAAGCATGAAAGTCATCTTAGGCACTTTAGGTCAAAACATCTTGGTGCAAACACAAACCCTAATTTGGGTCAACAGTGCAAGGAGAAGTCTTGAGCAGATGAAACCCTAACTGGATCTTGGGCTTCAAAGGTTTTGTGATGAGAAATCATTGAGAAATGGGAGGGCAAATTTTGGGGTACAACAGTTGCCCCTATTCAATCTTCTTTAATCCGAAGAGTCAGATTGGCAAGCTTGCCTTTCGTGACTCGAGGGTAAAAGGAGATTGGACACTAGAGTGCCCTTAAATTTGCACTCGTCAAAGCAATGGATGCGGTAATGGGCTTAGAGATGCCATTTGGAGATGGGCTTAACGATGCCATCTGGGAGAGTGACAGAAATCTTGTCGGGGATGGGCTTAGAGATGCCATCTGGAAGGGAATATCAGGAAGGTGTCCAAGCTTTGGACCATCTCTGAAATGGGGGTCTGAACAAGCAATAGATTGACATCCGTTGTTGGGAGGAATCCGTAAGCTGTTTTCAGAAGGTTGCATCCGAACAAGTTGATAGATTAACATCCGTTGTTGGGAAGAATCCATGAACTGTTTTCAGGAGGTTGTGTCTGAACAAGTGATAGATTAACATCCGTTGTTGGGAAGAATCCATAGACTGTTTTCAGAAGTCTGGAGAAGAAACTGAACAAGCGATAGGTTAACATCCGTTACTTGGGGAACCCGTAAACTGTTTTCAGAAGTCTTGAAGTTTGAATAGGCAATAGAGCAGCATCCGTTGTTGGGAAGCGTCCGTAAACTGTTTTCAAAAGTTGCATCTGAACAAGTGATAGATTAACATCCGTTGTTGGGAAGAATCCATAGACTGTTTTCAGAAGTCTTGAGAAGAATCTGAACAAGTGATAGGTTAACATCCGTTACTTGGAGAACCCGTGAACTGTTTTCAGAAATCTTGAGGTTGAATAAGCAATAGAGCAGCGTCCGTTGTTGGGAAGCGTCCGTAAGCTGTTTTCAACGGTTGAGAAGAGTCTGAACAAGTGATAGATTAACATCCGTTGTTGGGAAGAATCCATAGACTGTTTTCAGAAGTCTTGGATTTGAATAAGAACCGGTGTAGGGTTTCTTGATGATGAATCCGTGTAAAACTGCATCTGAAACTGTTAAGGATAGCTTTTTATTCTTATCCTAAAAAGGACAAAATGTCAGCTGAACACAAAATTATGTTGCATGAAATGTATGATGCAATATGTTGTATCAATGTTTATGATATGAATGTAATGAATGCGCATGTAAGCTGATGAACTGTCTTGCTAGGGATAGGTGAATCCTGGATGGCTGAGGATAAAAGCATCCTGACTGCTGCCGGGAAGAATAATTCCTTGGCTGTGACAGGGGAATAAGGAGCTTGGGTTGTATACCAAACCTCTGGGGAATTCCTGATGACTTCTACTGGGGAGCACCAATCTAGCAGACTTATGTTGGGGATACGAGACTGGGAATCTTCAGTTCGGTGGGAAGTATCTTTGGCGACTTCACTGGGGAACTCAAGATTTATTCTCCTAAAACTATGTGGGGAGAAGGTTCATTAGTCTGGCTCCGCTGGGGATTGATAATTTGAAGCTTTAGCTCGGCTGGGGACACTGAAACTTAAACTCTGAGGGGAATTGAATTCCGGAGGATTCTCTGGCTGGGGATTTGCAAAGATAAGTTACTGCTGGGGAATTTTGATGAACTCCGCTGGGGATAGGAAGAATTTCGGCGAGTGCGATCTTCCGCGGTTGTTAGTTGAGGATAACCCAGTTATAAGGCCTTGTGAGGAATAACTTTGAATAAAACTCGGGAGAGACGTCCGTGCTCTGCAGGGAATAAGCTTCCAGAATCTACTGGGGGTGAGCTTCAAGACTTGCTAGGGATATGGATTCCAAATCTCCCGGGGGTTTCCTTTGAAGGGTATCAAGATATCCAATTGTACCTTTGTCCTATCAGTAATCCTCTTTCCCGACTCATAAGAGAATGATTATGTTTCAAATGCATATGCCTATTTAACAAAACATTGGATGTTTCTCAAAATAAAACAAATAGTGCAAGAGAAAAGAAAAGGAAATGACACAAATTTCTGGGAAAAGTATTTGTATTGATTTTCTTTGAGTATGTTTGTACAAAGGAGACAATCATCCTAGTAAGAGGATTTTGTCGTAAATATTGAAAGATTTGTACAAAATAAAGGATGGCTATGTGAAATAATTCCATGGGATTCCATCCTGCTATAGCTTTCACAACCCTGAATATCTGTCCATTCAATGCTTTGCTTGACGATGACTGGATTGATCAGAAGCCTGGAACCGATTGATGAAGAGATTGTCTTTGAAGTGATCCGACGAGACATAGTCATATGCTTTAATTCCCTAACTTTTGCCTGAATCGCCCTTTCGGGTTTTCGATCCACCGGGAAACCCCTTTTTGCCCAAGCCGTCCTTTCGGGTTTTCAACTTGCCGGGTGTACAAATTTTTTTGTTTTTATCCCTAATTTTTTCCTGAATCGCCCTTTCGGGTTTTCGATCCACCGGGATGCCCATTTTTGCCCAAGCCGCCCTTTCGGGTTTTTGACTTGTCGGGTTATTTTATGTGTAGTATCTTTTGACTATGTCTGCGTTTGTAGGGTGCGGAAAATCGTCGCCGTCCATGGTGGTCAGAATCATTGCACCACCAGAAAATATGCTCTTGATCACAAATGGTCCTTCATATGTAGGAGTCCATTTGCCCCTGGGATCACTTTGCGGCAAGATAATCCGCTTGATTACGAGATCTCCGACTTGATACACTTGACGTCTGACTTTCTTATTGAAGGCCTTGATCATCCGCTTTTGATACGTCTGACCATGGCATATAGCAGCGAGTCGCTTCTCGTCGATCAGATTGAGTTGATCAAGTCGGGTCTGCATCCAATCATCTTCATTCAAACCTGCATCCTTCATAATCCTTAGAGAAGGGATCTGGACTTCCATAGGCAAAACAGCTTCCATGCCATAAACCAAGGAAAATGGGGTTGCCCCGGTTGAAGTACGTACCGTCGTACGGTAGCCATGCAGAGAAAACGGTAACATCTCATGCCAGTCTTTGTAAGTGACTGTCATTTTCTGAATGATTTTCTTAATGTTTTTGTTCGCAGCTTCAACAGCACCGTTCATCTTCGGCCGATAGGGAGATGAATTGTGATGATAAATCTTGAACTGTTCGCACAATGCAGTGATCATTGTGTTATTCAGATTTGTACCTTTGTCCATGATGATCCTGTCTGGAACACCATACCGACATATGAGATTTTGCTTGATAAAGCGGGCAACCACATTTTTGGTGACAGAGGTGAAGGAAGCTGCTTCGACCCATTTAGTGAAGTAGTCAATGGCAACCAGGATGAAGCGATGTCCGTTGGAAGCCGTGGGCTTGATCTCTCCAATCATATCAATGCCCCACATTGCGAAGGGCCACGGAGCAGTCAGGACCTTGAGGGGAACCGGAGGAATATGAACTTTGTCAGCATAGACTTGACACTTGTGGCAAGTACGGGAATGTTGATGGCAATCAGCTTCCATGGTAGACCAGTAATAGCCTGCCCTCAGGATCTTCTTAGCCATTGTATGCCCGCTCAAGTGAGTGCCAAATGTGCCGCTGTGTATATCAGTCATGATCAACTCTACTTCAGCTTTGTCCACACATCGGAGTAATACACAATCATGGCTTTGTTTGTAAAGGATGCCGTTGCTCAGGAAGAACTTAGCAGCAAATTTCCTTAAGAACTTCTTATCATTCACTGAAGCTCCTTCAGGATAATCTCTAGTCTCGAGATACCTTTTGATTTCATGAAACCAAGGTTGTTCCATTACTTCTTCGGTATTAATCTCGTGACAATGCGCAGGTTCATCCATTCGCTCGATGGTGATTTGGGGAGCCTCGTTATCCCAGTTCAGTTTAAACATGGAGGACATTGTGGCTAGAGCATCTGCTAGCTGATTCTCTTCTCGCGGGAAATGCTCGAAGGTAATTTGCTCGAAATGAGGCAACAATGTCAGGACATGTTCTTTGTATGGGATAAGATTAGGATGTTTGGTATCCCAGTCTCCTTTGATTTGACTGATAACCAAAGCCGAGCCCCCAAATACGATCAAAGATTTGATCCCCAAGTCCATAGCAGCCTTGAGACCAAAGATGCAAGCTTCATACTCAGCCATGTTGTTTGTGCAGCTGAAGCAAAGTCGGGCCGTGAAAGGCGTGTGACAACCTTCCGGAGAAATGAGTACTGCGCCAATACCGTTTCCAAGTGCATTTGAAGCACCATCAAAGTACAGGGTCCATCGGGATCCCTTTTCGGGTCCGTCATACGGTCCGTCACCTTCAACGTTGTCCAAATTCATGATGTCCTCGTCTGGGAAGTCAAATCTCATGGGCTGATAATCTTCGATAGCTTGATGAGCCAGATGGTCAGCTAATACACTCCCTTTTATAGCTTTTTGGGTGGTGTACTGGATGTCATACTCGGTTAAGATCATTTGCCATCTAGCTATCCTTCCAGATAAAGCGGGCTTCTCGAAGATATACTTGATAGGGTCCATTTTGGATATCAACAAGGTAGTATGAGTCAGCATATACTGTCTTAGTCGGCGAGCAGCCCATACCAAAGCGCAGCAAGTTTTCTCGAGCAGTGAGTAGCGAGTCTCACAGTCGGTAAACTTTTTGCTAAGGTAATAAATAGAATGCTCTTTTCGACCAGACTCGTCATGCTGGCCCAAAACACACCCCATTGAGTTATCCAAGACGGTTAAGTACATGATCAATGGTCTTCCTTCGACGGGTGGCATCAGAATAGGAGGTTCTAGCAAATACTCCTTGATTCTATCAAAAGCAGCTTGACAATCGTCGTTCCATTCCACTACCTGATCTTTTTTCAAGAGTTTGAAAATTGGCTCACAGGTAGAAGTCAGATGTGAGATTAATCTGGCAATATAGTTTAAGCGCCCCAAGAATCCTCTAACCTCCTTTTCAGTATGGGGAGCAGGCATCTCTTGTATTGCTTTTACTTTTGCCGGATCGACTTCAATGCCTTTGTTGCTTACAATGAATCCCAGGAGTTTACCAGACCTAACTCCAAAAGTGCATTTACTTGGATTCAGCCTGAGCTTGTATTCTTTTAACCTGGCAAACAGCTTCTCTAGATGTTCAAGGTGCTCTTCCTCTGTTTGTGACCTAGCTATCATATCGTCTACGTAAACTTCAATCTCATGATGTATCATATCATGAAATAAAGCTACCATGGCGCGTTGATAAGTTGCCCCTGCGTTCTTCAGCCCGAACGGCATCACCTTGTAACAGAAAGTGCCCCATTGTGTGACAAAAGTCGTTTTCTCCATATCCTCGGGAGCCATTTTGATTTGATTGTAGCCCGAGAATCCGTCCATGAAGGAAAAAACTTTATGCTGAGCTGTATTGTCGATCAAGATGTCAATATGAGGTAGTGGGAAATCATTTTAGGGCTGGCCCTATTTAAATCCCGGTAGTCCACACACATTCTGACTTTGCCATCTTTCTTCGGTACTGGCACAATGTTAGCGACCCATTGAGGATAGGACGTAACAGCCAGAAAGCCAGCATCGAATTGTTTCATTACTTCTGCTTTGATCTTTTCAGACATGTCAGGCCCCATTCGGCGAACTTTTTGCTTGATCGGTGGACAGTCTTCTCTTGTGGGGAGACGGTGAACCACGATGTCTGTGTCTAAACCCGACATGTCTTCATAAGACCAAGCGAAGATCTCAACATACTCATTCAACAACTGTATCAGGCTTTCCTTGACATTTGGTTTCAAATTGGCACCCACTTGCACCTCCTTCCGGTCTTCCTCGGTCCCTAAGTTGACAGTTTCTAATGGCTCTTCATGCGGTAAGATGGCCCTTTCCTCTTGTTGCAGAAGTCTGGCTAGTTCCCCGGGTACTTCACAACCTTCGTCATCTTCGTACTCGGCTAGATTGACCAGATCTTCAGAGTTATTGAAAGATATAGCAGAATAGTCACCCATGGAATCCGGAGTGGACGGGTACCTGCATTGGTGAGTGTGGGTGTGTGTAAGGGATAGCCATTCTTAAACAAAAAATGCAAAAGGAAAGAAAATGAACACAAGCAGTTTATCAAATGAAAAACGTCCAATGAATCATTAAACATGGCATATGGATATGAAAAATAATCAAAACCCTTACAAGTGGACCTACATGCCCCGGGCAAGGCAGGAGGTGAAAAGATAGTGTACGGATTGTTTGAAAATAAATATTACAGACCAAATAAGAAATGTTTAACAGATAAATTACTGATGAATAAAAGTGATGGGGACAAAGTCCTTAGCCTCCCAATTGCTCAATCCTCCTTTGACAGTTGGATAAATCCACTCTTCAATGTTGCTCTCCTTGTCTTCATCTTCCAGGGCGTTGATTCCGTAGGGAGAAATTTTGACTGGCGCCCTTTCAATCTTCGCACGGCGCATATCTTTCTGGCCGGCGGCTGTGAACCCTAACCCAAACTTGTCAGTCTTATGCGGAAAGTCGGGTAACTGCCCCCATGCTGAATTCTTCCCTTCTTTTATTGCGGCCCTTGCATCCTCCAGAGATGCCATCCTGGCCATCTGCCTCGGTGTCTCAGCTGCCAACTTCGCTACTGCTATTTCAGGAAGGACTTCTTCGAAATGTTGAAACAGTGTCTCAATGAACTCTCCTTCAACCTCCACATACCGGAAAGAATTTAAGTGGCTAATCATGTACTCTTCTTCGCCGTGGACAGTGATGATCTTTCCCTTGACAGGATACTTCAACATCTGATGCAAGGAGGAGGTGACTGCCCCAGCATGGTGTATCCAAGGTCTACCCAGCAGGCAAGAGTATGATGGACGGATGTCCATCACATAGAAAGTGGATTTAAACACCTCGGTGCCTATCTTGATGGGAATTTCAACCTCTCCATGGACCATTCTCTTCGAACCATCGAAAGCTCTGACAATAATATCACTCGGCTTCAATTCCAACCGTTCACAATCTAGTCGGTCCAAGGCCTTCTTAGGCAAAACATTCAGCGACGAACCGGTATCAACCAAAACATGTGCAAGAGTGGTTCCGCGACACTCGATTGAAATATGCAAAGCATCATTGTGGTTTCTGCCTTTAGGGGTTAGGTCGGCATCAGAAAAACCTAATCCATTGTCCGCAGTCAGGCTAGCCACGCAATTTTGAAATTGATCCGCAGAGGTTTCCTGGGGCACATGAGCTGCCTTCAGGAATTTTATCAGGGCTTTAGCGTGCGCTTCTGAGCAAAGTAGTAGTGCCAGCATGGAGATCTTGGAGGGGGTTTGCCCCAACTGTTCCACCATATCGTAATCACTTCTCTTGATTATCCTCAAAATCTCGTCCATTTCCTTCTTGGAGGTTTCTGGGATTACTAAGGGTTGAGCCCTCGTCCTGACGGGCTCATCTTGGATTCCCTTACCTTTGTCAGCAGCGGAAGGAGAGACAGTACTAGGAACAACAATGTCTTCAATCAGAGGAGTTCTAGCGGAGAGTTTTATTGGTGCAGGGATGACCTCGTTAGCTGATGAGGGTCCAAAGACTGCTCTTGGAGGGGCAATCTCTGGAGAAAATATTCTTCCGCTCCTGGTGATTTTGCTGGTGCCCGCAATGTTACTAATGCTGGCTTCTTCATCATCCGAACTTTCTTCAATTACCTCGATTTGCTTGATACCATGGTAGTAGATGTCACCGCCATAGTTCCAAGGTACCGACTTCTCAAAAACATAGGGAACAGGCCCTGGCATTGTTATCTTCAAAGGAACAGATTTTGCAGCTGGTGTAATCTTAACAGGCTTTTTGACGGCCTTGGAAAGATTGGCGTGAATGGTTATGATTGAGACATCTTCAGTATGAACTGGAACAGCAGAAACTTTTTCGAACAAAATTTGTCGACTATCCATAAGGCCTTGGATGCCTTTCTTCAATAACGGACAATCAAATGGCAGAGAGTAACAACAATAGCAGTCTCCTTTACATCCCGGGAAGATCCCGGCCCTTAACAGATTCAACTTAATGGTTAGCAGCGGAGTAGTCAGATCACTGACATCAGCAACATACAGATCTTCTTCAATGGCATTGACATTTCGGCCGTGCTTCGGCATAGGTGCAAATATCACATTAGGCTTCTCTGGAGCGTCAAACTCTACCTCCTTAGCCTCTATCAGGTCTTGGATTTTATGCTTGAGTGCCCAACAATCATTGGTGTCGTGTCCAACACTGTCTAAATGGTAGGCGCATTTAGCATTGGCATGATAATGCGGAGAGGACGTATTCACATTCTTTGGCGCCTCTTTGATGGTGGCAAGATTCAACTTCAATAGATGGGGAAGCACTTGCGCTGGAGTCATATTAATACGGGTGAACTGCCGTTGTGGCCGTTCCACTCGTTGTTGATTTGGTCTGGACTGGTTATAGCGAGGCTGCTCGCATGGAGTGTTTTGAATCATTACGGCCCCCACAGTTGGCCGACGCTCCATCTTCCCTGCTCTTCTCTGAGAATATACCATAGTTGTCTCCTTCTTAAAAGGTTTCTTCTCAACACTTGCAGCAACACCCTTCTGAATCTTTCCTGACTTGATGCCAGCTTCTATTCTTTCGCCTGTTAAGATCAAATCGGTAAACCCCGCGGAAGAGTTACCAATTAGATGATTGAAAAATGGCCCAGATAGGGTCCCAAGAAACATATCAACGAGCTCACGATCGGTTAAAGGAGGCTGCACCCTACCAGCCAAATCCCTCCATTTTTGTGCATATTCTTTGAATCCCTCACTTGTTCCTAGTGACATACCCTGAAGTTGGGTACGAGTAGGAGCAAGATCAGAATTATACTGGTATTGTTTGTAGAAAGCGGTGGCCAAATCTTCCCAATTTTTGACACTGGTTCCTTCTAGCTGATAAAACCATTCCAACTGAGCTCCCGAAAGGCTGTCTTGAAAGAAATGAATCCAGAGGTTTTTATCTGCCGTATAGGGTTGAATCTTTCTCACGTAGGACCTGAGATGCATTTTGGGACAGGACAGCCCATCATACCTCACAAATACTGGCACTTTGAATTTTGGGGGAATCACAATCCCGACAACCAAACCCAAGTCTTCAAAATCCAAACCTGGTACTCTTTGTAGTTCCATGGCAGCCAACCTGTCTTCTAAACCCTTGTATTTATCATCAGCTGGAGGATATTGCTGGTCAGAATAATCTTCATCCTCTTCAACCTCCTCTTCCTCCGCATCAGACTCGGAAGGCACCGCAACTCCATCTCTTTTACTAGTCCCTTCATCAGAAGTAGGAGGAAATTCAAGCACTCTCCGAGCTTCTCTGTCAAATCTTCTCCCCAAAGTAGCCACCCCAATCCTCTTTTTCTTCTTCTTCACTGGGTCCTTATTCCCCAATTGAGTCTTGATATCCTCCTGACTTTTAACCAAGGTCATCAGGAGTTGTTGGAATTGTGCATTCTGAGCTTGTAGGTCTTTGACTGTTTGCTCGAGATCCATCCTACTGAAATAAACAGCAGACAGATAAGGAAACCTGGAGTGAGACATGCTTATGCACATGATGAATGGTATGCTTGTGTATGCAATGCATTCAAGGATTTAGAACATTCAAAATTGTTTCAGACAAAGAAGAACGCACGTCATATTAATAAGAAGAAATTTGTTAGTACATAAATGCCTCATGGGCCAAATATTACAAAATAAACTTCTTAAGGCAGAAAGACATTGCGCATCCTCTTTGGTGCGATGTAGGTGTTGAGGGCCTCTTGCTCGTGGAGTCGGAGGGTAAGCTCTAGAACCTTCTTTTTACTGGCGTAGAAGCTAGCTTCAAAAGTATTCCGTTCCTCCTTGAGCTGAATCCAACTTTTCTGCATTTCCTCCCACGATGTAGGCATGTCTGGATGTAGGATGGTGTAGGGGACCTCTCCTTCATTGACGGGCTCTTTAATCACTGGGAGTACATGAGGATAAGGCATCATTAGACTTTGGGCTCGGGCTCGTACCCACTTGAGATAGGGCTCAAGAGGGATGGAGTTCTTGTGTCCCAGAGTCTTGCTATCAACCTTGTTGAGTTTTCCCCAAGCTCTGATGAATCTTTGGCGAAGTCCTTGCACATCGTTGTCGAAGTCAAAAACTAGGTTAGGAATCAACATATCATGAGGGCCATCCCTCCGTGCATATCCAAATTGCCTCAAAGCTAGGCAAGGGTTGTAGGTGATACCTCCCCTGATTCCAAGTAAAGGAACATTAGGAAACTCTCCGCAACGATCGACGATGATGACATTTTCTCTGGACCGAGAACACCAATGCACATCAGAGTGAGTAAGAGTCATCAACCGTTGGGACCACCTTGTACCTTGGTCATTCTTCAAGGCAGATTGCGGAAGGTGCGAAATAAACCACCTTGCAAGGATAGGAGTACAGCACATGAGAACACCTCTCTTTCTCATTGTTCGTGTGTAAAATGAGTGAAGGATGTCCCCAAGCAATGTTGGTATTGGATTTCTGGACAAAAAGATTTTGACGGCGCTGACATCTACCAATTGGTCAGGATTTGGGAACAAGACCAACCCATAGATAAGGAGTGCCACAATTTCTTCAAAGGCTTGTAGGTCCAATGAATTCCAACATTCTTGTGCCTTCTCAAACAAGAATTTTGCTAAGAATCCCATGACGCCGCTTCTGGTTTCTCAATGCCCCTTGATGTCGGATGGTTGTAGATGTAATGCTAGAGCAACATCTTCCGGCTTTGGTTCCTTTTCCGTACCGTTGAAGGGTAGTTGATTAAGGATAGGAATTCTCAGGAGTTGAGAAAACTCCTCCAAAGTGTGTACCAACTGATAATCAGGGAAAGTGAAACAGTGGTGAAGAGGGTTAAAGAACTGGAATAGAACTTTCATCATGTCTTCTTCAATGTTGGTGTTGACTAAGCTGAGCAGTCTACCATGTCTTTCACTGAAGGATGAATTTTCCGGAATTTTTGAGGTGAGCTCCTTGAGTTGAGGAGAGATTCTCACGAGGTTGACTTGAATGGTATTTCTGCGAGGAATTTCCATGACCTACAAAACAGGAACAAAGATGAAGATCCAAAAATCTTGAAATGGTTAGTGAATGCATATGATGTTTTATGATGTTTATGATGTATGCACAAAACATATGTACAAGCAAATCACACCAAACCCTAGTTTCAGGCTTGCATGGGATTTCATAGGTAAGTACCCTCTTGAGTGTAGTTGGCTTAAAAACCTGTCCTATAAATAGTAACCGGGTTCTAAGGAGCTCAATATCATTGAATTGTTTTCATTATTCATTGTTTTGGTTTAGCCACTTAACTAGCGACCAAAATATTCCAAGAAAACAACCCTCAATGAGTGTAGTATCGAGTATCTACCAACTTCGGACTGCACCAAAGCCGGTCATCTCACTACCCCTAATAAAAGGCCAAGATGGTCAAGTAAGGTTCTAGGTCATTAGTGCTTAGTGACATCACTCAGCGGCCCCGTACTCTCCTTGATTGAACTCAAGGGTTACCGGTACTCACAAATATGTCGCACTAATATAGCTATTGCTTCGACCGTGTCGGTATACCCCGCACAGTTTCCACAACGTATTGCTATCTATGAATGTTTCCCAAAATCCGGGTGTAGGATTGCAAACCCAAACAATAGAGCCAAAGTATAAAGCAAACAAATCAAACAATTAGTCATGCAAGAGGGTGATCTAAGCCCTAAGGTTACTCCACTTTTAAGTATTATCCCCAGCAGAGTCGCCAGTTCTGTGATACGGTGGGAGAACTGACTAGGGTTTTGCGTTTGTTTTCGCAAATGTTTCGGTTGAGCAAGAGTCGCCACCGACTTTTTATTTTATCCTAAAGAAAGGTTTAAAAAGCACAGCAAAAACCTTTGAGATTTTTCTTGGGTTCGGGGAGTAGATTATAGAAAGGGAAGGTATTAGCACCCTTTCTATCCATGGTTATCCATGGGCTCTTAGGTACTTGCTTAGATCAACTTGCCTTGGTTTTCAATTGTTTGAAATGGTGCTTGATGTGTGGTTTTAAAAATGTTTTGAAAAGATGCCTTGTATAGGCTACCCTTGTAACAATTCTTTACTCGAATGTTTTACAAAAGGTGTTTTGTCTTTTGAAAAGATGTTTCAAGGTTTTTGAAAGTTTGTTTTGAAAGTGTTTGTGAAGTGTGATTTGAAATTAGGAAAGTGTTTTCTTTGCAAATTGACAAGTACTTGAGAGTTATCTACCCTAAAGTTTTCTCAAAGATTTTTGTTATATTTTAAACCTTTTGACAATTTTGTTCCACCATTGCATTTGGTGGACAATCTTGTCTTAGGAGGTGAAAGGGACGGGCGCGGGTCATCGTTTAGACCATAATTGCAATAGTGTTAAATGTCTTTGGGCAATTTTTTCTTTAAAAGGGACTTGATCCTTTATTTAGGCAACTTTTGAGGGACTATGATCATTTGATTGTTTGTTTTACCCAAAGAAATTCAACATGCAATATGGCCCAATTATTTGAAGGCAACAAAGTGGAATACCCTAGGGGTGCAAGTGTGAAATGTGTTGTCCATTTTCATGCTTATTTATCTTGAGATTAGGTCCAACTATTTTGTTCGTTTTATTCGCACACAAACCCTAATTCTAGCATAGTATGTTTAGAAAGCATTTAAAGTGCGAAATTTAAATTCCTACACTATTACAACACAATAATATGGGGAGGGGGGTACAAT
Organism: Vicia faba; assembly: GCA_948472305.1. Taxonomy (NCBI): domain Eukaryota; kingdom Viridiplantae; phylum Streptophyta; class Magnoliopsida; order Fabales; family Fabaceae; genus Vicia; species Vicia faba. The sequence goes on along the minus strand of OX451740.1, from coordinate 856,238,540 downwards.
GTTTCAAATGGGGTATATTTAGACAAGAATTTAAACCTAACTATTACATCATTTTCTTTGAATATTTACAAGACAAATAATTGTATAATCAAATGGAAATTGAAATAAATATGCAAAAATGCAAAAAAAGAATTTTTATGTGTATGAAAAAAAAAGAATATTATTTATGTAAATAAAAAGAGAAATAAAAGGGTATTATTTTTTGAGTATTTTCAAATTTAGGGCAAAACCCTAATTTTTAATCAAAAAGGGATATTAATCAATTAATTCATATAATAATTATTATTTACATACAAAAATAAAATAAAATATAGTATATTTGTAAAAAAGGTATTTTTTAGTATTAAATATAAAAAAAAATGTACATTTTTTGGTATTTTTATCCTAAGTATATTAATATATACCTATATATTTATATTATTTACAAAATGTGTATTATATATATTAATTAATAATATTTAATATTTAAATAAAAAAGTATTTTTCTATAAAATATTTTCAGGAAGCAGAAATAAGATAAAAGTGTATAGAATATATTTGTACTATTTTAATAGTTTAAACAAAAAAAGTATATATTTATTTATTTATGTACAAACTAAGAGAAAAAATCAAATAAGTCCCTAATAAAATCAAAAATGATGAGAAAAAATATTTTTAAATTTTTAATATGCTGAGAAAAAATAAATGAGTTAATTAAAAAAAGAAAAAGTCAAAAAACATTAAAAATAAAGCAAATGGGCTCAGGGGGTGTAAAACCAATTATAGGGTGCAAAAAGAAAACACAAAGCAAGCCCAGCCCAATGCCACCTTTCTTCAACCTCTGAACTGTGTCATTCAAAAAAAACGTGCGCCCTGTACTTGATCTTCTAACTCCTGATTCCTGGCTTATTAATGAAAACTCATAACATAAAAAATGTTCAGCATCAAGAGACGAATCCAACCATATACAGAACTTGATCTAACTCTCTAAGATGAGGGAGAATTTCTTCTCCCCCAAATCCTAACCTAGATTTTCTGCCATTTTCAAACCTCAAATTCTCACAGCTCAAGTTAAAGAAATGAAAAGTAAAAACATGTACATGTTCAGTGGCATGAGTAGAACATTGTTTATTCACAAACTTAGAGTTAATGATGCTTGATAAGAGAGATAGAAGTTCACCAAGATACCTGTTCAGCTGAAGTTCTATCTGGCAATGAGGAAGCTTTCAGTGCAAGGTGATGATTGGAAAAGCTTCCTTGAGGTCCAGGGATGCTATTCCAATGTTTACTTTGTCTTGAAAGCTTTTGAATCGTGCTAGAGCACTTCACCTGCAAAACAAGAAACTGAAAATGGTGGAAGTGGTTAGAGGGATTACAGGTCGTGTTTCAAGTCATGGTTAGCTTGCATAGGTGCTAGGGAATGTATGTGAACTGGTTTGGGCAAGAGAGCTTGAGGGAAATGGAATATGGCACTCAAACTGCAGGCCTCACCCTGTTTTTGCAGTTTGAAGATGATTCTGAGATTGGGAGTGTATGAGAGGTGTTAGGGTCGTGCAATAGCTTGGTTGAGATGTCTTGAGTATGTTTTACAAGTTCACTTAAGGGTTTGTAAGCTGATCAGAGATTTGGTTTGAGTTATGATGTGTTTCTTACACTTTAAGCAAGCAATGGTTACTTTGTGCCTCTAGCCTGTACAGGCCCTCATACTATGCTGCATAATCCCTCCTTGATCAGTGTGATTAACACATAAACTTGTGCCAATTAGATATGGACTGTAATTCTTGGATTTGTAATTGGACATAAAGCTACCTTTTGCAAAAATGGAAGAAATGCTTTATCTATTTTGGGATTAATCCTTTATGCAATGCTAGAACACAAAGAACATGGATTTGGCACAAAGAATATGCATTAAATTTATGAGTGTTGGATGGTTTAAGGACCTGTAATCAAGATATGCAAGCTGAGATTGAAATGCATAGTGTTATGAACATGTACATGGCCAAGAACAAAAGTGACTTTTTTCCATTTTGCAAAATTCGATTCTCCCTAACCATGAGGTTGTTTGAGAAGTTCTATGACATTTTGGAAAGCTTGGAATGTGTACTACAATCCATCTTTGAAATGAAAATTGAAATTCCAAGTGGAAGTGTATGGAAAATGGCCTTGAAGTGGGGTAGAAAACCTTGTCAAAATAGGTCAAAAATTCACTAAGTTAAGAATGGTTTAGTGCCCTTATTCAAAAATTTGTAACTTGAGATACAAGCCTCAAATGGGAAAACTTTGTGAATCAAAGTTGTAGATTATGCAACAAGCTACAACTTTCATGTTTTGACTTTTGTTTGAATCCAAATGGATCTTGGTGAAAAAGTGGAGCAAAGTTGGGAAAAAATTAGGGTTTTTTATAACTTAGAAAAATTCTAAGTTATGAAAAATTCTAATTTCTAACCCTAATTTGCATTTTGTGATTTCTTGGTGAACAAGTTTCATGATTTGGCATGTTTTGATGAAAAATGAATCTTGACTCTTGATTTTGACCAAAAAGTCAAAGTTTGACTTTTCAGTATACAGTCAAAATTGATCAATTGACTGGGAAATTCAACTGTCAATCTTGTGTACTTGGGATCTTTTGAGTTTGTTGAGCATGTCAAGATAATTCCATGGGGTCCTTGAGTCCATATATGAGCTTGGTTTGCCATTGGCTAGGTCAAACAGCCAAAAATTGCCTTTGTGCAGTCAAAACCCTAAAAATGACCATTTTGCGCTTTTGGTGATCTGTCAAATTTCTTAGGGAATTGTGATCCAAACTTTATCAAATGGTCCATATGAGTTCATAATGTTGATGTGGGTCAATTTTCATGAGGTTTGACTGTCAATTGGCCACAGTTGACTTTTTCCCCAATACAACTGATTTCTAGGTCAACTGTCCAATTGACTGAGCAAAACTTGGAATCAAAGCTTGAAACTTGGTATGGATAAACTTGGGAGTCCAATATGAAGCATGAAATTCATCTTAGGCACTTTAGGTCAAAACATCTTGGTGCAAACACAAACCCTAATTTGGGTCAACAGTGTAAGGAGAAGTCTTGAGCAGATGAAACCCTAACTGGATCTTGGGCTTCAAAGGTTTTGTGATGAGAAATCATTGAGAAATGGGAGGGCAAATTTTGGGGTACAACAGTACCAAATTTTGACCTAATTTTTCCAGGAGGTTCAGATTCAAAATTCTAACTACTCAAGCAATATAAATGAAATCTAAAGACATGGTTAGTTTCAGGGCTATGATATCTATATTTTATCTTCACAAATGGAAAGCAAATGATGCCTATATGAAGAGTTCAAAAGTCAGAAAACTCACCTTGAAAATGGAATTCGTGTTTTGAGTTGGAGCTTGTTTCAAGGTGTTGCAAGGATCGGGTTAGCTTCCTTGAGGTCTCGGGAAGCTAATGCAATAATTAGCTTGGTTGGAGAGTGGCTGGAATGGTCTGGAGAAGTCCAGTTGTGATACTCTGTTTTTGAACTTGGAAATGGAGGAATATGGTGTTATAGTCGTGTAATAGGGACATGGATGGCTTGTCTATGATGCTTGGAAGCTTTTGGAAGCAAAAGGCTAAGAAACACACAAGTAGTTTTTGATTTTGGGATTTCTGGCCAGAATATGCAACAATGGAAGTATGAGATGCAATTCTGAGTTCTTGGGAGTTTGGGGCTTAAGCATGCGTGTGTTTTGTTCCACAGGACTTGTGTATCTATAAGCAAAAGGTTGGGGGGGGGTTTTGCACGAAGGATTTCTGAGTTATAGAGTTATGGCTAGGTTACTTGATTTTGAAGAAAAATGAAAGTATGGTTCTAAGATGAAGTACAAGCATGGGCTGAGTGATTGTAAGGCTTGAGACAAACTTCTCTTGAGTTATAGGACGTGTATGATTAGAAGAAAACCATTGCAAGGCTCAAGAACAAGTTTTGTGTATAAAGCTACTTTTTTAAAATGGCATTGTGCACTTTCTTCCTGAAATGGATATAAAGCATGGCATTGCATTGAATGCTTGAGTTGAGGCATCTAACAGTTGTGCAAGATTTAATTATGGAGTGCCTAACAAGTTTGAGGCCTGTAAAGCAGAGATTGTGCAGCATAGGTTTGAGATTTGAATCTTTGTTCATCACAAAATGACCTATAATTTTAGTTTGAAACCCTAATTTCCTCTCTTCGGTTCTCCTTGCTCAAGAATGATCTCAAGGAGTTCTTAGACATTTTATAAAGCTTGTAATGTGAAATACAACCCCTATTTGAATCACTTTTTAAAATTCCCCTAGGAACTATAAGAAAAAGTGCCATGAAGTTAGGTCAAAATCCTGCCTAAACTAGGGCAAAATTTCACTAAGTGTTTAATATCAAGACCATGAATTCATGAATTAATAACTTGAAATCCAAGCATTTATAGGAGAAGTTGTGTAAATAAATTTTGTAGATATCATGGAGATCTATAACTTTCATGTTGAAAGTTTCTTTTGAATCATCTTGCATCATGGTGAAAAATTAGCTCAAATTTGTAAAAAAACATAAAATTTTCAACACTTAGAAAAATTTCTGTTTGAAAACTTTGACTTTTCAAAATGAAATCTTGACTTTTTGATTTCTTGATGAACAAGTTTCATATTTTGACATGTTTTGATGAATTGTGATCTTTGATACTTGATTTTGACCAAAAAGTCAAAGTTTGACTTTTTAGTATACAGTTGACTTTTGATAAATTGACTGCAAATCAACTATCAATCAAATGATTTTGAGCAATGTTTTGAATCATGCAATTAGGTTAAAATGATGCAATTGAACTTTGAGATCATGCCTCAAACCAACTAATCATTTGCTAGGTCAAAAATTAAAAATTGCCCTTTCTCAGTCAAAACCCTAATTTTGACCATTTTGCCATTTTGATGATTTGATCAAATTTCTTGAGGAATTATGGTCCAAACTTGATCAAATGATAAAAATGAGTTTATAATGTTGATGTGGATAAAAAATTATGAAGTTTGACTGTAAATTGGCCACAATTGACTTTTCCCCAATATAGCTGAATTTAGGTCAACTACTCAATTAACTGAGCAAAAATGTGATTCAAGGCTTGAAACTTGACATGAGTAATCTTGGGGGTCCATAATGATCCATTAAAGTCATATGAAGCATTTAAATTTAAATTATCCTTGTGCAATCTCAAACCCTAATTTCAGTCATAAATGCTTAAGGAGGTGTCTTGAGCTGATCAATCCTTGTGCAGTCTTGGACCCAAGGAGATCTTGTAAGAAAATATTCGATAAATGAGAGGGAAAATTTGGGGTACAACAGCTGCCCCCGTTCAATCTTCTTAAACCTGAAGAGTTAGATTGGCGGATCTGCCATTCATGACTTGAAGGTGAAAGATGATTGGACACTAGAGTGCCTAGAAATTTGCACTCAATGACGTGGTGGTTCATGGTGTAGGGAATGGGCTTAAAGATGCCATTTGGAGAGATGATGGAAATTTGTTGGGGATGGGCTTACAGATGCCATCCAAAAATTATTGTTGGTAGGAATGGAAGAAGTGTCAGAATAAATCTCTAGTTGACTTATACTGAAATAGTGGATGTGTTGGGTTGAGTACCAGAATAATATCCATACATGGATTGTATTTGACTTGTGTCTGAAAGCTGAAACTTGAATGAGTATCAGAATAGCGTCCGTATCTGGAGTGTATCTAAATTTTATCTGAAAGCTGAATCTAAATGAGTATCAAAATGGTGTCAATATCTGGAGCATATCTGAACTGTATCTAAAAGCTGAATCTGAATGAATATCATAATGGCGTCTGTATCTGGAGCATATCTCAACTGTATCAGAAAGCTGAAACTGAATGAATATCATAATGGCGTCCATATCTGGAGTGAATCTGAACTGTATCTGAAATCTGAGTCTGAATGAGTATCAGAATGGCATCCATATCTGGAGCGTATCTGAACTGTATCTGAAAGATGAATCTGAATGAGTATCAGAATGAAATCTGTATTTGGAGCGTATCTGAACTATATCTGAAATCTGAATTTGAATGAGTATTAGAATGGCGCTCGTATCTGGAGCGTATCTGAACTGTATCTGAAAGATGAAACTGACCGAGTATCAGAATGGCGTCCGTATTTGGAACGTATCTGAACTGTATTTGAAAGCTGAATGAGAAGAAACCCATGCGGGATTGCTTCAGCTGGTCGTGTAGATGATTGTCCTGGCTTGTTTCAGGTATAATCTCTGACCATTTGCAAATTGTTGATGATAGCCATCTGCTGACTGATCTTTCCTGAAGAGATGAAAGATTAGTTGTATGCAATGTCATGATGTATGAAATGCATTGTACAATGATGTTCTCAAAAAATGAATGAGATTTGTATGTATTCGTGTTGTCAATGTTATGACATATGGATGTGATGTATGGGCATGTAAGCTATTATGTTGTAATACTATTGGATTAGGGAAAATAAATCCCTGACTGCTGCTGGGGATGTGGAGTGTAAGTCTTCATGTTTTGAAGTGTTGATGAGTTAATGAGCTTCTATTTGCTAGAGAAATAAACTTTGTTGTAAGGGAAATGCCATGTATTGCTTGTGAATTCATATTGGGGAATCCTGAGAAATTTGGCGACTTATACTGGGGAGTGATAATTGGAAGTTTTGTTCTGCCCGGGACATGAGAGAGCTTGATATCATTAAGCTGCACACTGTGGGGGATTTTATGGAATTGTCTAAATACATTATCCTATTTCTTAAAGCCATTAGTGATTGTCTTCCTATTTTATGTTCCTTTTTGTTCATTTGTGGACAGTAGTTACGTTCAAATGCATATGTTCAAAAATAAATCATTGGACGTTTTTGTAAACAAAACACAGAAATAAGGAAAACAGATAGTTTTGCACTTTCAAAGGAGCATTTTTGTATTAACTTTGAATAAGTATTTTTGTACAATGAGACGATCATTCTAGTAAGATAATTTTGTCGTAAAAAATGGAAATTTGATACAAAGATAATATATCTATGTACAATAATCCCATGGGGTTCCCATTCTGCTATAGCCTTCATGTCTTTGAGCGTCTTGTCTACTTACTGCCATGTCAGAAGTTGATTGGATTGATCAGAACCACTGAGTTTGTCAGTTGAGGCTAAAGGTTTCCTGTAAGGTGATCCAATGGGACATAGTCATACGCTTTAATTCCCTAACTTTTTCCTGGACCGCCCTTTCGGGTTTTCAGTCCACCGGGATACCCTTTTTTGCCTGAGTCTCCCTTTCGGGTTTTCAACTTGTCGGGTGTACATATTTTTTTGTTTTATTCCTAATTTTTTCCTGAACCCTTTTGTTTCGCCGGGATGCCCTTGTTTTTCCTAGGTTTGTCAACCTAGCGGGTCTCATATGCGTAGTATCTTTTGACTATGTCCGTGTTCACAGGGTGCGGCAGGTCGTTGCCATCCATAGTGGTTAAGATCATTGCTCCACCAGAGAATATGCTTTTGATCCCAAATGTTCCCTCGTATGTAGGAGTCCATTTTCCCATGGGATCACCTTGTGGTAATATGATACGCTTGATTACCAAGTCACCAATCTGATATACCTGACGTCTGACCTTTTTGTTAAAGGCTTTGATCATGCATTTTTGGTACATCTGACAATGACTGACAGCCGTGAGCCTTTTCTCATCAATTAGTTTCAACTAGTCAAGTTGAGTCTGGATCCAATCTTCTTCATTCAACCTTGTATCCTTCATGATTCTCAGAGAAGGTATCTAGACTTTAATAGGCAAGAAAGCCTCCATGTCGTATACCAAAGAGTAAGGTGTCTCCCCGGTTGATGTGCACGCCGTGGTATGGTAACCATGGAGAGGGAATGGTAGCATCTCATGCCAGTCCTTGTAGGTTACTTTCATTTTTTGTATGATCTTTTTGATGTTCTTATTTGTGGCTTCGACAGTTCCATTCATCTTTGACTGGTAAGGGGAAGAATTATGATGTTGGATCTTGAATTGCACGCACAGTGTGGTGATCATAGTACTTTTGAGATTCATACCATTGTTTGTGATGATTCTCTCTGGGATGTCGTACCGACAGATGAGATTCTGTTTGATGAAACGGGCCACAACATTCTTGGTAACGGAAGCGTAAGAAGCTGCCTCAACCCACATCGTGATATTTTCTGACACTTATGAGATTCTCCAATCATATCAATGCCCCACATTGCGAATGACCAGGAAGAAGTTAGGACATTCAGAGGAACTGAAGGTACATGCACTTTGTCAGCATAGATCTGACACTTATGACAGGTTCGTGAATGTTGATAGCAATCTTCTTCCATGGTAGACCAGTAATAACCTGCCCGGAGGATCTTCTTTGCCATCGTATGCCCATTGGAATGGGTGCCAAAAGTGCCTTCGTGTAGATCATCCATGATATTTTCTGCCTCAACCTTGTCTACACAATGAAGCAATACAGAGTCGTGGTTGCATTTGTAGAGGATGTCATTACTGATGAAGAACTTAGCAGAGAATCTCCTTAAGAACATCTTATCATTGACTGAAGCTCCTTTCGGATACTCTTGAGCCTCGAGATACCTCTTGACTTCATGGAACCAAGGTTGGTCCACTAATTCTTTAGTATTGATCTCGTGACAATAAGCTGTTTCATCCATCCGTTCAATAGGGATCTGGGGAGCCTCGTTATCCCATTTGAGTTTAAACATGGATGACATTGTGGCTAGCGCGTCCGCTAGTTGATTTTCCTCTCGTGGAAAATGCTCAAAGATAATTTCCTTGAAATGTGGGATTAATGTCAACACATGTTCTTTGTAGGGGATGAGGTTAGGGTGTTCCGTATCCCATTCTCCTTTGATCTGGCTGATGACTAAGGCTGAATCTCCGAATACACTTAAGGACTTGATCCCCAAATCTATGGTAGCTTTGAGACCAAAAATGCATGCTTTGTATTATGCCATGTTATTTGTATAGTTGAAGCAAAGTCTTACAGTGAAGGGAGTGTGACATCCTTCAGGGGATATGAGTACATCACCTATGCCATTGCCGAGTGCATTGGACGCCCCATCAAAAACCAGGGTCCATCGGGATCCTTGTTCAGGTCCGTTGTTGTACCCCAAAATTTGCCCTCCCATATTCTTCAAGAAAATGCCAAGTCAAGCTTCAAAGTTCCCCAAGGGTTGCACAGTGCAAGAGCCTCCTAAGCAGTCAAAACTAGGGTTTTTGTTTTGATCAAGAAAATGAAGTTTCCAAAGGTCCAATCAAGTCTCACATGCCTACAAATATGGTCAAGCATCCTCATACCAAGTTTCAAGACATTCAGCACAAAATTGCACAGTCAAAAACCCTAATTGCACTACAGTCAACTGTAGGGGCAAAATGGTCATTTGGCAGTCAAAAGTTCAAATTTTTGGTCAACATATCATTTTGAAGCCACAAACATCATTTGATCAATGCTTGATCATGATTCTCAAAGCCTGGCTCAAAAATCATCAAGATGCAAAAGTTTCTTTATTTGGACAGCTGAAAAGTCAACTGTAAATTGACCAGGGCATAACTTTCACATGGATTATCAGAAAAATTCCATCCAAAGCTCATTTTGAAGAGAAAGACATTTCCTACAACTCATATTCATACTTAAAGTCCAAGAAATGCTCTCACAAAAAGTTATCAATTTCAACATTATAGGTCATTTTCAAAAGTCAACAAAAAGGGACTTTAAGTCAAAGGCCATAACTTGAGATTGGTAAATCAAAATGACATGGGACCAAAGGCATTGGTTAGAGGACTCAAAGGCCTGTCCAAAATGTCCACGAACATGAGCAAAGCTTAAAAATTGAGCAAGTTATGCCTTGTGGAAGTTGGGAAATTTTTGGATATTTTGAAAAGTCAACATTGATTCAAATGACCTAAATTTGCTAATGGGCCCATTTTTCTTCCACAATTCACTATCCAAAGCATGTGCACGACCACTTGGCCCAAAGGAAGTTTTTATTCATTTTTTATTTATTTATTTGGATTTTTATTAATAATAATTCATTTAAATTAAAATAAATACATGAAAAATGCTAACCTAAGTTTTTTCAATCTTTTTGTGCATGTTTTATCCTCAAGATTTCGTGCCTAGCTAAATGTGGAAAGATTTGGATTGATTGAGCATGATTTGTACAAAAGCACATGGAAAATATTTGAAAAAAGATATTGAAAATCAAATCTTCCAAAGTCATGAATGCCAAGCTTTTTGGATCAAATTTCTTAACCTAATTGTTCCACACATATATACAAAGCAAACCCTCATGCTTGCACACACGCAGCTGCTCAGAAAACCATTCAACAAACTTGAAATTTTGTCTAAAAAACTCAATTCTGGAAACTAACTTGCAGGTTGATTCAAGCCTCCAAACGTGTTCCATTAGCTTCTTGGAGGATTATAGGACATAACTGAATCATTCCCCAAGCCCCATACTCAAGAAAACGCAAGATCACCATTGAAGTTGGTAAAGGAAATTTCTGAATCGGTTGCTCTCATACATGCATTGTTGACATATTTTGTTGTTATGTTTGTGTTTATAATGATGTTTGCAAACTAATCATGTGCTTTAATTGAAGTTTTACATGTTATATGCCAAAATACCATTATCGATTTTTAGGGTTTACAGGATTCTGAATTGGGGATTTCTTGGTCCTATAAAATTAGCGAGCCACAGTACCATGGTCATGATCAGCGCACTTGGACGAAGGAGAGGCTACCCTCGCGCCTAATTTATAGAGCCCCTAGGGCTAATCGCTATTTTTTGATATGTTATCTTAGGCAACGCGTGAAAACCGTTGCCTATGTTTCTTTTGTTTCAGGAAAATAAAACACCATGAAGAAGATGACCTCGTGGCGTATATTGGTTGGCTCTTTCAAATTTTGCGCGCGTTTCCAAGCCATTGACATTTTTTCTCTTATAATGTTTATTCGTTATTCTATAGTAAACGCGTTTGAAGTGGCTCAGTGGCGCACGTGTTGACTGGTAATGTTAATGACCTGGGTTCGATCCCAGGTCTTCACCCTTTCCATTTGATTTTTTCCAATTAACGTTCACATGTAGCGCCAGCGTTGAAGACCATGATACACTCCATAATCAAGCCATCCACGTGTCCAAGGGCATCAGATCAAAGGCTCAGAATTGAGGAACACCATAAACCCTGGTCAACGCTCTTGCACGTGAGTGAAAAAAGTCCACAAGGCCAGGAAATTGAATGGGCCTGAATTACCAAGACACCTCCCATCTGGGGTCTGAACCCCCTAGGTTTGCATATTTTTCACTTTCTTTATTTTTTTATTATCTATATTTCTTGTTATTATTGTTTTATTAATTAGCTTTATTATTTTCACAAAATATAAAAAACACCTAAAAATCAAAAAAATCAGAAAAGAGGAAAATATAATAAATATTTTTGTTTTTTGTAAATAAATTGTATATAATTATTTAGTTTTAAATTAGGTTGTAATTTTAATTCTTTTCATAATAAAATATAAAAAACATAGAATTAGGTTTAATTAATAATTTTTCATTTTTTTATTTTTCTTTCATAAATAATATTATTTATTTTATTTATTTTTATAATTAAATTTGCATATAAAAATTAGGGTTAATTTTAGGTCAAAAAACTTCAATATTTTCTTAATAAATTAAAAATAATTAGAATTAGGTTTAGCATCTTATTTTAATTTTAATTAAGTCTTTTTTTCATTAAATCATAAAATATTAAAAATACAAAAAACATTTCTTTTTTTATTTTAATTAATTCCTCATTAAATTTAATTTTGCAAAAGGGTCCAACGCCCTCGCTCTTAATTTCTTATCAATTTGCATACTTATTTCTTCTTTCGTATAATATTTGTGTATCTCTCCCAAAGCCGTGTAAATAATTGCTCGCACTTTTAATTCCTTATTCTCTTTTGCTTCATTTATTTTCTGTCAAATCGGGTCCTGGTTTAATTTTGGCGATGTGGACCCGCGCCGTTTGTAATAGCTTAGCATTTACTTTTCCCGCAATATTTTTAACTGTTAAATCAAAGCATGAAAGAATGTATGGACAAAATAAAAAACAAGCGTAGAACACCAATAACATGAAAAGACAAACAATAAACTGAAAACGACACACGAATTGCACACACCACCCCTAGGGTACGCCTCACTGTTGCCTTGCCTCGAAAGGTGATCGTCGAGTAGAGGATGTCTTAGTAAGTCCTCATGATCCGGGAACCTGGCATGAGGGTAGCTTCTAAGGTGTCTTCCCATTGCTCTGGTGATCACCATGTCCCGAACCTCGAATTGACCCGAACACCCCCAACGGTGGTGCTACCTACCTCTCAATGGTGGGATGGCACTACTTTAAGGACATTTACACAGACGAATTCCTTAGGGTAGGTAGACGACTCTAGATACTTGCTCTAATTTCAAAGACAAATCAAAAATACTTTTCACACCGACACCTTTTCAAAAAAGCTTTCGAAAGCAATTTTTCAAACACTCTTGAGGACTGATACAAGAGTCGAACTGGAATTTTCAAAGAAACTTTTTTAAAACCCACAGTTGAAAAGCAAACAAACCCTTTTTGAAAACACAAATGAGCAAGTATCTAAGAGCCCATGGATAACCATGGATAGAAAGGGTGCTAACACCTTCCCTTTCTATAACCTACCTCCCGAACCGAGAGCAATCTCTATAAGGAATTTTTCTGTGCTTTTGTCCTTTCCATTTGGAGAAAATAAAAGACGGTGGCGACTCTTGCTTCCGTGACATTTCGCGAACTAGCGTTAAACAGTCAGTTCCAGATCCACCGATCACATCCGTCATGTGGTCTGAGTTTTTCACAGTTGTTTACAATATGATGGCTTCATATGGGAATTCAAATTTCATGGACTAGTAGTCATCCACAGCTTGATGAGCAAGGTGATCAGCTAGTACACTGCCCTTTATTTCTTTTTAGGTAGTGTACTGAATGTCGTATTCAGTCAGGATCATCTGCCACCTTGCTATTCTCCCAGAGAGGGCAGGCTTCTCAAATATGTATTTTATTGGATCCATCTTGGATATCAACAAGGTAGTATGGGTCATCATATATTGTCTTAGTCGGTGAGCATCCCATTCCAGAGCGCAACAAGTTTTCTCGAGTAGTGAATATCTTGTTTCACAGTCAGTAAACTTTTTGCTCAGGTAGTAAATAGCATGCTCTTTTCGGCCAGATTCGTCATGCTGCCCCAACACACACCCCATTGTATTTTCCAAAACAGTTAGATACATGATCAATGGTCTTCCCTCGACTGGCAACATCAAAACAGGAGGCTACTGTAGGTACTCTTTGATCTTGTCGAAGGCAGCTTGGCACTCATCATTCCATTTGACTACTTGATCTTTCTTCAGTAATTTGAAGATTGGTTCACAAGTAGCGGTCAAGTGAGAAATGAATTGGGCAATGTAGTTTAGCCGTCCTAAGAATCCTCTGAAATCCTTCTCACTACGAGGAGCAGACATTTCTTGTATTTCTTTCACCTTGGCGGGATCCACTCCGATACCTTTACTGCTGACGACAAAGCCTAGGAGTTAACCAGACCTCACCCCAAAATGCATTTATTCGGGTTCAACCTCAACTTGTATTTCTTTAGTCTCTCAAATAGATTATGTAAATGGTCAAGATGTTCCTCTTCAGTTTGAGATATTGTTATCATGTCGTCCACATAGACCTCTATTTCGTGATGTATTATGTCGTGAAATAAAGCTACCATGGCACGTTGATAGGTTGCCCCAGCATTCTTCAACCCAAATGGCATAACCTTGTAACAGAATGTGAGCTAGTGTGTGACAAAGGTTGTTTTTTCCATGTCCTCAGGTTCCATTTTGATTTGATTATAGCTTGAGAAACCATCCATGAAGGAAAACACCTTATGTTGTGTTGTATTGTTAACCAAAATATCGATGTTGGGAATTGGGAAATCATCCTTAGGGCTTTCCCTATTAAAATCTCGGTACTCCACACATATTCTTACCTTGCCATCCTTTTTAGGTACTGGAATAACATTGGCGACCCATTATGGATAGGAGGTAACGGCTAAGAGTCCAGCATTGAATTGTTTCATGACTTCAGCCTTAATCTTTTCTGACATGTCTGGTCGCAAACAATGGACTTTCTGTTTTACCGGTGGGCAGTCTTCTTTTGTTGGTAGATGATGGATCACGATATCAGCATCAAGTTTGGGTATGTCTTTGTATGACGAGGCAAAGACCTTAACATAATCATGTAGCAACTGAATTAGACGCTTCTTAACACTGGGTTCTAGATTGGCACCCACCTTGACTTCTTTCTTGTCATCTTCGGTACCCAGGTTAATTGTGTCCACTGGTTCTTCGTGGGGTTGTATGGTCCTATCTTCTTGTTGTAGTAACCTGGAAAGTTCCTCTGGCACTTCATAATCTTCCTCACCTTCTTCTTCGGCTTGGTAGATTATATTTTCAAAGTCACGAAAGGCGATAGCAGAATTGATACCCATGGGATCCCGAATGGATGTAGATCTGCATTTTGAATGCGAGTGTGTGTAAGAGTATAGATATCTTTGAAAGAAAATAAAAAATGTAGAAAAAGAAAGACAAAGAGCACAAAGTTTGTATGCAAAAACGTCCATGATTCATTTATGACATATGAAAATGAGGTAACAACCCTTACAAATGGACTGTTGTGCCTCGGGTAAGACACAAGGTTTTAAAATTATGAATTGTTTAATTATTACAAGTCCGACAAAATTTAAAGACAATTAATGTTGGATAAAAGTAATTGGGACAAAGTCTTTAGCTTCTCAGTTGCTGAATCCTCCATTAACAGTTGGGAAAATCCATTCCTCTAGGTCGTAGTTGTCCTCATCATCCCCCACTATGTTGACTCCGTGTTGCTGATCTTCAAGGGTGGTCCCCCGGCACGAGCACGGCGTACAACTTTCTGGGCTCCTGAAGTGAAACCCAAACCAAATTTGTCAGATTTGTATGGGATATCTAGGAGTTGGCCCCAAATAGTACACCCACCTTCTTCGATCACTGCCTTGGTATCTTTTAGAGATGACATCTTTAGCGGAAGTCTTGTAATCTTTGGGACTTGGGGAACAACCTTGGTTACTGCCATGGTTTGTGGGACTTCCTCGAAGTGCTGAAATGGAGTTTCAATGAATTCACCATCCAATTCCACGTATCTGAAGGAGTTCAAGTGACTGACCATATATTCCTCTTCTTCGTGGACAGTAATGATTTTCCCCTTGGTTGGGTATTTCAGCATTTGATGTAATGTAGAAGTGACGACACCAGCGTTGTGAATCCATGGTCGGCCCAATAAGCAGGAATAGGAAAGGAGAATGTCCATCACATAAAAATTTGAATCAAAGGTTTGAGTTCTAACTTTTATGGGGATGTCCACCTCCCCATGCACCATCCTCTTTGAACCGTCGAAGGCCCTTACCACTATGTTGCTGGGTTTTAAGGTCAAACCTTCACAATTGAGTCTATCAAGAGCCTTCCTAGGCAGAAAATTCAAAGACAAACCGGTATTAACCAAAACATGGGCCAAAGTTGTGCCCCTGCATTCGATAAAGACATGCAATGCCTCGTTGTGCTTCCTCCCTCTAGGTGTCAAGTCAGCATCAGAAAATCCTAAACCATTGTCAGCGGCTAAACTGGCCACACAGTCTTGGAACTGATCAGCAGAGGTTTCTTGTGGCACATGAGAAGTTTTAAGAAATTTCACCAAGGCCTTCGCATGAGCCTCGGAGCACAACAATAAAGCCAGCATGGAAATCTTTGACAAAGTCTGCCCTAGCTGTTCGACTTTGTTGTAGTCGCTTCTCTTTATAATTTTTAGAATTTCTTCCATATCCTTTTGGGAGGCCTCTGGGATAGATACTGGTTGCACCTTCATCTGGACAGGCTTAACCAGAATGCCCTTGCCCCGAGTCTCGGTCGACTCGGTGGTAGGATTGTCAGTAGGGGTAACCATAGGGATTGTGGTAGTAGTGTCAACAGAATAGAAACATGGATGATTACAGGATCGGTAACAGTCTTTAGAGGAGCAATCTCGGGAGAGAATACTCTACCACTTCGGGTAATCTTGCTGGTTCTTGCAATGTTGCTGATGTCGGGGTCAGCCTTCTCAAAAATCGAGTCTTCATCAGCCAGCCAATCCTGTTTGACACCGTGATAGTAGACGTCACCCCCATAATTCCATGGGACAGTTTTATCTAATGAGTACGAGAATTGTCCAGGCATAGTAATTATCAGTGGAGCTACTTTAGGAACTGATGTAATCCTAACGTGTCTTTTGGTAGAGACCCTGGAAGGATTGGCGGAAATGGTTACTATTGAAACATAATTGTAAGAAATGGTTGGAACGGGAGTATTTTCAAACAAAATCTCTTTGTCATTCATTAGGCGTTGGACACCTGCTTTTAATAAATGATAACCAGTTGGTAGGGATAAACAGAGGTGGCAGCCTTCGCCACATCCCAGAAATAAACCGGCCCTCAACAGGTTCCTCTTGACAGTCAGGAGAGGAGTAACAAGTTCATTAACAATAGTAACAAACACATCATCTTCAATAGCATTAACATCATGACCATGCTTGGGCATAGGAGAGGTGATAACATTTGGGATCTCAGGAGTATCAAATTCAATTTCTTTTGCTTCAAGAAGGTCTTGCGCCTTGTTTTTCAAAGCCCAACAGTTGTTGGTATCATGGCCTGGACTTTCTGAATGGTAAGCACAACGAGCATTAGGATGGTAATGAGGAGAGGTTGTGTTAGGATTCTTCGGAGCTTCCTTCAAAGTTACCATATTAGATCTCAACAAATATGGAAGGACTTGAGATAGTGTCATATTAATCCGGGTAAATTATCTTATTGGTCTTTTTGTTCTAGGCTGATTGCTCCTTTGTTGAGTAGGTGCAGGCTTAGGGATCATGACAACCCCTACTATTAGACGGCGTTCAGTTTTATCTTGATTTCTTTGAGGATACACACCACCAACTTCTTTCTTCCTAATAAATGGTTTTCTTACAGCAGCGGAGGATGCGTCTTTTTGGATCTTCCCACTCTTAATCCGAGCTTCCACTCTTTCTCCGGTCAAGATTAATTCAGTGAAGCCTGCTGAAGAGCTTCCAATTAGATGATTAAAGAAAGGACCAGACAGAGTACCCAGAAAAATGTCTACTAACTCTCTTTCGGACAGGGGAGGCTGGACTATTGCAGCTAAGTCCCTCCATTTCTGAGCGTAGTCTTTGAAACCTTCACTTGAAACCATAGCCATACTCTGGAGTTAAGTATGAGTGGGAGCAAGATCTGCGTTGTACTGATACTATTTATAGAAATCAGCGACAAGGTCTTCCCAATTATGTATATTGGCCCTCTCTATTTGATAGAACCAATCAATTTGAGTCCCGGATAGAATGTTTTGAAAGAAGTGCACCCACAAATCTCTGTCAGTAGTGTGAGGTTGTATCTTCCTCACATAAGATTGGAGATGCATCTTGGGACCCGAAACCCCTTCGTATTTAGCGAACACTGGTGCCTTGAACTTTGGTGGAATAACAATCCCAGACACCAAACCCAGCTCTTCAAAGTCCAGCCCGAGCACTTTCTGAATTTCCATTGCACTTAGACGCTCTTCCAGATGTTTGTATTTGTCGTCGGCCGGGGGATATTTCTCTTCAGAGTAATCCTCTTCTTCTCCCTCTTCTAAGATCTTTCTAGCTTCCCCTAGGAACCTTCTTCCTAGATTCAGAACACCGACTGCTTTCGTTGCTTTCTTCTTCTTTTCTTCAATCAACAAAGTTTTCAAATCCTCTTGTCCTTTGGCTAAAGTCAAGAACATCTGTTGAAACTGAGCATTATACGCGTGGAGGTCTTTTACTGTCTACTCGGGGTCTATCTTACTGAAATCAACAGTAGAAAGATAAGGAGACTTGTTGTAATAAACCTGCTTATGTTATGATGAATGGTAGATGCATATGCAATGATTTCAAGGAAATTGGAGATTTAAATTTTCTTTAGACCAAAAAGAAACATATGTTATATTAATAAATCAAAGTTTGAGTATATCATGCTTCTTTTGGGCTTACAAAAAAATACAAAAACTCTAAGATAAAAAAGTTATACGCATCCTCTTTGGTGCGATGTAGGAGTTCAGGCTCCGCTCCTCATGAAGTTGCTTAGTGAGCTCCAAAACCTTCTTCTCGCTGGCATAGAATTGGGCCTCAAAAGTGTCTCGCTCCCCTTTAAGCTGTATCCAATCCCTTTGTAAGTCTTCAAGAGAGGTACGCATGTCAGGATGCAGGATAGTGTATGGAACATCTCCTTCCACAACAGGCTCTATGATAACCGGGAGAATAGAGGGGTAAGGCATTATACGACTTTGAGCACGAGCTCGTACCCATTTGAGGTAAGGCTCCAGAGGGATGGAATTCTTATGCCCCAATGTCTTGCTATCTACCTTGTTCAACATCCTCCAAGCTCGGATAAATCTCTGGCGGTGACCTTGATCGTTGTTCTCATAGTCAAATACCAAATCTTTAATGAGCATCTCATGTGGGCCATCCCTTCGGGCGTAACCAAACTGCCTTAAGGCTATGCAGGGGTTGTAGGTGATACCTCCTCTAATGCCAAGTAAAGGGACATTAGGGAATTCTCCACAACGGTCGACAATATTAACATTCTCTATAGATCGGGAACACCAATGAATGTCTGAATGTTTGAGTGTCATCAACCTATGTGACCACCTTGAACCTTGCTTGTTCTTCAATACAGATTGGGGAAGATACGAAATAAACCATCTTTCCAAGAGAGGAGCACAACACATAAGGATACCTCTTTTCCTTATAGTACGAGTGTGAAAAGAATGTAGGATGTCTCCTAGCAAAGTAGGCACCGGGTTACGAGACCTGAAGATTTTGACGGTGTTCACATCTATGAGTTGGTCAGGATTTGGAAACAAAACCATCCCATAGATGAGGAGAGCCAAAATGTCCTCAAAAGCTTGCAAATCCAAAGAGTTCCAACAGTTTTGGGCTTTCTGAAACAAGAACTTTGCTAAGAAACCTTCGACACTACTCCTTGTTTCCCAATTAGTTGTGATATCAGATGATTGCAAGTGTAGGGCTTGAGAAATCTCTTCTGGCTTTGGATCTCTTTTCGTACCGTTGAAAGGTAGTTGATTGAGAATGGGAATCCTCAAGAGTTGGGAGAATTCTTCCAAAGTTGGCACAAGTTGATAATCGGGAAATGTGAAGCAATGGTGTAAAGGATCAAAGAAATGGAAGAGAAACTTCATCATCTCCTCATCAGTGTTGGAGGTGACCAAGTTTAGTAGGCGACCATGTCTTTCGGTAAATGGAGAATTTTCAGGAATCCTTTATGCTAGCTCTTTAAGTTGAGGGGGGATCCTTACAAGATTGACTTGAATGGTTTTCCTGCGAATAGAATCCATGTCCTACAAAACAGAGCAAAGATAAATATCAAGCTCCTTGAAATGGTTAGTGAATATGAGTATGGTATTATGATGTTTATGATGTTATGTACAAGTACATATATACAAACAAAACAAATAAGTCCTTAGGTTTAGGCTTGCATGGAGTCTCATAGGTAAGTACCCTCTTGAAGTTTAGTTGTCTCAAACCTGTTCTAGTAATAGTAACCGGGTTCTAAGGAGCTCAATATCACTGGTTTGTTTCCTTGGGCATTGTTTCAGTGTGAGCCTCTTTAATGGCGACCGAAATATCCCAAAAAACAAAACCTCAATGAGTGTAGTATCGAGTATCTACAAACTTCGAACTGCACCAAAGCCGGTCATCTCACTATGTCCTAATGGCCAAGTTGGTTAAGTAAAGGTTCTAGAAGTTCATTAGTGCTTCATGACATCACTCAGCGGCCCCGTGTTCTCCTTGACTACTCAAGGGCTACCGGTACCCACAAATATGTCGTACTAACATAGCTATTGCTTAGAACATGTTGGTATACCCCGCACAGTTTCCACAATGTATTGCTACTTACATGTAAGGTATCCCAAATTCGGGTAGAGGATTCAAACCCAAACAAAGAACCATAATGTAAAGCATACAAGTAAAACAATGAAATCAAGTAAATGTGATCTAACCCTAAGGTAACCCCACTTTTAAAATTTTCCCCAACAGAGTTTCCAGTTCTGTTATATGGTGGGAGAATTGACTTGGTTGTTTTGCGTTTGATCGTAAATGTTGCGGTTAGCAAGAGTCGCCACCGGCTTTTCTTTTATCCAAAAGGAAAGGTGAAAAAGCACAGGAAAGACCTTTGAGATGTTTTCTTGAGTTCGAGGGTAGATTATGAAAAGGAAAGGTATTATCACCCTTTTCATCCATGGTTTTCCATGGGCTCTTAGTTACCTGCTAGATCACTTGCTTTTGTTTGAAAATATGCTTTGTGTGGTTTTTGAAATTATTTTGTAAATATGCCATTGTTTAGGCAAACTTTGTAATGATTCTCGTTTGTAAGAATGTATACAAAGGTGTTGATCTTTTGAAAATGTTTTCAAGTTTGAAAGGTGTTTTGAAAGTATTGGTGTTTTTTTTGAAAATAACAAGGATGTTTTTGTTTTGAAATTGAGCAATTAACTAGGAACATTCTACCTACTCAAAAGTCTTTCATGTCCATTTCCTTTTTCCTTTGACATTGTTATCTTACCATTGATTTGGAAAGTAACCCTATCTTTGGATGCAAAAGGGACGGGTGTGGGTCATCGTATAACCATGATTAGCAATGTTGCAAGATATCTTAGCATTTTTCTTTAGGTACTAAGTTTATTTTGAAAGCCAACATAGATATCGTCATTGAGGGGCTATGATATTGTATTTTACTTGTTTTTGCTAAGATACCTCACTTGCATAATATGGCTATTTTGTAAGGCAACCAAGTGGATTTACCCTAGGGGTGTTTGTGTGCAAGTGTATTGATTTTCATGCTTGATTTGTCTTTGATTAGGGTTTGCTAAGCATTGATTTTAATCTTTCCATACAAAAACCTAATTACTAGCATTTGTATATAAAGCATTTAAATTGCGGAAAGTAAAAATACTAAGCTATTACATCATTTAGGGGAGGGGGTATACAAATTACAAATGGGGAATATTGCAAGAAATTAAATCTAAATAATTATTACAACCATATTGAATTTGAACAAATGTACAAAATGACCAAATAAAATACAAGAATGTAAACGTAAAAGGAAATATGATTTTTTGTTTGGTTGTTTTCATGAAAAGGTTTTTTTAACCTAATTAACTAAAATAAAATAATTAACTAAAAAAAGAAAATTAAGGTTAAGTTAGTAAAATAATTATAAAGAAAATATGAAATAAAAATAAAATGAAGGGAAAATAAATAAAATGGAAAATAAAATAATGGGCCAAGGGTGTGAACAACAAGCAGGGGGATCAGAAGTAGCAAAAAAAAAAATAAACCCAAAGGGGGGCCCAGGCGCTGCAAAAAAAGTAAAAAATGTGAGAAAATGTGAAAAAATGCAAAAAGGTCACGTTGGGGCTTGAACCCATGACCTAAGGGTGACAGGCGCGCGCTTGAACCACTGGGGTGGTGATACATCCATTAACTTATGCAAAACAACAAATATATAATATAAGTCTTGCCCTAGATGTACTTCATCTTCAACCTCCAGCCATAATCCCTGCAACTTATTCGTTTCTCAACCATTTGCAAAAATGTAAACATGAAAGTTGTGTAAAATTTCATCATGATTCAAGAAATGTAAATAACTAAAACTATAGATCAAAGATGAATGAGAATTTCTAATGGTACCAAATTCTGACCTAATTTTTCCAGGATGTTCAGATTCAAAATTCTAACTACTAAAGCAATATAAATGAAATCTAAAGACATGGTTAGTTTCAGGGCTATGATATCTACATTTTATCTACACAAATTGAAAGCAAATGTTGCCTATATGAAGAGTTCAAAAGTCAAAAAACTCACCTTGAAATTAGAATTCGTGTTTTGAGTTGGAGCTTGTTTCAAGGTGCTGCAGGGATCAGGTTAGCTTCCTTGGGGTCCCAAGAAGCTAATGCAATGATTAGCTTGGTTGGAGAGGTGCTGAAATGGTGGAGAAGTCCAACTATGATGCTCTATTTTTAAACTTGGAAATGGAGGAATATGGTGTTACAGTCGTGTAACATGGACAAGGATGGATTGTGCATGATGCTTGGAAGCTTTTGGAAGCAAAAGGCCAAGAAACACACGAGTAGTTTTTGATTTTGGGATTTCTGGCCAGAATATGCAACAATGGAAGTATGAGATGCAATTCTGAGTTCTTGGGAGTTTTGGGGCTTAAGAATGCGTTTGTTTTGTTGCCAAGGACTTGTGTGTCTATAAGCAAAAGGTTGGAGGGGTTTTGCACAAAGGATTTCTGAGTTATAGAGTTATGGCTAGGTTACTTGATTTTGAAGAAAATCAAAAGTATGGTACCAAGATGAAGTACAAGCATGGGCTGAGTGAATGTAAGGCTTGAGACAAACTTCTCTTGAGTTATAGGACGTGTATGGTCATAAGAAAACCATTGCAAGGCTCAAGAACAAGTTTTGTGTATAAAGCTACTTTTTCAAAATGACATTGTGCACTTTCTTCCTAAAATGGATATAAAGCATGGAATTGCATTGAATGCTTGAGTTGAGGCCTCTAACAGCTGTGCAAGCATTTAATTATGGAGTGCATAACAAGTTTGAGGCCTGTAAAGCATAGATTATTCAACATAGGTTTGAGATTTGAATCTTTGTTCATCACAAAATGACCTATAATTTTAGTTTGAAACCCTAATTTCCTCTCTTTGATTCTCCTTGCTCAAGAATGATCTCATGGAGTTCTTATACATTTTATAAAGCTTGTAATGTGCTCTACAACCCCTCTTTGAATCACTTTTGAAAATTCACCTTGGAACTATAAGAAAAAGTTCCATGAAGTTAGGTCAAAATCCTGCCTAAACTAGGGCAAAATTTCACTAAGTGTTTAATTTCAAGACTGTGACTTCATGAATTAATAACTTGAAATCCAAGAATTTATAGGAGAAGTTGTGTAAAGAAATGTTTTATATATCATGGAGATCTACAACTTTCATGTTGAAAGTTTCTTTTGAATCATCTTGCCTCATGGTGAAAAATAAGCTCAAAGTTGTGAAAAAACATGAAATTTTCAACACTTAGAAAAATTTCTAAGTTTGAAAACTTTGACTTTTCAAAATGAAATCTTGACTTTTTGATTTCTTGATGAACAAGTTTCATATTTTGACATGTTTTGACGAATTGTGATTTTGATACTTGATTTTGACCAAAAAGTCAAAGTTTGACTTTTCAATATACAGTTGACTTTTTATCAGTTGACTGAAAATCAACTATCAATCAAATGATTTTGAGCAATGTTTTGAATCATGACATTATGTTAAAATGATGCAATTTAACTCTTGAGATCATGCGTCAAACCAAATAATCATTTGCTAGGTCAAAAATCAAAAATTGCCCTTTCTCAATCAAAACCCTAATTTTGACTATTTTGCCCTTATGATGATTTGATCAAATTTCTTGAGGAATTGTGATCAAACTTGATCAAATGATACAAATGAGTTTATAATGTTTATGTGGATTAAAAATTATGAATTTTTACCATAAATTGGGCACAATTGACTTTTTCCCAAATACAACTGATTTTTAGGTCAACTACTCAATTGACTGAGCAAAAATGTGATTCAAGGCTTGAAACTTGACATGAGTAATCTTGGGGGTCCATAATGATCCATGAAAGTAATATGAGGCATTGAAAGTTCAGTTATCCTTGTGCAATCTCAAACTGTAATTTCAGTCATCAATGCTTAAGGAGGTGTCTTTAGCTGATCAATCTTTGTGCAATCTTGGACCCAAGGAGATCTTGTGAGAAAATATTTTATCAATGAGAGGGAAAATTTTGGGGGTACAACAACTGTCTTTTCCATGTCCTCAGGAGCCATCCTTATTTGATTATACCCGGAAAATCTGTCCATGAACGATAAAACTTTGAATTTTGTTGTGCTATCCACTAATATATTAATGTGTGGCAATGGAAAATCATATTTTGGACTAGCTTTAGTTAGATCTCTGTAATCTACGCACATGCGGACTTTTCCGTCTTTCTTTGGTACTGGGACAATATTGGCAATCCACTGAGGGTACACTGATGTCACAAGAAAACTGGCTTTAATCTGCTTTAGAACTTCTTCTTTCATCTTTACTACCATATTTGGGTGAGTTCTTTGCAACTTTTGTTTGATTGGTGGGCACTCTGTCTTCAGCGGCAAATGGTGCTCTACAATATCTATATCTAAACCAGGCATGTCTTGATAAGACCAGGCAAAAATATCCACGTATTCTTTCAATATATCAATTAACCCGCTCTTCACATCAGGATGTAGTAATGCTCCGATCTTGACTTCCTTCGGATCTTCTTCTGAACCCAAATTGATTACTTCTAATGGCTCTTAATATGGCTGAATGGTGTTCTCCTCGCGCTCAAGCAACCGTGAGACCTCTTATGGAATCTCATCATAGTCTTCTTCTTCGGCCCCATACACATGACATTCAAAGTTGGGAGATGGTGCAGGGTAATTGTATTCAATAGGTTTTTTAATTAATCTGCACATATGATTTATGATTGCTTTTAGAAACTGACACATATAACAAGTGATCATGCAGATTGAATTTCAGTTATTATTTATTTTGAAAGGTTTTTTCTGATTAACATTTTCCAAGAAAAAGCAGAAAATAAAGACACAATTTGGGAAACAAAGACAACTTTTATTAGTGATTTAAAAATCACAGCAAACAGATAAGCTCGTACAACATTAATACTTTCACCTTGTGCAGAGTGAAAGCTTTTCAAAAAGATTAACAAAAATAAATTACTTTGAAACATGTATGCAAGAGGGAACATAAATGGTGATCCAGTTCTGAACCCTAACTCCGTGCTTCACATAATTTGGCATTTTTGGCTCTGCTTCATCTTCCACAATGGCATTAATCTCAGAAACAGTTGGGTGCAGATAACCTCCGCTATGAAAGATTTCTTGATACTTGCCTGTAGTAGCCTTCGGCTTCATGCTCTTACCCTTATTATTCTTCATAGAGAACCGCAAGCTAGCTTTATTCTTGTTTACAGGTGGATCAACAATATGTCCCTATACTTCACTATGGCCATTACGCACAACCTGTTGCGCATCCTTAAACAAATCCATAGAGTTCTCATATCCTCTTACATTATCAATGGATAAAGCTTGGAACTGGGTTCCAACAGCAGCTTCATCCGCCTCCACAATGCTGAAAGAGGACAAATGAGATATCAATAATGCATGTTCTCCATTTATAATTACCACTTTTCCTTCACGTACAAACTCCAGCTTCTGGTGTAAAGTCAAAGTGACAACCCCTGCCTCATGTATCAACAGCCATCCTAGTAAGCAGCTATAAGCGAGTACAAAATCCATGACCTGGAAAGTATTCTGAAACAAATTTGGGCCTATATGAATAGGCAAGTCCACTTCACCAATAATAGATTTCCTTGATCCATCAAATGCTTTCACAATAATGCCACTTGGGCGCATGGGCATTCCTTGATATTTCAACTTCATAAGCATGCTCCTTGGTATAACATTTAATGCGGATCCATTATCAATCAGCACATTGGATAACGAATCATTCTTGCAGTTCATAGAGATGTGGAGGGCCAGATTATGATTACTTCCCTCATCGGACAGTTCATCGTTGCAGAAACTCAGGTTATTACATGAAGTAATGTTCCTTACTACACTGCTGAATTAGTCTACAGGAATATCACTTTCCATAAAAGCTTGGTTCAATACCCTCATCAAAGATTCTCTGTGAACAGAGGAGTTCATCAATAAAGCCAAGATAGATATTTTTGAAGGAGTTTGCAGTAGCTGATACAAAATATCATCCACCTCTTTTTCTAGTATAGATCCACTAGATTCACCCACTGTTTTCTTGGGTTCAACATTTTTAACAATTTTCTTTCCAATACTACCATCTCCATGAATAACTGGTGCAAATACACGACCACTGCGGGTCACTCTGCTAGTCTCAGCAATATTTTCGACATTAGGCATTGGCTGGATGGCAACTTCCACACCATCCTCTAAGATTGTAGCTTTATATTTATAGGGTACAACCTTATCTGGCTTGTAGGGGACAGGACCTGGAAAACTAATCACCAATGGAGTAACAGCTGCTTGCCATGATATTCAACTTCAAAAGTGGTAGGTGCACCAAAACAAGGTACAATAACATTTACTCCTTCTTCAATACAATCAGTCATTACAGAGTCATCTCTGGAAAAAAAATCCTCATCTGAGGAGAAATACTCATCTGCGGAGGCATACTCATCATCTGACTCCTCTTCAGCCAAACAGACCTCAATCACATTAACTTCATGGTAATCATCCCTTTGTCCCGTAACCTTGATAGTTCCATTATCCAACAACAACTGAACACCTTTCCTTACAATTGAACATCCTCGGGAGTCTCGGTAGCAAATTCGGCAAGATCCATACTGATGTTCTTCCTGACCAGCCATGTGGCAGAAAGTAGAATGCAATTGTACAAGATCCTCATTCATGTATTCCACATCAAAGATTATGAACTCTCCAAGACATCCAGAAACCATGTTTACTTCCTCTTCATACCTAGAAGTGATTATGTGGATGAGGCCCTCATCCATCATCTCCTGCAAATCAGCCTTTATCTTGTCACAACCCTGTATATATGTGATGCAAATAGCACAACCGGCATGGTCATGCGTATAGTAGATAAATTCACAGAAGTCTGCATGCATTTTCAGCAAATCTCCTCTAACCAAATTAATATCAAAAATAGGGAAGTCACCTGGACAACCGACCACCATGTTCACATCATTTTCTCCTCCATGCTTTGGTAGAGGATTATCTTTCACATTAGGGCCCACATCCTTGAAAGATAGGATACCAGACTTCACCAATTTTTGTACTTCAGTCTTCAAAGGATAGCAGTTCTCAACATTGTGCCCTGGTGCTCCCTGATGAAAAGCACATGTTTGGTCTGCCTTGTAATACCAAGGTAACGGTGATGGTACAACGGGAGGTGGTCGGGTCTGAACCAACTCTTCTGAATTAAAACTGGGAGTAATTTTGTATAACTCATAGGAATAGGGTCATAACTCACCCTTCTTTGATTATACCCTTGATTCCCCTGATGGGATGGTCTCTGATAAGCAACGGTAGTCGGAGCTACACCAACAACTGGAGTAACTGAGGTGACTTGTTGATGACGCTGATAATTTCTTCTAGGAGGATTAACCCTCCTTTCTTACATGACAGTGTTTGTATCTCCTTCCTTATTTTTGGAAAACCCGTAGGATGGCTTCTTCGTATTTCCAAAACTTTCACTTTTTGTTAAACGGACCTCTCTTACAGCCTCTTCTAAACGGATACCCATGCCTACCATTTCAGTAAAGTCACTTGGCGCACTCGCTACCATCCTCTCATAGTAGAAAGAACCTAGGGTCTTTAAGAAAATCTTAGTCATCTCCTTCTCTTCCATGGGAGGAATCACTTGGCACTACAAGAAAATTGGCAGATTGCGACAGGTATTTTTGTAGATTACGACGGTTAAAACCGTCGCAATTTGCTTTCCACGACGGTTGCTTTACCGTCGCAGAAGTGTGTGTCCCTAACCTATTTCGCGACGGTTACAAAAACTGTCGTTCAAGTTTACGACGGGTTGATACCGTCGTGACTATCTTTTGAGTTTCTTTTAATTATTGATGGCGACGGTTCGATACTGTCGTGAATATCTTTTGAAATTGATTAAATTGTTTATGGCGACGGTTCGATACCGTCATGACTTTTGTTGATTATTTTTAATTGTTGATTACGACGGTTCGCTACTGTCGCCATGACTTTTGTTTATGTCTTGACTTTTGTTTAAAGTTGGACCTATATCACGAAATATTTTTCTACATTATTTGTATATGTATAAGATCGAATTTAAATCCACTGATTTCTCTGCAAATTGCAGAAAACATATAAACATATAATGCATCTTTACTTTCTTTTCCACTTTGAGCTTTATAATTTGAAATATCCCATCTTTCTAAAAAAGAAAATGAGATAAGAATTACAACATAAATAACATGTTACAATTGCTTCAAGCAGAACCTCTTTAGATACACATACTATAAGAGACCAAAAGGCTCAGGCAGGTTCTCGAATCCATTATCAAATAATAAGGAGCCTTGATCAAATTTATCATCCATACTATGAAGCCAGTTTGTATTCTTCAAATCTTCTTTAAGCAACAGCGCGTCGTAACGAGAGCTCTCGTATACGTCAATTTCACTCAGTTTTGCTGAGTATTGTCTTTCATCTATCTCTCTTCCTTTTATCATATTTCTATTGATTCCGTTTACCACGTCAAAATGGGATCCATTATTTTTGTTTAGTATGTTTCCGTTCGCTTCGATAGATGTTGGTGGAGCACTTGAACCTCGATTATATTGACTCTTGGGCGTGGAATTTCGAATACTTTGTGGAAACAGTGTGGTGCTTGATAGTGCACGATGATTTCCCGAGCCGTTCCTTATGTCCTGTTAAACAGAAAAGTGCGTGTAAATTGGGTTTGCGTGATAAAACAAACTTGCTTGGAGCATACATCTTCACAAAATAAGATTCGGCAACAAAATAGAGTATACAAACCATGTGCTTGATTGCCATATCCAAGGATTTCTTTGAGATATTCCTTCCAAATCCAGAGTTGTCAGTTGTGTTGGTTGAGGCTTTAACTGATCTTCTTGTAGCTACCTCAGGAGCATGTGAGACTTTTCTAGGTTCATGAAACTGAGGTATCGGGGAAGATGGTCTAATGTAAGATGAAACTGAGGATGAGCTTGTGTTGAGGATATTTGTGGAGGAGGATCTGTTTGAAGAATAGTTGTTGTTGTACTGAGACTGTAAAGTGGAGATCGAAGGACGAGTCACTGAACTGCTTCTTGCTGGTCTAGAGTGATTGTTGCTCTCAGATTGTGAGACTGAAAGCTGAAACAAAACATGACTAAGAAGTTAAACATGATTAAAAACACCTGAAACATCATTTACAACAGGTCAATGTATTATGAATTAGTTCTCCAAGACTCAAGTAATCACTAAGCTCAAAGGTTACTAACTGGTGAAACCAACTTATGAAACAAAACATGTATACATTTTCATCGCTTTCGCCCTCACGAGTACAAATATTTAACCATGGACACCAGTATCATATACCAAAATTTTTGTAGAAAAAAATAGATACATCTATAAGCTATGAGAGGACCACACATACCCTTGAGGCCTTAGTGGTAGAAGTCTATCCAAACATTCTTGTCCAAATCCGTAGTTACTAGTCTCACCAACATCCTCATCTTCAGACACCGCGGCATGCCAAGCAGTATCATCCTCAATATCCAGCAACAAATTCATCAGCACATATAGAATTCAACATTAATCATAGGTAACTACATATCAACTTTTCACGAAACTTATAAACTAAACTCGAGTAAAGAAAGTACCAGAGCAGAAAAGGATCCAATGTGAATGGGAACACAATAACATTTCAAAATCAATTGTATTGATTTAGAATAACCAGCATGAGTATAATACAGTTAACTAGCCATTAACTATAAACACTGAAAATGAAATTCTCACCTTAGCAATAGACTTTGAGCAGCCAAAGAAGCAGCGGAATGTTTCACCTCTGCTATAACAGCAGGGGTTGCAAGGGAGTTAAAATCTAGACAGGTATGTTATATTAAGATGCATCAAACTATAAACTTTTTATACACGTGAATAAAACAGAATGCATCATTAGGAAAAGCTATGTTTAACTGTTGCACTAAAATTCTTATAAAATTAATATTGAAAAGTTTGAATATCATCACAATTTGGCACACAAATTGGATTTCAATTGAGTAATTCCACATCTGAATCTTTATTATTAAATAGCCTCCATGCAAGTAAGAACACCTTATGAGGCACCAATTTGTTCCAGATAACATCACAAGTTGAAGAATCATTTATGTTGACATGATCCATGCAAGTAATAACACCTTATGAGGCACCAATTTGTTCCGGATAACATCACAAGTTGAAGAATCATTTATGTTGACATGATCCTGTTCATATGGTAATCTCTTTTGAATGAATAGCATTCTCTCGAGTTCTAATTTCACATCCAAACATTTAACATATTTTCAAAACGTTAGCCAACAAAATCCTACCACCTCATCTTCCTATTGACATGGTCTCTGTTCCCCGTCATTCTAAATAACCTACTAAATCTATTGAAATTCTTGAGCAGCTCTCCTCCCACTCAGGATCAAACTAAAAATATGTATCTGACCATTTCCTACCAACTTTATACCTGGAATGTAATCTCTACCATTCACCAACCCATACTTAGTGAAAGTTGCCAAGCGGAGACCCCACGTAAATCACAGAAGAACACGAGTGTTTTACCATATATTGACAAACACAAGATAGTCTACATATATTACATGATTAGTAGAACAATAAATATGAAAAAAAAGATTTCAACAAGACAAAAAGGACAACCCTTTTTGGGGGTAAATCAAAGTGCCCCAGTAGATACTAATCCCTCGAGATAATTGAAATCCCTAGTATATTTGTATAAGGAGAACTTTGTATACGTATATTTGACTACCTAACCATTATTAAATCATCACCTATGGTATACAAAATGTGTAATAAGTTATTGAGATTTGGGGTTACATGTTGACAACATGCCTCAAAGGCTCAAAATGCCATGTCTTCTCTCCTCTCCTATTAACCATTAAGCTTTCGCCTTTTGGTTAATGCGGAAAACTACAGCACAAATATCTTCTATGCCTGCTCAACTTCTTTGGTTTATTTGAAGACATACCTTGATTTACAACGGCGTTACTTTTTTTCTTCCTTCTGGACTTGGCTTTGTCATCTGAAGAGATGTCTTGAACCAAATCAGCATTTAGTTGCTTGTTGCGGCGTGTTGCTTGGTCCAGAATTGCTCCATTTTCCAAAGAATATGAACCAACACTAACCTCATTGTTATCACAAGGTTTAACAGTTTTTATGGAAAATGAATCAATTCTACCATATTTTTTCATGCAAGGAGACTCTTCATTGGCAAAGCTAGAAGTGGCAATCGGGGAACGTAATCGGTATTCCCTAACCATTGAAATGGCCTTGTCTAATGTTTCTAGAGCCTGTTCCACCTCTGAGCGGATATACACACTCCTCTTGCCTTTTTGTACAACTCCACTAACTCTGTCATTTGGAATGTCGTTTACTTTCACATCGTTCTCGGCACTTTGTACAATCTCTTCCTTACCTAATTCTACAATCTCACCAATTGAGCCTCGCGGATTCTAGCATACAATGGATCCCCCAAGGCCTTGCTGAATTCTTCTTTATCTTGGCTCATCACAGATGCCACAACCTATAGTATTATCATAATAGATTAATTTCAAAAGATGATAGAAAACAGTACCAAATCGTAATGCAAGGATGCAAAGATGTTTCACTTTTATTTCGAGTGACCAAAATGAATATTCAAACGTAAAATAAGTTGTATGTCAAAGAAGTATAACTAAAAACGAACTGCAACCTTTTGATAAAGCCTGAAACCATTGCCAATGAGCTGCCTTGAAATAAAGTTTATCAAAGACGGAGGAACAAAATCAACCTTTACATCCATATTTGCTATTGTCCTACAAAATTTTAAGTATTGAATTAAGATTGCATACTAAAAATCATTTTCTTTGTGGTTCCCTTCGATTTCAGTTAAACTATAATTGTTATGCTGAAGTACACGTAAAACTCACCGAAAGTAGCTTCTTTCGGATGTACACTTTTGCAAAGCAAACCCTCCCACTAAATCAACTCTCACGACGTCCTTTGCTTCAGGAATTGCTTCCTCATTGAAACCATAAAGGGTCCCCGCGACACTCGAATCAGGAACCTGAGAGCAAGTTAAGCACAAATTTATTGAAAACTTCAATCTAGTCTACAATAAATATATTACATTTATTAAATATGGACCTCTTATATGGATCAGTATATGGTCCTCTTATATCAGTTTTATGCCTAAAACAACAAATTAGAAAACCTAAAAAATCATAAAAAGAAATAAAACCCTAAAATAACAAATTAGAAAACCTAACATCAATTCAATATATTCAAACTCAAAATCAATCATCACAAAGAGCTCAACCATAAGATTCAAGTGAATCTCCAATGCTGAAATCAATGGTAGAGAATGAGAGAGATGAGAACAATGCAAAAAGTGATACATAAAACTTACTGTGTTTGAAGAGATGAACGCAGAGGATGTAGTTTCCATTGCTGTGCGTTTTTTGGTGTGAAGATGAGCGATTTGAAGAGATTTCTTTCGGTGTCAAGGGGTTTCTTTCGGTGTGAAGAAGAACGGGTTTGAGTTTGCACTATAAATCATTATAATTAATTCATTTCTATTATAATGAGAATCATTTTTTCATTCAACTTTGTGCAAATGCATTTTTGTGGAATATTTTTAATCTCGAAAAGAAATAAAAGTGAAGAATAATGAACTCATAAATTTTCAATATTTTAATTTCTTTTAGTTCTAAGATCTTTTTTAGTACTAGACATTGGATAATATATTTTAGGGTTCATAATTTGTAAATCTAAATTTTAATTTCATGTTATATTTGAATGTGTTAATGATGGATATAAAATCAAATCTATATAAATCTCAAAAAAAAATTGTTTTACCGCGACAGGTGTTTTACCGTCGTGTCCATGAGAATTTTTAAAGGTTTTGGGTGCGACGGTTGTTTTACCGTCGTGAAATGAATTTTAGGACGGATAATTTTACCGTCGTGAAAGGTTTAAGGGTGCGACGGGTGCTTTACCGTCGTGATATGCCTTTTAGGACGGTTAATTTTACCGTCGTGACTAGTTGTTGGTGAAAAATCAATGTTAAAAGTGTTAAATGGGGGCCGACGGTTGTTTTACCGTCGTAATAATAATATTATTATGGTTAAATATACCGTCGCAAAATAAATATTAGGGACGGTTGGTGTCAACTGTCGTAAACACTGTCTCTATATGTGAATTACGACAGTTATCACATAACTGTCGTAATTTTTGTGTCGTTAAACACTAATTTCCTCAGGAGCCATCCTTATTTGATTATACCCGGAAAATCCGTCCATGAACGATAAAACTTTGAATTTTTTTGTGCTATCCACTAACATATTAATGTGTGGCAATGGAAAATCATCTTTTGGACTAGCTTTAGTTAGATCTCTGTAATCTACGCACATGCGGACTTTTCCGTCTTTCTTTGGTACTGGGACAATATTGGCAATCCACTGAGGGTACACTGATGTCACAAGAAAACTGGCTTTAATCTGCTTTAGAACTTCTTCTTTCATCTTTACTACCATATCTGGGTGAGTTCTTTGCAACTTTTGTTTGATTGGTGGGCACTCTGTCTTCAGCGGCAAATGGTGCTCTACAATATCTATATCTAAACCAGGCATGTCTTGATAAGACCAGGCAAAAATATCCACGTATTCTTTCAATATATCAATTAACCCGCTCTTCACATCAGGATGTAGTAATGCTCTGATCTTGACTTCCTTCGGATCTTCTTCTGAACCCAAATTGATTACTTCTAATGGCTCTTAATATGGCTGAATGGTGTTCTCCTCGCGCTCAAGCAACCGTGAGACCTCTTATGGAATCTCATCATAGTCTTCTTCTTCGGCCCCATACACATGACATTCAAAGTTGGGAGATGGTGCAGGGTAATTGTATTCAATAGGTTTTTTAATTAATCTGCACATATGATTTATGATTGCTTTTAGAAACTGACACATATAACAAGTGATCATGCAGATTGAATTTCAGTTATTATTTATTTTGAAAGGTTTTTTCTGATTAACATTTTCCAAGAAAAAGCAGAAAATAAAGACACAATTTGGGAAACAAAGACAACTTTTATTAGTGATTTAAAAATCACAGCAAACAGATAAGCTCGTACAACATTAATACTTTCACCTTGTGCAGAGTGAAAGCTTTTCAAAAAGATTAACAAAAATAAATTACTTTGAAACATGTATGCAAGAGGGAACATAAATGGTGATCCAGTTCTAAACCCTAACTCCGTGCGTCACATAATTTGGCATTTTTGGCTCTGCTTCATCTTCCACAATGGCATTAATCTCAGAAACAGTTGGGTGCAGATAACCCCCGCTATGAAAGATGTCTTGATACTTGCCTGTAGTAGCCTTCGGCTTCATGCTCTTACCCTTATTATTCTTCATAGAGAACCGCAAGCTAGCTTTATTCTTGTTTACAGGTGGATCAACAATATGTCCCTATACTTCACTATGGCCATTACGCACAACCTGTTGCGCATCCTTAAACAAATCCATAGAGTTCTCATTTCCTCTTACATTATCAATGGATAAACCTTGGAACTGGGTTCCAACAGCAGCTTCATCCGCCTACACAATGCTGAAAGAGGACAAATGAGATATCAATAATGCATGTTCTCCATTTATAATTACCACTTTTCCTTCACGTACAAACTCCAGCTTCTGGTGTAAAGTCAAAGTGACAACCCCTGCCTCATGTATCAACAGCCATCCTAGTAAGCAGCTATAAGCGAGTACAAAATCCATGACCTGGAAAGTATTCTGAAACAAATTTGGGCCTATATGAATAGGCAAGTCCACTTCACCAATAATAGATTTCCTTGATCCATCAAATGCTTTCACAATAATGCCACTTGGGCGCATGGGCATTCCTTGATATTTCAACTTCATAAGCATGCTCCTTGGTATAACATTTAATGCGGATCCATTATCAATCAGCACATTGGATAACGAATCATTCTTGCAGTTCATAGAGATGCGGAGGGCCAGATTATGATTACTTCCCTCATCGGACAGTTCATCGTTGCAGAAACTCAGGTTATTACATGAAGTAATGTTCCCTACTACACTGCTGAATTAGTCTACAGGAATATCACTTTCCATAAAAGCTTGGTTCAATACCCTCATCAAAGATTCTCTGTGAACAGAGGAGTTCATCAATAAAGCCAAGATAGATATTTTTGAAGGAGTTTGCAGTAGCTGATCTACAAAATATCATCCACCTCTTTTTCTAGTATAGATCCACTAGATTCACCCACTGTTTTCTTGGGTTCAACATTTTTAACAATTTTCTTTCCAATACTACCATCTCCATGAATAACTGGTGCAAATACACGACCACTGCGGGTCACTCTGCTAGTCTCAGCAATATTTTCGACATTAGGCATTGGCTGGATGGCAACTTCCACACCATCCTCTAAGATTGTAGCTTTATATTTATAGGGTACAACCTTATCTGGCTTGTAGGGGACAGGACCTGGAAAACTAATCACCAATGGAGTAACAGCTGCTTGCCATGATATTCAACTTCAAAAGTGGTAGGTGCACCAAAACAAGGTACAATAACATTTACTCCTTCTTCAATACAATCAGTCATTACAGAGTCATCTCTGGAAAAAAAATCCTCATCTGAGGAGAAATACTCATATGCGGAGGCATACTCATCATCTGACTCCTCTTCAGCCAAACAGACCTCAATCACATTAACTTCATGGTAATCATCCCTTTGTCCCGTAACCTTGATAGTTCCATTATCCAACAACAACTGAACACCTTTCCTTACAATTGAACATCCTCGGGAGTCTCGGTAGCAAATTCGGCAAGATCCATACTGATGTTCTTCCTGACCAGCCATGTGGCAGAAAGTAGAATGCAATTGTACAAGATCCTCATTCATGTATTCCACATCAAAGATTATGAACTCTCCAAGACATCCAGAAACCATGTTTACTTCCTCTTCATACCTAGAAGTGATTATGTGGATGAGGCCCTCATCCATCATCTCCTGCAAATCAGCCTTTATCTTGTCACAACCCTGTATATATGTGATGCAAATAGCACAACCGGCATGGTCATGCGTATAGTAGATAAATTCACAGAAGTCTGCATGCATTTTCAGCAAATCTCCTCTAACCAAATTAATATCAAAAATAGGGAAGTCACCTGGACAACCGACCACCATGTTCACATCATTTTCTCCTCCATGCTTTGGTAGAGGATTATCTTTCACATTAGGGCCCACATCCTTGAAAGATAGGATACCAGACTTCACCAATTTTTGTACTTCAGTCTTCAAAGGATAGCAGTTCTCAACATTGTGCCCTGGTGCTCCCTGATGAAAAGCACATGTTTGGTCTGCCTTGTAATACCAAGGTAACGGTGATGGTACAACGGGAGGTGGTCGGGTCTAAACCAACTCTTCTGAATTAAAACTGGGAGTAATTTTGTATAACTCATAGGAATAGGGTCATAACTCACCCTTCTTTGATTATACCCTTGATTCCCCTGATGGGATGGTCTCTGATAAGCAACGGTAGTCGGAGCTACACCAACAACTGGAGTAACTGAGGTGACTTATTGATGACGCTGATAATTTCTTCTAGGAGGATTAACCCTCCTTTCTTACATGACAGTGTTTGTATCTCCTTCCTTATTTTTGGAAAACCCATAGGATGGCTTCTTCGTATTTCCAAAACTTTCACTTTTTGTTAAATGGACCTCTCTTACAGCCTCTTCTAAACGGATACCCATGCCTACCATTTCAGTAAAGTCACTTGGCGCACTCGCTACCATCCTCTCATAGTAGAAAGAACCTAGGGTCTTTAAGAAAATCTTAGTCATCTCCTTCTCTTCCATGGGAGGAATCACTTGGGTGGCTACCTCGCGCCATCTCTGTGTATATTCTTTGAGCGATTCCCTATCTTGCTGGACCATGGCCCTGAGTTGATCATGGTCAGGCGCCATGTCCATGTTGTATTTGTATTGTTTGATAAATTCTTCTCCCAAGTCATTGAAAGTATGGATATTGATGCTGTCCAAACTCATATACCACTTCAGCACAACATCAGTCAAACTATCCTGAAAAAAGTGAATCAGCAGACGCTGATCATCAGTATGGGTAGAAGTTCTTCTTACATACATCACAAGATGAGCACGAGGACAAGTGTTGCCCTTGTACTTCTCAAATTCCGGGACCTTAAACTTCGCAGGTATCTTGACATTTGGGACCAAGCATAAATCATTCAGATTCTACCCGAACAATTCCTTTCCTCTGAGGGCCTTCATCTCCCTTTGCATCTTGTCAAACTGTTCTTGAAAATCATCCATTTTATCATAAATACCCAAGTCTTCACTTGGTGGAGGAAAAGGACGACACATGTCATCAATAACAAATGGGACCACATTCACCGAAGGAGGTGCAGCAGGAGTAGCATGCACCACAGGAGGTGTAGGAGTAACAATAGTCTGAACAACTAGAGTATCTTGAGGATCGAGATTGAAACCTTCAGGCGCAAAGTTCTCTGGCATTCCCCATGGACAACCTTGAGGCACGCGGGTCTGAACAACAGCTGGAGTAGCAGACACAGGAACAATCGGAGCTTTAGTAGTAACCCTTGTTTGTTGAGGTTGAACACTCGGTGGCTGATTCTGAGCAGTGAGATTGGCCATGCTGGCCTTCAGAGCAGAAACTTCCTCATGTAGCTCATGATTCTCTTGTTCTAAGTTGTCCATCTTCCTTATGAAATTAGCTCGAGTATAGTAGTGGTGAGACAACTTGATGAACAAAGTAAATAAGCTTGGTAAGACACCTGGATATGCATAACAAATGCAAGAAATATATGCAATATGATGCATGATATGCAATGCACATGATTTATTTTATTATTAATATTTCAAGGGACTTAAAGATTTACAGACATATTGTAAATATCAAAGTAATAACACATTTGAAATACTGAAATTTTTTATTATAATAACTTCAAAATGGATTACAAGTTTTAATAATCCAGAGTACAAGATGAAAATAAAGTCTAAAACCCTAAGAAGTAAAGCTGACAGAGATCACTCTATACGATGGCACTTCCCTGTAATTCTGGCAATCTGAGCCTCCAACCTTTGGTTTTCTTCTGCATATCTAGTGGAAACCTCCTTCCAATCACCTGAATCATGAAGTGAGCAACTAGCATCTGACTGAGGCTTAGAGGGAAAAAAATCCCCTTGCCTCTCCATGGTCTCTACATCCCGATTTTCAAGAATCTCAATCAAGTCCACTTTCTCCTTCAAATCTGCTATATAGGAAATCTCTAAAGTTTGGAACTTATTCTTCCAAGCATCCTTTTCCTGCTGCATCCTAACCAAAGCAGGTTGTAGCTCTTCCACATCATCCAATAAGGGAGGAGTGGTCTTCACAAGCAAATCAGGCATAGGTGCTTCCCAGAAATACGACATCTTCACCCAAATAGCTCTCACTTAAACCCACTGAAGATATGGCTCCAAAGAAATAGCCCCCCTAGGTCCCAAATCTTTCCTACTCTTCCTATGAATCTGACGCCAGGCCTTTGCAATCCGCTCCCTAGCTTCCTTATGGTCTTCTCCATCCTTCAGGAAGAAACTACTCAAATGAATACTATTTGGTTTATCCCTCATCAGATAACCAAGTTTTCGTCGTGCAAAAACATGGTTATAGTTAATTCCTCCCTTTGTACCAAGAAGAGGTGCATTGGGGAAACTACCACAACTGTCGACAATCTCTACATCCTGGTAAGCTCGATGATACCAATCAATATCCTAGTGAGTAAGTGCCATGATATTAGGAGCCCAACTGGGTTCCTTTCTGACATCCCAAAAAGCATCAGACTGAGGCATATGAGAAATAAACCACTGGTACAACAGAGGCGTGCAACAGATAATCATACCCCCGTGATAATAATTCCGAAGATGAGTAAAGTAATAAGCATCACCCAACAATGTAGGAACTGGGTTTCCAATCATGAAGATCTTGATAGCATTAATGTCAACAAACCTGTCCACATTAGGAAATAAGAATAACCAATAAGCAAGTAAAGCAAAGATTGCCTCAAAAGCGACTATACTCTTCATCCTGGAAAATTAACGAGCTTTCTCCAATAAGAACTGAGCTGGTAATCCTCTAATCCCTTCTTTATTAGTCATATGGGCTTCAACCTCAGACTTCCCCAGATGGATCAAAGCAGCAATCTCATGTGGTTTTAGCTCACCCTTCAAACCAGTAAAAGGAACACGATCGGTAATAGGTAAATCCAACAAATAAGAATAATCCTCTAGTGTAGGCATTAACTGATAGTCAGGGAAAGTAAAGTAATGATACATAGAATCGTAGAACTGGACTAAGGTCGAGAGAAAACCCTCCTTCATCCTAAGCTTCGAGAGAGAAATGATGGATCCATACTTCTTCCAAAACTATGTAGAACACTCAATCTCGGGAATTAGACTGATCAACTTATCTATCTTGGGATCTTTGAAACCGTATTTTTGGGTCTTTCTTTTTCCATAATCCTTAGTCAAAGAGCACCTGAGATATTCGCAAATGGTCAACTTTTAAGTCCCTTGAAATAAAATTTCTTCAAAAGATGTTTATGGGTGCATGGATGCATGGTGCAACAATCACACACAAGATCACAAACATAGGGTTCAGAGGTTCAACGTCACGAGCATGAGGTCGAAGGTACTACCCATAAGGTGTGGTCTAAAAGTTATCACCTACCGAACAAGGTTCTAGAGGTTCCCAGAGTCTACATCCTTCCTTAGGATATTACCAACTTCTCGATTAACTTGGTAATTAGTAATATTCTCAA
Organism: Vicia faba; assembly: GCA_948472305.1. Lineage (NCBI taxonomy): Eukaryota > Viridiplantae > Streptophyta > Magnoliopsida > Fabales > Fabaceae > Vicia > Vicia faba. The sequence goes on along the minus strand of OX451740.1, from coordinate 856,198,609 downwards.
GAAAAACTCGTCCGAGCGTAGTATCGCGTGACAACTATTTCCGGATTACTACATTATAGCTTTCGTGCTACACCTAAAAGGCCAAGATGAGTTAGGTATTCTACGGTCTTCAGCTTCAGCAAGCTCCCAGATCGAAAGTAGCACGTCTTCTCGATTACTCGGTAAACGACACTACAGTCAAAGGGGCCTCCACTGAGTGGGGGATCTCATGCCTCCTTTTTTGGGATTACTCCCTCAAAGTTAACATAACTATACTGCCCGTCCTATCTTAAATTTTTCCTAAGTACGGGTATAAGACTCATGAGTAATCACCAAGCACCCTGAAAACCAGGAAAATCTAAGCAAACATATATACAACATATAACACATAAACAAAAATAGAACATATAGAGATATAAACAAAGATATGTTGAACCCACTTAGGGATGGACCAACAAGAGGTCAATCTCTCCCCAGTGAAGTCGCTATTTTTTTCTGTAGCGGTAGAAATGTTTAAGACTAAGCCATTGAATTGACCGGACTTATACAGATCAAAATAAAATTATCCACCGTGCTTTATTGTTTCCAAAGGAATGGGAAAAGAGAGAATAACCCAAAAAGAGATAGGGAAATTCTAGGTAAGGGGGTTGATTATGCAAAGGGAAGGTATTATCACCCTAAAAATCTATGGTACTCCGTAGGAACCTCGTTGAAAAATCTCTATAATATGGCTATAAAATGTTATATGTAAAATAGATGGTGGAGGTGAGAAATGAAATATATATTTTTTATGATTTTTGCACCCGCCGCGGTTACGAACCTTTAGTGCCTACGTACCACCTTTCATGCAATAGGGGATCAGGGTACACGTAGTTCACCTTAAAAAAATTTAAAACACAAGTGTGTTAGTTAATTTTATGAGATAGACATCATTGTCATTGTCCGTGTGGAAAACATGCTTACTACCCACAATCATGAGAAAGGAGAATTTGCATCATCTCAAAGTGAAGGATATGGCTTGGATTTTAAAATCAACAATGCCTCACTCAATACCCAAGTGGAAAATATCTCTCTTCACTATATATTGTAGAAGTATAGTTGTTTGCATCCCTACAAGCATTGACAAGAGTCTTATCTTTTGATAAAAGTTTTAAAATATAAAGCCAAAGTGGGAAAATAGTTTGAAATGAGATTGATTGACTTTTAGTTTTCTCACAAAAAAAATGTCAAGGTATTATTAAGTTGATTAAAGTTTATTTATGAAAATGTTTTGAAAATGCATGGACATAAGTCCAAGTTTATTATGAAAGTGGTTCAAGTTTAAAAAACAAGAAGAGTTTTCAAAAGGAGGAAGAAGATTTTTGAAATTAAAGAAGATGGGAGGAAATGAAGAGACTATACTAAAACATAAGGTAAAAGCTAGGGATAAGAACCATCTAACCAACAAGAAGCCAATACTTGACATTATGAGTCAATATAGAATTCCCTTTCCTTGGATTGAAACCAAGCAAGAAAAGATATTAGACCTCTCGAGAGAACTAAACTTCAAGTGTATTAAGTCTTCACAAAAATTGGGCAGAGTAGCGGCTGTATACGGGTGAATTCCAGATTACAAACAAAAAATGTAGTCACAATAACCTGCACACAAAACAAACAAACAAACCAATATCTTGAGGTAAACCTCAAGAACTCCAGACAAAATATCAATTAAGGTCCAAGGTCTCCAACATAGGCCAAGGTTTCTAATCCTAAGTCCAAGAAGTCCAATACTCCATAATGCCAAGGATAGCAACCAAATAGTCCAAGTATCATTAAATCATTTTATGGTTCATGTTGATTATTAGGTGTCTTAAAAGAGAAGAGAAAAGCTCAAGTGAGCAAAAATAAAAATAACAAGAATATAAATGCTCAAGTGAGCACAATAAAAATGGCATGAAATGTAATGCTTAAAGTAAATGGTACATAAAGCATAAAAATAAAAGCATAAAGTAAAAACAATTTAATAATTAGTGGTTAGTTGGATGAGCATCTTGAAACTTGCATTTGGAACTCATTAGAGGATTGGTAGAACCAAAGCCTCCACACAACAAGTTTCATTTGCTTTTTTTCAAGTATATCACCCATTTGGAATCCTCAAAAGTGTCATTTAATGATCAACAATGTTTAAGTGATCCACGTTGACCAAAAGTGTTGTAGATCCATTAGAGGATTGGTAGGACCAAAGCCTCCATTCAATTAATCTCAAGGTTATTGGATCAAAGAGATCAAATTAACATACTTGGGCTTGAAAACATAGGTTTGAGCCACAAATGATCATTTATTCGAATAGGGACAAAATTTAGCGCTATGTTAAGCAATCGTAAGTGGACTTATATAGAAGTCACACCTATTTTGAGGACGGTCAATAGCAATCTATGCACCATTTATTTTGAGACATGATATGGAGGTCATGCTCCAATAACACTTAGTTCAATAAGAAATGTATGAGATAAAGAGAGATGGGAAAGAATATACAAACCACATTTGAATTAAAATTTAATCAAACTATTATTAAAATCATTCATCCATTTTTATGGAGTTAGACTCAACACCATGGATCCAATGATGTTAATAAAGCTCATGATTAAAATTCAATCCAAGATCAGCCAGAAAATAATCACAAAATAATATTGCATTTAATATATACATTAAAAAAAGGTTTTAAAATGTTTTAAAATAGAAATAAAAGAGAAAAATATCAACTATGTTCAAATTAATCAAGAAAAATTAAGTAAGACCATGGAAAAATCAGAAATGAACAAAAATATTTTTATAAAATTTTTGGTAATTTTTTAAAGTCAGAAACTATTTTTATAATTAAAAGAACTGAGTAAAATAAACCAAAAATTATAAAAAATAACAAAGTCAGAAATAAAAAATAAACGAGGACACCAATATTTGTCACAATACCATTGGATCATTCCTTAATTTTTTCAGAATTTAAAAATGCATAAAAGTATATTTAAACATTTAAAACAATTCAAATAAAGTAAAAATTTAAAAAAAATATCAAAACACAAAATAAAATTGTGAAAAAATAAAAATCAGAAAGAGAAATATCAAAAATATTTTTCATAATTGTTTCAGATTTTTTGGACTAAAAATGAATTTTCTATGATTTTTTGAAATTTAAAACAATTAAATATAAAAATCAGAAAACAAAATGAAAACAAAAAAAAATATGGGTCATCTGATCACTGTCAAGTCGCGTTAGTAAACAGATCAAATGGACCTGACACGCAGTGCATGTTATGGATTTTAGTGAATAATATACTGAATCATTAATTAAATAAGATTTCAAGAAAAACAAGTGGCAAGCCATCATTTGTTGGAAGATGACACGTTAGTCATCTTCAACCTCCAGCCAACGTGAATTGCAGGTCTCTCAAACTGTAAAATCAGAAGCTCAGACCTATGTCATTCGCTTCGTCTCTCCAAGACGAAGACAACCACACCTTCGCGACAAATTTATAGAAATTGTAGCTCAAACAATTTGGAAGGAAAGTTTTGAAAAGAGATTTGAAGTTTCATGGTCAAAACGTGTTTCCAGATAAAATAAAGTGTTGTGACTAGAACCAGGGCAATGAGAGCTTCACAATGATATCAAAGTTTGGAAGAATTGATGGAGAAATCTACCTATTGAAGTTGAGTTGCAGAGCTCTGAAACTGGACTTCTATGGAGCAATATAGGGCATAATTCTTGAAGGTAATTGTATGGTTAGCTTTAGGGAAGATCAAGGAAGGTGAATTGATAGAAAAATTGGATTGAAAAAGGCTTGAACACTGATTTTGAAGTTACAGAAAATTGAGTTATGGAGCAAGTTTGGCAGGGTGATTCTGGTTATTCAAGCTTGAGGAAATGATTGAGGGATAACCCTCTATTTATAGGGAATCAAATGGAATGTTCAAACGTGTGAAATGATAAAGTTTGGAGGGATATCGTGTGAAGTTGCAAACAAGAAAAGTTTGACTTCTACTTTGATCAAAACTCATCCAAAACGCACGTTTTGCTATGCTAATCACTTCTGGAAATTCACTAAACATGTTTAGAAGAAAAAGCGTGCAGAAACAAAGTGTTTAGAAGCTAAATTGATGATTTCAAATTCTGACTTTTGAAGAAACTTCAGTTTCAAGTTACCAAGTTCAAATTAATGACATTCTCAGCTCAAGGGGTCTTAGGGCATGATTCTTGATGCTTTAGAAAGACGAGGTTATAAGTTTTGCAATGGGAAAGGAATAGAATCAAACGGATGTTTGACCTGAAAGTTGCAATGAGTCAAAGTTGGGGAAAAAAGGTTAACTTTCCATACTTAGAAATATTTCAAGTTTTTCTTCAAAAGTGACCTATAATGTTTTGCATCCAAACATGGCCTTCCACTTGGAATTTTCCCTTGACCAAAATATATGGAATTAAATAGACCTCTTGAATTACATTTTGAAATTTGAACCATTCAAAATATCCAAAAATTGAGAGTTATGAATTGTTGAAGTTGGAAAAAAAATCATGAAATGACCTATAATCTTTTGTATCCTTAGGGCATATTCCATCCATTTTCTCACTTTTCATATAAAAGAAGGAATAAATTTCACATCCTCAATATCATTGTGGAAAAATAGTGGGCTCAAGGTGATAAAAATTGACCAAGTTATGATCATTTGAAATCACAATTGAGAAATTGGGGGTTCATCTAAAGGACTTGTAATCTTTCTTCATCATCAAATTTCTTCCACATGAAAACTCCTTGAAACTTTTGAAGTTATTTGTTAATAACCCTTTTAAGGGAAGGATGTCTTTGGAATCACTCAAAAATACCAAAATATGAGCAAGATATACTTCTTTGAAGTTCAAAACCTTAGCTCCTAGATCAAGAAAATTCTTTGAGGAACTTTGACAATTTTGAAAAATGTTCTTGTACCAACACTATTGATTTGTAAATAGAAGTTGTTGAGGATGATAATGAGAGCTCATATCAACCAAAACCACTTCCATATCTTGAGAATTGAGAGAAATATGCACTTGTGACCAATGGGAACAAGACCTTGTCCAAACATGACAACTTCTTCAATCAACCCCTTGTACTTTTGAATCAATCTTGATAACTTTGAAATATGGTGAACCAAGATAAACCTTTCCATGATAATTATTCCAACATAACTTTAATGATGAGGTTTTAACTTCTCAAGCTTTATTGACTAGGGCATCAAAATAAACTCATGAACCCATGGGTCAACTTGCTAAGGCACATTACCTTTACCTACATTATTAACAAGTAAGATAAACCAATATTGCATTTTATTAATTAAAAGGAAAATCAAAAACAAAACATGAATGATTACAAAAGAAAAACAATTCAAGGTGCTTGGTGATTCCTGAAAGAGCAAAGCTAAAGATGGGGAGGAGAACCAAAAACCCTAATGTGATGTTGTTGTGATTGGATCAATATGGTATGATGAAGAGATCTTAGGTATTATATGATATGCACTTATGACTAATGGGAACAAGACATATCAGTGCAAACTCACAGCATAAAGTCCTAGAAACTACACTATTTAAGCATTAATTTGGCACTGATTCAGGGGGATTTCGACTGTTCACAAATTTAGAGAAAAGTTGTGCTAAACATAACAACATCAATCATCACCTTCTATCAGAAAACCCTTTAGATCTGAAAAAAGGAGACGTAAAAAATCATCACAAAATTGTTTATAAAGTTATCAAGCTAACAAAACTAGAGAAGCTATCATGCATAAACCATATTTTACTCATCATTTTACTAACCACATAAGCCTTTAGAATTATCGAGAAAGATGAATAGGAAAAGTTATCAAAAGTTTTGAATCAGAGAGAAGAGAAAAGGAAGGATCTCACTGAGACAAATTCAGAGGTGTCGCCCTCATCATCCGCCGCTAAATCTCTATTTCGTTTCAACTCCGGCCTAGGGTTTTCGTTTTCCATTTTCAAGATCTATGCTCAACCGTCAACCTTCTGCATAATCAGAGGCCAGATTAGTACTCAGAAGAAGGAGATGATTCATAAAATGTAAGAAGTTTGAGAATCAGAACAATCTGCAGCGACGGTGCCGCCATCTTCATCACCGTCACCGTGGAGATTCATCCTAGCCGTCGTTGATATTCATAGCAGCCACTACATGTTCATCAATACCACCACTCCAGATCTTTTTTCTTTTCTTTTTATGGATTTTGGGTTGTTTGAGGTTGAATAACACATAGAGATTGAGAGAGAGGGTAGGCTAACAAAGAGAGATTTTAGTCTGTTATGACTACTCTCTAACTTAATTATTATGTTTTGTTACCATAATCATGTTTTATGACTAATACGATGGTGACACTTGTCACCGTCCGTTTTGATTAACTTGTGGATTCCATGCAGCATCCTCATCATAACAAACATGCTCATCTCTTCATCATCCTTTGATATCTTCGCATCTAAATTAGACACTTCATATATGTTGTCCACGGTGCATCCTCACTCTCTGCCTTCAAATTTTCATCATTACCATCCAGTGGCCAGGATTGCGCGTTCCACCGTGCTCTCTCCAGAGTCTTCCACATAGGATCTGTGGATTCCCTCATCTTGGGCCTGGATCTCCTGGTTGCTTTTCAGCACCCCCTGTTTCCCAGTTTCAGGCCCATTTACTCTTTTTCTTTATATTTTTTCTCTTTGTATTGTTTTGTTTAATTTTTTTATTTCTATCAGAAATAAAAATACAAAAAGTACATATTTTATTTTAAATAATTAATTTGATTGGAAAATAATATTTAATATAATTAATCATGTTGTTAATTAATTTTATTAAATAATATGGCTAAATTTAACTAGTTATTTAATGAATTTGATTAAGTTGTATTGTTTGTTTATTTAGATTTTTAATCGTATTATCAATTCGTTACATCCCCTCACTTGGGTGTTATTTTGGGACAAATTCCTCAACTTCATTGCATCTTGGGTGTTGATAGGTTAAGAAACCAAATTCACCAAAATAGATGAATGATGTTAATGATATTTGAAACCCTAATTTCATCTAATACATCCCCTCCTTCTTCATCTTATCCATTTCTTACTTGTGCTACATGTTATTGAAGAATGATCTACATATAATTTCTCTCACATGTGGTACATAGATTGCTATTGACCAGCCTCAAAATAGGTGTGACTTCTATATAAGTCCACTTTCAATTTCTTAACATAGGGCTAAATCTTATCAAGATTCGAGAAGTGATCATTCGTGGCCCAAACCTATATTTGCAAGACCAAGTATGTTTAATTTGAAACATTTGATCCAATAATCTTGAGATTCATTGTTAGGAGGATTTGATCTTATCAATCCTCTAATGAACCTTCATAAACTTTGGTCTAAGTGAATCATTTGAACATCGTTAATCATATGAGGTCGCCTTGAGCACTTGAAATGGATGATATACTTGACAAAAAGAAAATGAAACTTGTTGTTGAGAAGCTTTGATTTTATCAATCTTCTAATGAGTTCTCAAATGCAAGTTTCAAGATGGTCATTCAACTAACCTCTAACTTCTAATTCACTAACAATTGACTTTACTTTCTGTTTTTACTTTATGCCCTTTTATTATAGGCCTTTACTTTTTATGTACCATTTACTTTAGCATTTCTATTTCATGCCATTTTTCATCTTTGCTCATTTGAGCATTTATCTTTATGTCTTCTTTATTTTGCTCACTTGAGCTTTTATTTTCTTTTTGAAGACACTTAATAATCAACTTGAACATTAAAAGCCTTAAGCTTACTTGGACTATTGGTTACTATCCTTGGCATTATGGAGTTGTAGACCTCTCGAACTTAGGATTAGAAACCTCGACTACCTTTGGAACTTTATGATTCTGTTGTTATTTTGTCTGGAGTTCTTGGGGTTTATCCAGAGAGATTAGGTTGATTTTATCTGTGTAGAGGTTATTCTGATTATGTACCTTGTCTGTGATTGAGAATTCCTCTGTATACAATTGTTACTCTGCCCTATTTTTTAGAAGACTTAATGCATCTGAAGCTTGGTATTCCTAAGAGGTTTAGTATCTTTTCTTGCTTGGTTTCAATACAAAGGATGGGAATTCTACATTGACTCTTTATGTCAAGTGTTGGCTTCTTGTTGGTTATATGGTTCTTTCCTAAGATTTTACCTTACGTGTTAGGACAATCCCTTCATCTTCTCCTATCTTCTTTAATTTCAAAAATCTTCTCCCTCCTTTTTAAAACTCTTCTTATCTTCTAACTTGAACCACTTTCATAATAAACTTGGATGTAGGACCATGCATTTTCAAAAAATATTTTCTTAATCAAACTTTAACCAACTGAATAATACTTTGACATTTTTTGTGAGAATACTAAAAGTCAATCAACCTCATTCAAACCATTTTTTGCCAATTTGGCTTTTTACTTTAAAAACTTTTCTCACAAGATTAGACTCTTGTTGATCCTTGAAGTGATGTGAGCTACTATACTTCTATGTTATGTAGTGAAGTGAGATATTTTCCACTTGGGTGTTGAGTGAGGTTTTGTTGATTTTAAAATCCAAGATATATCCTCCACTTTGAGATGATGTGAATTCTCCTTTCTCATAATCGTGAGTAGTAAGTATGTTTTCCACTAGGATATGATGATGATGTCTCTTCTCTTAAAATTAACCAACACACTTGTGTTTTAAAATTTTTTAAAGGTGAACTACAAGCACCCTGATCAACTATTGCATGAAAGGTGGTCCGTAGGCCCTAAAGGTTCGCAACCGCGGTAGGTGCAAAAATTGTAAAAAAATACTTCTTTTCTCATCTCTACCATCTATTTTTGTATACAACGCTTATAGCCAAATTACACAAATTTTTAAAGAGGTTCCTGTGGTGTACCATAGATTTTTAGGGTGATAATACCTTCCCTTTGATAACCAACCCCCATACCTATATTCTCTCCCCCTCTTACTTAGGTTATTCTCTCTTTTCCCATTCATCTGGAAACAATAAAGCGCAGTGGCGATTTTTATTTAATCTGTGCGAGTCAAGTCAATCCAATGGCTTAGTCTCAACATTTCTATCACTATAGAAAAATAGCGACTTCACTAGGGAAAAATCGACCAAATGCTGGTCCATCTCTAAGTGGGTTGAGCCTATCTTTATTTATTTATGTATGTGCTATTATTTGTTGTATATTATATGTTGTATATATGTTTGTCTGGATTTTCTTGGTTTTTAGGGTGCTTGGTGATTTATCGTAAGTCCTATAGCCAAACTTGGGAAAAATTAAGATAGGACGGGCGGTATAGTCATGGTAACTTTGAGAGAGTAATCTCAAAAAAGGAGACATGATATCCCCCACTCAGTGGAGGCCCTTTTGAATGTAGTATCATTTACCGAGTAATCGGGAAAACGTGCTGCTTTTGACCTGGGAGCCTGCTAAAATTGAGGATCGTAGAACCCTCAACCCATCATTCTATTTTAGGTGTAGTGCGGAAACTATGACGGGGTAATCCGGAAATGGTTGTCACATGATGCTACACTTAGACAAGTTTTTCTTGAGAATATTACTAATTAACGAGTTAATCGGGACGTTGGTAACATCCGTAGAAAGGCTGTAGACTTTGGGAACCTTTTAAAATCTTGTTCAGAAGGTGATAAACTATTAGTCCATACCTTGTGGGTAGTACTTTTGACTTCATGCTCGTGAAGTCGAACCTATGAACCCCCCATATTTGTGATCTTGTGTGTGATTGTTGCATCATGCATTCATGCACCCATGAGAATTGTTTTAACCAAATTTTCAAGGAACTTAAGACTTCTGCTTGCAAACATCACAAGTTTTGTAAATATGGATTTTGGAAAGATTACTCAGAAGTATGGTGTCAAGAGTCCTGATTCAGAAGAATTGAGAAAACCCGAGTCCTTGGTATCTAGTCCTTCGGATTTCAAGTTCTCCTAGCTGTCTTGAAGATGGATTTCTCCACACCCTTGATACACTTCCTCAATTCTTTGTATCAGTGATTTATTTTCCCGATTATGAGAAAAGTAGAAGAGAAGAGTGTGAGAGGATTTATTTCCTTTAGCATTCCAAATTCAAGTTCAAAAAGATGTTACAACACGGTGTTGGATATT